>OZ010750.1:11730245-14234245 GCA_963932245.1 Tachinus rufipes
AAATTTTCGAAAATCGGGTGAAAAGTCGATTTTTTTTCGTTTTTTTACACTTTTCACATGCTTCCAAACACAAATGAAATTTTCGAAAATCGGGTAAAAAGTCGATTTTATTTTCGTTTCGCATGCTTCCAAACAAAAATGAAATTTTCGAAAATCGGGTGAAAAGTGGATTTTTTTTCGTTTTTTACACTTTTCACATGCTTCCAAACACAAATGAAATTTTCGAAAATCGGGTGAAAAGTCGATTTTTTTTTCGTTTCGCATGCTTCCAAACACAAATGAAATTTTCGAAAATCGGGTGAAAAGTCGATTTTTTTCGTTTTTTACACTTTTCACATGCTTCCAAACACAAATGAAATTTTCGAAAATCGGGTGAAAAGTCGATTTTTTTTTCGTTTTTTACACTTTTCACATGCTTCCAAACACAAATGAAATTTTCGAAAATCGGGTGAAAAGTCGATTTTTTTTCGTTTTTTACACTTTTCACATGCTTCCAAACACAAATGAAATTTTCGAAAATCGGGTGAAAAGTCGATTTTTTTTCGATTTTTACACTTTTCACATGCTTCCAAGCACAAATGAAATTTTCGAAATCGGGTGAAAAGTCGATTTTTTCGTTTTTTACACTTTTCACATGCTTCCAAACACAAATGAAATTTTCGAAAATCGGGTGAAAAGTCGATTTTTTTTTCGATTTTTACACTTTTCACATGCTTCCAAACACAAATGAAATTTTCGAAAATCAAGTGAAAAGTCGATTTTTTTTTCGTTTCGCATGCTTCCAAACACAAATGAAATTTTTCGAAAATCGGGTGAAAAGTCGATTTTTTTTCGTTTTTTACGCGTTTAACATGCTTCCAAACACAAATGAAATTTTCGAAAATCGGGTGAAAAGTCGATTTTTTTTTCGTTTCGCATGCTTCCAAACACAAATAAAATTTTCAAAAATCGGGTGAAAAATCGATTTTTTTCGTTTTTTACGCGTTTCACATGCTTCCAAACACAAATGAAATTTTCGAAAATCGGGTGAAAAGTCGATTTTTTTTTCGTTTCGGATGCTTCCAAACACAAATAAAATTTTCGAAAATCGGGTGAAAAGTCGATTTTTTTTTCGTTTCGTATGCTTCCAAACAAAAATGATATTTTCGAAAATCGGGAGAAAAATCGATTTTTTTTCGTTTTTTACGCGTTTCACATGCTTCCAAACACAAATGAAATTTTCGAAAATCGGGTGAAAAGTCGATTTTTTTTTTTCGTTTCGCATGCTTCCAAACACAAATGAAATTTTCGAAAATCGGGAGAAAAGTCGATTTTTTTTTCGTTTTTCACACTTTTCACATGCTACCAAACACAAATGAAATTTTCGAAAATCGGGTGAAAAGTCGATTTTTTTTTCGTTTCGCATGCTTCCAAACACAAATGAAATTTTCGAAAATCGGGTGAAAAGTCGATTTTTTTTTTTCGTTTGCATGCTTCCAAACACAAACGAAATTATCGAAAATCGGGTGAAAAGTCGATTTTTTTTCGTTTCGCATGCTTCCAAACACAAATGAAATTTTCGAAAATCGGGTAAAAAGTCCATTTTTTTTCGTTTCGCATGCTTCCAAACACAAATGAAATTTTCGAAAATCGGGTGAAAAGTCGATTTTTTTTTCGTTTCGCATGCTTCCAAACACAAATGAAATTTTCGAAAATCGGGTGAAAAGTCGATTTTTTTCGTTTTTTACACTTTTCACATGCTTCCAAACACAAATGAAATTTTCGAAAATCGGGTGAAAAGTCGATTTTTTTTCGATTTTTACACTTTTCACATGCTTCCAAACACAAATGAAATTTTCGAAAATCAAGTGAAAAGTCGATTTTTTTTTCGTTTCGCATGCTTCCAAACACAAATGAAATTTTCGAAAATCGGGTGAAAAGTCGATTTTTTTTTCGTTTTTTACGCGTTTAACATGCTTCCAAACACAAATGAAATTTTCGAAAATCGGGTGAAAAGTCGATTTTTTTTTTCGTTTCGCATGCTTCCAAACACAAATAAAATTTTCAAAAATCGGGTGAAAAATCGATTTTTTTTCGTTTTTTACGCGTTTCACATGCTTCCAAACACAAATGAAATTTTCGAAAATCGGGTGAAAAGTCGATTTTTTTTCGTTTCGGATGCTTCCAAACACAAATAAAATTTTCGAAAATCGGGTGAAAAGTCGATTTTTTTTTCGTTTCGTATGCTTCCAAACAAAAATGATATTTTCGAAAATCGGGAGAAAAAATCGATTTTTTTTCGTTTTTTACGCGTTTCACATGCTTCCAAACACAAATGAAATTTTCGAAAATCGGGTGAAAAGTCGATTTTTTTTTTCGTTTCGCATGCTTCCAAACACAAATGAAATTTTCGAAAATCGGGAGAAAAGTCGATTTTTTTTTTCGTTTTTCACACTTTTCACATGCTACCAAACACAAATGAAATTTTCGAAAATCGGGTGAAAAGTCGATTTTTTTTTCGTTTCGCATGCTTCCAAACACAAATGAAATTTTCGAAAATCGGGTGAAAAGTCGATTTTTTTTTTTCGTTTTGCATGCTTCCAAACACAAACGAAATTATCGAAAATCGGGTGAAAAGTCGATTTTTTTTCGTTTCGCATGCTTCCAAACACAAATGAAATTTTCGAAAATCGGGTAAAAAGTCCATTTTTTTTCGTTTTTTACGCGTTTCATATGCTTCCAAACACAAATGAAAATTTTCGAAAATCGGGTGAAAAGTCGATTTTTTTTTCGTTTCGCATGCTTCCAAACACAAATGAAAATTTCGAAAATCGGGTAAAAAGTCGATTTTTTTTTTCGTTTCGCATGCTTCCAAACACAAATAAAATTTTCGAAAATCGGGTGAAAAGTCGATTTTTTTTTCGTTTCGCATGCTTCCAAACACAAATGAAATTTTCGAAAATCGGGTAAAAAGTCGATTTTATTTCGTTTTTTACGCGTTTCACATGCTTCCAAACACAAATGAAATTTTCGAAAATCGGGAGAAAAGTCGATTTTTTTTCGTTTTTTACACTTTTCACATGCTTCCAAGCACAAATGAAATTTTCGAAAATCGGGTGAATCGTCGATTTTTTTTGTTTCGCATGCTTCCAAACACAACTGAAATTTTCGAAAATCGGGTGAAAAGTCGATTTTTTTTTCGTTTCGCATGCTTCCAAACACAAATGAAATTTTCGAAAATCGGGTAAAAAGTCGATTTTATTTCGTTTTTTACGCGTTTCACATGCTTCCAAACACAAATGAAATTTTCGAAAATCGGGTGAAAAGTCGATTTTTTTTTTCGTTTCCCATGCTTCCAAACATAAATGAAAATTCCGAAAATCGGGTAAAAAGTCGATTTTTTTTTCGTTTCGCATGCTTCCAAACACAAATGAAATTTTCGAAAATCGGGTGAAATGTCAATTTTTTCGTTTTTTACACTTTTCACATGCTTCCAAACACAAATGAAATTTTCGAAAATCGGGTAAAAAGTCGATTTTATTTTCGTTTCGCATGCTTCCAAACAAAAATGAAATTTTCGAAAATCGGGTGAAAAGTGGATTTTTTTTCGTTTTTTACACTTTTCACATGCTTCCAAACACAAATGAAATTTTCGAAAATCGGGTGAAAAGTCGATTTTTTTTCGTTTCGCATGCTTCCATACAAAAATGAAATTTTCGAAAATCGGGTGAAAAGTGGATTTTTTTTTCGTTTTTTACACTTTTCACATGCTTCCAAATACAAATAAAATTTTCGAAAATCGGGTGAAAAGTCGATTTTTATTCGTTTCGCATGCTTCCAAACACAAATGGAAATTTTCGAAAATCGGGTGAAAAGTCGATTTTTTTCGTTTTTTACACTTTTCACATGCTTCCAAACACAAATGAAATTTTCGAAAATCGGGTGAAAAGTCGATTTTTTTTCGTTTTTTACACTTTTCACATGCTTCCAAACACAAATGAAATTTTCGAAAATCGGGTGAAAAGTCGATTTTTTTTCGTTTTTTACACTTTTCACATGCTTCCAAACACAAATGAAATTTTCGAAAATCGGGTGAAAAGTCGATTTTTTTTCGATTTTTACACTTTTCACATGCTTCCAAGCACAAATGAAATTTTCGAAAATCGGGTGAAAAGTCGATTTTTTTTCGTTTTTTACACTTTTCACATGCTTCCAAACACAAATGAAATTTTCGAAAATCGGGTGAAAAGTCGATTTTTTTTTCGATTTTTACACTTTTCACATGCTTTCAAACACAAATGAAATTTTCGAAAATCAAGTGAAAAGTCGATTTTTTTTTCGTTTCGCATGCTTCCAAACACAAATGAAATTTTCGAAAATCGTGTGAAAAGTCGATTTTTTTTTTCCTTTTTTACGCGTTTAACATGCTTCCAAACACAAATGAAATTTTCGAAAATCGGGTGAAAAGTCGATTTTTTTTTCGTTTCGCATGCTTCCAAACACAAATGAAATTTTCAAAAATCGGGTGAAAAATCGATTTTTTTTCGTTTTTTACACTTTTCACATGCTTCCAAACACAAATGAAATTTTCGAAAATCGGGTGAAAAGTCGATTTTTTTTCGTTTTTTACACTTTTCACATGCTTCCAAACACAAATGAAATTTTCGAAAATCGGGTGAAAAGTCGATTTTTTTTTCGTTTCGGATGCTTCCAAACACAAATAAAATTTTCGAAAATCGGGTGAAAAGTCGATTTTTTTTTCGTTTCGTATGCTTCCAAACAAAAATGATATTTTCGAAATCGGGAGAAAAATCGATTTTTTTTCGTTTTTTACGCGTTTCACATGCTTCCAAACACAAATGAAATTTTCGAAAATCGGGTGAAAAGTCGATTTTTTTTCGTTTTTTACACTTTTCACATGCTTCCAAACACAAATGAAATTTTCGAAAATCGGGTGAAAAGTCGATTTTTTTTTCGTTTCGTATGCTTCCAAACAAAAATGATATTTTCGAAAATCGGGAGAAAAGTGGATTTTTTTTCGTTTTTTACACTTTTCACATGCTTCCAAACAAATGAAATTTTCGAAAATCGGGTGAAAAGTCGATTTTTTTTCGTTTCGCATGCTTCCAAACACAAATGATATTTTCGAAAATCGGGTGAAAAGTCGATTTTTTTTTCGTTTCGCATGCTTCCAAACACAAATGAAATTTTCAAAAATCGGGCGAAAAGTCGATTTTTTTTTCGTTTTTTACGCGTTTCACATGCTTACAAACACAAATGAAATTTTCGAAAATCGGGTGAAAAGTCGATTTTTTTTTCGTTTCGCATGCTTCCAAACACAAATGAAATTTTCGAAAATCGGGTGAAAAATCGATTTTTTTTTCGTTTTTTACGCGTTTCGCATGCTTCCAAACACAAATGAAATTTTCGAAAATCGGGTGAAAAGTCGATTTTTTTTTCGTTTTTTACGCGTTTAACATGCTTCCAAACACAAATGAAATTTTCGAAAATCGGGTGAAAAGTCGATTTTTTTTCGTTTTTTACACTTTTCACATGCTTCCAAACACAAATGAAATTTTCGAAAATCGGGTGAAAAGTCGATTTTTTTTTCGTTTCGGATGCTTCCAAACAAAAATGATATTTTCGAAAATCGGGAGAAAAGTGGATTTTTTTTCGTTTTTTACACTTTTCACATGCTTCCAAACAAATGAAATTTTCGAAAATCGGGTGAAAAGTCGATTTTTTTTCGTTTCGCATGCTTCCAAACACAAATGAAAATTCCGAAAATCGGGTAAAAAGTCGATTTTTTTTTCGTTTCGCATGCTTCCAAACACAAATGAAATTTTCGAAAATCGGGTGAAATGTCAATTTTTTTTTTCGTTTTTTACACTTTTCACATGCTTCCAAACACAAATGAAATTTTCGAAAATCGGGTGAAAAGTCGATTTTTTTTTCGTTTTTTACACTTTTCACATGCTTCCAAACACAAATGAAATTTTCGAAAATCGGGTGAAAAGTCGATTATTTTTTCGTTTCGCATGCTTCCAAACACAAATGATATTTTCGAAAATCGGGTGAAAAGTCGATTTTTTTTTCGTTTCGCATGCTTCCAAACACAAATGAAATTTTCGAAAATCGGGTGAAAAGTCGTTTTTTTTTTCGTTTCGCATGCTTCCAAACACAAATGAAATTTTCGAAAATCGGGTGAAAAGTCGATTTTTTTTCGTTTTTTACACTTTTCACATGCTTCCAAACACAAATGAAATTTTCGAAAATCGGGTAAAAAGTCGATTTTATTTTCGTTTCGCATGCTTCCAAACAAAAATGAAATTTTCGAAAATCGGGTGAAAAGTGGATTTTTTTTCGTTTTTTACACTTTTCACATGCTTCCAAACACAAATGAAATTTTCGAAAATCGGGTGAAAAGTCGATTTTTTTTTCGTTTCGCATGCTTCCATACAAAAATGAAATTTTCGAAAATCGGGTGAAAAGTGGATTTTTTTTCGTTTTTTACACTTTTCACATGCTTCCAAATACAAATGAAATTTTCGAAAATCGGGTGAAAAGTCGATTTTTTTTCGTTTCGCATGCTTCCAAACACAAATGAAATTTTCGAAAATCGGGTGAAAAGTCGATTTTTTTCGTTTTTTACACTTTTCACATGCTTCCAAACACAAATGAAATTTTCGAAAATCGGGTGAAAAGTCGATTTTTTTTCGTTTTTTACACTTTTCACATGCTTCCAAACACAAATGAAATTTTCGAAAATCGGGTAAAAAGTCGATTTTTTTTCGTTTTTTACACTTTTCACATGCTTCCAAACACAAATGAAATTTTCGAAATCGGGTGAAAGTCGATTTTTTTTTCGTTTCGGATGCTTCCAAACACAAATAAAATTTTCGAAAATCGGGTGAAAAGTCGATTTTTTTTTCGTTTCGTATGCTTCCAAACAAAAATGATATTTTCGAAAATCGGGAGAAAAGTGGATTTTTTTTCGTTTTTTACACTTTTCACATGCTTCCAAACACAAATGAAATTTTCGAAAATCAAGTGAAAAGTCGATTTTTTTTTCGTTTCGCATGCTTCCAAACACAAATGAAATTTTCGAAAATCGGGTAAAAAGTCGATTTTATTTCGTTTTTTACGCGTTTCGCATGCTTCCAAACACAAATGAAATTTTCGAAAATCGGGTGAAAAGTCGATTTTTTTTTTCGTTTCGCATGCTTCCAAACACAAATGAAATTTTCGAAAATCGGGTGAAAAGTCGATTTTTTTTTCGTTTTTTACGCGTTTAACATGCTTCCAAACACAAATGAAATTTTCGAAAATCGGGTGAAAAGTCGATTTTTTTTCGTTTTTTACACTTTTCACATGCTTCCAAACACAAATGAAATTTTCGAAAATCGGGTAAAAAGTCGATTTTATTTTCGTTTCGCATGCTTCCAAAACAAAAATGAAATTTTCGAAAATCGGGTGAAAAGTGGATTTTTTTTCGTTTTTTACACTTTTCACATGCTTCCAAACACAAATGAAATTTTCGAAAATCGGGTGAAAAGTCGATTTTTTTTTCGTTTTTTACACTTTTCACATGCTTCCAAGCACAAATGAAATTTTTGAAAATCGGGTGAATCGTCGATTTTTTTTGTTTCGCATGCTTCCAAACACAACTGAAATTTTCGAAAATCGGTGAAAAGTCGATTTTTTTTTCGTTTCGCATGCTTGGAAGCATGCGAAAATGAAATTTTCGAAAATCGGGTGAAAAGTCGATTTTTTTCGTTTTTTACACTTTTCACATGCTTCCAAACACAAATGAAATTTTCGAAAATCGGGTGAAAAGTCGATTTTTTTTCGTTTTTTACACTTTTCACATGCTTCCAAACACAAATGAAATTTTCGAAAATCGGGTGAAAAGTCGATTTTTTTTCGTTTTTTACACTTTTCACATGCTTCCAAGCACAAATGAAAATTTCGAAAATCGGGTGAAAAGTCGATTTTTTTTCGTTTTTTACACTTTTCACATGCTTCCAAACACAAATGAAATTTTCGAAAATCGGGTGAAAAGTCGATTTTTTTTTCGATTTTTACACTTTTCACATGCTTCCAAACACAAATGAAATTTTCGAAAATCAAGTGAAAAGTCGATTTTTTTTTTCGTTTCGCATGCTTCCAAACACAAATGAAATTTTCGAAAATCGGGTGAAAAGTCGATTTTTTTTTCGTTTCGCATGCTTCCAAACACAAATGAAATTTTCAAAAATCGGGTGAAAAATCGATTTTTTTTTCGTTTTTTACGCGTTTCACATGCTTCCAAACACAAATGAAATTTTCGAAAATCGGGTGAAAAGTCGATTTTTTTTCGTTTTTTACACTTTTCACATGCTTCCAAACACAAATGAAATTTTCGAAAATCGGGTGAAAAGTCGATTTTTTTTTCGTTTCGGATGCTTCCAAACACAAATAAAATTTTCGAAATCGGGTGAAAAGTCGATTTTTTTTTCGTTTCGTATGCTTCCAAACAAAAATGATATTTTCGAAAATCGGGAGAAAAGTGGATTTTTTTTCGTTTTTTACACTTTTCACATGCTTCCAAACAAATGAAATTTTCGAAAATCGGGTGAAAAGTCGATTTTTTTTTCGTTTCGCATGCTTCCAAACACAAATGATATTTTCGAAAATCGGGTGAAAAGTCGATTTTTTTTCGTTTCGCATGCTTCCAAACACAAATGAAATTTTCAAAAATCGGGCGAAAAGTCGATTTTTTTTTCGTTTTTTACGCGTTTCACATGCTTACAAACACAAATGAAATTTTCGAAAATCGGGTGAAAAGTCGATTTTTTTTTCGTTTCGCATGCTTCCAAACACAAATGAAATTTTCAAAAATCGGGTGAAAAATCGATTTTTTTTCGTTTTTTACGCGTTTCACATGCTTCCAAACACAAATGAAATTTTCGAAAATCGGGTGAAAAGTCGATTTTTTTTCGTTTTTTACACTTTTCACATGCTTCCAAACACAAATGAAATTTTCGAAAATCGGGTGAAAAGTCGATTTTTTTTCGTTTCGGATGCTTCCAAACACAAATAAAATTTTCGAAAATCGGGTGAAAAGTCGATTTTTTTTTCGTTTCGTATGCTTCCAAACAAAAATGATATTTTCGAAAATCGGGTGAAAAGTCGATTTTTTTTTCGTTTTTTACACTTTTCACATGCTTCCAAACAAATGAAATTTTCGAAAATCGGGTGAAAAGTTGATTTTTTTTCGTTTTTTACACTTTTCACATGCTTCCAAACACAAATGAAATTTTCGAAAATCGGGTGAAAAGTCGATTTTTTTTTCGTTTCGGATGCTTCCAAACAAAAATGATATTTTCGAAAATCGGGAGAAAAGTGGATTTTTTTTCGTTTTTTACACTTTTCACATGCTTCCAAACACAAATGAAATTTTCGAAAATCGGGTGAAAAGTCGATTTTTTTTTCGTTTCGCATGCTTCCAAACACAAATGAAATTTTCGAAAATCAGGTGAAAAGTCGATTTTTTTTCGTTTTTTACGCGTTTCACATGCTTCCAAACACAAATGAAATTTTCGAAAATGGGTGAAAAGTCGTTTTTTTTTTTCGTTTCGCATGCTTTCAAACACAAATGAAATTTTCGAAAATCAGGTGAAAAGTCGATTTTTTTTTCGTTTTGCATGCTTCCAAACACAAATGAAATTTTCGAAAATCGGGTGAAAAGTCGATTTTTTTTCGTTTTTTACGCGTTTCACATGCTTCCAAACACAAATGAAATTTTCGAAAATCGGGTGAAAAGTCGATTTTTTTTTCGTTTTGCATACTTCCAAACACAAATGAATCTTTCGAAAATCGGGTGAAAAGTCGATTTATTTTCGTTTTTTACGCGTTTCACATGCTTCCAAACACAAATGAAATTTTCGAAAATGGGGTGAAAAGTCGATTTTTTTTTTCGTTTTCTACGCGTTTCACATGCTTCCAAACACAAATGAAATTTTCGAAAATCGGGTGAAAAGTCGATTTTTTTTCGTTTTTTACGCGTTTCACATGCTTCCAAACACAAATGAAATTTTCGAAAATCGGGTGAAAAGTCGATTTTTTTTTCGTTTCGCATGCTTCCAAACACATATGAAATTTTCGAAAATCGGGTAAAAAGTCGATTTTATTTCGTTTTTTACGCGTTTCACATGCTTCCAAACACAAATGAAATTTTCGAAAATCGGGTGAAAAGTCGATTTTTTTTTCGTTTTGCATGCTTCCAAACACAAATGAAATTTTCGAAAATCGGGTGAAAAGTCGATTTTTTTTTCGTTTTTTACGCGTTTCACATGCTTCCAAACACAAATGAAATTTTCGAAAATCGGGTGAAAAGTCGATTTTTTTTTTCGTTTTGCATACTTCCAAACACAAATGAATCTTTCGAAAATCGGGTGAAAAGTCGATTTATTTTCGTTTTTTACGCGTTTCACATGCTTCCAAACACAAATGAAATTTTCGAAAATGGGGTGAAAAGTCGATTTTTTTTTCGTTTTCTACGCGTTTCACATGCTTCCAAACACAAATGAAATTTTCGAAAATCGGGTGAAAAGTCGATTTTTTTTCGTTTTTTACGCGTTTCACATGCTTCCAAACACAAATGAAATTTTCGAAAATCGGGTAAAAAGTCGATTTTTTTTCGTTTTTTACACTTTTCACATGCTTCCAAACACAAATGAAATTTTCGAAAAATCGGGTGAAAAGTCGATTTTTTTTCGTTTTTTACGCGTTTCATATGCTTCCAAACACAAATGAAATTTTCGTAAATCGGGTGAAAAGTCGATTTTTTTTTTCGTTTCGCATGCTTCCAAACACAAATGAAATTTTCGAAAATCGGGAGAAAAGTCGATTTTTTTTTCGTTTTTCACACTTTTCACATGCTTCCAAGCACAAATGAAATTTTCGAAAATCGGGTAAAAAGTCGATTTTTTTTCGTTTTTTACACTTTTCACATGCTTCCAAACACAAATGAAATTTTCGAAAATCGGGTGAAAAGTCGATTTTTTTTTCGTTTCGCATGCTTCCAAACACAAATGAAATTTTCGAAAATCGGGTGAAAAGTCGATTTTTTTTTTCGTTTTGCATGCTTCCAAACACAAATGAAATTATCGAAAATCGGGTAAAAAGTCGATTTTTTTTTCGTTTCGCATGCTTTCAAACACAAATGAAATTTTCGAAAATCGGGTGAAAAGTCGATTTTTTTTCGTTTTTTACGCGTTTCACATGCTTCCAAACACAAATGAAATTTTCGAAAATCGGGTGAAAAGTCGATTTTTTTTTCGTTTCGCATGCTTCCAAACACAAATGAAATTTTCGAAAATCGGGTAAAAAGTCGATTTTTTTTTTCGTTTCGCATGCTTCCAAACACAAATGAAATTTTCGAAAATCGGGTAAAAAGTCGATTTTATTTCGTTTTTTACGCGTTTCACATGCTTCCAAACACAAATGAAATTTTCGAAAATCGGGTAAAAAGTCGATTTTATTTCGTATTTTACGCGTTTCACATGCTTCCAAACACAAATGAAATTTTCGAAAATCGGGAGAAAAGTCGATTTTTTTTTCGTTTTTTACACTTTTCACATGCTTCCAAGCACAAATGAAATTTTCGAAAATCGGGTGAATCGTCGATTTTTTTTCGTTTCGCATGCTTCCAAACACAACTGAAATTTTCGAAAATCGGGTGAAAAGTCGATTTTTTTTTCGTTTCGCATGCTTCCAAACACAAATGAAATTTTCGAAAATCGGGTAAAAAGTCGATTTTATTTCGTTTTTTACGCGTTTCACATGCTTCCAAACACAAATGAAATTTTCGAAAATCGGGTGAAAAGTCGATTTTTTTTTTCGTTTCGCATGCTTCCAAACACAAATGAAATTTTCGAAAATCGGGAGAAAAGTCGATTTTTTTTTCGTTTTTCACACTTTTCACATGCTACCAAACACAAATGAAATTTTCGAAAATCGGGTGAAAAGTCGATTTTTTTTTCGTTTCGCATGCTTCCAAACACAAATGAAATTTTCGAAAATCGGGTGAAAAGTCGATTTTTTTTTTTTCGTTTTGCATGCTTCCAAACACAAACGAAATTATCGAAAATCGGGTGAAAAGTCGATTTTTTTTTCGTTTCGCATGCTTCCAAACACAAATGAAATTTTCGAAAATCGGGTGAAAAGTCGATTTTTTTTCGTTTTTTACGCGTTTCACATGCTTCCAAACACAAATGAAAATTTCGAAAATCGGGTGAAAAGTCGATTTTTTTTCGTTTTTTACACTTTTCACATGCTTCCAAGCACAAATGAAATTTTCGAAAATCGGGTGAATCGTCGATTTTTTTTGTTTCGCATGCTTCCAAACACAACTGAAATTTTCGAAAATCGGGTGAAAAGTCGATTTTTTTTTCGTTTCGCATGCTTCCAAACACAAATGAAATTTTCGAAAATCGGGTAAAAAGTCGATTTTATTTCGTTTTTTACGCGTTTCACATGCTTCCAAACACAAATGAAATTTTCGAAAATCGGGTGAAAAGTCGATTTTTTTTTTTCGTTTCGCATGCTTCCAAACATAAATGAAAATTCCGAAAATCGGGTAAAAAGTCGATTTTTTTTTCGTTTCGCATGCTTCCAAACACAAATGAAATTTTCGAAAATCGGGTGAAATGTCAATTTTTTTTTTCGTTTTTTACACTTTTCACATGCTTCCAAACACAAATGAAATTTTCGAAAATCGGGTGAAAAGTCGATTTTTTTTCGTTTTTTACACTTTTCACATGCTTCCAAACACAAATGAAATTTTCGAAAATCGGGTGAAAAGTCGATTTTTTTTTCGTTTCGCATGCTTCCAAACACAAATGATATTTTCGAAAATCGGGTGAAAAGTCGATTTTTTTTTCGTTTCGCATGCTTCCAAACACAAATGAAATTTTCGAAAATCGGGTGAAAAGTCGTTTTTTTTTTCGTTTCGCATGCTTCCAAACACAAATGAAATTTTCGAAAATCGGGTGAAAAGTCGATTTTTTTTCGTTTTTTACACTTTTCACATGCTTCCAAACACAAATGAAATTTTCGAAAATCGGGTAAAAAGTCGATTTTATTTTCGTTTCGCATGCTTCCAAACAAAAATGAAATTTTCGAAAATCGGGTGAAAAGTGGATTTTTTTTCGTTTTTTACACTTTTCACATGCTTCCAAACACAAATGAAATTTTCGAAAATCGGGTGAAAAGTCGATTTTTTTTTCGTTTCGCATGCTTCCATACAAAAATGAAATTTTCGAAAATCGGGTGAAAAGTGGATTTTTTTTCGTTTTTTACACTTTTCACATGCTTCCAAATACAAATGAAATTTTCGAAAATCGGGTGAAAAGTCGATTTTTTTCGTTTCGCATGCTTCCAAACACAAATGAAATTTTCGAAAATCGGGTGAAAAGTCGATTTTTTTCGTTTTTTACACTTTTCACATGCTTCCAAACACAAATGAAATTTTCGAAAATCGGGTGAAAAGTCGATTTTTTTTCGTTTTTTACACTTTTCACATGCTTCCAAACACAAATGAAATTTTCGAAAATCGGGTGAAAAGTCGATTTTTTTTCGTTTTTTACACTTTTCACATGCTTCCAAACACAAATGAAATTTTCGAAAATCGGGTGAAAAGTCGATTTTTTTTCGATTTTAACACTTTTCACATGCTTCCAAGCACAAATGAAATTTTCGAAAATCGGGTGAAAAGTCGTTTTTTTTTTGTTTTTTACACTTTTCACATGCTTCCAAATACAAATGAAATTTTCGAAAATCGGGTGAAAAGTCGATTTTTTTTTCGTTTCGCATGCTTCCAAACACAAATGAAATTTTCGAAAATCGGGTAAAAAGTCGATTTTATTTCGTTTTTTACGCGTTTCACATGCTTCCAAACACAAATGAAATTTTCGAAAATCGGGTGAAAAGTCGATTTTTTTTTCGTTTCGCATGCTTCCAAACATAAATGAAAATTCCGAAAATCGGGTAAAAAGTCGATTTTTTTTTCGTTTCGCATGCTTCCAAACACAAATGAAATTTTCGAAAATCGGGTGAAATGTCAATTTTTTTTTTCGTTTTTTACACTTTTCACATGCTTCCAAACACAAATGAAATTTTCGAAAATCGGGTGAAAAGTCGATTTTTTTTCGTTTTTTACACTTTTCACATGCTTCCAAACACAAATGAAATTTTCGAAAATCGGGTGAAAAGTCGATTTTTTTTTCGTTTCGCATGCTTCCAAACACAAATGATATTTTCGAAAATCGGGTGAAAAGTCGATTTTTTTTTCGTTTCGCATGCTTCCAAACACAAATGAAATTTTCGAAATCGGGTGAAAAGTCGTTTTTTTTTTCGTTTCGCATGCTTCCAAACACAAATGAAATTTTCGAAAATCGGGTGAAAAGTCGATTTTTTTTCGTTTTTTACACTTTTCACATGCTTCCAAACACAAATGAAATTTTCGAAAATCGGGTAAAAAGTCGATTTTATTTTCGTTTCGCATGCTTCCAAACAAAAATGAAATTTTCGAAAATCGGGTGAAAAGTGGATTTTTTTTCGTTTTTTACACTTTTCACATGCTTCCAAACACAAATGAAATTTTCGAAAATCGGGTGAAAAGTCGATTTTTTTTTCGTTTCGCATGCTTCCAAACACAAATGAAATTTTCGAAAATCGGGTGAAAAGTCGATTTTTTTCGTTTTTTACACTTTTCACATGCTTCCAAACACAAATGAAATTTTCGAAAATCGGGTGAAAAGTCGATTTTTTTTCGTTTTTTACACTTTTCACATGCTTCCAAACACAAATGAAATTTTCGAAAATCGGGTGAAAAGTCGATTTTTTTTCGTTTTTTACACTTTTCACATGCTTCCAAACACAAATGAAATTTTCGAAAATCGGGTGAAAAGTCGATTTTTTTTCGATTTTTACACTTTTCACATGCTTCCAAGCACAAATGAAATTTTCGAAAATCGGGTGAAAAGTCGTTTTTTTTTTTGTTTTTTACACTTTTCACATGCTTCCAAATACAAATGAAATTTTCGAAAATCGGGTGAAAAGTCGATTTTTTTTCGTTTCGCATGCTTCCAAACACAAATGAAATTTTCGAAAATCGGGTGAAAAGTCGATTTTTTCGTTTTTTACACTTTTCACATGCTTCCAAACACAAATGAAATTTTCGAAAATCGGGTGAAAAGTCGATTTTTTTTTCGATTTTTACACTTTTCACATGCTTCCAAACACAAATGAAATTTTCGAAAATCAAGTGAAAAGTCGATTTTTTTTTCGTTTCGCATGCTTCCAAACACAAATGAAATTTTCGAAAATCGGGTGAAAAGTCGATTTTTTTTTCGTTTTTTACGCGTTTAACATGCTTCCAAACACAAATGAAATTTTCGAAAATCGGGTGAAAAGTCGATTTTTTTTTCGTTTCGCATGCTTCCAAACACAAATGAAATTTTCAAAAATCGGGTGAAAAATCGATTTTTTTTCGTTTTTTACGCGTTTCACATGCTTCCAAACACAAATGAAATTTTCGAAAATCGGGTGAAAAGTCGATTTTTTTTTCGTTTCGGATGCTTCCAAACACAAATAAAATTTTCGAAAATCGGGTGAAAAGTCGATTTTTTTTCGTTTCGTATGCTTCCAAACAAAAATGATATTTTCGAAAATCGGGAGAAAAATCGATTTTTTTTCGTTTTTTACGCGTTTCACATGCTTCCAAACACAAATGAAATTTTCGAAAATCGGGTGAAAAGTCGATTTTTTTTTTCGTTTCGCATGCTTCCAAACACAAATGAAATTTTCGAAAATCGGGAGAAAAGTCGATTTTTTTTTCGTTTTTCACACTTTTCACATGCTACCAAACACAAATGAAATTTTCGAAAATCGGGTGAAAAGTCGATTTTTTTTTCGTTTCGCATGCTTCCAAACACAAATGAAATTTTCGAAAATCGGGTGAAAAGTCGATTTTTTTTTTTCGTTTTGCATGCTTCCAAACACAAACGAAATTATCGAAAATCGGGTGAAAAGTCGATTTTTTTTTCGTTTCGCATGCTTCCAAACACAAATGAAATTTTCGAAAATCGGGTGAAAAGTCGATTTTTTTTCGTTTTTTACGCGTTTCACATGCTTCCAAACACAAATGAAAATTTCGAAAATCGGGTGAAAAGTCGATTTTTTTTCGTTTCGCATGCTTCCAAACACAAATGAAATTTTCGAAAATCGGGTAAAAAGTCCATTTTTTTTTCGTTTTTTACGCGTTTCATATGCTTCCAAACACAAATGAAATTTTCGAAAATCGGGTGAAAAGTCGATTTTTTTTTCGTTTCGCATGCTTCCAAACACAAATGAAAATTTCGAAAATCGGGTAAAAAGTCGATTTTTTTTTTCGTTTCGCATGCTTCCAAACACAAATGAAATTATCGAAAATCGGGTGAAAAGTCGATTTTTTTTTCGTTTCGCATGCTTCCAAACACAAATGAAATTTTCGAAAATCGGGTAAAAAGTCGATTTTATTTCGTTTTTTACGCGTTTCACATGCTTCCAAACACAAATGAAATTTTCGAAAATCGGGTGAAAAGTCGATTTTTTTTTTCGTTTCGCATGCTTCCAAACACAAATGAAATTTTCGAAAATCGGGAGAAAAGTCGATTTTTTTTTCGTTTTTCACACTTTTCACATGCTACCAAACACAAATGAAATTTTCGAAAATCGGGTGAAAAGTCGATTTTTTTTTCGTTTCGCATGCTTCCAAACACAAATGAAATTTTCGAAAATCGGGTGAAAAGTCGATTTTTTTTTTTTCGTTTTGCATGCTTCCAAACACAAACGAAATTATCGAAAATCGGGTGAAAAGTCGATTTTTTTTTCGTTTCGCATGCTTCCAAACACAAATGAAATTTTCGAAAATCGGGTGAAAAGTCGATTTTTTTTCGTTTTTTACGCGTTTCACATGCTTCCAAACACAAATGAAATTTCGAAAATCGGGTGAAAAGTCGATTTTTTTTCGTTTTTTACACTTTTCACATGCTTCCAAGCACAAATGAAATTTTCGAAAATCGGGTGAATCGTCGATTTTTTTTGTTTCGCATGCTTCCAAACACAACTGAAATTTTCGAAAATCGGGTGAAAAGTCGATTTTTTTTTCGTTTCGCATGCTTCCAAACACAAATGAAATTTTCGAAATCGGGTAAAAAGTCGATTTTATTTCGTTTTTTACGCGTTTCACATGCTTCCAAACACAAATGAAATTTTCGAAAATCGGGTGAAAAGTCGATTTTTTTTTTCGTTTCGCATGCTTCCAAACATAAATGAAAATTCCGAAAATCGGGTAAAAAGTCGATTTTTTTTTCGTTTCGCATGCTTCCAAACACAAATGAAATTTTCGAAAATCGGGTGAAATGTCAATTTTTTTTTTCGTTTTTTACACTTTTCACATGCTTCCAAACACAAATGAAATTTTCGAAAATCGGGTGAAAAGTCGATTTTTTTTCGTTTTTTACACTTTTCACATGCTTCCAAACACAAATGAAATTTTCGAAAATCGGGTGAAAAGTCGATTTTTTTTTCGTTTCGCATGCTTCCAAACACAAATGATATTTTCGAAAATCGGGTGAAAAGTCGATTTTTTTTTCGTTTCGCATGCTTCCAAACACAAATGAAATTTTCGAAAATCGGGTGAAAAGTCGTTTTTTTTTTTCGTTTCGCATGCTTCCAAACACAAATGAAATTTTCGAAAATCGGGTGAAAAGTCGATTTTTTTCGTTTTTTACACTTTTCACATGCTTCCAAACACAAATGAAATTTTCGAAAATCGGGTAAAAAGTCGATTTTATTTTCGTTTCGCATGCTTCCAAACAAAAATGAAATTTTCGAAAATCGGGTGAAAAGTGGATTTTTTTTCGTTTTTTACACTTTTCACATGCTTCCAAACACAAATGAAATTTTCGAAAATCGGGTGAAAAGTCGATTTTTTTTTCGTTTCGCATGCTTCCATACAAAAATGAAATTTTCGAAAATCGGGTGAAAAGTGGATTTTTTTTCGTTTTTTACACTTTTCACATGCTTCCAAATACAAATGAAATTTTCGAAAATCGGGTGAAAAGTCGATTTTTTTTCGTTTCGCATGCTTCCAAACACAAATGAAATTTTCGAAAATCGGGTGAAAAGTCGATTTTTTTCGTTTTTTACACTTTTCACATGCTTCCAAACACAAATGAAATTTTCGAAAATCGGGTGAAAAGTCGATTTTTTTTCGTTTTTTACACTTTTCACATGCTTCCAAACACAAATGAAATTTTCGAAAATCGGGTGAAAAGTCGATTTTTTTTCGTTTTTTACACTTTTCACATGCTTCCAAACACAAATGAAATTTTCGAAAATCGGGTGAAAAGTCGATTTTTTTTCGATTTTAACACTTTTCACATGCTTCCAAGCACAAATGAAATTTTCGAAAATCGGGTGAAAAGTCGTTTTTTTTTGTTTTTTACACTTTTCACATGCTTCCAAATACAAATGAAATTTTCGAAAATCGGGTGAAAAGTCGATTTTTTTTTTCGTTTCGCATGCTTCCAAACACAAATGAAATTTTCGAAAATCGGGTAAAAAGTCGATTTTATTTCGTTTTTTACGCGTTTCACATGCTTCCAAACACAAATGAAATTTTCGAAAATCGGGTGAAAAGTCGATTTTTTTTTTCGTTTCGCATGCTTCCAAACATAAATGAAAATTCCGAAAATCGGGTAAAAAGTCGATTTTTTTTTCGTTTCGCATGCTTCCAAACACAAATGAAATTTTCGAAAATCGGGTGAAATGTCAATTTTTTTTTTCGTTTTTTACACTTTTCACATGCTTCCAAACACAAATGAAATTTTCGAAAATCGGGTGAAAAGTCGATTTTTTTTCGTTTTTTACACTTTTCACATGCTTCCAAACACAAATGAAATTTTCGAAAATCGGGTGAAAAGTCGATTTTTTTTTCGTTTCGCATGCTTCCAAACACAAATGATATTTTCGAAAATCGGGTGAAAAGTCGATTTTTTTTTCGTTTCGCATGCTTCCAAACACAAATGAAATTTTCGAAAATCGGGTGAAAAGTCGTTTTTTTTTTCGTTTCGCATGCTTCCAAACACAAATGAAATTTTCGAAAATCGGGTGAAAAGTCGATTTTTTTTCGTTTTTTACACTTTTCACATGCTTCCAAACACAAATGAAATTTTCGAAAATCGGGTAAAAAGTCGATTTTATTTTCGTTTCGCATGCTTCCAAACAAAAATGAAATTTTCGAAAATCGGGTGAAAAGTGGATTTTTTTTTCGTTTTTTACACTTTTCACATGCTTCCAAACACAAATGAAATTTTCGAAAATCGGGTGAAAAGTCGATTTTTTTTCGTTTCGCATGCTTCCAAACACAAATGAAATTTTCGAAAATCGGGTGAAAAGTCGATTTTTTTCGTTTTTTACACTTTTCACATGCTTCCAAACACAAATGAAATTTTCGAAAATCGGGTGAAAAGTCGATTTTTTTTCGTTTTTTACACTTTTCACATGCTTCCAAACACAAATGAAATTTTCGAAAATCGGGTGAAAAGTCGATTTTTTTCGTTTTTTACACTTTTCACATGCTTCCAAACACAAATGAAATTTTCGAAAATCGGGTGAAAAGTCGATTTTTTTTCGATTTTTACACTTTTCACATGCTTCCAAGCACAAATGAAATTTTCGAAAATCGGGTGAAAAGTCGTTTTTTTTTTTGTTTTTTACACTTTTCACATGCTTCCAAATACAAATGAAATTTTCGAAAATCGGGTGAAAAGTCGATTTTTTTTCGTTTCGCATGCTTCCAAACACAAATGAAATTTTCGAAAATCGGGTGAAAAGTCGATTTTTTTCGTTTTTTACACTTTTCACATGCTTCCAAACACAAATGAAATTTTCGAAAATCGGGTGAAAAGTCGATTTTTTTTTCGATTTTTACACTTTTCACATGCTTCCAAACACAAATGAAATTTTCGAAAATCAAGTGAAAAGTCGATTTTTTTTTCGTTTCGCATGCTTCCAAACACAAATGAAATTTTCGAAAATCGGGTGAAAAGTCGATTTTTTTTTCGTTTTTTACGCGTTTAACATGCTTCCAAACACAAATGAAATTTTCGAAATCGGGTGAAAAGTCGATTTTTTTTTCGTTTCGCATGCTTCCAAACACAAATGAAATTTTCAAAAATCGGGTGAAAAATCGATTTTTTTTCGTTTTTTACGCGTTTCACATGCTTCCAAACACAAATGAAATTTTCGAAAATCGGGTGAAAAGTCGATTTTTTTTTCGTTTCGGATGCTTCCAAACACAAATAAAATTTTCGAAAATCGGGTGAAAAGTCGATTTTTTTTTCGTTTCGTATGCTTCCAAACAAAAATGATATTTTCGAAAATCGGGAGAAAAATCGATTTTTTTCGTTTTTTACGCGTTTCACATGCTTCCAAACACAAATGAAATTTTCGAAAATCGGGTGAAAAGTCGATTTTTTTTTTCGTTTCGCATGCTTCCAAACACAAATGAAATTTTCGAAAATCGGGAGAAAAGTCGATTTTTTTTTCGTTTTTCACACTTTTCACATGCTACCAAACACAAATGAAATTTTCGAAAATCGGGTGAAAAGTCGATTTTTTTTTCGTTTCGCATGCTTCCAAACACAAATGAAATTTTCGAAAATCGGGTGAAAAGTCGATTTTTTTTTTTCGTTTTGCATGCTTCCAAACACAAACGAAATTATCGAAAATCGGGTGAAAAGTCGATTTTTTTTTCGTTTCGCATGCTTCCAAACACAAATGAAATTTTCGAAAATCGGGTGAAAAGTCGATTTTTTTTCGTTTTTTACGCGTTTCACATGCTTCCAAACACAAATGAAAATTTCGAAAATCGGGTGAAAAGTCGATTTTTTTTCGTTTCGCATGCTTCCAAACACAAATGAAATTTTCGAAAATCGGGTAAAAAGTCCATTTTTTTTTTCGTTTTTTACGCGTTTCATATGCTTCCAAACACAAATGAAATTTTCGAAAATCGGGTGAAAAGTCGATTTTTTTTTCGATTTTTACACTTTTCACATGCTTCCAAACACAAATGAAATTTTCGAAAATCAAGTGAAAAGTCGATTTTTTTTTCGTTTCGCATGCTTCCAAACACAAATGAAATTTTCGAAAATCGGGTGAAAAGTCGATTTTTTTTTCGTTTCGCATGCTTCCAAACACAAATGAAATTTTCAAAAATCGGGTGAAAAATCGATTTTTTTTTCGTTTTTTACGCGTTTCACATGCTTCCAAACACAAATGAAATTTTCGAAAATCGGGTGAAAAGTCGATTTTTTTTCGTTTTTTACACTTTTCACATGCTTCCAAACACAAATGAAATTTTCGAAAATCGGGTGAAAAGTCGATTTTTTTTTCGTTTCGGATGCTTCCAAACACAAATAAAATTTTCGAAAATCGGGTGAAAAGTCGATTTTTTTTTCGTTTCGTATGCTTCCAAACAAAAATGATATTTTCGAAAATCGGGAGAAAAGTGGATTTTTTTTTCGTTTTTTACACTTTTCACATGCTTCCAAACAAATGAAATTTTCGAAAATCGGGTGAAAAGTCGATTTTTTTTTCGTTTCGCATGCTTCCAAACACAAATGATATTTTCGAAAATCGGGTGAAAAGTCGATTTTTTTTTCGTTTCGCATGCTTCCAAACACAAATGAAATTTTCAAAAATCGGGCGAAAAGTCGATTTTTTTTTTCGTTTTTTACGCGTTTCACATGCTTACAAACACAAATGAAATTTTCGAAAATCGGGTGAAAAGTCGATTTTTTTTTCGTTTCGCATGCTTCCAAACACAAATGAAATTTTCAAAAATCGGGTGAAAAATCGATTTTTTTTCGTTTTTTACGCGTTTCACATGCTTCCAAACACAAATGAAATTTTCGAAAATCGGGTGAAAAGTCGATTTTTTTTCGTTTTTTACACTTTTCACATGCTTCCAAACACAAATGAAATTTTCGAAAATCGGGTGAAAAGTCGATTTTTTTTTCGTTTCGGATGCTTCCAAACACAAATAAAATTTTCGAAAATCGGGTGAAAAGTCGATTTTTTTTTCGTTTCGTATGCTTCCAAACAAAAATGATATTTTCGAAAATCGGGTGAAAAGTCGATTTTTTTTTCGTTTTTTACACTTTTCACATGCTTCCAAACAAATGAAATTTTCGAAAATCGGGTGAAAAGTTGATTTTTTTTCGTTTTTTACACTTTTCACATGCTTCCAAACACAAATGAAATTTTCGAAAATCGGGTGAAAAGTCGATTTTTTTTCGTTTCGGATGCTTCCAAACAAAAATGATATTTTCGAAAATCGGGAGAAAAGTGGATTTTTTTTCGTTTTTTACACTTTTCACATGCTTCCAAACACAAATGAAATTTTCGAAAATCGGGTGAAAAGTCGATTTTTTTTTCGTTTCGCATGCTTCCAAACACAAATGAAATTTTCGAAAATCAGGTGAAAAGTCGATTTTTTTTCGTTTTTTACGCGTTTCACATGCTTCCAAACACAAATGAAATTTTCGAAAATGGGTGAAAAGTCGTTTTTTTTTTTCGTTTCGCATGCTTTCAAACACAAATGAAATTTTCGAAAATCGGGTGAAAAGTCGATTTTTTTTTCGTTTTGCATGCTTCCAAACACAAATGAAATTTTCGAAAATCGGGTGAAAAGTCGATTTTTTTTCGTTTTTTACGCGTTTCACATGCTTCCAAACACAAATGAAATTTTCGAAAATCGGGTGAAAAGTCGATTTTTTTTTCGTTTTGCATACTTCCAAACACAAATGAATCTTTCGAAAATCGGGTGAAAAGTCGATTTATTTTCGTTTTTTACGCGTTTCACATGCTTCCAAACACAAATGAAATTTTCGAAAATGGGGTGAAAAGTCGATTTTTTTTTTCGTTTTCTACGCGTTTCACATGCTTCCAAACACAAATGAAATTTTCGAAAATCGGGTGAAAAGTCGATTTTTTTTCGTTTTTTACGCGTTTCACATGCTTCCAAACACAAATGAAATTTTCGAAAATCGGGTGAAAAGTCGATTTTTTTTTCGTTTCGCATGCTTCCAAACACATATGAAATTTTCGAAAATCGGGTAAAAAGTCGATTTTATTTCGTTTTTTACGCGTTTCACATGCTTCCAAACACAAATGAAATTTTCGAAAATCGGGTGAAAAGTCGATTTTTTTTTCGTTTTGCATGCTTCCAAACACAAATGAAATTTTCGAAAATCGGGTGAAAAGTCGATTTTTTTTCGTTTTTTACGCGTTTCACATGCTTCCAAACACAAATGAAATTTTCGAAAATCGGGTGAAAAGTCGATTTTTTTTTCGTTTTGCATACTTCCAAACACAAATGAATCTTTCGAAAATCGGGTGAAAAGTCGATTTATTTTCGTTTTTTACGCGTTTCACATGCTTCCAAACACAAATGAAATTTTCGAAAATGGGGTGAAAAGTCGATTTTTTTTTTTCGTTTTCTACGCGTTTCACATGCTTCCAAACACAAATGAAATTTTCGAAAATCGGGTGAAAAGTCGATTTTTTTTTCGTTTTTTACGCGTTTCACATGCTTCCAAACACAAATGAAATTTTCGAAAATCGGGTAAAAAGTCGATTTTTTTTCGTTTTTACACTTTTTCACATGCTTCCAAACACAAATGAAATTTTCGAAAATCGGGTGAAAAGTCGATTTTTTTTCGTTTTTTACGCGTTTCATATGCTTCCAAACACAAATGAAATTTTCGTAAATCGGGTGAAAAGTCGATTTTTTTTTTCGTTTCGCATGCTTCCAAACACAAATGAAATTTTCGAAAATCGGGAGAAAAGTCGATTTTTTTTTCGTTTTTCACACTTTTCACATGCTTCCAAGCACAAATGAAATTTTCGAAAATCGGGTAAAAAGTCGATTTTTTTTCGTTTTTTACACTTTTCACATGCTTCCAAACACAAATGAAATTTTCGAAAATCGGGTGAAAAGTCGATTTTTTTTTCGTTTCGCATGCTTCCAAACACAAATGAAATTTTCGAAAATCGGGTGAAAAGTCGATTTTTTTTTTCGTTTTGCATGCTTCCAAACACAAATGAAATTATCGAAAATCGGGTAAAAAGTCGATTTTTTTTTCGTTTCGCATGCTTTCAAACACAAATGAAATTTTCGAAAATCGGGTGAAAAGTCGATTTTTTTTCGTTTTTTACGCGTTTCACATGCTTCCAAACACAAATGAAATTTTCGAAAATCGGGTGAAAAGTCGATTTTTTTTTCGTTTCGCATGCTTCCAAACACAAATGAAATTTTCGAAAATCGGGTAAAAAGTCGATTTTTTTTTCGTTTCGCATGCTTCCAAACACAAATGAAATTTTCGAAAATCGGGTAAAAAGTCGATTTTATTTCGTTTTTTACGCGTTTCACATGCTTCCAAACACAAATGAAATTTTCGAAAATCGGGTAAAAAGTCGATTTTATTTCGTTTTTTACGCGTTTCACATGCTTCCAAACACAAATGAAATTTTCGAAAATCGGGAGAAAAGTCGATTTTTTTTCGTTTTTTACACTTTTCACATGCTTCCAAGCACAAATGAAATTTTCGAAAATCGGGTGAATCGTCGATTTTTTTTCGTTTCGCATGCTTCCAAACACAACTGAAATTTTCGAAAATCGGGTGAAAAGTCGATTTTTTTTTCGTTTCGCATGCTTCCAAACACAAATGAAATTTTCGAAAATCGGGTAAAAAGTCGATTTTATTTCGTTTTTTACGCGTTTCACATGCTTCCAAACACAAATGAAATTTTCGAAAATCGGGTGAAAAGTCGATTTTTTTTTTCGTTTCGCATGCTTCCAAACACAAATGAAATTTTCGAAAATCGGGAGAAAAGTCGATTTTTTTTTCGTTTTTCACACTTTTCACATGCTACCAAACACAAATGAAATTTTCGAAAATCGGGTGAAAAGTCGATTTTTTTTTCGTTTCGCATGCTTCCAAACACAAATGAAATTTTCGAAAATCGGGTGAAAAGTCGATTTTTTTTTTTTCGTTTTGCATGCTTCCAAACACAAACGAAATTATCGAAAATCGGGTGAAAAGTCGATTTTTTTTTCGTTTCGCATGCTTCCAAACACAAATGAAATTTTCGAAAATCGGGTGAAAAGTCGATTTTTTTTCGTTTTTTACGCGTTTCACATGCTTCCAAACACAAATGAAAATTTCGAAAATCGGGTGAAAAGTCGATTTTTTTTCGTTTTTTACACTTTTCACATGCTTCCAAGCACAAATGAAATTTTCGAAAATCGGGTGAATCGTCGATTTTTTTTGTTTCGCATGCTTCCAAACACAACTGAAATTTTCGAAAATCGGGTGAAAAGTCGATTTTTTTTTCGTTTCGCATGCTTCCAAACACAAATGAAATTTTCGAAAATCGGGTAAAAAGTCGATTTTATTTCGTTTTTTACGCGTTTCACATGCTTCCAAACACAAATGAAATTTTCGAAAATCGGGTGAAAAGTCGATTTTTTTTTTCGTTTCGCATGCTTCCAAACATAAATGAAAATTCCGAAAATCGGGTAAAAAGTCGATTTTTTTTTCGTTTCGCATGCTTCCAAACACAAATGAAATTTTCGAAAATCGGGTGAAATGTCAATTTTTTTTTTCGTTTTTTACACTTTTCACATGCTTCCAAACACAAATGAAATTTTCGAAAATCGGGTGAAAAGTCGATTTTTTTTCGTTTTTTACACTTTTCACATGCTTCCAAACACAAATGAAATTTTCGAAAATCGGGTGAAAAGTCGATTTTTTTTTCGTTTCGCATGCTTCCAAACACAAATGATATTTTCGAAAATCGGGTGAAAAGTCGATTTTTTTTCGTTTTTTACACTTTTCACATGCTTCCAAACACAAATGAAATTTTCGAAAATCGGGTAAAAAGTCGATTTTATTTTCGTTTCGCATGCTTCCAAACAAAAATGAAATTTTCGAAAATCGGGTGAAAAGTCGATTTTTTTTTCGTTTCGCATGCTTCCAAACACAAATGATATTTTCGAAAATCGGGTGAAAAGTCGATTTTTTTTTCGTTTCGCATGCTTCCAAACACAAATGAAATTTTCAAAAATCGGGCGAAAAGTCGATTTTTTTTTTCGTTTTTTACGCGTTTCACATGCTTACAAACACAAATGAAATTTTCGAAAATCGGGTGAAAAGTCGATTTTTTTTTCGTTTCGCATGCTTCCAAACACAAATGAAATTTTCAAAAATCGGGTGAAAAATCGATTTTTTTTCGTTTTTTACGCGTTTCACATGCTTCCAAACACAAATGAAATTTTCGAAAATCGGGTGAAAAGTCGATTTTTTTTCGTTTTTTACACTTTTCACATGCTTCCAAACACAAATGAAATTTTCGAAAATCGGGTGAAAAGTCGATTTTTTTTCGTTTTTTACACTTTTCACATGCTTCCAAACACAAATGAAATTTTCGAAAATCGGGTGAAAAGTCGATTTTTTTTTCGTTTCGCATGCTTCCAAACACAAATGATATTTTCGAAAATCGGGTGAAAAGTCGATTTTTTTTTCGTTTCGCATGCTTCCAAACACAAATGAAATTTTCGAAAATCGGGTGAAAAGTCGTTTTTTTTTTCGTTTCGCATGCTTCCAAACACAAATGAAATTTTCGAAAATCGGGTGAAAAGTCGATTTTTTTTCGTTTTTTACACTTTTCACATGCTTCCAAACACAAATGAAATTTTCGAAAATCGGGTAAAAAGTCGATTTTATTTTCGTTTCGCATGCTTCCAAACAAAAATGAAATTTTCGAAAATCGGGTGAAAAGTGGATTTTTTTTCGTTTTTTACACTTTTCACATGCTTCCAAACACAAATGAAATTTTCGAAAATCGGGTGAAAAGTCGATTTTTTTTTCGTTTCGCATGCTTCCATACAAAAATGAAATTTTCGAAAATCGGGTGAAAAGTGGATTTTTTTTCGTTTTTTACACTTTTCACATGCTTCCAAATACAAATGAAATTTTCGAAAATCGGGTGAAAAGTCGATTTTTTTTCGTTTCGCATGCTTCCAAACACAAATGAAATTTTCGAAAATCGGGTGAAAAGTCGATTTTTTTCGTTTTTTACACTTTTCACATGCTTCCAAACACAAATGAAATTTTCGAAAATCGGGTGAAAAGTCGATTTTTTTTCGTTTTTTACACTTTTCACATGCTTCCAAACACAAATGAAATTTTCGAAAATCGGGTGAAAAGTCGATTTTTTTTCGTTTTTTACACTTTTCACATGCTTCCAAACACAAATGAAATTTTCGAAAATCGGGTGAAAAGTCGATTTTTTTTCGATTTTAACACTTTTCACATGCTTCCAAGCACAAATGAAATTTTCGAAAATCGGGTGAAAAGTCGTTTTTTTTTTTGTTTTTTACACTTTTCACATGCTTCCAAATACAAATGAAATTTTCGAAAATCGGGTGAAAAGTCGATTTTTTTTTCGTTTCGCATGCTTCCAAAACACAAATGAAATTTTCGAAAATCGGGTAAAAAGTCGATTTTATTTCGTTTTTTACGCGTTTCACATGCTTCCAAACACAAATGAAATTTTCGAAAATCGGGTGAAAAGTCGATTTTTTTTTTCGTTTCGCATGCTTCCAAACATAAATGAAAATTCCGAAAATCGGGTAAAAAGTCGATTTTTTTTTCGTTTCGCATGCTTCCAAACACAAATGAAATTTTCGAAAATCGGGTGAAATGTCAATTTTTTTTTTCGTTTTTTACACTTTTCACATGCTTCCAAACACAAATGAAATTTTCGAAAATCGGGTGAAAAGTCGATTTTTTTTCGTTTTTTACACTTTTCACATGCTTCCAAACACAAATGAAATTTTCGAAAATCGGGTGAAAAGTCGATTTTTTTTTCGTTTCGCATGCTTCCAAACACAAATGATATTTTCGAAAATCGGGTGAAAAGTCGATTTTTTTTTTCGTTTCGCATGCTTCCAAACACAAATGAAATTTTCGAAAATCGGGTGAAAAGTCGTTTTTTTTTTCGTTTCGCATGCTTCCAAACACAAATGAAATTTTCGAAAATCGGGTGAAAAGTCGATTTTTTTTCGTTTTTTACACTTTTCACATGCTTCCAAACACAAATGAAATTTTCGAAAATCGGGTAAAAAGTCGATTTTATTTTCGTTTCGCATGCTTCCAAACAAAAATGAAATTTTCGAAAATCGGGTGAAAAGTGGATTTTTTTTCGTTTTTTACACTTTTCACATGCTTCCAAACACAAATGAAATTTTCGAAAATCGGGTGAAAAGTCGATTTTTTTTTCGTTTCGCATGCTTCCAAACACAAATGAAATTTTCGAAAATCGGGTGAAAAGTCGATTTTTTTCGTTTTTTACACTTTTCACATGCTTCCAAACACAAATGAAATTTTCGAAAATCGGGTGAAAAGTCGATTTTTTTTCGTTTTTTACACTTTTCACATGCTTCCAAACACAAATGAAATTTTCGAAAATCGGGTGAAAAGTCGATTTTTTTTCGTTTTTTACACTTTTCACATGCTTCCAAGCACAAATGAAATTTTCGAAAATCGGGTGAAAAGTCGATTTTTTTTCGATTTTTACACTTTTCACATGCTTCCAAGCACAAATGAAATTTTCGAAAATCGGGTGAAAAGTCGTTTTTTTTTTGTTTTTTACACTTTTCACATGCTTCCAAATACAAATGAAATTTTCGAAAATCGGGTGAAAAGTCGATTTTTTTTCGTTTCGCATGCTTCCAAACACAAATGAAATTTTCGAAAATCGGGTGAAAAGTCGATTTTTTTCGTTTTTTACACTTTTCACATGCTTCCAAACACAAATGAAATTTTCGAAAATCGGGTGAAAAGTCGATTTTTTTTTCGATTTTTACACTTTTCACATGCTTCCAAACACAAATGAAATTTTCGAAAATCAAGTGAAAAGTCGATTTTTTTTTCGTTTCGCATGCTTCCAAACACAAATGAAATTTTCGAAAATCGGGTGAAAAGTCGATTTTTTTTTCGTTTTTTACGCGTTTAACATGCTTCCAAACACAAATGAAATTTTCGAAAATCGGGTGAAAAGTCGATTTTTTTTTCGTTTCGCATGCTTCCAAACACAAATGAAATTTTCAAAAATCGGGTGAAAAATCGATTTTTTTTCGTTTTTTACGCGTTTCACATGCTTCCAAACACAAATGAAATTTTCGAAAATCGGGTGAAAAGTCGATTTTTTTTTCGTTTCGGATGCTTCCAAACACAAATAAAATTTTCGAAAATCGGGTGAAAAGTCGATTTTTTTTTCGTTTCGTATGCTTCCAAACAAAAATGATATTTTCGAAAATCGGGAGAAAAATCGATTTTTTTTCGTTTTTTACGCGTTTCACATGCTTCCAAACACAAATGAAATTTTCGAAAATCGGGTGAAAAGTCGATTTTTTTTTTCGTTTCGCATGCTTCCAAACACAAATGAAATTTTCGAAAATCGGGAGAAAAGTCGATTTTTTTTTCGTTTTTCACACTTTTCACATGCTACCAAACACAAATGAAATTTTCGAAAATCGGGTGAAAAGTCGATTTTTTTTTCGTTTCGCATGCTTCCAAACACAAATGAAATTTTCGAAAATCGGGTGAAAAGTCGATTTTTTTTTTTCGTTTTGCATGCTTCCAAACACAAACGAAATTATCGAAAATCGGGTGAAAAGTCGATTTTTTTTTCGTTTCGCATGCTTCCAAACACAAATGAAATTTTCGAAAATCGGGTGAAAAGTCGATTTTTTTTCGTTTTTTACGCGTTTCACATGCTTCCAAACACAAATGAAAATTTCGAAAATCGGGTGAAAAGTCGATTTTTTTTCGTTTCGCATGCTTCCAAACACAAATGAAATTTTCGAAAATCGGGTAAAAAGTCCATTTTTTTTTCGTTTTTTACGCGTTTCATATGCTTCCAAACACAAATGAAATTTTCGAAAATCGGGTGAAAAGTCGATTTTTTTTTCGTTTCGCATGCTTCCAAACACAAATGAAAATTTCGAAAATCGGGTAAAAAGTCGATTTTTTTTTTCGTTTCGCATGCTTCCAAACACAAATGAAATTATCGAAAATCGGGTGAAAAGTCGATTTTTTTTTCGTTTCGCATGCTTCCAAACACAAATGAAAATTCCGAAAATCGGGTAAAAAGTCGATTTTTTTTTCGTTTCGCATGCTTCCAAACACAAATGAAATTTTCGAAAATCGGGTGAAATGTCGATTTTATTTCGTTTTTTACGCGTTTCACATGCTTCCAAACACAAATGAAATTTTCGAAAATCGGGAGAAAAGTCGATTTTTTTTTCGTTTCGCATGCTTCCAAACACAAATGAAATTTTCGAAAATCGGGTGAAAAGTCGATTTTTTTTTCGTTTCGCATGCTTCCAAACACAAATGAAATTTTCGAAAATCGGGTAAAAAGTCGATTTTATTTCGTTTTTTACGCGTTTCACATGCTTCCAAACACAAATGAAATTTTCGAAAATCGGGAGAAAAGTCGATTTTTTTTTCGTTTTTTACACTTTTCACATGCTTCCAAGCACAAATGAAATTTTCGAAAATCGGGTGAATCGTCGATTTTTTTTGTTTCGCATGCTTCCAAACACAACTGAAATTTTCGAAAATCGGGTGAAAAGTCGATTTTTTTTTCGTTTCGCATGCTTCCAAACACAAATGAAATTTTCGAAAATCGGGTAAAAAGTCGATTTTATTTCGTTTTTTACGCGTTTCACATGCTTCCAAACACAAATGAAATTTTCGAAAATCGGGTGAAAAGTCGATTTTTTTTTTCGTTTCCCATGCTTCCAAACATAAATGAAAATTCCGAAAATCGGGTAAAAAGTCGATTTTTTTTTCGTTTCGCATGCTTCCAAACACAAATGAAATTTTCGAAAATCGGGTGAAATGTCAATTTTTTCGTTTTTTACACTTTTCACATGCTTCCAAACACAAATGAAATTTTCGAAAATCGGGTAAAAAGTCGATTTTATTTTCGTTTCGCATGCTTCCAAACAAAAATGAAATTTTCGAAAATCGGGTGAAAAGTGGATTTTTTTTCGTTTTTTACACTTTTCACATGCTTCCAAACACAAATGAAATTTTCGAAAATCGGGTGAAAAGTCGATTTTTTTTTCGTTTCGCATGCTTCCATACAAAAATGAAATTTTCGAAAATCGGGTGAAAAGTGGATTTTTTTTCGTTTTTTACACTTTTCACATGCTTCCAAATACAAATAAAATTTTCGAAAATCGGGTGAAAAGTCGATTTTTATTCGTTTCGCATGCTTCCAAACACAAATGAAATTTTCGAAAATCGGGTGAAAAGTCGATTTTTTTCGTTTTTTACACTTTTCACATGCTTTCAAACACAAATGAAATTTTCGAAAATCGGGTGAAAAATCGATTTTTTTTCGTTTTTTACACTTTTCACATGCTTCCAAACACAAATGAAATTTTCGAAAATCGGGTGAAAAGTCGATTTTTTTTCGTTTTTTACACTTTTCACATGCTTCCAAACACAAATGAAATTTTCGAAAATCGGGTGAAAAGTCGATTTTTTTTCGATTTTTACACTTTTCACATGCTTCCAAGCACAAATGAAATTTTCGAAAATCGGGTGAAAAGTCGATTTTTTTTCGTTTTTTACACTTTTCACATGCTTCCAAACACAAATGAAATTTTCGAAAATCGGGTGAAAAGTCGATTTTTTTTTCGATTTTTACACTTTTCACATGCTTCCAAACACAAATGAAATTTTCGAAAATCAAGTGAAAAGTCGATTTTTTTTTCGTTTCGCATGCTTCCAAACACAAATGAAATTTTCGAAAATCGTGTGAAAAGTCGATTTTTTTTTCCTTTTTTACGCGTTTAACATGCTTCCAAACACAAATGAAATTTTCGAAAATCGGGTGAAAAGTCGATTTTTTTTTCGTTTCGCATGCTTCCAAACACAAATGAAATTTTCAAAAATCGGGTGAAAAATCGATTTTTTTTCGTTTTTTACACTTTTCACATGCTTCCAAACACAAATGAAATTTTCGAAAATCGGGTGAAAAGTCGATTTTTTTTCGTTTTTTACACTTTTCACATGCTTCCAAACACAAATGAAATTTTCGAAAATCGGGTGAAAAGTCGATTTTTTTTTCGTTTCGGATGCTTCCAAACACAAATAAAATTTTCGAAAATCGGGTGAAAAGTCGATTTTTTTTTCGTTTCGTATGCTTCCAAACAAAAATGATATTTTCGAAAATCGGGAGAAAAATCGATTTTTTTTCGTTTTTTACGCGTTTCACATGCTTCCAAACACAAATGAAATTTTCGAAAATCGGGTGAAAAGTCGATTTTTTTTCGTTTTTTACACTTTTCACATGCTTCCAAACACAAATGAAATTTTCGAAAATCGGGTGAAAAGTCGATTTTTTTTTCGTTTCGGATGCTTCCAAACACAAATAAAATTTTCGAAAATCGGGTGAAAAGTCGATTTTTTTTTCGTTTCGTATGCTTCCAAACAAAAATGATATTTTCGAAAATCGGGAGAAAAGTGGATTTTTTTTCGTTTTTTACACTTTTCACATGCTTCCAAACAAATGAAATTTTCGAAAATCGGGTGAAAAGTCGATTTTTTTTTCGTTTCGCATGCTTCCAAACACAAATGATATTTTCGAAAATCGGGTGAAAAGTCGATTTTTTTTTCGTTTCGCATGCTTCCAAACACAAATGAAATTTTCAAAAATCGGGCGAAAAGTCGATTTTTTTTTCGTTTTTTACGCGTTTCACATGCTTACAAACACAAATGAAATTTTCGAAAATCGGGTGAAAAGTCGATTTTTTTTTCGTTTCGCATGCTTCCAAACACAAATGAAATTTTCGAAAATCGGGTGAAAAATCGATTTTTTTTTCGTTTTTTACGCGTTTCGCATGCTTCCAAACACAAATGAAATTTTCGAAAATCGGGTGAAAAGTCGATTTTTTTTTCGTTTTTTACGCGTTTAACATGCTTCCAAACACAAATGAAATTTTCGAAAATCGGGTGAAAAGTCGATTTTTTTTCGTTTTTTACACTTTTCACATGCTTCCAAACACAAATGAAATTTTCGAAAATCGGGTGAAAAGTCGATTTTTTTTTCGTTTCGGATGCTTCCAAACACAAATAAAATTTTCGAAAATCGGGTGAAAAGTCGATTTTTTTTTCGTTTCGTATGCTTCCAAACAAAAATGATATTTTCGAAAATCGGGAGAAAAATCGATTTTTTTTCGTTTTTTACGCGTTTCACATGCTTCCAAACACAAATGAAATTTTCGAAAATCGGGTGAAAAGTCGATTTTTTTTCGTTTTTTACACTTTTCACATGCTTCCAAACACAAATGAAATTTTCGAAAATCGGGTGAAAAGTCGATTTTTTTTTCGTTTCGGATGCTTCCAAACACAAATAAAATTTTCGAAAATCGGGTGAAAAGTCGATTTTTTTTTCGTTTCGTATGCTTCCAAACAAAAATGATATTTTCGAAAATCGGGAGAAAAGTGGATTTTTTTTCGTTTTTTACACTTTTCACATGCTTCCAAACAAATGAAATTTTCGAAAATCGGGTGAAAAGTCGATTTTTTTTTCGTTTCGCATGCTTCCAAACACAAATGAAAATTCCGAAAATCGGGTAAAAAGTCGATTTTTTTTTCGTTTCGCATGCTTCCAAACACAAATGAAATTTTCGAAAATCGGGTGAAATGTCAATTTTTTTTTTCGTTTTTTACACTTTTCACATGCTTCCAAACACAAATGAAATTTTCGAAAATCGGGTAAAAAGTCGATTATTTTTTCGTTTCGCATGCTTCCAAACACAAATGATATTTTCGAAAATCGGGTGAAAAGTCGATTTTTTTTTCGTTTCGCATGCTTCCAAACACAAATGAAATTTTCGAAAATCGGGTGAAAAGTCGTTTTTTTTTTCGTTTCGCATGCTTCCAAACACAAATGAAATTTTCGAAAATCGGGTGAAAAGTCGATTTTTTTTCGTTTTTTACACTTTTCACATGCTTCCAAACACAAATGAAATTTTCGAAAATCGGGTAAAAAGTCGATTTTATTTTCGTTTCGCATGCTTCCAAACAAAAATGAAATTTTCGAAAATCGGGTGAAAAGTGGATTTTTTTTCGTTTTTTACACTTTTCACATGCTTCCAAACACAAATGAAATTTTCGAAAATCGGGTGAAAAGTCGATTTTTTTTTCGTTTCGCATGCTTCCATACAAAAATGAAATTTTCGAAAATCGGGTGAAAAGTGGATTTTTTTTCGTTTTTTACACTTTTCACATGCTTCCAAATACAAATGAAATTTTCGAAAATCGGGTGAAAAGTCGATTTTTTTTCGTTTCGCATGCTTCCAAACACAAATGAAATTTTCGAAAATCGGGTGAAAAGTCGATTTTTTTCGTTTTTTACACTTTTCACATGCTTCCAAACACAAATGAAATTTTCGAAAATCGGGTGAAAAGTCGATTTTTTTTCGTTTTTTACACTTTTCACATGCTTCCAAACACAAATGAAATTTTCGAAAATCGGGTAAAAAGTCGATTTTTTTTCGTTTTTTACACTTTTCACATGCTTCCAAACACAAATGAAATTTTCGAAAATCGGGTGAAAAGTCGATTTTTTTTTCGTTTCGGATGCTTCCAAACACAAATAAAATTTTCGAAAATCGGGTGAAAAGTCGATTTTTTTTTCGTTTCGTATGCTTCCAAACAAAAATGATATTTTCGAAAATCGGGAGAAAAGTGGATTTTTTTTCGTTTTTTACACTTTTCACATGCTTCCAAACACAAATGAAATTTTCGAAAATCAAGTGAAAAGTCGATTTTTTTTTCGTTTCGCATGCTTCCAAACACAAATGAAATTTTCGAAAATCGGGTAAAAAGTCGATTTTATTTCGTTTTTTACGCGTTTCGCATGCTTCCAAACACAAATGAAATTTTCGAAAATCGGGTGAAAAGTCGATTTTTTTTTTCGTTTCGCATGCTTCCAAACACAAATGAAATTTTCGAAAATCGGGTGAAAAGTCGATTTTTTTTTCGTTTTTTACGCGTTTAACATGCTTCCAAACACAAATGAAATTTTCGAAAATCGGGTGAAAAGTCGATTTTTTTTCGTTTTTTACACTTTTCACATGCTTCCAAACACAAATGAAATTTTCGAAAATCGGGTAAAAAGTCGATTTTATTTTCGTTTCGCATGCTTCCAAACAAAAATGAAATTTTCGAAAATCGGGTGAAAAGTGGATTTTTTTTCGTTTTTTACACTTTTCACATGCTTCCAAACACAAATGAAATTTTCGAAAATCGGGTGAAAAGTCGATTTTTTTTTCGTTTTTTACACTTTTCACATGCTTCCAAGCACAAATGAAATTTTTGAAAATCGGGTGAATCGTCGATTTTTTTTGTTTCGCATGCTTCCAAACACAACTGAAATTTTCGAAAATCGGGTGAAAAGTCGATTTTTTTTTCGTTTCGCATGCTTGGAAGCATGCGAAAATGAAATTTTCGAAAATCGGGTGAAAAGTCGATTTTTTTCGTTTTTTACACTTTTCACATGCTTCCAAACACAAATGAAATTTTCGAAAATCGGGTGAAAAGTCGATTTTTTTCGTTTTTTACACTTTTCACATGCTTCCAAACACAAATGAAATTTTCGAAAATCGGGTGAAAAGTCGATTTTTTTTCGTTTTTTACACTTTTCACATGCTTCCAAACACAAATGAAATTTTCGAAAATCGGGTGAAAAGTCGATTTTTTTTCGTTTTTTACACTTTTCACATGCTTCCAAGCACAAATGAAAATTTCGAAAATCGGGTGAAAAGTCGATTTTTTTTCGTTTTTTACACTTTTCACATGCTTCCAAACACAAATGAAATTTTCGAAAATCGGGTGAAAAGTCGATTTTTTTTTCGATTTTTACACTTTTCACATGCTTCCAAACACAAATGAAATTTTCGAAAATCAAGTGAAAAGTCGATTTTTTTTTCGTTTCGCATGCTTCCAAACACAAATGAAATTTTCGAAAATCGGGTGAAAAGTCGATTTTTTTTTCGTTTCGCATGCTTCCAAACACAAATGAAATTTTCAAAAATCGGGTGAAAAATCGATTTTTTTTTCGTTTTTTACGCGTTTCACATGCTTCCAAACACAAATGAAATTTTCGAAAATCGGGTGAAAAGTCGATTTTTTTTCGTTTTTTACACTTTTCACATGCTTCCAAACACAAATGAAATTTTCGAAAATCGGGTGAAAAGTCGATTTTTTTTTCGTTTCGGATGCTTCCAAACACAAATAAAATTTTCGAAAATCGGGTGAAAAGTCGATTTTTTTTTCGTTTCGTATGCTTCCAAACAAAAATGATATTTTCGAAAATCGGGAGAAAAGTGGATTTTTTTTCGTTTTTTACACTTTTCACATGCTTCCAAACAAATGAAATTTTCGAAAATCGGGTGAAAAGTCGATTTTTTTTTTCGTTTCGCATGCTTCCAAACACAAATGATATTTTCGAAAATCGGGTGAAAAGTCGATTTTTTTTTCGTTTCGCATGCTTCCAAACACAAATGAAATTTTCAAAAATCGGGCGAAAAGTCGATTTTTTTTTCGTTTTTTACGCGTTTCACATGCTTACAAACACAAATGAAATTTTCGAAAATCGGGTGAAAAGTCGATTTTTTTTTCGTTTCGCATGCTTCCAAACACAAATAAAATTTTCAAAAATCGGGTGAAAAATCGATTTTTTTTCGTTTTTTACGCGTTTCACATGCTTCCAAACACAAATGAAATTTTCGAAAATCGGGTGAAAAGTCGATTTTTTTTCGTTTTTTACACTTTTCACATGCTTCCAAACACAAATGAAATTTTCGAAAATCGGGTGAAAAGTCGATTTTTTTTTCGTTTCGGATGCTTCCAAACACAAATAAAATTTTCGAAAATCGGGTGAAAAGTCGATTTTTTTTTCGTTTCGTATGCTTCCAAACAAAAATGATATTTTCGAAAATCGGGTGAAAAGTCGATTTTTTTTTCGTTTTTTACACTTTTCACATGCTTCCAAACAAATGAAATTTTCGAAAATCGGGTGAAAAGTCGATTTTTTTTCGTTTTTTACACTTTTCACATGCTTCCAAACACAAATGAAATTTTCGAAAATCGGGTGAAAAGTCGATTTTTTTTTCGTTTCGGATGCTTCCAAACAAAAATGATATTTTCGAAAATCGGGAGAAAAGTGGATTTTTTTTCGTTTTTTACACTTTTCACATGCTTCCAAACAAATGAAATTTTCGAAAATCGGGTGAAAAATCGATTTTTTTTTCGTTTCGCATGCTTCCAAACACAAATGATATTTTCGAAAATCGGGTGAAAAGTCGATTTTTTTTTCGTTTCGTATGCTTCCAAACAAAAATGATATTTTCGAAAATCGGGAGAAAAGTGGATTTTTTTTCGTTTTTTACACTTTTCACATGCTTCCAAACAAATGAAATTTTCGAAAATCGGGTGAAAAGTCGATTTTTTTTTTCGTTTCGCATGCTTCCAAACACAAATGATATTTTCGAAAATCGGGTGAAAAGTCGATTTTTTTTTCGTTTCGCATGCTTCCAAACACAAATGAAATTTTCAAAAATCGGGCGAAAAGTCGATTTTTTTTTCGTTTTTTACGCGTTTCACATGCTTACAAACACAAATGAAATTTTCGAAAATCGGGTGAAAAGTCGATTTTTTTTTCGTTTCGCATGCTTCCAAACACAAATAAAATTTTCAAAAATCGGGTGAAAAATCGATTTTTTTTCGTTTTTTACGCGTTTCACATGCTTCCAAACACAAATGAAATTTTCGAAAATCGGGTGAAAAGTCGATTTTTTTTCGTTTTTTACACTTTTCACATGCTTCCAAACACAAATGAAATTTTCGAAAATCGGGTGAAAAGTCGATTTTTTTTTCGTTTCGGATGCTTCCAAACACAAATAAAATTTTCGAAAATCGGGTGAAAAGTCGATTTTTTTTTCGTTTCGTATGCTTCCAAACAAAAATGATATTTTCGAAAATCGGGTGAAAAGTCGATTTTTTTTTCGTTTTTTACACTTTTCACATGCTTCCAAACAAATGAAATTTTCGAAAATCGGGTGAAAAGTCGATTTTTTTTCGTTTTTTACACTTTTCACATGCTTCCAAACACAAATGAAATTTTCGAAAATCGGGTGAAAAGTCGATTTTTTTTTCGTTTCGGATGCTTCCAAACAAAAATGATATTTTCGAAAATCGGGAGAAAAGTGGATTTTTTTTCGTTTTTTACACTTTTCACATGCTTCCAAACAAATGAAATTTTCGAAAATCGGGTGAAAAATCGATTTTTTTTTCGTTTCGCATGCTTCCAAACACAAATGATATTTTCGAAAATCGGGTGAAAAGTCGATTTTTTTTTCGTTTCGCATGCTTCCAAACACAAATGAAATTTTCAAAAATCGGGCGAAAAGTCGATTTTTTTTTCGTTTTTTACGCGTTTCACATGCTTACAAACACAAATGAAATTTTCGAAAATCGGGTGAAAAGTCGATTTTTTTTTTCGTTTCGCATGCTTCCAAACACAAATGAAATTTTCGAAAATCGGGTGAAAAATCGATTTTTTTTTCGTTTTTTACGCGTTTCACATGCTTCCAAACACAAATGAAATTTTCGAAAATCGGGTGAAAAGTCGATTTTTTTTTTCGTTTCGCATGCTTCCAAACACAAATGAAATTTTCGAAAATCGGGTGAAAAGTCGATTTTTTTTTCGTTTTTTACGCGTTTCACATGCTTCCAAACACAAATAAAATTTTCGAAAATCGGGTGAAAAGTCGATTTTTTTTTCGTTTCGCATGCTTCCAAACACAAATGAAATTTTCGAAAATTGGGTGAAAAGTCGATTTTTTTTCGTTTATTACACTTTTCACATGCTTCCAAACACAAATGAAATTTTCGAAAATCGGGTGAAAAGTCGATTTTTTTTCGTTTTTTACGCGTTTCACATGCTTCCCAACACAAATGAAATTTTCGAAAATCGGGTGAAAAGTCGATTTTTTTTCGTTTTTTACACTTTTCACATGCTTCCAAACACAAATGAAATTTTCGAAAATCGGGTGAAAAGTCGATTTTTTTTCGTTTTTTACGCGTTTCACATGCTTCCAAACACAAATGAAATTTTCGAAAATCGGGTGAAAAACGATTTTTTTTTTCGTTTCGCATGCTTCCAAACACAAATGAAATTTTCGAAAATCGGGTGAAAAGTCGATTTTTTTTTTCGTTTCGCATGCTTCCAAACACAAATAAAACTTTTGGAAAATCGGGTAAAAAGTCAATTTTTTTTTTCGTTTCGCATGCTTCCAAACACAAATGAAATTTTCGAAAATCGGGTAAAAAGTCGATTTTTTTCGTTTTTTACGCGTTTCATATGCTTCCAAACACAAAAGAAATTTTCGAAAATCGGGTAAAAAGTCGATTTTTTTTTCGTACATTTTAAATTAAATTAACAACAAATTTAAAAAGTAATATCATAAAAAATATCTTTTTAATTACAATACTAATTAAGCAACCTTTACTTTATAACAAAAATGTACCACCAATAGTAAGCACAGTTGGTGCTTCTAACAGCATTTACTCCTATTCAATCACTTCCTAAATCGGTTGTACTTTAAATTGTATATTAAATACAATTATAAAATACATGTTATTAGCTAAAGCTACTAAATATAATCGTTTAATAAAAAATATTAATATTATTTAAACCTTTTTCTATACTAGTAACTACGCCTATGCGTAGACAACGTCGCCATCTGTTAGAAGTATTAACAAACTACTCACACAAGTTGATTGCATTATGGTAAGATGGCGCTACAGTTGATTTAAAACTAAATAAAATATTTAAGCAAACTTTGGTTAATTAACATTTATAATATAAAAATACAATAATATGTATTTAATTCTTAATAATTAAAACGAATAACAAATTTAAATATACTATGCTAGCAACACTTTACCATAAACTTTGCGTATAAACTATAACTTCATCGCATTGCTTACAGATGGCGTATGAAAGAAACCAATAAAGTAAAAATAGAATTGAGTACAGTGGCGTTACGTATTTTAAATTTAAACTGTAAAATTAGTAATTTTTTAATCAATTCAGTTTTATCTTTAACAGTAAATACAAAAATAAAATTTATTTTTTTTTTTTAATATTTCTTCCTTTTATTCCTGTAGATTGTTTCCTTTGTATTGATGATAATTCCATTCTATTAAGTGTAGAGAATTGCCAAGCCTATAAAAAGAAAAAAATAATTATTAATAAAAACATTTGTTGAAAATAAGTTACGAACGATCAAAAAATGTAAAAAACGCAAAAAAGACTTTTTTTTTCAAATTTTGATTGCTTATTACTCGGAAATGAAAACTGAAAAAATCTGAAAAATTCTCATTATCAGGATTCAGATAAAAAAAGAAAATTTTTAGTGGTTTGAGCAAAAAAATTCATTCCGTAGCGCGTTAAAGTCGCTTTAAGCCCTTGGGTGGTTTTTCGGGCTGCCCTAGCTCACTCAGTGGAGATAGAGAAGTCACAAATTGCAGCAATTTAAAATAATATAAAATAAACTCACCGATAATATAAAAGGTTGATTTGTCAGTTCCAACACTAGGGCACCAATTGTTTTGATTTTTAATATCGAAAATATTCTCGTACTTGGCAAAGCAATAAAGCCAACTAAAATGATTTGTGTGTTCTTCCAATTTGTAATTTCTGTATGTTCCATTTCCTTTGTAACGCTCTGCTTATGATGATTCCAATCTATTAAAAAAAGTGTAAGATTGTCCAGGTCTATGAAAATGAAAAAAAAAATTGTCAATGTGAAAGTAATTAGCATGGTATAAGTGTGTTTAAAAATGACACAGTGTAACTTTTATGCTGGAGTCAAAAAATCGTTAGTAAGTACAGTAATCCCAGAACAAATGATGATGTAAAATGTAAGTGCGAATGAAAGATTCTAAAACGACCAAAGGTATGAGTGCAACAGAGCAAATATAACTTTTGTGTATATTAAGTTGCCTATTACACCGGCTAATCTATTCCGAGGTTACTATATGTACATGGCATTTAAAAAAACTGGTATTAAATTAATGTTTATAATGTGTCACAAAGTAATATAAAAATATATTTACCAAACATATTTTTGAAGACGTTTACTACAAGATTCCCATTCCTAACTTTATGCTAAGCTTCAGCAATGGTCTGAAATTCATCATTTTCAATTATAGAAATTGTTTGCAGTTCATTCCACAGAGGACCAATAACAGTTCTTCCAAGGCTGCAACAATTCAAAATAAATAATATGATAATTAGAATGCAAAATGTTATGAGTTTTTAATAGATTTTTAGATTTTTATTTATGACAAAAGGCAAAACTCCAATATTCAATTTGCATTACCTTCAAAACAATTATCTAATACAAACATTCAATTTGCATTTTCTCCGAAACAATTAATCACAATGTTAGATTATTTAAATACATTTTTTTGTAAGTACAAACATTTTATTTTTGTCATCTTTAACTCCCAAAAAAAAAACTCCTAATCCAAACGGTACATAAAAATTGAGAAAGATATTACACTAAAACATCTTTCGTTAATATCACCATTCGAAGGCGACCCAAATACCTTAAACATTTATATATTGGAATGATATATCTACTTTTGCAAAAGCAAAGCAAGTAGATAATCCGATTAACAATTTTTTATTGAGAGCTTTCCCAACAAAACCGAGCGGGAAAGATTTACAACTAATTGCTAGTCATAAAGATATTACAACATAAAACAAATTAAAAGAATTGTTGCAATAAGACCTGCATATAATTTTGTTATGCGTTGTAAAAATGTTAGAAATCTACTCATGACAAAAATTTAAATGATAGAAGGAGATGCTACTAAAAGAATAGTAAAAATGGAAATACATAATAATAAAACACTTCAAACCTATATATGAGATATAGTTTTAATAGAAAAAATTGGACACTGAATAAGATTCAAAGACCAAGGTAATACCGAAGAAGCAATGAGTTACGTCATAGAAAAGAAAAATTGTAATAATTTTTCCAAGGTACTCAATAGTGAGTATACAAACACTTCAAAGACATGCTGAACAAAATCCAATAAATAACATTAATACGACTCCACATTGGAATCAATCCAGTCTTTACAGAGTATTTGAAGCAAACTAATAACACACACCAAAGTAGCAACAACACCAACAATTTCAACAAAATTTGAAATTCCATCGTTTAAAACTATCAACACCCTCTTTAGACGCACAAATATTATGTATTCAATTTTAGTAACAAATATGATTCAATTAGTATAACAATGTTAGAACAACTGATTCAAAAATTTAAAAAAACTAAGAACAAACCTTGGTGGTATCATCATCAATGTACAAATCAATTATCAAGTAATAGCTCCAGAATTAGAAACTATTATAAATGCAAAAAATTTTGAAGCGTTACCCGTCAATCAAAAATCCAATATAAGCGGAATTTTATAATCAAGAAGAAAATACGGAGAGTAATAACCTTTATTCAGCTAGGCATATAGAACATATGCAAACAGGAAATGTGTTTATATTAAATTAAAGCTAGATCACTTCAATAAAGAAGAGAAGCTAGAATTAAAAACAAATATGTACAAAATACAAAAATATATGTTACAAAAGGCTACCATTAACTTTTGTCAGTAAAAATAAACATACATCAAACATAAAACACTTGTTTATATAAAACCATATAGAAAGCCACCAATACAAACTTTAGATGTAACAAAACACTTAAATCAAAACATAATCCAATAAAGTCATAGCCCATTGTGCTGTCTTAAAGTATTATCCAAAAAAATAGACGGAAAAATAAAGTAAAGAATAGAAATATACTACAGAAGATTAAACAAATACACAATTCTCAATGAGATATTGAACAAATTGAGCAAAAGCCAGTATTTCACAACGCTATATCTGGCAAGTGGATACTCTTAAAAAAAAATCCCCCAGCTTGATATCAACACAAGCAAACTAACAAAAAAAAAATTTAAGGAAAAAGTAGAATGTTATGCACAAAATAATTTTAAAAAATCAAAACTGGAAGACTTGAAGGATGAAATAACCAAACTTTCAAGTCAAGAACTCCACAAAAAAACAATAACAGGCTTTAGCTTCATTATAAAATATGGAATCAAAGATTACAAATCCAAGCCAACATTGAAGTCTGAAAAAAACATCCATTGTGCTGCTAAGACCAATAATTTTTTTTTCTCTCTTGGAATGAAGTGGTTAAAACTTACGACTGCCTTTCTTAGAATTTGATAAATATATTAACAAATTAATGCAAAAACGCTGACATAGATAAAAAAAATATCTTAAACACGTTTTGTTTTATATAAATACTCAACTACTGCAATTATGCTTTAGTATTAAAATAGTATGAATGTCATGAAAATAAATAAATAAATAAATAATAATAATTTATCTTATCAATTATTGAACTCTTTTGTAATTTGCAATTCCCTCGAAACGGTTAATCATTACTACTTTCGTTATTCAAATTTGAAATCAGCAAGCAATTTTACATAAAATTGGTACATATTATTAACATTTGTTTAATAAGTTTATTAAAAATAATTTGAACGTATGCAACTAGCTCCCGTTCATCAAACAAAAAATTTAATTTACAATTCCTCATAAAAACAATTAATCTCAGCAACCTGTAGGTTTCAAATTTGAAATCAGCAATTTAAATAGTTTATAAAAATAATACTTGAGCGCATATTGACTAGCTAATAGAAGTATTCAAATATCCAAAGTTATTATAAAATAAAAACAATATTATTTTAGACTGTTATAAACTGTTGTAAAATAGAAGTAAAACATTTTCTAAAATATGGTCTAACTGAGATAAGGACTAGAAGTTTAGTTCAGAATTATTTTAGAATATAGCAGTGAATTTAGGATTTTGAAAGTGAATAACTATTTTTGCAATATAGTATTATTTGAGTAGAAAACAGATTATACAATTTGTCAAATAAGTATATTGTTTTTCTTTTCTAAAACCTTTACGTATATTATAAGCAAGGGTATACAATATACTAGAATGATACTATAATCAGCAAATAAAAACTTACCAAAATATAATCCGGTCCGGAAATCCACTTGAATACTGCAATTCCTTCATTCAAATTGACTCAATAATCTACATGTAATCACTCTGCATTTAACACAACAGTTTATAATTCACTAACTCACGCACCGCACACACGTTACTAAGACGACACCCCGCGCCAGACTGAATCAACGCCGGCTCGATGCGAGCGAGCAAGTCGCTCTGTCAGCATCGCCACTCAGAGTGGGGATGATTTATCTTAAAACACAAAATATTAATATAAATCAATGTTGTATTAAAAATCACTTCAAATACATATTGTGCGCTTTAAAATTCTCTTTCATTTGATCCTAAATTTATATTTATAACATGCAAGTTTTGATTTATAATTAATTAATTATCAGCAAATTTAATTAAAATGCAAATAATTTTTGAATAAAATAATTAAAAAAATTAAATGTGTAACAAAAATGTTTTACGTTTTTAACATGTACTTAATAAGATAATAAAGTGATTTTGAGCACAACCATAAAACTGTCTTGTAATAACGTATGAAGGCAAACATTATCTTACTAAGCAATGAGGTAAAGCGAGTAAACTAGTTCTCCAAAATGTTCTAAATATTCCAATTTGCGATTAAACTTTCTTTTACTACAACTAAAAAGCGACATAATGCCAAACTAACATTTCTTTCAGCAGCAAATTAAAATTTTTGACTCTTACCTTGTCAACGTCTCACTCTTCTGCGACCAACATACATAAACCTACAAAATGTACCAACACTCATCTAGTGTTGTTTCTTTTTGCGGCTTGCTGCGTGATGCCGTGGAGTGAAACATATACATAAAAATGAGATTGTTCTGTAAGCAGTAGCTGTAGATACATTGACCATTTAGTCCTAACCAATCATTTTCAATTGCTTAAGATGTTAGAACATAGTTCATAAAGCTAAAATACAAAAGCTCAATATTTACGCTCTGTAGTGCTTCTTAAACGTCCTGGTCTATGTCTACGTCCGTTGATGAAAAAAGCAGATTTAATTGGTAGAAATAATTGGTTGACTACCTAAGCTAGTAGCGTACAATAACCAAAACACTACAACCTACTAAAAGACCCGCATACCAACAATGAATCTCTGATCAAAATTACTTAGATAGTAATATTCCGCACGACTTTAAACGTAGAATTTTTTTTTTCACTTTAGTCAAAAACTATTTGGTTCTTAGAAACTATTAAGGTAAAAACACCTGGAGAAAGGCTTAGTTGTGTGAGGCGCTTAACTTAAATCTTTGCGTACAATTGTTGGTAACCCAGAACATTTATTAGATTAAGATATTATTCTACTGATACATGTCTATAACTACAGGGAGTTTATAAATGAATGGGATTATGTAATCACTTTAAATATGCCGCCTTTTTAAAATCGTTCACTATACTACATATGTTTTCATATGTTTGCTTGACAGCTGTCAAAGTTGATCTGTCAAAACAAATAGTTTAGTGAACAATTTAACAAAAGCGGCACATTTAAAGTGATTACATAATCCCATTCATTTATAAACTCTCTGTACATTTAATATGAGAGTGTGGGTAAACCAGATACTAGACCATGTCACGTGAAGTTACCACTTCACCTACGTGTAAAAAAAAGTAAAAAAAGCCAAAACTAAAGTGTCGTCATTTTCTCCAAAGAAACTATTAAAGTTATGGCCTATTTTATTATACAGGGTGTCCGGAAAATACGTGTACAACGTTTGACGACAGACTCCTGACGTCAAAATAGGTCGATCTAAGCCGACTTAGTTATATCCAAAACTGTCTCGTTTAGCCGGTAGAGGGCGTCAAAAATTTGTAAATATTAAAAAGAAATTACCTGTAACAATAATTTTTTAAGTGACCTTGTTGCTATGGCGTATAATAATTTGACAATTATTGACAAATTGTCACCAGTCTATGAAATTTACTCAAGTATACGATCAACATTCTTGAATTACAAGTTCATTTTACCATTAAAAATGGAAAATTATACAAACTCTCAGAAAGTTGACATGCTCCTGGTATACGGGTTTTGTCAAGGAAATGGGCGTCAGAGTGTTAGGGTTTACATGGAGAGGTTTCCTAACCGTCGAATACCAAACCACCAAACATTTGCCAATATTGAGCGTCATCTTTGGGAAACGGGCAGTTTTGAGAAAAACTTTGAAGGCAGGGGTCGTATGCGAACAACTCGAACTGTGGAAACAGAAGAGATGATTCTGGAAAGAGTTGAAGAAGAACCAAGTACCAGTACCCGTCTCTTAGAACGTGAGTTAAATGTTCCTAAAACGATTGTCAATGAGGTTTTAAGAGAACAGTTGTTACATCCTTACCACATACAAAAAGTCCAGGAACTTTTACCGACTGATCCCCCCATGCGGCTTACATTTTGTCAATTTATTAGAAACAAAAGAATCCTTGTTCCAAATTTTTGTAGAAAAATTATGTTTACTGACGAGGCATGCTTTACAAGATCTGGAGTAACCAATCTGCACAACGAACATATTTATTCCGATGAAAATCCACATGCCATTAAAGTTGCACATCATCAGCATCAATTTAAAATTAATATTTGAGCAGGTATTATTGATCACTACCTTATTGGTCCCATTGTTATTCCAGACAGGTTAGATAGAAATATTTATTTAAATTTTTTGCAAGACACATTACCATATCTTCTGGAGAATTTGCCCCTTTTACTTCGGAGGGAAATGTGGTATATGCATGATGGTGCCCCGCCCCATTTTTCCGTTGCCGTTCGGCAATACTTACATCATCAATATCCCAACCGATGGATTGGAAGAGGCAATGATGCACCAGTAAAATGGCCACCACGTTCTCCTGAGTTAAATATGTGTGACTTCTTTTTGTGGGGCGCTATTAAAACAGAAGTTTACAAGACTCCGGTAAACACACGCAATGATTTATTGCAGCGGATTTTAAATGCAGGCAACCATTTTAATAATCCCGAGACATTAGATAGGGTCCAATATCATTTTTTAAAGAGTGTTAATAAGTGTATTTAGCAAGATGGCGGTCATTTTACACATTTGCTTAAGTAATGTTTTTGTTTTACTTAGTTTCTTACAATAGATACTTTCAACTTTGTTATACTTTTGTTTTTTTTGACGCCCTCTACCGGCTAAACGAGACAATTTTGGATATAACTAAGTCGGCTTAGATCGACCTATTTTGACGTCAGGAGTCTGTCGTCAAACGTTGTACACGTATTTTCCGGACACCCTGTATATTCTATTTGATACAAACAGTCTACGTTACTATGAAAAAATTTACTTGAGTGTCAAACAGTAAACCACCTTAAAATTAATTTCTCTGCGCAAACTTTTGCAACGCAAGAGTACGTATCCATTATATTTACGGTGTTTCTGATGAAAACTCAGTAGCAGAAAATATGGGTTGAGATTTCCAAATTGGCGACTATCATACCAACGAGTGATCATCAACCTACGTGAAAAAAACCCTCTTTATTATGCGTTTTACAGCTATTTTACATTAATTTATAAGACTATCCTTAAAAATCTTTTATCGCCTTTTCAGTCCTCTATAGTTTATAGAAGATTTTTTAAATCACGTTTTATTATCTACTATGCTATTTTCAAAACTGTTTAAGACATGTCAAACGTCAAAAAAAAATTAAAATCAAAAGTAAGGCCGCCAAAAGTAAAAGAACACCAAAAACCTGTACTTCAATTTTTATGAAAATTTCAGATAATATAATTTACATATTTTTTAACTCTTACTTTACCTGATATTTGGATGCGTATTCAGAAAGCTTGAGATTGACTATTTAATTTCTAGCATGCCTAGTTGCTGAGTGCTCCAAAAATTGTTAAAATTATTTTTTAGTGTGAATAATGTACATAATTATCTAAAATTTTAATATCCATCGAGGTCGGCATCTAGACTCCGGCGGTCATGGTAGATGGCGTGGGTCGCCTTTGCCTGACTTGAGTTTGGATCCTTTTCAAACTCTTGCTTTTTGTTGCAATGAAGGTATTTTTCGATTGCAGTGAAGTTATCTTTGCAAGGTCGCCCTTTACGCCCAGCTATGTTCTTTTCTTTAGTGTCCAGTGAAGAATATTAGAAAAAGGGGCAAAGCACATATGTGCGTACTCGTAGATGTCGTTCCTATAGATGAATCTGTCCTCCTCACACACTAGCTATCAACTATCCGCTATCTTCGAACCTCAGAAACTCTCCTCAAGATTTGAAGATGGCAGATCCTCGGTAGCTAGTATGGGAGGATCTACTCAGGGCACTAGTCTGCACTATTTACTCTCTCAATTGTCTACCTCAATCTATTCAACTATGGCAAATCATTCACAGGATATTCCCATGTATAGTTCATAAGTTACATATACTAAGAGTGCACCTTCCTTACAGTGGATAAATGGTTAACAAGTCCTCTTGAAAAGAAATTCTGCCAGGCTGAGATAAAGTTGGTGCTGGAAAAAAGTCATTTTCTGTTCCCTCATGTCAGTAGCAAAAAGTGCTACAGACTTTTATAACTGTTTACAGCAGTTTTAATATGTAACAAATCATTTTCAATCATCATCAAACTAGACGTGACTTTACTATCAAATAAACTCAACGCACAATTGCGTCATTTGAAGTAGGGACAATCACTATGAACTAAGAGAGCCTAATTTTGTTGTAGACAATCTTCTTATCATAACATCTGGTTACTTTCAGCAAGATGGTGCACCTCCATGTAATTTCTGGCTATGGGTAACGGTGAAAGATCGTGTGTATGCTACAAGAGCTGACATTAATGACCTTAACGTATAACAGTTGTGTGAACGAGTATGATGAACGACTACACATGCATTGAGAACCAAGGAATACAGTTCGAAGGAGTGCATTACCGACTTGTGTAGATATGTGTTATTATGTTATTAAAATAAAAGTCAACCCCATATAAGTTGTAACATCTTTTTGAACAACCTGTATAAACATTTAGCATAATCTGCCCCTGAAGTTTATTTTGGGACCCCCTACAGACCTGTGCTCAGATGCCTTGTGTATAATATGTAACTTGCGTGACGACATATCCAACTTGTTCACAACTGTTCGAGCCTATCGAGTGCCTTAGGAGACGGAACCGTTGACAACGGTGGTCAACACGGATGCGTTGACAACAGTCAGCATAATTTTTATACATACTATGCGCTGATTAATCTATACTCGATAAAGATAAGACATATATCTGTAAAGGAATGATAGAATAAATAATAATTATTACATACCATAACAAACAGATCAGTTGCTTTTTTTCTTGTTGAACGAAGAAAGAGTTTAGATGATTATGATAGAAAAATGAATAAAATTACTAGAACCAATAAAATGAAATGAGAACAAAGAAAAAAATGCAAATGTAATAAATGTATGAAAGTCGTACATTTACGATCCACTGTTTATTAGTTATTAAAAAACACTTAATACATAAGATTAAATTATTATCATTTAAAAGTAGTATGCAACTCCTAGCTTATTTACATCGGACTAGAAATGTTTTGCTCTCGTTTTGAATTTAAAAACACATGGGTAATTTGAAAAAAAAATCCTGCATCTTTAAATAAAAGTTCCTATTTACAAAGGGCGCAATCAATTTATATTACAAAAAAAATATCAACTAAAAAAACGAATTGCAAAATACACATAAGTCATAAATACCAATGAATATACAATTTTCATATTAACAATGAGATGAGAAGAAGATTTAAAGATAAAGAGAGCAATACTCGATTAATATTTTTTTTATACACATATCTTTTCTATTTCCTAACAGTTACATTATTAATACTATTAAATTAAGTAGAATAACAACAAAATCATTTAAAAATATTTAGTACGAAAAATAAATGCGCAAAAAAAAATGAATAATCTTTAAGTTTAACTGCGTTTTAAAACAGCCTTATTTTATGCAATATATTTGGTAACACTTATGAGTGGTGAAAAAACATTTGGTTATTATTTTTTAATTTAATTTATAATACAGGTCCATCTCGCCGATGATTGATTTATGATTTACTAATGTTAAAAGGCGATTTATTGCAATGACATAAAACTGAATGTTGTTTATGTCGTGTGTGTTAGCCAAACTGCTATGGTTTGGCGGGATGGAACCGGTAATTCAAATGTTATATTTGAAACAACAATTATTATTTGGTAAATAGTGTTAAACATCATCTATGCCAGCACCTTATTAATTTATCAAAACAAAATAATAATACAAAATAATATATGTAGAAAGTGGCAGCGATACGATTATAATTCTCACTTTCGGATTCGAGTAAAACCAATATTAATTAATTAATAAATAAATGCATTAAACTTCTGTAGATTTGGCAAGAACACCCGTACCACCCGTATTGGTTGCGGGTTGTTTCTTATTGAATAGTCCGCCGAGGAACGAGTGTTGGTAATAGACGGCCTTTCCTTTATTTGGCATTTTATCTGAGCGGGAACAAGTGCTGGCCGATGTTGATTGGAAGGAGACTGACATGCCGCTATCTAATGATCCTACACTTCCGCGGCGCTGCGCCTTATCTCCTGTAACTGCACTAACATCATTAAACATGTCTAATGCACTTAATAACATAGATAAATGTTCTCAAATCAATTTAAACATCATTAAATACTTACATTGTTCATGAATATCGAGTAATGAGTTGCTCAGTGCAGAACGCTTTATCTGTGTTTCATGACCTATTTCTTCAGGTGTTATTTCATTTGGACCGGCTCCCGGTGTCTGAGCACAAGGACACTGATAAGAACATACTTCTACATCAGCCACACCACTATCACGATTTTCAGTACCTGAAAAAGAAAAGAACAATTACATTACAACAAATTACTTTACATTATTTAATATTATATGAAAAAAGAGTGATAAAACCTAGTTCTTCTTTATTTCGCTTTTTACAGCTATTTTACATCGCCCCAGAAGTCTTACGACTTGTTTGAAGGGGGTTGATGGGACCAACGGCTTATTAGGTGACTTCCAAATCACCCCGGTGGATAAAGAGCAAAGTTATTATTTTAGTCATATTCGGGGATCGAACCCGGGACTGTTAGCGTGCTACACTAACGCTCTATAACTGAGCTATCTCACCGTTTTTTTACTGAATCGGATATTTAGATAATTAGAACCTCCAAATCATCTAATCCTAGTCATATACAATATACTAGCGACCAATTTGTATTTTTTACTGTATTCGGGAAATTCCGGAACAAATCGGTTTCTTAAACAAATCGGAATCCGAGAATGGGATCCTTACTTTAGAAGAATGCCATCTGCAAATTGATGCGCCGTTCTACGTAATCCAGATAAATTCTAGATTCTAGAAATAATTCTCAGAGAATTAGTTATGAAAACAATAAAAGTTTAAGAAGATCTTGGAAAATCTTGTAACATTTACGGACTCGCAGCTTTTTAACTTTTTGAAAAAACAACTTTTAGAAAAGACTAAAAGCTTTTAGGGAACAAGAAGACACTAAAAGCTTTTAGACAACACATAAAGCTTTTGAAATAACTGAAAGCTTTTAAGAGACACTAAGTGTTTTTAAAGACACAAAAAGATTTCAGCAGAGAGCAATAGGGTTATAAAAAACTCAAAAAAAGATTAGAAAATATTAGAAAGACTAATTTAACATAAATAACTTTTAGAGAATACTAAAAGCTTTTAAAAAGCACTGAAAGCTTTTAAAAGACATTAAAAACTTTTATAGAATATTACGAGGTTTTAGAAAACATTTAAGATACCAAATAGGATCATTACTTTGCTTCGACATAATGAAAAAAACGCAAAAATTTCAAGAAAATCTTCCATCTTGTAACATTTAAAGACTAAAAGCTTTTTAAGCTTTTAAAATGCTCTAAGAATTTTCAATAAATAGTTTTTAAGAAAGAATACAAGCTTTTAGAGAATAAGAAGTGCTTTTAGAATATTATAAGACACTACAAACTTTTAAAGAACACAGGGAGCTTTGAAAGAGTCTAAAAGCTCCCAAAAAACACTAAGAGTTTTTATAGAAACAAAAAGCATTCAGAAGAAAGTAATGAAGACATAAAAAAACTTTTTGAGAATACTAAGAACTGTTAGAAGAGACTAAAAGCTTTTAAAAGACGCTAAGCACTTTTAAACAATGAAAGGTTAAAAAAAAAACTAAAATATTTGGAATATGCCAAAAGCTTTTAGAATATACCATAAACTTTAAGAAAACATAAAAAACTTTTAGAAAGAACACAAAGAGCATTTGAAGAACACATAGAGCTTTTAGGAAGCACAAAAAGCTTTAAAAAAGACTATTAGGTTTATAACAAACTCAAAAAAAGTTTAAAAAACATTAGAATGTCTAAGGAAACATCAATAACTTTTAGATACTTAGAACTTTTAGAAGACACTGATAGCTTTTAAAAAAGACTAAAAACCTTTGATAACACTATTTTTTTTTAAATACCAAAAGCTTTTTAAAAATACCAAGAACTTTAAGAAAATACTGATAAAGTTATAAAACACTCAAGAAAGTTAACCAGAAACAGGTCTGAGAGATACCAAGAACTTTTAGAAGATACTAAAAGTACACTAAGAACTTTTAGAAAAGATTTTCAAGAACACTAAAGCAATTACAAAACAGAAAAACTTTTAGAAAAGACTAATTTGGTTATAGAAAATTCAAAGAAGACAAACTGGTGTAAGACGACTTTTAGAGAATAAATATAAGCTTTTAAAAAACACTTAAAAACTTTTTGAGAAATATTAAAGAACTTATAGAACCCATTAAAGCTTAGATCAAAACTAATATAAATCTCAAAAAACCGCTTATCAAATATTAAGTCTTACAGGACAACAATAAGTTTTCGTAAACTTTTAAAAGACAGTAAAAACTTTTTAAAATACACTACATTTTTTGGAGCACACTATCAGATTTTAGAAGACATTAAAAACTTTCGAAAGATACAAAAAAGGTAATAGCAGACTTTAAAAAGAGTTAAAAGACTTTGAGAGTCTTTAGATTAAAAAAACTTTTATAAAACACCAATAAGATAGATCTTGCTAAAGCTTGCATTAGAACTTTATAGAAAAAAATATAACAAATACTCAAGTCCTTTAAAAGACACCTATAGGAGGTCTGAGAAGACACCAAAAACTTTTAGAGAATACTAAAAGCACAATAAAAAGGTTTTCGAGGACACTAAGAGCATTATTTATAGCATTTATAAGACAGAAAAACTTTTAGAAAAAGTTAATTTAGTTATAAAAATTCAAAGAAGCAGACACTGGTCCAAAAAGACTTTAGAGAATAACTATAAGCTTTTAAAAGACTATAGAAGCTTTTAAAAAACACTAAAAACAATTTTTTTTTGAAGATACAAAAAGGTACTAGAAGACTTAAACAAGACTTAATAAACACTAAAGTCTTACAAGACTTAAAACATACTAAAAGCTATTAAAAGACACTAACAAGTCCACCTCAAAGGCTTAGAAGATTAAAACAAACAGCTTTTAAAAACACTAATAGGCTACTAGAAATCTAAAGAATAAACTGAAGCCTAAAAGAACTTCAAACTTTGTAGAGGAGACCAATAAGCAAATATTAAAGCCTTTAAGGTACTACTAGGTTAGAGGAGATGCAAAGATTGTATCAAGGCCACTACGGCAAAGCATTTTCTATAAAACACTAAAAGCTTTAAAAAAAACTCTTTTGAGATTATAAATTAACTTAACAAACACTAAGAGATCTTAGAACACTTTCAAGCTTAGAAGAGACTAATACGAAGACACTTAGACCTCTTCAAATACAGTAAGAGGCATTAAGAGATTTTAGAAAACACAAAAGACTCTTGGAACTAAAAAACAAAATAAAAAACTTTAAACACTAAGAACTTTTAGAAAAGATTTTTTTCAAGAACACTAAGAGCTTTTACAAGAAAAACTTTTAACAAGACTAATTTGTTTATGAAAAACTCAATAAGGCAGACGAGTATAACTTAGAGACTTTTAGAGAATAACTATAATCTTTTAGAAAGATTTAAAGACTTTTAGAAAATCTTTTGAAAAACACGAACAACTTTTAGGGAATTATTAAAAGCTTATAGAAGACATTAAACGTATATAGAGCAAATGAACTTTTAGAAGGTTTTAAAAGCTTAGAGTTTTTAGAAAAAACTAATAGTAAAGGCTTATCAAACATTAATAAGATGCCAAGAGCTTTCCAGATCTTTAAAAAAAGAAAAATACTGTTTTAAAGAATATTAAAGACAATTTCAATTCCTTTCAGATTGAGTTTGATCTTCCAACAAAGCCCAGATTCAAGTGGTACATAAGTTTATATGAGACCTTTCAGACGTATTTGGGCAACGCATTCCAAAACTGGCTTTCACGTTATAGATTGTATGCAGCCATTCAGACGTAGATACTTATCATAGTCGCAAATTTATTATTTACCCATATTGTATATGTTCTTTGAGGTCCATATCGGCGGCCGTATGATTATATGAATCTCGCATTCAGAATCCAGGTAGCTATAACCACGTAACCTACATAGTAATTCTATTAAATTCTGCATCGTGTGACACTAGTTTCAACTCCATATAATAATTTTTAATTTAGATTGAGAGACTTGCAACTAAAATGCCAAGTTCTAATAAATTTTCCCATTTTACACAAAAAAAGTAAATGTAAAACAATCCAACCAAGTAAATCTACGTTAAATTGTGCCTATTTTGATACCAGTTTCAACTCGCTACATTTGATTACCAAACGCAAAAAGAGGACTATAACTCGAAAACTTTGCTTATTAGCAGCGGTTTTATATCGTTCCACTGCTCGTGCGGTTTATATATCTCCAACTAAAATAATTCGGCTGCAATTCAACATAGTTCTCTTGATGACTCACATAACAAAATAATGATTGACGTGAGAATGGGAAAACAGTCCCGTGTTTAATCGGATAGGACAATTCCTACGTTGTTGTGCCTTATAATAAAACGTAACAATCCTGCATTTGGAATGAAGTTTCGATGTAAATAAAGTGCTTAAAAAGCGATTTATTTCCAGCACTGTAAAGTTAGTTTGAGATAGGCTTAACAGACAGACAACGATTAATGTTCCGTATTCAATTAAAAATGTGCTTATAAAGTATTTACAAACTTCGCAACAAGGCTGCAAGCCTGCTAATGACTAGCGGAATCCGTGCATTGCTAACAATGACAGAACTTTGCTAACTTTTTAATGTAAAAACTGTTAATAATTATGAATCATTTGTTCGTAGTTTTAGGATTAAACATAAATAATAATAAAAATTACTTACCAGATCTATTCCCTCGACTAGATTTTTGACGCTCCAATTCGGCTTCAATTCTTAAATTTTCCATTTCATCCATTTCACTTACAGATTCTTTTAAATCTTCAGCAAATTTACATCTATCATGTTCATTTCTAGCATTAAAGGTTACTAGAACTTTGCCATCAACTCTTTGTGAAAGCCGAATACCATATGGATAATCTTAAATTTTAAAAAAACATTAATAAATTTGGTTAAGATTTAATATGAAGCAACTTACGAGGTTTCTCAAATAATGAGACCACCATTCCGCAAAGCGGATAACTATTTCTGAAAGTATATGTAACAGAAGACTTCTTTTTACTAAGTATTTTAGTAATGACAAGTAGATCGTTAAATAGGAATACTTCACGTTGATGTACTCCGGGACGTTCTTTCTTGTTTGTATCGGGTATTTCATATAATCTACAGTAACAAACCAATCTTCGATGCGGTAACGCCATATTTGGTTTCTTACCGACGATTGTGGCTTGTACTTTCATGACTTGGGTAACATGATCTGAACCTGGTTTAAATTCATTTGCTTTAACGCGATCATATATACCATTTAACATATCACTATCAATATCACCACAATCGTCAATACCGCGAAGATTTTTTATAAAATCTTCTACTCGCATACGACGTTCTGGTTTTATATTTGGAGTATGTAGATCGGTGTTTAGCATTATTATCGCAAATGCCAATACAAATATCTAAAAATAATTAAATTGTTTCAATAAAACTGTTATTTTGTCTAAAGGTAATGTGGTGGGTTAGAGAAAATTAACAGAAAGAGTTGAAGGAATAGGAATATAAAACAGTAGTGATTGGATATATACTAACAAGGAACCAGAATTATATTTTGCTTCTTTTATAACACTAACACCCTAAAAAGGATGACGTTAGAAAAAAACAAAATTTAATTCTGGGAAGTCGAAACAAATTTAGTGCGTTGGCTGGAGTCCTAATAAGAATGAATTATGTTACCCGCAAGACCCCACACAGTGGCGTAGCTAGAATTTTTAGGCCTCACCACAAAGTATTGAGAAAATTTTTGGAAAAAAGCGTAAAATTGTGTGCTTGTGGGCCTTTCTGAATTGTATACCCTTGCTTACAAGAAGCTCCGTCACTGACTCCACACAAAACCTCGACGGAGATGTCTCTCTTCAAAGTGTCCCGCACGTATCGCAAGTTGAAGAGCGCCTAGAGCAGACACGGTTAATTAATTTATTTAACGTCGATCTATTTCTGCTGCCAGGACTATTCACCGATGGCAGAAGTTAAGAGTACATCTGGAAAATCTGCCGCAAATTCAGGAAACCCCAAACCCCTGGTGTAGCAGTCAAGTATGCTAACCACTACACCATCTCGGCGATAGACACATTGGTACCCAAAAGTAGTACAGCTCTAAATAGCAGATAGGTTTCGCTCTGCTAGAAACACCAGTAAATACCAAATGTCTGTGTTAGAGCTAGCAGCTTACAAAAGAGTAGTGAGAGGTCAGCGGTCAGTCGCTATGTGGATTAACGAATCTTGCTGGTTATAAAGTCTAACTAGTTCTGATTCAGAGACCTCGACTAAAGAGTATATGATCTAAAATAAGACAACCAAAACTGATTATAAAAAAAAAGAATTGAAAAATAGAGGATAGTAATAAGATGACTGCATTTACAAAGAGTAAGCTTTTGAGCTTGAACTGTTTCTTGAGAGAGTGACCGCTCGGCGAGCTCAAGTTTTGTACAACATTTGTTGCAAGCTCTCTAATCACCATTAAGAAACCCGACCCTCGCAAGAAGCTTTTTGTTTAAAGTTCGTACAGTTTCACTTACTCGCATCACAAACAAACAAACAAACAAACCTCTCATTCAAGAAGCAATCTCAGACCCAAAGACTCACTGCGCCACAATAATTATTCACTTCAGAGCAAGGGCATCTCCTCATTGAATAAAAGCTATAGCTAATTATCACAAAGCTCCACGGATAAAAAGTTAAGTCCAGATTAGCACACCCAAACTACAAAAGCAAACATTTGTCAGTAAGAAAACAGATTACAACCAAGTGGATAGCCTCCTGGGAAGCCCTGAAAGATATAAATGTCATTTGCAGATCTTAGAGTGGCATCTAGCCCTTTGTAAAACTTACTCCAATAGATTTGAATATTGTGCTAGTGGTAGCTAGTAAAGTGATTAAGGCAACTTTGGATTGCGGCTAAAATTGTTATAGAGTCACTATTTCATCCCGAGTTTAATTCGCGGTCCGTGTAATATAAACTTTGCGTAATCCAACGATGACTTAATCATCCGATCAGCTACCGCAGCATCGTCTCAGCAATATTCAAACCTATTGGAGAAAGTTTTAGGCAGTAAGCAATGCCTCCCTATGATAGCCAATTTCATGGTATTGACAGTCTACAGATATATTACTGTAGACCTCCCACATTCTACAACACGAGGTTAGATAAACCATACACTCTCTGCAGCGTAAATCAGGTATCTATCAAACGGCCGCTAATTTACTAGTAATCGTTATCTAGAAGTAGTCACCCCACCAAAATAACCGTTCCCGCTCCGACTGGAGTCTACCGCTTCTATACAAAGTCAATGATCATCATGATTGTAACAATCATCAACAGATATATAATTACTCTTCCCTTCCACGTCCATTTTATAGCGAGCACCTAATATTAAAACAACGTATTACGTAAAAGTTTGCAAAAAAATTAACAAAATATGAATAGGTAGGTTTTGTTAGGAATTATGAAAAACATATTTGATTTTGGTAATAGTAGGCTATGTTATGTAAAAAGTAGGTATTGCGGCGGTTGAGCCTGTAACTAAATTTCAAGATTAAAATAAATCGCTCCGTGATGTAGCTTCAATTTTTTTTGTCCAAATTAAACAATTTCAAGAAAGCCGCGTGCAATAGATGAGTATTCCATACAGCCATCTTTGAATTCATTTTGCACGCTCAACCGTTGCAATACCAATATTGTAAGTAAAAATGTGTGCTTACCGTGTCTGGTGAACGTAATCTAGCAACAATATCAACATTACATTGACAATATCTCTGTGAAAACACTTCCATCAATCGTTCAATTTTTTGGGCTTCTCCAGGCATTCTAAAATGTTGCTGGAATTTCCGTAAAGCAACATCAACTTGCATTCCTGAAAGATCCAATTCAAGAGCAAAACATTCTAACACAGCCATACAGAAAGGGCTTTGTAAATTGCCCAAATATTCTCCGATCATTTGTTTGCTTAATCCTTTTCTTGTAATTAAGAATCTAGCAACACCAGTTGGTGTATTTTCTAAAAATCCCCTACGTATTAAATAAGTAATACCGCGATCGGGTTTTTTATTAAACAAATTCAATCCGACTCTGTATTGTCGTTTCCGTACTGTTTCAGATATTTTATAACTAGTTGGTTGTGGTTGTTCAGATCGGTCTAGAACATATGTTGAGGTACTTGAATTGGAGATGTTACCCAGACTAGTTTCAAGTGTTGGTTCTGAGTATTCTTGATGATGACCACCTTTTCGTTTCCAAACAGGTGATCCGGGATAATCACCACATTGTATTCGGTCTGTAGAAATACTGCTATCACTTCCTGAACTTTGAACACTGGAAAGTGAACCGTTTTCAGTGCTTTTTGTTAATCCGTTTGATCTATGATGTCGCGGATCAACTGACCTAGATGAAATACTAGATGTTCTTTTTGGTACTTCTGGAGGAACCTTGCGATTACTCAAGCTGCTGCGTGATCGCACATAACCATTGTTGCTGCTTTGTGGTGTACTGCATGTACTTGAACTGCCTGTTTGTTGCAAATGGGAATCAAGTTTAGATTCATTAGGGGAATAATAATGGGGGAGTTGTAAATGTGGTGAATAATTTTCCCAACATACTGTTGGTGTACCTGACTGGCTGCGAGGGATGGATATATTATCAACGTTTCTTCTTTCGCGTAAAGACATTGACCGCATTGGTAGAGCTCTTATTGTACCACATTCATGACCACTACAATAAATATTAATTAATACAATATTAATCACTTATTATTATTATAAAAAACTTACTTATCGAAATTTCGCATATATTCCGATTCGCACTGGTCGTTATCACCTAGGGTGCTTCGTGCATCATCGCCATTATTTGGAATTCTTCGACTAATCCGTTTTTCGGCTTTCGCCATCGCTGTAATCGCGGCGAATTTTTTAATAAGCGTATATCTCCTAAATGCTCTTTGTATTGTGAGTGCTGCGTTCCTTGCTTTGACACCGCCATATTTTCTCTCTAATACTTCAATTTGTTTATCTAATATATCTTGGGACAATTCATACCTACAAAAACCATAACACAATTCAGGAAAAGAATACAATATACAACTAAAATTGAAATCATGGCCAATTTTTATTATCATGATTTCTAATATTAATATATTATACAATACTATAAGCTTATTTAAATAATTCAGCAGACAAGATGATGTTCGATTATATACGCAAACAATGCTCGCTCATGTTCGGTGGTGCTCGCTGGCGTTCGTTTTACATTTTTAAATACGTGAGCATGCACACAATACTAGTTCATATTCGGTGGTGCTCGCTGAAGTTCGCTTCAAACATTTAAATAGTAGTAAAGACACTGTTTGATCATGTATGCTCGCTTCGCACTTAAGTGGTAAAATAACCATTCAAACCTAACTCGACTGACTTATTTACTTTAATACATTATTATGTTCGCAATCATTTGACAGAAATGCAATAAAAAATCATTTTGTAGCAAAAAAAAAGTGAGCTTCTAAATTTTGTCCGCAAAACAAGCTTATTCAATCGAGCAAATTCGTAGGCTATCAAAACCTTTAAAATAGTTCGTTTACTATTTCGTAATTGTACACTTGATTCAACTTGATTTAAATCTAAACAAGCAATTTCTATACCCGAACACGACAAGTCCACACATGCGACCCACTTAAAATATTTACTTGCTTGGTGTGAACAACTTAAAAATAATCTGCCAAATGCAAATGTTCTTAGATGTTCAGAATCATGCTCACAGAACATAATTATTTTAAAACTGATCGTAAACAATCATCAAAGAACTGTATAGTAAGTGCTGTTGCGCAATTATGTTCATTCGGTTCTAGAAACTGTCTACATCAGGCCAGTCCACATGGCGCATTCGTTCGTGATCTCAGATGCTCGCGATTATTTGATACAAAATTGCTCCCCTAATTTGGACTACAGCTTATCAGCAAATAGTAAAACATATTGTGAGATTAATAAACCCTAGATGTTGACTGTATTGTAGATCAATCTCGTACTGAAGTTCCGTTTGCAAAATGAATCAATTCGGCGTTCAAATTAATCATTGTGTTCGCGCTTACCTAAATTGTTGGCAAAAACGCGTCATCTGCATATTGTTACAATCTGTTCACAACAAACGATAAATGTTTTCTGTTTTTTCGTCAAGTAAACGAGCAAGAACAAAAGCCATTTTGATGATTATTGATCAGATCGTATGTTCGCGTTCACCTATATGTAGACAAATTACGTCGTCGCGTATATGTTTGTTACGAGCTGTGTTTAAGCCCAATTAAGAATACAAACGATCACACTATTGGAGCATTTAGTAGAATATTCGAAATTACTCGTTGATTGTCGTGTTTGCTCGTTCTCTTTAGCTCAGTGTACAAAACTTTATATATAAATTATCTGTAATAATCGATTGAAGTATAAATGTTCGAGTTTATTCGTTAAATCTCGCGTTAGCTCGTCGATTCTCAGGTTAACCCATTAATTCAATCGTTTGCTCGTTGATTGTCGTGTTTGCTCGTTGTTCTTAGCTCAATGTACAAAACTTTAGATGTAAATCTTCTCTAATAATTGATTGTATGAATGTTCAAGTTTATTCGTGTATTCTCGCGCTTGCTCGATGATTTTGCGATTGCTTGTTGATTTTCGTGCTTGCTCGTAAATTGTCGTGTTTGCTCGTTATTCTTAGCTTAATGTACAAAACTTTAGATGTAAATCTTCTCTAATAATTGATTGTATGAATGTTCAAGTTTATTCGTTAATTATCGTGTTTGTTCGTTGACTCTCGAGCGTTGCTCGATGATTTTGCAATTGCTTGTTGATTTTCGCGATTGCTCGTAAATTGTCGTGTTTGCTCGCTTGTAACATGTAAATTATCTATATTGCTGTATACTACAAACAATTAGTACCGACCGTGATGTGCACTTTAATATATAATTTTAAATAATGAATTAAAGCTAATAATTATGAATTTTACATGATTCAGCACCCAGTGATGCAATAACCGTGCATGTTAGGTTTTAAGTGCATTAAACATATAAGTATTAAATTGATGTGTAAAGAAATACTTACGTAGTTTGTACCCTGGACCGTTTTAAAATATCACCATTTCTTAGAGAACTTTTCTTATGGAGAGGTTGTGCAACGGAGACGTAGCCAGAACTGTTCGGAGAAGAGCGTGTATAGATTGGGTTTGGTGAAGGAGTTGGGTAACTTTGAGTCTGCAGATATGTTGGTGCTTGTATATATGTTTGATCTTGAATGTGCACCGACCCCAGTGCAGGTGAAATTTGGGGTCGCTCCATTTTTTGAGGAAAACTGCAATGAATAAATAAAAAAAATAAGCAATGATGATTACAACAAAATAATGCAATGAACAGTTAATCATTTTTATACTAAACAGTTCATGTGAAACGAAGGAAAATTAGCCTTAACGCATCAAAGGGTTTCGTTTAATGACCTATCCATAAAATATAATTTACTAGATTTCACATGAATTGAGTAAAAAGCTTTTCAATAAATTTAATTTGAAATCATTTAGTTATTAAAAGTCTTCACACATAGACCACCTGTAGTTAATGGAGTTTTTACCGTATCCTGCTTAAATATTTAAGTAGTAAAGTTGCATTAGTACGTTTCCAGGAAGGGGCATATTATGACAAAAACTACCCATGAGAATGTTTTTACTCCATTGAATTTAATATCATGGGAGCTACTTACGTTTCTATTGAATAAAAGAAACGTATTTCCTATATTATTATTTAAGATTTCAGCTTGTTTTCTATTTATATAAAAATTGATTCGCAAAAGAAAAGCAGGTCAACAAAGTTTAATTAAAGTAAAGTAGTGATATTGATTAATTAAGAGGAAATGATCTGGAAATATTAAAGCGAATCGATGTCACGAATATCCTTCATTTCGTTCCAGAAGGCGCCTCAAAGATTATTATTTTTAGATTTAAAAAAATCTTAAAAATTTCGTTTGGTAGCCAAAAGCAACACTTATGTTTTATTATTTTTAATTAACAATTTGTTACCTTAATTCATAACGTGAAGTGATGACAAATTGAGTTAAATATAGCACTAATAATAATAATTAAATAAAACAGGTGAATAATATTACATACGCTAATAAATCGCGACAATTTTATATACCTGCCGGTAGGTTTTGAACTGGCAACCCTATGTATCATTTAACTTAGGGGTGCATAATTAAGGGAGTTCCGGGTTCAAACCCCTCCCAATTGATATAAAAATATTTATAAATTTAATACCTTCCCACTAAAAATCCTGATATACAAATAATCATGATTGTTGCTTGCTGCTGGAAACTTAGAACACAAAAACACACATCGGAGGATTTGACACTTCTTGAACGAAAGCAGATGTTAAACTGAAGATTTTTCGTAGGTTTCAGCCCCCTAATCACAGGTAGTGAAGAGACAAGGATGCATATAGATCAAAATATCGGGCAAGGAAGAAGTGAGAAAGAAGTTAATAACGTACGGCAGCTGCTCTTTTCAGAAATGAAGGCAACATATGTCTCACAAAAGCTCCAGAGATGAAGGTCCTCCACGCAAGAAAAATATCGGTGCAGTTATATGTACAATATACATACCTGCATTCAATAATAGTCATTCATTTTATTTTACAGTTCCGCCAAAATTTTATAGCCGACCTTCAAGTAAATTATTTCAATTACATAACAAGTGCTGACTGAGATGAGTTGCAATTAATTCTAATTGATAGTAGCAAAGGTTGAATGAATAAAAATTTATTTCAAAAAATTGTAAAAAGAGAACAATGCATATCGAAGATTGATATCTAGAATTAATTTCAACAAGGAAATGCAAGCTAAAAACATCTGTTAATATTTCTTTCCATTCTCTTAACATAATAAATTATATAATGCATAATTGAGCTGGAATGAATTAAACATTAATGACTTTTTATTATAAAACAGCGGCGCTTGCATAACAAAAAAAAGCATTTCATTTTTTTTTCTACAATTTAGATTTGTATGTCTATAATTAACTTGGATTTTACGCGGATAATTGAGACAAAGCATTTTTTTGTTGTTGCTATTATTAGTTATTAATATTCATATTCCTTTGTGTTATATAATCCGAAACGATGTACATTGTACGAGAAAGACAATTACAAAGAAGACAATATATTTACAAACCAAATGAATAGTTTATATCAAAATAGCTGAAGAAATAACAAAACCACAATCAATAATTAGGAAATAGATTATATTATATCTAAATTCTATTAAAACCATATTAATGTTTACTTAAAACTCGTTTATTGAAATAATCGTAATTTTTATGATTTATAGATTTGCTCGTTCATATTCGGATTTGTTCGTTTATTTTCGCGTTGGCATAGGCGTACTTAGATTATTTAATTAACAATGTTTTTTTTGCATAATTATTGAATTTTGTAATTAACAAAAAACAAATTTATTTCGTAAAAAATCATAAAAATTAATATTAAAATTTTATGATTTTCATTAATGTTCACTAAAAATCGTAAATTAAACAATTTAACTACGCGTAATACCTATGCGTATAACTAGCGCGTGACGTCAGTCGTGGGTATAGAACGTTGTTATGTTGGCTTCACCATGCGGAAAATAGCACAAGCCAATAGTTTGAACAGTTTATATAAAAATCAATAATTAAAAAAGTAAATTACTAATACTATTCCTAAGTTCAATTGAGATCATGCAAAATTATACAATTGTTTGCTGACACTCTCGTTTGTTCGATGATTAACGTACTACTAAGTTTAATTTCGCGTTTTCTCGTTAATGCTAGCGCCAGCTCGTTGATTTTCGTAATTGTAATAGTAATATTTGTTTATTTCCAATGTTTATATAAAATTGTTTGTCGATTATAGCGTTTTTTTGATAGGCAATGTTAATGTTGTTTTAGTTTGCATTAACAACATCTAATCAGAGTTGAACGCCTCAGAACAACATTAAGAGCCATGGAAAGCTCGATGCTTAGACTCAGCCCACGAGATAAAATACGCATACAGAAATAAGGAAGAGGATAAAGATAAAAGACATAATTCAGCGCGTAGCTGAACTTAAGTGGCAATGAGTGGGACATGCGGCACGGCAAGACACCAGAAAGTGGACAATACGCCTAGTAAAATGGCGGCCACGACTAACAAAACGGAGCATTGAAAGACCCCTTAAGAGATGATTTGACAATATTAAACAGTCTGTGAGACATATGGAAAAATTTGGAAGAAGCTTATGTCCAGTAGTAGACCGACTAAGGCTGAGAAGAAGAAGAAGAAGAATCCAAGTTCTCAACAGCTAAAAATCTTTAATAATTAAACTGCAATACCAAACATTAAAAATTCCACAAGTCGAAAAAAAGTCAACAACTTTCATCGATGATACCAATGATTACATTGCAGCAAAAATAATTAGTTCCAACTAGGCCTAAAAAGGCTCCAACAGAGATAGTAGACCCTATCAAAAATAACAATAGTCCACAAGCATTCAAAATAATCTATTCAAATAGAGCGTAGAGTACGAAAAACAAATTTGGTGTGCAATCAAGAGCTATATATCATTGCATGATATAAATCAGTTAAAGCATAGTCCAAGGCTGCTAAATGCTATCCTCCTCATTGTAACTACTCACTAGGTTTCTTTTTCCACGCCACTTTATCTTGGAAATTAATAGACTATAGTCACCTATAAAATTAGAATAATTTTCCTTGTATTTGAAGTATTTGAATCATTGTACGCTCTAAACGTTGAGTCAAGGAATATTAGAAAGAGGCACAACGCTAAACAAACAATTCAGAATGGCCTCCAAGACGACGAATAGTCGATTTATAGAAGCGACTACACTAGTACGCATAAATATATTAAGGTTGCGCCTTTTAAGGTTTTAACCGCCTGTTTTACACCCAGAGTTTGCTAGTTAAGTAAAAAAGTTCCGTCCAACCAACCACTACAGTTACCGTAAACATGTACTACGCTAAAAACGTTACTATTACAGATGATAATATCCAATGTCTTGAAAACCATCATTTGGGCGTGCGGTTGGTGCACTCCAGATTATACTTACGGGCAAGTAGGGAGTGCCCTACCCACCCTTATGAGAGTTTGTCATCAAGAGATTAGATGTTTTTGCTCTCTGTAAGAGTCTGTAGTCAGAAGAGAAGATGAATATCTAATCTGTTGATAACAAATACTTCGGCGGGTTGATGAAGCACTTCAGATCATGCTTACAAGCAAGTAGTTTGAATTGAAGAGCCCCATCCACCCGGCCGACTGTTTGTTATTAAGAATTTGAATGTTTGTCCTGCCTACACAAGTCAGTAGTCACTATGTTGATATGCAAGGCAAAGACTTGAGCATATGGCTGAGATACTCCAGATTAAGCTTACAAGAGACTAGTTTAAACTGGAGTGTCGCACCCATCCGCTCGATTCTTAATTACCATAAAATCAAGAAGGTACTGTCAACATCCCCTTTGCTGATATTAGCGCCGCTACAAAGATAGAAGCACTAAAATTGCGTCTTAAAACAAGCACTTAGGCAAGTGGGTGGGTCACTCCAGATCATGTTTACGGACAAGTAGTTTAAATTCTCCATCCATCCGTTGTCATCAAGAAAATTGATGTTTCTCCTCTCTGTAAGTGAGTGAGTAGTCAGTATGTCAGAAGACCAGATGGTAATAACCAATCTCTTGATGCCGCATAATTGGGACTACATATCATGCTTACAATCGAGTAGTTTAAATTGGAGTGCCCCAATCACCCCGTAATCAAGAGATTAGATGTTTCTCTTCTCTGTGAATGTTAGTAATCACTAAGCCAAGAGAAAATGTTGATTGCCAATCTCTTAATGATAAACACTTAGGGGGGTGGGCAGGGCAACCCAGAGCATGCTTACAAGCGTGTAGTTTAAATTAGTACCCCAACCACCCGCCCAAGTGTTTGTAATAAGAGATTGGATGTTTGTCTTCTTTGTAAATGTCAAAATCACTAAGTCAAGAGAGAAGATAATGATAGCCAATCTCTTAACGACAAACACTTGGGCGGGTGGTTGGGGTACTAATTTAAACTACACGTTTGTAAGCATGATCACACACGAGTGAGCGTGACAATCCAGATCATGCTTACAAGCGAGTAGTTTAAAATAGAGTGCCCCAACCACCCGCCCAAGTGTTTTAATCAAAAGATTCGATATGTCTCCTGTCTGTTAACGTCACTAGTCCCCTAGTGCCCTACCCACCCGCCTGAGCACGTGTCATCAAAAGATTGAATGTTTCTCCTTTTAGTCAGCAGTCGCTATGTTAGAAGAAAAGATGTAGATACCTCAGATCATGGTTACGAGCAAGTAGTTTCATTTGGAGTGCCCAAACCACCCAGCCTCCCTAACACGTCAGCAGTCATTTTGTTATAGAAAAAATGATAATATACAAATCTTTAAAAACAAACACTTGGACAAGTGGCTAGGGCACTCCAGTCCAGATCAAAATTACGAGCAAAGATTTTGAACTAAAATGCAACACTCATTCGCGAGAATCACCAAAAGATCAAAAAAATACCGTCAACACCCCCATCGCTGACCCTGACGCCATCAAAAACGCCAAGAAAATGTCAAGATGAGTCTAATTTTTGAAAACCAACAAGTATCCACTGAAGAAGAACTCAAAAAAAAGATATTACTCCACTTCAACCTTCAGATAACAAAATACTTTAAAAAAATCCACAGAGATGACACAATACACAACTTATTTGGGACAATTGAACACCAAAAATTGCCCAACAAAAAAGTTTTCCAAAATAGAGTCACTGAAAAGATGTCATCACTCACTTTTCCAGTATTAAAACCACAAAACCACTGTAAATATTCCCAAGAAGAAAGTGCCTGCATCATCAATGCCTACAGATTTTAGGCTCAAAGCAAATTGACACCAACAACTTATAAAAATTCTTTTCGTTTTGTGGTCGTAGACAAATGTTTGTAACACACCCTTCAGAACTATCAGACGCAAAATAAACCAAGTTTAGAAACTTTTGGCATAACAACACAAAACCCCTCCGTGAGAGCCTTAACCACTCAAGGACTTAACAATGCAGACTAACTTCAGATCAAAGTTGCTAACTAAGCAAGACTCGCGATTAGAGCATTTTAGCATCTAGCAAGCTAAACCAATTAATTTTTTTTCAAATATTTTACTTAATTAACAAAATTAATTGCAACAAAGCTAATAAAATTAGCTTAGAATTTCATTATATTATTTTCCTATTTTGCGTTCATAATAAAGTCATTATGAAACGCTATTGTGAATCGTAATAAATCTTATTATGCAACGCTATTTTATTAACGCGTCTTGTAATAATACTAAATTCATTATCTTAATGATAAATTTATTACAATACAAAAAAAATATTTTTAAAAGTTTTGTAAAATATAAAATAACCCCTGATTATATAACAATATCATAGACACAAAAACATGACAGTCAATACAAATCTGCCATCTGCCCAAAAATCAAAAACACAATAACAAAAAAAACATTGTAGGTCAAGAAATAAAAAAAAAAACTAAATCCCAACAATGAATAACAATAGTAAAAGGAAGCCTACTATTTAACAGACATCCCTTAAATTCACATTACAATATATTTTTAACCTTTTTATAAAAATGTCCAACCCCCATAATTGCGTTTCCTATTACCTATTTTACAATAATTGTGGGTTGTCCCAGCCAATAAAAATTCGCTCAATAAGTGTGACTTAAGAGTAATTACTTAAGTAATTGCTAAAGTGATTAAATCATGTAATATTTTCAACACCTGCTTCTTTTATAATTAATGTAAAAATCTTTTAGTATATACTTTCGTTTTAAAATCTTAAACGCTGAAACAAAAAAAACCTACCCAATGGATTCAAATTACAGCACGTGTGCCTCTAAAACATATGGCAGGTGGCTAGTTTTGCGTGGCCCAAGCACAGGCAGATGTTTCGGACCTCCTTCCACCACCGAAATAACTTAAGTCACCAGTGATTACCAAACTTTCAGAATCAAAACAATAATATTTACTTTAAAAATAATATAGATACAATTTATTAGTAGCCTATTAATATTAACCATATGTTACAGTTTTAAATTTATGTTACGGGGTGAACATGTAAATAAACATTACACCCCCCCAAATTGACTATAAATACTTTTATTTTAATTAATAAGTATAGGATGTAATAATGAACATTATGTAATTCTAACTCAGATTATATAAATATTTAGTTTAAAACAAAATTACTGTATTATATCTTAATATTAAAAGCAATGATCTACTTCAGAATTTACTGTTAAGTTGCATTAATGAAAATGGTTTTCACAGATGCAATATTAAACCTAGCGAGGAGTAACTAATCGAAAAAGAAGATGGTCTCCTTCAATCGCTTTGATATTGAATCCTGGAGGAAATTAAAGTTTAAAATATTCAGTAAAATTGAAACTTTTAACGGATATAAACAAAAGATTAGAGTTTTCATATTATCTATAAAACTCAAGTCGTATATCAGAGTGAACACCACTTTCCTAAATCGAACGTAGGCGTATTTATCAAAGTCTTCTTTAATGCGTCACATCAACTATCAATGTCTAAACGTCCACATCCTCCATTCAATCTCAAATCCGCAACTACAAATCAAGATGTGTACTTTTCTATATTAACAAACGTTTACTGCATTGTATTATAAATTAAGTGGAACTTGTATTAAACTGTTATTTATCTATTAACCCACAAGTTATGCGTGAATAGAGTTAAGTGAATCTGGGCCGAACCGCTACTTGAGACCCTTGCGGTATTATATGCATTTCCATTGGTTATAACGGGGAGGAATAATCTATTTTATCCATTTGTTCCTATTGAAATTTTCATCATACATGACTACCCTTCTAAATTGAATCCTTTCATGTGAGACTAGATGTTTATTTCTTGTATCGATTACCCCTATAAATACCTATTGATATATTGGATTAAGTAAAGCGTTAGTAATCCCTGAAAGAGTTTTAACCAATGAACCCTAGCATCTTGAATCGATCCCGTCGGCTTTATTTACAAAATCCTTTCTAATATCATAGACACTTTGTTTGTCATCATTTTCTTTTATAATATGCATCGCATCGTACATTCAAATTTATAAGCCCGAAGCTATATCATTTTGAATGCCGAGTGAAAGTAATTCATCTTTTTGTGCATTAAAAGATCGCTAACATTGATGACATTTGTGAAACCGCTTCGGGTAAAATTGTATTTTAAATGCTCTTTCGTAATGACACACAAAAAAAATAAGGAGCAATCTCAGATAATATGGCTCGGGTTTAATGGCATGATTAATTGTCAGATGGAGAAAAAAAAGAACTGGTTGGCAGGTGGCACCATCCCTGGGATGAAGATTGTGGGTGATGCTCAAAAGTTTTCGTGAGCAGCATTCTTGGAATAAATATCAGTATTGATTTTATTTAAATTAAATAAATTCTTTTATTTGTTTAAATAGAAGGCGGATTTCTATGCATATTTGTCACAAATAAAGAGCGGATTTTATACATCAGTTTAAATGCTAATCATAAACGATAATCGCTTTAATATTTAATAATTGTTATCATTTAATTATTAATCTTAAAAGTTTATGAAATAAAATTAATAATTTATTCAAGTTCAATCTAACGATCACAGCGAGCAAGAGTCTACAAACCTTGTCAGTATGCCTTGTATGACTACAGCATCGCATGCTAACAAAAGACAAATTTGAATAAATAATTCTGCGCTTATAAACACAATTGATAATGTAATTAATCAAACAAACGACTGTGGCTCCATCTAGTGCATTTTAATACTAAATCCAATAACCGGCAACATTTAGCATTTTTACAAAATCGCAAAGACGCAAAATGCATAAAAGCTAAATGATAGAAATTAATGCAAACATTCAGTATTAAATTGTAATAAGTGAAACCATAGTTGTTTCATTATTTAAAATTTTATGCTTTCTATAATCAATGCCACGCATCTATGCATAGAGATTGCTTAGTATAAGCTAAATTACAAGACTGCTAAATGCTACTCTCCTCAGTGTAACTATCCACTAGGTTTGTTGTACCGCGTCACACATATTGAAAGTACATATTTGAATTATTGTACGCTCTAAAAGTTGAGTCAAAGAATATTACAAAGAAGCTAAACAAACGATTCAGGTTGGTCCCCGAAATAGTCGCTAGCTTCTGTTTGAACATTTGTAGAAACCGCATACACGAGTACGCATAAATATATTAAGGCTGCGCCATTGTAACAAAGCAAAATATAGAGAATTAAACGCATTCATCCATGACAAAGCTGGAATTGCCACAATGAACTTTGCAAAAATATTAAAAAAAAAACTTCACAAGGTTCTAAACGCCTGTAAAGGGGACCCAAAGTCTGCTAGTTGAATAAAAAAGTGTCCATCCAGCCAACCAAGTGTCGTTACCGCAAAAGCTGTACAAGACCACAAGAATACAGGCCATGCTTACGGGCAAGTAGTTTGAATTCAAGTAGGAAAGCGCTATGAGCACATCCTCAACAAGAGACTTATAGAGAAATTAGATAAGAATAGACACAAGTTCAGAGGAGATTACTTTACACTTGATGCCCTCTTAGGCATGTCAAAGAAACTGGCGGTTAAGTAACTGCATACCCTACACAAATTCGCTATGCTGATCGAGTACAATATAATGAACGCTTTCAACTCGGTGCCATGGAGGAGGCCAATAAAAGAACTAGAGCAAAAGAAAAATATCATCATATATTAGGAAGACTACTGCATGATATTACTTGCAACGTGCCACAAAACAGATGCCACACGAAATTACCACAATAGCCTATGCAGACTATCTTGCCATGGTTGTTAGTAGTAATATTATAAGAAAAATAAAAGATAGCACAAAATGGGCGTTCTATAAGATTAAGAAGTGCATCAAAAAGCTAGCAACACAAAAGACAGAAGCCGTGGTAAGCTACTAGAAGGACATCATAGTCGAGATCAATCTAGAAGATACTACAATCCCTAGGTAGCATTAAACACTAAAGGATGAAGATAGATAAAAACTAAAACATAACAGAAGTCAAACAAAACACAGAGAATCTAGTAATGGCCCTGACACAAATCATGACAAACGAAGGAGAACCGAGAGTAAAAAAACGTGGAGTAATGGGGGCGACGGTAAACTCAATAGTGTTGTACGCTACGCCAATATGGAAAGAAAGCTGTGACATATAAAATACAAGGCAACTCTAGAAAGAACAAAAAAAAATTGCAATCAGAATAGCTAGTGCCAACAGAACAGTCTCGACTAAGACTATAAGGCAATAACAAGTCCCATACACCTCCTCGCCCAAGAACGAAGAGACAACATAAGAAAACAACTAAAAAAAATGAAAACGATAAAATAATGAGTGAAAAACTGGCACATCAAGAGAGATGTCCCAAATAGTCGCAGAATCTTAGCTAGATAGTTTAAAAATGCAGACTAGTATACCCTTGGCGACTCAGTGGGTAAGCAAAGAGCATGATAACCTAAATTATAATTTGACACAGATCCTTGAAGGCAATAAATGCTTTGGTTCATATCTATAGAGAATGTGTCTAGCGGTACATGACGACTTCCCCTACTGTAGTGAAACAGATCATCTTAAGCATAGTCTGGTAAAGTGCTTTCGCTAGCTGCAAGAACACCAAAATAAAGTTAGAAAAATAATAACCGTCAACAACCTGACTCCACTTATCCTGAAAAGTGCAAACAACTGGAGAGCCATTGATGAAAGCATAAGAAAAGTAACGACCAAAGAGGAAAAATAGAAACCAAGTTTAGAAACCCAAAAATAGAAAGCATCTTTGACTTGTGAAGTAATACCACAATGTGATTCCGCAAGTCCAGAAATATAAAAGTTCGGGGTTTTAGTGAGTATAAGCTAATCGGGGGCCAAGATTAGATGATTGTAATCCATGAGTAGTCACTATGTCAGAAGAGAACAAGATGATATCCAATCTCTTGATGACAAACACTTGAGCGTTTGGGCCCCTTCATATCATGATTACAGTAGTTTGAACTGGAATGTCACCCGCCCGAGTCTTTAGTCACTAAAAGATTTAAAAAACCGTCCACACATTGCTAATCCTAGTGTTGCTGAAAGACTAGAAACACTAAAATTGCGCCTTTAAGAACTGGAAAAGCACCAAAAGAATCTAATTTTTAAAAACCTTCAGCTATAATTTTGCTATTCAGAAACCGAAAAAGAGATCACTGTTAGTCAGCAGTAGAAACAACAGTCTTCGAAATTGACAATCTAAAAAAACTAAACGAACTGGCTCAATCCAACGCTCACACAATTTCTAAGATCAACAGTTGCTCCACCACTACCTAATCAATCAGCTACTACAACTGGTTTCTAAACAGGCAAGACTGTTCCTTTTTGTTCTCAGCGGACATAAAGAAGAAGGAAAAATTCTACCACAAAGTCCAACTAACACACTTGATAGAAACCAACCACAAACTGATTCTCTAGCTCTTTTCTCGCATAATTTTCTACAGTATTCTCTTCAATCCGACAAGCAAAGTTTCCGGAACCTTCAGTTTACTACAGATGGAAGCGCAAATAACAAACAAATCTGCCTGACAACTAACTGCTTAAACTCTAACAAATTGATTCTCTAGTTCGTTTGACAAAAGTGGCAGACTACTTTAAACACACCTCCTCTTAGGTTCTTGACTAATGATATCGATTGACTGAAATTTTGTATTCAATTTTTAATCTCCTCACAGAACAACGCGTTCACAATCAATCTGAAGAAATTCTACTACCTCCAACATTTTAAAATAGGTATTTCCTACTATAAAAAAACAGCAAAAATCTCTCCAAAATACCTTTCTTCAACCATTTTCTCTAGATACAACCCTATCGCCATCATATTTCTGCAACCCGGCCTCTTCTTCTTCTTCTTTATCAGCCTTCCCTCCTCCACTCCTGGACATAGGCCTCTCCACATACCTTCCACGTTTGGCAATTTTCGGCTTTGTTGTACCAATCTCTACCAATAGCTGACTTAATATCGTCTACTTTGTGGTCGTCCTCTGCTCCTTGTAGTTTCTTTTGGCCACTAGTGACTAAAAAGTAACTCAAAAGATGGATAGATATTAAGTAAGCTTTAAGTAGAGACTAGTACCATAAAGTCCAAAATCTCCAAACGTGGAAGGTAAGCAGAGAAGCCTATGTCCAGGAATGGATGATAAAAATTTTAAAAAAAGCCTGGTTGCATTTAAAGAATTGTCCATGTATCGCTGCTTTGTCTTGCAACATGTCCTCCCTGACTTCATTTTAGTTGTGCTACTCGTTCCGCTATGTCTATAAGTTTCAACCTTTCTCAAATTTTCCGTTCCTGATTCTGTCTCTTAACAAAATTCCGAGCATTGTGCGTCTCTTGGCTCATTGTTTCTAAGCCGTATGCATGAACCGTAAACTTTTTCTTTAAGTTTATAGGTATACTACTGTTTCCTTGGATGTGTAAAAAATTTGGTTTCCCAAGTATAATCGTATGACCAAGTGGTTTACGCATTCTATAGCTACATTAGTTTTATCTTCGTCTTTCCGATTTTAATTCTTAGTCCGAGCAAGATGGTCTGCTTGGTTGAGTTGTGCATCTCTATTGGTTCTTCTGGGTCACTCGACGGTAAAATGTAGATGGTTGCATTTAAGTTTTTTGAAGACGTTCTCTAAATTTGAAGTGAATAGTTTCAGCAAGATAACATCAAATCAGAACAATGCCATACAGAAGATAGCACGACCTGTTTCCAATACCAAAAAAATTTCCATAATGAGAAAAAAACAGTAATCTAAAACTCAAAAAAGAGTTAAATAACAAAAACGCCAAAAATACTGCTTAGGTTAAGAGCAAGTGGCCACCTCCACCGACTGCTAAGAACCTACAGCTTTGAACTCTAAAACTGTAAGCATTAAATCAAAACTGAAAAAGATTTAAATATGAGAACAACCTCCTTGTGCGGATTATCCACTCAAAGACTTAACAGAGCAGATAAACTTTAGAACTGAGTTGCAAACTAAGCAATGACTCACGATTAGAGCGTTTTAGCGTCTAGCAAGCTAAAGGTCCATACCAATTGCAATAAAACTAAAAAAGTGTGTTTTGTGTTCATAACAAAGTATTGGGTATCGTAATAAATCTTATTAAAAAACGCTGCATTATTTGTAAAAATATTAAGAAAAGGTTGCCAACTTATAATTTTCAGATTTCTATATTTTGACATAAAAGGTTCACAAATTTACGTTTTAGCTCTTCAGCTGTATGCGTACGCCACTGAATTTTCATTGAAAATTAAATCAAATTTTTGTAATAAAACATATATTTCCATAAACCATGTGATTTAAAATGACATTGCAAATCGCATATTTACACATCTAAAACTACAAAACAGTTCAAATCCATAAAAATAAAAATGTCTCAAAGCCTCTTCTGAAACCTCTACTTACCCTACACCATAACAATAAATTTGTCTTTTTTTTTAAATAAAATATAAACATAACTGCAAACGTAGACAGATAATTATAAAATTTGATCTTTGTTTTTAATTAATTTGATTATAATTAATGACTTTACAAAACGAATTGAATAAATTAAAATTACCTTTTAAATCCTAACAAACAACTAATACAATACATATTCACTTCCTGCGTAAAAACCAACAAAATCAAATAATAAAATGTCCACGCACCGCTAAATATTGAATAGGAACTGATATACGAAGGTTAATTGCAACTACTTGAGACTTATCTTAGAATATGAAAAAAAGCCACTAATCACAATCGCGAATAATTAATGAAGTTATGTAAAACCTATAAAATCAATTGAAATTATGCCAGTACATATAGAAAAAGTAGAAACCTTGCTTTAACCTTCAGTAAAATGATCTGGCATTTAAAAAAATTGCAATAAAATTCATTCGAAAATAGCCGATGGTTGATGATGATGATTCATGGCGTGCGGTATGGACAAAACAAGTAAATGAACTCGGCCCCAAAATTATTAATAAGCACAGCATGTGCGTCCACAAAACTCAATTGTATACAAATGCAGCCGACAACAAAGGCAACTATTGATTTGATTGCAATTTTACTAAGTGGGTAATTAATAATTGATGCAATGCGTCATTGTGCAACAAAAAATAGACGTTTTCTTTTTTATTTCGCGACTGAAATGTAATTAAATTTAGATGAAAATATAGGTAATTGCGCGAATTCAATTAGAATGTTTTGTAATTATTTTGAGTGAAAGTTAATATAATCTTAAAAATTTGAATCCAATCTTCTTATTTATAAAGTTTAAAGAAATATTTGTGGAGAAAATTGTGTTGTGTTGCTTATTGTGTACGCTACTTTCTTACGAAATATGAATTTATAATAATATAACTTACAATGTATATATTAAATGCATTTCGTAAAAGTAGAGCACCGGTCGGGTCGGTAAGTCGCACTCAAGAAAAGATTTTCTACTAACAGTTTCGTTTCAAGTGCTACTAGTACGTGCATCCGGTACATGTACTTGATACTTTTTCAACGATATATGTACTTCCAGTTTCATTGACCACCTGACATCAAGAATATTATTATTACACATAACAGACACATCAAAATGTTATACACGAAACTGTTGTTACATGTAATCACATATTTCGCAATATGTATGACCATCAGAATAAATAACCAACATTGATTTAGATATAACAATGCAAACACGGTTGAAACATGGAAGGTTAACAATTATGTGGTGAAAGAAGAATATTATTTATTATTTTTTTAATATAATATTAAATTTTGACGCAGCGGTAAAATTACGATTTTATTTCGCAAAAAATATTCCTGATACCTGCATTCACTGAGCTAGATTTAGTAAATTAAATCTCATTTTTTTCCAATGTAATCAATTTCGCAGTATTGATCCTCAGTGGAAGAGTTTGAGGGAGTAACTATATTTGCACACGCTGCTCAGTTTTGCTCCGCATCCGGCTCGGTAGTAATTTTATTTTAAAAGCTTTTGTTTATTTGTCCTATCCTCTGCTGTAAAAAAAAAAACGCTTCCTCAGAGGATGTTTAGTATTTAAAAATTTATATAAATTTTGTTTCAAAATATGAGAATTCTAAACTAACTATTAAATATATAAATATATGTATATATATATAAAACTCGTTTCCCAAAAAACGTTTAGTGTTTAAAAAAACGAATTTTGTTTAAAATCTTGAGGGTGCTTTGAGAAGGATATAGCGAGCGCTATCACGCTTTCGCTACTGCGTATCGCGATATCACGCTCTCGCTACTGCGTATCGCGATATCACGCTCTCGCTACTGCGTATCGCGATATCACGCTCTCGCTACTGCGTATCGCGATATCACGCCATCGATGCTCCGTAACGTGACTAACATGAAGAGTGTTGTTTGTACAGAGTGTATCAAGCTCCGCTATATGATTTACTCAGAACTGCTAGAAATCTAAACTAATTATCAAATCGCAGTTCAAAGTACGCATTCCCAAAAGACATTTATTATTTAACATAACTATGCATTTTGTTTAAAATCTTGAGCTTGTTTTGGGAAGGATATCACGCTCTCTTTGCTCCTTATCGCACCATCAAACCTTCCGCTTGTAGAGAGAGTGTTCAAAGAGTGAGATTTTGTGACGCTAAATCTCACACGCTACTTTAAAGTTTGTTGAGAGCTTTGATAGCATAAGCAGTTTTATCGGGCCATCACGTTCTCGCTCCTCTGAAGTTCTCTATCGTGTGATTACGTATAGAGTAGTTAGGAGAGTTCAGAACCAAAACTTATGGAGAAATACATAGGTTCACAAATCGGTCTTTGACGGCCATTTTGGATTTATCTCTGACGTCACAATCGACCACATAATCATAATCAACCATGCCCTTACCTATTAAGACGAAAGATTATCTATTCCTCCTGCTCACCTAAAGTTATTTATCAAAAAATAATTGAACGGAGCCAGAAATCGAACCTAAGCTGATAGTAATGTAGCTACTCTACTATTACGTATTTGTTAGCAGCAGTTTATTTTAGATTGTTGTTGCCCATGCTGCTCTGCATCAGGCTACAGTTTTATTTTAAAATAGCGTTGGGACAAAAAAACTTCTCTTTACGCTCTACTCGTTCCCGTTTAAATCCGCTCAAAATTTACAAAATAATAAATCTTCTTTGAAAACTTGAAAGAAGAAATCCAGCAGTTAGTAAAATTATTTTTGTTGTTTAAAACAGAATGTAAGTAAGCAGCCATTTTGTAAACATTATCTATTATTTTGTTCCTAAACGTTACCTGCATTCATTTCAATTAAATTTAATAAATAATTTAATGTAAATTGCCTCTCCGCCCAGTGTAAGACTAGATTACTGTTTCAAGTTATGCACCCTTCATCAGTGTGCCTAGCATCTCACTGGTCGGATAAACAATTTACATAAAATCGCAATCACTATTATACTTAGCATCTCACTGGTCGAATAAAAAAATTACATAAAATCTCAAAAATGCATAAAAGTATGTGAGAGATGGCAACGCAACGCTCCCTATTACGTGAAAGTAGATCTTTGTATGTGTAAGAAGTCTGTAGTACAGTTAAATCCTTTTTTGGGGCATTTTATTTAAATCAGATTAAGAAAACAAACTTCATTTAAATTTAAAACGACCAGTGTGATGCAAGACACACTGATAAAGAGTGCATACCCTGAAACACAAGACAATATACATAAAATGATTTGATTTAAGTTTTTTTTTTACGTAATTTAATCTAATTTTTTACAAATTCTCGTAACAGAACAAATATCCATGCTTTAACCGGGATTCGAACCCAGGAACTCCAGTACCGTAATTAGTCTCTCAATCGTTGGCATAAATTTAAATGATAAACATGTTTAGGTGACCTGATTCAAATAAAACGCGCCAAAAAATTCAGTTGTCTGCCCGTATAAAAATTTAACTCTACTACACTACACCTATAAGATCAATAATCTCGTAAAAGAAGGCGTTGCAATACTATATCTTACATTCGTTTCGTTTTTTGATAGATTTAATTACTTCTAAACCCTTTTTTTGAGCGCACGCCACTGGATTATTTTAAAAACTCTTCAATCTTTCTTGTATTTTTTTATGTAACACCAAAAATTTGAGAAACAACTGATGTGCAGAAACATTTTTTTTTTAATTCCTGTCGTCCTTGTTTATTTTTAGATTGCGTAAGCAGTATCAGATTTGTGCGAGTGCAAGAGAGACTGCAAAAACTTTTTTTTTTTCTGAAAGTTTTTGTTGCCCCTGTTTATTATTAAATTGCGTTAGCAAAATCTACTTTAGCATTCAAATTGATAATTTAGATCAAAACCTTGATTGTAGATCCGCATTCTGCGTCAAATCATTTTTTGCTGAATATCAGATTTGTGCATAAGACAGTGTAAGTGCGAGAGAGAAATTAATTTCTGTGTCACAGGCAAAAAATATTGATCCGGCACCAATATTTTTAACAATTTAACAATTTCATTCAATTTTTTGAAAAAAAAAAAAAAATCTGGGACAGACATAATCCTTCCTGCTGCCAGCAACCTACCCCAGTAAATGCTCTGTCAAAGCAAAAGTTCGTAAGTCAAAAGGTCTTTGGTGTTCAAATTGCTTATAAATTTAATACAAATTTAGAAAATTGCAAGAGAATGTTTGATATTTTTTTTATTTGGTCCCAAAAATTGTACCGCAACTATCCTAACTTTTTTGAGTAACATCAAAGAATTGCCCCGTTTCCATCAATTTAGAAATCAAAAAGATGGCAAATATATAACAAAAAATAACACTTCCAATTAAAGCAAGAGAATGCGATCGCTTCTAAAGCAGATGTCCGGAGGTTACGTGGCTTTCTTCGGTGAGATAGCTCAGTTATAGAGCATTAGCGTAGCACGCTATTAGTCCGAGGTTCGATCCCCAAAATATGGACTAAAATAATAATTTGCTCTTTATCCATCGGGGTGATTCGGAAGTCACCTAAGCCCATCGACTTAATACGCAGAATAAAGAAAAAAAAAAGAATGTAGTCAATTTTTTAGATAAATCAAAAATTACCTTTTTCGATCAATTTTCGAGGTAAACAGACTACAACACATCTAACTTCCGGATAATTCAAAGAAACGCGGTTACTTCTGCGGCAAACCATCAGTCAAAATAGGTGCTATACTAAAGCAGAAATTCACAGATCACGTGATTTTCTTTAGATGATCAAAAAATGTACATTGGGTAACATCCGCTTAGGTTTCAAGGCAAGCAAACAGCAAAATATCTTAATTCCGTAAAAAATCTACGGCAAGCCACAACCCATATTATGTGTCCTGCTAAAATAAAAGTCGAGAGGTCACGTGGTTTTCTTCAATAATTCAAAAAAAGAAAGTACATTCCGCTACTCATAAATATTTTGAATAATATAAAAAAATGTCATTAATTTTCGAGGCAAAAAGACGGCAAAATATCTTACTTTCGGGCAAAACAAGAGGTTGCAGTAGCTTCAACAGCAAGCTATACCCAAAATAAGTGCTCCGCAAAGCAGAAAAAAGTACATTCCGCAACCCCGCTCCAATACTACCGTAATTTTTTGATCATTTTTCGAAGACTAGACTTCAAACCGTAGATTTCCCATTACATCCCAGGTTAGCCTGCTTTTATTCCGGCCTAGAACCGTTAATTTGAACGTTTCAAATGTAGAAAATTCACCTCTGAGCTCAGGTTCCTTATTTTGACTAATCAAAACTTAAACTATAGCAAGCTATTCTGCTCCCCCCTCTCCACTTAAAGATGATGCCTTCACACAGATCAACGGCAAAACTACCAACACTATAATCTAAGCCACCCAAGTTTAGATTTTTGACATATCAGCCTTAAAAGACTATTAATTCCGCTCTAATCCATATAAAGAGGCACCGGAAACCACCCAATAGGGCTCCTGTTCGCCTGTACCCCACATCATGTAATCTAAACTATTGCCCATGAATCAGACAGAATCTACACCTAGTTTAAGAAGATAAAACTGTAAGGTCTAACCATACCCCGTAGTAAGTTCTCATGATTAACAACCCCTGCAACACAGTACTTATGTTAGCTACATTTTTCAGCAACGTCTAATAAGTAGCCGTCGTGGGTCCTTGCGCGATCCACTACTCTAAGCGGCCAATAATGGTTGGTGCCAAAACAGAGAGTAGGTGAACCAATTTCTCCAGTTCTATAGATAGGATACCGTGGAGTCTTTAACAACCACCCACAGAAACAGACACCCGGTATTGGAACGCTAAGAAAGGCACTTTTCGTTAAATCCTGCGACTAACCACCAACCAGTAAATGATGTCAAATCGGTAGACCAAAAGATTTTTCTTTAAGAATCAACAGAAAAACTCGACTTTACCAATCACATCGCTTGTTCTTTCACATAAATTAAAAAAAAATCGCACAAAAGAATTATTCAGTCTATAAAATTCACAGTCATTCTGCATCTCCCTAATACACGCCACAATAATCTACAATCCTAATGTGAGTACTTGACGCCATTAATTACGACCGAGAATCTTAGGATTGTCCATTAAGTAGGCAAAAAAGGTAAAAATCCCCGTAAATTAAGGTAAAACTTTCTGCGGACGCCCCTGTGGTTAATGTATAGATTGGCAAGAAAACCAACATGCTTCTTAGGCGTGGTAAAATTTTCTGCGGATGCCTCTGTTTATTGTATAGGTTAACAAAAAACCAAAAAACTTCTTAAAGCGTGGTAAAACTTTCTGCGGACGCCCCTGTGTTTAATGTATAGGTTGGCAAAAGGACCAACATGCTGCTTAGTGCGTTGTAAAACTTTCTGAGGACGCCTCTGTGTTTAATCTATAGATTAGCAAGAGAACAAACATGCTGCTTAGTGCGTGGTAAAATTTTCTCCGGACGCCCCTGAGTTTAATGAATAGATTGGCAACAGGACCAACATGTTGCTTAGTGCGTTGCCCCGTTGGTGAATTTCTGTGGCCAATATGTGCATAACACATACAAAAAAATAATTTGAAAGCATAGAAAAGAAAGAGAATGTAATTGGAAATATGAGCTAAGTTTAACTTTTCTAAAGAGCTAAAAATGTACTTATTTAGTGCTAAAATAGAAAATTACTCATCCCCAAATCAAATTTATCATTTAAATTTAATAAATGTATTTTATGTAAATTGACCCTGTGTGTGTTTCAAGATATGCACCCTTCATCAGTGTGTCTAGCATCTCACCAATCAGAGAGACAAATTATATAAAATCACAATTACTATTAAAAATTATTTTCTCTTATGTTCAGTCCCACAATATAAGGTATGTATACCACGTCACATCTAATGTGTGTTCATACTAAAATGCAAGTCCTTTTCGCTCACATTCTCTTATGCGCCATATATTCTACTAATTTTCTAATAAGTGACCTCTAGTACACAAACATTGGTTCAAATAAACTTGACTCATTTGTTTGGACAATTACTATTGCTATTTTGCTAATGCGGAAATATTTAGTTTCGCCAAATAATTATAAAAACAAGTTTGTTAAGTGACGTTGAATAATTTGCATATTTTAAACAACTGAATCAAAACAAATCTAATTTATTTTATATTTTAATTTATTTATCACCTCAGAATGAAATTAATGTCAATAGCATGTTGTTGTTCCAGTATGCCATATATTGATTGCCTTGTAATGTTTACGAATTCCATTTTCAATTTATCTTTTATAATTATTTGCGGAGATTTACTTCGGTTATTATAATCTAATAAGAAAACCAACATGACAATGCTTAATAGATTCTAAATGTCCATCAAATACCATGACTTATGATTAAAACCTTGGGAAGTTTTAGTAGCTCACAACAATTCAATCAAATTTTATCAACTCATTAGTTTAAAACAAAATGTTGACTTCCGATATTGATAATTAAATATTCTTTGTTGCTTCCAAACATTTTCGATGATGCATTGTGATTATAAACTATCTATTGTCGGCATACTATACATTCTCAATTACCCGTATCGTATTTAGCCTAGTGAACAAGTCGGAAATGTCAACGACATACTTTTTTCGAACATTTTACGAGAACAATACAAAATATATACATATACAATGAGGCACGTGCTCACTTATATTATAAAAAACACGTACGATTATTTTTTCTATATTAAATAATAATCAAAGAGGCGTAATGAAACTATTTATCGCAATGCTTTCTCTTTTATTATTGTCATTAATGGTGTATTATACAGCCGAAACTCTATGGAATACTCCGCAGACATGGAAAGTTATATTGCTTAATTTTATTATTGTTTAATCACTTTGTTTAGTAATAGTATTTATATTGACTAAAAGTTGCTCAACAATAAATCGATTCAAATATATTGTGATTATATTTAATCATAGAATGCGTTTCTTAAATTTAAACAATCTATTGTTAATTCATGTTTATAACGATTTTATTTTGTTATATAAAAAAAGTCAAAGCAATCAAACCCTCAATTCACTATACATTAGCCCTAATTATTTCGAATGATTTCACCTTCTCGTTTTTTCCAAATAATTTCCATTTCACTACACTTTCTATTATAATTTACTACCCTTATTTTCTCCGTTGTTTACGATAATTGAATATTTCCAATTTCCTTTTGAATCCGTATAAAATCCCCATAACAACCCTACTTCTAAATTATGTTGAATTTACAGACAACAAAATTCTTATACAATAAAAAACATTTTGTAAGATACAATGGGTCACACCAAAGTGAACTTATATCACTTTTTAACAATGTAGTAAACAATGAACAAATCGACAGCGTAAAAAATCATTTCAATAATTTTCCAGTAAAGTGAACACTAAAAAAATTGTGTCAGCGACAATTTTGTGCAATATTTTTATATTCTTTCCATTTGATCAGTTAAAATTGCGGTCAAGCAATTGAAACAATTTACGCGAATTATGGGACGTGGAATAATTGTGTCGCAGTGAAGGGCATGTGAATCACACTTATTTTTAAATATTTCAGAATGTAGTAATACATTGTCTACAAATTGATTTTGTTGTGAATAATGAATAAAAGCATTGTTTTTGTTTGTTATTAAATTAAGCCACATTAACAGACGCAAAGTTTTGTGGTTACTAGTGGTAAGCCGCCAAAGATGATTTTTACAGCTAAAAAAGCATTCAAAAGAAAAGAAGAACTCTCCCAATTTATCATGCGTGAAAATATAAATGAGTTCCCCTTCAACACGCACAAATTACAACCATATCCATATCCAAGATGGCCGCCAGATTGGAGATCATATGTTATATATAATAGAGGGACAGTATTTGATATTTTGACAATTCTTGTTTCCAACTAATGCTTTTTACTCAACATTAAAGAAAGCACGCAATGTTTGAAAAATACGCAGATTCCAAATAATCGAAAATACTGAAATCCATTCGATCGTTAATTTCCGGCTATTTCCGTAAAAGAATGCAAAAAGCAGTGGCGTAGCAATCTGTAAGGGTCTGCAATGTGGAAAAGCCCAACAAGCGCCGAGTTGTAATAATTTCTTCTGGATTGTCTGATAACAGTGACAGCCAACAAAAGCTGACAATAACGACAAAGACAGCCTTGCAGGTTCCAAATATTCAAGAATACTGAAATCTATCCGCAAACAATCGTTAATTATCGGCTATTTCCATCAAGAATGTATTAAAAATAAATAAACAAATTCTTTCAACAATTGTAAGCAAGAGAATTAGTTATGCTCATTCTTTTAAAGAACAGTAAATAGTTAGCAAAATTGGTAGTACGTTAAGCGGATAGATCAAACGTAACAAGCGACCGGAGATTACGACAGGTAAAAAAAAACAAAACAAAACAAAAGTCCAAATGCCTGTCACAGTCGCACGGTTTCATTGTAATAATTTTCGCCAAAAAAACTAGTTTTATCGCCAGTCTCTGTTGCTTGATACCAATATATTTACCTTTAAGCTACTAGTTCATAATAGGCGACAGAAACCGAGAACCGAAATATAGAAGCTGGCAACAGCACTGGTACAATATAAATCAACACTTCTTCGTTAAAAGTGTGTGGTGTCGAGTTGTAGTAACTTGTATTGTTTCTGGATTGTCTGGTTACAGTGACGGAAAACAAAACTAACGTTAACAGAAATTAATGCATGCTAGTCAGCCTTGCAGGTTTTTTGGCATATCAGCTTAAAAACGCAAATTTATCGTTAATTTCCGCCTATTTCCGCAAATAACGCAACGTATGAATAGAACACTTCATCTAACAATTTTAACCAAAAAAAGTAGGACTAAACTCGCAAAACAGTATAAACCTACTCCTCCGTAGTCTAAGACACTCCACGTGAAGTAAAACAAACCAATAGTCAAGATGCCAGTCGCTGCCGCACGGTTTCATTGAACTGATTTCCGTTGAAGCGATATTGTCGTCAAGTCTCCAGTATCTGTCGCATGATACAAACTTCTACCTTTAAGCTACTCTACTACGGCTACATTAAGATACTCGTTTGTAACCAGCGACAAGTAATAGAAGATGAGTGACAAAGGCTGGCAACAGGAACGGTAAATTTACACATCTGCGCTGCAGTCGTGCGACAACACACGCTGATTTGTAATAGTGTCCGTTGTTCCAGAATGATCTCTGTCGGTCTCCGGATGCTCTCGCTTGCCGACGACAAAGACTGATAAAAATGACGGGCAACAAAAGCTGACAAAAATTAAACATTAAAAAGCAGCTTTAAAATCTATGAAAATTAATTTGAAACATTTAGAGACAATTAATCAATAAGTCTAAACAGACATTTTTGAATAAAGAAAAAAAACTTTTTTAAGGAACCAAATGGAGATTCTATGACAGATTTAAGTTAAGCAAATTTTAAATAATGAAGATTGTCATCCGCAAATTAATTCAATACGCTCATTCAGTTAAAACAAAAACGCACAAGACACAATAAACCTACTAGTGCGTAAGAAGCAACTGCAAACTAAGACATGCCACATAAAATAAGACAAAACTATATTTAAATCGCTTGTCGCTGTCGCACGGTTTCATTGTACTAATCTCCATTGAACCGCTGTTGTTGCAATCTTTATGACTTGATCCAAATATCTACCTTTAAGCTACTCGCAACTATAGCTTGCTGCAACCGGCTATCTTACGGGCGACGGAGACAATAATATCGGTTCAATAAAAATAGCAGCAGCAACCAGTAGCCAACAACAAAAGCTGCTAACAGTGAAGAGCAACAAAAGCTGAAAACAGCGACAGCATCAATAACATAAAAAATTAATGCATGCGACGAAGAAAGACGAGCAAGCTGATCGTTTTGCATTTTCTCTCATAGCCTGTCTCACATTTAGAGTGGTAGTATCGTTGTTGAACAGCGACGAGCAACAGAGACTGGCGACATCGACAACTCTTTCGAGGAGTAGTAAATAAGTTAAAAATGCTTTAAACTCCATAGACTTAGATTCAAAAAACATTTTAGAAATATATCAAAACAAAATTACTCGTCCGTAACAAACAGCCGTAAACTAAGACACATAAAACAAGATAAAACTGTCGCAGTCGCACGGTTTTATTATACTAAATTCTGTTAAACCAATATTATCGCTGTCGCTAGATACAAATCTCTATTTAGAGCTAATCAATCGTAACAAGCGACAGCAACCAAAGCAATAAAACCTTCTCAATAAAAATCTTCATTAAAAGTCCCACACAGTCCGCAGACAGACCCAACATCAACTGGTATAACAGACAGTATAGTAATTGCCCTGTTCCAACAAGGTCACCCCACAATGGACTAAATCCATCAACAACAAAAATATATTGCAGGAACAACAGTTCCGCTAAACTCAAGGTTCCACCGCAACACTCGAGGCCACAACATCTTCTCTGCTTCGGCCAAAAACACGAAGCAAACACTTCTAAGCTGCAACTACTAGCCGCAATGAGCTAACTCACCTGAACGTCCCATTCCCTAGAGAGTGCCTTTGACGAGTTCCGCCAAAGATGTCGCAGTAGATTACCATAAAGCTGCATCTACCGGGCGCGATAAACCGAGATAGTTTAGTACCGGCATTCTAACTAAGAGAACATCTCCGACAACCTCCGCCAAAACCTCGTAGTACCGTGGAGGGTAACCACTGCCCCTAGAAGCTCTGTTTCCGCTCCCTTTGGTAATTCCCAAGAAAAACCAATCCCGAAACTTGCACAAATCCAAATTATACTAACAACCGTGTTTTCAGACGTACCACCACCAGACCGTAACAACAAACAAACCACAGACCACAGGCGGGTTAGACCACGCATCCCGCTACAGTTTAAAGAACAGTAAATAGTTTGTGAAAACTTAAGGGCTATACTAACTAGAGATTAAGACAGGCTACGTAAAACGAGATAAAACAAAAGTCAAGATGCCGCACGGTTTTATTGTAATCATTTCCGTTAAACTAGTATTGTCGCTGTCGCCAGTCTGTGTCGTCGGTCTCCAATCTCCATAGCTTGATACAAATATCTACCTTGAAGCTAGCTACTCGTTCGCAACAAACAACAGCTTTGGTTGAAAGCAATTAGCGTTAAACTGACAACATTGAAAATCAACTAATCGTCGTTAAAAGCGTACTACTACAAGAAGTAGTGTAGTGATTCGTATTGTTTTTGGAATGACCACTGTCGTCGGTCTTCGATCGCTTGATACAAAAGGCTACCTTTAAAGTACTTGTAAAAAAAAAAGAGCAACGCAGACTAGCAAACGTGCTCGGTCGGTGGCCAGCCACAGTGACCGGTGAACGGCAAAAAAGCTGGTAACAGTTACGGGCAACAAAAAACTGACAACACCGGTAACATAAAAATTAAAACATAAGGTGGAGATAAGTAGCTCGCTGCTTGTCCCGCATTTTCTCTGTTATAGCCTCTCTTGCCTTTGTGGTGGTAGTGTTGTTGTTGAGCAAGGACAGACCCACAAAGGCTGACAACAGAAACAGCTTCAGTACAAAAAAATCTAAAACATTCTAAAGAAATTTCCAGAAGTAGTAAATAACTCCTTAAACTTAAAGAACAACTTCCGAGTGTATCAAAAAAACATTAGAAAGATGAAGATTAAGAACTAATTTTTATAGAAAAATTGTTAAAACTTGTACTTTTCCAAAAACTCAAGAATACTGAAATTTGTCCGCGAATCGTTAACTTTCGGCTATTTCCGTAGAAAACGCAATGTACAGACAATTTTTCCCAAAAATGTTGAAAAGTGGTTATGCACACTCGGTTAAAATGCAATAAACTCTATAAACCTACTAATCCGTTACAAGCGACCAGAGACTAAGACATGCAACATGAAACAAGACATTCAAGATGTCTGTCGCTGTCGCACGGTTTTATTGTACTAATTTCCATTGAACCGACAGAGACGAGTAATGAAGAGTAGCAACAGCACCAACACAATATACATCAAAGAAATTTCGTGGAGTAGTAAATAAGTTAAAATGCTTTAAACTCCATAAAAATAAATTTGTTTAACAAGGTAAAATTGTCGCCGTCGCACAGTTTTATTGCATTAAACTTTGTTAAACCAATATTGTCGCTGTCGCCTGTCGCATGCGACAGAAACAACTATCTCGTTAGTCGTTCCTCATTTTCTTTTAAGACTCGCTTTTGGAATAGTATTACTGTTGTTGAGCTGGTGACATCAACAACTACGGAATGGTAAAAAAATTAAAAATCTCAAAAAAAACTTAAAATGTTTTAAAATCTCAAAAAATAAACTGAAACTCAAATTGGAGTATATCGGAACAGAATTAAACATTAGAAAGCACCCTCGAGTGTCTGTAAAAAGCAACCAAAAATAAACCACGTAAAACAAGACAAAATAACAGTCAAGATGCCTGTCGCTGTTGTACGGTTTCATTAAACTGATTTTCAATGATTGTCGCTGTCGCCAGTCTCTGTCGCTTGATAGAAATATCAACCTAAACTACTCGTTCAAAACAAGCGACAGCAACCAAAGACAGCACTGGTACAATAAAATCAACACACCTTCGTTTAAAGCGTGCAACAGCGACCAGCGCTGACTTGTAGTGATTTGTACTGGATTGTCTCTGTCGTCGATCTTCAGTCGCTTGCTACAGCGACAACATCAGTAACATACTAACTAATGCATGCGACAGAGACAGACATCTCGCTACTCGTTTTGTAGTTAATCACATGGCCTGTCACTCTTTTGGAATGGTAGTGTCGTTATTGAGCAGCGACGGAAGCTGGCGACAGCAACAATTGCAGTACAACTCCATTAAAAGCGTGCGACAACACGGGCTGAGTTATAGTTCCTAGATTATCGGATTATCGTCGGTGTTTGGTCACTGTCGCTTGTTACAAATGGTTACATTTAGCAGCTTCAAATAATACTTAAGACGCGGTACTCACGCTAAACACACATTTTATATCTCTAAAAACTAATCTAAAAAGCGTGATTGGTTGAGATGTTGTGTACCCAACTACGTCACAATGTATCAAAAATAAATCATAGAAGCACGGCAGTATTCTTGTAGTTGCTTCAATGAGAAAGAGGGTGGTGCACCCATAATTTTATTTTCATTTTCTGCACAGAACCTATTAAACACTCACAATTCATTAGTTTTAGTCAATAAAAATGTTTCTAATTATTTTATAAGGAAATTATTAATATCTTTACCCGGATATTACGTATGTATGTATTCCACAAACATGTGCGTACTTGTTTTGGGATTTTAATTCCTGTTTATATGAGCAGCACATGAATACTGTTTATTCATTTTTTAATGTATTATAATTATTTTTTATTGCTAGAGTCATTATTATTGTTTTCTAAATGTTTAAATTATAACAAAATAATTATATCAAGTTAGTCATAGCTAATAAAGCATCATAGACAATTATGTAGTGTTGGGTAAGTTAGTAATGAGGAACGCTATACACGTCGCAAAGTACATACAACCAAAAACGGAAATAAAATAGAAAAGAACCATTTATGGTTGGAAAAAGCCATCGTGCCAAAAAAACAAATCAATTACGAGGCAACAAGAATATCAATGCACATTTGGAACAGTGATAAAACCGGATTATCATAATTCAAGCGCAATTATTATTATTATTATTTTTTTTATCCTCCGCGCATTATTATTACATGTGGGAGCTTTTTTTATTGTACACATAATAATCATAATAATAAAAAAACGGGTCGCCCACACAACGCTTACGCAACATGGCCACATAATTTAATAATGTGTTAAGTCAAATACATTTTATTTTTATAGAAAGTTTTGGGCAAAACATAGGCGGAAATGTGCAATATTTTCACCTTTTATATTATTAATCCTAGGAAGTTGCATTTGTATATAGAAAAATCATCTTTAAATATAGAAACCGCCGACGTATTGGTTTTAATTATGATGATTTAAATAAAATCAGATTTCCTGTTACTATTAATAATTACAGAGATTAATGTAATGAGCCATGAGGAATTAGTCTAGTTTTATATATAAATTAACTATTTAGATCATATGACGCATTTGTTAATATAATCCTAACAATAAGGGTAAATTATATTAATTATAAATTATTGTATAATAATAATCATGGTGGGAGGCAAATAACACAAGCAGCAAAGTGAAAGTTGCTAGGGAATAATATATTAAATATACTAAAAACCACTTTTTGCTGAATCCGCCTAGAAACTGTAAATATAAATTTGCAACTTTTTTACCATATTAAAATCAAATAATTTCTAATTAATAATTGGCAACAATTGAGTCTAATCTGTTTGTACGCGTTTTCTATCTTTAGTTTTTATTGTGATTTTTTTGGCGGATGCGTTTCCTCCGCAGAGAAAATGCGAATGGTGTCAAATGATTATTTTCAAGTAGTGTGGGATTTAAATAATTGCAACAGTGTTAAATCGGTTTTACAGTACTGAAAAAAAAACATCTTCGGATGTACTGAGCTACATAAATAAATTGGTCGCGGTTTTATGTAACCTAAAAATATGTCTTGCAAATGTTGCAATTTATTTACTTTCAATTTTAGTATACTAAACAAAATTTTAATTAGGTTTGACGGATGTAATAGATGAGAATTGGGAGAAAGCTATTTTGCATTTCATTTATGTCGCTAATAAACTTAATTATGCAAACTAATCAATTTTTTTTCATGGATTGAAATTAAATGATTTAAGCCATATTGAAAATTGCAAATTAGTTTAATAATCAATCTAGTACAAGCCTGTAAAATATAGAAAAAACTTTTTGTACGAAAAGAAACAAAAGAAAATCGTCACCCCGCTAAAAGCTAAAAAGTAATAATATCACGACAGTTCAAAAATAAATTAAAAAAATTGCAATAACCTTTGCAGAATACATCCATCCAAACCTTCCACCAAAGAAAATACTAAATATGAAGTTAAGCTTTACAATCTTCAAACATTTGTAATAAGCTCAAAATATCTAGAAAACTCGAACATACATTAAGTAGGCAAAATATTCTTTATATAAAACCAAAAGGGAAACAAAATTACTCATCCAATTGATCCAAAAATGGTAAGTTTTTTTTTAGATTTGGCATATCAGCCTCAAAAAAACTATTAATGAACCCAAAAATGGTAAGAATTACTTTGCAAAACATCTTCCCAAATATTTGCCCAAAATCTAGATGTTAATCTAAAAACATCACATATACAACAACAATCTAGACAACAAACAAAATGATTAAAAATGATAAAAATATAATTTTGCAAAACATCTTCACAAGGGTTGCGTCCTACAGATAATGACCAAAATCAAGATGTTTAAGTTCTCCATATAGACACATCATTCATATAGAACAACATTCTAAGGAAACAAAGTTACTCCTCCAATTGATCCAAACATGGTAAAAATTAAACTTATCTAAACATCTTCCCAACCCTTTCCCACAGATAATGCCCAAAACCAAGATATTGAGGTAGTCTTTCGAAAAACACCACAACATGTAGACCAACATTCTAGGAAAATAATATTGTTCCTCCAATTCATCCAAAAATGATCAAAATTACTTTGCAAAACATCTTTTCTTCGGATAATGCCCAAAATCTAAAAGCATTTTCGAAACAAAATTACTCCTCCAATTAATCCAAAAATGATGCAATGCTTTGCAAAACATTTTCCCACAGGTAATGCCTAAAATCAAGATGTTGAAGTAGATCTAGATACATCATATTATATAGACCAACATTCTAGAAAAACAAAATTGCTCCTCTAATTGATCAAAAAATGATAAAAATTACTTTGCAAACTATCTTACCAAATCTTTTCCTCAGTTAATGCCCAAAATAAGGATGTTAACATACACTATGTGGAAACATCACATCATATACAGTAACATTCTAAAAAACAAAATTGCTCCTCCAGTTGATCCAAACATGGTAAAAATTACTTTGCAAAACATCTTCCCAACCCTTACTCTTTCCCTCAGATGTTGCCCAAAAAAAATGTTAGAAAAGTACTCTATCTAGAAGCATCACATCATATGAAACAACATTCTAAAGCTTACCAAAATTCTCATACTATTGCCACTCGATTGAATTTTTAGAATTTAAACAAACAAAACATTCAGCAAATTCACAAAAAAACAGAACTTTTCTAAAATTTGTTATGGTTTATAATTTAAAACAGCTTTAAGACAAGTTTATGCTCTAAAATCTCTTCCAAAAATCTGTCCCATAACAGCTAAGACCATTTGTGTGTCCTTTGGGATCTCTAAAAACCTTTAAAGATCCTAAAATGACCCTTTTAGGAACATAGCGTCAATAACCAATTTCTAAAATTTGCAAATGTTTGTAAAAAGCATGCCAAAATGTCTCAGATTTTTGCAGAAAGTATGGTCATTGTGACATATTAGACCATGTCGTTGTGCTTTTATCTAAAAGTGATCTAAAGAATCTTCTCAAACCGAACTCTTGCCCACTAAATCTTTCAGATACTACGTAAGATTATTGATTCTACTGACTTGTACTCATGTCCTCAAGTTTTACCCAATCACTATTTTTATCATATATCGTATAAACTCGTGTTTTGCGGCATTCCAAAAAAGTAAAGATTCTTTTAATACCCTACGCCATGCACTTCTCAAGTATAAAACTCCTATTTTGTAATGGCTTCTGTTAACTAATAAATAAATACAATTGTGCGCAAAAACATCTTAAAGAAAGATAACATTCTCCTTTTCAAGCTACATGATTTTTCACTTTCCTAAGACGACTGTAGTGTTTTCTAATAACCTTAATAGTCTAAGACCATTTTATTAAAGTCTCACAAAGTTTTCTGTTGGCCACTGAAACCTCAAAAATCTTCAAAAATCCAATCTGTTAGCCACTAAAGCCTCGACAAGTCTTCTAAGACCATACCATTTACCACTAACACCTCTTGGAGTCTTCTATAACCTCCTCATTGACCACTAAAATTATCTCATGGTCTCTAACCGTTCACTAATACCTTGTCGAGTCTTTAAAGACCATCTATCTAATTTACCATATAAATCATAAAAAATCTTCTAAAAAACCTCATTTAACATTAAGACCTCTCGGAATCTTTGAAGAATCGTATTATATTTTCTAATACGTTTTAGAATCCTCTTAGAATCACTCAACCATTTACTAATACTTCCAAGACAATCTTATTGACCATCAAAACAGCTTAGTCTTACAATACCTTTTAGACCATCTAATTAACCTTAAAGACCACGTAAGAATTTCTAAGAAAACACTAAAACCTCTCAAAATCTCTTAAGAATTTTCTAATACCTTTTAGAGTCTTCAAAGACCACAAACTTTACCGTAAAGACCACATAGAATCTTTTAAAAATCTTATTGTCTTTTTAAATACTTTGAAAATCTTCCAAGACTACTTCATTGTCTTCTTAAGTGCTCTTAAAATTACACGTCCGTTTTCCTATACCTTTTAGAAACTTCTAAGACAATATTGACCACCAAAACATCTTAAATCATCTTCTACTGTTTTCTAATACTTTTTAGAGTCTTCAAAGATGATCTAATCAACCAAAAAAACCACATTGAATCTTCTAAAAAAACCTCATTACACAATAAGACCTCTCAGAATCTTTTAGGAACCCCAATTTTCTTTCTAATACGTTTTAGAATGTTCGAAAATTACCTCTAAAGTCAAAAAACAGTCTCGCACCTTTTTGAATCTTCTAAGACAATTTTATTGACTATCAAAACATCTTAGAGTGTTCTACTGCTTTCTAATACTTTTTAGTGTCTTTAAAGACCACCTAGCTAACCTAATTTATTGTATTTTCAAATACCTATTAGAGTCTTCTAAGGCCATCAAAAAATCTTAAAATTTCTTACTATTCTTTAATACCTTTTAGAGTCTTCAAAGACCATCTAAGTGTTAATTAGACCACATAAAATCTTCTAAGAAAATCTTGTTAAACACTAAGACCTGCCAAAATCTTTTAAAAATGCTATTTTCTATTCTAAAACGTTTTAGAATCATCTAAGACCGGCGGCGTCCTCGCAAGTCCTTTTAATCTTTCAAGACCATTTCACTGTCTTAGAACCACACGACCGTTTTCTAATACCTTTAAGTGTCTAAAATAACCTTATTGACCAAAAAAAACATCTTAAGAGTCTTCTAAGACAAGCGCACTTAAATTTCGATTTCAAGAGCCAATATTTTAGGTCTAATGCTTGTGTTATCCAGTTCTTTGAATATGTATTCAAGTTAAGAGCTTCACCCAACTAATACCTCTTAAATTAATGTAAGACCGCATCATTAACCAATAAGACCCCTCGGGCTCCTATTGTCTTGTCTTATGACCTTTAGACCACCTAAACCTCTTAAAATCTATTAAAACCTTTAGACCACCAAAACCTCTTAAATTCTATTAAAACCACCAAGACCAAGCGTCCACAATGGCATAATACTAGCAAGTGAAATGCATACTATGACATTGTTGCCTTTCCATGTACCTTTTAAAGTATTCTAATACCACTTTACAGTATTTTAAGACTTTTTGGAATCTCTAAAAATATATTTTTAAGAATCCTATTGTCTTCTAGGTTGTCTTAAGTTCTACTAGTACTAAGACCCTCAAAAATCTACCATCAAAAGCTCTTAAAGTATCTAAGACCACCTTATTGACCACAAAGATCAAGCGCTCGCAATGACAACACAAGCGCCTAAGACATTCTAGAAATCTTTTGCTTTTCCTTGTACCTATTAGAGTCTTCCAAAATCCCCTTACAGTGTTCTAAGACTTCTTAAAACGATTTAAGACTTCCGTCACATTTTCTAAGAATTCTGTTGTGTCTTTTAGGTCGTCTTAAGATCTACTAATAGTCCCATAAAATCCTCAGAAATTTTCATTTCTCAAAACCTTCAAAAACAACCTCATTGACTATTAACCCCAAACGCTCACAATGGCTTGGTACTGGCATGTGGCAACCATGATACCAATCAAAACCACTCCACTAACATGCGCGTTGTTGCCACTTCTGCCACTCAACCTTCAACATTCATATTTTTTTAAGAATCCTGTAATCTACTGGGTCATCTAAAGACCTAATAAAACACCCCAAAAAAAAATTACCACCAAGACCTAACAAATTCTTCTAAGACCAATCACTCATAATAGCGTACTACTGACAAGAGACATGCAGAATATTGTATTGAGCCACGCCACGTCCCAAAACCGCTCGAACAACACGAACGCTGCTACTACTTCTAACATTTGGCCTAAGATATTCTAATACTCTTTTGCCTTTCCAAGTACCGTTTAACTCTTATAAACATCACTGAAACTTCTTAGAACCTTTAAAGACTTCAACCATACTTTCTAAAAAAACATCTCATTGACCACTAAGAGCAAGCGCCCACGATTGCATACTACAGGTAAGTGATAAGCAAAATATTGTAGTGTGCCACGCCACACGTCAAAATCACTCTACCAACACGGGCGCTAAGAGAATCTAAAACTCTTTTGGATTTCTTTGTACTTTTTAGAGCCGTCTAAGATCACCTCGCAGTTTTTTGTCATATTTTCTAACAATCCTATTCTTCCGAATCGTCTTAAGATCACTCTGGCAAGTGGCAAGCATATTATTGTACCACACGCCAAAACCACTCAACAAAACACGCGCTGTAAGATATTCTAGAACTCTATTGCCTTTGCATATACCTTTCAGAAACTTCTAAAACCTAAGAATTTTCAAAAAACTTGTTGCAAATTCTGGGCTGTTTTAAGATCCACTAAGACCCCAAAAGAAATCCTCAAAAACCTTTTTAAGGAGTTACTAGATAATTCTCATTATATCTAGATTGAAGCAGAATTTGTCAATGGTTGAAAGTATCAAACTGGTTTAAAGAACTTAGATTTATAGTAAAATATTCTAAGATCCAATTCTAGACAAATTTTTAACTTTTTGCTAAAATATTTTAAAAATTACTAATTAATTCTTTAAAAGTCTAATCTACAATGTCTCTTCTAAAATCTTGTAAGGCTATCTTTTTAAAGAACATAGTAAGATTGTCTAATAGTCTTATTTGTCTTCTAGGTTGTTTTAAGTCCTCTAAGAAGTGGTCTAGAAATTTGCAACACTTCTTTTAAATTGAAATATAATCAGCAGACGGTTAAAAACACTCTACAAACAACTCAAGTTAAGTTAAAATTTTCAGTCACACGACTTTAAATTGTGTAGTCTTAGATAAATCGTGCTACTAAACATTGCAAACTAGGCAAGCTTAATTATAAGTCGCGTTGCAAAAAATATGAGTCTGCTGAAATCTATTTAATCTCTGTACTTTATTTAGTTGCATATATCAATTATTAAAACTGTGAGATCTATTGTACGACTAAAATGTCGTGGGACTGCATAATTTAAGATCTGCAAGCATCAATCACGTATAAAGGTGGTTTAAGGTCGTAACAAGCGACAGTAAACGGTGCTGTCGTATCAATTATTAAAACTATGAGATTTATTTGTGCGACTAAAATGTCGTGCGACTGCATAATTTAAGATCTGTGCTTCAAACGCGTATATAGATGGTTTAAAGTACTCAATCGTAATGAGGGACAGTAACCGGTGCGGTAGTATCAGTTATTAAAACTGTGAGATCTATGTGTGCGACTAAAATGTCGTGCAACAAATATGTCGTGCGACAGCATAACTTAAGACCTACACTTCAATCGCGTATAAATGTGGTAAAAGATACTCGATCGTAACAAGCAAGCGACAGAAACCGGTACAGTCGTATCAGTTATTAAAACTGTGAGATCAAGTTGTGCGACTAATATGTCGTACGACTGCATAAATTAAGATCTGCGTTTTAATCGCGTATAAAAGTGATTTAAAGTTTGTTTGTAAAAACAACAGCAACCGGTGTTGTCTCCAGCCTCCACCGCTGTATTAATTTCATATTACCGGCGTCACTGTCGCCAGCCTTTTTAGTCAGCCACTGGTCGCCGGCTACAATTGAGTTTTTTTATATTTATTTTTCAAATTGGAACAAGATGAAAAGCGCAATTTTCTTTATTGAATTTGAATTATTTCAAGCTAAATTGGTTTAGTAAAAACAATACATAGAAAAACCCAATCCAACATACAATACTAACGACGAGATTAAATTGCTTTGTGTTGAGTTAGTTAGTGAATATTTGATTATATTGACGGGATGAATTTGAAATTAGCCTCACGTATGGAAAAGCAATAGGTCAATTGTGAACCATAAATGAGGTTTGATTTATTTAGATCAATTGAGTCACGTTATAAAAGCAAACAAAGAATTGAATATAAATGATAAATTATGTTCATAATTCTTAAAACATTTTAGCATGCACAAAACAAGTTAAAATATGTAACACCTCGAAATATTTATTACCTTATTTAATTAGCATATACTGAATTTGGCAACATTGTTATCAATGTCACGTTCATAAACAGGTTACATTGTTAGCAGGAAGTTGCAGCATATGTTACTAAGTGAATTAAATAATCTCCAAGATCAAAATTAAATAAAAAAGTTAATAATTTACCTAAACCTATATTTCCTCTTATGAAAACAACAGCATAATAGTTCGTGCATCTTAATCCTGCTGCTAAATTGACACTAATTGTATTCTTCCTTAATGCAATTGATAAGTAAAACAAGTTACATTTACTAGGTCAACATAATGAATGCCAATTAAATAACAGAACACATATTCGAAACATGCACTGAATTCGATAGGTAAATTGTATTATTGTTAAATCACTACCACTAACAGCATTGTACACTTTGTTCGACTTTTCCGCGCAACTACACCTGTTTAACAATCTTTTCTAAATGTTTATCTTTGTATTAAAGAAACAATCGCGGCGGCACTTATCCATTTGTTTGTTGCAATAAAACTGCATGTGTTTGCAATACGGTTCACTCAAAATACGTGCGTGTTTCTTCAATTAATGTATAATAGCAGCGTCAGGCGAAATTGAATTGTAAATGACAAACAAAGCGATAAGCAATTATATTTTTTTGGCATAATTTAAACAAAATTTCTAACGTGGATTGTGTACTAATCTACACATCATATACTACTGACGTACGCACATTTACAGCTGAATTAATTTACTAAACTTTATTAAATTAGTAAAGCTAATTTAATCGAAGCTCAACACAAATTGGATTTTTTAACTAATACTATTTAGTCGTTTAAAGTCGATTGAATTTGGAAGCCATTATATTTTATGTAATTGGAAACTAATTCCTGAGCAATCTAAATTTAACAAGGTTAATACAACAATGTAATCGAACGGAAAATTAACATTATAAAAACAGTAGGACCGGTGGAAAGGTCTGCGAGGTGGTCTTATGTAAACAGATAAACATTGTTCAATTTTCTTGTTTGTTTTAAGCATGAATATTACCTACAATAATGCGATGCTTGCTTGATGATTTTTTCAAATTTTAAATCATACTCCCCACCTCTTAAAAATATTTAGGTGGTGGGGAGACTAATATTATAATATCAAGTTCAATTTTCGGTCCGTGTATCAATCATGAAATTGGTCATATAACGAGTTATCTATAAACAAAATGCAAAAATGATTGTTACACGAACCGCAAATTAAACTTTAATATAAGCAACGTTTAATTGGCGGTCCGTGCAACATTTTCCAGGTTAATAGTTTTTGTTAAGTAGTTGGTAATGGTTATATAATGTCCGGCGATAGCGTAGAGCAATTATGGTACCGGTAATAAAATATCTGAAGTTTTTTTGTTGTTGCAACCTTCCCAAATATTTTAAAATCGCTATTTCCTATACAAAATATGACAAATACGCAAAACATTATTTTTCAGATTTCAAATCTTGCTTCCCTCAAGACAAAAAAAACACCGCAGTATCGAGATAAGCTCTAAAATAAGAAAATACTAAACATGCTTCGCTGGAATGACACAATAGGTACCAAAGCAGATATAGATACCGCAAAACTAGAACATTATAAAGTACCGGTCTCTAGAGAGACTATGGAATTACTTCAAGTTTACCAAACTAATTGATTGTAAGTTTATAGATCACAGAAAAACCTTTTATTATTATCATCTTTAAAAGACTATACAACCCAAAACAACGCAAAATTTATAATATTGTTACACGGACAATATTCTATCGAGGAAAAGACCAAGGCGTTTGCCAACAGCCTCAACGCCAATGCTCCCTCACATTCACAAGGAACACAGATTTAGAGCACGTCGAAAGGGTCCACCGGGCAGTCAGAAACTTCCTGAACACCGAGGACGACGCACCGCTAGAAAGCGTTCGACCTTCTCAAATCAGAGAAATTATCAAAAGATTTAAAGCTCGAACCGCCCCAAGTTCCAATAAGATAACAAACAGAACTTTAAAATCGTTCTCGCATAAAGCAATAATAGCACTCACCAATATTGCAAATGCAACTCTTCAAAATGGGCAGTTTCCTACAGAATGGAAAGGTTCACTGGTGATAAACACTCCCAAACCAAAAATTTACACAAAACTACCGGCCCATCAGTATACAAGCAAGGTCATAGACAGAGTGATCCTGGACAGAATAAAGAATCACACGAAAGCTAACAATATTCTCCCCCCCCCCCCCAACATGCGTCCAGATGAAGCTCAGCTGTCCTTCAACCAAACCCTGTAACGGACCTTAATGTCGAAGCGTCTGGTGAGGCTAATAGCTTCATACTTAAACCGCAGAACACTGTCAGTCAAAATTTCTGACCACATATCTAGCTCCCGGCAGATAAAGGCAGCAGTCCCTCAAGGCTTCATTATATCTCCGCTGCTATTTAACCTATACGTCGCCGATATGTCTTCGGCATTGACGCACAGGGTTAAAATGGCACAATATGCTGACGACAAATGGTTGAACGAGTGACGAGTCAAAGTAAAACCGAAGAAAAGCAAGACTGTTCTGTTCACACGGCGACAAATCACCCCCGATAAGAACGTCAACTTTAACAACTTTCCCATACCGTGGTCCAATGCTGCTAAGTATCTAGAGAAAGCACATTTCAAAAACCTTTGTGCAAAATGTAAACAAAACATCTTTGAATATGTCAAAAACAATCCTGCTTCACCCTCAAAAAGTAAAAGTAAACCACCCAAAAGAAGTTCATTATAAAGTCCCAGTCTCTAGAAAGACTATGTTATTACTTTAATGTTACCAGATTAACTAGTTAAAAGTCAATCAACCACAGACAAACGTTTTTTTATAAGTACGGTCACGCTAGTAACCCTTATTCATGCATACTGATGTTATCTAGAACCCAAATCACACACAAATTTAATAAAATTGTTGCATGGACCGCAAATTATACTGTTTGGCGGTCCGTGCAACATCATTGAGCTGCTTAAGGCTATATGTTACAATATTTACATTTCAACAAAAAAATTATGCCTGTGACGCTTTCCTGAAAATATGCTATAAAATGATATTGAAACACCAACAATCTACATGTTCGCTAGAATAACATAATAGATGACTTAAAAATCATCCCATTAGACAATTTTTTTTATTTAGTCATTTCGGAGATCAAATCCCGGACTGTTAACGTTCTAAGTTAGCGCTCTATCATTGAGCTATCTCACCCTATATGATTAAAAATAAAATCGATACTTTAAACTCAAGAAAAATTTGTGTAAATTGCAAAAAAGCGCTATGAACTGCAAAAAGACGCCGCAATCTGTTTACTGTAAACTGCGGAAAAAAACTAAAGATTGCAGTAGAACATGAAGAAGATGGCAAAGAAATAAATTCTTTAAGAACAAAAAATATAAACTGCAAAAGAATCTGATTTTTTTTAACAGACAGAATAACTAATCAGAAAGTATTCAACAAAGTCAACAAAGATAAAGCAATTCTGCCTATCATTAAAACAAAAAACTGCAATATTTGGGGCAGATTACGCGAAGAAAGAAATACCAATTGCTGCAACTGATAATACAGAGCAAGATCCGCAAACGCAGCGTTGGAAGAAGAAAGATGTCCTAGCTAAGAAACCTGAGAGAGTGAAATGGATGTAGCTCCACCCAATTGTTTCGAGCAGCTATAGCCAACCTTTGCAACGGAGTTATGAATTGCAGAAAACCTAAGACTGCAGCAGTGCAAAGATCCAAACTAAAATGATAATAGCCAATCTTTACAACGGAGATGGCACGTAAAGGAAAAAAATCTTATAATCTATAAAAAAATGTTTATAGACTATAAAAGAATGCTTATGAACTGCCGATAACGTTCTAAAATCCATAATCTATACACTGTAGAAGAACGCTATAGACTGCAAAAAATTGCAGAAAAAGTTGTGGGCTGCAGAACAAAATTCTAGACTTCAGATAACTCTTACAACAGAACGTTGTAGATATAGGCTGCAGATAGATACAATAGACTGCATATAGGCAATATAGACTGCAGAAGATTGCTATATACTATAGTAAGCTACTATAGATTGCAGAAGAACTTATAGTCTACAGAAAAATTGGACTACAGAAGAAGTAGCTTATAGATTAAGTTCTATATACTACTAAAAATTACTATAAACTGTAGAAGACTCTTATAGACTATAGAAGAATTCTTACAAACTGCCAACATCGCCCTAAACTCCACAGACTATAAACTGTAGAAGAACACTATAAACTGTAATAGATTGTAGTAAAAAAATATAACTGCAAAAAGATGTTATAAACTCCAAATTATTGTTATGGGCTTTTAGTAAAACATTAGCGCCTGTAGAAATAGTATATCAAGGGCCAAAATAGGCTTTAGCAGCTCGCCGCAAATGACTTTTCGGCACTTGGACCTCTAAATCGTCGTCTCGGCGTTATATAATGCAGAAGATCGCTACAGACCGCAAAAGAAAAGTATTGATTGAAGACTAATGATGAACGCCCAATAGATTATAGTTGTGGACTGCAGAAAAAGATTCTGAACTGCAGACAGCTTTGCAAGTGCAAATGAACACAATAGACTGCATGTGGACAATATAAACTGCAAACAATTGCTATACACTGTAATAAGCTGTTATAGATTGCAAAAAAACTTTATACAGAAGAAAGTTCTGGGCTATAGAAGAAAGCTACATACAGCAGCAAAATCTTATAGGCTTCAGAAAAAAACGTTATTTAGCGCAGAAAGTAATAGACTAAAGTCAAAATATTAATTAAAAAAACAAAAAAGACTTCAAGTGGCATAAAGCGTAGCAAGATGCTATAATCTAATGATCATAAATAACATTTTAGACTGCAGAAATGTTTTTATTAACTCCTAAAGAGGAGAAAAGACTTCAGATAAGATGGAAGACGTCACATAGCGCAGAAAGTAATAGTCTAAGTTACACAAAAAAAGACTTCAAAAAGTTGCTCTTTTAGGCAGCAGAAACGTTCTTATAAACTCTAAAGAAGGAAAAGACTTCAAATAAGTCTTTTTTGAAACCTGTCTTTCCCATACATAGCGCAGAAAGTAAAGACTAAAGTCAAACTTTAATAAATTAAAAAAATATATAGATTGCAGAAAGTGCAGCTTCAGAAATCTTCTAATAAACTCTAAAGAAAGAGAAAAATAGGCTTCAGATAAAATTATATAGAGCAAAAAGTAATACTAAAAAAGGTTGCCATAAAGCGCAACGAGGCGCTATGATCTAATAATAAAAAACTTTTAAGCTACAGAAATGTTCTTATAAATTCCAAAAGAAAGCAAAAATACTGCAAACAAAGTTTTATTTTTAAATCATTTATTGCTCAAAACACAACAAAATTGCACAGAAAACTAATTAATTATCAGACATTAGTCAAAAATTAGGCAACCGTAGCATAATGGTCTAGTACGAGGACTGTTGAGATGACAGCCCGGGTTCGATTCCTGGCAGCGGCAATATCTAACTTGAATATATTTCGATAAGATCGTCTCATTCGCAAGGTAATAGCAAACCAGCGAAGTATTTGCCTAATAAACCCCTCTAGTAGTGTGGTTCGGATTCCACGTTAAACTGTAGATCCCGCATGTTTGTGTAGAACTATTATCGCACACCACAAACATACGAGAAGGCAGCCTACGCTCGTAGCAAGCACGGCACTAAAAGAAGAAGAAGTAAAAAATTGCGCAAAAAACATTTTACCTCAATTACATCAAGTAATTCATCTAAAATTGTAAATAAAAACAATTTATTGCTTAAAAATTTGTCAAAAATCAAAAATCTACCTCAAAAAATTGATCGAAAAATGCAATTTACACAGAATTAACCAAAAAACCGCTCATAAAACCCATTTGTTAGTCAACATTTATAAAAACCGTTCACAATAGCCACGTATTGCAATAAAACCATTTTCATCGCTTAAAACCTACAAATTTATAATAAATTATCATTTACCCTAAACAAAATTCAATAGAAACAAATTCGAGCGCTAATTTGAGTAAACTAAGACAAAAAAACTAAGCAGAAGACTTATTCTGTCTGACTGCCAACAAAAATAGAATAAATCGCTCAGAAAATGTGCATTTATCGCTTACAATGCTAATAAAAACTTTTAAAACAATTTTCTTTTAAAATTATTCAATATTGCAAATAAAATTGAATAAACACATTATATATCAAAGAAAACGCGCATAAAATTCCTAAAAAATCTGTTTTATAAGCGATTTCTTCAAATATCGCTCTTAAAACGCATGAAAACTTAAGAGGCAACCAGAAAATACTTAAAAAACAGTGCTTTCAACCGCGTAAGCGTGTTCTAGAAAGTTAAAAAAAATTATTAAACAAATCATATAATAAATAGCTCAAAAAGTGCATTTGTCGCTCAGAAAAAGCACTTATCGCTAAGAATTTTAAAATATTCCATAAAAATTGTTTATAAATTATAGTTCATAGTTAAAATGCATTAAATATACCATAAAATGTTCTTTTCTCTCTCATGAGCTTAGAAAATGCATTTAATACATAAAACTGCTTAATAAATCGCTCAAAAATACAAAGATAGAATTTGTATTAAAAATCGCTTAAAAAAGACAGTTGCAATACATCAAATAAATCAGATACATAAGCTGCTTAATTTATTCCCTTTTAAGAGAAAGACGGTTCTAAAAACGTCGTCCATGCCTTGTACGACTGAAATTTAGATTTGAATAAATATATTTATTTGAAATTTATATATCCTATTCGGACCCTCTTCTTTCATGTTTATATTTGTTAAGCACACATGCCTGCTCCAAAATAGATGCTAAATACAACAAAAAAGATGTCGTATTGGCTGTTCCCTCAAAAATATTTCGAGTAACCAAACTTGAATATAATAAAAAGAATATTATTAAAAGCCTAAATTTAAATTTTAACTTAATCAGAAAATATTTTTAATAATTAAAATCACTCATCAGAAACTGAAAGTCTTTATATAATATTGTTATATATTGCAAATAAAAATAAATTAAATATGTAGTGGATACTTAATTAATTAATTAAATGTTTGTGATATGATAATATAATAAAGCATTTAACCATCGGTGATAGTAGTTCCAAATAAGTCGTTTTATAAATAAAATCAGAATATTGGGGTTATTGTGCCAAAAAGAGATAAATGAACTAGAACATCAAAATAATTTTAGCATCGATAAATATATGATGTCATCTGGATTGTAGGGTAAATTCCATATGGTCATAATGATGACATTAATAAATATAATTGCAGTGAAACATAAAAGGCAATTTTATATTAAAATGAATAAATCTAAATAGCCAAGCTAATTACGATGATTTGCATGATATTATTGATATATTAAATATCATGAATAACTCTTGTTCAAGTACCATTGAGAATGTAAGTAAGTGAATTGAATGTTTATTGGAGAGTGAGTGATATATTTGATTGCATGTTTCTAAGCGATTAGCGAGTGTAGCAAGTAACCCCGTGGCAAATTATTCTCATTTTATTTAAAATATATAACAAATCGTTATTTTATTCCTATTGTTAAGTAGTGAATTTATGTGGGAATCTGTTTTGTTTGTATAGAACCGACAGATGAATTGTGCAAGACATAATGATTGCATAAATAATGTACCTGATGGTAGTAACATGTTTCCTAAACGGTGGTAAACTGGAACAAGCTTCACTGACAGTAACATATCTGCTTGAATGTTGATGTCGCGTGGTGCAAACCACCCTCACCCTCTCCTGCACACGCGAATGATGAACACGCACCACCGTCCTATCACTGACCACAGTATGTGAACTAGGTAAATCCCTCACCACTAAATGGCCACGCATTTTTAAAACAATTATTATTATTATAATTTATAATAATAATAATAATAACAACACTGGACGAGAAAGTAATTCACATTTTTGCTATGAAAAACCATAAGTTAAAAGCAACTTTCTAAAATTAATTTTAACTCAATTATTTATTTAGGCACTAGCACTGGATGTGGTGTATATGGTTTCTTTTTTGGTTGCACTAATTTTAATCTTAGCTATTAATCTTAATTTTAGCACGAGAAACGCGAAATGCCAGCTGACTGCTCTCGCTAGGTAAGTGAACGTTACTGTACAGCTAAGTCTACTATAGTTGCATAGAGCTAATGGATTTGTTTGTTACTAGAGGGAGGCGCGAGGTTGACTGACGTCATGGATATACAGAACTGTCCTTGATATTATATCATCAAAAAAGCAAAAAGCATGTGTTAAGTTAACTTTAATTTTCTTTGAAAAATAGGGAAAACTTAATTTTATTAACTGCACGATACGCAGCTCGCAGTCGACTAAGCGATTGATTTCTGTTTTTACGGTGATTCACAGCAAGTGGGCTGTATTGCGGTATAAGAAACATTGTACCTGTGATTTGAATAATACATTAAACCAATGGGAGCACGTTCAACTGACTTAAGTGTCACGTGCGCGATGGGACCGAATTACCATATTTAGCACTTATGGGCATAAATTTCCTCCATTTCTTTCCGGACTTAATTTAGCGAGCTTGATCAATAATAATTAACTGTGATTACCGTTACAAACAAGCAGTAAATTACAAATACATATTTATTGTTTACACTGTAATATCCTAGGTCATTAGCTTTTATTTATTCCAGAAAATATTTCAATAAACAATACCGTTCAAAACATATTTATGTATACTAATGTCCCTTCAATGCCTTTCACAAAGAACAACATTTTAGAAGAAGATGCATTTAAGTGAAAGTATAGATCTTCAATTAAGAATCATCACAAGAGATTAAGGAAGCGATTACAACACTGTAAACCACACCTTGAATAACCAAATGTGGTTTTTTTATTTATAGTATTTCCATAGATAGATTCATCAAATGTGGGATAGTAATCTAAGCTAAACAATAATAGCTTTTTAAAAGATATATTGCTTTTAAGAATTGGCGACCTTGAGTATAGAAACAATTCAAAAAGTATAATTATTTCAGTTGGTTTGCTAAAAAAATCTGTGGTTTTGCGGTGTCACTTTGCTAATGTCCGATCAGTATTTACCGCCGATTTTACCTTCATTGCCATTCTTAATGCTGTAGAAAATATTGATTAATTCGCTCTGCTCTTTCCTGTCTAAATGTTGTTTCATTGATGTGCACTATGGACCTATTAAAGCAAAAGATACTCTCTACATAAATACGAGGCCATCACAAGAAAGAAATGAGAGAGAAGTATAAAAACCAATTCAAGCACAAAAAAAACTACCAGCAATGATACGTGCAAAAACCCTTTTCATCCTAATTAGTTACATGTTGGACCCTATAAACCTGTAATTAAAAATGAGCAACTCAGAAGATTTGCTCCTCGTAAATAGGCATCTTCAAAGAAACACCCGTCCAAAAAAACACATGTAAACAACAATACCCCCCCCCCCCTCGCAGTAAGTACTAATCAATTATCTCCAAAAAAGCAAACAGCACCTATTAAAGCTCTTATATGAAGCTGTGCTTCCAAAAAAGCAAAAAAGCACCCACCCAAAGATACATGTACACTATACTCCCCCCCCCCCGCGTAAATTCATGTAAACAACAACAACTACCAATTTTCTAATAATCTTATGCCTGTGCAAAATCTTTTTCGCTAGAAAAAAAAACTAAACAGATATCTCCAAACAACACCCAGCCAAAGTTACAAGTAGGCAACCCCCCCCCCCCCTTCTCTCAAAACAAAACTCTTATAAGTCTGTGCTTTAAGCATTAGCTTTTTCCTACTAAAAAAAAGAGAGCAACATAAATATCTTCAAAAAAATCACCAAGCCAAAGGTAAATGTAACAAACAACTCTACACTATGCCAATGCCTAAAGCATTAGCTCTCTTTTCTAGAAAAAAAAAAAAAACTTGAAAAAAGATTCAAGATTTGCAACCAAATAAATGTCAGAAAAAGAAAGAAGGCATGGGGGGGGGGGGGGGATTAAAAAACTAATAATTTACATCACCCCGTAAGTCTTGCAAGTTGTATAAAGAGATTGAGCAAGCTCTATCACGGAACTATCTCATCGTACCTTTAAAGATACATACTGACAACAACAACGCCCGCCTCCCCCCATTGTTAAAGCGTAACCCCTCCGTATGTAAAGATGGCCATATTATTCGCAATTAATACGGCTACAAAAAAAAGGGAGTGAAAAATAACCATTAGATTCAGAAATTTAATAACCTACGCAAAATTAAAAAAACTTACTTTCTCTGACAGTCGATAAAGAAAAAGAAAAATAAACTGCTCAAAAAACTTTGAAAACTTCCCTTTATGATTCAATAATGCAAATAAAATGTATTAAGCACATATTAAAACAAAAAGAAAGCGCATCTATTGCATAAATTATACAATAAATCGCTAACAAAACATACATTATGTTAGCGATTTATTGTATTTACCAAATTTTTTTATAAAATCGCTTACAAAACAATCTTCGCATAAAATTCTTCAAAAATCACGTTGAAAACACCTTACATTAAGTAATAAGTAGCTCAGAAACAGCATTTGTCGCTCAAAAACTGCGTTTGTCGCTTAGAAACTGCATTTGTCGCTCAGAAACTGAAATTGTCGCTCAGAAAAAAACATTGTTTATAATTAAAATAGATTACATATATAATAGATTGCTTATAAAACGTCATTTCTTATGAGCTTAGAAAATGCATTAAATACACAAACTGCTTAAGTAAATCACTCAAAATAATATTAACGCAAAAAAACAATCCCACATAAAAATCGCTTAAAAACACGTTCAACGCATTAAACGTTGCTATTAAATTACTGGTAAATCGCTCAGAAAACAAATATTAAAAAATATAAGAAACCACATAGAATTATTCAACTCAATCACTCTTTAAATAAATTTAAACAATTAAAAACCAACAAGAAATCTGGAATTTATTTCATAAATATCTCATAAAAAGCAATTATCACTATCAAAATCGTAAATGAAACGTAGTTTCTACCAAAAAATCATCAAACTTCGCTCTTAAAATGCATATATATATATATATAGAATAAATCGCTTATAAAAAACTATTTCCTCTTTTGCAAGCTGACAAAATGTATTTAATTCATAAAAAACTTAATAAACTGGTCAAAAAATGCATTGAATAAAATAATAAAACAATAAAAATCGCTTAAAACAACACACATCAAAAGTTGCTTTTAAAATGTATTCAATACATAAGTTGCTAATAAAACGCATTCATTGAATTAATAAATCGCTCAAAAAATGCAAATACATATTAAAATAGAAAAGAAACCACAGCCTCTGCAAACAAAAAATCCTTGAATAACTCATTACTCAAAAACTAAATTTATCGCTCAAAAATATAATTAAACGCTCAGAAAAAGCAATTGTTCTTAAAAAATTTAAGATATTTCTTAAAACATAATTTTTGCCGTTTGACAGCTGTTTTACATCGCCCCAGAAGTCTTACGACTTGTTTGAAGAGAGTGAATAAGGAGCAAGTTATTATTTCAGTCATATTCGGGGATTAAACCCCGGACTGTTAGCGTGCTACGCTAACGCTCTATAACTGAGCTATCTCACTTCGCCATTAAAATGGATTAAATATATAATAGATCGTTTATAAAACGTTCTTTTCTCATTTACGAACTTGAAAATGCTTTAACACAGCAGTTCATGTGTAAATCGCTGCAAAAACATCAAATCAATGCTTCAAATACATCAAAGTTGGGTAGGTCATTAGTAAATCGCTCAGAAAATGCAAACAAAACCTTAAAATCAATGAGAATCCAGAGCCTCTGCACAAAATTCTTTGAATATCGCTCATAATTCAATATTTCAAATAAAATGCATTTAACGCATAATAAAACAAGAAGAAAGCGCATCTATTGTATTATTTATACAATAAATCGCTAACAAAATTAATTTTGTTATAAAATCGCTTATAAAACAGTCTTCGCTTAAAATTCTTCAAAAATCGTTCATAAAACATTTTAAAAGCAACAAATCAAGAATTTATTGCATAAATTATATAATAAAAAGCACGGAAACTGTATTTGTCGCTCAAAAAAAAGCATTTATCGCTCAAAAATTTAAGATATTTCTTAAAAATCGTTTATACATAGTTCATAGTTAAAAACGTGTTTTTTTCTCTTATAAGCTTACAGTCCAAAATGTAATAACCATAATAAAATTTAGATAAAACGCACTTATTGCATACATTATACAATAAATCGCTAACAAAATAAATATACCAATTTCTGTTATAAAATCGCTAATAAACCAGTCTTCGCCTAAAATTCTTAAAAAAATGCTCATAAGACGCATTAAACACTTAAATGGCACTAAGAAAACAAGAATTTATTGCATACAATACATAATAAGTAGTTCAAAAATGCATTTATCGCTCAAAAAAAGTATTTATCGCTTAAAAATCATTAAGATTAAGTTCTTTGTATATCGTGAGCATAGAAAATACATTTAATTCATAAACTGATAATAGTTCAATAATGCATTGACTGCAAAAAAAGCAATAAAAAAATCGCTTATAAAATTCGCTGCTTAAAAATCTTCGGATAACGTTCTTGAAATTAATTAAATTAAGTTTAATGCATTTTACAACAAAAAAACAAGAATTTCTATGCATAAATTGTACAATAAATAACTCAAAAACTGCAATTACCGCTAAAAATATTAATAAAACGCTCAAAAAACATAAGTCGCTTAGTAAATCGCTCAAAAAATAGAAAATCTCTGCAAAAAATCCTAAAATTGCTCATAAAATGCAAACAAAAACCTTGAAATCAAAAAGAAACTACAATCTATGCATTAAACACATAATAGAACAAGAAAAAACGCTTCTATTGCATAAATTATACCATAAATCGCTAACAAATTGTATGTTCCGATATTTTTTTAATAAAATCGCTTATAAAACAGTCTTCGCATAACATTCTTCAAAAATCGCTCTTAAAACGTATTAAACACTTCAAAAGCAACAAAAAAAATTTATTGCAAAAATTATATAATAAATAGACCAAAAACTGAATTTGTCGCTCAGAAAAAATATTTCATAAAAATCGTTTATTATACATAATTCTTAGTTAAAATAAATTAAATATACAATAAATCGCTTAAACGGTCTTAACATGCATCAAAAATTGCGCTTAAAATTGATCAAACACATAAGTAGCTTAGAAAACGCGTTAATTAAAAAATCGCTCAGAAATGCAAACAAAATTTGAAATCGCTGAAAAAACCACAGCCTCTGCACAAAATTCTTTAATAGTTCAATATTTCAATTAAAATTAAACATGATAAAACAAACAAAAAACGCATTTATTGCATAATTTATAGAATAAATCGCTAATAAAATGTATATAATGGTAAATTTTTCATAAAATCGCTTATAAAACAATCTTCAATTTAAAACAAATTAAGACGTTTATAAAAAAATGTTTATAAAACGTTATGTTTTCTCTTATAGGCTTAGAAAACGCAGTTAATACAGAAACTGCTCAGTAAATCGCTCTAAAATGACTAAAAGATAAACATTAAAAATTGCTTAGCATTTTTTTTGCCAAATTCCAAAAAACGCGTATAATAAATAATGCAATAAAACTTAAACTTGAAAGACAACAAAAAAACAAGAATTTATCATAAACTGTATTTAGCACTAAAAATCGCTCATAAAGCATTATCGCTAAAAAATCTTTCTTAAAAATCATTTGTCAAAAAATCATCATATTTTGCTAATAAAATGCATTAACTATGTAATAAATCGCTTATAAAACTTGTCTCTCTCTTACAGGCTTAGAAAATGCATTTAATGCATAAGCTTCTTAGTAAATCGCTCAAAAAATCGCTTAGAAAAAACAGTCTCAACATACATCAAAAATTGCTCTTAAAATGCATCCAATACATAAGTTGCTTAGATAACGCATTCACTAGTAAATCGCTCAAAAAATGCAAACACAATTTTGAATTCAATAAGAAACCAGTATTTGCACGAAATTCTTTAAATATAGCTCATAACTCAATATTGTAAATAAAATGCATTAAATATAATAAAACAAAAAGAAATGCTCATCTATTTAATAAATTATACAATAAATCGTTTAAAAACGCATATTTTGTTTGTAAAACTCTAAAAAAAACTGTTGATGCATAATCTCCGCAAAAATGATTCAAATGTCGCTCTTAAAATGCATTAAACAATTAAAAGACGACAAGAAAACAAGAATTTATTGCAACAATTATGTAATAAATAGCTTAAAAATTGCATTTATCGCTGAAAAATATAATAAATCGCTCAAAAAAGCAATTATGCTCTTAAAATGCATCAAATATATAATATATCGTTTACAAAACGTTCTTTTCTCTTAAGCTTAGAAATTTTTTTAAACTGTAATCGCCGAAAAAATAATAAAACATAAGAAATCGCTTAGAAAAGTCTTAACATACACTAAGTTCCTCTTAAAACGCATCAAATACATAAGCAACAAATAATGAGAATTTATTGCATACATTATGTGCTTAGGAACTGCATTTGCTGCTAAAAAAAATAAAAATCGCTCATCAAACGCAAAAATCGCTCAAAAAAATAAAAATAATAATCATAACCACACCCCTGCACCGGGTTAGAAATAACACTCTGACTCTAACAGCAAAACAATAACAAAAGCCGCAAAGACACCAATGCAGAAATTATCTATAGAACATCTTCACACTAAAAGAAATCTCCCCCAATCTAAAAAATTAAAAATTAGCAAAAGCTCATAAAACACTGTCAACTCTTAAAATTAATCGACTATCGCTCATAAAATACCTACATAAATATAAAACAACTTTATTGTATAAAATACATAATAAATCGGCCAAATCAATAAATTGTAGAATAAATCGCTACAAAATGCAAAAAAAATCTTTAAAATTTTTCATATCGTAATAACTTCATTACTATAAGCGTTAAATAACGAAATATAGTTTTATAATAAGCTTCATTACGATACCCAACAGCGTTTTTAATGAAGTCAAACATAAAAAACACACAAAGAATTTCAACTTAAAAAAAAAATCGCTTACAAAACAGTTTCACGTAAAATATATACATCTTTGCTCCTAATATACAGGGAGTTTATAAATTAATGGGATTATGTAATCATTTTAAATATGCCGCCTTTTTAAAATTGTTCACTATACTACATATGTTTTCATATGTTTGCTTGACAGCTGTCAAAGTTGATCTGTCAAAACAAATAGTATAGTGGACAATTTAAAAAAAGCGGCACATTTAAAGTGATTACATAATCCCATTCATTTATAAACTCCCTGTAGAACAAATATATAATAAAACGCTTACAAAATAAAATATCAAAAAAAAAAAAAATCGCTCAACTCATTAAAAATCGCTCATACGTCTTGTTCGTTTTAGAACTGATATAAATATCTCTTTTGTTAATTCATGGCCAATCGTTTGGCTTTATGTTTAAAATACATCATTATTTTTTCAGCCTCTGCAAATATTAACAATTTTTAGATTTTGACAAATCTTTAATTCTCCACACGCTTGATTGGAGCACTTTGAATAAAGTATATAATATAAACCACACTAAAAAACGCTTAATAATTAGCAAACTAATTCACTTTTAAAGGAAATAAATATTCATGCAAATTAGTAAGCTTCATAGAATTGCATATCACTTACTACTTTGCATAAAAATTCTTCCAAATTATTATTTATTCCCCCAAACTGATGTTATGAGGTTTGAGAGCTACTACTATACTAATTTGTGGCTAAGCTTGAGATGAGATTAGCATACCAAGTAAATCTTTTTGGACTAAACATCTCTTCTTGGAACGAAGGTATGTGCTCTATCTTTAGAGGTACTACTGAAACAGAAAGCATAGATTTAACTGTAGAGGTACTAATCCTCTTTTCGAAAATATAATGATGGAAACTGGATGAACCGATCCTTAGAAACAATACTGAAACTGTATGAACAATTGGTATGTTGATGATCGTAGATGCTTATATTTTATGTATTATTTTTTGGTTGAGTATGATACCTTTTATTAACTTCAAATCAGATCAAAAATTGCTAATGAACGAGAAAAGCATGAAGATAGCAAAAAAGCTGTAGTGGAATCAATGTGCTTTTTTTAGATTTCTCCTGAAAAACAAGATGCAAAACAAAATAAATAATGTTGCTGCACAATAAACCAGATAATCGCGCAAAAATTTTGAACATAAACTAAGATCGTGCCTAATCGGCTTAAATCGGAAAACTTAATGTAATTAAATATGACGTATTTTTTCCTAGCTTACAACAATAAAAGCATAAATTATATAATGATCCCTTAAAATCCGCATTGCATGCTATTCTAATGACCGTAAGAATGTAAAAACTTTGGCAGTTGTTTTCCTAGAGTTCCATTTCCGTTGTATTATTGAATTTCTACATAGTTACTCGAAATAAAATAAAGTATTCGCACAGCAACCGCAAAAATTACATAATATGAAACGCCCTAATGATGTTATTGATTAATTAATATATTCAAGTAAAGTTTCTTGGCAAAACCCCTCAAAACTAATCAATTATGTTGATTAATTCGCAAGTGATCGATCAGTGGTGCGCAAATGGGCTTTTTATTTAAATAATATGTCATTATCTATTTGAAATTGATGATGCAAACGCTTTAAACCGCAACGTATGGAATCAATAATCAGCCGATACCCATTTATATAAAACGGAAGTCTAAAATACGGCACATTTCATTTTATAAACACCAACCATATCGATATACGAGTAATACGAACGCTTAATAGAAAGTCAAATACAATACCTCCTTTTTCAATTGATTTGCTAATAAGTGAAAGTGTTTGGGTATCCTCTGGTCAATTGGTTAAAGTTTATCTCAGATATCAAGCGATTTTTTTTATTATTTGTTTCCTTCATTAAGTATTTGTTTTCATTATAAATCGCATATTATAAAACCAAAACAAGTTTCTGATTTAAATTTTTAATATTAGAAACGGCGATTTCTATTTTTGTCTAATTTCTCTATACTGTATATGGCAAAAATAATATTACGATAATCATTACATCATTGCAAATTTGAACGTAACTTAATACATATAACGTGTGTTCTTTTTTTATTACAGTTGGGGGAGGGAAAGATGCAGTTTGGTATTGATTACAAGCTGGTGAATCACCAAATACTAAACCCGACGCCCCTTATGATGTCAAGTTGCACTGTTGAGAATCTAAAGCACTCTCAACGCTACTAAAAAACAGGGTAGTTCTGAGTTCACTTCTCAAACAAAAGACGTGCTTCTGAATAATAAAATGTGTCAAGATGTAAAATTTAATGACATTAAATTAATAAATTAATTTTATTAACAGCATGAGATAATTTAAATATGAATAAGGAAAAATAAACCGAAGCGACCTAAATTTTCCTCAGTCCAGATGTACATATCGATTTTTATTGTAAATGAAAAGTTTGTTGTGAGTTTCTGTTAGGGTGGTCCACTATTAATGCCGCTTGTATACATTTCAAACACCACACGTTGAGCGGTGCTTTTTCATAGGCTTCGTTTCGCAAGAATTATAATTTGATCAAGGTTTACTAACATGTTTAAGTATCTTATATCTATTTAGATGCATAAATAGATTCTATTTTGCTTCGGATTAAGGCATCAAGGACATCATACTTTTGCAAAGTTATTTCGGAATTTTTATTACTTTGCACCTCAGACTTTATTTCTAAATTTAGAAAAACAAAAATAATATCACATTATGTAATAAGAATCATTTTTCATATTTCTATATGTGCAAATCGTAAATTAATTATAACAAGAACGCTTTACTAAAGGAGAGAATTAATAGTAACAAAGCAAATTTCCTAAATAGAAAAAATGAGACTGCTATAGCAGATTTTCTTTTGTAATGTGTGAAAACAATCAAAAAAATTGTTATTCTAATCATCCAAATCTCGTTAAGTTGACTAAATAAACTTTCAATGTTTTCAAACCATTACAGGTTGCCCTCCAAATTATTCTCCAAACGCTTCTAAAGCATTCCAACTTGTGCTTAATATTGCATATTGCACTTTCCAAAAAAATCGTATTCATTCAAATTCTTTCTATGAAATTAAATGTCCTTCAATGATAATTCCAAAAACTTTCAAACATCTATTTCCCTCTAACGAATTCAAAAATTCTTCCCAGACCTCAACACAGCTACTAAAAAACTAAAAACCTTCAATGTTCAAATATACTTTAATTGACAAACCAAGATTGCAAATTGTCCTTTAATGTTTCTAAAGCATCTCCAAAGTTTAAGCAAGAATTCTTAAATTATTTCTAAATCCATTCAAAAGATTCTCTTCCAACAGATTGTAGCTAGCTCACCAATGCACAACATAAAATAGATCTCCAAAAATTCTAAAGCAATTAACTAATCCTCCAATGCTTAAGATTCCATGTTTATCAAACTGCATTTTCCAGAAAAGATAAAGTCGTCAAAACACCTTCTAAAAATTAAACGTCATCATTGTCATCCAATCTTCTAAATTCATTTATTCTCAAAACTCCGCCAATCTTAGACTATTTTCTTTAAACTTCAATTAATCTCTAATTAATAATTTTAAAGCCTTCTAAGTTGTTCTTCAGCAGTCTTCAAACTAGTTCAGAATCAGAAACTACAATTCTTTCCTAACTCCTAAATGTTTCAAGCAATTTCCAAAAATTCAATTTTTTTGAAGTGTTCTTCAATATTCAATATTGATTTTAACTTTTTCAAAGCATATCAAGTTGTTCTCAAATTCTTCCAAATTTCTCAAATAAATGACCAATAACTCCAACATTCCAAATTTTCCAAAATCCTCTCCAAACATCTAAAATTTGAAGAAAATTAAACATTTTGATTAAAGCATGTTATACCCTGTTCCAAAATCGTCTCTCAAATATTCGTCAAAAAAGTAAACATTTATCTAATATTCCAAAAAAGCCTTCTAAGTTGATCTTCAGCAGTCTTCAAAATTGTTCAACAGAAACTACAAATGTTAAAAATTAATTAGAAATAATGCTCCAAATTCCTTCCGGACCTCCAAATATTTCCAATCAATCTCAATTTTTCCCATGCTGCCTCAAATGTTTCCAATCAATTTCTAACAATTCCAAATTAGTCAAAATTATTCTAGGTTGTTCTCCAATGTTTCCCAAACTACACCAAATGCTTTCAACCGATTTCTAATTTCAAATTTTTCAAATCAATGTTTCAATTGTTTTTCAATAATCTCAAAACTGCCCTCAAATGTTCTAAATCATTTCAAAAAAACCAAATCAATTTCTAACAATTCTAAGTTGGTCAAAAAATAATTAATGATTCAAATCAATCTCTAAAAATTCTAAAAATGTCTTCAATTCTCTTCTAAATGATTTAATTGTCTTCAAATGTTACAAACAATTCCAAATAGACTCAAATCAACCTTCAAACATTGTAAAGCATATCAAGCAGCCCTCAAATGTTTTCTAATAAACTCAAAATTGCTCTAAAATTCTTTCCTGACTTCATATATTTATTTCAAAACAATCTCCAAAAATTCAAATTATTTTTTTGAACCGTTCTTCAATATTCAAAATGGAACTAATACAAAGCATATTAAGTTATTCTCCAATTCTTCTCCAAATTTCTCAAATAAATGACCAATGACTCCAACATTTCAAATTTTCCAAAATCCTCTCCAAATATCTAAAATTTGAAAAAAAAAAAAATAAACATTTTGATTAAAGCATGTTATGCCCTGTTCCAAACCTTCTCCTAAATATTTGTCAAAAAAATCAAAAGTAAAGTCTAAAGTTTACATTTATGTAACATTCAAAAAAATGTTATTCTGCAAATTTTAAGTACATTCAAGTTGCTGTTCAAAATCGTTCCCAAGCAAATTTCTAGTAAAGCAAGTTGTCCTTTGTTGATCAAAAAATTATAAACCATTCAAATTTGTCCTCCAATGTTACAACACTTTAGCAGAATATTGCTCCCAGTGGTTAAAACATTCTCATCCCATAAACTTCATTTCGTTCTCAAAAATGTTCCAAAACTGCAATTAATTACAAATTGCTCTCCAAAACTTTTCCCAAACTGTCTCCAGATGTTTAAATCTGATAAAGTTATTCAAAATTTGCAATGCTTATTATCTAAAGACTCTAAAATTGTCTCCAAATCTATTCCAAATAATTTTATAGTTTCAAATCATTCATAAAACTTGTCCCAAAATTGTTCAAAATCTTTCCCAAATTGCCCCAAATAATTCCAACAATTCCAACTTCATCCAAATCTTGTTCAAGTTGACTAGACCTAGACCTATAATGTTTTCAAACCATTACAATTGTTCTCCAACACTTCTGAAACATTCTAACTTGTGCTCCAATGCTTAATGCACTTTCCAAAAAAGTTGTAATCATCCAAACCCTTTCTAAGAAATTTCAATGACGTTAAAACATTCCAAAAAACTCCATTTCCTTTTCCCTTAAGAGTCTTAATATATAACAATTTCAAAACATCTTAAGTTCTTCACAGCCTTCAAAACAACTTTGGCTTTCAATGTTCTAATCTTCTACAATTATTTCTACTCCCTTCCAAGTAGTTCTGTTCCTACAAAGTACTCACCAATGCAAAAATTCCCAAAGATTCTAAAGCATTTTACTCCCCCCCCCCTCCCAAACAATGCTCAAAATTCCACGTTTTTTTTTTTTAAATGCACAATTTGCAAAATTAATGAAATCGCTTCAAAAAAATTAGACGTCCTTCAATGATCTTAAAATATTCCAAAAAAATTCAAAAACTGGTTCAATCTTCTAAATTCATTTATACTCAAAACTCCAGCAATCTTAGATTATGTTCTTCAGACTTCAATTAATCTCAAATAAATGTAAAGCATTCTAAGTTGCTTAACAGTCTTTAAAATTATTCAACAGAAATTACAATGTTAAAAATGATTTTAAAAAACAAGTATCAAACTCCCAAATCTTTTCTGAATTAAAAAAAAATCCAATAACCCAAAATTTTTGAAAATCCTCTACAAACATCTAGAATTTAGAAAAAAATAAAACGTTTTGGACAAAACATGTCCAAAGTTTACATTTATCTAAAGTTCAACATCTCCCAAATTTTCTCCAAAATTTACGTACAATGAAAATTGCTTTTAAATGTTCCAAATCAATTTCTAATAATCCAAGTTCTTTGTTGATCAAAATTATGTTTAGTAGTAAATCAATATCCAAAGATTTTAAAGCATTTAAACTTGTCCTCCAATATATTAACACTTTTCCAATTAGCACAAAATTCCAATTGTTTCCAAATACTCAAATTCTTATCACAGAAACTTCATTTTGTTCTCAAAGACTTTCAAAACTTTTCCCAAACAGTCTCTAAATGTTCAAAATCAATCAAATTGTTCAAAATTCTTTTCAATATTTCAAACAAAATTCTAAAATTGTCTCAAAATCCGTTCTAAATGATTTGGTTGTCCTCAAATTTTACAAATCATTCGAAAAAGTTGGATGTATTTCTTTAGTTGTTCTCCAATGTACAATTTTTTTCTCAAGCTGCCCCAAAATGCTTCCAATAAATTCCAAATTGTTCAAAACAATTTCTAAAGCATTTCAAGTAGTCCTTTAATGTTTCAATTGTTTTCAAATAAACTTGTCCTCAAATGTTGCAAATTAGATTCCAAAAAAACTTCTTCTTAAGAAATTATATGTAGTCGTTGTTTTCCAAGGTTCAAAATCTGTCCAAAACTGCTTCCAATCAATTTCTAACAATTCCAAATTGTTTAAAACAATTCTAAAGCTTCTTGAGTAGTCCTCAAATGTTTTCCAATAATTTCAAAAATGCCCTCCAATGTTCTAAATCATAAAAAAAACTCAACGTTCTTAAAAGTTATATGCATTTTTAAGTTGTTCTCAACAGTTCAAAACTGTCCCAAATGCTTCCAACCATTTTAAAGAATTTGGAGTAGTTCTCAAATGTTTTTCGATAAGCTCAAAATGTCCCAAAAACTGCAATTTGTTCTTAAAAAGTTGGATGTATTTCTAAGTTGTTCTCCAATGTTTCCCAAACTACACCAAATGCTTTCAATCAATTTCTACCAACCCTAAATTGTTCAAATGAATCTTTAAAACATTTCGAGTTGTCCTCAAAGGTTTCATATGTTTATAAATAAACTCAAAATGTTCTAAATCATTCTAAAAAACCAAATCAATTTCTAGCAACTCGAATTGTTCCAAACATTTTAAAGCATTTCGAGTGGTCACTCAAACTCAAAATAACCCTCAAGTTTTCCAAAACTATTCCAACTCAATGTTCTCCAAAATTCAATATCTTTCCTAAACTGTCCAAAATGCTTCTAATCAATTTTAAATTGTTAAAACTAAACACCAAATATTTTAAAGCATTTCGAGTGATCTTCCAATGTTTCAATTGTTTTCCAAAAATTCAAAATTGGCCTCAATTGATCAAAATTATTCTAAAAAACCAAATTATTTCAATTAATCTCCAAACATTCTAAAACATTTCCAAATGTTTCATTTGTTTTTTGTCCTAAAATGTTCCAAACCGTTCCAAAAGTACTCAAACTTGTTCTTAAAAAGTTATATGTATTTCTAAACTGTTCCAAATGCTTCTAAAGAAAGTACATCAATTTAAAATGGTTGAAACCAATCTCCAAACAGATTCTAAAGCATTTTAAGTGGTCCTGATATGTTTTCAAAAAAACTAAAAATTGTCCTCCAATCATTCTAAAAAACAAAACATTTTCTCAACAATTTAAATCGTTCAAACCAACATCCAAACATTCTAAAGCATCCAACTTGTTCTTAAAAAATTATCAGTGTTTCTAATGTTCTTAAAAGTTCAAAATCTTTTCCAAACTGTCCAAAATGTTCCAAATGTTCAATTTATAAAATTCAAAACAGGTCAAATTAATCTGCAAACATTTTAAGCATTTCACAACTCAAAATTTCACTAAAATGTTCAAAATCGTTCTAAAAAGACCAAATCAATTTCTAGCAATACCAAGTTGGTCAAAAACTGTTCAATAGTTCAAATCAATTTCAAAAAACTCTAAAACTGTCTCCAAATACCTTCTAAATAATTTGTTTGCCCTCAAATGTTCCAAATAGATTTTTGACCCAATATTTTTAAATCATCCCCAAAAATATTCTCCAAATTCCTTCTTCTAAATGATTTGGTTGCCCTCAAATGTTCCAAATCATTCCAACCAGACTCAAATCAACCTCCAAACATGCTAAAACATTTAAAGGAGTTCTCAAATGTTTCAATTGTTTTCCAATAATTTCAAAATAACCAACAACTGTTCCAAACCATTCCAAAAAACTCCAATTTGTTCTTTAAGAGGTGGATGTATTTCTAAGTAGTTCTTCAATGTTTAGAATCTTTCCCAAACAATTTCTAACAATTTCAAATTTCTAAAACATCTCGAGTGGTTCAAAATCTTTTCTAAACTGCTATAAATGCTTCTAATCAATGCCTAACTATTCCAAGTTGCTCAAATCAATCTTTAAACATTCTAAAGCATCTCGAGTGGTCCCCAAATGTTTCAATTGTTCCCAATATAAATTCAAAATTGCCATCAAAAGTTCTAAATCATTTCAAAGAGACCAAATCAATTTCTAACATTAGCAAGTTGGTCAAAAACTATTCAATAGTTCAAATCAATTTAAAAAAACTCTAAAACTGTCTCCGAATACATTCTAAATAATTTGGTTGCCCTCAAATGTTCCAAATAGACTCAAATTAATTTTTGGCCTAATATTTTTAAATCATCCCCAAAAATCTTCTCCAAATTCCTTCTTCTAAATGATTTGGTTGCCCTCAAATGTTCCAAATCATTCCAACCAGACTCAAATCAATCTCCAAACAGTCTAAACCATTTAAAGTAGTCCTCAAATGTTTCATTTGTTTTCCGATAATTTCAAAATAACCCTCAACTGTTCCAAATCATTCCAAAAAACTCCAATTTGTTCTTTAAGAGGTGGATGTATTTCTAAGTAGTTCTTCAATGTTCAGAATCTTTCCCATTCAATTTCTAACAATTTCAAATTTCTAAAACACCTCGAGTGGTTCAAAATCTTTTCTAAACTGCTATAAATGCTTCTAATCAACGCCTAACTATTCCAAGTTGCTCAAATCAATCTTTAAACATTCTAAAGCATCTCGAGTGGTCCCCAAATGTTTCAATTGTTCCCAATATAAATTCAAAATTGCCCTCAAAAGTTCTAAATCATTTCAAAAAGACCAAATCAATTTCTAACAATACCAAGTTGGTCAAAAACTTTTCTAAAAATTCTAAAATTGTCTCTAAACTCCTTTTAAATAATTTAGTTGTCTTCAAATGTTGCAAATGATTCCAAATAGACTCAAATCAATCTCCAAACATTCTAAACCATATCAAGTAGTCCTCAAATCAATCTCCAAACATTCTAAAGCATATCAAGTAGTCCTCAAATGTTTCAATTGTTTTTCGATAAATTCAAAATTGCTGTTCTAAATCATTCTAAAGAGACCAAATCAAATTCTAACCATTCTAAATTGGTCAAAAAATATTACATGGTTTAAACCAATTTCTAAAAATTCTAAAATTGTTCCAAATTCCTTCTAAATAATTTGGTTGTCCTCAAATTCACTAATAAAATAAACAATAAAATATGTCAACCAAAATAAAATAAAATGCCACACAAGCAAACGCGTAGGCAAAATCTGGGCTGATCCGCAGCAATTATGATTACAAAATAACTTAGTACATTTGAAACAATCTAATACTTATTTTATTAACAAGCAATCAAAATTAATCTCAATATGGTTTTAATAATTTTAATTGCAATCAGTGGTTGTATTATCACATCAAGCCAGTTTTCCGTGTTTTAATCAAATATTTTATGAACAGATTTCTATTCTAAATTCATCCATAATTTATCACTAGAAATCCAATAAAGCTTAAATTAAACCTCAGTAACACGCAAACGGCCCATTTAGTATTCAAATGTAACCTTAACCTTAGCATGTAAATTCACAATTCTCAAGTAATTAAATATGTTTAAAAATGGTCAAGATCAACACAATATAACAATGCACAATAAATAAATACTTTAAATGTTTTATTATAACAATGGCTTCAACTAACCTGACTTGGAGAAAATAATTTATCGAATCTCCACGTAAACATTCACTAATTTAATAGGAACTCATTAATTATGCACAGAATCTATGCAAATATATCATTGTCCGTTACACAGATCGCACTGAATGAAGTTCAGTCCGATGCAGCACACGATTCGGACAATGTAATTAGGTGATAAGAGAATTAACAAAATAAAAAATATTAATAACGGTGCGCACTGCACCAAATCTGTACGTGATTTGTAGAATGGAATAAAATGCATTAAATTTATATTGCGATTATTCAATCTTTAGTTATTAATAAACTTTATTGAATATTAAATACTAAAATTTTATAAATCAATACTCCTATTTTGAATAATAATAGAACCAAAGTATTTAGTGCTGAATTTATGTTAAAAACATTAACATCGCAATCAAACGATCCCAACCGAACCAAATCGAAACCTATTAATCCAAATAAAATTAAATCGAGCCGTGCCGAACTAAAACGATCACAACCGAACCAAATTGAATTGAAGCAAAATCAACCAATTTTAGAAGAGTATTAAAAAACCACCTAAAAATGCAATTTTGGTTAAAAAACTAGAAAATACAATTTAATGCAATTTACAACAAATTTTGAGTAAAAAAGTAATTTGAAATCAAAAAAACCACTTCCCCTTCTATTCTTATGCGGATCTTGTTGACTGCTGCCCTTGGGTGGGTGAAGCCAACATAACAATATTCTATGCCCACAATTGACGCCGCACGCTTAAATGAACAAGTACTTTTATAAATTTACCATTTCAGATTGATAAATAAATTTTTGTAATGCGCTTATAAAAATGTACAAAACTCAATATTTATGTAAAATAAATAATGTTTATTAATTAAATAATTTAGTTTATCAATTCTATTCTAGAAAAACCAACTAGTTTCTTAATTATACGCTTTTGCCCACAACTGACGTCACAAGCATCATTTTAAAAAATTGCATCTATTAACTATTTTATGCATATAAATTGCATTTTATGGTTAACAAAAACTAGAATTTTCGACTAAATTTGACTAACAATTTGAACAAATACATTACTAGTTTAGGCTTAAGTATATACTTGTTATAGACGCCCCGTGTGCTATATTCCGCTCATCGCATGGTGAAGCCAACATAACAATATTCGATTCCCACAAACGTTGCTCCAAGCCTAAACCTTAGGCTGTATGTACTTATTATAACCCCTTGCGCTAATTTCCATTCATCTCATGGTGAAGCCAACATAACAATATTCTATGCCCACAAACGACAAGAATAAGCTTTATAAATACGTTACAAGCAAAAAGTTACAAAAACACTTTAATTAATGCAAATTGCAATAAAAAATATCTGAAAGTTGCAATTTCAGACCAAACAGTTACGAATTGTTTGATTTCAGACTATCGTGCTAACTTTACAGTTGAAAATGCACCTTTTAGTTAAAAAAAATGCAATTATTGGACAATAATAATTTTTTCTGCACAAAAAATACAATTTCAGAGTAAAAACTAAACAAATGCGATTTCGGACAGAAAATTGATCAGAAAACACAATTCCAAACAAAAAAATCAGCAAAGAATACAATTTTGAATTAAAAGTCAACAAAAAATTCAAATTTTAGATCAAAAATAAAAAAAAAACATAAACTACGCTTTTGAGCAAAAGACAAAAATACAAATTTTTAGACAAAAACGTAATTTTAAAATGCAATTTAAAAAAAAAACCACTTAATGTTTGATTTCAAACAGAAGTCTTTAGAAAATGCAATTTCGAATAGAAACTTTTCCATTTTTTTGACAAAAAAAACAAGAAACGCAATTTCTGATAAAAAGAGAAATAATTTCTTCAGATTAAAAACTCGACAGAACTGATATTTCTGGCAAAAATTAAGCAAAACCTACAAGTCTTGAGAAAAAGGTCACTAAAAAGCAAGATGTAGAAAGTTCACCAAGAAAGCAATTTCGGGCAAAAAAACTTAACAGATACTGCAATTTCGGGCAAAAAATTATCCAGTTAATACAATTTTAGACAAAAAAGTTACCAGAAAATAACCAAAAAATACAATTTTAAACAGAACATTACAAAAAAACACAATTTTTGGCAGAAAACAACCAGAAAACACAATTTTGGGCAAAAATGACCAAAAAATACAATTTTGAACAAAAAATAACAAAGAAACACAATTTTGGACAAAGAATGCCTAAAAAAAACAATATTAGGCAAAAAAGAACCGGAAATAACAATTTTGAGCAGAAAATAACAATTTTGGACAGAAAATGACAATTTTGGGCAGAAAATTACCAGAAAATTTAATTTTGGGCAAAAAAACAATATTAGATAAAAAAATCATCAAAACCTGCTATTTCAGAATAAAGCTAGTACCGGTTTCGGTACAAAAGACGATTAAACACAGAAAATACAATTTTCGTTAACAAAATTACCAGAAAATACAATTTCAGGCAAAAAAATTTAATTAAATTTCAGAATAGAGCTGACTGTTTCCGGTAGAAAATATGATTAAACACAGAAAATACAATTTTGAACAAAAAATGAGCAAAAAATACAATTCCAAGACAAAAATGACCAGAAAATACAATTTTAACAAAAAATGACCAAAAAATACAATTTTGAGCAAAAAATAACAAAAGAGCACAATTTTGGACAAAGAATAACCAGAAATAACAATTTTGGGCAAAAAAATACCAGAAAATACAATTTTGGTCAAAAAATGAGCAAAAAATACAATTTCGGGACAAAAAATTACAAGAAAGTTACCAAAAAAACAATTTCGGACAAAGAATAACCAGAAACAACCATTTTAGGCAAAAAATTACCAAAAAATACAATTTTAGAAAGATAGTAACCAGAAATAAAAAAATAACAGAAAATAACCGAAAATAACAATTTTGAGCCAAAACATGACCAAAAAACTAAATTTTGTGCAGAAAAACAATTTCAGAAAAAAAAGCCTCCAAAAATTGCAATTTCAGAATAAAGCCGACTGTTTCCAATAGAAAATATGATTAAACAAAAAAAATACCAATTTTGAGCAAAAAATTTCCAGAAAATACAATTTTTAGCAAAAAATAACCAAAAAATACAATTTTGGACAGAAAATAACCGGAAATAACAATTTTGGGCAGAAAATAACCAAAAAACTTAATTTTAAGCAAAAAACAATTTCAGATTAAAAAATCACCAAAAATTGCAATTTTAGAAAAAAGCTGACTGTTTCCGGTAGAAAATATGATTAACACAAAAAAAATACAATTTTGGTCAAAAAATTTGCAGAAAATACAATTTTAGAACTAAAATGACCGGAAAATACAATTTTAAGCAGAAAATGACCAGAAAATAAAATTTTGGGCATAAAATGTGCAAAAATATAATTTTGGACAGAGAAATAACAATTTTAAGCAAAAAATTATAAGAAAATACAACTTTAAAAGAAAATAATAACCAGAAATAACAATTTTGGGCAAAAAATTACCAGAAAATACAATTTTGAGGAAAAAACAACTTCAGATAGAAAATTCAATTTTGATCATAAAATGAGCAGAAAATACAATTTTCAAAAAAAGCCAAAAATTACAAATTTGAGCAAAAAATAACCAAAAAACATAATTTTGCACAGAAAATAACCAGATATAACAATTTTAGGCAAAAAATTACCAAAATATATCATTTTGAGCAAAAAATAACAGGAAATAACAATTTTGAGGAAAAATAACAAAAAAAATAATTTTGAGCAAAATTTTCTGGTAATTTGGGAAAAAACAATTTCGGATAAAAAAAATCACCAAAAATTGCAATTTCGGAATAAAGCTGACTGTTTCCGGTAAAAAAATATGATTAAACAAAGAAAATACAATTTTGGGCAAAAAATTACCTGAAACACAATTTTCGGCAAAAAATAACCAGAAAAAAACAACTTTGGGCAAAAAATTACCAGAAAATACAATTTTGAGCTGAAAATAACCGGAAATAACAAATTTGGGCAGAAAATAACCAGAAAATTCAATTTTGGACAAAAAAACAATCTGAGATAAAAAAATCACCAAAAATTGCAATTTTAGAATAAAACCGACTGTTTCCGGTAGAAATACAATTTTGATCAAAAAATGAGCAGAAAATACAATTTCGGAACAAAAATGGCCACAAAATACAATTTTAAGTAAAACAAAGCCTGTAAATAAAAATTTGAGCAAAAAAATAACCAAAAAATACAATTTTGGACAGAAAATAACCAGAAATAACAATTTTAGACAAAAAAATACCAGAAAATAGTAATTAAATGTAATTAAACACAGAAAGAGAGCGTAGCGCAGTGGCATCCGGCCGCTGTACCGAAGATCGTGGGTTCGATTCCCATATACCCGCCTTGCCAGCGTGGGGTTTTACGGCTAAAACCTTCTCTGAGGAGTGATAATTCTCTCCAGTGGTTCGGAATCCACTTAAAACTGTAGGTCCCTTGTAATGTAAGTTGCCAGCATTACAAGCAGAGAAGAGGCTAAGACGCCAGCAGTGGCGTATAAATGGCCGACAAAGAAGAAACACAGAAAATACAATTTTTTTCAGAAAAACTACTAGAAATTGCAATTTCATATTAAAATTCAACAAAAAGGCAGTTTCTGGCAGAAAATAACAAGAAAATACAATTTAGAACAAAAAAACACAATTTCAGACAAAAAACCTACCAAACATTATAATGATTTATCACAGAAAATACTAAAAATTACGATTTTAAGCAAAAAGCAAGATTATTGAAAAAAAATATGACTAAAAAATACAAATTTAGACTGAAAAAATCAACAAAAATTGAAATTTCTCAACAAAAAAGGAATTTCCGGCAAAAAATATGATTCAATACAAAAAAAATTGTAAAAAATACAATTTAAGACAAAAAATAATCAGAAAATACGATTTGGAGCAATCAAATAAACAGAAAGCAATACCTCAGACAGAAAAATCACCAGAAATTGCTGTTTTGCAATAAAAACCAACTACTGGCAGGTAGAAAATAAGAAGTTGGACCAAAAATAAACCAAAAACTGCAGTTCCAGATTAAAAAAGTTATCAAAAATGCAATTTTTGCAAATATTTCTGAAAATAAAAAAACTTACTTAGTTTTTGTAAATGATCCTCAATCAATGACTCGTATTTTGAACAAAAAAGTTTAAGTAACTTTGTTGTTCAAAATACACACGAAAAATGCAAATTTCAAGAGAAATTAAAAAACTCGTTATTAAACAAAAAAAAACACCTGAACCTACTATTTCGAGCATAAAAGTTACCTGAAATGCGGACAAAACACAATTTCGCACAGATAAATCACAAGAAACCAGTTATATACTAGTTGCGTTGTTGACCTCTCAATCCTGAACTAAATTTTCTGGTAACTGCACACGACCCGTGATACCCCATTTGCAAATATTGGTGGGAGAGGGGATTGTTTAAAAAAATCTACCTGCGATAGGCCGAGACCACCCATTCCAAGACGCCTAACTTTTTCCGTTTCCACACAAACTGAGTACATATACAATTTTCTAGTAACATTTATGCTTTTTGAACATCTAAAATGACGGGGGCGAAATATTTGAAATTTGCTGGGAACTTGAATAGATGACCAACAAGTGATGCAGAGCGTAACGTTCTTTCTTCCTGATATCCATTTAAATATGCAAGTCTTCTCTGTGGCTCGGTGTCCTACACCTCGATTGCCTACTTTGAAAGGAAACGGCGTGACTAGGTATGTATTTAAACTTAACATTAATGCAATTCCGGATAAAAACGTAACCAAAAAAACACAAAAAAATTCAGACAAAAAGTAAGCAGAAAACAACTCCATACAAAAGGTAACCAGAAAATATAATATCAAGCCAAACAATCCAGCAAAGACGATTTCAAACAAAATGTCATCAGTAAATGCAATTTTGAACTAAAAACTTAACAGTAGATGCATTCCATATAGAAACGGAACCAAACAACAGGTTTTTGAAAAAGTAACCAGAAAACACAACTCCACACAAAAAGTAACCAAATTTATTCAATAATCTCACAAAAAATGCAACTTTATGCAAAAAAGTAACTAGAAACAATAATTTCAGACAGAAAAACACCTGAATTATTCTCAAAAGCAATATGCAGTAACAACAGAAAGTTATGTCTTAAATACCAGTATGTGAAACAATAAAACATTCACCAAAGCCCAAAAACTGCAGAAGTATAAATGATGCCAGAACATTGTAACGACAATCGAATTGAAAAAATAAATTCTTTGTATCCTGATTTAAGCCTCAATTTTAAATTATTCCTAAAATGTTCCAATTTGCAATCCAGTAAAAAACGCATTTATTAATTTTATTTAAATTTTTTAAATATTTTAACTATTTGGGGTTTTCCATCAAAAGGCAGTAGTAAACAAACAATTTTGAGTATCAAAACAAGTTAACTTTTCCATACATATTCTAATTAAAAATTATGAGACAATTATATTTATTATTAAATAAAATGTGATATTAAATCCAAACAAATCGGTCAATTATTATGAAATAATAAACAAGAAATACCATAATAAATTAGCATTATCTTATTTGGACGTTCTCTAAAGAATGCATTGCCATTGCAGCTAGCACACCTACTTTACACGTATAGAGCATTTTCAAGATTCTATTTTCGACTTTCATAATTGGAATTTTACTGATGTACTGGTATGCTATTCAAACAAACATGTTAAAAAGTGAAGGACGCTGTTGAATAAAATAACACGATTGAAAATTAAAAAAATACATTAACCAGTTGTAAACATATGCACATTGCGAAAACCCTCAAATGCAATATAATAAAAATGAAATAACTGTATAAACTGTACATGTAGAACAATCTCGTTCGGGCAATCTGGCTTATAACATATTTAAGTGGGATCAGTTCGCACATTCAATTTTATGGTGGGCGATGTAGGCAACTTTATTTACGTTCGAGGAATGTATTAAAGATTTAATGGAGTGTTTTCTTTATGAAATTCATAAACAAAGCTGTAATTTTAATTAATTGGTACTGTTACTACTGTTTTATCTAAATATGTTATGTTCTACGCTTTAATTGAATAATTGTGTCTATTATATTTTTATTAATCTTCCCATCTTATATTACAATGTAATCAAGTTTAAATGGTTTCTAATTATTAAGATCATAAAAAATATATTTCAAAAACCGGATTATTATTAAATAATTTTTCAAAAACCCGGATCAATATGCAGAAATTTTATCAAAAGCCAGGATTGTTATGCAATTTTTTTTTAATCCAAATCATTGTGCTTTTTTATTCAAAAATGCGATTATTAAGCAAACAGTTTTCCACTAATCCGAAATATTATGCAAAAATACAGAACTTATTTTTTTCTTCACATTTTTTCGGCATATAATTCACAGCATCTAAACTCATTACACGTTTCAATTGACTGCAGCAACTTCAAAATATTTCATTATAAAGTTGGCATTCATAAAAAGCTGCTATGTGGCAGCAGCAGAACTACAGTTTATTAGTAATTATTAGTAACATTCTAGCCCAAAACAACATTTAAGCCTTCCGATGTTGCAAACAATATTACTATTTGAAAATTTTATGACTCTGTAACAAGAATTCAGTATTTTGCCGCAATATGATAAGACTTTAGATTGCAGCAGAATTTCTGTTCTCTACAATGATTACAGCACAAACACCATGAGATCGCAGTTTGCCGAGTATGATATTAATTTCCGACTGCTGCACCAAAGATCGCGTTCAAACCTCACAACTGAAAAATGATTTTAAACGCACATGTACGCTCTCCCACGCCCTAAGATTCTATAACTTAAGATCTTTCTCTGGTTCAGAATAGATAAATAATCTCTATAGTTGTTCAAAATCTACTCCAAACTGTAGGTCCTAAGATGCGGCATAGAAAAGTACGCATACATGTATTATCCTTCTACCTCAAAACTACCGCGCCTAGCTGATTCACCAGAAGTTAGACCTAAATCACTCAGTTTATAGTAGAAACTGAAACAAAACATTCATAAAGAGTTGTCCCCCTCAACAAAAGAAAAGTACCTCTGTCATAAAATACTGAAATCAAAAATTCTTGACGTCAAATAATAACAAGAAAGTATCATTCTGCCCACAACAAAGTTTGAAGTCTGTTGTACAGTCATCGACTAAACAATAAAATCAATTAACATATCAAGCAAATATAAATTGTATCGCACAACAAAGAACTATGTTAACTGACGGTAGCTGATCCATAGAACCAAATATAAAAATTTGCGGCCACAGCCTCCTCGTCCCCATTTCAACTGTAAAGCAAAAAATTAGCAAAGTTTAGTAAAAATTACAATTGTTTTCTAATTTCATGAGCTATCAAACCGCTTCCATCATAGAGTTTAGTTCCCAGGCTCAACCGCTATACCTATTAACGTTTTCTCTAACTTAATACTTCCCCTTTGTCCATAAACTAATTGTTTCACGTTTTCTAGTCAAATTCCGCAGTCATCAACACAGATAGATTAGGTCTGCAATTAGCAAGGCTTTCCAATACCCGGCACAAAAGTTGATACATATTGATATAGGGAGTAAAAACCTTATTTTTTGTCATTATATAAATAAGCAAACAAGTTTTTTTGTTCCTATCTTCCTCTTAAGTTGAGTACTAGGCTGCAAAAATCAAGTTGGTCTGCAACGCTAAGAATTTCCGTAACATCCTACGCACTCTTCAACTAACTACCAGCATCCATAAAAAGTGAAATTACTTCCTACATTGCAAAATAAACGAACTATGTTAGTACATGGCGATTAAACCTAAAAACCAGTTTTGAAGATATAAGCATCAGAATAAAAAGCTAATGGTTTAGAACTAAGTGCAGCCATCTTAAAATTTGTTCCCCAGGCTCAACAGCGTCAATGCCTATTCTCAGACTTTACAATTCTTGTTTGTCCTTGTGACAAAATTTTAAAAGAAGTAAACAAATCAAAAGTATATTTTGTATGCCCACTCTGAAAAACCGTTTGTTCCGCTCGTATTATGGGTCGGAAAGTGATGCATTGCGGCCCTAGGGCGGTAAATTTTTTTGCATTTGTATTCGTTTCGCTCCACGTGCTTCAGACAATGCTATCCTGTCCTTAATACTTAATATACTATAAAAATACACAAAAAAACAATTTTAGAAAATAGATAATTTTTGCAAGTTGTATACAAATAATTATCTAACACTAATATCAATACATTCGTACCCATCTTGAAAATGAACTTGGGTTAGGTTTAAAACGTTACAGAAGAAGTTAGTCATTTTTTTAAATTATTTTGGACAAGTCAGCACAGTATTTAGAGCTTACACTCATGCCCTAATATGTATTATTAAATATTGATTACTTCTTTTAATGTTCCATCATTATTAATTTTGTTAATTATGTGGTAGAATATAAAACTCCTAATCGTGGGAGACTTTAATATCAGGAAATGATATTCATTTATTTCCTAATAACAGAAAAAGTTTCAAAACATAATTAAAAAAAGTTTATTTCGCGTGGGTTAATTTTATCAATAAAATCGGATATAATTAAAATAATAAATTACTTTTTATTTCAACATAGTACACCTACAATACTCCCTTTCTTCTTACATATATTGAAAAAAATAATCAAATCGTAGGCAACCTCAATAGCATTCAATTGAATTGCAAGACATGTTTTCCTTATTAGCTCACGATTTTATTCATTTTTGTGCGGTGATTAATCAGACAAAGGACTCTTTTCAATAAGCACGTGCCATCAAAGACTGTTGTGAAACGAATCCATTACGTATTCTCTCATTCATATTCTCAAGACGCGTAGGCAGAAGCAAGCTTAATGTTTACATCACATTTGCCTGTACTCAAGTTAAGCACTTGCGTGATTAATTTGTGGTGGAAATCATGCGAGAGAAAGATAGAACGAACTATTTAGGAGAAGATCAAAGGCCAATTGTTATGGAAAGAACAAAAACAAACTCGCCTTCGATGTTAAAATAGAAAATGTATGCATTCCGTACATTAAATACCCACTTCAATTTAACACAGAAATTAAAAGGTTGTTTAACAATTTAGAAATATTATTGATGGATGGATTGTTTCAAGTCTCTATAGTAATGTTGCATGTCATTATTTGACGCAATTTAACAACTTTGTTTGTTTAATATTTTATTTTATATAAACATTACATTCGCTACAAGTCGCAATATTTGAGTTACATAAATCATGTATAGTTGAGATATTACTAATATTAGAATCTCAACATTTCAGTAGTAAATTAGTGTATAGTTGAGGTATATAAAGTAGAATATTTATGAATTTATAGCAACCCTGTTAGGAGTTGTGTGGGTTGGAAATAACTTCATCAGCTTAGATTGCGTTATAGTGAGCCGGTTTAAAAAATTATAACTCTGAAATTACTAATGTTAGAATCTCATAACTTTTGCAGTATATTGGTGTATAGTTGAGGTGAAAAGAATAAAATCTTTATAGATTTACATCAACCATTTTAAAAGTTATGAGGGTTGGAAATAACCCCATCAGCTTAGAATGGGTAATAGTAAGCCGGCTTAAAAAATCATAACTCTAAAATTACCAATGTTAGAATCTCACAACTTTTGCAGTATATTGGTGTATAGTTGAGGTATATAGAGTAAAATATTTATAGATTTATATGAACCATTTTAAAAGTTATGAGAGTTAGAAATAACCTCCTTAGCTTAGAGTGTGTTATAATGAGCCGGTTTAAAAAATTATAGCTCTGAAATTTTTAATATCAGAATCTCATAATTTTTGCAGTATATTGATGTATAGTTGAGGTAAATAGAATAAAATATTTATAGATTTACATAGACCATTTTAAAAGTTAGGAGAATTAGAAATAACCCCATCAGCTTAGAATGGGTAATAGTGAGCCGCCTTAAAAAATCATAACTCTGAAATTATTAATGTTAGAATCTCATAATGTTTGCAGTATATTGGTGTATAGTTGAGGTATATAAAGTAAATCATTTATAGATTTACATCAACCATTTTACAAGTTATGGAAGTTAGAAATAACCTCATCAGCTTAGAGTGCGCTATAGTGAACCAGTTTAAAAAATCATAACTCTGAAATTACTAATGTTAGAATCTCATAATTTTTGCAGTATAATGGTGTATAGTTGAGGTATATAGAATAAAATATTTATAAATTTATATCAACCATTTTAAAAGTTATGGAGGGTAAAAAATACCTCATCAGCTTAGAGTGGGTTATATTGAGCCGGTTTTAAAAATCATAACTCTGAAATTACAAATGTTAGAATCTCATAATTTTTGCAGTATATTGGTGTATAGTTGAGGTAAATAAAATAAAATATTTATAGATTTACATCAACCATTTTAAAAGTTATGAGGGTTAGAAATAACTTCATCAGCTTAGAGTAAGTTATGGTGAGCCAGTTTTAAAAATCATAACTCTGAAATTACTAACGTTAGAATCTCATAACTTCTACAGTATACTGTTGTATAGTTGAGGTATATAGAATAAAAGATTTATTGATTTACATCAACCATTTTAAAAGTTATGAGGGTTAGAAATAACCTCATCAGCTTAGAGTGGGTTATAATGAGCAGGTTTTAAAAATCATAACTCTGAAATTACTAATGTTAGAATCTTATAATTTTGCAGTATATTAGTGTATAGCTGAGGTATATAGAATAAAAAATTTATAGATTTACATCAACCAGTTTAAAAGTTATGAGGGTTAGAAATAACTTCATCAGTTTAGAGTGAGTTATAGTGAGCCAGTTTTAAAAATCTTAACTCTGAAATTACTAATGTTAGAATCTCATAATTTTTGCAGTATATTGGTGTATAGTTGAGGTATATAGAATAAAATATTTATAGATTTACATCAACCATTTTAAAAGTTAGGAGAGTTAGAAATAACCCCATCAGCTTAAAATGGGTAATAGTGAGCCGGCTTAAAAAATCATAACTCTGAAATTATTAATGTTAAAATCTCATAATTTTTGCAGTATATTGATGTATAGTTGAGGTATATAGAATAAAAGATTTATTGATTTACATCATCCATTTTAAAAGTTATGAGGGTTAGAAATAACCTCATCAGCTTAGAGTGGGTTATAATAAGCCGGTTTAAAAAATCATAACTCTGAAATTACTAATGTTAGAATCTTATAATTTTTGCAGTATATTAGTGTATAGTTGAGGTACATATATAGAATAAAAAATTTATAGATTTACATCAACCATGTTAAAAGTTATGAGGGTTGGAAATAACCCCATCAGCTTAGAATGGGCAATAGTGAGCCGGTTTTAAAAATCATAACTCTGAAATTACTAACGTTAGAATCTCATAATGTTTGCAGTATATTGGTGTATAGTTGAGGTATATAGAATAAAAAAATTATAGATTTACATCAACCATTTTAAAAGTTATAAGGGTTGGAAATAACCTCATCAGCTTGGAGTGGGTTATAATGAGCCGGTTTAAAAAATCACAACTCTGAAATTACTAATGTTAGAATCTCATAATTTTTGCAGTATATTGGTGTATAGTTGAGGTATATAGAATAAAATATTTATAGACTTACATCAACCATTTTAAAAGTTATGAGGGTTGGAAATAACCACATCAGCTTAGAGTGGGTTATAATGAGCCGGTTTTAAAAATCATAACTCTGAAATTACTAATGTTAGAATCTCATAATTTTTGCAGCATATTGGTGTATAGTTGAGGTATATAGAGTAAAATATTTATAGATTTACATCAACCATTTCAAAAGTTATGAGGGTTGGAAATAACCCCATCAGCTTAGAATGGGTAATAGTGAGCCGGCTTAAAAAATCATAGCCCTGAAATTACTAATGATAGAATCTCATAACTTTTGCAGTATATTGGTCGATAGTTGAGGTATATAGAGTAAAATATTTATAGATTTACATTAACCATTTTAAAAGTTATGCGAGTCAAAAATATCCTCATCAGCTTAGAGTGGGTTATAGTGAGCTGGTTTAAAAAATCATAACTCTGAAATTACTAATGTTAGAATCTCATAATGTTAGCAGTATATTGGTGTATTGTTAAGGTATATAGAATAAAATATTTATAAACTTACATCAACGATTTTAAAAGTTATGGGGGTTAAAAATAACCTCATCAGCTTAGAAAGGGTTATAGTGAGCCGGTTTAAAAAATCTTAACTCTGAAATTACCAACGTTAGAATCTCACAACTTTTGCAGTATATTGGTGTATAGTTGAGATATATAGAGTAAAATATTTATAGATTTATATGAACCATTTTAAAAGTTATGAGAGTTAGAAATAACCTCCTTAGCTTAGAGTGTGTTATAATGAGCCGGTTTAAAAAAATCATAACTCTGAAATTACTAATGTTAGAATCTCATAATGTTTGCAGTATATTGATATATAGAATAAAATAGTTATAGAATTACATCAACCATTTTAAAAGTTATGAGGGTTGGAAATAACCTCATCAGCTTGGAGTGGGTTATAATGAGCAGGTTTTAAAAATCATAACTCTGAAATTACTAATGATCGAATCTCATAATTTTTGCAAAATACTGGTGTATAGTTGAGGTATATAAAATAAAATATTTATAGATTTACATCAACCATTTTAAAAGTGATGAGGGTTAGAAATAACTTCATCAGCTTAGAGTGAGTTATAGTGAGCCAGTTTTAAAAATCATAACTCTGAAATTACTAATGTTAAAATCTCATAATTTTTGCAGTATATTGGTGTATAGTTGAGGTATATAGAGTAAAATATTTATAGATTTACATCAACCATTTTAAAAGTTATGAGGGTTAGAAATAACCTCATCAGCTTAGAGTGGGTTATAATGAGCCGGTTTTAAAAATCATAACTCTGAAATTACTAATGTTAGAATCTCAAAACTTTTGCAGTATATTATTGTATAGTTGAGGTATATAGAGTAAAAGATTTATAGATTTACATCAATTATTTTAAAAGTTATGGAGGTTGGAAATTATCTCATCAGTTCAGACTGGGTTATAGTGAGCCGGTTTAAAAACTCATAACACTAAAATTGCTGCTGCTAGAATCTCAGAATTGGTGTATAGATAAAGTATATTAGGTAGAATATTTATAAATTTACATAAACCCGTTTAAGAATTATAGAGGTTAGTAATAACCTCTCCAGTTTAGACTAAATTACAATAAGCCGGTTTAAAAATTGATAACTCTAAAAATACTCATTCTAAAGTCTCATAATTTCTGTAGCATATTAGCGTATAGTTGAGGTATACATGGTCAAATATTTATCAATTTAAATCCACCTTTTTAGAAGTTATAAATATTTGCTTTAACATCTTCAGTTCAGACTAAGTTGTAGTGACCCGGTTTAAAAATTCATAACTCCAAAATTACTGATACTAGAATCTCATAATTACTGTAGCATAATAGTGTATAGTTGAGGCAATCATGGTCAAATATTTATAAATTTGCATATACCCTGTTAAAAGTTATGAGGATTGGTAATAATCTCTCCAGTTTAGACTAAATTGCAATGAGCCGGTTTAAAAAATTACTCATGCTAGAATCTCATAATTTCTGTAGCATATTAGCGTATAGTTGAAGTATACATGGTAAAATATTTATAAATTTAAATCAACCGTTTTAAAAGTTATAAAGATTTGCTTTAACATCTTCAGTTCAGACTAAGTTATAGTGACCCGGTTTAAAAATTCATAGCTCCAAAATTACTGATGCTAGAATCTCATAATTTCTGTAGCATAATAGTGTATAGATGAGACAAACGTGGTCAAATATTTGAAAATTTACATGAACTCTTTTAAAAGTTATGTGGGTTGGTCTCCAGTTTAGACTGAATTACAATGAACCGGTTTAAAAATTGATAACTCCAAAATTACTCGCGCTAAAATCTCATAATTTCTGTAGCATATTAGCGTATAGTTGAGGTATACATGGTCAAATATTTATCAATTTAAATCCACCTTTTTAGAAGTTATGAATATTTGCTTTAACATCTTCAGTTCAGATTAAGTTATAGTGAACCGGTTTAAAAATTCATAGCTCCAAAATTACTGATGCTAGAATCTCATAATTTCTGTAGCATAATAGTGTATAGATGAGACAAACATGGTCAAATATTTGAAAATTTACATGAACTCTTTTAAAAGTTATGTGGGTTGGTAATAAACTCTCCAGTTTAGACTGAATTACAAGGAGCCGGTTTAAAAATTGATAACTCCAAAAATACTCATGCTAGAATCTCATCATTTCTGTAGCATATTAGTGTATAGTTGAGGTATACAAGGTAAAATATTTATCAATTTAAGTCAATCATTTTAGGAGTTATAGAAATTTGCTTTAACATCTTCAGTTCAGACTAAGTTCTAGTGAGCCTGTTCAAAAATTCATAACTCCAAAATTACTCATGCTAGAATCTCATCATTTCTGTAGCATAATAGTGTATAGTTAAGGCAATCATGGCCAAATATTTATTAATTTACATACACCCTGTTGAAAGTTATGAGGGTTGGTAATATCCTCTCTAGTTTAGTCTGAATTACAATAAGCCAATAACTCCAAAATTACTCATGCTAAAATCTCATTATTTCTGTAGCATAATAGCGTATAGTTGAGGTATACATGGTAAAATATTTATCAATTTAAATCAACCCTTTTAGAAGTTCTGAATATTTGTTTTAACATCTTCAGTTCAGACTAAGTTATAGTGACCCCGTTTAAAAATTCATAACTCCAAAACTACTGATGCTAGAATGCCATAACTTTTGTATCATATTAGTGTATAGTTAAGACAAACATGGTAAAATTTTTATGAATTTACATATACCCTGTTGAGAGTTATAAGGGTTGATAATAACCTCTCCAGTTTAGACTAAATTACAATGAGCCGGTTTAAAAACTGATAACTCCAAAATTACTGATAATAGAATCTCATAATTTCGGTAGTATATTAGTGTATAGTTGAGGTATACATTATAAAATATTTATCAATTTAAATCGACACTTTTAAAAGTTATGAATGTTTGCTTTAACATCTTCAGTTCAGATTAAGTTATAGTGGGCCGGTTTAACAATTTTCAACTTCAAAATTACTGATGCTAGAATCTCATAATTTCTGTAGCATATTAGCGTATATTTGAGGTATACATGGTCAAATATTTATCAATTTAAATCCACCCTTTTAGAAGTTATAAATATTTGCTTCAACATCTTCAGTTCAGATTAAGTTATAGTGACCGGGTTTGAAAATTCATAACTCCAAAACTACTGATGCTACAATCTCATAATTTCTATAGCATAATAGTGTATAGTTGATACAATCATGGTCAAATATTTATAAATTTACATATACCCTGTTGAAAGTTATGAGGGTTAGTAATAACCTCTCCAGCTTAGACTGAATTATAATAAACCGGTTTAAAAATTAATAACTACAAAATTACTCATGCTAGAATCTCATAATTTCTGTAGCATATTAGCGTATACTTGAGGTATACATAGTAAAATATTTATCAATTTAAATTCACCTTTTTAGAAGTTATGAATATTTGCTTTAACATCTTCAGTTCAGATTAAGTTATAAAAACCCGGTTTAAAAAATCATAACTCCAAAATTACTGATACTAGAATCTCATAATTTCTGTATCATAATAGTGTATAGTTGAGACAATCATGGTCAAATATTTGTAAATTTACATGTACTCTTTTAAAAGTTATGTGGCTTGGTAATAACCTCTCCAGTTTAGACTGAATTACAATGAGCCGGTTTAAAAACTCATAACTCCAAAACTACTCATGCTAGAATCTCATAATTTCTGTAGCATATTAGCGTATAGTTGAGGTATACATAGTAAAATATTTATCAATTTAAATCCACCCTTTTAGAAGTTATGAATAATTGCTTCAACATTTTCAGTTCAGCCTAAGGTATAGTGAGCACGTAGCTAGAATCTCATAACTACAGTACGTATTAGAAATCTCATTTTTGGTCCAGTCCAAAAAACTAGCTGGCCTACAGGTACATCAGTGCAGTTTTTTTGAAAGACTTATCTAAACTATAGCAAATACCTTTTCGGAATGATTCAGAATGAAGCCAACATTTGTACTCAAGTTTCTGCTTTTGCGGTTTTTTCCTAAATCTTTAGCCTCCTCCAAACTTTATTATATTATAGCTATTACTGCATACAGAATAATTTGCAAACCATACATTTTTCTCCTAACATTCAGAAAAACACAGCTTGCTCGAGTAAGATCGATAAAAGTCGCATTTGGTAATATGCCAACATATAACATATTATAAAGTAATTTATAAAGCCACGTACTGACTTCAATAACATGCATTGACTCAAGACGTATGACGATACAACATATGCGTGTGCATGCGTCTTGACTCAATATTAATTCAAATCAGTACGCAACTTAAAATGTTTAGCTTAAACTGTTTCATTTAAATAGGATTAAAAAAATATTGAGGTGTCACTGAACCCCAGTCCGATTTGAGGTGGTAGCTGTGTGGGATAGGGGATGAATTACAAATTTAAATTTAACGTAAAATACATCCAATTCAAATCAAACAATTCATTCTAAAATATTTATTAATTTGTAAATTTATTTTTAAATCTTATAGATTGAATTTTATTCTATTTCTAAAATAATCCACAAACATATGCCCAATTAGTTGTAAAGATACTACACCTATTATATGTAAATTAGTGATTACAATAAAGCCATAATGTTTTGATAATGAATGCTCTATTATGGAACAAAATCATAATAATCAAGTAGGTTATATAATTGGGGAGGTTGTGTACCTTCAAATCAGATGATCCAAGGTAGTTCACTGTCACCTACACAAAATACACCTCCGCATCACATTTACGAAAACAACAATCAAATACATGACACGTTTATTTATTTTTTGTTGGTCTCCTAACGCGATCAAAATACACACTGTTTATCGCGATAGGGCGTCTCGACGCGTAAATCCACCTTGCAACGGCCGGCCGCAACTGGGCGCAAGCGTCGGCGTCCATTCTTTCCCCTAAATACATGTGAGGGGTGAGGGTTACTATTATTATTCCGTGATGCAAGGGCTCTTTTGCAGGCTCGCAATTTCCTGTGTAGGCTTTCATTATTAAATACAAATTTTATTTAATAATAAAATCATTTAAGGGTTGCTTAAAATGCAGGTGTATTACTTAAACATGTGTGGGTCTTTTTATAGTGTTCCTTTTGTTATTTTTATATTTCCAGATCGAGGTTATTGTAACAAAATTCGCATTTTACATCAAATATACTATAAGGCTTCACTAATCGTATCAACGGACATAAAGTTATCGACCTTTACTTTAGAACCGATAGATTGAATAAGCTATAAAAGTTTAATTATGTACTTAAATTAGATTTTAGAACTTAAAACATAAAAACTGTTATAAACTGGGAAGCTAATTTTAGTTACAAAATGAAACATAAAGTAGAAACAGAATTTGGAAATATGAGCGAAATGAGTGTAATAAAAGCACACAGTTGATTGTTTGCTATTTATATCATATTCAATATATATTCTCATTTAGTATAAGGCAGGTGACGCACGTTACTGTTTCCGGGTCGTAAAAACCCAGAATTAAGGCGATTTTTTCCGAACGTATTAAGAGCATTCGATTTAATTGTTTTATTTATAATGGAACCCCAAGTCGGATTTTAGAAACTAGAAAACACGTGTGTCACAGGTCTAACCTGAGTTACAATGTAAAATTTCATCCATACTTAAATAACAAGATAAGAGTTAACAATACTGATTTAGTTTGATGAGAATATTGGAGAATCTTATTAGAACGATCATCTAGAGTAAATCAATCAACACTACAAACATTTATCAGCAGATATTTCCGGTTTCTGCAAACAAATTTAGGTTCCCACGCTTAACTGCCATAATACCTAACCTAAACCGTTCGTCAAGAGATGCTATCATAAAGCCGGTTCAAATGCCATAAATACAGCCCACAACTAACATCAGTAGTCAGTATACCACCTGGTAGAGCAAACTAAGCAAGTAAATCATTCCGGTTTCTACCAACAATTTTTGGTTCCCACGTTTAACTGTCACAATACCTATTCCTAAATCATTCGTTTGTCAAGAAACGCTTCGGTGCGACCGGTTTAAATGCCTTAATCAATACAACAATTCATAAATAAAGCCAACAACCTGCATCGACAGTCCGTAGGCCACCTAGTAGAACAAACTCGGCAAGCAAATCAACCAGCATTAGTATACAGCAATTTTCTGGACAAAGCGCAATAAGTTAACGGCTTAGTAGAGTAGACCACCAGACAAAGTTCAACATTACAACCAACAGAAGCCGAACAAACAACAACTAACACCATCGTCTTTAACCACCTGAAGTAAGGCAAACCTACCAGCAGCGCTAGTACGTAGGCTAGCTAGAAAAACAAACTAAGCAAACAAATCAAACAACATTTTACTGTAGCAAGCCATGCCTTCTGGACAAAGCTCAACAAAACCAATGGCTTGCAGCACACCATCAGACAAAAGTTTAACAAACATAGGCTAACCATCGTCTTAACCAGCAGGTGAGCAAACCTACCAGGAGCTTCTGCACATAAATAAAGGCAACAACCAGCACCACTAGTCCATAGGCCACAACCAAATCAACCACCACCTGGTAGGCAAACCTACCAGAAGCTTCTGGGCATAACTAAAGGCTCCATTAGCCCGTAGGTCACCTGCTAGAACAAACTAAGCAAGCAAATCAATGCCTTCTGGACAAGGCTCAACATTTAACGGCTTACTAAAGCATACCACCGGGCAGAGATTACAACGTTACAACCAACAAATGTCGGACAGACAGATACAACATCGCCTTTACCACCTGATTTAAGACAACTCTACCAAAAGTTTCTGGGCAAAAGTAAAGGTGACAACCAGCAACCTAGCAAATAAATCAGCATCGGTCTACTGTAGTAACCCATGCATTAACAAACTACCAAGAAAGGTTTATGTTACCATCGTCTTAAACACCTGATGTAAGCAAATCTAACAGAAGCTTCTGGACTCGAACGCAGCTAGAGAGATCATCACGCTCAGCCTACTAGTGTTAAGACAAATCCGGCAGCAACAGCAAAACCCTACTTACCTAAAGTAGGCACTAGACAACATTGTAATGCCTCCTGATGTTAGACTAATTAAGCAGCAACAATCTCTACCAAATATAAATCATATCAATAATGATCCTGCCAGCACTATCTCCACCAAAAACAATCTAACCACCAAAAGCAACTCCTCAACCCTTCAAAATCGTCAGCAATATCGGTAACCTGACCACTAAATGCAATCATTGAATAAAACTGCAAAGCTGCCTGCTATAAGAAAATTCCTTCAAAAAAAATTCCAAGAACACATCGCGCACCCACTATCCAAGCAAGTCAAATAAATGTTTTGTACGCGGTCCGTGCAGAACTACCAAACCTTTACACGCCATGGAAGCAGCGCAAACAATTATTAATTATCCGCAAAACACTGTCAATACACACTTTTAACATCAAAAATCCCTTGATGTCAAAATTTTGACTTCACTAAACCCTTGGTGCAGTAGTCTAGATATCCGACTGTTGCACCAAAGATCGTGAATTCGAATCTCACAACAAACCATTTTAAACGTTTATTTGCTCTCCCACTCCCCAACCCGCCTTGTCAGCTTGGGATTTTATGACTAAGATCTTTCTTTGGTCCAGAAGAGATTAATAATCTCTTCAGTGGTTTGGAATCTAAGTCTAGTCAAAACTGTAGGTCCACCAGAATTAGGCAGAAAGGAGGCTAATGCGCCATTAGTTGATGATGAAACACCCCCACCCCCAAAGCAACCGTTCTTCAAACCATCCGTAATCCGCTTATAAACTGAGTTTGCTTAAAAAGTAAGCGCTCGCTGATACCCATACAAAAATTCCGATTGGCTATTTCATCTGACCAATCACAGAAGAGCAGGGAAGTAGAGCCTAGTATTTAAGAAACCGTTTATCGGGACACAAACTCGGCAAGAAACACAAAAGCAGCTCCGCAGGAGAAACCCTGAGTAAGCTTCCAAGTAAAGACAAGACAACAGGTAAACACCAGCAACCAAACCAAAACACAATGACAACACTTGCAATAGACTGGCTATCAATACAAGTGGAAACTACTAACAAACGTCTCGCCCCCTCACGCCGAGGAAACGGTTCACCACAACCAAGTGAAGACTTACGCGCTCAGGGGTATTGCACACCTCCACACACCTTCCCCAGAGACGCAATTCATGATAGAAGCTTAGACAAACCTAGTGCCGCCGCAACGCCAATCCAAAAAGCAACCCCAGGTTGGAACTTGGAGTCCCTGTCCCAAGAGGAGATCAACTAGCAGGCTACCATAAACCAGACAAGCACCGGAAAATACACCATTATAACAGCCTTATAGCTTTTCCACACCAGGAGCTCTTCTTCAGAGAGTTGTCCAAGACCGGGTGAACACCTTCACTGGTCACAACACAGTCTTTTTATGCCCTTAAAAAAACCAGTCACAACAAAAAAACTTTTTAATTTGAGCAGGAAATGATCATTTCATTAACAATCCCACCCAAATACAGCGTCTCCACTATCAAAGTTTCGTATGCGGTCCGTGCAAAATTACCAAAGCTCTGTACACCTGCATCTCTTCTCCAGAGAGTCGTACAAGACACGGCAAACACCTTCACCTGTCACAACACATTAATAGTCTTTTTAAGCTCTTAAAAAACCAGTCACAACAAAAAATTAAGAAAACGGAGTACGTACCTCGCATCCAAGTGGGTATTCCCCCTTAGCAAACTGCCTCTAGGTTCCAAAAACTGTCACTTTCATTCGCTTCAAGAAGATTTAAGCAACAAACGAGCATTTCATTAACCATCCCCCATGAACACAGCGTCTCCACTATCAAAGCCTACGACAACGCAAGTAAAATCAATGTTCCAAATGCGGTCCGTGCAAAATTACCGAAGCTCTGTACATCATGTTCCAGGCATGTAAACGGATAATTATCAATTATCAATATAAAAACAGGTTCTCCAACATCCTCTTGTTACCGAAATTTCGACTTCACTAAAACGTCCCACCCTCCGGACGGTCGCTATTTAAGAGTTGTTCAATCATACAACATCCGTAATCCACTTACGGACTAATTTAAACGCTCGCAACACTCATCTCTTTGAGAAGCAAACAACAACTCTTTCGTTTAAGAATCCCACTCAACCACAATCAACAACGCAAGTAAAACTAATGTTTCATATGCGGTCCGTGTAAAACTGCCAAAACTGTGTATGCCATATTGCAGGCATAGAATCGGCAATAAGATAATTATAAATTATCCGCAAAACAAAGTTCTTGTTACGGAAGACCGCTCTTCCGATTTTTATTTAACTCTACTAATCCACCGTTGCTGACAACTCCAAGATCGAGTTTTGACCCATTCCAAGTGCCATCTTACTCAAACCTGTCATAAGCTGGTACCGCTTCCTTTATGGTATCGCAGACGTATAAGAGAAAACTCGCCCTTGAGAGCAAAAGAAGTTCGTCTAACTGCAAGTAAACCCAGTCAGTGGCGCCCAAAATCACAACCCATAACAAGTTTCATGCAACAAACAGAAAGCAGAGAAAAACTTGTTGCAAGCATCGCAAAAAAGCTCGCCCAACAAGCAGCCACAACAAACCATCAAAAATGCAAACCAATTACAATTTCTCTGTGGAAAAGTATTTCTTTATAAAAAAAGTTTGTTTCTGGTCGAAAAAGTCCAGAAAAAGACCGCCTGGCCCGTAGTAAAACTGGTCAGTGGCGCCCAAAACTGCAACAAAGTCTACACAACAAACCGCATTCAGAGAAAAACTTTTTGCCAACATCGCAAAAAGATCTCACGGCAATAAACTTCCAAAACAAAACACAATAATGCAAGCTTCCAAATTCGGCCAACCTAAATTTGGATGCAATGGTTCTTCAACAAATTACAAAAAAAGTACGGAAATACAAAACCGTAAATACGACTTTGCATCAGTTCTTCAGAGCAACGCGCCGGCGCCACAGCTTGAGCTTTGCCGATAATCTTCGTAAATTTCTGCCAACTTCCGTAGATCAGAGTAGAGCGTTGCTGGCTAAAGTGCGTTGAATTTAATCCGGCCAGTACTATAAGAAAAAGCTGCGGAATGGTTAGACACGCATCCGTAATTCAAGTTTGAAGAATTTGCCAAGAAACTGTTGATAAAATTCAACAACCCATACTACAAAAAAAAAAACAGCAAAACCACTATCTGGGCAAACATCATCAAAATTGTCCAAAATTCCAACAATTGCAGTCAGAAAACAGACAAAAAGCCTCATAAACACCGCAGAGATTCTACCTAAAGAAAAAGCAAAGAAATCTGTTTCTTTAAAGCCGGTCCCGCTCCATCTGCAGTATCGCAGACGTCCAAGAAAAAACATAGTCATCACCAGCAACTTGTTACCACCACCGGACAGTAGTTGAAAAAGAAGGCGTTTCGCATGCGGTCCGTGTAAATTGAAAAACTCTTTGAACACATAACTCATACAAGACCATAGCAACCATGTCACAAGCAGTCTAGTAGGAAGCAGACAATTGATAATCCACTCAGTCCACAGCAACCACCATCGACAACCAGACAATGTAAAAAAACCGTTCTCTTATAGAAAACCGAGAAGCTATGTGACGCTGTTGCGGGGTGATGTTGCGGTACGCCACATTGTTGCAAGTGGTACGCACCATTACATCGTCGTGGCCCCAAAACACTTTTTTTATATTTCAACCTGTTTAGGTTAGGTTAGGTCTAAAGACTGTGGCATATCTCATTCGACATTTCGGCAAGTCACCATGTTCGTACTTTTTTGATTTTTTGATTTTAAAAATCACTTTTAATTTTTCAAGTAAAAAATGATAATTTCAATTTTGCATTTGCTTGTGACTGTGTAAAACAAAGCTATAAAATAATTATTAACTAAACACGAATTGCATTTGAAAGGTTTCTTATAGAAGCCAAAAAAAATGCGAGTAAATAATTTAATTAATATAATAAAATATTTAAAATGTAAATTGATATAGCGGACAAACCATATCCGTGATTATTTCTATAGCAAGTGAATAAACCAAACCGTGCGTTGCGTTTCGCGGCTTTTATTAAATATTAAATTTCCTGAGGCGATAAAAATTGACAACGAAACTTGCCGAAGGAAATATCAAAGGAATATATAAGGTGAAATAAATCCCTCTCAAACCTTTTGGGAATTATATACTTGAAACCGAGCGAGTTTTAAACCTCTCGACTCGCACACAATATCGAAGTCCATAATACTATATAAAAATTTAATACTTGGAAAGGGATTTTACATCGGAATTGAAACCATCTGTGCTGTGCACTGTAGCTCTATTTATAGAAAATAATCCACGATACAAACATTTTTATTTCTATATATTTAATAATTAAATAAGAGCAGATGCAGTGGCCGTATGGTTTATTAATCAAGTTCAGTAGAGCATCTTGTTGACCTCAAAATTAAATTAATTAGTAAACAATTTCGTTCAAATCATTTTCACTGTAAAAGAGTTCCAGCAAGGCGAAACACAAAACACTGCTTAGTTTGTAAGTTAATTTAGAAGTCACGGATATTTATATACAATATGCAAATAGATTTGTACACAACTGTGAGAAATTAGAAGTCACCACAAAGAAAATCGTAATGTCGGGAAGGAGACAATAATGGAATTAAGTGCTATTTACAATAATTGTAAGAATAAGAAAATGCATTATACTGGGACGATCCTGTTGCCCAAGATAATATATACCGGATTGTCCTAGTAACATATAAAAATTAAGCAGATAAAGCCAAACCAGAGAATTAACTACAGTCATGTATTCAATGAATTTATTATTGTCAAAAAAATCGACATAATATTGGAGCTCAAAGTATTTTCTATCAAAGTCTCAGCAGCTTCATTGAGTTGGTAAAGACCAGAACTTGTTTAACTGAAAAGAAATCGTATGCTAATTTTCTATCCATCTAGAGTGGCACACTAGACTAGTGTTTCAAGGCATGCACCACTTATCAATGTGTCTAGCAACTCACCAAAAAAAAAATGTATTATAAAATTGTTTCAACAGCCGATAGACCATAGCAGTTTTTTGTTTTAATTAAGTAAAATTAGATTGAGAAATTTGGATCCATCTGACGTAAAATAGTAGCGATTCAAGGCATGCGTCACTTATTAGTGTGCGTAGCATCTTACCAGTTGACAAAATTAAAATGCACCCCTGATGAGGGTGCATAATTGTAACAGCTGAAAAGGCATCGCAGTTGTTTGTTTTAATTAAGCAGCATTCAACTTCTATCAATCTAGCGTGATACTATTGTTTCAAGACATGTAGCCTTTATCAATGCGCCTTGCATCTCATAAATTAAGAAAATAATTTATTATCATATTGTTTCAGCTGAAAACCATCATAGTTCTTTGTTTTAATTATCCACATGGTGTGAGGTACTAGTGTTTCAAGGCATGCACCCCTTATCAGTGTGCGTAGCATCTCACAAATTAAGAAAATAATTCATTATTATATAGTTTAAGCTGAAAGAAACCAAACTCTAATCGATCACAAGACGCCTCAGCCCAGTGGCGGAGCTAGGATTTTTGGGCCCTACCACAAAACATTGAAAAGGGCCCATAGATTGAAAATTTTGAAAACAAAACTACAGTTTTGTCATTTATTTAAATTTAATTTTGTAAATTTTGAATTTTGGGGGCCCCCGATTTTGAAAGAATCGGCAGAGGGCCCCATATGCATGTGAGCCCTTCCGCGTTGCAGACCCTTGCTTACAGGTAGCTCCGCCGCTGCCTCAACCACGCAAAAAACCCAACCGACACAATTGGATTTACATTCCAATTTGTTAAACGTTGGCCAAGATTTACCGAAAAAAAAACTCGGTTCAATGACGAGACACCTTCTTGCACGTCACGCATTGATACATACGAAGACTCAACTACGCAATCAATTTTTTTCGCAAAAATACAGTGGCGTAGCTACGATTTTTAGGCCCCCTCCCGCAAAATTTTGAAAAAGATACTACTAATCTATTTTTACTTTCTACCTTCCAGGTTTTGATTAACACACGTCGGAGAGCTCCTTTCGTCCAAAACTCCCCCCCCCCCCCCCCTATGATCAATGCCAAGCTAAGACAAACTTCCCAACCACCAGTTAACACACAAACACCAATCGCAGAATATTCGGAAAAAAACCAAAAGCAAATCGAGTCGGAACACGCTCACATCTCAAAAAGTAACTTACTCTGAAAGTCAAAACACGGGACTGACTAACCTCAAAATACCGCCAAGCCAAGACAAACTTGCAAACAAAAACCAATCCTCATGACACTGATTCAACTCACAAGAATCAATGTCAAGTAGAATCAGCTTTCCAATCACCAATCATCGGTTGACAGACACCAATCAAAGAATATTCAGTGAAAAGCTCAAAAGCTCAGTTTGTCACCAAACTTTCCAAACGTCGTCGTCAAGAAGACGCAGCAAAAACTCCGTAGGTATTAAACTTTAATCCACACAAAAAAAAATCTACTTGCACAAACGCTCACCACACCCCCCACAAGAAAGTTTTGCTAAAGTCAAAAGACAAAACTGGCAGAAGCTCACCAAGCCAGCAACAACTTTCCAACAAAACTCAAATGCTACCAACTAATCAGCTAACTATTGAATAACAATCAGAGGCTGAGAAGAAAAAAAAAATCAATGTCAAACTGTCTTAATAAGATCCTCTGTCAGTGAGATCAAGGTTTCCAGTTAGATCCTCCAATCCATGTCAGTTCTAAGCTAGTAAAAAAAGCCAAGTAACATAAACGCGGTGCGCACAAAAAACCTTGTGCAAAATTCACTAGAAACCAGTAGAAGAGACAGTGATTAGTACTAAGACCAAGTACCTCAGTAAAAACAAGCTTCCCGACTAACCCTGACGCAGCTTGTTGCTCAAAAATAATCTTATCACGTCCATTTTGGACTTATCCAAAGAAATTCTTTGCTTAAATTATACAGTCGGATTTCTCCATTATATGCAGGTCCTAATCTGACCATTGAATGGCGGTCAAAAAAAACACCGAAGCAAACTAAACTCAAACTTGGTAGCACCAACATAGGACCAACTACATTAAGCACAACTTACCAGCCAAACACCAATCGGAAAATATCCAGTAGATAACCGACAGCTCAGTATGTCACCAACTCAAGTCCAATTTGACAAGCAAAAGTTCCGTCAAAAGCAAAAAGGCTCCGATTACTACAAAAAACTACTTTCACAAAAATTCTGCCAAAACACAAAACTTCGCCGAGCTAGTAACCAAAAACCCACCGTGATGCTGACGCAACTTAAAGTTAAACTTCGTAGCACCAACATAACACCAACTTTCCGGTCACCAAGCATCGACTGACAGACAAACACCAATCAAAGAATACGCAGTAAAAAGTCAAAAACTCAGTATGTCACCAAATCAAGTTCTTTGGTACAACCAAAGATCGCAGCAAAAAAATTTAGTAAAAGTTCCCAAACATGCAACAAAAGTACTGTGCATAATCAGGACCTACTTTCTAACCAATCTTTAGAATAAAAGACCTACAAATCCATTTTACTAAATTTTGACCAGGGCGGAAACCAAAACTTGATACCAAGCTTAAATTGATAACAAGATGCCACAACCACACAGTCCTCGCACGCCATAAAAAGAAACCTACTGAAACTGGCTTACAAATCCAAATTGGTGAACATTGACCAACTCGTAGAAAGAAACTCGGATCGATGACAAAACGCCTCGTCCTGGCTCGTCACAAACAACCACCAAATTACGCAGAAATACAACTCAAGATCAATGTCAAGCTAAAACCAACTTCCTGACCACTAAGGACCGGTTGACATACAAACGCCAATCAAAAAACGTTCGGCAGAAAGCCAAAAGCTCAGTGTGTTACCAAATCTAGGCAAACTTGCCAAATGTCATCAAGAAATAGAAAACGCTCACTGCACCTCTCAACAAAAAAGTTTCGCTGAAAGCCAAAACATAAAACCGGCCGACCTCGCCATGTCTGTAATAACTTTTCGTCTGACCCCAGATATCAAAACCAATCCTCATCACCTGATCCAACACGGGCAAGAAGCATCGTGATGACGCAACCGCAAAACACTTAACAGAGAAGCTCTGCTGAAACCAACACCAAGAACCTGATCAACACCAATACGTATTGTCCAGAATTAGTGGCTCTAACGTCTGAAATTGTCAAAGTAACATTAATCAAGTAGAGAGTGAACACTAAGCTCTTAGCGGCTTTAAAAAACACAAGAAACTCAAATTTGTAGTTGTGATGATTAGTCTGTCAATTTTCTGTCCTGAACTCAGAGTTACTACAAGACATTCCTATCCAAACCAATATCAGCTTAGTCGTTAAAGTCTCAATACTGCAAATAAATAATGTTTTAATCATATCCCTCAAGACATAGATGTGAAATACAAGATAAAAACCTTAAAACAACCAAAACGTTGAGTAAAAGAATATTAGAAAAAGCGCAAGGCTAATACATTAGTGCGTACTCGTGCATGCCGCTTCTATAGATGTATCCGTCCTCCTCACACTCTACACAAGACTATCCGCTATGTTCGGAAACCCTCCCCGAGATTTGGAGATGACAGATATTATAGTACATTTGATTGGCCTTGCGCCTCTTTCTTATATTTATTCACTTAACGGCCAAAGTGACATAAAATTGAGTATCTACAACCGCGCGTTTATAATTGAATAAAAGTCAGTCAATCCTTATCATATTGCTTCAGCACGCCTTTAACTGTCAGATTACCCAATTCACGTAGTTCTAAACTGGTTAAAGAAGAAACCACCAAACGTCGTTATGCGTATCAATCGCTCCTCGGGTTTGAAGATATGTAGATATGTGTATGTTTGAATGCCTATATAAGATAACGGGCCAATTTGAGAAGACCGCTACGCTCTGCATCACTTTGTTGGTCATCCATCCAAGCCTTCGCGGCGGCCGTTGCTTAACTTTCGTTAGCGCTGTTAATCATACATGTCCTCTCTGCTGTACTGCCATTAATTTTAAAATAAGATAAAAAAACTTTATTTTAGTAGGCATAGCACATATAAAATTGAAAGAAAAAGTCGCTCCCGCGGCAAATCACCTAAAAAAGTCGAATTTTATGAAATTTTCGCTAAATCTGTTTATTGGTTAATTGCAATTTCTTAAGTAAATTTACCTCCGATTTCAATTCCATGAACTCGACGCTGCTTTCGGATGTGCTTATTCTTCTTATTTTTTTAAAACTGTCAATATATTTAAGGTTATGTGCGTGCCAAGAGATGATACTCTGATTCAAACGAGCTGTAAGACGCTCAGCATAAATTCAGCGCATTGGAAGATAAATAATTTAGTCCCATCGACAACGTAACACCTGCCCTATTACTTACACGTAAGAAGTAACCACAAGACTCAAACATTGTAGATTCGTGCAGTTATAAAAAACCAAAAAGCGCAAAACCGCGATAGTTTAAATTTCAACACTTTTAGGTTGTGTCTGATTATTTCACAACTGTCAATATATTTGAGGTTATGTGCGTGCCATGAGACAATAGACGCAAAATAACTGTCAACATTAGCTTTTTCGCATATTGACATATTCATTGTCAATTTTTTACGTTATGCAAGTGACACTAATCGCAAAAATAAGATTGCTTTATAACGAAAAACTATTTACGTTAAATTTAACAATACTTCTGTTAAATCTAATAGGAATCCATTTATGGACTAGAGATTCGCTAATACCATATAAGTAGTCAAGAAACAATTGGTAAACATTTTATAAACAAGCATTTATTTATACATTTTTGTGCAAATTAGGAATATACAATACAATTTAGTTAAAATAAAGTCGATTTTTTACTTTTATTACCATTTGTTTTCGTGACTTGCCGAGTTTATGTTATTGTGTTATATTGGGTAAAGTTGGGGTTGATCTTTTAGTTTTCCCATAGAAAAATTAGGTCGATTAATTAAATCATTTATAATACAATGACATCTTATAATGGGAAGTTGAAGTTGGTTAATAATTAGTTTTATTAATTGTTGGCTGCAGCATTAATTGTGTTCACACATGCACATCATCATCATCATAAAAGAGTCCATGAGAAATGTGATTCATTGTGAACTAGATGATGCATTAGGGTGGAATGAATAATGTTATTATTTTAATTAATAAAAAAATATAGAAGCTTTAGCTCATTACAATGATTGAATATTCATCGAGGTTAGTGCCGAATGAACATGTATGTAGTCTTAAATAGACTAGACGCGTTCCATTGAATACATTTGGTGTATTATCATAAGAATCGGACTGAATATGAATGTTATTTACCTCTCATCTTGAAGACGTTTCAATTCCACCATTTCCAATTCGAACCGCAAATTGCTGTTTTCACATAATAAAAGATCCCTTTCGCTGACCAGTCCGTCCAGTTCCCTTTTCAAGCGTATGATTTGATCTCGTTGTTCGCGAATTATTAATTCTTTCTGTGCTAAAACGGCATTAATATCCATGTCTTCTCCAGCCATTGTTAGCGGCCTCCCACTGTTATTGTCACACATTTTTTTTCGAACACAATTTATGGCACCGTACAGATCTTAGTTCGTACAAACATAATGCGTACACCGATTGCAATGTGAGAAATCCTTCCGGGTCTCTCAAATGAATCGCCCTCCTGTCAGCTGTTTTACGGTATTTAGCATTATTTATTTGTGGACACAAACACTGACAGCTACACAGACCAAGCCATTTTGCTTCTTTTGCTGCCGGTACAGCCGACTGCCGCCAGGGGTTTGGCGCCTAATAAATTTTAAAGTCGGCAGAATCGGCTCATAACACGATCCTATACGAACATTTATTCGCAAACACACACACACACACACAACCATACAATTAAATACACATACAGCGTACAGTTATAATTAATCCTCAACACTAATTAATTACTTTACAAACTATTCCAATCAAATAGGATTAAAAATAATTATTCAAAATTATAACACACAAATATTTCCCAATTAAAACATTTTCTGTTTCATCACAATCAATGTCACTCGGTAATTAATTAAAATTTAATATTGTCACGCTTGCAATTTGCAAACAAAATAAACTTTATGCACGACAACTGATGATTTCAAAGTTCAAATTATTACAATTATCACATACTTATTGATTTTTTGTATAGCTTATATTGTCAAAATAAATATTACCAGATTAGATATCATTGTTGAATAGATAATATTTTTACAAATACACTTTAAATTTATCTTTATTTTTTCAATTAAAATAAATTAGATAAATAAAAACCATCAATATTTGAAGTTAATGATATTTTTAATAGTTTAACTTCTACCAGTGGCGGAGCTAGGATTTTTGGGCCCGACCGCAAAATATTGAAAAGGGCACACTTTTGTCATTTATTTTGTGAATTCTGGGAAGTCTCAGGTTTTGAAATAAACGTCGGAGGCCCCCTATAGTTGTGGGCCTTTCAGCATTGCTTAGCCCGTATTACCATACTTTAAAATCTGACAGAAGTGACAGATTATAATAAACTTTAAAATGTTTTTATTTAGGAATTACTTAATATGTCGCAACAATAGAATATACCTTTAAATTTCAACCAGTGAAACTACGCTCGTTGGAACTATTATATTATATAAACTTAAGCAGTCTGCAAACATTGACCTTGAATATTTGCGGATTATGAGTCTCGAGAATTAATGAATTTGGAATAGTTCGGTAATTTTTTTTTATTTATGAACTGTCAGTAGTGAACATTTGTTAGAATTGGTTAGTAACCATTACACTACAAATAAATATTTGTTCGACAATGTTTAATCCGCTCTTAAAATATGACAAGTCATAATATTACTATGACTAATAAAAAATAAGATCACAATGCACGTACAAGTCTTGACCTATATGTGTTACCGGTTTAACTTCTGGAGGTGGTAAAAAGCCGGTCACACAATCCGGCAAGCTGAAGCTCCACAGCGCTAGGGTTCTCCTGCATCTTAAAATCTTGTGCAACGTATGTTTTATGTCATACGCGTTTACACAAGTGCGAGTCGCTTATACGTACTCACCCAGAGAGAGATTTTAAATAACAAACAGACGTAATGTCGCTTAAAACGAGCAATGCCCTGACGGGGTGTGCAAACACTAGTACTTAAATCCATAGGTTCTTCTCGGTTTATTATTCTACTCCTTGCAACAATTAATGCCCAACGTAATGCGATTTGGAGTACAAAGACTTTAACCCTACAAACCAATTACAATAACAAACTCCCAATACCAAAAAAGCTTTTCCAAAAAAGAACAACAACCGCCAGTGGTCAACATACTACAAAACGTAAACGTAGAACATTAGAAACGATATTGGTAAAGCAATACCAATATGACCTTACAGTACCCACGTCTAAAAGAAAACATGTTTTCTAAACAGGCAAACATCGTCAGCAAAGACCAAAGCATAACAAAGCAGTTGTCAACACCTTCTCCACAGCACATAAAACCTAGATTTAAGTGCGCTACGCGAACCAAACACCAATGAAGCTTTAAGGCCCTGTAATTTCTCAAAGGTACGGCGGCATACTAGCACTTTGATAATTCCTCAGGACGGAACATCTTATCTACCTAGTAAACAACTATTCAGACACTTATAGAAAACTACAAATATTCCGCAAGTTACAATCTAATAGATGCGCTCCTAAGACAAATAATAGAACTAGTGACAATGATTGTAAATTTCCATCACATCTGCAATCCACAAACAATACAACAGGCCCGCATACACTTAAGGAAGGTAACAAGTGACCTAAGAAGTATAAGGAAATGGCTGACAGTGCAAGATAAAGTACAACATGCTAAATCCCATGTCATTACCGAGGAATGGTATATTTTCCAGACCAAATATAAATCCTACAAGTAAGAACCATCAAGATTAAGCACTGTAATAAACATTGCAAGACACTTCGCGTCAAAGAAGACTGCCAAAAAGCTCTGCCCTACCTTCAGTCGCCAACAATTGTGACTCTACTGGCCATAATCAACTAGATGAAAACCGTCGCACGGCAGAGATCGACGCAAAGACCATCTTGCTTTTCTGCACCACAAAGGTATTGAAAAAAAACTCAAAAATAAACTGTCTTCCTTCATATCTAACCTCCCAGTGAAAACCAAAAAAATTGCACCAAAATAACCTGTAGTTGAACCCGACAAAACCCTCAACACAATATGTATAGTCCATATGCATCATGCCGTCTACCACAACAACAAAACAACCTCGGCACACAAGACTTCTTAAAACTGACACGCTAAAACTACAAGAGAGAACATGACACTTTGCACCTAGTGAACAATCTCGTCAAGAAGAAGAACTACTACATGGTAAAGTAAAACCTTGTGCGCAAAAAGTTAAACTAAGTATATGCCACTACAGTGTAGAATGCCGCAAAAACTATCACTAAAACCCAAATCCTAGAACAATTTAGAATTAGCTTGTGCCGTGAGTGTTTCAGACAATTAGAACCCGTTACACCCAAACTTATAGCAAATCCTCACTTTTCATATATTATGAACTCCTGTCCCGTTATAGTAAACAATTTACATTCCTCAACACATAGACTCTATCTCCATACAAGAAGAATTTGAAAGCTCTACAAATCAGAGCACGCCACAATCACGCGGGGTCTTAAAATTCCCCAACTTGTCAGTCAGTAGCAACAGATTTAACTACCAGCAGCCGACCCGACAACTCTAAGCATGCAACCCAGCTCAACGCCCACAGCTTGGAACAATACAAATATAATTTGTACGACAAATGCAATTTTAATTGCAAACAAATAAAGCAAAACAAACACAACGGATGACTTGATTGTGTTTAATTACCAATTAAGCCATCAACCTCTTAATTCAACTGAATTAGTTAATTAGCTTGTTAATTAATTAAATCAGATTTTTTTTAATATAGATCTACCCCCGGACGACGCTGCCGCTAATGTCTACACGTGGTTCTAGAAAATAGAAGAACATATAAAGCAGCAAGCAGCAAATCTACAAAACTTTGAGAAGCACGTTATTAACATGATCCATGATAAAACCAAAAATGTCAGTCCTTCCCGACAACATAAAGCAAAGCGGTTACAATCTCAACAATACCCTCTACGTCCTGCGTCAAGATATCTCCAAAAAAATAGCATCCAGCATCGTCGCCGCTAACGAGGCCACTATAATGCTAATTGCTAGGCACAACACCAAGCCTGACAAGTCACCGGCTTCCCAACTGATGCAGCCAAACCACCAACCACCCCGGCTCAACCCTCGCTCAAGAGGACAGCTAAGCAAACGGCTGACCTCAGCTCTTCCAACGACAAAGCATCGATGGAGACATTGCAAGAAATTAACGTCACAGCTCTAAGGGAGTCCAGCCCAAAGATACACAAAAGTGGTTTATACTAAGAACAAGAAGATGCAGAAGAAGGAATTAAGTAAGCCCACTTTTGTAAATAATAGACCTTCAACTGGCCCATCACGTTAGGTGCCTCTAACACCACCAAGACAATCAACCACTAAGTCCAAAAAGTCTTCAACCCGGCCCGTTCCTAAAGCGCAGCCAACTCCAATCCAGCTAATAGCTTTTTAGGCCGCTTTACCCAGGCAGCGCCCACAAAGAGAGCTGCCGCACTTCGCCCTCCTCCAATTACCATCCACAACAAGAATAAGTACTTAGAGCTGAAAGTGACCTTCTAGTCAATAAATATAACCATCAACCGCGCAGTAAACGTGAAAGCAAAACATAAAGAAATTCTATTTCGCATTACGTTATTCGAGCTTTGCGTGACCGTAGAGGTCAAACGCAAAGATCCCAAAATCGCACAATGTCACCGTTGTTAACGCTTACGTACACGGGGTATCCCGGTGCAACGCACCATATCGGTGTGTCAAGTGTGCTGAAGCTCATCCAAGCGCCAATTGCACACTCATAAAAGAAAGCGGTCATTTAGCCAAATGCGTCACGTGTTGTGACCACACACCGCAAGTTATAAAAGCTGCCTAGTTTATCATAAACTAAAAGCTAGCCGCAACAGCCAGGCCCACGGTAAGACACCCCGTAAGCAGTCTCAAGCTCCTCCTCAGAACGGTCCCAATGCCCACAAAGAGAAATCATTCGCAGAAACAGCGGGACCGGCGCCTAACTACACTTTCAGTTAAAGATCAGCTGTTACTCTGCTTATCACAAGCTAGTAACAAAGATTTTGCCAAGTTCATTATAGTTTCAAAAGCTCTATTAAACAACTAGATGTCTAATTTATTTATTTTTTTAGTCTGAAACCCAGACTTAAAAGTAGAACTAGTTTTTTACTAATTCTAAGCGACACCTATAAGGTTGGCACAATTATGCATTATGCAAATATACGCGTTTAGCATACAATAGTTCAGAAAAGCCACGTTGCAGTAGTAACAAGCTTTCAGCAGTCATAGTAAGGGGAAGTTTAATTAGTAGGCGCCTGTAAAGGTAAACCCGACACTTTGCGAGTTTTTAGGTAGATTTTCCTCCTAGCTCATTAAAAACTTCTCAGTCAAGAGCTAAAGCAAAACGCATAGAATATACCATATGAGACCACAGATGTAGACCTAAAGTTCCGTCTAGTGCCACCACACCACTGCAGACTCTGCACGATCACTAGCCAGTGTTGTCGACTACACCCTTCACCAGAGTACAAACATATAAGAAACCGATAAAAACTTTATAACAAACTCAAAAGCCTCCATCACCCATCACCTCCGACTTTGGGGGTTACAAACCTTCCTTCAAGAACATACACGGCCGCAACATTATCACATGTACAAGCACAGCCGGTAACATGCCAGAACTTCACAGCCAGTTTTACCACTTGCTTTAAGGCCACAACAATAAACTCTGAGTCACCAGTCAACTACTGAAAAAAAATTGCTTGCCAAAATTACCCATTTCAAGACCCTAAAAAGTATATTCAACAATATTTGCCAAAACCTAGTAATACCTTAGAAGGTAACCGCTGCACCCATCTCTAAATCACAATTCTCTGGAAGAGCAGCTACCCCAAAATGGTTTTCACTTCCTGTAGCAACATATTTAAAATTTGCAAGAGACGCCATAGTTGGTAGCGGCTTCGCCCCTGTGTACAAACCACATCCATAAGCCAATGCTATTCTTTTGGATCAACAGAAACAAAACGGAAAGAAAATAGCAGCTAATTGCAGATTAGTGTAATAAATTATTTCATATTTTTTGAAATTCCCATGTGCAATATTATTTATGTACAGACCACACCCATAAGCTGTTCTTTTGATCTTACTAATTGCATTTCCATTTATCTCTATCCTCTATTTATTTTTGTATATATATACTGTATCATTGTAAAAATTAAATCATTACACATTATTTTATTTCTGAAGTGTCGGACAAGTACTTTCCAAGATAACATTAGCAAATATATATAGAAAAGTAATTATCTTAAGGTAAACTAAGTTAGCTATAAATAATTATCCATTTATTAATTATTTTTAATACAACTCGTCCCAACACTTTGGTTTTTTGAACCGGATATCAACAAATCTCAACAACAAACTAATTTTTGTAAATTAATCACAACCCACTTCAATTGTGGCTAAACGCATAATAAGACACCCTGTATAATGTTTAAGTATAAACCTTATTTGATAAGTGTCAAGCAATTAGTGTTCTCGCATATTTTCGATAACTTCTTTATACCACAAATAGGGATTAGAGAAGATTTTTTGCTTTAAATTATAAAACGTGGTAAAAGGAGGTAGAAATAAAATACTTTTACGTTGTTTTGTTTATTGAATAAATATCACCTTCTACCTATGCTTTTTGTTTAAAATGTATGTACAGCCAGACACGAATAGAGTGGCCCCTATATAGGCAACTTAGTATACACCAAAATGTTGAATTTTTTTAAACTTTTGCTTTTGCCCGTTTTAGCATCTTTCAATAACAGAACAACGTCGCTCGTGGAATGTTTAAAATGTAAGCGTAAATAAAAAATGCTAAAACGGGCAAATGCATTAGTTTAACCACATTCAACATAATTTTGGTGTATACTAAGTTGCCTATATAGGGGCCACTCTATTCGTGTCTGGCTGTAGTAAATTATAAAATATTTATACTTACTTTTAAAAAATAATGATTTTTTGTTTTTTAACTTTTTTAAACACCCTGCATATCAAAATTTAATTTTTATATTACAATTTTTTTTTATCAAAACTTAAAAATGGTTTTTTTTGCCTCACCCTGTATAATATCACATTTAACAGACATATCAAATAATTGGTTTATGTTATGCAAGGCCGGATCACTATTTCTAAGCATGTGTTACATGAAAAAGCAAAAAATAGCTTGAAATAATTGTTTTGATGTTTCAAATCCTGCGTTGCTTTCTCAAAAAATGTTTATTTTATGCTAAGCCATTAGTTCGATACAATAATAATAATTACAAACAATTTTACAATTTATGCTACAATATTTTGAAATCACTCGTATAGCCCATTTTATATTATCAAAAGAAGCAGTAACATACTTAGATTAGAATTAATTATTGTAAAAAGCTACATTTAAACGCAAAAAATGTTGCAATCGTAATAATATGTCCTACATAAAAATACAAAACAATATAAACTCACTTTGAAAATAAGGTCATTGCCCTCTCAATCCATTTATGCTGAATTTCCATACAAATCCATGCGGTATTCTCACAACACTTACACAATATCACAAAATCACTTAAATCCAATGAATTCTTACAAAATTGCATTCAGAGCAGTTCAAAAATGAAGAAAATTTCATTAATTTATACACAAAATCGCGAGTCGAACATCACCATAAAAGATGTCAATAGGTACTGCCATTCATACGCCATGCGTCATGAGAAAATAGTTTTAATATTTTCTTTTATAAAACTGTGTCTTAATCAATGTAAGACAGTAAATTCTTATCGTTATTGTTAATATTGAGATATTTTTATACTATTTGTTATGATTGAATTTGGCTTAAATGATTTGATTCAAGGTGGTACTATATTTTTATGCGAAATCCGTCAGGGACCAATACCAACTTAGTTTTACATTATTAAAGTAATTGAATTATAAGTAATATAAATAAACATTATAGGTACGTTTCTTTTGCCAGTAAAGTAAGCCAAAATACTAGCTTAACCTACAAATAATTTATTCTTTTTATAATTAAAATATACTTGTTGTTAGTTACAATTTTATACATTTTTAAATGATTTTAAAATCTGTAAAAGTATAAACAATGACAACAAGTGTATTTTAATTAAAAAAACAAATATTTGTAGGTTAAGTGAGTATTTTGGCTTACTTCATTAGCAAAAGGAACGTACCTAATATTAAAATGTATAAAATAAAGTGTTATTAGTTTCAGATTGTTTAAATGAAATCAAAATTAAATGAATATTTAATAAACTTGAATTAAATTAGTTATTTTTGCATTTATATACGTAATAGATAAGTAAATTTTTGTTTGCGATAATAATGCACATTTACGTTAGTCAACAGAATCTAAAATAATTCTTATAAAACTTTAAATACTAAAAGCAGTTCTATCAGATCTAACTACTCATAGCTGTGATTATTGCTTTAAGTAGATATATTGAGCTTTTAAAGAGTGCTGTTTTTGTATACCCAAATTATTTCTGATTTCTCAACTAGATTCAATAAATTGTTGACTTACGTGGTTTTGTCAGTCTAGACTTTTCCGGTAACCTTCCAGAAAACAATCATTTTCTTTGTGGCTTGCTATGTTTGGAGTATTTCTGCTAAGCTGCTTGTTGTTTAGTTCTTTGTAACTAGATAGAAAGTATTTTTAATAAAGTTTTATTGTCAAACTCTGGTCAAACCACGTGGTTCGTTTAAAAATAAATGCAAGTTGTTTAGACCAATCAATTCAATATCAAGATTCAAAAACTAGTTTTTGAAGCAAAGCCAACAAAAAACATCTAGCAACGCACCATGTGTTCTAAATAAAAAACAAGACCTGGTGGGTTCAAATCTCACAAACTAAAAATCTTTTTTAACGTGTATACGTTCTTCCACTCCCAAACCCGCCTTACAACATAAGGTTTTATGGATAAAATCTTTCTATATTTATATATCTTTATATATTTATAAACTGTAGGTCCCGCATGTTTTTGTAGAATTATTATCGTAACACCACAAACATATGAGAGATGCCTACAAACTAAAAAACTATCTGAAGCAGCTCAAATTTTCTAAAAGTGTTCAGGTTACCTCTAGAAGATTTACTAAACATTTGAAGTTTGCACAAAGCTCTTGTAAAATTTTATGTACATTTTTTTTAATTGATTACATTGTAACGGTTCATGTACCAAAAGAACAATTAATCTGTCTAATTACTAGTTGCTCTAAAGTTTGCAATCCTAATAACAGCGCCATCTTAGCTTCAAAACTGGTGCTCCAAATTTTTAAGTACGAGATAGGCAATAAAGATGCCTGAATTTACCGGCCGGTTTTTGCAAAAAAAAAATGTGACTTGCTCCAGACATAAATGCAAGATGTCGTTCTACCAGAAAAACAACGTTTGTATGATGCTGGCCCCCAAACGTGTCAACTAATTACAATCCAGAGCTTGGATTTGAGTTTCCCCATTCTAGTCGGCAAATCGTCTTAAAAATCCATTAAGTCGCAGATAATATTCGTTAACAAATTCAAAAAAGTGCAGATATATCGTCAATTTTTTTTAGTAAGCTCGTATTTAGCTTCAAATCGCGGCGCCGCGGGTCAAAACGTCAACTCAATCGGACTAAAAAAAAAGTTATTCCTGAAAAACAAATTTTTAGAAATTTCAAACAAACTGAAGCTACTAACTATCAAATTGCCCTGCATTGCCGTCTACTGTCTACGTGAGGGGATCTTTACTTCTATTTTTAAGCAGTTATGGCATTTATCAATTCAAAACCTTAGTCTAATACATGGTTAGTGTTCAAAGAACCATAATTACAATTAATATAAAAGTGTGTATGAGGTTGAATCATCTAAACCTAGTTAGTATCTACAGCGTATCTATTCTCAAACAAAAAATATTTTTAAACATATTCAATGATATTTCATTAAAATAATAAAACTTGTTTTCTACATTTTTTCTATCCTCAATGTCAACTTGTTAGTGTTTTTATTGACCGTTTTATATTTTTTTTATCTGGACACCAACCTAGTCTCCCTGGTTAATAGGGCGCACCCCCAATGCACCCAAACTATAAAACGGCACTGCTTCTACTGTATAATCACGGCAGAACAAACACTTTGCGATTGGCAGGTCACCTTTTTAAGCCACCCACTTGCAAACTTAGTTTATGTGCCCCAACCCAGGTAAAGGTTGGTTATCAAAAAAATGGTTTAGTCAACTTAATAACATCTGTCAGTCATTTTCTTATGTTAATAAAATGCAGAAACGATACAAAAAAAGAGTAACATTCATTTTTTTTAATGACAAACACTTGGGCGAATAAGCGGGAATACCTTTCTGAACTACTTGCTGGCATTTTATAAACTAAGTGCTCCGACCAAGTGTTGGTTATCTAGAAATTGGTTTAGTCAAGTTCATTTTTTTAATGACAAACACACTATTAAGAAACTGGTTTAATCCGCTTCTTTAATGCGGCAGGAAAATCCAATTTCTTAATGACAAAACACTTGGCTGGGTGAGCAGGAACACCTGGCGCAGGCGCCTCATCCACCAGTGTATAAATTTACATTTGTATCTAGAAAATATTAGGTCAGGTTAGGTTAAGTCAGGTCATGGAAAGACCCCAGCAGTATGGCGTAAGTGTAGACCAAATAACAGCAACTTTAATTTTTTTATTACAATATTAGGCTAGTGCATGACAATAGTTTCCTAACGTTTTTAAATTAAAAATTGTTAAACATATTAAACTAAAAGTGTTATTGTCCAAGAAACCATTTGCCACCGCTTGCACATGTCTGCTGCACAGAATTTAACATATAGTAAACATAAATAGTTACATACTGTATGTATTAATTATTGAGTATACATACCTTATGTATAAATAGTGGAGTATACATACTGTATGTATTAATAGTTCAGTATACTTACTGTATGTATAAATAGCCGCATTCATTTTTTTAACTAATAAATTGTACAGGAATCTATAATATTTTTTATGAATTATCTATAATAATATTAATCAAAAATAATTCTTAATCAAGCCAAAGTTTACAGAAAATAATGAAGTATACTCATATAGCATATTCGCATGTATTGAATATGTATTGAGATGTAGAGAATATTATTTATGAAATCATTTAAATGTGTTTTGAAACAACCTATGACTAAAATATTACACTCAATAAAATTGATATGAAAAGGATTTTTTAACAGATCGGTTAACAAATAGTAAGTTTATAACTTCTTTCTACAAAACCATTTATAAGTTTTCTTCGTAGAATATTAGAATTTTATTACTTTTTTAAGTTTCCTTTGCTCAATTTTTTTAAACAAGCAAGTTTTTTGCAAATAAATGCGTTTTTATAATTCATATACCTTTTGAAATTCCCCAACGGCCGTCAGAATAATAAAATAAAGTAGATAACTACTCAATTTGAATCCAAACTTGTGTATAACCATGTAAATCGCGATGCGAATAATCATGTTATGACTCCTTGCTCAGTGTGACCACTTGAAACAACAATTTAAGTACATATATCTAACATCTTACCTTTAAAACGACAAATGCATATTGTGACAAAACCAATTTCTGCTTACAATCCTTAGAAAATCACCTGTATTTAAACAAATTAAAAAAGAATGTACTAAATTGGGACATATTTAGATAAACTTACCTTTGGTATATAATAAAAAAAAAAATAACCTTAACTGATATATATATTTTTATATAAAATGTATGCTATGAACCATAAATATAATTTCTCTTTAGAAAAATTGTTTCAAATACTATAAAATTATGTACAAGCATAAGTATTAGTTATATACTTAAATTTAAAAATATAGCGATATTATTACAAATAAAAAAACAAAAGTAACGTTTACATTTGATTTATCTAACATCTAATAGGCGAAGGTTATTAAAAATAAAAACTAAGTACAAGTTTTGTAGTGATCCGATTTAGCCTGAATCTCATAGTTATATCTACTCATTTTATTTATTAACTCATCAATATCATTTTCGAGATTTTTTATATTAACTTCAGGCATTAATTTTAATTTATTGAAATCATCCTCTAATTTACTGATGGTTGCTGTCAATTGTGCTGCACGATTGACTAAATCACTCACTTTTAATTTAGATGAAGTCACTTTTTCATATGTAGTATCCAATTGCAATTTAGTGTTGTTGAATTTATCGCTGAGATTATTAAGTTTTTTGTATGTTTCATCTGCTTCTTTTTCAATGTTTCTTGATTGTTGCTCGAATGTTGCAGCAGCTTGCTCGTTTTTAGTTACATTTAATTGTAGAGCATCTATTTTTTTGTTTAAATTATTGATTTGAATTGCAGTGTCGTTGATTTGAGCGTTTGCGTCTTTGGATTTTTCGTCGATCTGGTATAAAAAAATATTTTAATTAGTATCAAACTGTAAACAAAAATATAAGCGGCTTTACTAAATTTTCATCCACAGGCATCCCAGATCATTCAACAATACATACCATACAAAGCAATATATTGTATGTTTAGAAAGTGAGAAGACATCCCAAACCTCCAAATGTCTTGTAACTGCAGAAAGGTATTACCCAAATTGCTTAGCACAATGAAGAGAAGCAGTTGTAAACCAACAATTTAAGTTTGCTCACTTGCAAAAAATATTATTTTAGAAATACCTGATGAGGTATTGCAGGCCGTAGCCTTTGTAACCCCAGAAAGCGGTAGTTCTGTTCCAAAAAGATTATTCAAAGATGTCATCTTGTTGTCCAGCTGAATATGTGATAAGCTTCAATTGCAAAAATTTAGCAAATCCAGAAATTAATAAAATTTAAAAAAACGATAGTATTCAACCTCTATATGGTTTGTAAAAACGACAAACACCTTGGCATCACAATAAAACTCCAAAAGGTAGTAAATGTTGTTGACTGAATGCACATTCCAAGATGTCATTTGTAACTGCTGTATCAATCCTTTCTCAAACACAAAGATCTATAACCTACAAAATGTCGCTGCCAAATCATAATTAGCTAAACAAATAGCGCAAATTCCCACAAAACAGTCAACATCTATAGTACAGCCTCAATCAAATAAGCAAAAAAAAATACTGAAACTATTTTAACAATCTTACCTGATTCATAATACCACGAACTTCATCCAAATCAGAACTAACACCTTTAATGACCTTATCAACATTATTTTGCTCAATTGTACTATTAGCAATAGCTTGTTTAACACCAACAGTAGTATTCTTTATTTCCTGCACCCTAATTCTAAAACATAAACAATTAAAAATAAATCAATCTAAACAAATGTTGATCTTACTTGGCATTGTCTGCATTCTCCTTAAGTCGCTTGACCATTTCTAAATCATCCTTAGTTTCTGCAATAATAGGATCTATATTCGTAACCAATTCAACAGCCTTCTTAATTTGCTCTGCAAGTTCTTTAATTTCTTGAGGATCTAATTCAATATTTTTATTTAATACTTCCTCAGCAATTTTCTTAATATCCTCTGGGCTAGATACATTTTGTGCCAAAAAATCGTTGATTTGAGTAGTAATATTTTTAATAGCAAATAATGATTTGTTAGATTGCAAATATGCATCAAAAGTATTGTTATATGCAGTTTGAGCCATTAGTTTGGATGATGTGGTGTTGACTAGTGATACATTACGGATAAAATCGTTTGCTTTAACTTCAATATCTTTTAATAGTTCTTCTGTTTTGCTGGAAAGTTCTAAAGCCATTTCTGCTTGTTGTTTGGCACCATTTTCGCAAGTTACAGCTTCACCACAAACACCACACCCAGCTCCACCACAGAGACTATCACAAGGATCACCATAGCGATCACATACTAAATTATTTAATTCTGGCATGGATCTTGTTAAATTGTCAACATTTTCTTTAATTTGTTTCAAAGCATTTTCGTGATTGTCGTAATCATTTTGAAAAGCTTCTTTGGTAACATTAATTATATTCTCAGCTGCTTTGCATTGTCTATCAGCATATTTAAGGTTTTCCTGTGATTTTTCTGCTTTTTGTACAGCTTTTAACGATTTGTCCTTAGCTTGACCAATGAGATTTAATGCTCCTTGTACATTGGCTTCTTGTAAAAGTGTACCATTCTTCTCCAATTCTTTAGTTTTATTTTTGAGTAAATCCAATTTTTTCTCAAGATTATCAAGATTGATCACTCCTAATTGGTTACCTTGTGTAGCATTTGCTAAACTATCACTCAATTCGCTCAGTTGGTTATCTTTAATATCATTAATTTTCTTTCTGATTTCGTTTGATTTTTCATCAATGGCATTCAAATCAATTTTTTCAGTACTATTCAATAGTTTTTCAATTCCATCCAATTTGTCTTGCATTTCATCAAATTCTTTCGAATAAGCTCCAGTTGCTCCTACTTTTTTGATGTTCTTTCCTCTTTCAATTTCAACCTCAGTGTCATCTAAAAAAAAATAATTTAAAAATTTTGGTTTAATTTTATTTAAAAAAAACTTACTTTTCTGTAACATTAAAATGCGATTCCAATTATCGAAGCATTCTCCGCATGGTGTACAATTTGGTGCGGTTCCAATGTAACCCCTGGCACATTTATCACATTTGTATCCTCCAATTCCAACCTTGCAATCGCAAGCACCCGTTTTCCGATCGCATTGCATTGTAGCGGAACCATATAAATCGCACGTACATTCTGTAACATTTCCAACACCCAAAACGTTATTTATTATTAAAAGACATAATATTATTGTATATTCCATTTTTTAGATATATGTATTGGTATTATTATAATCATTGAGTGTTTAAGATAAGATATCTTATCATATATTATTATCAAATGTGGCCTAAATAGTTTGATAAAGATTATCATAATGTCTATTTCATTTTGTACACCTGTATGACGGTTTAAAGAACCCTCCTCAGTATACTCCGCAATTTTAGAAATTGATTCTAAAAAAATATTTAAAAAAAGTTGAGTAATAATTTTAATTTTAAATTATATTTATAAATCATAGTGACAAATAAACAACAAAAATATTGCCAAAATAAGATATTACTATTATTATAGTTGTTCATTAGCAATTCAACATAGGCAACCACATATACACTAAGGCAACACGAACTGAAGAAAAGGATGTTAAAACCAGGGACGGCGCAAAGTAGGTTTAGAGCGTTTTAAATGACTAATAATGTTCCACAAGCAAACAGTTGAATAAATCCGTAGCGTAATGAAAACCCCGATACTTATTAATAATATGCACTGTTTATAATTGACTCTTGTTCAGAAAGTTTTTTGATTTCAACCTCTAATGAAATCCGGTGGTTTTTAAAACAATTGCCAAACCAGTTTTGTGACATAGCGACGTTATAAAAGATGATTCTTGAATAGAGACAGTAAAAATAAGAATCAAAGATTAGTAGAATCCGGCCCGGTTCTTGACGTAACAAACAAAGTCTCGCTGATAAAGCAACTTGACGTTGAAAGTAGCTAGGATGGACGTTGGTGTCAACAAAGTACTTTTAAAAAACGTTGATGCTGTTGAGTTTTAAGGAATGCAATCGCAACATTATCACAGATGGCTCACCACGTGTACGATGTAGATAAGTATAGACGTCTGATGCCGGTTCAAAATTGCATATTACTCTTATACAGGGAGTTTATAAATGAATGGGATTATGTAATCACTTTAAATGTGCCGCTTTTTTTAAATTGTTCACTAAACTATTTGTTTTGACAGATCAACTTTGACAGCTGTCAAGCAAACATATGAAAACATATGTAGTATAGTGAACGATTTTAAAAAGACGGCATATTTAAAGTGATTACATAATCCCATTCATTTATAAACTCCCTGTAGATGTTGATGAAGAAACAGCTTGGCCTTAAATAAGAGGAAATTGCTGGCTAGTTTTAGATTTCCTAGCAGCGTTTTATAGCTTACGCAGGCAAGGCTTTTGCGGAATTATATACTCAGACTAAAACTTAGTTGTAAGCCCAAAAAAGGTGTTCTTTAAGTAGATCTTACATTTTTTTATAAGACAAATGCTAGCCTAAAACACTATCTGTCTTTCTTCTTCTTCTTCTTCTTCTTCTTTGACTTTAAAAAGCCAGACCACTAACGTCTGCCTGGACCATAAAGCAATGTCCACATATACGCTTCTAAGACACTATTAGACGTTTAATGCTTTAAAAAAGATTCAAGAAGGGCAATATGTTACTATTGACTATTATTAAGCAATGCCTACATATGGGCGCCAAGAGCGTTGCATTGTAAGAACACATTTTATGCTGTAGCCAGTAAGCGCCTTCCGTGCAGATTCCATTGACAATCACCATGCTGGTACCGCCAAGCACTATTAAACCCAAAAACAATGTACAAAGTACAAATTGCACTTCATCATCACCTTCAAGATGCAAAAAAAAACACTCAACGTAAAGTGGCTTTAACCCCGAAGCTGCTTAATTGCCTCTCAGGTCATGTGACGCTTGTCACCTTACCACCTCCAGGAAATACACCGGTAACAAATAGAACCAAACATAAAACAGCAGAAAGACATGGCGTAGACATCACCAAGCTACAAAGATCAATATCTGAAAACAAAAGATACATCAGCCTCCCATCTACCCACTTCTCAGAAAGCGTACACCAAAACTAACACTTACCGGTCATAGAACAACTAGTGAGTTACCTAAGCAGAACTTCCACTACAACTTCAAGCACTCCATCGACCTACGCACATGGAAGTGACCAGCAGTATCGCAAGCAAATGTATCTAACGCAAAAAAGTCCACCAACCTAGGATCCTAAAACGTTTCATAACTTGATCAACTCTAAAAGAGCACAAAGTAAATCATTTGATTTTTTCAAATCATTTCGGAGAAGACCCTTCTCAATGTTTTGCAGTAAAACCCAAAAATCCTAGCTACGCTACTATAGCCCACACAATCTTGCCAATCTCCTTGCTTGACGCAACCTACCTCTATTAGTGCTAATCCAGGTTAAAACCGCAAACGTCAACAAAGTCAACATGAAAACCAAAGAAACCTCAAAGTTTATATTGTAACAATTCAAAACCCACCAAGTGACTATCGACTAAGTCAACTGCAAAATAGTACAACGATCTAGTTATGCACCACACAGCAACCATCTCTTTCAACTGCCGCTATTCGCAAATATCAGCGACCCCACCAAACATAACAAAACTGATGGAAGTCGCTTCATGACTAATATAAAAAAACCAAATGTGAATTAAAAAAGGCAATAAGATACCAAAAGAAACCAACCGGCAATACATGCACCTAAACCCAGGCTAGTCCTGCTGCTATCAATTAGTGTGTCATAAACATGATCGAGTCGGTACTATACTCTAACAAATCAATAACCATATCCAATAGGCAAGTAATAAAATCTAAACTTGTATAAAGTCTGAAAGCATTATCAATAAATAAAAAAACACACCTGGCTTAAATACCAAAAGACCAGAGCATAGGGAAAAATCTCAAGGCAAATCAGCTCACTAAAAAATAAAAAAACTGGGACATTTATTGGACCTGAACCTGCTCTCGAGACCTAAAAAAAAAGTAGCAAACTTGCAGCGGAACATAGCAACCTGTAAATAAAACATAAAAAAATATTTCGAACAAGACCATCGCAAAAAGCGCATGAGTAGCATTCAACTAAGAAAGCTTACAGGACTGATAACCGGACACTGTAGCCCAAAAAATCACATGCATAGAATTAGAATAAAGACCGCAGATGTTTGAAAGACAAAGAAACTCCATTACATCTACTGAGTGAATGTGAAGCATACAATATGCACGAAAAGCTCACAACCCCTTGGGAGAAACTCTTAGAAAAAACAGAAGTGCTAAATGAGTAAGCGTCAGAGGTACACAATTGGATCATGCTTGCGTAGCCTATACTCCTGCACCAAACACACCCTGGAAAGAAAGCTCTACACTGGCAAAAAATTTGTCGCAAATTAAACTTTTTGGTCATAAGTGTTTAAACTGTTTGGAACCCCGAGACACCAAAACTCATATTAAAGCTCCTGTAAACACTTTTTATTATAAACTACGCCCTTCCCAAACAATAATGCCACGTAGTCAAATAACAGCAACCAATCTCAGTCAACTTTTCCCCCAAGCATTCAGACGAATCCTGGATCAGCAACAGTTGACACACACAACTCCAAGACTTCACCTACTGCCATTTTACTTTAGCCTGTGGTTTCAAGGAATGCTTGTCAAATGTGATGTCCAAAGTGATGGACTGCATAAAGTGACAACATCCAAAGTAGCAAATGCTTTACGTCTTTTGCCAAGAAGAAATATGCCAATGCCCCAACTTTAAATCCATCTTCGTAAATAGTTGGGCACTACCAAACTATTCTTTGAAAGCAAAACATAGTAATGTTGTTACTTGTCATTCTTTCCTGCAGAAACACAGTAGTGCAAGGTATGATAAAACCGGATAAAATCTGCATTAATTGTTTTTTTTAGCAATAAAAAGTGAACAAACAAATGCCGGCAGCATATCCTTGAATTGTTCATAGATGAAGGCACTCCTGATCAAGTTATATGCATACGAGCGTGGTATCAGTCGTCTAGAAGGTTGAAATTGGGTTCCCAAAGACTTTCTTGTTTGGAAATCAGCTAAATAGCATCAATGACAATAGCTCAGTTGTAACAGAGATGGGTTCCCAAAGAGTCTCCTTAAAAGCGTTGTCGACCGAACTCAATACTCACATCAGCCATGTCAGTTTACCGTCGTCAGCCAGTTGGAAAGAGATGAGGATGTGAGTAGATTTATCAAGTACTCCGTTTACCTAAATGTTGTTTTGATTGGCTTAGTTGTACACATTGCAAACTTTGAGACACAAAAAGCTAAGAAAGTTTCAGCATTAATGCTAACAAGAATTTTAGACAAAACTCATATTTCTTACAGACGTCTAACAGTTTCCAGCACTTTTTCGACTGATTTATTCATTTTGTGCGTTCAGGTGGTTTGTGAAGTTGAGATTGGCGTAGGCAACACATTGTTGTAAGAAGGTTTGCATTTAAGAGCTTGAAGTGTCTTAACACCGTATTCGGCATTAGAGCTTTGTGCGTAATAGCCGATGAGAGCATGCTGTGCACTGGCATTTAAACCCTTAAAGTTGCACAAAAACTGCAAAATATTGTTTCTCTGGCTGATAGTTTTGAGGTTGTATGCTTATATGAATCACAACTTATCAACTATGCTAGAAACAGATTTTATAATTACTTAGTAATTATGTACAGGTTTGAAAAAAAATATTTGAAAAAAGCACGCCTGGCCATGGCTAACCGTAGCAGCCGCGCGGAAATGCAAAAAGTTCCCGAACCGAATCGTACACTGACCCAATGAGAAGAGTGCGCAGTTCCTTTTTGTAGTGATGCGGTCGCATAAAACAACAGCTGACGACGGTTAGAAGAAATTGGCAAACAACAAATCATCATATTATCTAATTCCAAAGTTGATTGGCGTGTATTATTGCAAATTGAGTAAAAATGCAAAAAACTGCTATAACATCCTCCTGGGAGAAGGGGTAAGAAGTGAGAGTAAATTTGCAGACAATAAAACTAAAACTTAAAAACTTGAAGATAGAGATTATCTTAAAGGTAAAAAAGGATAGAGATTGTGTTGTCATCGCTCAGTTATTGAGTTACATTTCTTTAAGCAACAGTAAGTTAAAAAAACATTGAGGCAAGTTTTAGAGTGGAGAGTAGATTGGATTACACCCCCCCCCCCCCTCTACATTGCAATAAATAAAATAGCTGCGCAAAAAGGAAAAAAAAAAATGTAGTAAATAATAAATTTGAGGGCAGAGAAGTCATTGATTAAAATATTAGTTACAATAATACTCCCCCCCCCCCCCCTGACGCTATTTGGTAATTTTTCAATATTTAATATTTATTTACAAAAAGATATCTTTAAATAAATGAAATGAAAAAGATTTTGCAATATTGTTAATTTCAATATTGACCCTGATAGTATAATCTATTGATTTAAATAAGCTGTATTTTGACTTACCGTGACATTCATTAAGTTTAGGATTTCCCCAATAATTAGCCTTGCACTCATTACATTGTCTTCCACCATAATTCGGTTTACAATAACATTGTCCATCAAACTAAAATTAAATAACTTAATAGAAAACAATTAACTATTAACTACAACTTACCAAATTGCATTGAGGATCTAATGATCCAACCGGATCACAGTTACACGCTTCACAACCTGATCCACTAGCTATTTTCCAATGATTAGGAGCACATTGATCACATTCCTTACCAATTACATTGTCATGACATGGACATTGTCCTGTATTATGATCACAAAAACCGGCTGAACTATTAGTTCCCAATGGATGACAAACGCATTCTACAAATCAATCTATTTAAAAAAATTACTCTAAATTAAGATTGATTACTTACCAGCACAGATATCCGTATCAAAATGTCTGAAATATCCAGATTTGCAAATTTCACAATGATCACCGGTTGTGTCATACAAACACTGTTTGCATTGTCCAGTTTTAGGATCACAATTACCAGGTTTCAATAAATCAGTCTTGCTATTACAATCGCACGATTGGCAAATTCCTCCTGGTGTTTCAGGATTTCCATAATAATTATCAGCACAAACATCGCATCTTGCACCTGAATATCCTTCTTGGCATTCACAAACTACATCTTTAGTATAGATATCTAATGAACACCTATCTGCATATGAATGACCAGAACCTGGTATACCAGGACAAGGACATGGTCTACAAGCAATATCAACATTCAATCGCGGATCTCCGTAAAATTTATCAACGCATTGATCACAAGTATGTCCTTGCGTATTATCTCTACAATCAATACAAGCACCCGTGCGGGAATCGCATGTATCTGCATGACCATTGCAATCGCATCTTTGACAATTAGGGAAGTTCCAAAAACCAGTTCTGCATTGATCGCATTGTCTTCCATATGTATTAGCACGGCAATCGCATTGACCAGTTGTTGCGTTACAGAAATTATCCAAAGATCCAATACTGTTACAGTCACAAGCTGAAAAAAAAAAATTATTACATTAATATATAAGAAGTATGATTAGTTGATTCAACTCACCAATACAACCTTCAGGTCCAAATCCGTAAGTTCCAGGTGCGCAACGATCGCAACGTCTTCCAACTACATTAGGTTTACATGTACAAAAACCACCTTGTTCGTCGCATAATTTACTCACAGATCCGGTTGGATCACATTGACAAGCTAAAAATATTAATAAATAGATGTAATTGTTTTAAGCTATTGCATTTAAGACAGTCAAGATATGTTTTGTATACCAAATTTCTGTATAAGAAACAAAATTCGATCAAAAATTTAAAACTAATCTTGGAAATTGGCGTGCCGAGTCATATCGCGTGCCGTAAGAAGAATGCTATATGAATGCAATAGCAAAATTACTTACATAAAGCCCCATTGAATATAAATGCACCAATACTATTATAATGCTGTTTGCAAACTTCTGGAATTGGTCCTTTATGTACTTCAAAATTAATCATTGAACATTGGTGCGCTTCAAATTCCCTTCGCCTAGCTTCTGCTGGAGGTGATCCATGATAGAACGGTATGCTTTCAATTCTAGGCATCATTGTAATCTATAATACAACACATTAATTAAGAAACTAAATTACTTTAATAATTACATACCGAATCAATCAAAACTGAAGCTGATGGAGATTCTCGTCCATATTGCGATCTTTTAAAATCCAATCTAACTTTATAAATTTGTCCTTCTTCTAGACAAACATGTGGATATACCTTTACACTTCTACTATTTCCAGGTAAACTAATATGTCTTACTTCATCTTCAAGACCTTTATTATAACAATATCCGTTTGGATCGCGTGGTGATATTTGTTCCATATCAACATCTATATCATCCCAATTGTCACCAGTTGGGGATTCATAGCGCACTACTAAGTCATAATCTGATGATTTTCTGATGTTATTTAAATCAAATTCTAAAGTTGATCCTTCAAATGCTTTTACATGTCCTAAACCAGTCCATGTATCTTCACGTCCATCTCTATATGGTTCACGGATTACCACTTGGCAGTTCTATGAAATTATAATAAAAATTGTATCAGAATTGATTTTAGAATTCTTTACCATGCATATTATATAAAGAATTCTTTATTAAAAAACAAAAACCAGGCGTATATAATAAAAAAAAAATACTTACCGGTGATGTTTTTGATAACTCAGCTTCATACAATAAAAAGTCCAAACTGGCTGTAAAATGCTGTTGTATTGGTATAGAACAATTTCTACCAGTCATGGACTCCCTACAGTCACACTGCCCAGTAATAACATCACAACTGGTATATAATGAACCACCAGGATCACAATCACAAGGTTCGCACCCATCTTTTTTCTCAGATAATCCATAATATTCATCCAAACATTGATCACAATTTCGACCAATTACATATCGTTTACAAGTACATTCCCCATTGTAAATATTACATCCTTGATTATCAATAGTTCCCATTGTATTACAAGTACAAGCATCGCAACCGTCTGGATTTTCAGCAGTGAAATTCCAAAAGCCATTTTTGCAACTATCGCAACGTCTTCCTTCAACGTTTGTTTTACAATGACAAGAACCGGCTAGAAGATTGTTATTTGGATCCGTACTTGAATCACAGATTCCACTATCCAAAGAACCATGAGGATCGCAATCACAAGCTATAATTAGATTATTAGACTCGGTCTTTCGAAACGGATACAATTAACTTACGTCTGCATACTTCAGGATCTTGAATATCTCTACTCGGATCTCGATAATAAAATGATTTACATTGTTCGCAATTAGGACCCATTGTGTTATGTTGACAACCATCACAAACACCACCACTAACACGTCCTGATGCATCATAAACAGCAGGATCAAAATGGCAACTTTGCGCGTGATTATTACAATTACAACCTAAAATTAATTAATTATAATTATTTAAATCAATACTTGATCAAATTTATTACGTTTGCAAGCATTTGTATTTTTTCCAACAGCTGGGCTCCATGGTAAATCATTGAAGAAATCTTCACACTTCTCACAATTTCTACCTTTAGTATTATGAGTACATTCGCAACGTCCATGCACCATGTCTACTTTAGGTATGATGCCTGGTAATGGTAAGCAGCGATTAGCATGTCCATAACATGAACATGAACCTCTAATTACCATATCTACTATGGCATAATAATATTTCTCCTGAATTTCTTCACGCCTATCCAATAAATCATCACCTAATGTATGTAATCTGGTAAAATTGATTCTCAAATTGGTAACTTTCATTAACGTCTGTACTTGATGCGAGTATGGATTGTCTATATGTACATGTGGAAGTAAAACTCTGTAAATAATTTCGCCATCGGTACTAGGAGCAACTTTCGAATATTTAGATTCGCATATAACGTCAGTTAAATTGGATGCTTCTGTACTTTTAACACCAGGAAAACTTTCATCACAATTGTAGGCAAAATATCTGTATACTTGCCATGTTTTTTTGAAATCATATGATCTTTCAATTAACATAGCAGCTGGTCGAAAAGTTTTGAAAGTAATGATTATATGAGTGAAATGAAATTCGGCTTCTAAATCTAATTGGATGAACACGTTTTCTTTTCCATTTTCTGATTGCCACCATGTTTTTTTATTTGTTCTGGAATTAATATTTAAGAATTAATTGTAAATTAAAACATTTTAAAATATGAAAGAGCATTCTATTACCGCTAGCGTGGACCGATATTAATTTTTGTCAACTCGTATAGATTCAAAACCAAAAAATTACCCGCTTTGTATGTTTTTACGTTACGTTTTTTTTAACCCGGTAGTATAATTGGAATACTAAGTTAAATTTGTTTGCTTCAAAGTATGTCTGTTTGTAGACTGTAATTCTACATATAAATAAAGGCGTAAATACAGGGAATTTATAAATGAATGGGATTATGTAATCACTTTAAATGTGCCGCTTTTTTTAAATTGTCCACTATATTATTTGTTTTGACAGATCAACTTTGACAGCTGTCAAGCAAACATATGAAAACATATGTAGTATAAACTATTTTAAAAAGGCGGCATATTTAAAGTGATTACATAATCCCATTCATTTATAAACTCCCTGTATAAACAAATCAAAGTCGTGTTCGCTCGTGTAGGTCCGGTAGATTTCGGTAGTTCAAATAAAAATGGCGGCGGACGTAAATTCATCAAAAAACTAAACAAAGTTTAAATTTGTTGGCTTTGATATACCGACTTGTGTCTTGGACATAAACATAGCTTCATTAGCATTAACTTTTTTTTTAGCACAAATTGTGTTTTCTAGGTTAGGTAATACAAAATTGTTTAACAATAGCTTCTTAAAAATTATGCAATTTGGCGTTTCAAACGCAACAGCAACTGATAATAGTCAATATTTCTAACAAAAATCTAGAGTTTTTAGCTTCTAAAACAGAGTAACTCAACCGCAAAAATAAGTTTTCCATGGTTAGCATATAAGTACCCATTTTCTCGGTAGAACCTTAGGTCTAACGTTGTATTTCTTGTCTTATAAACAAATGCCCAAGTGTAAGTATTCTTCAGACCAAAACTGGACCAGTGAAAAGCTAAGTTTTGACCATTGTTAGACCATAACAGAACCCGCCCTTCAAACAAACCAAGACAGACAAAGGTTATTGGAAAAATCACCAAACTCCATATACCACTTATAGTAACTCCAAAACATCGTGGTTCGTGGAATGTGTGAAATATAAGCGTGAATGAAGGGAATCGTGTAGAACTCACCACAATAGAATAAAAGTCGTTGCCACTCCGTCATCAAACAGCAAAACCACGATTTCAAGAAAACAAAAGTTTTCGTCCGTCTGCCTTCTAGCACAACGCCGGTAGGGAAAACTCACGGTACGATAGTCTAGTCTACCAGCTACTGCCACGCTAAAGTAGTTTTAACGTGGGAGCGTATCAACCCCGTACATTAATAACTAAGACTCTCTTAAAAGAACCAAACATAATCAGCTTTAATGAACAAAGAAAAAATTAGACATCTAAACTCAGACTAACCATAGACAAACTAACAGTTGGTAATAACGCCGTCCTACCGCTCAAGAGAAGAAATCTGGTACTAGACCAGCTAAGAAGTTGAGCAAGACCCATCTCAGCGGAAGACGGCTTCAGTGTCAAAATACAACTTTAATAATAGACCAACATACGCAGCTATTAGATTCAACTGCTGGATAACTTAAAACTGCGTAAAGAAACCCGGAAAAATTGCAGCAAGAACCTACACAAAAAAAAACAACCCCACACATGGCTAAGTTGCCCGTGTTCGTCAAAACCAACAAAGTTTCCTTTGCAGAAAGATGTTTAAAAATGAGACGCAATCCTGCAGATTCGTCAGCGCAAAAGCTGCCATGCCAAGATCGCCAGTAAAACAGAGACGGGTAAAATCATCGCCACCGGTTTAAAGACTGTGGCATCGACCCTTTTCTCAAGCAAAAATCCTCATAAAAAGTAAAAGAAGTTTTAAAGCAAACGCCCACACAAAAAACTTAAAAAGTACATAACTAGGTAGCTCGTGTTCATTCTGTTTCCTTTACCCAAAGATATTTAAAAAAAGAAGCAACCCTTTAGACTCGTTACCAAAAAAACTGCACGCCAAGCTTGTCAATAAAACAAAACTCAATAAAGTTCAAACCACTGCCACCAATTCAAAAACTCTGCAGCAGCAACCCACTTTCCAAGTACCACGGTTACTAAGGACTATAAAATAATCTAAAGCAAAAGACGTTTTTGTGTCCAAATCCAACTTGGACAATAGACTCCCCTACTAAATCCAACTGCTAGATACTCTAGAACTACGCCACCTAGGAAAAAAAAAACAAAAAACTGGAGCATGACCCCGCACATGGCCAAGTCGCCTGCCACGACAACCTCAACAGCAAAATAAAACCCAGTGTAAAGTTCAAACCACCAATTTAAAGACACGCAAATCGTTCATTGTAAACAAACGTATCGTAACCCGCCTCTCCACCCGTAAAAATGTCATCAGTCAGTAAACTACGGGACGAAGGTGACATATCACACAGATCGTCATACAATACAGTTCAGTCAGTCGACCGAGCCGTTAGCATTCGTTCGGAACAGACAACCAAGTCACGTCAATGATCTGATTAGTTTCATCGCCAATCATTTCATTGCAAATTAATTACGGTTTGCAATTTTATTACAGTATGGAAAAAAACACCATCCACCGATAGCAAAATGCTGGGGCATTAAACGACCAACTGCTCTAGAAGATAGAGAACATGCTCAAGAGCCAGAACAAAAAGTTCAACAGCCTTGAAAAACTGACGTCCTATTCGATAAGCTGAAGCAAAACAAGATAGACATGAAGGATATCCTCTTCGACTTTCGCACCAACATCAGCAAAGAAATTAAGAAGGGCGAGGCCGCTTGCACCGCTGAAATAATGTCCGTCGTCCTCTAAATGCTCCTGCCCCAAAAACCCAAGCATCTTCCCCAGCTGCGGCAGCAAGCCATCAAACTAGTCAAGTCCAGCTCCTCCAAGGACAAAAAGCCCATAGAACTGCGACTGAACAACAAAATCGATGCCGTCAAGAAAACCCCGCCCATAGAATAGGAGTTTACGTTCGTATCTTCCTCAAAAAAGCAAAAGAAGAAACAGGGCGAGTCTCTCTCAACCGACACAGCAAATCAGGTGCCTTCAGCGCCATCTAGGTCTTCAATCTACAAGCCCAAAAGGTTCAAAACCGGGCAAGCCACTCAGGCAAAGGAGTCCACTTCTGGCACTGCCATTAGGCCCCTATAAACCCCCCAAATCCGTCAGAGCCCACGGAGGGCGCTGACTCACGTCGAATTCTGCCCATCAAAATACAGAATAAAACCGTATTTTCTAGGTTGTTGGATACATTCAAATCGATGAATGTCAACATCGTTCGCTCCGTTAACGTAAACGATAGCATCAGAACTCGTATGCCGATTTCCGAGCATTGCTCACTTATTGTTAGAGCAACAACGATTATCATTACACGTACCAATTAAAGCCCAAAAAAACCCTAAAATACGTCGTCAAGAGCATACCCGACTGCTGACGCGGCGCAGGCAAACTTAACAGCTCTAGAGTATGCTCCTTTCTCCGCCAAACGCATGAGAAAAGATTAAAAACCTCCCCTATGCTATACGTTCAACTGTCACAGAACGCGCAAAGTAAGAAGATTCTTGAGGTTAGGGTATTTTAATAAAAATTTTATACTTTATTGTGCTGATTTTATTTTTATATATTAAGACCGGTTTCGGCGGTTAGGCCATCATCAGTTTTTTCTTTTCTTTTCACAGGTGTTGTTGTGTGTTGCGGGTGTTACTGTAAGAAGATTCTGTCTTTGTGAATTCGTAAAATTAAACGCAAGTTCTTATGCCATTATCCATTAATGGATGTTAGCGGAAATATGGTTCATCTCTTCGCGGTTCCTGGCTGTGTGGATCAGACTTCCGATGGTCCTCAGTTCCGTCCATTGCCTTATGTTTCTCAACCACATCTTCTTTCTTCCGATTCCCCTCTTTCCTTCGATTTTGCCCTCGATAATAAGCTGTAGTATATCGTACTTCTGATTTTGCATGACATGTCCCAAATATGCAGTCTTCCTTCTTTTTATAGTGGTCAACAACTCACAACCTCTGTATGCCCGTCGCAAAACTTCTTCGTTGGTTATTCGCGCGGTTCATGAGATCTTGAACATTCTGCGATAGAACCACATTTCGAAAGCTTCTATTCTGTTTATTGATGTTACTTTCATCGTCCACCCCTCATTACCGTAGAGAAGCACAGACCATATATAGCATCTGACAAATCTTATTAGGAGGTTCAGATCAAATTCGGTGTTAGTGAGAACTTCTCTAAATTTTATAAATCCATTGCGTGCGCACTCAATTCGGCACCTGATTTCGGTGTCCGATGACCAGTCTTCTGTCAGCCATGTTCCCAAATACTTGAACTTGCTGACCCTTTCCACCGGTAGGCTGCCAAACGTTAGCACCGCGTTTACTGCTGGATTTGGGTCGCAGGATATAACCATAAACTTTGTTTATGTTTAGTCCAATAAGTTGGTTCCGATTCCCTACTTTGTTGGCCAGTTCTTAAAGGTCTTCTAAGTATTGTGTCGTCTGCATAACGTATATTGTTTAGCCATATACCGTTGACCTCTATGCCTTTCTCTAGATCCGTGAGTGCTTCCAGAAATATGTTCTCAGAATAGATGTCTCGGGTGGGTAGTCAGGGCACTCATCCTTGATTACAAACAAGGAGTTTTTAGTGGAGTGACGCTTACCCACCCAGGTGTTACTTATCCAGAAATTGGGCATTTCTTCTTATTGTAAAATGTCAGCTGTCAGTTACGGCAAGAGAAAGGAGACAGATCCAATCAAACTTCAGTTTCAATTTTGTTAGGGTGTAGTTGAAATTGGTGTACCCCGCTCACCCGCCCAAGTGTTAGTCATTCATAAATTAGACATTTCTCCCGTCTACAAATGTTAGTTGTCATAAAGTTTAAAAAAATGATAGATTCGATCTTATAATAACAAACACCAGGCGGGAGAATTCAGTTTAAATTTTGTGAGGGTGTAGTTTAAATTGGTATGCCCCGCTCACCTGTCCTAGTGTCCAAATACAACTTAAACCAAGCTACTAAATCCAGCTGCTAGAGAACCTAAAACCCATAAAAAACCCAAAAAAACTGCAGCCAGAACCCAAACAAAAACCAACCTCGCACAACAAACTAGAACTATCTAGCCATTTCGCTCGTGTTTGTCAGAACCAGCAAGGTTTTTATTACCCGGAAATAATAACTTTGCAATATCAACCCACTTCCCGAGTAGCCCCAGCAATCCCTCACCAAAGACAAAAAAAGATCCAAAACAAAAGGTGTCCAAATACAGCTCGGACAATAGACCCACCTACTGGATCCAACTGTTAGATAGCGTAGAACCGCACCACCCATGAATGTTTCCTTTGCCCAGAGATATGTAAAAAAACTCGCAATCCTCTAGATTTCGCCTACTCCACTGCCGTTGCGTCGCCGAAGAAATCGCCGTCAAAAGCAAAAAAGAACAGACCCACCAAGAAGCCACCAATTCGACCCACTTCACAAGTAGTCCTAATACCGGCAATCTTCACCAAAAATTAAAAAGGAACCCAAAGCCAATCCAAAAATCCACTGCAATCTCTGAATCTACCACTTCACCTCAAGCTAAGCTTGTTGCCCGCCGGACAAAACTATTTTCAGATTTACCGAAGAAATAACCATAAAAAGAAAAGCCGCAGTCACCATAGTCCCAGTTCTTGTAGCAACTCACTAAGTTACGGTGTCCTTAGCAGTATAATAACAGCCTACAAATATTTCATGTGAAATATTGCAGCGCTAAAAATCCGTTAAGCTTAATGCTGCCACTACTAAATTTTGTTTAAATAAGTTTTATTAACCCGCAATTAGACATTTATCCACACCTATTGAAAAATGTATCAACGCTAAATTTGATATGAATATAAAAAAAAAATGCCCGTTCATATTATAGTGCGTACACACTTGCAAGAATGTTACGCGACAGTGTTGCGGTACGGCACATTGTTACAAGTGTGTACGCACTATTATATATAGAAATTTTAAGATCTACTTACCCTGGATAAACACGATAAACAATATTGCTAATGTTATGATTCAAATCCGGTTTCGGTACTTGTGTTTCACGTGAATCGCACCAAAAACATTTCTTTCTATCCTCAAGATGTGAAACTATACAATATCTCTCCGGAACATTTACTCCGCAAGTAGATGATGCAAATAATTGATGTTCGCGTCCTATTAATAAATTACCAGTCTGTGGATAACAGGAACTTTTTTCGCAAGGATGAGGCCTATGTTGCACATATCCTCCTAAAAGAAAATAATTAAATCAATAACGTTACTAAAACAATATTTTTGATGTTAATCGAAAACCAACACCTAGCTGTAATTAAAATTAAAATATATAGGGTAAAAAGTGCAGCCGTTAAAAGGTTCCCAAACCAAACCCAAAATTGTAATTACTGTTAACCTTTCGTTCGAGTTTGCCAAAACGTTGACAAATCAGTTAAGGGATGTATGCCATCATTTCCTAGATCAAAATCTGTATCTGGGGGAGGAGGTTGATCACCCCTTAAAACTACGGGGGCTATAATAATAAAAATGTTTATATACACATAAATTAATTAAAACTAAAATAAAAAAAATAACTAAAATTACCTCTAGATGAATTTCTTATCCGATCCCTAGGTCCAGCATATTGACTATTAACTAGGTTATCTAAAAAAACATGAAAATAATAAAAATTGAATTCAAGTAATTAATCAAAGTACGTACTGTTAATGGCCAAAATAATAGCTAGAATGAGAGCAGACCAAACGACTGTTTTATGCGTCATATCCATTAAAAAGAGCCCCCTATTTTAGGCCCCCTGAAAATACAAAACTCAGTTATTACAAAATAAGTCAAATTTCAATAAATGTTATCAGAGCAATATTTATCAATGAATAACTACTCACAAATTATGACCTCTTAATTTATCTTTTTAATAATGAAATTAATGTATAAAAGAAATGGCATAAATTGTTCTACTTTTTATGTAATATAAGCACTAGTTATTTGATACTTTGCTCTTTAATACTTATATAATTCTTAAGAAATGTTATCAGACACTTGTTGGAGATAGGCGCCTCTAGATAGAAATCCATATGATGTCATATTATTTCCGGATGCATTTATACTTTTTATTTATTATTATATGTTAAGTTATAAGTCAGAATATTTTGATTTATATAGTACAAAGTTTTAGAGTAAAATGCAAAAAATGTCATTTTTCACGTGCAAAATTTAAATGCCGTCTAAGCTAATTGAAACTAGTGCCAACGATTGCCCAATTCAATGTAGATTCATGTGGTTAGACCCAAAACACTGACAAAAATTTAACTTTCGTTGCTAAATTTGTATTTACACTCACGTTCGGATGTTTAAATTTTGTTGCAAAACTCGTATTCGTTTCTCACGTTCGGAGTTTGAATATCGTCTTGGCAAGTTGAAGTTAATGCCAAAAGTGCCCAATATAATTTATGTAGTTAGGTTGGCTCATACAACCTCAGCACAGAACTTTCAAGCAAAATACAAAAAACTGGCAGAAAGTTGCAAAACTCGTATTCGTCTCACAAGTTTAAATTTTAAATATCGTCTTAGCAAGTTGAATCTAGTGCCAAAAGTTGCCCAATTCAACTTAAATTCATGTGGTTAAGCGCTTATGTAAGCCCAGTACAAAGTTTTCAAATAAAATGCAAACATAAAATTAAAAATATGGTCTTAGCAAGTTAAAGTTAGTGCAAAAAGTTGCCCAATACAATGTAAATTTATGTAGTTAGGCTGGTTTATATAAGCTTTCAAGTAAAACACAAAAAACAAGCAAAAAGTTGCAAAACTCGCATTCGACTTGAAACCAGTGCAAAAAGTTGCAAAACTCGCATTCGACTTAAAACCAGTGCAAAAAGTTGCCAAATTCAATGTATATGCATGTAATTAGGTTTGTTTATATAGACCCAGCAAGTTTTCTAGTATAATGCAAAACAACTGGCAAAAAGTTTCGTTAAAAACTCGCATTTGTTCGGATTTTAAATATAATTTTAGCAGCAAGTTGAAACTAGTGCCAAAAGTTGCCCAATTCAATGTAAGTAGTTATGCTAGCTTATATAGGCCTAAAACAAAGTTTTCAATAGTTTCAAAAGTTTTGTTAAAAAACTCATTCGGATTTTAAATATCGTCTTGGCAAATTGAAACTAGTGCCAAAATATGCACAGTTCGATAAAAATTTAGTAAACTCACTGCAAATTTTCAAGTAAAATACAAAAATCGTTGCATTTTCATCGCAAATTTAATGATTGCCACAATTAGCTGTAATATAAAAAGCATAAAGAAGTTGAGCGTGTTTTCTTACTCTTAATTATAATTCACACACACACAAGAATTTCATTGAGTTACTTCAACCAATTTTTATACCATAGTCACTTTCGCGGTGTAAAAAGGTTGAATATTACCTAACTCTGCATAGTACCAAGCAGACTTATGGGTTAGACTATATAGAGTATGCAATAATACTCTATATAGTCTAACCCATAAGTCTGTTTGGTACTATACAGAACGTCCCAGAATAGTTGTCTCACAAAATGGCAAAAGATACAAAGCCAAGCTTTCAGATAGTACTAATGTTTTTCAGAAACAATACGCTTAGGCGCTTCGGCTTTTTTTTTTTTAGAAAAACTGTAAACAACAACATAAGACAAGTGTAAAAATATAATAGATGGCGCTGTAGTATCTAGAAAATTTGTTCACAAAAACGGAACTTGCGCTATCTAGAAGATTAGCTTCGTAACTACAAAACGACTTTTACCATTTTTTACACAATAGACAATGACCTGTAACAACTATTCTGGAACACAATGTACAACGTCCAGAGTAAACTCAATCCTCACTCATAAAGTGTCTTTGCCAGCGACCGGTGACCAAAACAATTTGTAGTAAGCGACAGCAAACTGAGATACTTCCAACAAAAACGTGCTTTCACCAGCCTCGGTCCGGTTGCTTTTGTTAGACTCAGTAGCTCGTCGCTGCTCGACAACAATACCACATCTCCAAAAGTAGACGTCTTGAGACAGATAGTCTCTGCCGCAAGCTTTGAACAATGCCATATTAATTTCGTCAGCATGCTTTGTCGCTGTTGTCAGCTTTCGTCGCCCGTCATTGATTTTATTCTTTGTGGTCAGCAACCGGTAAATGTTGCTGACTACAACAGCTTCGTTCAAAGTCTGCGTTAGAAACAAGTAGCTCGCTAGTCGTCCCGTATTGTCTCTCATGGCCTGTCTCGCATCTGTCTTTAGAGTTGGTAATGTCGTTGTTGAACAGCGTCGAGCAACCTGTTAAGGTGTTCGTTCATAACTAACGTCAGCAACCGGAAACCGACAACAAAAACAATCTCAAAACAATAAAAATTACCACAACTCAGCGTATGCTGTTGTCACGCACTTCAAACAGAGCTGCATTAAAATCCATCTTAGGCCACCGGTCGCTGTTCTACAAAAAAGCACCTTTAAGTTAACTCTCTCTCATGAGTAACAACACCACCGCTCTAAAAGAAGACGCAAGAGAAACAGTGCAGAACGACGAGCAAGCTGGCTGTCTCTGGCTTCAAACAATGCTATATTATGTATGTATACCTAGTCACGCCATTCCCTTTCAGGGTAGACAATCGAAGTATCGGGCACGCCAATTCACAGAGAAGTGTATGTTTGGATGGCTATATGAAATAACGGATCCATTTAGAAAGAACGCTACGCTCGGCATCACTTTGTTGAAAACACTCATCCAACTCGGGACCGCTCCGGCCGTTGCTTAAATTTCGTTAGCGTTAATTGTTAATCATATAATTTCCATATAAACGGTGCTATCGCTGCCGTCAACTGTTTGTCGCCCGTCATTGTTGCCGATCTTTGTCGTCGGAAAGCAATCGTTGACTAGAAACAAGCATTAATGTAGCATTGTCTCTTATGACTTGTGTGTCTTCTTTAAAGAGATATTGTAGTTGTTGAGTAGCGATAGACGCCAAAAGCTAAAAAATGCAAAAAGTTGTCAAAGAAATAAAGATTGGCAAAGAAAGAAAGGTTAACAAAAGTTAGAAAAAACAAAAAAAAAAAGACAAAAGCGACAAAGGCTGGCGATAGCAACAACTTCGGTACAGTGTACATCAAACAACTTTGTTGAAAGTGTCTCCGATCGCTGTGGCTTGCTGCAAACAAGTATCTTTAAGATGCACCCTCAAAACCAGCAACGGCAACCGAATACCAACAAAAATAATCTCAAAACAATAAAAATCGTCATCAGTCGCTGACTACAATCAAGCACCTTTACGATTACTCATCATGATCATAAGAAATAGAGAAACTTGCTCTCCCATGATCACAAAAAATGTTAAATGTACGTTATACATATACATTTATAGACAACGCGGTGAAGCCAAGATAATTGGTGCGTGTGACGTCAGTTGTGAACAAGAACGCGCATATAGCAAGAAGCTTGATATAAAATACGTGTATGAAAACACATTTTACGCATATAATCTTGTCACATGACGTTACTTAATTATTTAATTAACAAATATTATTTATTTCCCATAAATATTAAATTTTGTGGGGGATATAACGTCAAAAACAAACTTAATTTTAAATAATTAATATTGAAATATGCATTTGTTATCGTGTTAATTAACGCTCACGACTTCAGTTGTGGGCATAAAACGTTATGTTGGCTTCACCATGCAACAAGCGGCAATTAACACACGGCGCGTCTACAAGTGTATATGGTCTAAGACTGCATTAATAATCGTTGGTTCAAACCTCACCTAATGTAAATTACCAGCATTACAGGCAAAAAAGACCCTGCGGCAGCAGTGGCGTGTATAGAGTTGAAAAGCCAAGGCACGTATATAACGTCTTTATTTCTATAAAACAGCAGGTAAGGCAATTTCCTCGTCGGTATCAATAAAATCTTCGGCTAAAACGTACAAAGGTAAAGTCAACTGCACAACAGCCTGCCACAAAACGCAACTGCATGCAAAACTTTAGGTTATTTTGCTCAACTTTTAGTATGCGTATGCATACGCAACGTAATTCCTTCTTCAACAACAATCACAAGCTAACCAAAGAAGAACTCAAGGCAGTCCTTTAGCAAAAGTTTCTAGACGTCAGTTTAGTCTAAAAACAAAATATTTTTTCAGTAAAACTTTTCACACATCTATACTTCAACTTTACGTATTTTGCTCCTCAACTCTTATCATTTTTTTTTTAATTATGGACACAACAATGTCGCATGCAAAATAGAAAGAACGTTTATTCAAAACTTGAGAGCGTTACAAAATTAAATTAAATTTACGTTTTTTTTTTTTTCAAAATCATCTCTGAGAGGACTCTTGTCAATACTTTTCAATAAAGGCACTGTGTTAGCATAAACCAAATGTTAACAATAATAATAATGGTTGTGATCATGAAAAAATAAGTGTAAAAGTGCTCGTTTGTAGTAAACAGCGACCGGTGGCCGATGATGGAGGCTGGCAGCAACAAGCATTTCTTGCGGGCAACTTCAACGTGTGTTTTAACTAAAACTCCGTCTAAAACGGGTAATGGTAAAGTTAATTCATGTATACTGAGCTCAAACTTGAAGACTACAAGACGCTGTGGCTCATCATTTAAGTTTTTGCTCAACTTTTGGTATTTTGTATCCTGTGTCTGCGCAATTGCAGATATGTAAAAAAATGCAATTTTTGCTACATTTTTGATTTGTCGCAATAAATTGATTTACACTTTTTGATACTTTTATGCACCAAATAACAATTGTTCATGCCATAAACATAATTTATTTGTAACATTTAAAGAATTTCTTGCCACCTCTGTCTACGCCACTGCTAACTGGCACCTAAAAAAAGTCATCCTTGCTTAACTTAATTAGTTTTACTTATTTGCCATTGTTAAAAATCAAAAACTATTGTTTTGGTCTGTTTCTTAAAGTCGTAATGATCTTCTTAGTCTTAACTGTTTAGAGAGCTATTCTAAAGGCGCGTACAAACCGAGTTTAAGAGCTATTCTAAAAGCGCATACAGAGTAAGTATGGAAGCTAATATTGATTGCAAAGAAAACAAAAAACTTTAAAATAAAATTAAAAAAAAAACAGAATATAATCTTGAATAAAACAAATGTTGAACATTTAAAAAGCAATAAACGATAAACTGGAGCAAGTAGAAAGGTATGTAGCTGACAGATAATTAGAAGCAAGATAAAAGTCAAGGTAAGAATATAAATATCCAAAGATTATTTACCAAATCTGTATTGTATTGTGTGATACAAATGTAAAGATAAATTATTACAGATCAAAAGCGTATGAAGCATGCGAGGTGTAGTTATGAAGAAGTATTAAATATTATCCAGATAAAGTAAAAAATAATACTAAATAAAATCACAAAATAGAAGAGAAAAAGCAAAAAGTAGAAAAAAAAATTTAAAAATAGAAAAAAAATCAGTCATCATCAAGAGATTGACAGATTATGACATATACAGACACAAAAAGCAATTAACTTACTAAAATTTTTTTTTTTTTTAAGTTTAAACAATTACTTTATTTTATTTATAGTTTTAATTGTAGTACAATAAAATATTGCTTAAACCTTCACACTACATTAGTGTTTTATTATAAAAAGTTAATATTCTAAAGAATTAAAAAATTAACTAAGCTGCCAACTTAAGATAAAAAAATGTTTTAATTCTTAATTTATTCAATCTAAATAATAAATTAAAGTTAATAAAAAGCTGTTATATTATGTAATTTACCCAATAATTTCAGTTTTAGAAGCTCACAATCTCACAATACAATTTCCGGACAAAATATTAAAATCATAACATGATTGGTGGATTCCCGAAGCGACTGGTATATTTATGCCAACGCATTATATTATATCTGTTCTATGTAATTTACTATTCAAATCGGGACAGTCCCATAGCAGTGCCAATCTAATTCTCATTATCGCCAGATTTGTTAAAATGTATAAAATCAGCACAATGTTGCATTTATATACAATTAAATGTATGATACTGTAAAATAGATAAAAGCATTTAATTGATTTATGCTTAATAATGAACAAAATGAATACTGTACCACAATTCAAATATAAATAGAATAGTAGTAGTTTAGATTAATAAGTGGACATAAATTATAGTTAGTTATCACATAATTTAATTAACAGTTTCAATTAAGTTAATTTAGATACACTAATTCTATCATAAATATTTACAGTCTTAATAATATTCAAGAATACAAATTGCTACAGTTTATCTTTAATTTCAAATATTTAAGATTTACTGTTATGTTACAACAGTGGCGTAGCAAAGGAAAACCCTGCGACGTATTTTAAAACTAGGAAGTAAAAAGTAAAGTAAAAAAATAATAAAGGCCCTCGTCTCAATATTTTGCGGTAGTGTACCAAAAATCTATTTCAACCGTTGAGACCACACTCTTTGAAACTATCTGCTGTGGGCACAAAACATGCTAGCTACGCCTCTGTCACAACAACTTATTTCAACCGTTGAGACCACATTCTTTTAAACTATCTACACCAAAACCTAATTATAATTTTTAAAAAATAACGAATTTAAAAGACCCCTAGTTACAACAACAATGTCAGACTGGCTCCTGCCTGTGAGAAGTCTTAGACAAAGTTGTCAGTGCTGCAGTTGCAGCCAACAATGGCTGCGTAAAATTGTTGGCTTAAACTTAAAGTAAACTGAGATTACCAAATAAATCAACTTTAAATCTAAAAGCTTTTGTTCTAGTAATGGTCACATAGAATACTCATGCTCTATCCCCTAGATGACAAGATTTTAGCTAAAAAATTTGATGATGTTAGTTTTTCTCCGTTAAAAACAAAGTCTTGACGCGGTCATGTGTAGATTATTTTTCAACCGTATATTAAAGGCATTGGAGCCAACCTGTGACGCGTCGTCCACACATGAGTGGTGCGTTCAGTTTTCTTCTTTTCGGAAATTTCTTTCTCGTGTTTAATTCCACAATATATTTATATGTAATGCTAGCTTCAGCAAACACACCCATGGCTCCTTCAATTTGTAAACGCATAATGTTGGCTTCACCGTTAAAGATAACAGAGCAGCTCTGTGACAACAAATGTGTCAAGGGAGCAACGTTTAATTTACATGATGAGTCAACTAGATCAACATAGTACCAGTATCTCTAAATGATCAAATACATTAATTTTTATAGCAAGACTACACCAAAGAAGAAAGTTGGGCGGCACAAGTGACCAAAAGTAAAATAATGTCTTTAATCAGTAAGTATGTCTGGTAAGGCTATTTAGCAACAAAACTTATTAATCAAAATAAAAATAAAATTAAAGTACTTCATAAATTAAGTTTATTATTGTAAAGTTAATAATTGGTAAAGCCATCCTCTTCTAAGTCTATTTTACGGTAAAATTAGTGAGAGGTGGTAACGAAAAAATTTATTGATCAAATTATTCGGTAACCACCAAACTCAAAAAATGTTATGCAAAAACGACTTGACCAACAAGTTGCCTTCGGCCAATCTAAAAAAAGTTCATCTAACGCACCGCTAATACTATCAATGAGAAATCCAAAAACCAATAATTTGCAACCAAAAAAAGTTTGGCTGTCGCAACCCTAATACTTTCAAAACTCTAAAAATCGTTAAGATTTCCTACGTAAAATAGCAAAATCATTCCTGTGGATAGCCACCAACCTGAGCTAAATACTAAATACTTAAAAAAAAAATCCAAAACTGTGATTTTGTTTCCTACGTAAAATTTACAGAATCATTCCTGGGGCTAACCACCAACGCCAGCAGATGCTATTCTAAAACTGAAGTCTTTGACCAAAAGCAATCGAAGAAAGTTCGACTATCGTCTGCTAAGAAAAAAGCTGTTATTTCGACACATTTACCGGTTTAAACAAAAAAAGGCATTTCTCGGTCTATACCAACCAAATATTCCAAGTCGCTCCTGCAAGAAGCCACTACCTCTAGTAAGTGCTCTACTAAAGCAAAAACCATGAAATCATGCAATTTCCAGTCTCCAAACCTTGGTCTTTTCTTGAAAGTAAAATTGCAGTAAAAAACGGTTTAAAAAAATCGTTTTTTTGCAATTGTCGCCGTGAAATTACAATTCTAAAAGTCCGGCACTAATATTTTTAACATTTTTAAAAAAATATAGAAAATGTAAGTTTTGGATTTAGCACAGATGCAATCAATCCTGCAGTTAGCCACTAACCCCACATGATGAAATCTATTAAAAAAAAGATCAGATTACCTAAATACAACTAGACTTTGGTGGCAGAGAGGACTGGCAGACACTGTTCCTTCCTATACAATATGCAAATGCAGGTACTACAACAGCAAAATACAAGCAAAGTATAAACTCCTACAAATCTACACCAATGGCTCTGATCTAATCGTAAAACGCCTCAGTATCCTTACCCCTGAGAACGCACCCAACTATCCTCCAAGCAGAGGTAACCGGAATCATTTCAAAAACAATAAAATTAGTAACCCAAAAATATCTTGAAACAGCAAAGCTATATATGTGCAGACCTAAACCATGGATCTTACCAAAAAACCTAAATGTAGTAAAACTCGTTTCACCTTCCACACAAAATTCAAAAATCCAAAAACCGCAATAAAAAAAATCACATCTGCAAGTTTAAAAAAACGAACGTAAAGAAGCCCCTGTAGCTTGTGGACCCTCCCGCAATGCAGACCCTTGCTTACATGTAGCTACGCCACTGGTCGTATATGATAAATCTTGAATATATGCGTATGAACCCTAAAGTAACCAGCAGTCGACTGTATAAGTCGGTCTTTAAAGATAATTAAGCTAAACCCAACAAACACCGTTCGCGCTCGAAACACACAGAATGGTCTCCCAACAACGCGCAATGCCGGATCATTCTCCATCACAACAATGCAAGCTCATACACATCAAAGCAAACAACTGAGAACTCAAAAAAAAAATTGATGGATCGTCTATCGTATAGTCTTAATAAATTCTTCACTCAAGTGTTTGTGATCCAGAAATTTAATTTTCCAACTTCTTGTTAAAAAAGCACTTGTAGGTAGGGCAGGTCAATCAATTTATTGATTGCGGGACATTAGTTTGAATTGGAATTCCCGCCCATCCGCCCATGAGTTAGTGATACAGAATTTGGATTTTCTTCAGAACAACAGATCACTCAGTTACTGGTTGCGGGATAGTAGTTTAAATTAGAGACCACTCACCCAAGTGTTAGTAATCTAGAAATTAAATTTTCTTCAGAGTAACACATACAACTTCTTAATAGCAAGCATATGGGTGGATAGGCGGGGCCCTAAGTAAATTGATTACTAGTCAGTAATTTCAACTGAAGCTCCCGCGCTCCCACTCAAGTGCTGGTGATCCAAAAATTAAATATTCTTCAGAATGAGATCAAACTTCTTAATAAAAAACTTTTGGATGGGTGGGCAAACACCCAGTTTATTGATAGCGAAACACTAATTTAAATTGGAGTTCACGCTCACCCACCAAAGTGTTAGTAATCTAAAAATTAGATTTTAGTTACAAATCCAACTTCTGAATAACAAACTTTTGAGTGGGCGGGCGTGCACTCAATTCATTAAAGAACAAACTGCGTAAACAACAATTTTCAACGCCAAAGAAAGCAGTTGTTACGTTCAATTCCCATATTTAAAAGATACCTAACTCAAAATTTGGTTCTAGCGTATGCAAAAAAGTGTTGACCACCAAAAAGAATAGTTTGCAAAACAACAAAAAAATTCAATACCAAACATTTTTTTGATTAGTTTCTTGCAATACACATCAATCAACCTACGCAGGTTAACTTTATTCCATGCCCACACTCAATTGTAATTTTTTATTAACAACTTTCTTGATTTCAAACTTTAATTATATTAAAAAATAAATTTAAAAAAAAATCTGGGCAGTATCTTTGTTATGATACTACTTAATAGAACTGATCGTGTTCCTTGACTCTACCGGCAAAACTTTTTAGTAAAACAAAAGACCAATCAACTTAAACAAATAAGCACAAATTAAATTGTCAGCTTAAAAATGAGTAAAAGTGAGACGTTACATGGTATTTATCAATTTGACATAAGTATTTGGTTTCAGGGCCGACGCTAAGAAAGTTCAGAGTGTTCCTTGAAACCCGGCCTCGCGTTTCTGACGACTCCGCGATAAATAACTTGATGACGTAAGTAAAAAACTTTTTGTTGGTCATTAAAGACGTTGTATGGTGTTTTTTTACTTAATTGAAAGAACTTTAATTTGGCTATTACAAAATTGAGTAAAAAAAATTTTCGGCTCTCTCTTTTGACAAAATATTGTGCCGACCCAGCTTGGTTTCCAGACTAAGCTAAAGCATATAAGACCACAGACAGTTAAAAGTGATGACCCAATGCTCGCAAAAAGCACAAAACATTCAAAGATTATAGATGAACATAGTAAATGGTTGACACCACAAGTAAATACTATTATCGTATCCGAGAGCCAGACGGTACTACAAACAATACGCTCGCCAGTAATAACATCCAAACTGCTGATAGACAGCATAAACAATCCTAAGACACGGTGACTTTTTGGTATCCAAATCAAGTGTATCCGGATATCAAAGCTATAAAAAAAAAAACAGTAGCTGAGCAAGAATTTTTGGGCCCCACCACACTTCCGCCCAAATTTTAAAATAAACGTAGAAAAGAGAAAACTATGCTTGTGACACGTTTCGCATTGCAAACCCTTGCTTCCATGTAACCCCAAATTAAACCACAGAAACGTTTACTAAACCTAAACCAGGTTTTAGAATCCCACACAAAAGCAAAAACCAATCAATCCGTATTGAATCAATCAGTCAAACAATAAAGCATACAAGACTATGCCTAACGCATTACCCAAACCGTGGTGAATGCAGATAAGCCAAACAAAACTGGAAAAACTTACAAAACTATTACTAGACTGGACGTTTGCGGCCTAACCAAAGATATGCATAAAATATAAATCTAAACGAATGCCCTATGCCTCGGATAATTAGTGGACAATGTAATTCTACATCATAAAAGTAAACTAATATACAACGCAGAAACATGGGTAGACGCCTTGAAGACAAACAAAACAACAGAAAAAAATAAGAAGAGCCACAAGAGCAAGCTCTAGAAGGAATTGCGGCAACACTACCCGCAGATTTGATGGTAGAAGATAAATTGGACATCAAAAAATTGATAAATGAAAGAACTAGTAAACAAAAAGTAAAGAGACGTGGAAAAGAGAAAACAATAGAAAGATGAGAGAAACAGTAAAAAATAAAATAAAAAGAAAAATGGACAAAAGAACTAATACCAAAAATAAAAAAACCAAACATAGAGCCTTTAGTAAGAATTTATAAAAAATAAATAAAATAGAGAAAGAAAAAAATGTGTATTCTGTCAAAAAGACAGACATGACAACTCAGAACATACGCTAGTAGAGTGCAAAGCGTGAGAGAAAAATTGGAAAAACTTAGAAAAGGTATTGGAAAACAAAATCAACAAATCCACAATCATTAATATATGCCTGAGTGACAAAAACAAATAGAAAGCACTAAGAAACTATGCAACAACAGTACTGACAAAAAAGATAAAAAAGTTTAAAGCCACAGAAGACAAAGAAAGGAAGAGCAAAGCTAAATAGAAGCAAAAACAAAAAAAGCCAAGACAACTATGCCTACCAAGGAATAGACTGTGAAAGAGTAGACAAAAGAAGAACATTTACTGAAACATTAGTACCAACCAAAATTGCAAAGATAAAGAGAAGAAGAAAAGAACTGCTCAAGGAAAGCAAACTAAATTAATTGACTAAGCAATTTCCATACGGCATATATGCCATCTCAAAGTTGACAGACGGACTATGCAACTTTCGAAATGGTCAAGGTATATCTGTCAACCAAAGAACACGATCGAAGAACTAAATCCAAACGGAGATTCTAAAATCTCACTAGAAGTAAAACTGCCAAATCTAGGACTACCAAAGAGGATACATTTAATGGTGTTACACAAAATATTTATGAAAAAAAAAACAAAGCAGAAGTTAATGAAGATATAGAAAACTAAGAAAATAAGGACAAAGCAAATATCTATAATGCAAAAACAGGAAAAAAGAGAGTTGGATATCGGCGTAGGAAGTAGGACAGAAAAAAAGAGGCATGTGTTGCCGCAACAAACTGTGTAAATTCCGCAAGGCCAAAACCAGCCCACCTCAAACTAGGTACTAGTGACAATGACCAAGACAAATTAACAGCGGGGCCAACGCAGAGAAGAAAACCGAAAGATATTCCATGCGCTAGTCATTGCATTGTCCACTGGTTGAGGCCAACACCTCACTATACACTAAAAAAAAGTATGAGTAAGTGAGTCAGTTGCCAACGTAATTTTGTACAACAAATTTAAGAAGAAATGTAATGATGCAATCTTCAATCAAGTGTCTCGCAAGACCTTTTTCTCGCAAACTACAAAATTGGCACTCTTACTCGCATTTTCTTCTATTGTATTGAAAATCTAAATTTACTACACTTGACTGACTACTCATGTACTAAGAAGCATATTTCCGCAAACAACAAGATTTGTGTTTTAAGACGCACTTTACCTTACTTTATCATCTTCCCTGTAAAGATTAGAAATCACAAAAGCAATACTCACAAACTAAAATATTTTTTTTACAGAAAACAGAGCCTTTTCATTCTTAATCATTGTGTTGTTGTGCTAACGCGTCGCATCACTTCTTACATCTGTCTACCGTAAAATTTAATGCATTGGAAATAACAGCTTCAGTAAAATATTGATGGTTTCAGCATAAATAAATTGACATACTCTGATGAACCTTTTACTTGTTAAATATAAACCACAATATAATTTTTTGGACATTAAATGTGTTACACACATGTACAAAACCATATGTCCTTACTAATCCATAATACTTCCAAAACCAACCCTTGACGTATGCTTAATTTAAATATTCATTGATATGTTTCATAGAAAATCTCTTTGTAATTTAAAAATAAATCCAAAACTGGTTTTTTTAATTATATAATAAACTCATTCATTCGAATTGAAGCTCTCAATACTTTTATAATTAATATTTGGGATTGAATTAATTTCATTCATACTTTTTCAATCTGGTTACATTTAGAATTTTAATTGCTTAACCACATATAATAAATTTTAGTTTTTTTATAATAATAAATCTAATCTGGAAATAAAATTAAAAACATTTGCATATTATTGTTGGCAGAACAAATTTAGCTTGCAATATACAGGTAACAATTACACTTTGATTTCATCTGTTTGCTAACTTATTAAAATAGGTCGCCAAACCCATTGAAAAGGGCTATGCGAGTGGATTATCTCCCCTTGCAGCTAAGACCCTTTGTGGATTCATACCTGAATATCCCGTTAGCTATTACCAATTATACTATAACTAATTTATGTTAAAATTGCATCTAATAATAGTTGAATGAGTGGTTGTAAAATAGTTTAAGTTTAAACATTTATGAAACATAAAAATTTATTGGTGGAAATTCTTGAATTTATTGTTTATGTATTTAAAGAAAATTCATAATTCATAGTGAGATGTAGTAATAATGAAAGCGCGATAAAATAGTTTGTAGATTCAATTATTTGTATTCTTGCTGGCACCAATTAGTAAAAGCAAATATATTTATCAGATAATTAAAGTTGACATTTATTGTTTCCTTTGAGTAAGACTGTTATGTATATTAATAAAATGTAATATTAGTTTAAAAGCAATGAAATCTATTTTAAGTTTAGTGTATATAAATTCTAAGAAGGGATTTATTTCGCTCTAAGGGAAGAGAACTGTAAGAGAGGCTGTTTACCTCTTCAGAATGCAGAATGTTTACCTGTCACAAAACACGTGCAAGTTGCACTCGGAAAACCAACACAAGTCTATCCAATCACAACAACCGAACACGCTGTATTATTAATAAAAACACTATCATATTAGCAGCACTCATTATCGATGTTAAAACATATCGACTACTAAACACGATATAAAAGAACCACAAGAATAACTGAGGAGGCTGGGCTGAAGCTTGATGTTTTAAGACCGAGAACCGACCGATATCGGTACAGACGTGTGGTAAAATACATATACACAGCACAAAAACACTGCTCGACACCGTCTGTGAGATCTACTTTAAATATACTGAGTCAGTTGCGCTTAAGATATATACGAGCACGAGCAGCACCGACTTAAGCTATCTGCTTTATTTTACACCACTCCAACACCCTTATTATTGCGATACACTTATATTTGTATTTGTATACAGCCCTTATTGCAGCACCTTCCCGACCGAATGCCACTGGTGTAGTGATGTCTACGGGATTCTGATTTCTAATTCAAGAAAGACTCAAGAGCATATGGTGCGCACTTGTGCCTCAGACTCAATGGGCATATGATACTTAATAACGCTGGATATGTAACACACTTATATGTTTAAAACACATTATGCCACTAAATTAAACTGAATAAATATGTCAACGAAACAAACTATTTATTAAAATTATCTAAACAATTGCTCTTCAATAAATAATTATAATAATTAAAGTACAAACAAATTCATTAATAAATTTCATTTTATAAACAAAAATGTATATAAAATACTATATTTGTGCGATTTATATTTTAGAAAAAGTCGCCACAAAAACCAGATTTAAGTTTTTTATTCGTAAATGTGGTCGATTACTGATTTACTAGACACACGTTCTTAAAGTTACTACATCTACATACAGATAAAAAATGCCCTAGAATTTATAACCCCACAAACGCATTTTATTGTACAAATTGCTCATCAATATGACTTTGTTGCAAAAAAATCATTAAACTTAATTAAATTGTATTAAAATGAATTGAAGCATATTTTAATGTAAATGTATCAGGAAATCGTACAAAGTTAGTGCAAAAATTATAAAATTAAATGTAATTCGATCATAAAACATATAAAGTAGATTAAAAACTGCTAGGCAATATATTCATAGCGCATGGAATACACTACGCGTTTATTGTATAATAATCAACCATTAATGTGTTTTTATCGCAATAAATCAAATTAATAAATCATTAAACCAAAATTCATTAATATAGCTCATTAAAACGTATAAGAAACACACAAAAAATCACTGAAGAAACGTATTTATCGTATCAAATGCATCTAAAAGTTTCAACTTAATTTCAGCGCAGAAAAAAACATTTTAAATGTACAAAAAAAAAGTTGTTGCGTATAAAACTTACATAAAAATGACTTTTGTTAGATTTCATGTGTGATATTACCTTAGACCATATACACTTAGATAGACGCGCAGTGTTTTATTTTTAGCTTGTCGCATGATTTATACCCACAACTGACGTCACGCGCCATTTGTGCGCTATACAAGTAGTTAAATTGTTTAAACAATGCAACAAGTGACCTATACAAGATTTATAAACATTTTGGTAAAATAAGTCCTTAAAAGAGTGTTTTCATCCAGGTTTTTTGCCCACAAATGACGTCACTTCAGTACAATTTGTTGGCTCGGCAAAAGACGTGTCTATAAGTGTATATGGTCTTAGGTTATTACTCAATATGTCACAACATAAAAATACAGTTTCTTTATATCTGATTTTTGCACACTTTTTAAAATATTTAAGGTTATGTTGATATTAAATAAACAAATTTTATTTTATGTGTTATTTATTATGTTTTTTATTATTTAAGACCGGTTTCGGCTATTAAGCCATCATCAGTTAATACTAAAAATTACAATTATAGATTGAAATCCCAATGTAATATTTTAGTACTAACTGATGATGGCCTAACAACCAAAACTAGGCTTAAATAATATACACTGATCACTATAAGCAGGGGCCATTGCTTGAAAAAGCTCTGTACAACCTAGGAACAGTTTGGAACACTTGAGGTGCAGTTGGTAACAGTTTTAGAACAATTTAGAAAAACTCCAAGCACATTGAAAAAGATTAAAATTAATTCCAAATAGTTCACTAAACTTAAAAACAGCTTAGATACACTTGAAAATAGTTTAAGTTTAACTTGAGAGCCACTCAAATTAAAATGCAAATAAGAATTGCAACTGAAAACACTAAAGCAAATTAAATTGCACTGGAGCAGACCATCATTAATCAAAAACTCATTACACTCTAGAAGAGCTTAAAACACCTTAGGAGTAGTTGAGAAAAATGTAAGTGCAACTAAAAACTCAATACATTCACTTAGTAACACGGTACATTTAAGAATAACGTAGGAACAGGTTAAATACATTTCGAAGCAGCTAGAACATTTTAGACAATGTTTAGAACAGTTCAGGTGCAACTAATAACACTTAAAAGAAACATTAAAAAAAATTAACATCTCAGGACATCCAAAAACATCTTGTAACACATTAGAAGCAGTTAAAAACAGTTCCGGTACACTTTAAAACAATTTCCAATACATCGTAAGAGTTTAAAACTAATTAGAAATAGCTCATTTCATTTGAAAATTTTGAAACACGTTTATTTTAAATATACTCAGTACACCTACAAAAAACTTGGAACACTTTAAATGCAGTTCAAAACAGTTCCTGTACACCTTGGAACACTTTAGAGCAGTTCCTAACTTATTGGATGAGTTTAAAACTAATTAAAAATTGCTCATTGCACTTAAAAACAGTTTAGGTAGAACTGGAACCGGTTAAAAAAAACTTAACTTTAACTTGAAATAGCTCAGTACACTTATGCAGTTGCAAACAAATCCAATACACTTTAGAATAACTTCTAGCACTTGACTAAATACGTTCAGACAGCTTGGAACACTTTGGTGCAGTTGGAAACAGTTTCAGTACACTTTAGAGCAATTCCTAACACTTTGAAAAAGTTTAAAAATAATTAAAAACGTGAGCTGTTTAGAGAGCCAACATTGAAACAGATTAATTTAAGCTATAATAGCGCAGTGCACCTAAAAACAGTTTAGTGCATTTTAGTTGCAGTTAAAAAAATCTCCGGTACATCTTGAAACACTTTAGAACAATACTTGGTAACATCTTAGATACACTGTTCATGTGCAACTGAGAACACTTGAGTGTAACTCAAATTCTAAAGAGTTTTTCAGTTGGCGCGGGTAGATTTTGGCGGCCCGTGGCGGCCATTTTGTTTTTGTAACATATCAAATCTTTTGTTTATTATTCAGTTACTTACGCCAAATCACCATGGCAAGTTACACAATTGAACAGCACGTTCAAATAATAAAACTTTATTATCAAAATGAGTGTTCGTTAGTGCAAACGTTGCGCGCATTGCGCCCATTTTACGGTAACGTGGTGGCCCTTCACAGTCAACTCTTCAAAGTTTGGTGGCCAAATTTGGGACAACGGGTTCGGTAAATAATCAGGCAACACCTGTACGTTCAAAGAACACAAAATCGGCAAAGAACATCGCTGCGGTCCGTGAAAGTGTACAGCAGAACCAGAAGCAGTCGATTCCTCGCCGTGCACAAGAACTCGGGCTTTCGAAGACTTCAATTTGGCAAATTTTGCGTCGGAACTTACGCCTACACCCGTACAAGATCCAATTGACCCAGGAACGCAAAGTTCATGACCATCGACAACGCTGTTTGTTCGCTGACTGGGCTTCGAATCGTTTGGAAGAGGACCCCAATTTTGGCAAAAATCATCTTGTTAATAAGCAAAATTGCCGTATATTGGACAACACCAACCCACACGAGGTTCACCAGGTGATAATGCATCCTCAAAAAGTTACCGTTTGGTGTGGATTTTAGGCCGGCAGTGTCATTAGTCAGTACTTTTTCAAAAACGACGTTGGTGAGGCGGTCACCGTCAACGGCAAGCGCTACAGAACGACAATAACCAATTTCTTATGGCCCAAATTGTACCATATGAACCTAGACAAGATGTGGTTTCAGCAGGACGGCGCCACGTACCACACAGCAGACGCCACAATTAACATTCTGCATGAACGTTTTGAGGGTAAGGTTATCTCTCGCAGGGGTGATGTGAATTGGCCACCGAAGTCATGCGATTTGACCCCGCTAGAATTTTTCTTGTAGGGTTTCTTAAAGTCGTAGGTCTATGCAAATAAACCACAATTGACCGATGCCCTAAAGATGAACATAACACAAGCCATCGCTCAAACTCAGCCGGATCTATGCGGAAGAGTAATTGAAAATTGGACCACTCAAACCCGTGCCACCATAAAAAGCCGGCATTTAAACGATGTCATATTCCACACTTAATGGCATACATAGGCCTTTCAAATAAAAAAAGAATTTTGTTAATACCTCACACACAGCTTGTTTTATTCCATTTCAACATCTAGCCTCTCTTATTGAAAAACTCTTTATTTAAAACAAACTTTTAACAGCTCAAACACAGATTAGATGCACTTCCAAACCCTTAAATTCAACTCATACCTTATTGGAACACTTCAGTAGACTAATAAACAGCTTAGAACACTTCACGTACAGTTTGGAACAGTTTACAATCAACTCTCAACAGTTCAAGCACAGTTAAAAACAGTTCAGATGCACTTCGAAAGTCTTGAATTCAACTCATATCCTATTGGAACATTAATAACCTCAGTAGACTAACAAACAGCTTAGAACACTTCAGTACAGTCTAGAACAGATTAAGTAGAACAGGTAACTATTAAAAGCTACTCACATCATATTAAACCCACAATATTAACCAAAAATAGATCATAAGCAACTTGGAACAGCGGCGTACCTACCTGTAAGCAAAGGTCTGCAATACAAAAAAACCCACAAGCAAAGTAAAAATAATGAACATAAAAATTGTACTTTTACTTTCAAAACCGTCTCTGAAGAGGCGCGACTCAATATTTTGCAAAAGACGCCCAAAAATCTTAACTACGCCACTGCCAAAGTTAAGACAAAAAGTAATCTTAATAAACAATTAATTGTTACTAACTTACCAACCACTTTTTTACGAGTACTAATGCAAAAACCGGTAACAACTGTAAAACAAACATGACAAAACATAACCCATTCACGTAATACAGGTAGATTTTTAATTATACAAACTTTTTGCAAGCGAGTGGTGTGGGAACACAAAATTATTCTCCTCAACAATTTCAAATCCCAACCAAAAACAAAGACGAATAACGTTGGTTAATAATACCCTAGATAAGCCAAAATAAAGCTTTACAAAGACAAGATCATATTTTTAACTACCACCCCATCAGCTTGCAGCCACACTTATTCAAACTCCTCACCAAAATCTTGACAAACCGACTGACAGGTAAATTCGACAAATATCAATCAATAGAACAAGGCAGATTCCGCAAAACCTTCACAACAGCAAACCACACTGTGCATTCTAGTCTAAAAGAAAATTTTTGAAAGAAGACTTTGTAAAATACTAGAGATGATTAAAAGACTTTTGCTCGCTTTTACTACTTTGAAGTCTGTAGAAATTAAAAAAAATTGCATAAAAATTATAGATCAAAAATCAGATACAAAGGCCGATATTTTAAGACTTATGCTTATGTTACTACCTCACAAGCTGCCTTTGAATATATACCTGTAAATTAATTGAATTTATACTACCGAACCAGTTAATTGAGAGAATAAGAGGCGCTCCACCCACACTCTCATATTAAATGTAATTATAGTTGCATTGACACTAATCATGTATTAGACTAATGTCCTAAATAAATAAATACCACAATTTCTTAAAAATGTTCTGCCGGAGCTGGGGCTCGAACCTGCAACAATTTATGCGCTGAGATTCGAGTTAGGTTAGGTTAGGTATAGGCAATTATGACATTTTTTAGAGTAATTTTAACAGATCTTGGAAAAGAAAAACTTCAAAAAACTCTAAATAAAAATAGAAAACTTTCTGAAAATGTCTAAAATCATATTCGACTTAAATACTTAATGCTATTTGTAAATAATTTGAGAGATCTGAAAAGCGCCTAAGTCAGTTTTAGAAGACTAACAATCTTGAAAGATTTTGAAATTTTTTAAAGAACTTTGTGAGAACCATAGGACTCTAAGTAGACTTAATTATTTTTTTAAACATCATAGATAACTTTTAATGCGGTCAAAAAGAAGTCTTAGAGAATATTTTGATCATCATAATACACTACGATATATAACTAAACAAAATTTTAGAAAACCTTAATGGTTATTTGAAAATTTTGAGAAATTTCTGCATATTTAGAATATTTATAAACATTATATATTTTTTTAATTCTTAAAGCATTCTGAGTAGACTTTAAAAGTTTTTAGAAAAACTTTATACTTTGAAGACCTAAACAAATAATAAAAAAGATACAAAACTTTAGAGACTTAAAACGACACGAGCCGATATTTTTAGGGCTTACACATGTGTTACTACTTCACAAGTTGCCTAAGAAAATGTACCTAAAACACAAATATATACTATCGCAGTCGCACTCGTTAATTGAGAGAATAGAGGCGATGTAGATACTGGCAAGGCCTAGTATTATCTGATACACCCACACTCTCATATTATGATTAAACGGACACTATTTATATATTAGACTAATGCCATAATTTCTTAAAATTCTCTACCTGGAGCTAAGGCTCGAACCTGCGACAAATTATGCGCCGAAATTTGAGTTAGGCGCTCCAACCCAACTAAGCCACTCTTCTTGGTTCTCTAAGAAATCCATCACGAAAAATAAGTAGATTAATAAATAAGTTGAGTAAAACTATGAGAAGCAGCAAAAATCATAGCTAGTTGGCCTCATAGTAATAAAGAAAAAGTCCTAACAAAATAATTTCAGCTTTTTTTTGGTTACTTAAAAAAAATTCTCAAAACTTTAAGGAAGAGCATAGAGAAAGTTTGGAGTTGCTTTATTTGGAGAATTAAATTAAAAAAGATCTTAAAATCACAAATTTCTTAGAAAACGCTAGTTTTACATTAAACACACAACAAATCGCCATTAGAATACATTTATCGCTTAAAAAATCGCTCAAAAAACGCAAATGTTCCACAAAATACAATAAACCTGATTAAATTAATGTGAAATGTAACTTGTTTAAAATTCTTTGTTGCATTAAAACTAGTTGTTTAGAAAACGCTAGAATTACATTACATTACAACACAAATCGCCCAAAAATGCATTTACTGCAAAAAATAAATAACAAATTATTGTTAAATCGTTTATAAAATGCGCTTAGAGTATAAAATAAGATAAAAATCGTCTTAAAATTAATAATTGTATAGAGAATGCTAGTATTACATTAAAAACAAAATAAATCAATCATAAAATGCATTTATCGCATAAAATAAATCAAATAATCGCTCAGAAAACGCGGATGTATTTTAGAATTTTTGTTGTTGCATTAAATACACAACAAATTGTCTAAAAAACGCATTTATTGCATAAAATAAATAAAAAAATATTGTAAAAACGTTAAAAAATGCATGTGGCGTATGGAACAGATTAAAAATCTTCTAAAAATCACAATTATTCTTAAAATGTATCATAAGTTGTTTAGAATATTCTAGTATTACATTAATCAAACAATAAATCACCTATGGATTGCATTTATCGCATAAAATAAATAAAAAATCGCCTAGATATAGGGTTTATCTGCCCATCTAATAAAATAAATATTTAATTGCCGCTCAGGAAATTCAAGTGTAAAATACATTATAAGAAGCTTAGAATATACATTTACCGCATAAAATATATCAAACGTAAATGGAAAATATCACCGCGTCACCAAAATGATCAGATGCGTAAAGCAATAATTTCCCATTAAAGATGTTGTAGTGTGTGTGTCCAAGTAAAGGGCCAAACCAGATAGTGGTAACAGCTCTATTTACGATTACAATATAGTCTATTCAGCTTCAAGAGTAAAACAGAAAAATGTATGTGATCGTTAGAAAGAGGCGCAAGGTTAATTCATTTGTGCGTACTCGTGTATGACGCTCCTATAGATGTATCAGTCCTTCTCACACACTAACCATCAACTATCCGCCATCTTCAAGTCTCGGGATCAATTCAGGGATCATCCCTGAAATTTGAAAATGACGGATAGTCGATAGCTTGTGTGTGAAGACGACAGATACATCATACATCTACAGCCATGCGCCTCTTTCTAATATTCTTTCACTCAACATTATAACCTGCAACTGTGGATGTACGCAAAATATACCACACTAATGATCAAAAAGGTCCGAGTCCGCAATTACAAAAAAGAACCCCAGCCAACTTCCCACAAACAATTTTGTAAACTAAAAAGCATTCCAAAAGTTGATAAACACCTTCCTAAGTCCAAGTACTAACCAAAAATCTTATCTTATCTACCAATTTTGGATAATGCCGTTTGACAAACATAAACTATTAAAAAAAAAACAGTCTAGATAATATCATGTCTTTCAACAGCTATAAAAGCAGCTTGAACTAACAAGAAATATCTTGAAATAAATCTAAATAAACAATAAACTCCGATTATCTTGAAGACTAACAAAATTACGTAGCACCATAAAAACATTTAAGAATCACACATGTCAAATGAGATAATATAATGTTTCCATGTTCGTCGCACACCAGAGTAATGCTCGGAAAGTACATTGATTTTTACAGCAAACAACTTTTGTGTTGCTTCTGTATAGTAAGCGTTGCTCCATTAATTGATCAAATTGGTTGCGCTTGATTGTTCATTGTTCCTATCTACAAAAACAGTAAAAGTGGATGTTAGAATGATCGTGCTATTAGCTTAGTTAACTGTCCCAGAAAAAGTGTTGGAAAAGGTTGTACAAAAAAAGTGTACTGCGCGTTTGTTGATCTGGAAAAAGCATATGATCTAAGAAATAGATGTATGATATAAAGTATAGGTTGTGTTAAAGTAGATGGCACACAAAACAACTGGTTTAACATTAAACAAGATATCAGACATGGATGTTTACCATATTTATGGATAAATACTTGTAAAAATGCAAACAAAATTCGAATTAATAATGTAAATGTAAGAAAAGCAGTATTAAATAAAGCAAATAAGAGTTATTTACGCAACAATCGTTTGAATGTTGCAGCAAATGAAATAATTCTTTGTGTAGTAAACGTGTCAAAAACTCAGTTATAGTAGAATAATAAAACAATTTACCATGTTTTTTATCACAAATTTATTCTTACAAATACATTATTAGTTTCGTATGTAATAAGTTATATCTGTAGAGGACTCTAGTAGAGCCGAAACTAGTAATGTATTCGTAAAAATAAATTTGTGATCAAAAACATAGTAAATTGTTTTATTATTTCATAAACATAAATTATCACATAACAGAGGTCACAACCATCAATTATACTCAGTTATAGTGTTTGAGAAAAAAAACTATATTTATTATTTAAATTGTGCAGTTTTTTAAACTTTTAAATACAATTTAAATGGTTTTAAAGACAAAAGAAGATTTGAACAGTGCTCTAAGCTGCAGTCCATAAAAATCACGATTAAATCCGCCGCTGAATAGTCAATTGCCTATACAATTATATTAACTAGCTAGTTTAAATTTTTTATAAAGAAACAAGGTCATTAATAAACATTACATCTAAGAAACTCAAATTAATTGATTTCATATGAATATCAGCATAATTAATCAATAAATTGAGTCAAATCCAATAAATATAGATGCATTTTTCAATACACAGAGTTAGGACTTGTAATCAAATAGTTTCATTAATAAAACCCTTTAAAAAATTCTATTGTCTAACATAGAATATGTTAGATATTTATTGAAAAATGCGAATGTAATTTGTGAATTGAGGCTCTCATCCGGATGTAGATTTATCAATCCGTCCACCCACGACCTAAGAGGAAATTTATGTTTGTCGGAAATGATAAGCCCGCGTTGTAGATTGTCCATTCCGAACTAAACAGATTTATTTATATTAAACATTTATTCATATTTAATATAATTTTTGATAAAATTTCAATGTACATGTAATTTTTATCATCTTTTGTAGAGGTGAATGGGTCATTCAAAAGATAAAAAAGTGTCACTGCCCTCTTGGCATTTTTAATATTTACTCAGCAATTAAATATTATTATATTATGACCTATTTTTAGAAAAGAATAATAAGTTATTACAAAAATAGATATATTATTGCAATAGTAACATTCATTTAATATAGAAAATTTGAACTGTTTTATCAATCAAATAAAAAATCTCATACATTGACAATAAAGCTAACTAAACCTGTAAAATTAAACAATTGTTTCTATTATTTATAACTACTTATATCATTTTATATAAATTATTTTTAAACTACTATTTTGTTGTGTATCTTCAATTTGCAAATCATATTAATTCATTTTAATTAACATAGTTAATAATTATATGCATAATTAAAATTATTTTAATTAGCTTAAAAAATATTATTTATATTATTGTTGTCTGCAAAAGCAGATAGTTTGTTTAAATATTAACTAAACAATAATAAAAACATCTAAAACACTTTTATTTATTCAAAATACAATTTAATCAAATATACAAAACCGTCAAAGCTACAAAATACAATATCTAAAACACATACTTCCTCGTCATTAATATGTTAACTTGGTTGCCTATATAATAACAAGGGTTAGTATCTACAAAAATCAAACATTCTATTATTTAATGCATTAATCATTTGTTCTTTATTTTATTACCTGTAAGTATGTTTTTCTTAACATTTTAGTCGTTGAATGGAATATAAAGAAGTGTTCGAAACACTATAAATGGATGATTTGTTGTCTTAGGTTAAGTTTACAAGAGAACGGGCAGAATATTTTGGACCACAGGCTAGGAGACCGCGGGAAAATTCAAAAATGTTTCAAATAAACCGATTGAAGCATATTTTTAAAGACAGGATTATTAGAACGATATCAACAAAATGTTTGATGCAAAAACAAAGTCAAGATGATTTTGATATTATTGGAGATGATAGGTGAGTACTTATTTTATTAATAATATTGTAAAGTAAATATTTTTGATTTTATATTTAAATAGAATTTGAAATTTGCTACGGAACGTAATTATTCTACCCAAATAATTATTTATAGGGTAAAAATGTTTAAATATATTATTCTTAATTGTGGTTGGTATCATTGCAGAGCGGCCATTTTGTTTAAATATTAATATTTATTTATTTAAATAAAATTAAACAATATAAACAGACTAAAATTATATACAATGCGCAAAGTAGATATAAAGCCAGCTACATTATAAATAGAATGATAGAATACTACTAATTCTGTGAATTGAAATGAAAGCAGTGTTGCCAGATCAGGAATTTTATCGCCACAATGGCGATTTGTAAGTACTAGTTTTGGACGATAATAAGAGAAATTATGTGTTTTAAGATCCTAAGTATGACATTCTGAGATGTTTTTGATAGTTAAATGTATTCCAATTCTTCTTAATAGGTTTCTGAGAATTAATATTGAAAGACTTTGTTTTAAAAAATGTCTTACAGTTTAAGAAATTTTAAAAGAAAAAGAAATTATTAAAGCTTCTATGAAAGAAAGTGCATACTCTACTACAGTCCCAGTATACAGGGTTTTCAATCTGTTCTGTAAAAAAAATAATTAAAACTAGTATGAGCCTGAAATGCTTCGACACGTTGAAAAATCTTTATAAGTAAGTTTTGAAAAAATAGATGTAGTTCTGTGCAGGCAGTGGGGTAGCTAGGATTTTTGGGTCCCACCGCAAAATATTGAGCATACAATTTTGCAGTTTACAGATATGTGTAAAACTCTTAAAGGTTGGCAAATCTGTACGAAATCAGTCAAATTGTAAACTAAACAGTCAAAAAACCTACTACGTCTATCAAAAAGTGACCAAAACTGTCAAACAAGTACAATACTAATTTATGTTGACAGAAATATAGCAGTTAAATAGTGTTCTAAATTGTCAACAATTTTTTTTTTAGTTACTGTGATTCAGTGTCAAATGCCATAAGTTGGCCAAACTTTAAAAAGTTACTAAAACCGTCAAACAATGTACAGCAATGTGTAAATATACTATAAGTTGGAAGTAACTTTCTAGATCTGACAAATTGTATTCTAAACTGTTAACAAAACTGTCAAACAGTTTACAGCATTATAATATGTTGATTTGTATTTTACATTGTCAACAATCTGTCAAAAAAACTATTCAAAATGTTACTAAAATTGTCAAACAGTTAAAACACATAAAATCTGCCAGATGTGTCAAATTTTATACAAAATTGTGAAAAGCGTTACTACATCTGTGAAAAAGTCACTAAAACTGTCAAACAATGTGTAAAAGTATTATAAGTTATCGCAAACCAAACACGTTGAATTGCAATATAATTTGTCAAAAAAGTTACTACATTTAGCCAAAAGTTACTAAAACTCTCAAACAGTAACGTAATAGATTGTATTTTATAACATATGTCACTAAAAGGATTAAAAATAATAAAAAAATTGCCATGTTTCTGTTCTGTCAAAATATGTTCTAAAACTGTCAAAATTTGAAATCAAAGTCTTAAAACTATCAAATTAGGTTCTGAACCAGTAAACATATGTCAAAATCTATTTAAAAATCGTGTCTAAAGTGATGTAAAGTTTTAAATGTCAAAAATTGTTTGCTTTGCTTTCTAATAAAATTATTATATTTTGTTACTATAAAACTGTTAATAGTTTGCAAAACTGTCAGATTGTTAATTAAAACTATCGGTAACCAGTACTGCCACCCTGGACATCTATGTGGAGTACCGGCAAACACTGCTCTTTCCTGGAAGAAGCTGTAAAGAAAACACCTCTGATAGGAGCGCAAACAGATATCATGCCACCTTATTTTGTATTTAAGAGACCTTACCGTGTACACACAAGAACAACAAGAGCAAAAAGCGGATAAAGACAAATTCCTTCAAATCTGCACCGATGGGTCAAAAACTCTCAGAGGCTGTTGTTGTTGTTGAATTCAGGAGTGACAGCTCCGTTGTGAGTGAGCTCTCACTTATCTTGGCTCGTACGTTGCTTCACGCTTCCGTACATTGTTGCCAAAAACCGCCTTATCTATACACTAAGAAAGTAAATATCACTGGTTACTGCCACATATACAATTACGTATATGTGCGAAAGCCAGTGACTACATTAATAACATGGAAAGGAAAAACAAAGGATGAGTACTCTTCTCGAGTCGGAGCTCCGGCGACTCTGTCACAACACAGGGGGAAGCCACGGATAAACATGAAATATTACAGAACTATCTTAGTGTGTTTAATATACTTCAGTAGGCAACAGTATACTTTGACGTTTTTGGAAGATATGAGTAACGCCATGCTCGTCGGTAGATGGATGTTCATTGAAATAAGGTTTTGCCATAGAATAGATTGAGCAATAGTGTAACGAGGGCATTCAAAAAACAGATGATCAGTAGTACCTACTTCACCACAGACGCAGAGTGGGTTATCCACAACATTGATTTTAAATAGATGCCAAGGAGAACGCATGTGTCCAGATCTAAGTCGACTCAAAAGACATACATCTATTTTAGAGTGAAATGGAAAATTCTTAAACCATGGTTTTTGGTATACTACTTGGTTTATCTGATTAAAGTAGGTAGTTCCCTTGCTTTGACTGATGGTACTGAATTGCTGTTGCCAAGAATTTAAGCCGTTCTGCAGAAAACTGGCATAGAGGTCGGTGTAATTGATAGTGATATCATTACACCGCCTCCCCATGTCCCAGTCCCGCCACATAGTCTGCATGTTCATTGCCATTTATGCCTGTGTGGCTTGGCACCCAACAAAATTGAGTTACCAAACCTTTGCTTCGTAATTCAAAGATCATGTTTTTGATATACGAGATCCAAATGTTGCCTTTGATGCTACATGCATAGGAACATCAAGGGAACTTTGGGAGTCAGACACTATTATAGTTTTTTCCCAATTATTTGCCGAGGTCAAAAACAGAGCCCTATAAATGGCATATAGTTCGGCGGTAAATACAGAAGAGAGGTTGGGAAGTTGTCCTGATTCTTCCAACTTCAAAGACGGAATCCACACTCCAAACGCGGCTGACCGAGGATTAAGTTTCACCGAACCGTCAGTAAAAATTTGAATGTAATTAGGCCAGCGTTGAGATATAAATTCCTCAAACACTACATTGATTACGGACGGAGATAAGGATTTATGAGGAAAGGAATTGTATTTAACTTGTATGGATAGGGATTGGCTAGGAGAAACAAATAACTTGGAAAAGGAGCTCTTATTAATCACGCGGTCATATTGAGAAATTTCATTAAAAGCCAAAACTACGAGAGGACAACCTTTTGCTGGCCAAAAGGGATAGTTGCCAAAAATGTTACATGTTTGTGACAAGACATTATATGTCATGCCCCCACCCATGCCAAAAAGTTTGGCAACATATCTCCTGGCAAGTAGATTTCTTCTAATTTCCAGTGGCATAATACCGGCTTCTACTTCCATGACATTAATAGGAGTAGAATTCATAGCATCCAAACAGATTCTTAATGCCCTGTTTTGAATTCTGTCCAAAATTTTTAGGTTAGATTTGCTGCAGAAAGATAGAAGGTGGGAGGCAAAGTCAAGGCGGGATCTAACAAAGGCTTTGTAAAAAATGTGAAGGATTTCCGGGTCTCCTCCCCAGTAGGTACCTGAAACACTTCTCAAAATATTAATGATTTGAGCACAGGATTTTTGAAGTCCATTGACATGGTAACTCCAAGACAATTTGTTGTCAAAAGTGACACCAAGGAATTTATAAAAGGGTACTCGGACAATAGGAATGTTATTAAGACTAGGACAGACATTATTGGGTATGACATTGCGTGACCGGCCTAAGAAGAACATTGACCTGCATTTATCAAGAGAGAGCTCAAGGTTTCTGCTAACAAGGCGACTGAAGGTCTGCGCTAGTACAAGGTTGATGTTTCGAATTACACTGTCCGGAAAGTAGCCCGAAGAGTAAATAGCAAAATCATCTGCATAAGAGATGATTTTTACTGAGGGAATAGAGGAGTGTACTAGGTCTTGTATGTACATGTTGAAAAGCAAGGGACTGAGAGGGCTACCTTGTGGGAGACCTATGAAAGAAGTAACGAGCCCTTCTTCCGTGGATGTCCCTGCCAAGTATAACCGTTTTTTAGAGACCAGTTCGATGATAATGTTGATAAACAAGGGGGGCAGATTCAAATTAATTAAACGGATTTTAAGTAGGCTATACACACATTATCATAAGCTCCTTTAATATCTAGGAAAGTGACACATAAACATTTTTTTTGGGACAAAGCAGAGATAACATCACAGTAAAGGGTCGTGACGTTCTCATAAATACTGTGGCTTTTTCTGAAACCTGTGATTGACCCTGTAAATATGGAGTTCATCTCACACCATCTCTCCAAACGCACTTTGATGATGTTTTCAAAGTTACGAACACAGGAAGAAATGGCAATTGGTCTGAAACTAGACTCCATATCTGGAGAAGGTTTCCCTTTTGGTATGGGTACAATCTTGATAGTTTTCCAACTATCAGGAATTGTTCCATATTCAAAGAAGGTATTAAATATGTCCACCAGGTGAGCTTTAGTGATCAAAGGAGCTTCTTGCAACATAGAATAGGAAATGTTATCATTTCCCATGGCTGAATCCTTTCTGTAAGCAAGGACAAGGTTGAGTTCACTCATTTGTATGGGTACAGTCAAAGTATGAGGAGGGGAATTATCAACATCTAGCAGGGAAAGCACCGAATGGTGTCGAACGTATGGAGGGGCTAGTTTTGACAAGAATTCTGCAACCCAAATCTCATCTTTGATGGGAGTAACAGGCCTGGGGATTCTTGAGAATTTTTTAATCGTTGTTCATACGTAGGAAGGTGAGGAGGATTGGTTCAAAGAACTGCAAAAGATTTTAAAAACTTTCTTTTTTTTTGCGGAGCAAAAGCCTTTTTGCTTGGGCCATAGCTTTTCTAGCCGCATCAAGATGCACTACTTTTCCTGTACGGCGGAATATAGTAAGAAAGCGCTTTCTTTTGTTGACAGCCTCAGAACATTCCTTGTCCCACCATGGACAAGGTGCTCTTTTGGCTTTATGAGGCAGAGTCGGGAGCTTAGGAGAGGAAGATTTGGCAGCATCAACAAACCAGGTGACAAGTTGATGGTAGTTTGGATACGGGATTTCTTCAAGTTTGGCAGAGATAATTTCTTTATATGACACCCAGTCTATTTTTTTTGGACAGATCTGTTTGCAGTGAGTGTACGGAGCATTCTGAGACTGAGTGAGGTGAATTTCGGTAATGATAGGGAAATGAATACTTCCATAGGTGTCTTGCAATGTTACCGAATGACATTTTAAAGCAATATCCGGTGAGGCTATGACTAGATCGATTACGTTCATGTGGATGTTCGTTGGCGACCCATCATTTAAAATAATAAGACCCAAGGACTCTATTGCAGCTTCTAATTCAAATCCATTGCGGTTATGATAATGGTGACCCCAGAGAGGATGGTGGGCGTTAAAGTCGCCAACAATAATGAAAGGGGATGATAAGGACAAGAATATTTGTTTCCAAACATTCCTATTCAACGACCGATTAGGGGGACAGTAACATGACAAAATGGTGAGGTTAGACATAGAGGACTGTACAAATTGGAAGCAAGGAGAGACATTAAACGTAGGAATTTTAGATTTGACAAAGATATCATGGCTAAAAAAAGAGGATACTCCTCCATAGCCATCATCTCTCATGTTGTGGAAAGAGCTGAACCGAGGAATTGCAAAGTGTTTATTTGGATGAATCCAAGTTTCACACAAAGCAACTGCATTAATATTTAATTCATGCATCATGCGTAGAAGTTCCGGTTTTTTGTTATATCCAGATTGGATATTCCAGCTAACCAGACGTATCGGCGCATGAGTCATTGTTTGATTGTGATACTAGATTATTAAGGGACGTGAGAAGACTAGACATGAACGGGGTTGATTTGTTTGGGTTTTGGACGGACAACTGCTCAAGAGCTTTGATTAAAATGTCTACCAAGTTAAAAATGAACGATGCATCGGTAGAAGGTCTTGTGTCTAAGGAGGGGTACGCTAGAGGGTTATATGTTGAGGGACCGGGCAGGGACTGGAGAGATAAGTTGTTTTGGGAACGTAGTTTCTCTGGAGACTTGCCATATGATCTTTTCCGCTTGGGAAAGTTTTCCCTAGATGCTTCGTAGTTGGAGATGACTGGGTCTCTGACTGAACGATTATGATACGCAATCTGATTGATGGGTTGGGAGACAGCTGATGAAAAAAGTTGACGAGACGTTTGTCGGGGGATTTCGGTCGTGAAGAAAATCTCTATCTAATTGCGTGGTGGAGTTATTAAAATTGGAAGGATTGAGTTGTGAAGCTTCATGGAAGGAGTAGCCATAAAAGGCCATGGCTTGTTTGATTTTTGACTGCCGAGCGTATTCAGGGCAAATTCGATTAGCCAATGAGACTTAGACTCATTGGAGTAGTGCGTGCCTTTGCAGAAATTACAGCATGGAGCATCAGGTTTGCTACACAATTCTATTTTGTGTTGATCAGAGCACGAAGGGCATTTAATGCTGCTTTTACACACCTTGGAAGTGTGGCCATACCGCATACAGTTAAAACATTGGATTACTGTTGGAACATACACGTTAATAGGAAGGGAATTGAGGTTGAAGATAAAAATTTTGGGAAGAACATGCCCTCTAAAGGTAATCAATATTGTGCTTGAAGGCTCAAATCTGAACCCGTTTCTATCAGAGTTTTGAACTTTTCTGTTAAACCTTTCTACTTTTAACACGTCAACATTAAGTGAGTTTCTGGCATTGTTTTGATCTTGGCAACGTTAAACTCGCAGTCAACTCCACGTACCAAACCTTTACAGGAAATGTGGTAGGACGGAATGTACGACTTCAAATCATGGCTAATACAGAAGTTTCCCATCAACAATTCATTAGCATCCACTATTTTGGAAAAGAAAACAGCTACTCTGTTTTTGCCTCTGGCCTCAACCTTAGTAGCACCAACAACCTTAGCTTTTTGAATTTTACTTCCAATTGCTAGCGGGGAAATATTTCGGTTGTCGATCGGTTCTATATAGACTTGGTAAGGACCAATGTCAGAAATAATGAATCTTTCCACCAACGGAGTAATAATTCTTATCTCGGGTGTTGAGATATGGGGTTGTTGAGTGGGTACGTTATTGGTTAAATTGTCGTTTGCTAAAGTCATGGTAACGTCTTCATTGCCGTTATTAACATCCCCAACACCCCCTGCGGGGGCGGTGGGGTCTCCCATGCGGTTGGCTTGTCTGAGCCAGGCTCAGACAAGCTCACCTTGTATAGACTCACTTAATAAATAAATGTCACTCACCCTGAGTTAGAGGGAATAAATTAAAGGGCAATAAGGATGGATGTCACGTTGTGGCTTACACTGTAATAAATAATCAGCGAACAACACGACTAGTTCGGTTCGAGGTTCGAAGCCGAATGTCTCTCAGAGGCTCTGGAGCGGAAGTACTTTCAAGATCTACACGTCTCAATATTTTTACCGATAAGGATACATACGACTATTATCCAGGCCGCGACAGCTGGAATAAACTATGGGGTGATGGAAATAGTAACCCGAGAAATATCTGGTAAAACGTGCAAAGCCTGACGGGCAATAGAGCAGCAATTTTATCTATAAAAAAGCCAAAAATTACATCAAGGCTAATACTAGAATGCCATAGAGCCATCACATTGGTAGCTCGCGCAAATAGCATTTAGATGTGCTGAGTAAAGAAGTCAATGAATACTACTACTGTCCAGAAAGAACCAGCAAATCATAACACGAATTCTGACAGAGCACTGTCAATTAAGAAAACACTTGTATACAATGGGCATTATAAACAGGTTGATATGTAGAGAATGTGAAATGGACGACTATGCTAGGAAATTGCTGGCTTGAGGAGGTACAAAGGGTCTAATGAGGTCTAAGTGCAGTGAAAATGGTTTCAACCTCTCACTCAAATTCTGAATTCAGGACACAAATGAAGGTTTTTGCTTTAAATGCGTATTCTGCTCATTTTTTATGCCTCATAAAAAATATTTAAAAATAAAAATATGTTGAGCCAAATGAGCAATGAACAATTTATTCTATCAACAAACCAGAGCCTCCCAAAAGGATTACTTATATATATATATATATATATATATATATGTTTTCTGCCTCACCCTGTATAATATCACATCTAGGCATAACAAAGACAAAAATTTGCCTAAAATATTTTTTCTCAATCTTGCTTTTTTTTTCTCAAAAAATGTTTATTTTAAGTAGAAACCATTAATTCAATACAATAATAACAATGATGAACAATTTTACAATTTATGATACAATATTTTGTAATCACACGTTTTGTCCATTTTTAATAATTGAGGAGCAGACTTTCTATATGCATATTGTCCGTTTTTAACAATTTTCAGAAATAAAGAAAAACTGCTACAAGTTTGTGGATTAATTTATTTAGAAAGTATGTTTTGCAAAAAAATGAAACAAAAATGACAAGATAACATGCATCTAGAATGTAATTTTTAACATGCTATTCACGAAAAAAGAAGTAGAAAATTTCAAAAATTGACATAATGCATATAGAAAATCTGCTCCTCAATTACATCATCAAGAGAAGCAGCAAAATATTTTGATTAGAATTAATTATTATAAAAAGCTACATCTAACAAAAAAATAATTGAATGCATAATAATGAATATCTAACATAAGAATACTATCAGTTAAATTATTAGAAAACAATATAAACTCACTTTGAAAATAAGGTCATTGCCTTCTCAATTCATTTACACTAAACTTCCATACAAATCCATTCGGCATCCTCACAACACTTGCACAATATTACAAAATCACTTAATTCAACTGAATACACACAAAATTGCACCCCGAGCAGTCCAAAAATGAAAAATATTTCATCAATTTATGCACACAATTGCAATCTGTACATCACAGTATAAGATGTCATTGGGTACTGTCATTCATACGCCATGTATCATGGGGATAATAATTTTAATATTTTATTATATAAAACTGTAACTTCACTGTAAGGCAGTGAATTCTTATCATTATTGTTAATATTGGGGTATTTTTATATTATTTGTTTTGATTGAGTTTTGCTAAAATGATTAGATTCAATACGGTACTATATTTTTATACGAAATCCGTCAGGGACCAATACCAACTTAGTTTTACTTTATTAAAGTAAATGAGTTATGAGTAATGCAAATGGATTTAATATTGAAATATATAAAATGAAATATTAGGTTAATAGTTTTAGATTGCTTAAATGGAATCAAAATTAAATAAATAACTAATAAACTATAATTAAATTTATTGTTTGTATTTTTACATTAAATGTCAATGATTTGATTATAAATTATGAGTTTTTTTTGCGATAATAATGCACACTCATGTTAAATAATCTAAATCTAAATATCTGAAAGAAATCATTTTTTAAAATTAAATATTAAACGCAGAGATTGGATCTGACTACTCAAAGCTGTGTTTAGCTTAGAATAGAAATATTCAACTTTTGAAATGTAATTGACGTCTTCTTCAAATCTATTTTAGATAAGTTTTGAGTTAAATGTACTCAAAACTTATCTTTTTTTGTGTACTTTTTAGATTCGGTAAGATATTGACTTACTTGGTTTTTATTGGTCTAGACTTGTTCTTTTCAAGTATTCTTTCAGAGAACATGATTTTCTTTGTCGCTTGACGTTTGGTTCTTTGTAATCGGATGGAAAATATTTTTAATAAAATTTGACAGGTTTTGTTTGAAAAGGCCAAAATTTAAAAAAAAAAAAAAGCCGAAACTTTACTTGGCCTCTGACAATGAGGAAACGAGTCACAAGGAAAAATAATGAACAACTTCATTCCCAATAGAACACCGGTACTTCAACCCAAAATAACGAACATAATCAGCTTTGCAAAACCAAAGAAGGATCAGAAATCTTAAATAAAGCTAACCACTGACAAACTAATTGCCAGTGCCGACGTCGTCTTATTGCTCATGGGAGTTAACTTTGCACCAGTCAGGACTATTTACAGTCTGGAGTTAACTAGGATCTATCTAAGCAACGTCCATGACCAACTACGAATTGGAGAATAAATTCAGACTGAATTTAATCGCTGAACAGTCTAAAATCACGCCATTTATAAAAAAGCAGAAAGACTGCAGCGAGGGCCTACACGAAAAACCAGCATTGTACGTGATTTGTTAATCTGTGTTTGTGAGAATTCGTAGATTCCGTCGTCACTACAAGAAGTGCAACTTTGAACTCGCGAGCAAAATGGAGACCAAAGAAACGCCAGCGGTTGGTCCTGCTACCGCTTCGGCACCAACGACTTACTTCCCAAACAGTCTTCATTGCTCCGGATTAGCCCAAGGCCTCTTGGCACCTGCTGAACGGAAATTGCTGTCCTCAGACTATTACCAGATACTATCGTGCCATTTTCTGGAACAGTATCCAAGTGGAACGACTATAATCGAAAGAGCACAACAATTTATTGAAGCAACTGTTATTAAATTGGAAGCGTGGCGTAGTAGGTTCGAATCTTACAAACTAAAAATCTTTTTAAACGAATATAAACTCTGCCATTCCCAATCCGCCTCACATGAGGTTTCATGGTTAAGAAAATCCTTCTCTGGTCTGGAATACGTAAAAAATGTTAGGCTAGACACCAGCAGTGGCGTGTATAGCAAAGAAACTGTCTTATTGGTTTTGGAATTACATCACGCTCCTCAATAACACTAACCCCAGTACTTGTCGACAAGATAAGATCTTATTTGCAAAATTTAGATCAAATGTTGCTTTTAAGTTTGTACATCTTTTAGAACGTTTTATAGTCTTTTAAAATGTTTGTTAAGAAAACTCTTTGAAAGTTTTTAGAACGTCTTTTCTAGTGAAATACAATTTTGGCAAAATTTGGATATGTTGCATAAGGAAACTGACGTGGGGTATACAAATCCTAAGTCAAAAAGCCAACGCCAAAATAAATTAAAAAATCTATCAACTTATTGCAAACGAAAATTCATATGTGGCCTTTGTACTTTAATGTTTTCAGGCCAATTTCCAATGTAGAATATTGCATCGCAAGGTAAATTTTATTTATTTCCAACTTTTTTTATGCTTGAGGCGTGATAACTTCAAAGCAAGGTTTTGGAGATTTTATTTGCCCTAATTTCAAAAATTTGATTGCGCTTTTTTGAACTTCAATGCCCACTGATTTGAGATCAACACCGATACAAACGCCGCAAACCGCGATTTAAAAAGTATTTAAGTATGTTCATTGCTAAAAAGAATCTTCTTGTTCCAGTTATGCATTAGCCAGCAACTATGTATTTAATGTAACCTTTTAATCTACAAACGAGAAACAGAACAAACATGATTTTCAATCAAATATTCTCTACGCAGTTTGGCTTTCTAGTGGGGTCTCATCTCGGGTTTTTGCGGGACTTAATGCCCCATAGCTCACGTCCAACTGAGGTTGAGGGGCAGTATTTGCAGTGACAACTAGTCGAGCAGGCTTTAACTGGTTATTTTATTTGCTTATTATTTATACTTAAAATATACAACTATACAGCGCATCTATAATCAATTTAATTACTTCTGTATTTGATTTCTGAAATTATAAAATTGCCTCCTGATTACATAACTTTTTTAACTATGATTATTATTTTCAGGGAATATGATAAAATAGCAGAACAATGTTTTGATACATCAAAAGATCATACCTGTTTTATAATCCATCCTTATGTAAAATGGGGTCCTCAAAAGTTAATAGGTACAAAACCAGATCAACAGTTACAAGAAGCAGCTGCTCTTATCAGAACATTAGCACCATGGAAAGTAAATGATTCACTTGCAGTAGCATTAGATAATCTTGATAAGAAACAATTATTCGGTTCAGGAACAGCTGATAAATTAAAAGAACGTGTGAGATCTGATAAAAACATAACAGCAGTGTTTATAAATATGAGTACTTTAAAAAATGCACAACTTGAAGAATTAGTTAGGTTATTTAAACTTCCAATATTTGATAGGTATCAAATTGTTTTACAAATATTAAGACTACACGCAATTAGTAAACATGCAAAACTACAAGTAGCTTTAGCTGAAGTTGCATATTTAAAACAAAATTTGAAAAAATATTACGCCCATATGGTAGGCAGCGATTTTGATACTAAAAGATTAATGTTCCTAAACCGTGAAAATAAGATTAAAACTGAAATACAAAAATTGAGAACGCAAAGGGAATTATTGCGAAAAAAGAGGCGTGAAATGAATTATCCAGTTGTTGCCGTTGTTGGTTATACTAATGCAGGAAAAACTAGTCTTATAAAAGCATTAACTGGTGATACAAAATTACAACCTAAAGACCAATTATTTGCAACATTAGATGTTACTGTACATTCTGGTTTGTTGAAATCTAATTTGGAAGTTTTATATGTGGATACTGTAGGGTTTATATCAAATATACCAACCAGTCTTATGGAATGCTTTATTGCTACTTTAGAAGATGCCATTTTTGCGGTGAGTTACAAATAACTTTAAATAATTATATAGTAAATTGTTATTTTAGGATATTATACTTCACGTTGAAGACTTGTCATCAGAAAATATTGAATTTCAAAGGAAACATGTTTTGGCTACTTTAGATAACTTAGCTAGAAAAATATTTAAAGAAAAAATTGCTGATAAGTTAATAACAGTTGGAAACAAATGTGATTTACTTGATGGAAATGAATTAACTAATGTAATGCCAGTTTCTGCACATACAGGAATTGGTTTAGATAAACTCAGGGAAGTTTTAGAAGAAAGACTATTGCAAGTTACTGGTAGAAGCATGTTAGTGTTGAAAGTACCTATTGGTGGAGATGAAGCTAGGTTAGATATCTAATTGTTTTCTTTGTTTGATTTGCTACATTTGTTTGGTTTTAGATGGCTTTATAAGCATTCCTGCGTGGTTGATACTGATGAGGATCCAAATGATGGCCAATTCCAAAGGATTAAAATTATCATTACATCAGCTAATTTAGCTAAATTTAAACATTTGTATATAGCTAGTGGAAAGCGATAATAAAATCAATCTTTTTTAAACTTGTTTTAGTTTTATACCTTGCATAGGCCACGCCCCTTTTAGAACATGACTGCTAAATGATTTTCCTTCAAATATGGCACGTGATCTGCAAGGATGGTTTAATGGAACAACGAATGCAAAAGGACGCGTTCTTTACATTTACGACAAACGGGAATCACGATTCTCGCAACTAAATACGTCAACATTCCACTATCGGATGGGATATGGAGCAGATGTTCTTGACAAAGCTATACTCAAAAACATTGAATATGATGTCTCTGTAAGGGTTCAGATCATAATCCAGTCGTGTTGGAAATCTTTGGTAGAGACTGTAGAGAGGAGGAACGACCTGTCTATTTACAGAACACACTGGCCGCTTTTCTCTGGCATCCTAGACGAGGATTTGGACAGCTTGCCCATAATACAAAGGGAAGATGATGTGAACTGTGCCGTCGACAAGCTGATAAGATAAATATCGCTTTAGGAAATCACTAAAACCTTTAATAGGCGTGCTAACAATCCTGTAGGTCTTTTGAGAGCAAAAATTTAATTCGAGAACCTAACCGTGTCAGGCGTATTTGGCAACGTTGCCACATTCTTGAAGTTTTTTCATTCACGACCCTATATATAGTAAATATACATACATATGAAGACGAGTTTATTTTCTAAGAAAACATTTAAATTATGCGTGTTATTTAGTTCAGATTCAATCTTAAAAAAAAACTTCGTTACCACTCTAGTATATAGCAATATAACAAGAATGTTTATGTTGCACTGTGAAGACCGACCAACACAATTGCGCTAATTATTGTCCAAAACTGTAAATTGCAAATGTCAATATCAACAACAAAATACACTAATGACATATTAATTGTAAATATTTTTAGGTTAGGTTATGCAAGTGTCTCCTCATGATAATCGCCAATATCATTTTATTTACGACAATGCGTCAATATTTTTAGGTTATGTAAGTAGGGCACTTACATAATAATCTAGTGTAATTTTAACAATATATAATAATGCCAAATTTATAATGAAAAACTTTTTTTATTAAACGTGTAGTATAAAATGTTTTACTATTACTAATTCAACCATAATTTCTTCACCAAAACAATTTCTTAAGCATCAATCAAATTTAATTTGTTGATGGTTTGTAGGAATGAACAATATCAATAAACCATTGCACAGCCTCTATAGGTGCATCTGGATAAATGCCATGACCTAAATTAACAATATATCTGTTATAACCAAAATCATTCATCATTTTAGTAACATATTTGGTCAAATTTTCTTTATCGCTATAAAGAGCACATGGATCCAAATTGCCTTGTAATGTAATATTTTTAGCAATAGGGCGCACAATTTCTGGCTTAGTAACCCAATCCAAACTAAGAACTTCATATCCAGAAGTAACCTGCAAATCCATGAAGTGCCCACCACCTTTTGCAAAGAATACCTAAAAATTAATAACATGAATAAATATAGAAATTTAATTAAAGTTCTGACTTACCATTGGTACTGGAGCCAAACCCTTATCTTTTAATTTCAATAATAAACTAATACGAATGTTTTTTACTAATGGGAACATAAATGCTTTATAAACATCAGAATTTAAATATTCAGCGCTGCTTTCGAATATTTGAAGCATTTGAGCACCATATTCAACTTGCATAACAAGATAGTCAACAATTACTTCAGCTAATTTTTCGAGTAATTCACGTGCTTGATCTTCATGCGCGTAGATCCAACGTTTGGCTTTTGATGCAGTTTTTGTTCCACTGCCTTCAACCATATAAACCATCAAAGTCCACTGTAAAATGTAATAAAATGTTGAGATCATATAGTTATTTATATATTTAATTACTTACGGGTGCTGCAGAGAATCCAATTAATGGAACTTTACCCTTTAAAGCATGTCTGGTTAAGCGGATTGCTTTACCAACATATTCCAAACGTTCAACTGCACCTTCCCATTTTAAGTTTGGTAAAGTTTCCAAGGTTAATGGCTTTGGGAAAACAGGACCCTATAAAAATAATTTAATAAGAAAAATATAAACCCAGTAAAATTATGGTTTTCTAAATAATAGCACAGTCAATTTAGTTGTCGTATGTACGCATATATATATATATATATTTATAAAAGGTGAGTCGAGAAGAACGCACCAAACTCCAAAAGTGTATTGTAAGTATTATTTTGATGAAAATAATCGACAGAGTGGTTCTGTAGTAGGTTGCCATCAACCACTGCTACAAAAAAATTGCATTGATTTGCTTCATGATTCTTTGTAGCTTCAGAGATCTGCTATAGACTGGTTTCTTGCTAATAAACTCGGTATAAATGACCAGAAAACTATGCACATGGTATTCATATTAATAAAGTTTCATGAGAACAAAGGTGCAGAAATGGTAAAACTTCTTGTACTCTGAACTGAGATGGGAACTCCATGTAGATCAGTTATCTAAATAACTAGCAAAGGCTGCGTTTGTATTAAGAGGTCTGGTGGGTGCGGTTCAAAGAGACGTTGTCATGTCATACTGTTCTCTGTTTCAATCTATCTACTCATATGCTCCTTCAGCATTACATAGAAGAGCTGTGAAGGTATTATGTAGTCAAACTCATAGAAGCACCAGTGATTGGCATGTTCGAACTACTGCAAATTCTGACTGTCACCAATCACAACAGCAGAGATCAGCATAATTATGATACATATTTTGGAAGTAACATCTTTCCAGACTTCAATAGAGTATATATTATGAACCAAATCAAAAAAACCAAAGTAAGCACAAATGTTTTTAGTAAATAAGTAAATAATTGCACTGATACTGATAATTTCATTTAAATGTATTTTGTGTAAATGTGTCCAACTGTAATTTTTAAATTAAACAGTCAAATAGTAATTTTATATTATACAATACTCTCTCCTAGAGTTTGGTAAATTCCTCCCAACTCACCCTATATACATATATATACACTTACTTTGCATAGACATGACATATATTATAATAAAACATCATTACCTTCTCTGGTTCCATAACAACTTCCAATCCTAAAGCTTGAGGAATAACAAGAATATCGCTAAAAATTATAGCAGCATCCAATTCATACTTCCGTATTGGCAGCAATGTAGCTTCACATGCTAATCTTGGCGTTTGGCATATTTCGAAGAATGAATGTAGTTTACGCAACTCACGGAATTCTAAAAATCATTAAAATGTCATTAATTAATTTATATTACAAAAGTATTGTCAAACTAAATCTAAAAGCATATTGAGCAGAATTAACCCAAGATCGCTTGCGTACCTTTCTAACATAATCGATCGTGTGTTATTTTATCTAATAATTAGGAATACATACAAATTTGTCTTAAACTTATTGTTATGTTTATTATGTCAAACTCCATATAATAATAAAAGTATTATATTTATAATAAACATAAATAAACACAAAGTAAACACCCTTACATTTGAAAACTCAAAGTCGTTAGATTTCGTTCTAACAAATTCAGATTTTTGTATGTATAATGACGTTATTAATCGCTAAATAAACTGGCTATATGTTCAAATGTGCTTGACTGCGGTTAGCGTTAAACTTACAAGTGTAGTCCTTCCTCCAGCCAACAAGAAACAAGATTTTTAATGACTAGATCAGCTTTTATTAGCAAATAACTTAAATTGTTAATTTTATGTAACAACGCGACTGATCCCAAGTTGATCAATATACTCATCCAATATTCAAACGCTTTACAATCTACCTAGAGATATACCAAAAGTTGTAATCGTTTTATTGAAGAATCGTTCATATAATTTATATATTAAACTGCGCTACTTTAGTAATTGAATTCATTTTATAGTCAATTGACAATCTGATAAATTGTCTTTGAGGTTATCTAATAATTATTCAATAAAACTATATAACCTACCAGCTAAATAGCGTCCAGCTTGTCTCATTATCCAAATTGGTAATTTGTCTGGAGTTTCCCCTCTTGCAGCTTTAAGAATTCTATCATTTTTTAAAGCCGGAAAATCCGTAGATTTGATAAAATTCTCAACTTCCTAAAAGACATTTTTACAAGTTAACATAATATCGTATTATTAGACAATTTAATAATTACCTCGTCTGTATACATCTTATATGATTATATGAGTAAAGGAACGGAAGATGACCAGCTAGAAATCAACTTGAACAACAACAATTGAACCTAACCATAAACAGCTTCACTCATTTTTAGATCGCATTGTTGCGTATAGATGGCGCTAGCAGTACAAAAAATATTTTAGGTTTGTTCCAACCGACATCGCTCGGCAGTTTGCAAACTGGTTGCGACTAATACATGGATTATTTTTGCGCAAGCGCCGACTTTGTACTGGTCCCCGACTGAATACAAATTGCTTTTCGGTTGGAACGCTCCACAACCAAGTTTTTGACTAAATTCAAACATGAAATAATAAAACAATTTACTACGTTTTTTTATCACTAATTTGTGATAAAAAACGTAGTAAATTGATCTATTATTTCATTAACATGAGTTATCACGTAGTAGAGGTCACAACCATCAATTATATTAAATTCAAACAGTTTAAAAAAGTGAGGTTATGTAATGTAAACAAATATTAAAAACTAAAACTGTTTAACATATCACACCTGACGTTGTGTATCACATTATTCTATTACTATTTTTATAGAAATAAATATATAATTAAACAGTTACTCATCACTCATCTTTAAAAAAACTAATTTACAATAAACTTTATTCCATTATTTTTCACTACAACTATAATTAAGTTTCAGATAAATAATTTACTGTTATTATCATTAAATTTAAATTCTACTAATTAAATAAATTGCGGTAGATGCGGCAGGAGGTATTTCAATTTCATTAATTTCAATAGCGGCAAAATTTTTACTCTTTGCGCATGACTGGGGCGGTTCCGGATTTTTAGTACATGCTTCTGATCGCTGACTGTTTCTGACGGTCCACAACTTGGTTGTGGACGATTTGGGGTCAGGTTGGAACGCCCGACTTCTAGTCAGAGTCATGGTTTGTGTACGGTTGGAACGCGAAAGTTCAACTGCGCACAATCCTGACGGTCCCAAACCGCGTTTGGTGTCGGTTGGAACAAACCTTTTAAAATTAAATTGCTGATTTCTTTAGAATGCCATAGATGTTTTAAACATCCAAAGAATATTTTACATAAAACCTTAATATAATGGAAACACTGTTTTTAAATTTTTATTATTAATATATAACCGCAGATAAATATATTTTGTTTGTTTGTTTGTATTATCATTTGTGGTATATATTTGTTTACTGAACTACTTACTTGCATTCAGGTCCGTAATAAGGATAATTTGTGCTAACTAATTCGTAAGTCGTATCTACACCAAATTTTGTGTGCTTTTTGTCTAAATTTACTGATTTTTCCGGTCTAGATCTGCAAAAAAAATTGAATGCCATGGCTCCAGAAACGTTTGAAAAAGAAAGCAATTTTATTTATAAATACCGAAAGAATCATCCAGTGGCGTACTGAACAATATTAGCGCAAAGAACAAAAAAGAAAAAACACCATAAAAATTTTTGAAAGTAGCTTAAACAATTTTTTATTTTATTTTTTATTCTGGTTACACCAAGCACGCAGTCCATTACAAACTTACTAGCCAATAATCATATCAACACCAACTAGAGTGCCTCGCCTAAGTATTTAATAGCGTTTTCGGCTGTGTCACACTTTATGCACTAGGGTGTCCTTGATGCATATTGGCTGACAACGCTCTTTTTCAGAATGCCATATTGTAGTATAGAGAATTTTGGGGTGCCCCAGAGCGACCTCAAATGTCACAGCCAAAAACGCCATAAGTGTTCATCAATGGATTAGATACCACTATCCTCTCTAACAAAGTTTTAACTGATGTTGACTGTGGTTGCACTCATGCCTTTGACCGTTTTAGCATTTTTCATTTGCGCTTACATTTTACACATTCCATGGGCGACGTTGTTCTGAGATTGAAGAATGCTAAAGCGAAGAAAGACATAAGTTTAACCACATCCAACATAATTTTTGTGTATATTAAGTTGCCTATTATACCGGCCAAACAATTCGTGTCTAGCTGTACTAACGTTTGCAGAGACAAACACTTGCCCGTAATCATACACTAGAGAACCCCGTCCGACAGTGTGTGGCCACCGAGAATGACGTTTTGTATCATTTAGAAAGAGGAGAACCATCCCCACAGATACGGCCTCGATTGGATATCAAATAAAATACCTCATTAGCTTCAAGTGAGCACTCAGATTAGAATTAGGTTAGACTGTATTGTATTTTTATTTATTACCTCTCCCTCTCATACGTTTAAATAACAAAACTAAATTCTGTCTTTGCACCTGACATGATAAAATACTATATATAAGTTAAATTAAAAAAATAACTCAAGAAGTTATAGTCGATTTTATATATAATATATGTACTTCATCATAGCAGAGCCAGGATTAAGAAAAACAATCCAAAACACTTGCCTGAAGTAAGTCAAACTACAAGCTAAACGTTCTTTTTCATAATGAATTTATTATTTTACATGTAACATGTATGTAACTAACCAATAAGATAATTATAACAACTGCGCTTATGCAATTAATACAATCTTTATAAATGCAGGCAATCTTAAATACACTTTATCAAAACTTTCTGACATTCTTAAAGAATTATATTGTCTCCCACACCGCAACCCATCTTGCTAGCATGAAGTTTTACAGTTAAAAATCTTCGTTAGTCCGGCACAGACAAATAATCTTTCGACGACGTCAATGGCAATCAGTCTCGCGATTAGTGTAGGTGACAGCGTCCCTGATAACAATCTTTAAGAAAGCCTTAAAGACTCTTCGGTTCTCTTTGTAGATCAAATCGGAGATACGCTTGATTCCGCCGTGACAAGCAGTCTAATGACCGGTTTGGTGATACCCTAGATCAGTGTTTCCCAACCTTTTTTGTGCCATGCCCCACCTAAGCCTTTCTAATATTCTAATGCCCCCTATGTAACATATACATAACTTTTAATATTAAAAAATTGAATTGTTCACTTAAGAAACTTAAATGATAAGTTTTAGGAAGAAATCACTAAGAAATTGTTAACACTGCATTGTTTAGCAAGATTTTAAAGCGTCCAGGGGTCCCCTCGGAGCCTGCGCTCTGCCGCAGGGAAGTTAACTTCACGACTCCAAAAACCCAGTTGATATTTTGGTTTCGTCAAACAAACTTATAATATTTATTGGCCGCAATTGTTTAAATGGCCCGAAGCAAAACGGTTAAACTCGTGTCAAATCCATTTTCAAACTGCCCACCTGTGGGGCGTGGACCCCACGTTGGGAAACACCGCCCTAGATGTTATCACAAAGAACTTTGATGACGTGTAGCGTCTTTTCTCAAACCTTTGCTGCTACTCTGTCGCGTGCTACGTTACTACGTGAAAGCAAAAACCAACGTAGCTGCTAGTCCGCATATATCGGTTAGCAACGCGCTCGAACGCCCTCTTTCGGTCAATCGCTAGCCGATAAACAGACCCTATAAATTTAAAGTATAGCACCAGTTGTTGAGAAAAAACTCAAACGTTCAATCAAAACAAAAAAAAGACTGTTGACAAAACAATTTGGCTTTCTTCAAAAAAATGTATAGTATAGAAAAGAATAAGAGTTAGCATAAAATTCCCAAATGATCCTTTTTATGTTATGAAAAGAAGCAAAAAACCAAAAGCGTTTAATTCCGATTGAATTGGGGTTACACAAAATCTACTCTCTGAAATGACAAAGTCACTTTCCCCCTGCAGCTTCTGTTTAAGAAAATGACTGTCCCCAACTTAATAAGACATCCGGCCGCCTATAATAAGGTTTGCACTTACTGATACGAGGAAAGAAGTTGAATTCCTCTTGAGTCCAACTCTGTTGAATGTAATTTCAATAAAATGCTGAGCCAATTAACTTTGTAGCAGACGTGTACAACGGCAAAGCTTACAATTTCTTAAGCAATCTATCCAAAAAAATCGACAGAGGTCAGGTACGGGTCAATAGATTACAAAACCAACTGTAAAAAACTTCCAAGAACAATAAGGCTCAAAAAATTGTTAAAATGGTGGAGATGCAGCGTAAAGTTGTTGGATATTCGGATTAACGTAATCAAACACTTGTGTGAATTAATAGTATATTGTTGGAGCAAAGGAAAAACACGTCTGTTACGTACAGCGTCACAAACAAGAAGTGGGACGCTTAAGAGAGCGTCACTTAAGCTTCCCTAGTGTTAACATCACTAGATGGCGCATAAGTCAGATATTACAAATTTTAACACCCCCACTAGATCTGATAATTGCGCTACATTTAACATTTATTGAGTGAGTCCCATCTCTCTCACGAGCTTATTGTGCTTTTCTGTACACAATGCCTTTGTAAGCACATCCGAGGGCATCTCATGTGTGGACAAATACTTTACTTCCACATGTTTCGCGTTTACAGCGTCTCTTACAAAGTGGTGTCTTACATCTATGTGCTTTGAACGCTTATGAAACACCGGGTTTGCTGACAACTTAATAGCACTTTGGTTATCACTGTAAACAGTCACGCATTTATCTTCATCCACGAGTTCACTGATTAGATTTCTCAAATAAATGGCCTCTTTAGTGGCTTCAGATAAAGCCATATATTCTGCTTCAGTGCTACTTAATGCAACGGTAGTTTGCTTTCTACTTTCCCACGATATTGTGGCGCCTGATAGCTTGAAGCAAAACCCTGTGACTGATTTGCGATCAGCTGGGTTTCCCGCCCAATCGGCATCCGTAAAACCCTCCAAAGTTTCTTTACCTTGTACATATTTCAGTTTTAAGCCTTTGGTTAGTTTTAGGTATCTAAGCACTCTCTTTGCCCAAGACCAATGGGTTGAATTATAACAATTATTAAATTGGCTTAAAAAACTTACAGAATAAGATATATCAGGCCTCGTCAATACCGCTAAATACATCAAGCTTCCAACTAACTGTTGGTATGGCACATCAACTTCTTTGGCTAGCTCTACGGCGTTATCTCGTGACATAGGAGTCTTTATAGTCTTACAATCTTCCATTGAGAACTTAGTTAACAATTGCTCTATGTACTTTTCTTGACTCAAAGTAATTTCTCCATTTCCTGACTCGACATCCATTCCGAGACAGTGCCTTAGCTCACCAAGATCTTTGATCTTAAACTTATTTATAAGTACATTTTTCAAGCATTTGATTTCTTCTACACAATTTGAAAAAACAAAGAAATCATCTACGTATAATGCCACTATAGTCAAACGATCACCATTCTTCTTGGTGTACAAGCAAGGTTCATGTTTAGAATTCTGGTAGTTCAATTTATTCATGACAACATTCACCTTCTTATTCCATGCCCGAGATGCCTGCTTTAAACCATAAATGGCTTTGTTCAATTTAAGTACCTTGTTAACATTGTCTTGCACATTGAAACCTTCAGGCATCATCATAAAAACTTCCTCATCTAAATCCCCATTCAAAAAAGCAGTTGGTACATCTAAATGATACATTTTTAACTTTAACCTTACTGATAGAGCGAACAACAATCTTAAGGTCGAGTGACGTACAACAGGCGCAAATATTTCGTTATAATCTACTCCTGGCTGTTGACTGAATCCCTTAGCCACCAAACGCGCACGATACCGCACTTCAAGACCGTCACACTTGCGCTTGAAAACCCACTTGCACTTCACAATCGTCCCTTTCGTTGGGACGTCGACGATTTCCCACGCACGGTTCTTCTCAAAACAGCTGAGCTCGTGGTCCATCGCGCATCTCCATTTCTCGTGGTCTGGACGAGCCAACGCCTGTTCCACACTGGAGGGGTCTTCTTGCACGTCGATGTCATTGTCAATTCCCGCGTAGGTTGCATAAGTCACATAATCGTGAAGTATCTTCGGCTTCGGAGTTCTGGATGACTTTCTTACTTCTTGTTCGATGTAGTCACCATGTCCCTCGCTGCCTGATGCGCTGCAGTCATCTGGGACATATGAGTCTCCACTGCTGTTGACTATTTCCGACGGTGCAATGGACTCATCCGATGACACTGGAGTCTCTTCACCATCGTCTTCACTTGCTGCCCCCACTGAATCAGTTGCCTCAACACCAATGTGTTGATCTTCATCCAGGCTGTGATCTACATTAATGGTCAACAAGTCATCTTCTTCAAGGATTATGACGTCTCGGCTCACGATTATTTTGCTCTCTGCAGGATCATATAGCCTATACCCCTTTGTATTGTCACTAAAGCCGACAAAAATCATTTGTTTGGCTTTCTTGTCGAATTTCAGCCGCTTCTCCTTTGGCACATGCACCATTGCCTTGCTGCCAAAGATGCAAAGATGGCTCACATCTGGCTTACGGCCTGTCCAAATTTCAGTCGGTGTTTTTTCACCCCTTCCTGCTACCGGAAGTCTATTTCTCAAATAGATAGCGTGATTAACGGCTTCAGCCCAAAAACGTTTGTCCAGTTTTGCATCAAACATGAGACATTTAGCCTTTTCCACCACCGTCCTGTTCATCCGCTCAGCTGAGCCATTCTGCTCGGGCGTGTAAGGAGTGGTCATCTGGTGAATGATGCCTTTTTGACTCATAAAAGCTTTAAACTGCTTATTACAAAATTCACCACCGTTGTCTGATCTCACTATCTTTATGGAACAATTTGTTTGATTCTCCGCCATTGCAGCAAACTGTTTAAACTGGTTGAAAACTTCATCTTTCGTTTTCAGGAAATAACCAAAAGCCATCTTACTGTAGTCATCAATTATTATGAGGAAATACCTAGAGCCACCAAACGATTTCGTTTCGATTGGCCCACACACATCCATGTGAATGAGCTCCAAAATGCTCTCTGCTCTATTTCCTTTCTTAGGAAACTGTGCTCGAGTCTGTTTTCCTTCACAACATACCATACAGCTTCTTTTGGATTCAACGACTTCTCCATCCATTTTCATACCAATGACACTTTCTTTCTTCGACATTTGATTTAGTGTTGAACTGTTTGCATGACCAAACTTTCTATGCCATGTGTTAGTTGCAAGCAAACATGCTTCATCATCAGCTGTGTTTAACTTGTAAACATTGTTCGTCTGTGTAGCTGTTCCCACTAGTTGATTATCTTGCGTGTAGATAGAGCAACCATCCTCATCAAATTTCACTTTATTCCCTGCCTTTATCATCTGGCTAACTGAAAGTAAATTTGTGGATAACTTGGGTACACAAAATACATCTCTGATGGTGACGTCATTCACCGCATTGTTCACACGCGTATGAAGCTTGACGATACCCTTGCACGACACAGTCATTGTTTCTTTGTTTGCAGCGATAATTTCTTTAACAAATTCACTATTGGACGTGCTCTGCAGCCACTTTTCGTCAGCAACGAAGTGAGCACTGGCACCTGAATCAACGTACCAATCATCTTTGTTAAATTCACCCGATAGGAACACGGCACTTAGTCCAAAGTTCTTCCGTGCACTTCCATTTCTGTTATCGCTGTCTTTCTGCTGTGGGCACTTGTTCTTGTAGTGACCAAACTGTTTACAATGGTAGCATTTGACGTTTGACAATTGCTTCTTCTTGTCCTTGTCAGTGACCTCACTGGCACCCCGGACGCCTTTCCCATTACAGTTGCCTGCCTGTCCACGCCATCTAGCGCTGAATGCGCTACCTGCACTGTCAGTATCTTCCATGTCGAGCAGCTTCGATTTGATGTTGTCGGCCGTTATGGCGATTCCACTATGCTCAATCGCCATTATCATCGGCGAATATTTCTCCGGCAAACCTGCCAGTAGGAGAGATCCAACCCATTCATCGGAAATTTCGAAACCTGTGCTCTTCAGCCGTTGGGCCGTTTCCACAATCTGTCTAACATACGCCAGCATGCTATCACAGTTATCTAATCTTGTGGAAATTAATGTTCGCAGCAGTGTTATTTTCCTTGTCGACCCTTTGTCATCAAACATTCCTTTCAAGCATTTCCACAACTCTTTTGCTGTCTTTGCATTCTTGATGTGGACATATAACGAAGTATCGATCGTTAATATCAATTTGGCTTTGCACTCAGCCACCTTAGCTTCAGTTTGTCTGCCAGCTTCGTCTTCTATGATGCATCCATGAAGTCCTTCGAGAACCAAGAAATTCTCCACCGCGAAGGCCCAATCATCATAGTTTTCACGACCCTTCAGCCTCGGCACATTCACTAAGTAACTTCCCGACATCTTTAACCTCACACCAAACACGTGGTTGTTCGCGACGATCGACCGGTAAAAGTCTTAAGATCTCGATTACTAAACCGCACTACTAATTAACACGCGCACTGGGTTCCCATAACCTGTTGGATATTCGGATTAACGTAATCAAACACTTGTGTGAATTAATAGTATATTGTTGGAGCAAAGGAAAAACACGTCTGTTACGTACAGCGTCACAAACAAGAAGTGGGACGCTTAAGAGAGCGTCACTTAAGCTTCCCTAGTGTTAACATCACTAGATGGCGCATAAGTCAGATATTACAAATTTTAACAAAAGTATCTTCTAATAGTGGTCAAAGCTTATAGCCCTGTGATCAAAGTCCAATAAAACCGCTAGTAAACACTCTTAACTCATGAATTATCGATGTTTGGCTTTATTTAGTTTACCACGCCCATCCCGCCCATGTGTGTTATTGAATTAAAATTTTGTCCACATTAGAAATATTAGTCACTAACTTAACGGAGAAGCGGAAAACTTTGAAGTACTAGACAACCCACATTCAAGCAATCAATTAAGTTATTGACTGTCATGACAAATATCATTTACTTAAACAAAAAACGTAACTTACAATTCCCAAACTAAAAACACTCAGCCAGGTGGACGGGTACTTTATTTATAAACTGCAAACGTGTAACTTCAACTATTATCCCACGCTAACCCAAGTGTAAGTTATCAATAAATAAGATGTTTCTCCCAAGTGCAAATGCCAGTTAGGCGAGAACAGGGAAACAGTCTGGCTAACAAACGCTCGGGCGGGTAGTCAAAAGACTTAGTTCATAAATTACGTAGCTATAAATAGTGCACCCCGCCCACCTGCCAGATATCAAGGAATTACATGTTTTTTCCAAGTGCGTGCATCAGTTGTCACTTAATGCGGCGAGAAATAATGTAGTCATGAAGCTGCTATTTTTCACCATCGACTATGAGTCGAAGCAGACCACTAGCCAAAAGCAACAATACCTAGCCGACCAGAGTAAAAACCATTTAAGCCCCGGGTCCAGAAAGTCCACCACCAATATACTTTAGTCACACCAGCAAATAAACCCAGGGTAACCCTTTTACCCCCTTCAAACAAGTCGTAAAGAAAAGAAGAAGATACCAGCCAGCGTTCCAACGGGACCAAGCAACATCTGGCTGCAGCCCTTTCAAGACAAGACGAGCCTATCGTAACTATCTTCCCAGTACACATAGATAAATCCAGGAGCATGGCATATGGCAAAACCGCACTCGACTCACGCTCGTGTAATAACACCAACCGCCCTCGCTGACGCATTTCTAAATGACCAATTAGACGGACCTAGTTCAACCGCGCAATCCCCAGTTGCAACCAAACCCTGGGGGGGCTCAACCAACAAGTCTTTACCATGAACCTGACAGGGCCTTCCCGGTATCACCGTACTCGATGCCGGGAAACGAAACATAATTGCCCCAAGACTTTTACACACCTAGAAAATTACTCCAGGAAGTTTCCCAAGGCCCGGTGGCCATCTACAATAAGCAAACCACAACACAAAAAATCCAAAAAAATGCTTTCATCTAAGGCAAGTACCTATCGATAGGAGTTGGTCTATCAACTGCACCATTTCTTCCTCCACGGATCGTTTCCAGACCAGGAAGACGGTGACATACAGTAAAAGTAGCCAATGTATGACTAACAAACACTCGCCCGCAAAATCGTGCCATCTATCAGCGAAATCAAGAAACCCTATCGCTGCACCAAGCACCGTAGCTCTCCGTCGTTACACTTCTGATTCGCAAGCTCCCCTTCCAACGGTTCGTGCGCAAAATCGCCCAAGACAATCTGCGTTTCTAAAATTGCGTCGTCATAGCCTCCCAAGAAGCCAGCAAAACCTATCAGTCTCTTCAAAAACACCAACCTGTGCATCCAGTTGGCCGCATCATTTCACAAATTGCGCATTAGAACAAGCAAACAAATTCAGAACAAGACTAACGCCCGATTTCTACAGCATGACTTAAAACTCAACTAGATCTTAAGCAGAGTCTTAAGACGTAAGCTCAGTTTATACCTTTGCACCATTTTATTTGCGTAAAGCAGATCTTAAACATATGATATCATTTTTAACAACTTGAGCTCCAAAACGTAACCTTAATATTGCAATTACTCTTATCAATATTATTTTATTAAGTTAAAACAATTGTTTACTTACTTGCTTTTGTATACAGTAATGCATTTTATAGTATAATTGGGTCCAAAATAAGCAAATTATCATTTTCTTTAAAACATATATTTTATGTGTTGGATAACACTAATCAACAATTTTTGACATTTATATTATATATAGTCAGTGAGAAACTGATTAAGACAGAAACGTTTGTTTTGCCAATTAGAAAACAGAAATGGAAGTATTGGCGACGTTGCTAAATCTACCCAGATCCTAGCGAAGACGCAGTTTTTAAATGCATGATGCAACGCAACGCAATTTCTTTTTTGTCTTAAGTGATGTTGCAGAAACCGGGCTTAAGAAGACACAAAGTTCAATGTTAATACTAGTTAGGAATAGAGGAAATATTAGTAATTGTGATCGTTTTTCTTTTATTAAGTAGTAATTACAGGGCACTTAAAGCATACATACCTACGAAACTTACACAATTAAGCAATATGCTTATACTGTATTAAATTTGCAAATGATCCCCTATATTATAATTTGCAATCAATTTGCAACAGTCCTGTTTCTGTATTGAATCATAAAAATAATTATGAGATATAGGATCTGAGATTTGAAGCGCATTTATTTTCTTAGGAAATTATTTCAATCCTACATAATTAATATATTTGAACACACTGTAAAATAAGATATGGAAACAAAGTACAAATAAAAGCTTAATTGTTAAACAGAGAAACAAAATTAAAGAAGAAACGAAAAGGAACTAATAAAATCACATTTTTTTCCGCATTCGTAAACATAAAATGTAATAAGAAAGAGGAATTATTAAACGGGAGTGTCCAGTTTTGCTAATGAATGATTGAAATAAAATTTATGATAATTCTTTCAATTTCATTACGATTAAAATAAAATATATACATGATGTATGATTGGAAAACCATAGTACTTAAACTTAGATTATATATAAAATAAACATTGGATTAAAATAAATACAGCCTGCACAATTAATTAATACTGAACACACCTATGATTAAGTTCGTAGTCTTATATCTCAAAACATAGTGATGCTTGGACAGTAATTTGGTTACTTTTTTATTCCTACTAAATCATTGACTGTAAAACAATTAATTAAAATAAGGAACAATTTAAAACAAAGACTCGATGAGTTAAAATGGTATTGATGATAAATAAAGTAGTCCCTGCCGCAATTTAAAAACAAATATTGGATGGGAAACGTTGGTATCAATACAAAGGTTTTCGCCGATTATTCTGTTGAATGACAACACTAAAAAAAAAAGCAATATCGAGCAAGTACCCGACGTATAGATGGCGTTGCACATCAAAAATAATATAAACGTACATTTGCTACACCAGACATTGTAGAAACAAGCAAATTGGAGCTGTTTTCATTTATTACAACTCATTCCTTACCTTATATAATAATTAAAGCGTGCTAGCATAACAAACAAAAACAATTTTTATTCAATGTTGTTCGGTTGATGTTTTGTGTGTGATTGGACTCGATTGAAGCTGTAGCTATATTTATTAATGCAATTCCGCACTTATCAAAATGTGTTTAGTCAGAGTTTCATGCAAATCTAGTGTTGTAGCGCTCATATCATTCCAGAGCAACCGTGTTACCGTTCGAAAACCAGACCACAAAACATAATGAAAGAAATGACAAAACGCAAATCAGAATGCAGCTTATTTGCATCATGTTTTACAAACTATGTTTAGTCATAGCTGAACGCTGCTGTATGTATAAAATTCTAAAGTACAAAACAAGACCAAACATTTATTTATTAGTGTTAGTATAAAAATGTTGTCAATAATTCTAAACTACCAAAAAACGAAAGAATGAAATATTTTTATCAAATGCAAGTCTAAACGTAGCTTTACTTTTTTTCTAGTATGTTTTGCAAATGATGTTTTAGTCAAAACTTTAAAATTGCTTTAGAAAATTCTACAACCGCAATACATAATCAAGTAATAAAAAAGTTGCTGTAAATGCAAATCACAACAAAGAAATGATAAAATTTTCATCAAATGCAAGTCTAAATGCAGCATGCTTTGCAAATAATATTTTTGTCAAAATTAAAAGTTGCATTAGACAATTCTTAACTATACACGCTGCTTTAAAAAAATACAAACCATGACAAAAGAATGAAAAAAACCACTCAAATGCAAGTCTAAACGCAGGTTTGCATAGCATTCAAAAAGTCCCGTAAAAGATGTTTTTGTCAAAACTGAAAGCTGCTTTAGAACATTCTAAACTACATATCATGACATGCAAGGCTGAACTCAGCTTTAGAAGTCTTTGGCAAAACTGAACACTGCATTAGGATAACTACAAATCATGACAAAAAAATTGAAAAAAATAATGTTAAATGCAAGTCTAAACTCAGCTTTACATTTCTTGCAAGATGTCCTGTAAACAATGTTTTTGTAAGAACAGAAAGCTGCTTTAGGGATTTCTAAACTACAAATCATGACTTGCAAGTTTAAACAGCTTTAGAATTCTTGAAGCACGAGTATTATATCAGTGTTTATGACAAAACTAATAAGTAAGAAAACAAATAATGAGCAAACAATGTTTTTGTCAAAACTGAAAAAAAAACGTACACCTAAACATAATACTCACACTGCAAGAAATGTTTTTGACATAACTGAACTCTGTTTTAGTAAAGTACAAATCATGACAAAAGAATTTGAAAAAGGTGTCATATACAAGTCTAAACGTAGCTTTACATTTCTTGAAGCATGTCTTGTAGACAATAACTTGCTAAAGCTGCTTTAGAAAACTTACAAATTATGACCAATGGATGGAAAAATTGATGTCATTGCAAGTCTGAACGCAGCTTTAGAATTATTGCAGCTTGAGTATCATGATTGAGGAACAATGTTTAATGTAAGTCTGAACACAGCTTTAAGTATTGTTTTATTGCAAGTCTTGATGCAGGTTTAGCTTGATAATACTTGTAGGACGCTTATTATGCTAGAGAAACAACATTTTTTTAATCATTTGTAAACAGCTTTAGATTATTGATCAAAAGAACGGAAAAAACATTTTAATCAAACCTGAAAGCAACTTATGAAGTTGTAGCATAATAGAATCAATTTTTCAAATCTATATTGTAAAAGCAACTTTATTGATTTTTTTATCTATAGTCTGGACGTAACTACACCGGAACGCTGTGTACACTAATTGGAGTGTTGCAACCACTAAATCTAGATAGCTAAAACTCTCAAAAAGCTGGAACGGTGTTTAGTTTCATGCAAGTCTAGCCGTAGCTTTATCAACTCGAAATAAAGCAGAATGATGGTCATTCAGTAGTTCAGAAGATTCTTGCATATCTAGATCAACGTTGTATTGCAAGATCTAGCAATAAAGTAGTATTGATTGTTTTCGAAACATCAAGAAGTTGAGTTGTTGTTACAGCAAGTCTCGACGTAGCCTTATAGAATAATCACGGAGCGACGCTTAAACAGCATTTTATTGCAAGTCTGGTTGTAGCTTTATAAAACAATTAAATATAATGTTCACACACACAGTATCAATTTTTTCTGTTAAAACAAAACTTTGTTTATTACATGTCTGGCTGTAGCTTTAGATTGCATCTATAAATTGGGTATTTACTTACATTGCAATTCTTCTTATGTCATTAAATGGTTGATTTATGGCAATTAATTATATATTTACACATAATGAATGTGATTTTACGGGAAGCACATTCCCCTTTTTATTATGGGACTAATTATCTTAATAATAAACAATGAATAATCGGCGATATACCGGTTACAAACAATTCCCGGTTTATTCTAAAATATAATAATGTAATTATTACATATTTACACAATGAGTAAGTTTAATTAAAAATACATAACTAAAATGGCGGCAAAGCATGCCCCGCCCACATCACCCATTTCCAAAATGGTAGATGCAAAATTATTTCAAATTAATGTGATGTAAATTTGAAAATAAATCGTTAATTGTTTGATCATATTAATGATTCACACCTTGCTTTTAAGCAACTTAATAAAACTGTGTGAAATATCTTTGGATGGATGTACCATTAGACTGCCAGTCGATTAAAATATCTCGGAAACCAAACAAATAGCATATCTCGACCAAATGAGATGTACCAAATAATAAATAAGAAAACTAATATTAAAAGCTATCACAATACTATTACAGGATTGGATACATGTGATGTTGTAGCAATGAATAAATTCCTAATTATAGCAATGAATTTAAAATTAATTCAACTAAAAATTATATGCGAACTATATACATTATCATTCTTTGCTTTGTGTATCCATCCCCGTTTATTTATGATTTCTTTAGCTACTTAAAACTAAATTGAGGATTTTTTTAGGTTTCCCACCCTCCACACAGATCTTAATAATTTTTCCTGTTTTTAAATAAATATTGTTATCATTGAGCATTTCATTTTGAATATTTTTAGAGAAATTATTATTGTTTTTTTACTGTCGGTATGCGGGGATATTCACTCCATTCCCTGGTGTTACATAATCCCCGATCATTAAGTTTGCACTTACTGGATAGTTGGCCATTACTAAAGGTTGCTAGAAACGAAAACAGAACATTGCATTAGTAGTAATAGAAATAAATAAAACACTACTTGTTTTATATATTTGTTCATAACTTATCATATAAAAACATTATAATTTAATTAAGTCTTCTTGTACCCAAGTATTTATTATATATTGGAATCCAACGTTATTTTTATTAAGTAAAACCATCACCAAGAGGGGTAATATACATAATACTAAAAAGAAAAAATGTGATTAAATTTCGTTCAATGTAATCAACAGTTTTATTAAATTTAAATAAGATCATTTCATATAAAGCTAAATCCACACCAAGCAAACGAACATTCTATAAAATACAAACGGTCGCGCTTCACGCGCATCACGAATAATCAAGAAAACACTTGAAACAAATATAATTATTTATTATTTAATAAAATGCTCGCTCTTTTGATGTGGACATAGCTTTAGGAAATACGATCACTGCTTGTAAACAATTTATAATGGTGTTCAGGTACTATGAGTGAAATATGATTTAACACTTAGTTAATTGTTAATCAGCAAAGCATTACACACAAATGTGCTTGAAAACATTATAACTGTCTTTACTATCACTACATTTACTAAAGCGTTTGTGTTTTTGTTAAACTGATTCAGTGTTTAAATAAAATGCATGTCTATAGCCTACGACAAGGAGTTATAGTCATATTACCTATTCACAACAGATTTTACTGCAGGGGGAATAATTCATAGTTATAGAATGCTATACCTATCACAAATTGTATGTAGAAAATAAGTCATAAGATCCCCCTCCTCCTCATACTTTTCTTTGCAAAATAGGTCACGTGATGTTCGTAGTGCCATCAGAAAATAACTGAGAAAATAACTACCAAATAAGCAACTGGCAAGCATGCAATGGTTTTAGAATGCTTTTTACCTCAGTGATCTCAATTCATCTCCCCCCCCCCCCCCCCCGTATACCACGTGATGTTAGTAGTGCTGCATCACTATCACAGAGCTGGAAACATATAATGCTTTTACCTCAATTTATCTACCCCCTCTTATGTTCCTATACTGTTCACTATAGATATGGCAAACAAGCAACTGCCAAGCATGTAATTGTTATAGAATGTTTTTTACCTCAGTAACCTCAATTCGACCCCCCCCCTTACGCTCTCTCTCTACATCTCGCACTATTAAAAAAACATTTTAAAATAGGTCACGCAATGTTAGTGCTTGCTAAGCTACAAAAATATAATGTTTAGCTCAATCATGTTTACAGAATGCTTTTAATTCAGTAATCTCAATGCCAAATTCAAACTGCCAATCACATAATGGTTATCAAATGTTATTTACTTCCGTAATCTCCATTGAACCCCCCCCCCCCCCTACTTACGCTCCCTATATCTCACACTATATAAAAACCTTTCATTCAAAATAGGCCACGTGATGCTAGTAATGCATCACCATCACAGCTGGAAAAATAAAATGCTCAATTTAACTACTTCCCCTCTTGTGTTCCTATACATTTCACTATAGATATACCAAATAAGCAACTGCCAAGCATGTGATAGTTATAGAACGCTTTTTACCTCAGTGTTCTCAATTAAACTGCCCCCCCCCCCCCCTTCTTCTTACGTTCCCTACGAACAAGCAGCTGGCAAGCAAATATAATAATTTTATCTCAATTTAACTATTCCCCTCTTATATTTCAAAATAGGAGAGACAAGCAACCACCAATCATTCGTTGGTTATAGAATGTTTTTACCTCAATAATCTCAAGCAACTGCCAAGCATGTGATGGTTATATAACGCTTTTTACCTCACTAATCGCTATACCTGTCACTATAGAAAAACATTAAATTTCCATCACAATTACAAAAATACAATGCTATTACCTCAATGCTACACTTCCCTTCTTATGTTTCCTATACTTTTCACTAGAGGTATCCCAAATAAGCAAGTGTCGATTGCTTACTTTCCTATACCTTTCACTATAGATACACCAAATATATTGCTTTTACCTTAATTTAACTACTCCCCTCTCATATGTGATACTTCTACTCCCCTCTTTTGTTCGCTTTCACTATAGATATACCAAACAAGCAACTGCCACGCATGTAATAATTATAGAATAGTTTTTACGTCAGTAATCTCAATTCATCAATTCAACTCCCCCCCCCCCTTACGTTCCCCACAACTATCACTCACTACTATAGAAAAACATTGCTTTTACTTCAATTCAACTACTCCCCGTCTTATGTTCCCTATACATTTCACTATAGATATACCAAATAAGCGACTGCCAAGCAAATATAATGCTTTTACCTCAATTTAACTACTCCCCTCTTATCACTGCCATGCATATGATAGTTCTGTTCCCCCTCTTATGTTCTCTATACCTTTCACTATAGATATACCAAATAAGCGACTGCCAAGCAAATATAATGCTTTTACCTTAATTTTACTACTTCCCCTCTTATCACTGCCATGCATGTGATAGTTCTGTTCCCCCTCTTATGTTCTCTATACCTTTCACTATAGATATACCAAATAAGCGACTGCCAAGCAAATATAATGCTTTTACCTCAATTTAACTACTCCCCTCTTATCACTGCCATGCATGTGATAGTTCTACTCCCCCTTTTATGTTCTCTATACCTTTCACTATAGATGTACCAAATAAGTGACTGCCAAGCAAATATAATGCTTTTACCTCAATTTAACTACTCCCCCTTTTATCACTGCCATGCATGTGATAGTTCTGTTCCCCCTCTTATGTTCTCTATACCTTTCACTATAGATATACCAAATAAGCGACTGCCAAGCAAATATAATGCTTTTACCTCAATTTAACTACTCCCCTCTTATCACTGCCATGCATATGATAGTTCTGTTCCCCCTCTTATGTTTTCTATACCTTTCACTATAGATATACCAAATAAGCGACTGCCAAGCAAATATAATGCTTTTACCTCAATTTAACTACTCCCCTCTTATCACTGCCATGCATGTGATAGTTCTGTTCCCCCTCTTATGTTCTCTATACCTTTCACTATAGATATACCAAATAAGCGACTGCCAAGCAAATATAATGCTTTTACCTTAATTTAACTACTCCCCCTCTTATCACTGCCAAGCATGTGATAGTTCTACTCCCCCTTTTATGTTCTCTATACCTTTCACTATAGATGTACCAAATAAGCGACTGCCAAGCAAATATAATGATTTTACCTCAATTTAACTACTCCCCCCCCTTATCACTGCCAAGCATGTGATAGTTCTACTCCCCCTCTTATGTTCTCTATACCTTTCACTATAGATGTACCAAATAAGCGACTGCCAAGCAAATATAATGCTTTTACCTCAATTTAACTACTCCCCCCTTATCACTGCCAAGCATGTGATAGTTCTACTCCCCCTTTTATGTTCTCTATACCTTTCACTATAGATGTACCAAATAAGTGACTGCCAAGCAAATATAATGCTTTTACCTCAATTTAACTACTCCCCCTCTTATCACTGCCATGCATGTGATAGTTCTGTTCCCCCTCTTATGTTCTCTATACCTTTCACTATAGATATACCAAATAAGCGACTGCCAAGCAAATATAATGCTTTTACCTCAATTTTACTACTCCCCCTCTTATCACTGCAATGCATGTGATAGTTCTACTCACCACTCACTATAGAAAAATATTTCAAGCCATGTTGGTAGTGAATGCATCGCCATCACTCCACCCCCACTTTCCCCCATACCTATCACTATTAGTGTACAACTTTTCAAATTAGTGACAACATATTTGCAAACTGGAATGCATGGCAACAATACAAAAATAGAAGAATGTAAAATGCATGCTTATTTATTGCTGACTTAGTAAGTAGTACCCCCCCCCCCCCTCCCCAACTCTGTACGTTTTTTATACCTATCACAGTTTGTGTAAAAGCTTCTAAAATAAGTAACGAGATGTTACTGTTAGTACTTTTGTCTTAATATGTAGTCTATCATGTTCTATATCTATTACTATTAGTCTACCCCCCTCTTACTTATAACAAGTAACCCCATCATCCCCTTGCACTTATTGCACTTAAAAGATCCAAAAGTAGATGAGGCAAGCAAGCTAAGTGTCTGCAAAAGTTATCACGAACAAAGCTCTGTAGTAGCAGCATTTCAGAGAATTAAATAATTAGTTTATACTCTAAATTATGTCAATAAATTCTTCTTTGTAATCGAATCAACCCAACTTGTTTGTAAAAACAAACATTTAACAATTAAAAAAAAAAAAAGGTTTGATATGGGAATAAATAATAAATAATGAAAACGTATTAGAACTTACCACACATTTTACTGTACAAAAAATCATTAAGTATAATTATTATATTAATATAAAACATAATTTCATTCGTTAAAATTAAATTAAACAACAAATTAAAGCATAAAAGTACAGTTGGAAGAGGTTAGAGTGTAGAGTGGTTAGTTTAGTAATAATTTTATAAAATTATTTATGAAAGTTGGGTTAATTAAAAGAATACTAATTTTGTTAATTCACAAGCCACTACTAGTGAATTGTTATGGTAACTTGTGGCTCACATTGGCAAAAACTGTTTTGTGGGACATTCATAGGCAGTGCAATTGCTTAATCGGCTTCCAAAATGTTTCACTCTGTCGTTAATTTTTTTAACCTTGTCAGATGTAGTCGATGAAGGAAACTAGACAGGCCGTTCTAATTATATAAAACGACGAATTAAATAAAATTAGAATTCAGTTTTAAAGCCAGTTTTGCCAATATATATTTCTTTAATAATAATAGTAATAAAGAATTATATTAATGTTTGCAAAGCTGGTGATAAGTATTGATTATTATAACACAAACAAATATTTATATTTCTGATCCTACCTGTTGAACATTTGGTGTGGTAAACAGCGATGGCGATATGGCGCCGCCTATTAATTGTGCTGTTTGGGTAGATGTGGGACTTGCTGCCACTCGTCCTCTTCCGGTACTTGAAATGCAGCCTGGATGGATGCTTGGTTGAGCCACTTCGTGTAATTGGGTTGCATCTAATTGGACATAAAAACAATATAGTGACCACTTAATTCTACAATTCGCACTTGCTTACCTAAAGCTATTAAATTATTGGCTATTAACGTATTACTAATTACTGTTTGTGTGGTATCCATTGAAACTTCTCCTAAACCATTAACGGACATTCCATTCACCATGTTGACTGCTGAAACCCATTATTTCTTATTATTAATAAATTATTGCTATTTTAACATACAATTTGGTCCTCTACTTATGAATATACATCAATATTAGTTTACAATATGTAATAGATGGCGCCGCTATTAAAAATCAATAATTGAAAATAGTAATGTTATAAGAATACCGCAGATTCAAATTTTTAATCAAATATGTTGCCAACATCTTCATTAAGTCGAAGCTATTTATTTAACGATCAGTCGCGCACAATATGGTCTAGCCGAGGATCAGTCTCGTATGAGGATGCTGCGAGCGCCAACAAACAAAACAAGAGTTCTCCTAGCTCCACGTTACCCATCCTGCAAAAGTATAAAATTCCCGTTGAAGTGTTACCCCCTCAAAGACGGTAACCTAAAGAATACCAAACTACGACCAGTTTAGTGAGAATATAAGAGACCAACCGAGACGTTGCAGTATGTCTAGCTAGTTTAGTATATTCGAATGGAGTGTTTATTGCTTAAAGTCACGATGTAATGCTAAATATATAACATATGATACAGCCGTCCCAGGGACTATTTTATGCTTTTTGGCATTTGGGACCCGGGACCCAAAACTTTGCTCTCTACGCCCGGGCTTAACGTGTTAACCCATGACACGGCCACTTTCCAGAAAACTTCTGTATGAGCAATATAAAGAAATGAGAATACTTTATACTATTATCGTTGAGTAAAAGAATATTAGAAAAAAGAGCAACGCTAATACAGGGAGTTTATAAATGAATGGGATTATATAATCACTTTAAATGTGCCGCTTTTTTTAAATTGTTCACTAAACTATTTGTTTTGACAGATCAACTTTGACAGCTGTAGTATAGTAAACAATTTTAAAAAGGCGGCATATTTAAAGTGATTACATAATCCCATTCATTTATAAACTCCCTGTACATTTGAGGGTATTCGTTTCATGCACGAGCTCCTATAGATGTATCTATCCTCCTCACCCACTAGCCATCGACTCAAGTCCTGAGACCGATTCAGAGACTATTCCTGAGATATGGAGATCGCGGATAGTCGATAGCTAGTGTGTGAGAAAGACATTTATATCATTATAGCCTTTTTCTAATATAGTTTACCAAAAGAAAGAAGAACCATGTGAACATACACTGCCCGTGTCTAAAGCTCAAACCAAAATTCTGGAAAAGCAAAGGTGATCTACATATGGAGCCTACAGACAACCAAATATAGCTTGGCCGCCATAAAGGGCAGCTTAATATACACAAAAATACTGTTTGCGCTCCATATGACAAGGTAAAATCGCTCTACTGTACCTGATACGGTCGAAACGTTATGGATTAAGATACATGCAGTTTTATAAATATTGGACCGGTATTATATGGTATGATGTTCCGGCCCACCCGCCCAAGTGTTTATTAATAAGATATTAAAAATTAAAATCACCTCCCATGTTCTAGCAGCTAATAAACATGACAGAAGTCGTTACAAACTTTTTTGACAAACACCGGGACGGGTGGGTGTGAACATAATTAATAAATATTGGGCCGCTAGTTTGATTTAGTATTCCCATCCAAGTGTTTATTATTACAAAATTTAAATTTTTACAAACATAGCAGAATGACTGACAGAAGTCATAAGTTAGAAGAAGGTGGTGACTTCGACATATCATAGTTTAATCCTTTCTAAATGTACTGGTAAAAAAAAAATCGATTATCAAATTATTTGTAGAAGCAGCGATGAAGGGGAAGTTGCCGTTTTTGTTAAAATACTACAAATCAAGGTAGTTGTCGGTATGCTCTTAAATTTGAAGAGGAAAGTTACTTGACCAATTTCTTGGTCGGATGAACAGAAACCCCAGTTCTTAAATTGTGAGCCGATAGTTTAATATGGCGTTCCTGCCCATCCACCCAAGTATTTATTCGCGTTTCTGCAGCTAACAAACATGTTTGTTTTAAGTTTGAAAAAGAAAGTGATACATCCAATTTCTCGATAACAAACTCTTGCGCTGATAAGCGGAAACCCCAGTTAATAAATTGTGACCGAGAGTTTATTATGGTGTTTCCGCCCAGCAGCCCAAATGTTAGTCATACAGTAATTTGTGCGTGTGACGTCAGTTGTGGGCAAGAATGCATATATATATATATATAGCATGAAGCTTGGTGTATGAAAACACATTTTTACGCACTTAATCTGCCAAAATCTCCCATGTCACATGACGTTACTATAATAACAAACATTTATTTCACAAAAAAAATTAATTTTGTGATTCAAACAAGTGCTATTTGATAACTGACAATAGAAACTCTTAATATTAAATTATTAATTAAGGTTATATCCTCAATAAATAATTCAAAACTTATTTTGTACTCAATATTGAAATATACATTTGTATTTTATCGTGATTTATTAACGTTCAACAAAAATTGTGATATCAAATGATTAACTACTCATAGTGCCTGTGCCTGCTAAACCGTGGCGTCAGTTGTGGGCATAAATTACATTATGTTGGCTTCACTATGAAACGAGTGGAAAATAGCACACAGTCTATAAGTGTGTATGGTGTGGTTTGAACAGTTTACAAATGTTAGGCCGGTAGTTAGATATGGTGTTACAGCCCACCCGCCCATTTATTATTAAGATATTGGAAATTAAACCAACTTCCCTGTTCCTGCGGCTAACAAACATGACAGAATAACTGACAGTCACCCACAAGATCTTCAAATTTGCCAAAAATTGTCGGCCAGGCAAAGAACGCGCAAAATCAGACGCTGCTCCACACCGAAATCAAGCCACAGTAAAAAAATAACTTCGGAAGACGATATAAGAATAGAGAAGAAAGAAACCTCCGCAGACTTCATTCTACCTCTTAAAAAAAATCCCACGCTACGCGAGACAGGAATATGTCAAAGAAGTGACAAAGACCCTCGAACAAATCCGATCTGGCACCGATGCTAAGTGCTGGGGGTTTGCCAGCAAAAAAAAACTTCGGAGAACAATACCAAACAAGAAAATAGTCACGATCTGCAATCGCCGACCAGACAAAGGACGCGCTACCAATGTCATACGCTACGCCAGAGCACCAAAGCCAAGTCCCAGCAAAAAAATAAATTCAGAGGATAACATTGAAGAAGAGAGGAAAAAGAACCCACAAACATCGAACCAAAAGTACAACTAACAAGCCACATCTACGTAGCAAAACTAACAGGCAGCTAACTCTGGCTGACGATATACACCCGACAGCAAAAGTACAAGAGAGTTTAGAACTAACGCAAATCCTCAGTTAAGAATCGTTCTGCAGAAAGAAAAAGGTATCGACACGACCTAAGTCGACGTCCACCATGATAGAAAGAGAGCTAGACCACCGCCACTAAGAGCAAAACTCCAAGATCCCAAAACGGAAATCCCTTGCCACAACGATTTCACCCCAACTTCGGGCCAACGTGACATTGGAAGGGGGAGAGACACCACCAATGTTCCTGTCAACACCCTCTAACTAGCAGCAGTGACCAATAAACCCCGTCAAACACCCAAAGGTTGCCAAAACATCACGCAAAGGCCTCCACCATTCGAGACCATAATTCTATCGTTGCATACGAGGTCCGCATAAATTGCTGTAGTTGCAAGAGCTTCGTCAGAACGTGTATGGGAACTAAATTCGGAACACCGCCTCGTCGATGAAAGCTGTTCAATAGGAACTCAATTCGGAATACTACCTCGTCCATGGAATCGTTCAAAATGACGGCATCAAAAAACTTCATAAGCAAAAAGTGTATGGGAACAAGATTTAGCCGCTGACAAAGCTAAAGCCGCAATCGCCGAACAATATACAGTAACCAGTATCACAGTATCATAACAATATGAGCCTGGGGGTATCAATAGGTCTGGCGGATATGGCCACACGTATAATTCACGAACTGCACTGACCCAGGACCCAAGCAGTGGCTCGAATAATGGTTTTATTTTATTTCCGTCAAGGTCGAACAGCTGTTTATTTAGACGCACAATTTCATGCCATGAATGCCGGAATAACGGGCATAACCTATTCGCGTTCACTTTGATGTTTCCATAGTTTTTAGTTATTATTGTTATTAGTTTTGTAGTTTAAGTTTAAGGATTGCCTCAAAGGCAATGTCACTACCAGGTATTTGCAAATATAAATTAAAAGTGTCATTTTGTAATAATATATATATATTATAGTTCTATAACTGATAGCAGTTATAGGACTATAATATGTATTATTATTTATTTTTACAGAATTAATATTTTGTTTATTTTACAGAATTATTATTTATTTTAATAGAATTTTTATTTATTTGCAAATTCTGTGTGGATTTGCCATTTTTAACTCTGCCGTTGTCAGTTCCCAGCCCGAAAATAAACAGGGAAAATGGCAAGTTTTAAAAATAGCGCCTTTTATTGACGCAAACGTAACTCAGCGTTTTACAAACTTAATGTTTCTTCCCAGGAGCGAAGAGGCGCTAAAACTCGTGGCGAAATATTTATAGGGAATTGACTTATCTTCTATTGTATGATCTGTGATATGAGCATCGTGAAGCAATATTGTAAATCAAGATTTTAATGTCATTCTAAAGCAATCACGTATCCCAGAAAACATGCATTAGTCCAAATAGCTCCGACGTGAATGAAAGCCTTTTAAACGTTACACATTCACGCGCGCGGTTTCCGTAGGGCACGCGCAGAGAGGCGGACGCGCCCCTGTAGTCAAATCTCCCGCCTAGTGCCGAGTCCCAAGAGATAGCAGCTTGGAAACTTTTCTACCCAGTATAACGCCGTGCAAGGTATGTATGTCGTCTGCAAATAATTGATGTTGAATGCCACAGCGATAGATCCCACGCGCAGAGAGGCGGACGCGCCCCCCGAGTTCTCGTCAGATTGAATCGACAAGACAAATCCCACGTCGAGTGCCGAGTCTCAACAGATAACAGCTTGAGAACTTGTCTACCCAGTATAACGCTATGCAAGATACGTAAGTCGTCTGCAAACAACTGATGTTGAATGCCACAGCGATAGATCCCAACGGTGGAAAACCACGACCCGTGCGACGGCGTACGCTCAACGCCTATAAAGTCACATTGTTTCGAGCCACGTGACACGCAAAATTCCTAGGTTTTGTAAGTTCGCATAGCTCCAAGCTGCCCAACGATAGAGGTCTGATAAGACTTATTTATATGTATAAGAAAAGCTTCAGTAGATGCAGTTTAATTAGACTGCTTAATACATAACCCGACGCGCAACGGAGCATACAGCTGCCAAAATGGCGTTCAGTTGGACGCAATCAATATGTAGTCGACCCCAACTATTTTTTATTCATTTATTAAACGTCGTTCTATTTCTGCTTGAGGACAATCACGCCACAGGTTCAGACTACCACATCTGGGAATTTTGCAGCAAATTCAGGAAATCCATAAATTATTGAGTTTATCATGCAAACAACCTCCAGGCAGTACACGGAACCTACTAACGTTTCTTTTATCCGAAAAAATGCGTACTCCACATTTTTTCTTAACCAGAAAAACTGACGGAGACTCAAAACCGATACCACTATTATAGCAATTGAGTACTGTGTATGAGCAAATTAGTTTAGAAATTTGACATATAAGCCTAAAAAGACTATTAATGTTCCCTATTCACCGCGCCGCGAAACAAACTCAAAAATTATAAACAACGCCTCGTCGCCTAAGAAAATCGTAGTCAAATATGTCGCGTCGTCTTTGAATTCCTATTACTACGAAGTGTCTAGTCATTCAGACTCCTTCGTAACAATTAGAGTCCAAGTAATAATTATGCTACCTACCCTTGCTGATGGCAAAAATTATAAACAACGCCTCGTCGCCTAAGAAAAAAGTAGTCAAATATGTCGCGTCGTCTTTGAATTCCTATTACTACGAAGTGTCTAGTCATTCAGACTCCTTCGTAACAATTAGCGTCCAAGTAATAATTATGCTACCTACCCTTGCTGATCTGGCTTCGGTGCATACCATGTTTTATTGCCATAAAATCCACTGCGACGTTTTCCAGAAAAAGCTGAAACAATTACAGATATCCTACACAAAATATTTCTTTACTCAAAGTCTTCTATGTAATCTATAAAAGTCTCTGCCAATAAATTTTATTAGTTCATAAGTTGAGGATTGTATGTTTTAAACTAATTAATACTAATAACGACTTACCATTTCGAACTCCTTGAGCATCTAATTGGTTCCAATAATTCTCACTAGGTGAAATATTGGAAACACCTGGAGGTGGTTGTACAGGAGCACCTGTATACCGGAAGTACGGGTTTTTGAGATCCAATGTATTCGAAGATCTTTGTGTTGTTCCTTCTAGTTGCAATTCTATTGTAACATCGTAGCTTTGCCTACAATAACAAATCAATATTATAGTTGTATTTATTATTTTAACAATAATTACCTTTTATTAGCAACCAATACAACTCTTCCTGTTAATACCTGTCCTTGTTTTACTAAAATTGGTTCTTCCAATAAACATCTGACCTGATACCAATGTGTTAATGGTTCTGTTGGAGCTGTACTCAACCAAACGGTTGCTTCTGAACCAATAAATGCAACATCAAACCAAAATGCTAATCCATGGCAGGTTCCTGATTCTAATAAGTGGAATTCAATCGGAATATCTATAATTTAATTAGAGTTTTAAAATACAATTTTGTTTGCTTGCAACATTTATTGATTGGAAAATATCGTGTGGAAAAACGTGAGTTAAATAAAACCACCTGTAGGATTGTTTACGAGAATAACGTTCCGGGGTGGAAACACGTTTATTGAAACGTGAAAACACGTATGTGCGAAAAACGTGCATAAGAAAGACAAACAACATCGTCAATAATATAGAAATAAGATGTGTAAGAATTACGTTTCGCCGCCGATGGGTTACGTGACAATTCATTAGTATAATTTTCTTTATTAAATTAACTATTGCTTTATAGAAAGCTCGAGCCGAAAGTAAAGTAATGAACTAAGATAAAAACATAGCAAATTGTTTTATTATTTCATAATATCACGATCAAAGCCTATCTAGAGAATTCAACCCGGCATTATCGGTGACCGCATACGATGATTTATAAATATAAAGTTTTTTTTGGTAATCAGACTTTGTATAGGATGGTTATACATAATTAATTTATATGGACATTTTTTGGATCATCAAAAACTAGTAAGATAGTGCCATTAAAAATAATTAACAGCTTTTTAACCCCCCCCCCCCCCCAAATTGAGTGTGGTGGCCAACATAATTAATAATTTTGTTATAATCAATAAATATGTAAATCAAACCACATTTTGCTATCCCCTCATAATAATCTAATGCCGACAATTATAATTTATATGGGTACAATAAATTCTATCTGTTTTATACGATTTAATTTTTATATTTTTAACCCCCCTGCAGGAAGCTGGTATCATCATTTTATCCCTGATTTCATTGTTCTTTTTTAGTTTTATAGAACCCAAGGTTGATATTTTGAACTGTCAGCCCTCCTCCTGGATGTCTCAATTTATCTTTTATGTTCCAATCAACTAACCTAACCCCCCCCCCCCCTCCAGAAATCAAAACCTGGCGTCCATTTTTTCACAGAATCTAACCTAAATATTTCATTTTGTCCCAAAAACCTTTTTACCGTAAGGCATATGTAACTAACTGTCATTGCAAACATGCCAGAACTTTATTTTAGTGACAGAATTGTTATTTATGAATCTAATGTATCCCTGAACTGTGCCCCCCCCCCCCCCCCATGGAACCTGATGGACCTCTCCAAAGTTTTCCACAACTCAATCAATGAATTAAAAACTAAATGTAACCAAATGACAGCATCAATTAAAAGTTTTTAACACTTCTCCAAACGTTTTGAATACTAAGAGACAGCATTGCCTCCTCGTTACCTTAAACGCATGTCAACAAATGTCAAAGCATCTAATCTTGATATTTTGTATAGTTAGCCCTCACAGATATTGTAATTTATCTTTAATGTAATGTTATGTATCCCAACTCCACAAGTGTTTAATCCATTCTAATCAAGCAACTAATCTAATCTACCCCCCCTCAAAAAATCTCATGTAGCATTTTTTTCAGATACTAAAAACTATTATAAGTAGACATTGTTAGGTTAGATTCTGCAAATCAAGCCTTCCGCCAAAAAAACAAGGACTGGTGGTACAACGCCAAGTCAAAATGTTGTAGTATTCCCTACATTTATCGTAATTAATAATGCCACCCCCTCACAATTTAAAGCAAAACTTCAATGTTATAGTAATCCCACTACAGCGTGACCCATAGAATGTGTAAAATGTAATGCGCAAAAGCGCAACAGAGCAAACACAATTTTCTTGTGTATTAAGACAGCGTCACCGGTCTTCACGCAGTACTGGGATTACTGTAACATTCTGACACATTCTCAATTTTCAAAAACCTAAGAAAGCACAAGCAATATACAATCAATCAATCCCCCCTCCCCCCCCCACCATTTTTAAGGTTCTGTCATAATTCAAATCAAATTCTGATACATAACCCTTACTTACAGTTGCATATATTTATATATTTAACCGTCCATAATGTTATAATTCTCCACATATTTACATAACTTTTCATAAATCTAAGAAAGCAGGAAACAAAACACAATTTCAACACCCCCCACTTATTTGTAGTTGCATAAATTTGTCCGTTCATAATGTTATATTCTTAGAAGCTCACCTCAATATTTTTAAATGTCGCCTAAAAATCTTTCCACTCTTCCCCTCTCCACACGTGTTGAAGCAACTAAACTCCACCCTTCTAAAATCAAAATCTGATTTTTCAAAAAACCTAACCTAACCCAACAATTACAATGCTCACTTGTCATAATTTTGTTTCATAAATCTTATAATTACAATTCGGGGAAGAGAGCACAATGTCAGGTCATCATTTAGATCCAACCCTCCCCCTTATTTGCATTTCCATAAATGTACCCCTCCATAATGTTATAATTCTTAGAATGTCACCCCTTTTTCTAATCTCATCATTTTTACGTTCCATAAATCAAACCTTATGATAACCTATCCTCCCCCCTTCTAACTTCCCAAAATCAAAATCTGATGTTTACAAAATCTAACTTAACAATGCCCACTTTTGTCATCATTTAAAGATTTTTTTAAATAAAATCTAACCTAACTATTACAATGCCCACTTTGATCAGCCTTTTGTCTCATAAATCTTACCAAGCACAAGAGGAAAACACGGCACAATGGCAAGTCATCATTTAGACCAACCCCCCCCCCCCTTCCAGACCTCCATAAATCAAAACCTGATGCATTTTTTCCATTGAAACAACTTAACAACCCCCCCCCCCCCCAATTCAAAATCTAATGCCGCAATTTTTTCCCAAAACCTGACCGAACTATCACAATGTCAATTCATCATTTAGACCTAGTTAGAATGTCACCTGGAAACTTTCTAGCCTCATCATAATTTTTTTTTGCATAAATCTTACCAATCATAAGAAGAGAGAGAAGACAATGCCAGGTCATTATTTAAACCTAACCCATCAAAACCCCTCCAGAAATCAAATTCTGATCAAATTTTCACAGAATCTAACCTAAATATTACAATGCCCACTTTTGTCCCATAAATCTTACCAATCACAAGAGCCCCAGAGAGGTAAAGGTTATCATTTAGATCTGACCTACTTCCAGAAATCAAAATCTAATTTCCATTATTTTTCATAGTAACTAATTAGAATGCCCTCTTTTGTCAACATATTGTAGCATAAATCTTTCCAATCACTAGAGGGAGAAGAGGCACAATGTCAGGTGTCATCATTTAGGTCTAACCCTTCCCCTCCATAAATCAAAATCTGATGTTGCCTTTTTTCATAGAATCTAACTATTACAAAATTTAATCTATCAACTCCCCTTCAGAAATGCTGCCCACTTTTGAACTATAAATCTTACTAATCACAATAGGGGAAGGCGGGGGAGAAGGCAAAATCTGACATTTTCACAGAATCTAACCTAACTATTACAATGCCACTTTTCTTTTTCTTCAGGGTTGAGGCAGGCACAATGTCAGGTCATTATATGGAGAAAAGTGTGGAACAGGCATATAAAAATAACCCCCCGCCCTCCAACTTAGGCCATAATTTAATTAAATCTCACCACATAGCATTCTTTTAAGCATGGCAATGCAAACAATTGAAGTGTGTAGTGACTGAACTGAAAATTGTTACCCATGAATGTTTTATTTAATATTTGTAACTAACCCCCCCCTCCAATTTTTAAAAAACCTAAGACTAATGAGATAAGTCAGCATATCAAACCTAAAAACTAATGAAAAAAGTCAGCATATCAAATCTAAAACTAATGATACAATAATAACCATACATGGTATTTCTTACATTAATTTAATAATCCCCCCCCCCCCCCCTCCACAATGCTAACTGATTTTCATAATATTTAGGTTTACCTAATCGACTTAGAAATTTTTATGACAAAATATAATGCTATAAGGACAATCATCTCTAAACTGTCATACATAACCCCCCCTCCTCCTCCAAAAATAACAATTTTCAAATTAATTATTTGTAACTGTAACAACAAGGAGAATCTCCCTGTTGCCTGTCATCCTTTAGAGTCTAATACCACAGACTTAAAAGCAACTCTCCTAAAGTTTTCAACCACAATAAATGTTAATAGTAACATCCTTCATATCAGAGATCAAAAAGCTAAATGTAAACTAATAGACAGCATCACCTAAACATCTATGATATCTGAGAAACTTCTAGACTATCAAAGTATTACAATGTCAGCTTTTGTGTCATCAGTTTTAGTGACAAAACTGTTTTATAAATCTAATGTACCCCCCCCCCCCCCCCCGTCCAAATTTGCCTAACTAACCAGGCAATGCAATATAATTGTAGTGACAGAATTGAGAATTGCCATCCTTAAAATTTTAATTTCATATTTATATTTAAATCCCCCCCACAATTTTAAACATAAGCCAACATATCAAACCTATTACTAATTACACATCTAGGAGGGAAAGCTAACCTCATCAAAATATTAATCAATCAACAGTATCACACCCAACAGTCTGCAACACCTACAGAACTTCTTCAAACGTTTTCAACTACAACTACCTTTACAAAAGTACTTATAATTCCTTAAAAGTAAATCTTTATGCAAAGTTGACAAGCTGTTCAAATAATATATAAATGTAAACCACTTACCAATAGTATGCAAGTCCGTTTCTGAGGCTTCTAAGAAATCAACGACATGTCTGACAGATTTGCTCAAACAAATTCGTGCATCAAATGTATCAACAATGGGTTGTCTAAAATATTCTTTAATAGCACAATTCTGTATAGCAGATAAATTAACACCATGGAAGCAATTTTGAAACCAGAAATTAGCTTTTCCAAACTGTTCCATATATAAAGCATCATCTGTAAATGGGGCGATGTGTAAATCTCCTCTGGTAGGGAACATTTTACCGGTTGGCAGAAGCCATTTCTTTGCATGTAAATAAGTTTCTAACATGCGTTCGTTGTATAACATATAACCCATCGGTTCGGAAACAATTATGTCTACTTTTTCAGGCAATTCAATCTCTTCAATTTTTCCAGGAACGACTTTTATAATATCATGTAGGTTATTAGCGGTTACTAATTTCTGAGCAAAATGAGCCATCGTTGATGCCTCCACAGCATATACACGTTTAGCACCAGCTTGTGCTGCAAAGAAGGATAATATTCCTGAGCCGGCTCCAACGTCCAACACAACTTTATCCTGAAAGTTAATAACAATTATCATTAAATTTGCTATTCCAATCTCAAACTATTAACATTTCCAAAGCACACAACCAAAATAAAGTTTTAATTCCGCAAATAAAAGCAAACAATCAATTTTATTTGTGAACATTAAATAATTCCTTGAATTGTTTAACAATTCGATCACGCCAATGTTTTCCCGATAATTCCCGACCGCGTTATAAAAATAAAATGATCTACTCTGCAAAAAGATTCTACTTGAATGTAGCGCTAATTTATATATAATAAAATGATTGAATCTTACCTTAAAATCTGCTAAATTGCATAAAATTGCTCTTTGATAAGTAGATGTTCTTACAAAGTCTTGCAACATGTTTTGTTGCTGTGATAGGTATCCGTAGAATTGAAAATATTGCATTGCTGAAGAGTCTTCTGTACGAATGGAGAATACAGAAGCTCCTTTCCCTGATTTAATTTTTGATACAGAAATGTGGAATAAGCGGCTGTCTTCTTCATTTTGGAATTTAATGAAAATGGATTCATTATCAATGTAAAATATGTAGGCTCTAGCTGCCACTTTGCATGACTCAGTGTTTGCATGTACCGGGAATTCTAGCAGTAATTTGTCCTCTGTTGCTGTAATTAAAAGAAAAAAAATTGTAGATTTGTATTACAGAATCAGTTATGGGTTTTAAGATATAGGTCATGATTAAAAAAGTAACAAAATTGGCTTTTTTGTTGCTTTGGCATTAAATACTATTTGAAATTTAACTCTGAAACTGTTGTTGCTAGATCTAGATTAAGTATTTTATAAATTGCTCTAAACTACATCATTTTATGTCACAAAAAGCATATCGTATCATCATTTGAGGTCTATAGTAGCAATTACAGCAACATTTTTTATCTCATTGACTTGGTAGTACTGTTTAGAGCAAAAAATGCCACATAAAAGTTTTGATTTTTGGCATGTTAGCTTAAAGACTATTGATTCTAAATATTTTAGTTTTAAAAAACACCTGAAATATAGCCAAATATTTAAAATTTCAATGGCTGTACACCAGTTTGACTAAGCAATGCTACACAATTCTTTAGCAGAGAAGGATCTTTGTATTGAAGTTGCACTTTGCAGTAAGAAGTTATATTTTTAAATTTAACCTAAACCAAGAATGTACTATTAAGGATTTGATTTGTAAAAAGCTGCATTTCTTGGAATTGAGGAGAGCACAAAAGTATTTATCTCATCATAAGATATTAAAATATTTTCAGAAATAACCAAAATTCAGCCAAAAACAGTTAAAAAATGTCAAAAATAACAAAATCCAGCCTTGAAACATCATAATATTGTCAAAAAGCACCAAATCCAGCAATAAACTGTTTGAAAAGTGTAAATATTTTATGTAATCTTAAAAGTAGCAAAATCCGGCTTGAAATATCAAAATATTGTTAGAAAGCATCAAAATCCGACCATAAAACTGTTGAATTCTACTCATAAATTTGCAAAATCCGGTCTCAAAGTAATAAAATTATATCAGAAAAAACCAAAATCCAACCAACAATTGAAACGTGCAAAATTTTATTAATAAATTATTTAATAAAAATTTAAGATATCTTATTGTCAAGAAGCACTAATATCCAGCCCTAAAAGTGAAGAAATCTCCCCATAAAACGTCAAAAATAGCAGAATCCGGTTTTAAAACATCAAAATATTGTCAAAAAGCACCAAACTTTAATATTAAACTGTTAAAAATGCAAATTTTATTTATAAAAAGTCAAAAATACTAAAACCAAAACATTTTAAAAATTTTCAGAATCAAAATCAGGCCAAAAATTCTTTAATAGAGTGCAAAATTTTATTCATAAAATGTCAAATATATCAAATCCGGTCTTTAAACATCAAATTATTGTTTTAAAGAACCAAAATTTGGCCATAAACTGTAAAAAAAATCATGAAATCCCAAAACTAGTAAAATTTGGACTCAAAATATTGTTAGAAATAGCTAAATTCGGTCATAAACTGTTGCAAACTGCAAAATTCTATTTATAATAAGCCAAAAATAATAAAATCTAGAATTGAAACTTCAAAATATTGTCAGAAAGCACCAAAATCCGACCATAAACTTGTTGGAAAATGTAAAAAAAATCCTGTGATCCCAAAAACAGCAAAATATGCAATGAAATATAAAAATATTGTTAGATAGCCAAATCCATAATCTGTCAATAAACCCACAACTCTCCAAAATAGCAAAATCCGACCATAAAATATTGTAAGAAACCATCAAAATTTGCTCATAAACTGTTAAAAATGCAAAATTCTATTTATAAAAAGTCAAAAATATACAGTATTTTTAAAAAGAACAAAAATTAAGCCAAAAATAATTAAAAACTGCAAAGTTCTGTTCATAAAATATCTAAACAGCAAAATCCAGAATTGAAACTTTAAAAAATTTCTATTATAAGAAGTCAAAATTAGTAAAATCAAGTCATAAAGTATTTTCAAAAACAACTAAAAACTGCAAAATTCTGTTCATAAAATGTGTAAAGAGCAAAATCAGGCGTTGAAATTTCAAACAATTGTTAGAAAACACCAAAATCTGGCCATAAACTATTGAAAAGTGTAAAAACTTTCAGACAGATTCTACCACAACAGTTTATACCAACACGTTTTCGTGAGTTTCAGCAAACAACCAAAAATAGAGAGAGATGGAAATATAACCGCTAGTTGATCGCTGGTATGTACGGGTTTCTCATGACAAAATGATTTAAGTTTTAAAAGCATAAAATAATTTGTTACATTGGGTAATACAGACCTGTTAATTTTGTATTATAAAAATTATTTTTGCTACTAATGTTTTCTTTGACTTAATTATAAATAGATTAGTTTAATTAACATAACTACTTTCATAAACTTCTGAAAAAACAGATTTTATACTAATTTTATTCATATTATCGAAATTAATGATTTTATTTAATTATTTAAACATACATGTTTCGATGAATAATCATCATTATCAATGTATCAATATAATATAATATTTCAAACTAATCAGTTAGAAATATTATATTATATTAATACATTGATAATGAAGATTATTATTACAAACTAATCAGTTTGTTCTAATATTTCAAACTAATCAGTTTGAAATATTATATTATATTAATACATTGATAATGATGATTATTCATCGAAAAATGTATGTTTAAACAAAATAAATAATTAAATAAAATCATTAATTTCGATAATATGAATAAAATACAAAGATTTTATAAAATAAATAAAGAAAATATAAAATATTAAACTAATCTTAAAAACTTATTCGTTTTTTATTGGTATACATAATCATTTCTAAGAAAATAATAATTATTTTTTTTTTAATTAGTACACCATACTATTTTAATTGGTCATTATTGAAATATACAGTAATTTTATAACATTTATATTATTTTATTGTTATAAACTTACAGATTAATATTTTTGTCTTTCAAGTTAATTTTTATATTTTGTAATAATTAATATCATATTAAATAGGTAATATAAAATTATTGGTTAAAATTTTTAAATATTTCATACACAATAAAAGTCTATATGAACCGTGAGACACACCTGTATAGTGGTCGACAGAAAAAAATAGATCATTTGCGATATTTTGTAATACCAAATTGGAGAGAACAAGATAGAGCTGATAATTTAATTGTTCACTTGCCTGACCCAGAAGGTAAAGTTAGAAACTTATCGGTAACATAAACTTGGAATTTAATGTCAAAATATTTTAGACTTAATTGTACAACATACCAACAAAGAAATTTGCAAGAAAAGCACACTAAAGGTGTTCTTACATTTGTCAATTTCTTGTTCAATTTTAAGGATTAAGGATTATTGCATTTCTAATACGTTTATGAGCAAACAGAACATAGTTTTCTAAATAACTTTTTCAAATTATCATGCAATTTTGAGCTGTAAATGTATTTTCAAATCGTTTTTTGCACAAAATGCAATTTTCTAAGCAAATTTTTACTATTTATATTATTTTCAATCATTAAATGTGTGACATTTAAACTGTGAATACTTTACTTGTAGAAAATACATATCATAAAGTGTTTTCTAACAACTTTAGCAATTTCTGCTAAATTTTAATCATTAAATGCGTTTTCAAATTGTTTTTATGCAAAGAAGTTTTTTTAACGATTGTTTAAATTTCTGCAAGTTTAGTTGTATAAAAACACATTTTCAAAGAATCTTAAGCAATTCTAAATTTCAAGAATAAAATGCGTTTTCAATCTTTATTTTGCAAAAACCGCATTTTTATAAAGCAATTTTTCTTAGTTTTCTATAAATTTCAATTATTAATTATGATTTAAACTGTAAATGCGTTTCTAAGCCAAAAACAAAATATAACACGTATAAACTAAAAGAAAAAAAAAAGAAAAACAAACAATTATAATGGAAAATGTAAATATACATACATATACAAATAATTAAGTAGTAAATTTACTTGATTTTACAGAATTAATTTGTGTTGACTCACAAAAATCCATAATCATTTGCATAACACATAATCCTTAGAACTGGAGTATTGTATGACACATTTGTATGTACAATAGAAATACGAGAAGTAGATAATATTATGTGTAGCGCTAGATTAGTTTAATAGCAAATTAAAGTTGACTTAGGAAATAATCAATATCACTACTAATTATTTTTCCAATAGTACATAAATCTGCAATTATCCGGCAAGCATTCAAAAATGTTAGATTAAGTGTGGTTGACATTGCAGTAGAACTATACATAACACTAGGGATTCCCAGTTTGTAAAATAAATATCTAAATTTATTTTCTTAATGTTGTCAATATTTTCAATGTAAATAATATGGTGACTACATTGGTGATGCATATTCTACATGAAAACGCATAATTGCACAATATAGATACTTTACAACACCGTTGTGGTTTCACATTTTTATGTTGTTATGACATATTGAGTAACTCCTAATATCACATTTTAAAATTTAAAAAAAAAATAAGGCAAAGAAACGTCCCATTTCAAGATTATTCAAAAAGAAGAGTTCCAGACCAAAAAATGATACTACTATTACTACTATTGCTAAGAGAGGCAAAAGAAGATTTGCAGAAAATAATAAAGAGGAAATCAACAAAAAGAAAGTTGAATATAAAGGTTTTATATGAATAAACGTACACTGGTACTCAAAACAAACAAAAAAAACTGTTTTATTTTGATCCAACGTTTAGTATAAAAAAGCTTTTACTGTACTGGTGTCTTTAGCACAGTCGTACACTGGTAAAACCAAAACGCAATTATTTAAAACATAAATAATAAAATAATTTTGCTTTTAAGGTGTGTGTTAAACATTTTTGAAGTAAGATAACTGTGTTTCTGCTTTATTAGTATGCATGCAGCCTAACAGTAACTGGTAAAGCAGCCTTTTAGTGCTGTTGGCTAGGAACCAGAACCGTATCTAGAGGCAAATTAAAAATTGACATTTTGTTTTGAGATAGAAAAAAAAACATTTTCGATAATGAGTTTTTATATAATAATTTCAAATAAAAGCATTCCAGGAGAACTCTGTTAGATACAACCTTGAAATCAAAATTAACAATGGAAAAATGTTATTGGCACTTCAAAATCATTTGTTTGCACAATAGCTATCAACAGAGTAATATAGACTATTAAACTAATAACAGATTTGATATATTTCTTCCTTTTTTGCACAAAAATATTATATTAACCTTTTCCTCCAAACAACTATACACTTATGTCCCTCGTGTCATATAGAACTTAACTTTTTGTACCTTATAACCAATAATTTTAAGATTTATATAATAATCTGTTTAATTAAACAAGCACTCACAAAAATATTTTTTCTGACATAGTATTAGCAGTAGGTAAGACTTGTTTAGAATTAAAGAGTACGATATTTCCTATAATTTTTAGTAGAAAATATTCAAGAGTTCTGATAAAAGGAATGTATCCGTCTTAACTAAAAAAAATTGACCTAAAGATAACAAATAAAGCATCATAAAATCTATTTAATAAAAATAGGAGAGAAGTATTATATTTCTGCTCAGGCGTTTGATTATAAAACTATTTCTTATTGTAATTTAATCTCAATAAAATAAAATAAATTCAAATCGTATAAGTCATCAAATCATTGTTCTAAACCAATCAATTAATATCGCCAATGTTAATCATTTTATTTCTCCGAAAAGCATAAACAAGTCTTATCACATGCAATTACGCATAACTTTCCCATAAATCATTCAAATTCAATAGAAAATACAATTCAATTAAAATTATCAAACCACAAACAAATAATCAAATAACTCAAATTTAATTGATGACAATTACTTCTTATCAAAATGTGATTCAAGACCAATTACAAAAAAATAAATAAAAATGCGATCTGGCAAACACAAATTTTTTAATTATTTTCTGAACAAAAATTAATGCTTTTCTTAATAATATTTAATATGACTGCCAAAATCTAATTCATTTATGACAGTTGAATATTACTTAAGATGGTTTGAATAATAATTTAGACAATCACGATTATATTTTCGTCAGCTAAACAAATTGACACAAAGATAAACGTTTCTAATGTTTAAATGTAACATTTGGTGTTTGAGAGTCTATCAACATTTTACAAAAAAACATTTTAATTGTTAAATGTTACCTAAAACAGTTAGCTTACAAAACATGGTCACCAACTTAATCTTCTTATAATGCCATACTCGCTACGAGTGTTCGGCGCCCCTCTCGTATGTTTGTGGTGCACGATAATAGTTCCACACAAACATACGGGACCCACAGTTTAACGTGGAATCCGAACCACACCAATAAAGAAGTTTACTAGACAAATAATTTGCTGGTTTGCCATTGCCTTGCAAAGGAGACGACCGCATCAAAATATATTCGACAAATTAGATATTGCCGCTGCCGAGAATCAAACCCGAGCTACCTGCACAACAATCCTCGCACTAGACCATTGTGTTATAGTCGCCTCAAATTGTAATCACAAACTTAATACTAATATGAAAATCCAACAAAATTAATTAAAAATTCAATAAATAGTTAACTTCGTATTTAGTACAAAATAACCAGATTTGCTTCGATTTATTGAATTTTGTCTTACCAGATAAAGCAAATAGTTTACAATTTACGTCAATGTACAAATTTACAAAGAATTGGCAATGTAGTTAAAAAAAAACAATAAAAGGTACTTCAAAATATGATAAATACGTTAGTGACATAAAAAATTACAAAAAAGCTCCTTTAACCTGCCCGAGCCGGCAATTGCTTGTTTAAACGGTTAAACCAAAAACGCACAAATATTTAAACAAAATCAGCCCGTACAAAAATAAAACATGATTTGTAGTAATGCTTAATCGTTTAATCAAGTTGAACAAAAGTAAATAGCAAATCGATCTACTGTAGAATCAAATAGTGTTCATTTTGTGATCAGTAAAACATCGTCCAATCGATATAAATGTAATATTATTAATAACACAATTACAATTTGAACAAAAAATGCTTTAGTTATAGAATACTTATTAATACCCATCACATTGACAATTTCTTACTATATTAGTGAACAGTATTTACCATCATATAATTAAAGATAACCTCAGTTAACTCATATAATAACATACAGCAAGCATTTAATAATATTTACAACAATTCCTAGAATAAATTGAGATTTACTTGAATGAATGAATGCATTATACTAAAATGTAAAGAGGGTTGAATTATATAAGAAAAATTGAACTGTTAATTATGTACGGAATAAAAACAAACAAAAAAATATCTCAACATGACGCATTAATTATTCTTCAAAGAATTTTATTAATTTGTATGTAGCATTTTTGCAGTTTGTTTTGTTGTTGCTATTTTATACATTCGCTGGTTGTATCTGTTGCAATTTTTTTCCCTGAAGCACGGTTAAGTGCCAAAAGCATTAGATAAATAATATCACTTACCATTAAAAAGTTTTATGCTTAAACCTAGTGGGTCATAATCCACTTTCAGTTGTGCATCGCTTACATATTTCCTTTTAAGTGATCTATCGTCATTAATTAAAGCAAAATCAACAGTACAACAATTAAGCTCCATATTTATGTTAGTCACAAGTGCACACACTTTACTTTAATAACTAGCATGAACCTAGTAAGCTGGTGGTGCGGTGCACTGCAAAGCTAGTTAGCTTTGGCTACTTTGGTGGGGGAAGGAGAGATGGAAATGACAAGAAACTTACTTATGTAAGGTATACTTACAAGGCCTATTAAAAAGTAAAACAAAAATACTATGCTGCGTTTAAAATAAATCATAATAATGTCTAATTCTTTCAAGGCATCATAAGAAACAAACAGATCACATCAACAAATAGCTTTTTAAAAATACTATTTGACGTTTTAACAGTTTATATAGAAAAATTTTGCTATTTTTCATACAATATTATCAAAACATTGCACTTTTCAAGCGTTTTTACTCAGATTTTATTTCTTTTTTAAATATTTTATGAGCAAAATTTGACATTTTTGACTTTTCATAATTAGAATGATGCAGTTTTTAACAGTTTATAGCAATTTTTTTGATATTTCATAAGTGGATTTAGCAAATTTTTACATTTTTCAATTTTAAGACCAGATTTAGACATTTTTGACTTTTCATAACTAGAATTTTGCATTTTGGTTCCTTGACAATATGTTAATATTTCATAGCCAGATTTTGCTATTTTTGACAATTTATTAATTAGAATTTTACGTTTTTCAACAGTTTAAAGCTGGATTTTGGAGCTTTCTGACAATAATGTTTTAATACTGGATTTTGATATTTTTATAACAGAATTTTACACTTTTCAACAGTTTCTGGCTGGATTCTAGTGCTTTATGACCAAATTTTATAACTATTTTTGACTTTATGAATAGAATTTTGCACTTTTCAACAGTTTATGACCAAATTTTGCTATTTCTAACTATATTTTTATGTTTCAAGAACAAATTTTGTTGTTTTAAACATTTTATAAACAGAATTTTACACTTTTCAACCATTTTTGGCCAAACTTTAGTTCTCTATGAAAATATTTTAATACTTTGCAAACTGATTTTGTTATTTTTGACTTTTTATAAGAAGAATTATGCACTTCTTAACAATTAATGACAAGATGTTTCAATATATTGTGGTAAGGCCCAAAAATCCTAGCTACGCCACTGGAGCACATATTTCATGACATGCGAGTGGGTGGTTTAGAAAGATGTTTCTGCAGAAAGGTTTGTTGAAATTTTCTCCTGCACCTCACAGACATAAGAGAATGACTGAAAGATGTCATTAGGTTAAATAAAGAAGCAAACTAAACCAATTCCTTGATAACCAACACTTAAGTAGACAGATAAGGTACTTAATTTATGAAATGCAAGCGATGGTTTAGAAAGATGTCTGTCATTAAGAAATTGAATGTTACTCTCTCCTGCACAAACAACAAACTGACTGACAGATGTCATTAAGTTAAATAATGAAGCAAACAAAACCAATTCATTATGTTTTATTCATAGTAAATGCATTTTATAGTTTTTTGAAAGAGAATTTATCTCCACTGCGCCGTGCAAACTTCCAACACAATAAGAAAATTATTATATTTTGTATGTGTAAATGTGCTTCATGTCTAACAACCTTTTATCAGAATTATAATAATAAAATGACATTCACAACATCTATTAACACAATATTCTTTTAAAATTACGTTTGCTACAGGTGGCTCTTGAATAAAATTTTGTTGTCTATTTTTGTATTTCCTGCAATAAGAGATTCCAAAGGCCCACTCTTAAAACAAGATTTGAAATCTAAATAAAGCAAATTTCTCCTTTCCTAATATAAATCTTAGTAGAAAATAGCAATTTCAAAGTGTTCATAGAGAGAAGAAACATAAACACCAAAAAAACCCTCAGATACAGCCTCGAAAATGTTTGGCATAAAAATTGGCAATTGATTAGGCCAAAGAATTGAAGTAAGAAGAATCCGGATTGTACCTAAGAAAAATCTATAGAAAAGAAGTCATTTTGCTTCAAAAATAAGATTTAAAATCTGAAAAAAGTGATTTTCCCCGTTTCTTCATATAAATCTTAATAGAAGATTTCTAAGAATTCCGAAGAAAACCCATAAAACCCCCTCAGTGAGTGACATTTTGTTTCAAAGGAGATTTGAAAATTGAAAATCAAAATGAGTGATTTTCCCCATTTTTCATATAAATCTTACTAGAAAATATATAACAACTTTGAGAAAAGAAAGGGTGACCCCCCAAAACCCCCCTCAAATGCAACCTTGCTTTAGGCACAAATGTCATCCCAGAAAAAGAAATTTTTATCTCTCAACTAAAAACACAAATATTGTAACAAAAATCCGATTTTTTGACTGCATTTTACTTAAAAATTTAAGTAAAAAGTAAACCATTATAACCATGCAAATCTCCATTAAATGGTGCATCTCTAGGCCAAGACTGTTACATATCCAAAGAAAAATTTGTGCTCGACATTTTATACGCCTTTCTTCATATAACAATAGAATATAAAAATTTTAAAGCTATTGGGAAGGTTTGGAAATGTCAGCTTGCTACCCTCACTCACATAGTAGGGGGAGAGGTAATTTTAGGTATCAGTCCCAACTAAAAAAATAACCTAACAGTAACAAATAAAGCAACATAAAATCTATTTAATAAAAAGTAATATATTTCTGCAGACATTTGATTATAAAACTTGAGAATTTAATTCTACTTCTTATTGTAAATTTAAATCTCATTAAAAATTAATTCAATTCGTAAATTATTGTTCTAAATCAAGAACGTATTTATCTTGAATCATTTTATTTTCTTCAAAAAGCATAAACAAGTCTTATCACATACAATTACGCATAATAATGATTAAAACTTTCCTATATTATGTATTAAATTTTGAATTCAATAAAAAATACACTTAAAAATATCAAACAACAAACAATTAATGTAGTTTTAATCAATTGCTGCCAATTACTTCTAATCAAAATGTGATATCAAGACCAATTACAAAAAAAATAAAAATAAGATTTGTTAATTATTTTCTGAATAATAATGCTTTTCTTAATAATATTTAATATAATTGCCAAAATCTAATTCATTTAAGACAGTTGAATATTATTTAAGATACTTTGAACAATATTTTTGTCATCTAAATGTTTAAATGTAACATTTGATGTTGTCTATCAACATTTTACAAAACAACGTTTCAATCGTTAAATGTACCTACAACAGTTGGCTTACAAAACATGGTCACCAACTTAATACTAATATGACAATCCAACAAAATTAATTAAAAATCCAACAAATAGTTAACTTCGATCTTATTTACTACAAAATAACCAGATTCGCTTCGATTCATTGAATTTTGTCTTACCAGATAAAGAAAAAAGTTTACAATTTACGTCGATGTACAAATTTACAAAGAATTGGCAATTGTAGTAAAAAAAAACCAATATAAGATACTTCAAAATATCTTAGTAACATAAAAAATTATAATAAAAGCCCCTTTAACCTGCCCGAGTCGGCAATTGCTTGTTTAAACGGTTAAACCAATAACGCTCAAATATGTGAACAAAATCAGTCCGTATAAAAACAAAACATGATTTGTAGCAATGCTTAATCTTTTAATCAAGTTGCACAAAAGTAAATAGCAAATCGATTACTGTAGAATCAAATATCGTCATTTTGTGATCAGTAAAACATCGTCCAATCGATATAAACGTAATATCATTAATAACATAAACAATTACAATTTGAACAAAAAATGCTTAGTCATAGAATACTTTAATTAATGCCAACCATATTGACAATTTCTCGCTATATTAACGAACAATATTTAGCATCATATAATTAAAGATAACCTCAGTTAACACACATATTTTATAATGGCATAAAGCAAGCATTTGATAATTTTAACAACAAATCCTGGAATAAATTGAGTTATCAATTAAGATTTAATTGAATGAATGAATGAATGCATTATATTAGAATGTGAAAAGAGTTGAATTATATAAGAAAAATTGAACTGTTAATTATGCATGGGATAAAAACAAACAATAAAATATCTCAACATGACTCATTAATTTTTCTTCAAAGAATTTTATTAATTAGAATTAATTCGTATGTAGCAGTTTTGCAGTTTGTTTTGTTGTTGCTATTTTATACATTTGCTGGTTGAATCTGTTGCAATTTTTTTCCCTGAAGCATGGTTAAGTGCCGAAAGTATTAGATAAATAATATCACTTACCATTGAAAAGTTTTATGCTTAAACCTTGTGGGTCATAATCTACTTTCAGTTGTACACTGTTTTCATATTTCTTTTTAAGTAATCCATCGTTATTAATTAAAAAAACATCAACAGTCCAACAATTAGGCGCCATATTTATGTTATTCACGAGGGCACGACTTTACTTTAACCACCGGCATGAACCTAGTAAGCTGGCGGTGCGGTGCGCTGCTAGGCTAGCTAACTTGGCTTTGGCTTCGTTGGTGGGAGAAGGAGAGATGGAAACGGCAAGAAGCAAGCTGTGAACAGCGTTGCCAAGTCATTTTCAAGTATACAGTAAATCTCTGAACAGAATTTAAGATTTTGAATTATTTATTGCTATGCATATCCTTACTTTAGAGCAATATTACACTAAATACTAAATCAAAATTGTTAATTTTATAATACAATTATTAATTTATTTCTTTTAAATTTTATAATAAAATATAGCATAAATTTTAAAACCAAAAAGCTAAAAATTGTTAAAAAACATAATAAATTTAAAAGAAAAATGTTTTAATTTAATTTGCTATAAAATTCACTATTTGAAGCAAGGCATAACTTTTGCGGCGCCAAATTCAAAATTTGTGCAACATAAAAAACACTAATAAGTTATTTATTATAAATAATTGTATCTAGAAAAACATATAGTAGAAAATAGCAATTTTAAAGAGTTTTAAAAAAAATAAAAAATTTAAACTTTAAAAGTCTACTCAGATACGACAACTTGACACATCAATTTTATTTCAAAAACAGGGCTATAGCTAAGGCCATGCAGTGTGGGAGAGTCCAAAAAGCTTTAGAACCTTAAAGTCTCAAAAACTAAAAGCTGAATAACCAAAATTAATAAAATAAAATGTTTAATTGACTTAAATGAAGGCTCTTTCAATATATTGCGGTAATGCTCAAAAATTCTAGCTACGCCATTGTCTGAAACAACTTAGTACAACCTACAAACAGTTTTAGAACAATTGCAAATACATTGAAAAAGTTTAAAATTAAGTAAAAATACTTTATTAAACTTGAAAACAACTTAATATTAGATTGTAACTGAAATCAATTGAAAGCAACTTAAGTTGGAACGCAACAAAGATTTAGATAGAAATAATTAAAGTGCAACTAAAAACTCAACTTCAACTTTAACACTTTATTACACTTGGAAACAGCTTGAAACACTATAGGTGTAGTTGATAAAAAATTATGTACAACTGAAGAATAATTTTTTGTTGTTATATATTGCAGTAGGTTTATGAAGAAATAAGATATTGAGAAATTAAAGTTATTGTGTACAATTTTATTTAATTAACTGACAATTATAATGTTTATAAATCACCATAACAACTTTAATTGATACCAACTAGATCATACAAACATTACATATTTCAACACTCTCACTTAATGTTTACATTTATAAAAAATAAAATTGCACTTTGATTGTTTAAATATAATACTGGTGTTTCTCTTTTATCAGTTAACTTTTCTTCTAATCTTTTAAACCAAATTAATTTTTTTACTGCTTGACTAGCTGCCACATACTCAGATTCCGTAGTTGGTAGAGCAACGCATCGTTGCTTCTGTGAACTTCATGACACAGGTCCACTTCCTCGAAGAAAAACCATATCACTTGTCGATCTTCTTGAAATTCTATCGCCTGCAAAATCTGCATCACTATAGCATGTAAATCATTGATTTTCTTCTGATTCATAGAACACACCATACATAATAGTTCCTTTCAAATATTTCAATACTTTTATCACAGCATTGTAATGTACTTGCTTTAGATTTGTCAAATATTGACTCAAAGTACTTACAGCATATGCAATGTCTGGTCTTGTTGCAACTGAAAGATACATCAAACTACCAATCGTTTCTCGATATGTTGATTCTTTCACTACTTTTCTACTCATTATCAGAGTATTCTTATTTATTTTAAGTTATATTTTTATCCATTGGTATTGATACAGAATGACAATCTATAATATTAAATTTTTTAAGAAGTTTCTTGGTATATGCACTTTAATGAACAAATATTGATCTATCAATTTCTTTATGAATTTGAAGACCTATGTATACTTCCAAATTACTCGTCTTTATTTTAGATTCATTTTTCAAGTATGTTAAAAGATTTTCTGCTTCAGCCTGACTTGAAGCTGCAATTAATTCATCGTCTACATAATTTGCTAATACAAGAATATTTTCTCCATCCCTTTTATAATATACACAATTATCTGATGTGCTTTCTTTAAAGTTATATTTTATCAAAAACATTTTAAGTCTTATATTCCAGTTCTTTAGAGCTTGTTTAAGGCCATAAAGACTTCTCTGAAGTTTACACACTTTTGTTTTAACAGTTCAAACCGTTTGGGCTGTTCCATAAATATCTCCTCATCTAAATATCTATACAAAAATGCTGTTTGAACATCAAATTAAAATAAACTTAATTGCTTTTCATCAGCAATTAATAAAATCATTCTTATTGAATCAAATTTTATCACTGGGTTAAACGTTTCTTGATAATCTGTACCATATTCCTGAGCATATCCCTTGATTACTACTCTTGCCTTATATTGTTCTATTTTACCTTTTGCATTAGTCTTTATTTTAAAGACCCACTTATTAGGTAAAACGTTCCTATCTTTTGGAATATCTACTAAGATCTAAGTATTATTTTGCTTTAATAAAACAATTTCTTCTTTCATAACTTTATGCCAATTTGTAGCTTCTTTTGATTCAATAGCTTCTTCATAGCTTATTGGCTCTTGGTTATCTGTTATTAGTGCATAAATACCTGATTCTAATTGTGCTAAATCTACAAAACTTTCAGGTTTCCTTAATATATTTCTATTTCTTAATACAATAGAATTCGGCACAATTCCGGTTTGGTTTTCAGTTTTCTGATTCTTCAATTTATCTTTGACACTAACATCTAGCATATTTGTCACACCTAGCATATATGTCACATCTGGCATATTTGTTACAATATCAGCTGCTTTATTTATGACATGACTATCTGATGTATTTGTCAGAGTATCAGCTGTTTTATTCCGATCATAAGTGTCTAACACATAGATTGTCACACTATCAGTTGATTTATTCCTTTGACAAACATCTATCACCTTATCGACATTCTTGTCACAAACTTCTGAATAAAATACTACATCTTTTTCTACTTTGATCTTATTTTCACATTCATACCAGGTTCTGTACCGTTTGCACCAAACACTCTCAAATGATTTATTGGAGGAATCTTTTTAAACTATAATTTAAAGGGAAATTAATCTTTAACAGACAAAGTCCCTGTTCTGTTGAGAATATAAATTGTTGCAGCAACAGCTTCAGCCCACAATTTCACGTTGAGTTCTCTCGTATGAATTAAAGTCCTGGCGGCTTCAACAATTGTTCCCATATCTCGTTCTGCACTTTCATTCTGCTCCGGATTATATGGAATATTTGTTTCATGCCAAATATTGTTGTCTGCCAAAATCGTTTTTACACTTTTATTAATGTACTCAGTACCATTGTATGGTCTTAGCACTTTTATCTTAAAATCGGTTTCTCTTGCAACAAAATCTAAATACTCTTGTAACTTCTTGTGAACTTCATTTTTGTTTTAAAAAAAATAGACAGTTCTGAAGTGTAAATATCTATCCTTAAATAGCAGAAAATACTTAAACCACCAATAAAAATATTATGCATTGGGCTACATAAATCAGTGTAAATAACTTCACAATGCATTTTGTGTTGCTTGCCAAGCATGCAATCATTGCAAAAAAATGTACCTTGACTTTTGTTTACTAAGATGTCTCTCTCTTTCAAAATTTTTAACACATGATTTACATTTTGATGTCCCAAGCGTTCATGCCATAGCCTCAAGCTGTCTATGGTATAACATTCCGCATTTGTTTTGGCAATCACGTTTAAAATCCATTTTGTAAAGTTGAACGTTGACCTGTTGCAACTATTCTTCCTTTATTATAAATGGTACATAGCTTATTATTACAATGTAACTTGTATCCTTTATCTAAAACTGATCCAGCAGAGAAAAGATTTAACTTCAATTGTGGCACATATAAAACATCTTTCAAAACTTTTGGTTTCCATTGTTCTTTGTCATATGCCAAAATAGACACATCACCTATTCCAAGAGCTGAAATTCTAGCACTATTGCCAACTTTAACCATAATTTGCTAAGAATCGTATTCCTTATAGTTTTCAAACTAATCTAATGTTTTACACATGTGATTACTAGCTCCTGAATCCAAGTAACAATTTTTATTTTTGTGCATTTGCAACATTTGCTTTCTTGTCCTCAAGTGATTTTTTAAATAATCTACAATTATTTTTCCAATGACCTTGTTTCTTGCAGAAATGATATTTACCAAACTTTTTTTCATTACTAGGTGATTTAAATCTTTTTAATCTTGCTGCCAATGTACCACTTGTATCTGATTGCTCTGGCTTGTTTGCAGTTTGTACTTGTAATCTTGATTCCTCAATAAGTAGTCTACTTATTAAATTTCTCTTGTCTTCTGCTACCGATTCCCATGCACTATAAAAATGATTATACTTATCTGGTAAAGTCATTAGAATTTTTGTTATAATCATTGATTCCAAAACTAACCTAACCTAATCTAACCTTTTTTTGTGAGAGGTAGAAATGCTTTATGTATGCACTGGCCCTAATTCAATGCATTAGAGTGTAGAACTAGATATTGCTACCTTACCCACTAAAACCACCTCTTGTATTCCAAAGTTACCAGCAGGACTGCCTTGCGGCATTGCTTTGCTGGCAGCTACTACTTTGCTATTTCAATTTTGCAAACTTACGAAAAAGCTTTTGTTCTATTGTCCTGTTCTTTTTGCCTTAAGATGTTTCCTATGTCCGTTTGGACTTTTATTTGGGCTTGCTTTCCAGCATGTGCCTTACAATGTTATCTGCAGTAACCTCTTCTGCACTCTTTTCTTTTAGCTATCTGGCGCATGCTAGGACCGTATGTTCAGGCTTGTCTTCCGTCCCACTGTACGGGCAATTTGGTTCAGCTTTCCGCTTAAACCTGTTAAGGTAATTCCAGAAACATTCATGACCGCTAAGAAACTGAGTCAAGTGGTAATCCACGTTGCTGTGTTTCCTGTTTATCCATAGGTTATTTTAGGGATAAGTCTCCTAGTCCATTCTCCAGTCGACTTTTCTTCCTGTCACTCTTTTTCCCACTGCGCAATTGTTGCCTCTTGCGCTTTCTTTTTCTGCTCGTTGTTTTGGGTTTCATGACTCCTCTCCATGGCCAGTAAATGCAGTGGTATTGTGCTTGCAATTGCAAGCGCCGCCTTAGTGGAGATTGTTTTGTAGGCGCACGTTACTCTGATTGCGACCTTTTGTTGTGTCCGCAAGAGGATGTTCTTGTTCTTGCAATAGACAATACCACGCTACATATTACTTTCCTTTTACTCTCTTTAGGTTTTGCCACGTTTGGCATAAGTCTTGCAAGTTTGGCAGTGACACAGTCTGCCTTTTCAGCGGCCAAGACCATGTGTGGGCCCATATTGCAGTTGTGAGCAAAAGTGATGCCAAGATATTTCAGGCTCCTCTGGCTTGTAATTTGTATGTCGTCAACTATGAAAGTGAATTCTTTTAGCTGTTTTCTGTCCGCAAGAATGACCGACTCCGTCTTCTGTGCAGCAAGCTGTAGCTTCCTTTTATCTAGCCCCCCGATTACCCTGCTTGCTGCCCATTTGGCATCATCAACCATATTATAGCCTAACCTAACCTAACCTAACCAAACCTAAACTAACACTTTGAAAAATTAATTAAAAATGTAAAAAAATCAAAATACATTGAAACAGATTTATTTAAACTGAAATAGCTTAGTACTTTCAGAAACAACTTGGAACATTTTAAGTGCAGTTGGAAAAAGTTTTGGTACATTTTGGAACACTTTAGATTTATAATATATTGGATGTGTTTAAAAAAAGTTTTTGCAGTGTAAAATGCAAAAGAGCCTGCAAGCTACAGAGTCCTTCTAACGTTTACTGACAAAATTAAGATTACAAAATAAAGTAAAAAAATAAAGCAAATTGTACGTTTTTGAAGGGCCCTAAAGCTCAAAAAATCTTAGCTACGTCACTTTTAACTACGTAAATTTTGATTAAATTACGCATCTCTAAAAGCATCAATTTTGACGATCTTAGCAAATGATCATTATTTAAACTGTTTAAAGCATTCAGATTTTAAAAATTGCAAATGTAGATTATTTTTAAGATAACATATAGGTTTTTGGGAAACAAATTTCTTTGCTGAAATTAGTTACTAACACCAGAAGTAAAGCAACATTAGAAAAATACATGTTTTAACCTACCAAAAACAATCTACAACTTGCTGGCAAACACTAGCAGCAAGTAAAGCGCAATCCATACTATTAACCTACATATATTAAAATATTAATATTAATAAAAATCAAATTAGCTACTTAGATAAACCAACTATTTAAATCTGCGGTTTTAAAAGTATTGATTAAATTGTCGTAATGATTGCCAACCTTCAAAACGGAGACGGCATCTAAAGAAAAACGATTAATAAAAATCAAATTAGCTACTTATAAAGCAATATATTTAAATACTACAAAAAAAAAAACAACAGTCGTGTAACTGCTAGCTAGCCACGTCTCAAACACTTTTAAAATGCTTATATCAAAACACAAATAGTAAGGTTTTTATGTAGTTTAGAGAAAACTCTACCAGCTTGTGTGTATGGCTCTTGTTTACTAAATTGCTGCACGTTTTTTATCTTGTTTCTGGAATTGTGTTCTTTCTTTCTGCTGCATCTGCTGTTTGTTTTTTGTTTGTTTCTGCTGTTATCTGATGTTATTGTAACCTCCAGGTCTAGATTTATCTTTGTTTTACCGGTTTTTTACTTGAATTGAATTTATAAAATACATGCGTTGAGGTTTTCTTTGTACTACATTGAGTACACTTAAATACGTTTAAATAACAGTTGAAGCACCTACAACGTCTCTTTAGTCTTTGCTTAATGATGACTGTCGTGTCGTCCGTAAAACAGACCATGTATGTTGATTTATTTATTTCTAATTCAAGTATGTCATTGAAATATATACTCTACAGTAGCGGGCCTAGAAAAAACCCCTGTGGTGTTCTTCTCAATCAAAAGTTTTCAATTTATAAAATATCTTGCTATAACCTTCCTCATGCTATTGTTAACTTTCATATGTTTAAGTGTGTTAATGATACTTTTTGAAGACATTGAACAAGTTTTATTGTCAATTGTTTGTTGTCGGTAAACTATATTTTTTTCTTTTTGTTTGCTCTGTTGGTTATGAGATAACTTGTCTTTAGCCTCTTGTTTTATCTAACTTGCTATCATATGTTTTGCACATGCTGTTTATTAAGTACAAAAGTTTACAGCTAACCGGTTTGTCACATTTTTTACGTATTTTTCAATATTACTAACTTGGATTTCTTCCAGGATTCTGAAAAACTTTTTTTTGAAGTCCTGGTTCATTATTTTATTAAAGTGGACTACCAAGTTATAAACAAACAATACTTCTTAACTCTAAACGTAACCGGGATAAACTTAGGAAATGTTTAGTTAGAGACAATTACCGCAACTGTTTGCGGTTCACTACACAGCAATTTTTTTGAGCTGCGCATGTAATGTAATGTAATTTGAAATTTTTTTGTTGCTGCTCAACAATCTTTTAAGTAGTAAAAGAAGCAACATTGAGTTAGTCGTTTTTGTTGGATTAGTCACAACCAGGGTTATAACTTGTCCTGTAGACCAACGCCACCAAATATATTTCTGCGTCATTTTTATAAACTGCAATGGCAGCGCTTGTTTTGTTTTTTGATTTTTATTTGTCATAAATAACGTTTTGACTAGTAAAATCCGTTTCAACTGTATCAAGTTTTATTGCGCAATGTTTAATCCGCGTTAGTAATTGATTTTTTTTTCTATTTATTTCTTGTTTGTATTGCATTGTCATTACCGTGAGCGGATTTGTATTAATATCTGGTCTTTGATAATGAATGCAGTTTTGTTGAGACCGTTCTGTATGCTACCACTGCTTTTATTACCACAATTTAGTTTATTAGTAGTAGTAGGTAGTTCTTCTTTGCCGCTGCCCTATAAGTCATAGCAGAATCTTACCTTTGTCTTCTTTTAACAAGCTAAAAACGACTTTCATTACGTTTTTTCTCATGCATAAGATTTTTTTTTCTCATATAGTCAACATAATCTACTTGACTATGTAGATCGTAATTTTATTGCGTTATTAGCGCTTTTTTTGTCTTATTTTCTTTTACAGCTTTATTAAATTTTGTGCGTGAAAGGTTAAAGTCGTTATTGTTTTTGCTTGTTTGAGTATAATCTTTTGTATCTAGATACCAATCTTATATTACAAAAAAAAATTAATAAGACCAACGCCGCTTTGTTTATCGTTTTGTGGGTGTACCGTCTTTTAATCTGCACCAATATGGATTTTTTGGGTTTTTGACGTAAACTGGTTTTCTGATTACAAGCTTGGGGTTTGGCTTGGCAGGACTTTTATGACTTAAGTCGGTTGTTAGAGGCATGTGCAAGTTTTGCCTTTTCATTAAGTTTCTAAAAATGTAAAACGTTTTTTTTAAGAATCTGATCAATCTTTTGTATTCCTTTTTTTATTGCAATTTTTGGCCGTCAAAAAAATGTTTTGGGTTTGGATCTGCGGTGCGGGTTTTAATTATAAATGAATTTGTTTAAGTTATTATTAATTAATACTTTTTTGCATACTTTGAGCTATACAACTCCCTTTTCTAAACTTGTGACACTGTTTAATTTTCTGTATATGTTTTTTTTTGCACTTAAGAGAAGTTTTGTTTGATGTAAATCTGCCACTAAATTAATTAAATAGTTTTAAGTTAACTAAATGTTAAATAAAAAATACTGTATAATACTTCTAAAATATTAGACTTGGCAACAATGAACGATTAGTTGCAATCCACACTGATGTCGTGTTGTTTTCCATATATTAATGACGGCTACTGTGAACATTTGTAATCTATGTAATGTTCATTCAATGATTTCTGCTTACTGATATAACTGTTTTTAATTTTATAGTAATCTTACGTAATTTTAAAACCAAACTAGTCCAAACAATATTGAAATAATAAAAATTGTATGTTATAAATTAAGAAAGTAGAATTATTTGATAGAATAAATGTTTTTTATATTTTATAATAGACTCTAAGAAGCAATTTTAGTAAAAATGAGCACTTTTTAAACGACCCGCGCTAAGGCTAACAATGCTCAATGATCTTATATATCTAAGTTACAGTTATACACAAATAGTGTGGCCGGTATAACAGGCAACTTAATATACACAAAAATTATGTTGGATGTTGTTAAACTCATGCCTTTGACCGTTTTAGCAATTTTCATTTGCGCTTACATTTTACACATTTTATGAGCGACGTTGTTCTGCGATTGAAAAATGCTAAAATGAGCAAAGAAATGAGTTTAACCACATCCAACATAATTTTTGTGTATATTAAGTTGCCTATTATACTTGCCAAACTATTTGTGTCTAGCTGTAAGAGTTAACGCATACATTTTGATTAAGTTTAAAATTTCTGTTTTTAAATACTACTTTAGAGATTGTTGGGTTTTTTAAGTTTTAGGCTCATTGTAAAGATAAAAATCTAACAAACTAAATCCTACTGATAAAGTCAAAAAAGCATTGTTAATGATGTTTACTGTGGTGCAATGGTTGTAGATACTAAGCTTCAATGCATTATGGCTTCAAAAGCTAAGTAGTCAAAAACGGGCAATAATTGTTGACGTGAACAATGACTGCTGAGCGTAGGGTTACCATATTTATGTTTTGTCAAAAAAGAGCTGGGTTAGGTGCTTATAGAAACATTATTTTATTAAATAAAATTAATTAAAAACTGCGCGTTTATTTTACTAAATACAAGGCTGTAATTGGAGAAAAAAAAACAACTTTTCTAAAAAATATTTTCAATTTATTCAAAACCGCAAAAAAAAAATAGAAGAAAAGGTTGAATTGGAACAAAACTCTAGTCTCGAAAACATATCGGCACGGCTAATTAGTATCTGGCATTAAAACGTTTCAATAACGCACCTAGCCAATTTTTTTGCAAAAAACGACAAAAATTTATCAATCTCAAAAAAACCATGTGGGTTCACCGGAAGCGCCCTCTCAAAAAGTGTCTTTAAATAGCGTTTTTGAGACGACACTACCGAGAAACAAACATTTGGATCAAAATTAATGTTTTAAAAAGTTTTTTTGTCGCTTAACTAGAACGTTAGCTATTTCGTCAATTTAGTCGAAAAAACTAACTTTGCACAATAAAAAGTTGGTTACTCTATAGTAACAATTTTGTAAAGTTTCTATATAAAATAAGCTTGTTGATGGAGTTACTGCAGATCCGGGCTAAAGTAAAAAAAATAAGTAAACCGGTGACAATGGCGCTGACTCAAAATCAAACTTTGTGCTTTAAATTATAATGTGGCAATAAAGAGAACTACAACTATTCAATTGTTTCTAGCAAATTTATGTTTTTAACTTTGTAGCACTCGCCAAGCTACAGCTCTTAAGCAATATTTATAAAGTAGCCGCAGAAAGCGCACTACAAAAACCAACCAGCAAATCAACAAGACATGAAAGTAATTGCACACTTTAAGTGCAGGATTTCTAGGTCAAGCAATAAATTATTAATAACTAGTTGCTCTTTTTTAGAAAGTAAATTTGACACTAGTAGTTTTTTGAAAATTTACCACTAATTGTCAGAACAATATTTTTCCTTATTAACAACAAATTTAAAGCAGATACCAAAACGTCATCAAGATTTATCTGCCGCTGCCGTCAACCGATTACATCAAATGCCGCAGAATTAAACCGGTACCAAACTTTTATTTATCAACCCTGAAAGACTTGCTCAATTCTTCTCCAGACCCAAATCAAACTATTGTCTGTGGTTATTTCAGCGTCTTCTACTGCTGCCACAACTTCAATAGCAGATCTAAATGGCAACAATTAGCGATCAACGTAAAACGACTTAGGTGAAACTGTGCATAAAAATCCTTAAGAATTTTTACTAAAAATTTGACCGTTTTATGCAATTAACTACAACAACTAACAAAACGCTCCCTCCTGGAAGTTGTCTACAAAATTTAATAAAAACAAAATACTTCTAAATCTTTGTTCAAATTTAAGCAAAACCGTAATTGTAATATACCTCCTAAGCTGACAAAAAAAACACATAAGCTTTTTGAATTGTAAACAAGTAACCTAAAAACAAATTCGCCAGTATAATAGGCAACTTAAAATATACAAAAATTGTGTTTGCTTTGTTACACTCATGCCTTTGCCGGATTTAGCATTTTTTATTTGTGCTTACATTTTACACATTTTATGAGCAACAATGTTTCAAGATTACTGTAACTTGTACTGTAAAAAAACAAAATTATAAAATATGCTTTAGAAACAGCTATGGTTCATAAACTTTGTCGACTAGTGAACTCAACAAATAGCCGGTATCTAAAAAATTACCAATCTTAAGCACAACAACCGTCAAAATCAAAGCTAAACTGGTCCGTTATTAAACCAAACATACGTATAAACAACGGAAAAAAAATCATTTTTTTTCTGGTCCGGGAAATAGCAGCAAATCCATCATGCATAAGAACGACCCAACTATCAATCTCTGCTTACGTAGAATTATCAATGAAGTCGGCAATCACTACTAAAATTGCCATAATATATTAAGGAACGCTCAAAGTAGCTCTAGTTGAGAGCGGGTCTATTCATAAACTTTTTTTTATAATTAAACAGTCAGCAAATTTTCTGATAAAAATATCAATTCTGAAAAACTACCCAACTATTTGACATACTCAAAGTAGATCATTGTCTGGCTTAGCAAAAAACAGTATCAACAATAAAAATAAATTGTGTTCATCAGCATCTTAAACTTAAAAATTTCATATCTTCTTTTTGATTAAAACTAAAGTAAACAATAAAGATTTAGATCGCTTTAATATTTGCTATTTTGCAACATACAAAAAAGAAACATTCCAAAATTGATGAAAAATTGCAAATGTTCAACCTATACCTAAAAAAACAAATAATTTTTTTAAATTATGGATCAATTACATTATTGTCTAATATCTCAAAAAAAAATTGAAAAACATATTAATTTTTACATTGACAAGTTCCAAATAACTTTATCTCAGATACTTAATATAGATTTCAATCAAAACGCTTGTCAACAGATCTTTTGACGTATGTTAGTCACAAATAAAACTCTACATTAAACAAGTTTAATTGTATATTTTATGACCATAAGTTTGTAATTCTTATCAATAGCTTTCTATATAATAGAAAAATTATAGTTAAAATTAATAGTTTGCAATTTGATCCAAAAACCATAAATGCTGGTGTTCTTCAAGGGTTTGTTTTTTGCCAACATTATTTATTATTTACTTTAATAAAACATTTAAAACAACCAAAATAGTTTTGCAGATGATAGCACTCATCATACTTTATACTTTCCAAAGAAAATACAATAAAAACTAAGCGTCTTAAAATTTCTAGATTTAAATCTGTAGCAGCTACTAACAAAAACCTCAAAACAATATTTGAATAGAGTACTACCAACTTTTACTCTAAAAATACTCGACTTCTTACTGTTTTTAAATTAAAATCCGATGTCTTCAGTACCAAATATTAAATTAAATAACAAATCCGTGTCTAAATCTATTTTAATTTGTCTTTTAAGAGTTACAATATTACATAATTGTCTATAGAACAACTATGTTGTTGACTAGTTTCAAAAGTATATAGACAACTTGAATAGACGTAAACAGATTTTTACTTCTGTTTAACTTTTGCATATATATAAAACTTATATTTGTCTTTGTATTAATATTGTTTCTAAGTATGGAAAAGAGCATTTAAAACTAACTACTCTATCTTTTCTAACTCTATGTTTTTGAACAAGATATTTGAATTATTATATATTATATATTATATAGAAATTTTAACAAATATTTACTGACAGTTCAAAGATGTAGAATCAAAACTTTTGAAACAGGTGTAGTTTCACTTGTTAAAACTAAAAAACATTTTTATTTGTTGTGACATATTAAGTAACTTCTAAATATCACATTTTAATAAAATATTCTTATAATACAATACATATAATATATAATAAATAATAATAAAATTGTTTCTTCCCTCTATCATCACTTGAGGTTTGCGGGTTCATTCCCATCTCAAGTTATCGATATTGAGGGCTCGTGGTTGTTGTTGTTTTTGTTTATTTTTTTATATTTTGTCATGTAGTAACATATGTTTAATTTTTAATTTAAATGGTACATAATTTAATGTTTTTATGAATGTTGGTAGACTGTTGTATTGTTTTATTGTTTCTGTTGTTAGTATCTGGCTGCACTTGACTGTTGAATACTTTGTAGTTCTTATGTGTGATTTTCTTCGTGTTTGGTGATTGTGTATTTCTTTGTTGGACTGTATCATTACATTGCTTTTTATCATTTTGTTGTTTATTTTATATATCATTAATATGTTGTTTAAAGTTATAATTTTGTTTGTTTTTCTTTGTATTCGGTTGTTGGTGTTCTTCTGTCCATTGTGTATAGAATTTTATAAGTTTGTTTTGTTGTCTTTGTAGTTTATTAATGTTTTTTGCTTGTGTTTTCCTATATATAGTTTAAGTATGTATTATATGATAATAATACTTTATTCACGGTATAATCTTACCATTTACATCTACATCAAATATACATAAACAATGATGTTTACAATACAAAAATAGAGAATACAAAAAATAACATTCATAAAAGCGCACATATTCAGCATGACTTAGCTGACTTCTGAACGTAGATTTAGAGACACAAAATACATTAATATCAGTTGGTAAATTATTTGCAAATCTACACATTCTACCGAGTGGATTGTTGAAACCATAATGGGTAGACTTGCAAAATAAAGAAGAATGTCTGCTATGTCTATTATTAGGTGCTACATGGAATGAAAGAGTACCAAGTAGCTCCGGACAATCAATCTCAGACTTAATTAAATTACGCAAGAACGACAAATCAGCTCTTTTGCGGCGAATCTTCAATGGCGGTAGGTTGTACAATGAAGCAATGTAGCAGTAATCATAATTTACAGATAATATGCCGGACTTATAAGACAATAAACGACAATTTTTTTTTTTAATTGTTCAATACTACGGTTATGAGTTTCATAAACAAGACTTCAAACTGACGGAGCATACTCTAAATGCGAACGCACCAAAGCACAATATAAAAGTTTTTGTGTACTGGCTAATAAATCCGCGGACATTCTATATACAAATCCTAACATTTTTATAGCACGATTGCACATGATGTTTATGTGTTCAACAAATGTAAGTTTATGATCAAAAATAACGCCTAAATCTTTTATTTGTGTGACTTTGTTTAACATTTTAGTGTCAATTATATAGTTAAAAGAAATTTTACTTAAAGTTCTATGGAAACTTATTGAAAAACATTTATCAGCATTAAAAAATAATTTATTAATAAATCACCAAGTATTTATAGAATCCAAGTCCAGTTGTGAAAGATGGCAGTCATTGAGAGATGATATTCTTCTATACATTTTTAAATCATCCGCAAATAAAAGAAATGACGATGAATTGATATACTGTGAAATATCATTAATGAAAAGCAAAAGTAAAATTGGTCCACAATGAAATCCTTGAAGAACACCAGATGAAACAAGAATGAGCTGTAACAAAAAGTTATTAATAATTTTTACACCCTGCGTGCAATTTTTCAAAAAGCTGAATAACTAGGAAGTCATACATTATGATGAAATCCCAGAGCACTGAGCTTGGCAATCAAAATATTATGACTCACACGATCAAACGCCTTTGAAAAGTCGGTGTAGATTGAATCAACTTGTACTTTAGATTCAAATGCATTTAAAATATCATTTTCATAACAGAGTAAATTAGTAAGTGTGGAACGACCTTCACGAAAACCATGCTGCTCTTCTATTAAGATGCTTTTGCACATCCATTGCAATTGACCAGTTACAATTTTATCGAACAATTTAAGTATAGCAGATTGAATGCAAATGCCTCTATAGGTAGTGATATTCTCTATTTTCTCCAGATTTAAACAAAGGCGTAATATAGCTTTGTTTCCATATTTGAGGAAATTTAGTTTCATTCAATGAAGCATTGAAAAGTAAGTACAATGGCTTTGCAATAGAATAAATGCACTTTTTTAACAGTAAAGAAGAAATCCCGTCGGGTTCAACACTTAAATTACATTTAAGGTTTTCAATTCCCTCAAAAACATCACACAAACTAATAGAAAATTTTAAATGTATTACGTTATTATTAAAATTAAACAATAGAGTTAGATGAGTTTCGTTATCATAGACTGAAAAAGAAATCTGCAAAATTAGTTACAAAGTTGTTCCCATTATTACAAGTTTGATCTTTATAATGCATTGAGGCTGAAAAACCATTAGTTTTTTTGTTCTCATTAACAAATCTCCAAAAATGTTTTGGATTATTTTGAATTTTACTTTCAGTTTGTAAAATATATTGCTCGTATTGATGTGCACTGAGATTTTTGCACGTAGTACGAATAGATTGAAATTCATTATAGTCCGACAATAGTTTTAAAGATTTAAAACGTTTGTGTACAGATTTCTTGAGTTTAGTAAGTAATATCAACTCTTTGTTGTACCAAATAGGAAAATTGCTTTCACGCCACAGTTTTTTAAGGACAAAACAATCAATAATATAAGTACGCAGTATGGTGTTGGCTTAAATTTAACAAAACATCTACAGCTTCTATCACAGAAATATCACGATCGTTAGTAAAACATAAATCTAAAAACACACCCTCACTATTAGGAATAGAAATGCATTGTACGCAGTTTAAGAACCCAAATGAATTAGCTACTAAATGAGCAGGAGCAACTATCATTACAAATTCCACCTATACCTAAATCATCGTTAACCCAAGATGCTGCAGGTAGATTGTAATTGCGCAATAAAACTAGTTTACTGCTTGGAAACTCGTCGGCAATAGATTTGACGGAATAACAATGGTCAAGATATTTGTCACTAGTTGAATTAGGTGGTAAATATACCGCGCAAATTATATAAAACACAAGATTAAACTTAACAACTACAAACAAATGTTCAACACTAATAAACGTGCGGTAAAGTAATACAGATTTGAGGTAAGTTTTGATAGCAATTAAAACACCACCTCCGCTTTATTTAGGGCTTGTAAGGGCCAAGCGATCACATCTAAATAAATGATGGTCTTTTAGATTTAATTCAGAGTCACTGATGTCTGGAGAAAGCCAGGTTTCAGTGAAAACAATCACATTGTAGTCTGATACGGTTACAGCTAGCAAGAGTTTTCTGAGTTTAGTTTTTAAACCCCCGACGTTCTGGTAGTAGATGGAAAAGCCGTTATCATTCCTGAAGATGGGTCCAAGCTGTTGACAGGTTTCAGGCTCCGAAAATTCATTGGAGATAAAGCAGGAACATTTTGTAAACGACCATAACTCACACATTTTTTGACAGCAATGTTAGCTGGCCAAAAGTCTTTGCAAATTATAGCTCAAGCATGGTCGGCTGGAACCGAGACTTTAAAGTTACTGTAGCTTCCAGATTGTACAGCTAGATCTACAGCGTCAATTGAAATATCGGAGTATTTCAATTTAATGTAGTTAATAACATCGGATTTTTTAGTTCCGCGTTTAAGTTTTGAGAAATGTATATATGAGTTTGGCACATGATGTAAATAATGCATGATATACAGATATTTTTAAATGTTTTGGGAGATCATTTTTTATTTTTATACTGCAGTTATTGTTGCTGAATTTTATTTAACAAGCTTATCTATGTGTGTATCCCATTTCAAGTTATCTTGGATTGTTAATCCTAGATAGTTAACTTCTTTAATTTGTTTAATCTTTTCGCTATTTATTTTTATTGTGATTGGAATGTTTTCTTGTTTGTTATTAAAGATCATGAACTGTTTTTGTTTTGTTAATTCATTTTATTATGTCTTTTTGATAAGTTTGTCTATTTTTTTGTTTTCTTTTCTGTAGTATATAATACAAGTGTTGTCGGCATATATGTAAGGTGTACCGTGTAGTTTTAGTTCTTGTATGTCATTTGTAAAGTATGTATAATGTCGGCGGTAGAATTCCTCCTTGTGGTAATCCGTATTCAGCTTGCATCGGTTTGCTTTCTATAGAGTTAATTTTTGTTTTTTGTAGTCTGTCTCTGAAGTATGTGTTTATTAGGTTTAGTTTGTTGCCTTTTACTCCTATCGCGTCTAGTTTTTCTATAAGCTTTGATTGTGGTACAGTATCAAACGCTTTTTTCATGTTGATGAAAATTGCTACTACGGTTTCTTTCTGATCTACTTTGTTTTTTATGTTATTTACAAAATCATAAGCTGTTGTTGTTGTTCCTGAGTATTGTTGAAAAGCATATTGTTGTTTGTATATTATACTCTTTTTGTTTATATGTTCTGTTAGTCTAATATGGATTACCTTTTCTAATATTTTATTTAATGTTGATAGTAGAAAAATTGGTCGATAGTTTTCTGGTGTTGTTTTATCTTCTTTTTTTATGTATAAGCACTATTATTGTTATCTTTATGTAATTTGGATATATACTTGTGTCAATGACTTTATTTATTATGTGTACTAGAACTGGTGTTAGTGTTGTTTTATTTTGTTTTATTAGGTTGTTTGTAATTTTGTCAAAGCCGGGTGTTTTGTTTTCTTCTTGTTGTCTTCTTTCTTTTGTTTTATTATTATTTTGTGGATTTTTTCTTGTGATGTGTGTTCAAAATGGATGTCGGTTATTTTTTATTTTATAATGGTTGTATGTGTTTCATTACTCGTTCCTGTCATTTGTTTTTCTGTTAGAGTTTTTCTAATATTTGTAAAGTATTCATTTATTTTGTTTGCTATTTCTATTGGTTTTTTAGTTCTTGTTTCATCTTGTTTTACTATTTCTTTAATGTTGTTATGCTTTGAAGTTTTTTTGTTAAGTTGTTTATTTATTATTTCCCATATTTTTGTGGCATTATTTTTATTAGTTAAGAATTTTCTATTATAGTATAACATTTTAGCTGTTAACCTTGCTGTTTGAGTTGCCTATTAATTGTTTTAGAAATTATATATAATTTTATTTTTGCTTTAATAAAACGTATTATTTTAATTGTATATTTGTATAGTATCTCTAGTTTACCGAACAAGATGCAAAATAATTTTTCTTATAAAAATAAATAAATCTTAAACATCAAAAAAAAATACTATGGCATTTAATATTGCGTATTTGACATTTGATAACAGACGTCTTAATAGCAAAAAACCAATTAACAATTGTTATGAATATAAAAAATCTATTCTAAGTTTGAGAATTGGCTCTTAAAGACTATTATAATACATGCAACTTAACATACTGTGTATGTTTGGTTGTCTAACTTTGTGTTATATTACAACTTAGCCGGTTAACTGCAGACTGGGAGCGTGGCGCACTCCTGTAATCCAGCAACTTGGAGGTCGGGTTTAGAAGAGGTACAGGATCGAATCTTGTGAGATATAAATACAACGGTTCATTCGCGTAGCTAATTACTTTCAGCATATCTAAACCCTCAGTGGGTGTTGAAAGCCGACTGTCACACGCGCGTGAGTAGTGTATTTGTCGCACATCGAAAGCGTACGGTACGTGACAGAATCCGAATTAGTGCGTTATATAAAAAGGATGAATTGGTTTCTCAACTTTGATTCTGCGGCAGTAGCCAAATCTAAACCTTTTGTTATTTATAATAAAATCAAATATTATTTTTATTTGCGTAATAATTATCTTACATAATTTAAAAAGAAGAGGTCGCTTTTTTATCAATCATAAAGAATAAAATTTGATTTTTTGCTTTTTTATTTTAATCTATTTTAGTATATTTTTAAAAATAAATTAGTGACCAATATATATTATAAATTATTAATATTGGAGGAATGGTCAATTTATTTAATTAATTATTTTACAATTTTCCTGAAGAAGGAGTAATATCAAAATATTAGCAATTTTTTAAAGATTGTAAAGTAATTAATTAAATAATTATTTTTGTATAAATATCAAAATATTTTATCTTTTGTATTAAAAAAAACTTTGCTACACAAGTTTGTTATCTTGTCATATTTAAAAAAAAGTTTTTGAATTAATACAATTTATTAATAACTATCATTTTGCATTAGATTAAAATAATAGTAATACATGTTTAAACTTAACTACAACTGTGTGTGATAGTTAACCTTGTATGACAACTGCATTTTATACATATAACTTATAAATTTATATATAAAATCCCATAAAACGTTTTATTAAATAAAAATTTATACACAAAACCGTTTCAGTTAAACAAGACAATTAAAAGTTGTACAAAAAACCATTTATTGCTAGAAACTCTAAATACATTACTCAAAAATCATGTTTAAAGCATACAATTTATGAACAATTGCTTATTAAACTTATTTTTAGCATACAATTAATAATCGGAATATGTTACGCCTTTAATGAACATATGAAATGCTTAGATTTTTTATATTAATTATTATAAACCTTTTTCCGCTTGTATTAACTTTGCTGTTGAGGTTGCCTATTAGCTTTTTCAAAAATTATATATAATTTTATTTTTGGTTTATTAAACCGTTATATTTTAAATGTATATTTGTATAGTAACTGTAATTTACAAAACAGTTGCAAAATGATTTTTTCATTAAATTAATTATATCTTAAATATCAAAAAAGTTTACTATGACATTTAATACTGCGTATTTGACATTTGATAACAAACCTTAGTATACGTCTTAATAGCAAAAAACTATTCAACAATTGTTATGAATATAAAAAATCCATTCTACGATTGAGAATTGGCTCTAAAAGACATATTATTATAATGTATGCAACTTAACATACTGTGTATGTTTGGTTGTCTAACTTTGTGTTATATTTTATATTGCAACTTAGTCGATCAATTGTAGACTGGGAGCGTGGCGCACTCCTGTAATCCAGCAACTTGGAGGTCGGGTTTAGAGGAGGTACAGGATCGAACCTTGTGAGATATATACAACAGTTCATACGCGTAGCTAATTACTTTCAGCATATTTAAACCCTCAGCGGGTGTTGAAAGACGTAAGTCACTCATGCCGTTAGTAGTGTATTGGTCGAACATTGAAAGCGTACTGATGTGACAAAATCCGAATTAGTGCGTATATCTAAGGGTGAATTGGTTTCTCAACTTTGATTCTGCGGCAGTAGCCAAATTTAAACCTTTTGTTAAATAAAATCAAATATTATTTTTTTTTTCGAATAATTATCTTTCATAATTTAAAAAAAAAGAAATTGCTTTTATAATCAATCTTAAAAGATAAAATTAGATTTTTTTTGCTTTTTTTTATTTTAATTCATTTTAGTATACATATTTTCATATAAAAATCAAGTTTTTTCAAATTTTTAACATTGTATGACAATTGCATTTTATACATATAACTTATAAATTTATATTTAAATTCTTATAAAAAATTTCATTAAATAAAAATTTATAAAAAAACTCACAAATCCGTTTCAGTTAGACAAAACAATCAAAAATTGCATAAAAAACCATTTATTGCAAGAAATTCTAAATACATTACTTAAAAGTTATGTTTATAGCATACAATTTATGAAAGTTGCTCATTAAAGTTATTTTTAGTATACAATTAATAAAAAATAAACAATCAATGACGTTTTTTAAAAGTTTTACAAAAAAATGTCAATATTTGCTCTTAAAACTTTGCAGCATAATATAATATTTAAAAATCTCCTAGAAAACCAATTTATTGCACAGTGTTTATTAAATTTATACAAGAAACTTATTTCAAGCTAAAAGCATAACAATTTGTTGAAAATAGCTTTAATCAACAATTGATTGCGTTCAACTTACCAAAAATTGAATAGATAAAAAATGCCCCAAAATGTAATATTGAAACAGTTCAACAGAAATAAAAGAAAATTAAAATCATATTTTGTAAAAGTTTTGGAGGTGTGTATATGCAAAAGCTCGATGTTAATGTTATTTTTCAACCGTTTGGCAACAGAATGTTTTGCTTCTGGAATGTCTGGAATGTACTAACGGTAATACACACTACGTTTTAGAGTTAACCAAGGAATTCATTATTGCTTGTTTAACGTTTGATAACAGACCTTAGTAAAAGTCTTAATAGCAAAAAGGTATTCAACAATTCATGTACATATATGAAAATTCCATTCTAAATTTGAGAATTGACTCTCAAGGATAGACTATTATAATGTAGGCAACTTAACATACTGTGTATGTTTGGTTGTCTAGTTTTGTGTTATATTCAATTGGTTATATTGCAACTTAGTCGATGAGTTGCAGACTGGGAGCGTGGCGCACTCCTGTAATCCAGCAACTTGGAAGTCGGGTTTAGAAGAGGTACAAGATCGAATCTTCTGAGAAGTATAGACAACGGTTCATTCGCGTAGCTAATTACTTTCAGCATATCTAAACCCTCAGTGGGTGTTGAAAGACGACTGTCACACATGCCGTTGAGTAGTGTGACAAAATCCGAATTAGTGCGTTATATAAATAGGATGAATGTGAATTGGTTTCTGAGCTTTGATTCTACGGCAGTAGCCAAATCTAAACCTTTTTTAAATAAAATCATTTTTTTATTGCAAATAATTATCTTACATAATTAAAAAGAAGATTTGCTTTTTTAATCAATCATAAAAGATAAAATTTAATTTTTTGTTTTTTTTTTTAATTTATTTTAGCATATTTTTATATAAATATCAATTTTTTTCAAGTAACAAACTACATATAATAAAAAAGTTTTTGATTTAATACATTTTTATTATTATTTTATATTTTACTAAAACTGTGTATGGTAGTTAACATTGTACGACAATTGCATTTTATACATATAACTTATAAATTTATATATAAATTCTCATAAAAGGTTTTATTATATAAAAATTTATCAAAAAACACTTGCAAAACCGTTTCAGTTAGACAACACAATCAAAAATTGCACAAAAAATCATTTATTGCAAAGAATTCTAAACACATTAATAAAAAATTATGTGTATGGCACACAATTTATGAAAGATTTTTTATTAAACTTATTTTTAGCATACAATTAATTAAAAATAAACAAATTAATGACAATTTTTATTTAAATTTTGCAAACAATTGTCAATATTTGCTTAGAACTTTGCATCATAATATAATAATTAAAAATTAAAAAACTTATTTAAAGCTAAAAACTGCTGAAGAAATCCATTTAACGCATAACAAATTTGTTGAAAATAGCTTTAATCAACAATTGATTGCGTACAACTTACCAATAATTGAGCAGATAAAAAATGCCCTAAAATGTAATTGCTGCATAAAAATTTATTAATATAGCTTAAAAGAAATAAAATAAAATAGCTCAAAAATCAATCAAATTATAAATTGTTTGATAACAAAAAATCATATTTTGTTAATATTATTTTTCAACCGTTTGGCAACAGAATGTTGTGATGTACTAACGGTAATACACACAGTACACACTTTACGTTTTAATTAAGAAACACACGATATATTATATTATTCATAAAACTGAATACCAAAAAAATACGTTTTTACTTTATTGGTTTTTACCTAAAAAGACTTTACAATAAAATAGATATTCTTTCTATATATCACACCTTTATCTTCATTATAAAAATTACTACTAAAACTATTTTGATCCAAAATTATCATACATAAATCGTATTAGTTTCTTTTTTATTCGTTTAGGTTTTGATGAAATATCTTTTTTACATTTACAAGTTTTTTGTTTTTAAATAAAGTACATACATTATAAATCTTTTTCCGATTGCATTAACCTGCTGTTTGAGTTGCCTATTAGTTTTTTTATAAAATTGTATTTAATTTTATTGTTGGTTTAATAAAACATCTTATTTTAATTGTGTATTTGTAATTTACCCAACAAGATGCAAAATGATTTTTCTCATTAAATTAAATAAATCTTAAATATCAAAAATTTTGACTATGGATTTGTAATTGCGTGTTTAACATTTGATAACAAACCGTAGTAAAGTAGTCTTAATGGCAAAAAACTATTCAACAATTCTTGTACATGTATAAAAATTATATTCTAAATTTGAGAATTATAATGTATGCAACTCAACATACTGTGTATATTTGGTTGTCAAGTCAAAGATTGTGTTATATTACAACTTAGTCGATTCATCGCAGACTGGGAGCGTGGCGCACTCCTGTAATCCAGCAACTTGGAAGTCGAGTTTAGAGGAGGTACAGGATCGAATCTTGTGAGATATATACAACGGTTCATTCGCGTAGCTAATTACTTTCAGCATATTTAAACCCTCAGTGGGTGTTGAAAGCCGACTGTCACACATGCCGTGAGTAGTGTAGTTCCTCCCCGCCAAACATTGAAAGCGTGCTTGGTACGTGACAAAATCCGAATTAGTGCGTATATCTAAAGGGTGAATTGGTTTCTCCAACTTTGATTCTGCGGCAGTAGCCAAATCTAAACTTTTTGTTAAATAAAATCAAAATTATTTTTACTTGCGTAATAATTATTTTACATAATTTAAAAGTTTGCATTTTTAATCAACCATAAAGGATAAAATTTTATTTTTTGCTTTTTTTATTTTAATCAATTTTAGTATATTTTTTATATAAAAATCATTTTTTTTCGGGTAACGGGTTTCATATAATAAAAAAGTTTTTGATTTAATACAATTTTATTATTATTTTATACTTAACTACATTTGTGTGTGATTTTTAACATTGTATGACAATTGCATTTTATACATATAACTTCAAATTTATATATAAATTCCTATAAAAAAAATTATTACATAAAAATGTATAAAAAAAACTCACAAAACCGTTTCAGTTAGACAAAACAATAAAAAATCGCATAAAAAACCATTTATTGCAAGGAATTCTAAATACGTTTCTCAAAAATTATGTTTATTGCATACAATTTATGAAAGATTGCTTATTAAAGTTATTTTTAGCATACAATTAATAAAAAATAAACAATCAATGACATTTTTTAAAAATTTTGCAAAAAATTGTCAATATTTGCTTTTAAAACTTTGCAGCATAACATAATAATTAAAAATCTCCTAGAAAACCAATTTAGTGCGCAAAGTTTATTAAATTTATGCAAGAAATTTATTTAAAGCAAAAAATTGCTCATTAATCTATTTAACGTATAACAAATTTGTTGAAAATAGCTTTAATCAACAATTTATTGCGTACTTGTTATTGCGTGTTTGACATTTGATAACAGACCCTAGTAAACGCCTTAATAACAAAAACTATTCAACAATTGTTGTACATATATGAAAATTTCATTCTAAATTTGAGAATTTACTCTCAAGGATAGACTATTATAATGTATGCAACTCAACATACTGTGTATGTTTGGTTGTCTAATATTGTGGTTATATTACAACTTAGCCGATAAACTGCAGACTGGGAGCGTGGCGCACTCTTGTAATCCAGCAACTTGGAGGTCGGGTTTAGAGGAGGTACAGGATCGAATCCAGTGAGATATATACAACGGTTCATTCACGTAGCTAATTACTTTCAGCACATCAAACCCTCAGTGGGTGTTGAAAGACGACTGTCACACATGCCGTGAGTAGTGTACTTGCCAAACATTGAAAGCGTGCTGGTACGTGACAAAACTCCGAATTAGTGCGTATATCTAAAGGGTGAATTGGTTTCTCAACTTTGATTCTGCGGCAGTAGCCAAATCTAAACCTTTTGTTAAATAAAATCAAATATTATTTTTACTTGCGTAATAATTATCTTACATAATTTAAAAAGAAGAGATTGATTGTTTTTTTTAATCAATCATAAAGAATAAAATATGATTTTTTGCTGTTTTTATTTTAATCTATTTTAGTATATTTTTATATAAAACCTGTTTTTTTCGGGTAATGAACTTGATATAATAAAAAAACTTTGATTTAATAAATTTATTAATAACTAATATTTTGCATTAGATTAAAACAATAGTAAAACATGTTTATACATACTTAACTACAATTGTTAACATTGTATGACAATTGCATTTTATTATATTACTTATACATTTATATATAAAATCCCATAAAACTTATTATTAAATAAAAATTTATCATTAAACAAAACAATCAAAAGTTGCACAAAAAACATTATTAAACATACATTCTAAATTTATTACTCAAAAATCATCAAATCAATTTATGAAAGATTGCTCAATAAACTTATTTTTAGCATACAAGTAATAAAAAAATAAACATTTTAATAACAATTTTTTTAACAACCTTGCAAAAAATTCTCAATACTTGCTTTGCAGCATAATATAATAATTAAAAGTTGCCTAAAACACAAATTTATTGCGCAAAAGTTTATTAAATATATGCAAGAAACTTATTTAAAGCCAAAAATTGCTCAAGAAATCTATTTAATTTAAATTTTTTAAAAATTTATGTACAGCAAACAATTGTTCAAAAAAATGCAAAATACAAGCTGTTAGAAGTATGTACGATTCTCTTTGTTGCTGTTTGCTGATAATTGCTTGGAAAAACCTTATTAATATTTGCAATAAACTTGTCTAAACATTTTTTAGAGTTTTATTAAAAACAGTTGCCAAAAAAGTAATTATGGTGTATTAGTTGCAATAAGTAAGTTTTTTTATAACTTATAACATTTTTAAGACTTTCAAGAGTATTTTAATGTCTAATCATTTTTTCTCAGATGTCTTAAATTTTTTTTGAAGCTAACAATGGCATCTGAAACTGTTTTAGTTCTATAGTAACTTAAAAACTGTCTTATAGTTATTTTTACTATATTTATACCGTTTCCTTGGTTTCTTATAAACTCTTTTATAGTCGACATTATAAATTTTAAAATAAGTCTTTTAAGATCTTCTAAACTTTTTATGTTGTTTTGTAATAAGCTTTGAGGCTTCTCAGAATCTTTTTTAGACTTTTAAGAGTGTTCAAAAATTTAAAAGGTCTTTCAAATGTGTGTCTAAAATTGACTACTTCTTAGATTCATACTTCACCAAAACACCAAACAAAACTTTAAAAAAGATTATTGCACAAAAAAATTATTTGATGTAAATAGAAACATGATCAAATTAAATCAACACTTTAACAAACCAAAAATTATTATGTTAGACCAAATTGGTGATGGACCAGTCTAAAGATATTAACTACAAACAACCGAGTACGCTTGATTTGGATACTAAAAGATTAGGGTATAGAAGATAACTTTAAAGCAGATCAATTTGCAAAAAAGCTACATAGACGTTTATTAGACTTGAACCTGTTTTTGAAATCTTATAAAACCGGTAAACAAATGACCCGTAGTACATGAAAGGTAAAAAAACTGTCCGGAAATGAAGCACGCAAGACTATTCCTAACGACCGTTACACATTAACCAAACTATGATATGCAAGTAAGCAGAAACTGAACAGAACTTATAACTGAACACTGTGACCTACAAATCATACAATACATGTGACCTAAACAAACAGAGGAATCTAGACAAATTTTCTATTCCGTTATGTCTGGAGTTCAGAGAAACTCTGGTACATCTACTGAGCAAGTGTGAGGCAAGGCAAAAGCTAAGCAAAAAATAACTTAATACAGTCCCTTGACAAAGGTTTCTAGATCTTATTGAAAAATCGTAACTACAAGAAGTGCACAATTAGACCAAAATATCACAGCGCAACGACACCAAACAAATAATCTCAAGAAAAAATATGTAACAAAATATGTTTCTTCTACAATGACAATTGTGAACAATTAAAGTGTACAAATAAAGTTTGCTTGCACAACATTGGTTTTTTTTTTTTTTTTTTGTTTTTTTTTTTTTTAGGACGTAGTGAGTTGTTTGGCTCTCAAGAATAACTTACGCATGGTAATACCTTCCGGTTTTCTTCTCTGCGCAAATCCTGTTGTTTTAATGTCCCTGTCTAAACTAACCTACATTTGGTGCTAGTTTGAGGCGGGCTGGTTTTTGCTTCGCGGATTTTCACGCATCATCTGCGGCACGCATGCTGTCCCCGGCCCCTCTCTCCCTATAGCCCCTACCTTTGTCTGTCTCTTTTGTCATTTTGCCTTTTCTTATCTGCACTGGCATCTACCTCTGCATTCTCTTCTTTCTCCCATCTTTGTGTTATTTACTCTAATTATATAATTTGTTCTCAGATGTGCTCTTAGCTTACTAAGGTCTTCGTTCACTTCTTCTTTATCATATCCCCTCTCCTTCATGAATAATTTATGCAGTTCCATCAGTTGTATTCCTTTTGGCAGTCCTAGATTTGTAAGTTTTACCTCCAGTGATATCCTTGTATCTCCATCAGGAATTACTTCTTCATGTCCTCTCGTTGCCAGGTATATTCTGACTATGTGAAAGGTTGCGTTCTCAGTCATCCTCGAGATAGCATATCTACCATTTGGTATATGCCTTGTTATTTCTGTTATTCTGCTTTCCTTCAATATTTCTTTTCTCCTTCTCCTTATCTCTGCAATTTCGTTTGGTATCGTAGTCTCTGTAAATGTTCTTCTTTTTTCTTCTGTTTCTTGGTATGCACAATTGTCATATCCTTTCTTATTTTTTTCTTTTTGATCTTTTTCTCTGTTTTCTTGTTTCCATTTAGCTTCTCTCATCTCTTTCCTTTCTCTTCTATGGCTTTTAGTTTGTGTGTTTGTTTCCATTGTTTGTTTTTCTATTTTCTTCTATTGTCAAACTCTTCAATTTTTTTTTTTGTACACTTGTTGCAAAGTTTTTTAACGCCCTCCATTTATTTTCATCTTTTAAGCATTTGTTAATGATTGTTCTTTTATCCACTTTGCTTTCTAGTATATATTCTAGTTTTTTTCTATCTTCCTCCCACGCCTCGCATTCTACTAGAGTGTGTTCTGCGTTATCGTGTGTTTCTTCCTGACAAAATGTACACCTTTCTTCTTCATTTATTTTTTTAATTTTTTGCAAGAATTTTCCAAATGCTCCGTGCCCGGTCAGTATTTGTGTTGTATAATAACACGTCTCGGGTTTCTTCTCTACCCATTCTTTTATGTCTGGGATTAATTCTCTCGTCCATTTCCCCTTTTCTCCTGTATCCCATTTTCTCTGCCATCTTTCCATAGTCTTCTCTCTTGCTCTTATCTTTGCTTCTTTTTTACTCGTTCCTTCTTTTACAAGTTTTTTTATTTCTATTCTTTCCTCCACCATCATATCCGCGGGAGGTGTTGCCGCAATTACCTCTACTGCCTCTTGTGACACTGTTCTGTAAGCTCTACAAATCCTTAGCGAGCTTGCTCTTGTGGCTCCTCTTACTTCCTTTCTGTTTTTCTTTGTTTTCATGGCTTCTCCCCATGTTTCTGCGGCGTACAGCAATTTGCTTCTTGCTGCCGTTGCTATTAGCCTTCTGCTTTCTTCTCCTGGACCTCCGTTGTTTGGCATAAGTCTACCAAGCTTTCTCTCAATTTCCTTTGTTCCAATGACTGCTTCCTTAACCTGTTCATTCCATCCCTTTGCTTTGAGTGTCACTCCAAGGTATTTGATTTTTTTCCCTATGGTTATCTCTTGATCTCCCACCTGTATCTTACCTGTTCCTCTATTATTCCTCTTAGTCGATAGCCATGCCGCCTCAGTTTTTTGTGTTGCTAGTTTTAAGCCCTTACTTCTCATCCATATTTGTATCATATCAATTGCCAGCTCTAATCTTCCTTTTAGTACTTCTATTTCTACGTCTCTACCTACTACTGCTATGTCGTCCGCAAATGCTGTTATTGACACGCCTTCCGGCATCTTCATTCGAAGTAACTCGTTATAGACAAGGTTCCACAGTTTTGGTCCCAGTGCTGAGCCCTGCGGTAGCCCTCTAGTAAGTTTGAATCTTCCATTTTTGGTCACTAGATTTCTGTCCTGTAAGTAACTCCATATAATCTTGATTGTTTTTCTGTTCAGTTCTTTCTTCTTTGCCGCCTCTATGATTGCTGCCCATGATACGCTATTAAACGCGTTCTGTATGTCCAACGCTATCATTACACAGTGTTGCCTTTTCCTCTGCGTTCCGCTGTTTGCTTCTTTTGCTATTGCTTTCACTTTTTCAATAGCTCCTAAGGTTGTTTTTCCTTTGGTAAATCCGTATTGTTCTTTTTCCCATCCTCCTTTTTCTTCTATTTCTTGTTCTATTTTCCGTACAATAACTTTTTCCATTATTTTAGCCAGTGTGTTGATTAAACATATTGGTCTGTATGATGTTGCTTTTCCTGCTTCTTTTTTTTTCTCAATCAGTACCAGAGTGGCTTTTTTCCAACATCCTGGGAAAGTTCCTTCTTTTAGGCACCTGTTGATTATTTGAGTTATTTCTATCTTGTTTCCGTCTAATGCTGCTTTAACAATCTCTGTTGTTATTTCGTCCGGACCTGGTGCTTTGTTGTTAGGCAATTCTTTTATGATCTCTTTGATCTCTTCCACTGTTGCCATAACTGTTGCTTCTTCTTCTTTTGTTTCTGGTTCTTCTACTGGTTCTCCCTTGGGAAATAGTTTTTTAATTATGACCTCTTCTTCTTCGTCTTCTTTTAAGCAGATTCCTTTTGTTCTTTTACCCAATTTGTCCATCACTATTTTGTACGGTTTTCCCCAAGGATCCCCATCTATAGATTCTATCATTTCTTTCCAGCATCTTTTTCTGCTATCCCTAATTGCCTTTTTTAAAATTTTTCTGTCGTTTTTTAGTTTCTCTTCTATTTCCTCTGTGTTCTCTCCTCTTCTTCTCAGCCTTTTGATTTTCCTTGCTGTTTGTATTGTGTTTTTCCTGCATTCTTTTATTTCCTCACACCACCAGTATGGTCCTTTTCGTCCGCCTTCCCTGTACCTAGGAATTGCTTCCTCCGCCGCTTTTCTCAGTTTTTCTGAGTACCTCTCGCATCTTTTCTCAATATTTTCGTTTTCTGTCACTTCTTCTGTTTTCATGCCTCTCTTTATCTTTTCTTTGTCCATTCTTCTTACGTTCCATTTACCTTCTCTCGTGTGCTCCTGTTTTCTTTTCTCCTTTGTATTGTATTGTATATGTTTGTGTAGACTCAGTGATTCTTCTTCAGTCACGGTCCATTCATTTATTATTTTTGCCATTTCCCACGTTGATATGGTGATGTCAATATGCGATTTTGAGCTTCCTCTTACAAACGTCGGTTTGTCTCTATTGTTGCAGATTGTAAGATTTAACCCTGCTATCATCTCCTCTAAGATTTTTCCTTTTAAATCGTTCTTGTAGCCTCCCCATCTCGGTGATTTTGCGTTGAAATCTCCTCCTACAATAATTTTTTTGTTTTTCTGTTTTCTTAAACTTCTTTCTAATTCTTCTATCCACTCTCGATAGTATTCCAGACCGCAGTTTGGGCTGATATAACAGCTGTATACTATCATGCTTTGTACTTCTGCCCACACTATTCCTTCTTTTGGTGTTCCCCATCTTTCCACCTTGTCCCTACACTTCCCCCTAGCTAAAATTGCTGCATCTGTTCCTTTGTCTCTTATCCACTTACCATTTAGTTTGTTTTTATTAGGTTCACTCACTAGCACTAGGTCTATTTCCTCTCTCTCCGCTGTTGCTATTAGTAAATCGTGAGCCTCTCTTCCCCTCCCTATGTTTATTTGTATAAACTTATACATTATGTGATACTATTTTTTCCTCCTGTTCTCTCCAGTTATCTGGGTTGTTGTCCTCCATATTCTTCTTTGTTTTCCTCATTTCTTTTTAGCTGGACATCTTTTCTCTCCCGTTCTGTGTCCTAATACTTTGCATTCAATGCAGTATTCTTTGTTTCTGCATTCGGCAACCTGATGTCCCTCCTTTCCGCATTTTATACATAGCAAAGACCTGTCTTCCCCATTGCATTCTGCCGCTACATGTCCTTTCCTCCAGCATTTATAACATTTTCTTTCATTTGCTTTAACTTTCTCTACTCTGCATCTTATGAGTCCTATGTTTATTCTTCCTTCTCCTATTATCTGTTCTGCTATTTTTTTGTCCATTTTGACTATAGCAGTTTGTATTTCTCTATAACCTTTCTTTATGGAAATTATTGTACTTCCTTCTGTGTTCACTTTGTTCATAATTTCTTCCAGTATTTCTTCTCTCTTAATTTCCGGGCTAATATCTTTGACTATCACCAGTTCTGTAGTTTTGTTGCTGGCTTTTCGTACATTGCAGCCTTCCATTCCATTTTTAATTTTTTCTATCTCTTTCTCCGTCTCATTACCCTTTGTAATTAGTAACAACTCCCCTTTTTTTGTTTCTCTTACCTCCTTGAACGTAGATCCTTTTATCTGGGTTTTTGCCTGTCTCAGCAAATCTGCATATGTGACACCTTGTTTGCTCACTACTATAGCACCTGTTTCCGTACCTGTTTTTTTTTCTCTATGTGTCTCCGCTACCTGTCCCTGTGTTGGCACGCACAGTCTTATTTTTGTGTTAGTTCTTCTTCCTGCTATTTCCATAATTTTTTTTGCATCTCTTGCCGTAATTCCCGTTGGTATTGGTATATTTATTTCTTCAATACTTAATGTTTTTGTTTTGATAAGCATTTTTTCGATAGCTATTAGTATCTCCTTATTCCCTGCCGTTTCGATTTTCTGCTTAATGATGTGTACTTTTCCCACATTTTTTCCGCTTAGATTTTTAACTATTTCTATATATGGCGTTTCATCTTCTCCTTCTTCCTCCATTAGTTCAGGGTATTTTATTTTTGCTTGTTGTAAGATACCACCTTCTTTGCCGATTTCATCTTTATTTATTTTATTTATGCACAACATTGGTAAGAACAGTTAAGAGTTGTATAGTAAAAGCTAAAGATTGTTTAAAGTGTGTATCCAAAAATTTGTGTTTGTTAGTCATTCTACAGACTCATTGAAATTTATTACTTCAATGTTTTGGTTTATTTTTTAATTTAATTGTTACTTTAAACACAAAATTACCGTTGTAATAGGCAACTTAGTATACACAAAAATATTGTGTGCTCTGTTGCACTTATGCCTTCGTACGTTTTAGCATTCTTTTCTAGCGCCCACTTCACGCATTCCATGTGCAAAATTAAAGATTGCCACATGAAATGTAAAAAATGCATAAGTGCAACAGAACAAACAACATTTTCGTTGCTTATTATGGCGACCAAGTTAAAGTGGCCGCACTATATTTTGTAAAATATTACTCGTTGCGTTATAAAAATAATAATTGTAATATATTTTCAGAATCCAGAATAAAATCAACTCCGAAATAATTAGTTCAAATTCGGGACAATCTCAAAAAAATGAGACCTTTGGCAACCCTATCCGAAAGAATAAACTAAATTCTATACGGTCTTATTATATTCTATTCAATTCTATATTAAATAATGATAGAAAGTAAAAATAAGTTGGTTAAAGAAATAGAAGCGTTATCATCGTCAACTATAAATACTAATTCCAATTATGTTTATTTTTAATTTAAATTAAACAAATTTTATGCAAATTAACTTTTTTTTCAACAATTGTTGTATTTAATATTATAAATTGTTTATAATATAATTTGTATCAATAGTATTATTTATTTATTTATCTATGATTCAACCGGAAATTCCGAGAACATTTTATGCGCCTTTTATTATAAATATATTATATAAAATCAATAAACTTATTTATATTTAATTTCTGATAAGATCGCTACTGAATCGTATAAATTGCGTTTTTTATATTTTCACTCTTTTTAATGATGCTATCACTTTCTATTAAATATATGTGTTCTATCGCTTGTAAGCAGTAGTATGTTCTATGTTGTAAGCTCTAATCATAACTCAAAACAACAAATAAAATCTGTTTGATTTTATTCTAGTATAAACATAAGTTTAAATTGTATAAAATAAGATGATTAGTAAAAATAAATCATATAAAATTTACTTTTCCACATTTTGTAGTTTGTAAAGAACACCGCAGAGTTGTGGTAGCGACATCTATGATCCAATTCACAATCCACTACTTAGTCAACAAATTTAACAAAGAGGGGGGGATTGCTGGTGATTAGTACTAGTAGGATTAATACAATTCGGGTACCCCCTAGCCTATAAGCGCAGCTACTGGAAGCAGATCACAAATTGCGTTGGAGATGGAAACTAGATTGCATACAAATTATTTGAATAAGAATAGTAACTATTGTGTTAAGCACTAAACATAACATTTAAGAAGAAAACAAGCGATGTAAGAAAACCAGCATGAAATTATACGCTATGGCTCAACAGGCTTTGCCAAGCGACATGGAAATATTAACCAGGAATGGTTACAAACTTGTATCCAAAATTGGGAAGGGTTCATTCTCCACTGTTTATAAAGCTACAAATGTAAGTATGACTCGACATGTATATTATTCATTGTATACAATATTATTTACAGGATATACCTGGAAAAATTGGCGATTATGCTATAAAGATTATTAAAGCCAAAGAACGCAGCTTGCAAGAAGCATCAGTGTTAAAAACTCTGGAACACGACCATGTTGTTAAATACATAGAACATTTCAGCACAACAAGCAATTTGTATCTGGTAACTGAATATTGTGATGAAGGTGATCTTGAAAATTACATTCAAAAGAAACACAAATTGGCTGAATCATTAGTCAAAATAATAATGCAGCAGCTTGCATTGGCTGTACGCTATATACAAATTTATAGCATATGTCACATGGATATTAAGCCGAAGAACATATTAATTTGTTCCAAACCACGTCTTACATTTAAATTATCCGATTTTGGGTAAGAATTAGGTTATAAATTAATTGATTTTTATTATTCAATCAAATTTAGTATTGCAGAGGTTATAAAACCTGATGAACTTGAAAAGTGGCGCGATAATGGGACTGTTGCTTATATGGCACCGGAGAAATTACTTGGAAAAACTTATGATGTTCGATCTGATTTGTGGTCATTAGGTATAGTTATGTTTCAATGCCTATTTGGAAGACCGTCCTATTTCCAACAGCCTATTAGTACTGTAAAAACATTAATGACCAAAGAAACCTTACTAAAAGTAATTGTTTAGTTTACTATTGATTGATTGTTTTCTAATTGCGTGATTGTTTTAGATACCTGCCAATTCGCATATTTCTTCGTGTTGTGAAGATTTGTTGATTAGATTATTGCAGTATAATCCTGATCGACGTATTTCAGCGGAAGATTTTTATAAGCATCCATTCCTTGATTTGGGTAAGAGTAATATTTGATTATTTTAATTAAATAAAATTTAATTGAGGTTAATGAAAAAATTGATCGAGTAACATCTATTTTGTAATTTTATTAATTTATTTTGATTTGATTGAGGTGAGTTTTTTTGTTATCTCAAATCAATGGCGGAACTAGGGATTTTGGGTCCAATTGTATACTAAGCTGTCAAAAACCCCATGTTTATTAAAAAACTACTAAAACTGTCGACAAGTTACATTAATAATTTATGTCGACAAAAATATAGCGGATCTGTCAAATAGTATTCTAAACTGTCAACAATAAATAACAACTTTTTTTTTAAGTAACAACTTTTTTTTAAAGTTACAGTGACGGCTATAGTTACAGTACTGTGTATAAATGTCATAAGTTGGCCAAATGTACTTACATCTGTCAAAAAGTTACTACATTTATCAAAAATCAAATTGTTTGTTAAACTGTCAAAAGTATTAATTAATTAACACAATTGTCAAAAAGTTAATAAATTTGTCAATCAATTTACAGCAATGTAATACCATTTGCCTGTTATGTTCAATAGTATCCTAAACTGCCAAAAATAGTGTCAAAAAGTAATTACATCTGTCAACAGTTATTAAAACTTTCAAATTATTTTTTAACAATGTAATATGTTGGCATAAATTGCCAGATCTGTCAATTATTACTACAACTGTCAAAAAGTTACTGAAAACTTTAAAAAGTTATTAAAACAATTGACATTATTGTAACAATTTACAGAAATGTAATAAAATGCATACAATCTGCCAGATATGTCAAATTGTATTTCAATCTGTCAAAAAAATTACTACATCATATTTTAAACTTTCAAAAATTTACTAGTCTTGTAAACTAGTTACAAAAGTTTTAACAAGTTACTAAAACTGTCAAACAATTTACAACAATGTTTAAATATACCATAAATTGGAAGTATTTTGACGGATCTGTCAAATTGTATTCTAAAGTGTCAACATTGTTACTAAATCTGTCAAAAAGTTACTAAACTGTCAAACAGTTTACAGCCAAACGCATACAATCTGCCAGATGTGTCAAGTTTTTACAATAATATCATAATTGTATCAAATCTGTCAAATAATATTAAAATAAATAAATATTTGAAGAAATTCAACTACCATGTACCAACGCAACCACATTATTACTCAATGAGAGGAAGTAGAGCAGACATTTTGTTCTCCCTTCCATGCATTACTAGTTGGAAACTGTATAGTGCTGCTATGATGAATTGTGATGAATTTTTGTTGGCTTGGTCGGCGGGCAAAATAGCTTCATAAGTAAACGAGATGTTGGGGCGCTTACTATTTACGCAGTATCAAAAATTAAAATAATGTATTTAGTGTAATTACGAGATACGTTTTATATAATTATCTAATTCTCTATCAATAATTTATGCTAAATCAGTAGTTAGTAGAAATTATATAATTATAAAAATAAAATAATAAAAGTATTTTTTCTTATATACTACAAATGACAAACTTTCATAATTGTTTTAAATGGTTTTATGTATGTATTTGTCATGAATTTTAAAGTAAAATTGAATTTAACATCAAAATTTGATTTAAAATAAGACAATTTATTTTATTTATTGACTTATGTAAATAACAAAGTAAATGTCGTGCAGTTACTTTCTTTATATTCTGCGCAGTATTATTATTTCTGCTAATATTTTATCTCAGAAATTTTGGCTGTTGATATATTCTAACTCGCAGGTTATATTAGTAGTAACATGTTGCATAAATGTGTTTATTTTAGATGGAATAATACTAAACAAAATTGTAAATGGTAGTTTTATAAATTTCCAAAAAGATAATTGTTTGTGGCAGTAAATAATTAATAGTGACAATTTCAATTTATTATTTCTGGAAGAAAGTACAAAAAATTTGTTGTGTGAACTGCATTTTTCTAATGACTCGTTCAAAGATCATAAAGCTGTTAAGAAAAGATAAATTTGGAGCAAATGCGCACCTGTAAAAGATATTATTGATATTGTAAATGTGCCAAGCATCTATCCCAAAAAATAGAAAAATTATCAAAAATTGAAATCAAAACATATTTCGAAAGCTGAGTTGGATTTTGCTATTTTTGACATTATTAATAAAATTTTATACTTTTCAACAGTTTATGCAGATTTTGCTTCTTTCTAACAATATTTTCTCATATTTTGCTATTTTTCATGAAATCCACACTTTTTAAAAGTTTATGGCCAGATCTTGCTTTTTTGACATTTTATATATAGAATTTTCTACTTTTCATCCATTTTTGGTTCTTTTTGAAAATGTTTTGATATTTTATGACAGAATTTTGCAATTTTTGACTTTTCATAAATAGAACATAGCATTTTTTAATAGTTTATGGTGAACTTTGGTACTTTTTGACAATATTTTTAAATTTTTTTGCAGTTTATGATCGGATTTTGAATCTTTCTGTCAATATTTTCATATAAACTAGATTTTACTATTTTTGGAATTTCATAAAAAAAATCTATTTTATGGCTGAATTTTGATGCTTTTCAGCAATATTTTGTTGTTTTAATGCCAAAGTTTGCTATTTTTATCATTTTATGAATAGAATTTCAACACTTTTTAGCAATTAATGTCTTTTGTCATTTTTTGACATTCTATGAATAGAGTTTTGCACTTTTTGACAGTTTATGACTGGATTCTGAATCTTTTTGACAATATTTTGATCTTTTATAGTCGGATTTTGTTATTTTTAAGATTCTATTTTTTACTTTTCAAATTTTATATTTTAATATTTTATTTCATTTTGCTATTTTTTACTTTTTGTTAAAGAATTTTGCACTTTTCAAAAGTTTAAAGTCATATTTTCTTACTTTCTAACAATGTTTTGGTGTTTCCAGGCCAATTTTTTTATTTTTGACGTTTTATAAATTGATTTTTACCTTTTTTTAACAGTTTGTAGTTGGATTTTGATGATTTCTAAAAAATAGTTTGATGTTTTTGCTATTTTTGATATTTTATGAATGAAATTTTGCACTTTTAAACTGTTTTTGGTTGGATTTTGCTGCTTTCTAATAATATTTTGATGTTTCAAGAATGTTTTTATTTTTAACATTTTATAAATAGAATTTTACACTTTTCAACCGTTTTTGGCCGGATTTTAGTTTTTTATTAAAATATTTTAATATTTTATGATTTTGTTGTTCTTGACTTTTTATGAATAGAATTTTGCACAAAATTGTGGGTGAGGCTCAAAATTCCTAGTTATGCTACTGCTCCGAATGCATATAAATTTATCCAAAGTAATTTGAAAATAACATTACCAGCGGGAGTATCTACAATTTTGTTATGGTTGCGTGTGCTTTACTTAAAAACCGGACTAGACACCTAATAATAAAATTAATGTTTTTTTGAGTAATTTTATAGAATATCTTCATATTCATTTGTTATTAAATAAAATGTTCTATTTATTTAAATTAGTTTATTTTTAGCAAACTAGTTTTTGCAAAATTGAAGACGCAAGTGGATAAAGGGTTTATGTCGCATAGACTTGATTTGGAGATATTGCCGTTTAAAGTTTTTTTATCCGCAGTGTTTTGGGGTTAGATTTACTAAAACAAGTTTGGTGGAGTTAAATAAACATTTATTGTAGAATTATATCTAGATACATAAAATAGAAAACAAACTTATGCATTTAAAAAAACAATTATTTTATCTTATGCATTAAGAGAAATAGTTGTCTATATACCCTTTAGCAACTACTAACTTCTATATTTCTTACAATAGACGAACGAGACATAGCCCAAAAAAATTCCAGTGACTTAAAACCTTCATCTATTGAACAATTTCATTTTTTAAGAAATGTTACATGAACCCTTCATCCACTTGCGTCTTCAATTATACTTGCTTATCAATGCTATTTACATTTTTTGATTAATTAATAATATTTAAAATTTGTTTTTCCACTACCTAGATTTCCTGTTTTTAAATTTTAATTTGTTTTTCTGCTGACCCTGTTCAGATTGACTTTTGATTTTAAGGTTAGAAATATGCCATCTTGAACACTAAATAAATTAAGTTTATTGTTATTATAATAACATGTCTAATATTGGAGAGTTATATAAATCTTAACTGTTTATTATTTTATAATTTTGTTTTATCCAATGCTTTTTAAAAAATTATTAAACTTCAATGTTTAAACTAAAAAATGCCAGATCTGAAAATTGATTGATTGAATTGATTTTTTAACAGAATGTAGAGAATTTAATTTTGAAATTTATAGCATTTAAAAATTTTATGTTGTCGATTTTGTTTTGGAGATATAACTATCTTTTCAATATTATGTTTTTGCAATTTTTTAAGAAAAGTTGATGGCGTTACTTTTTCAAAATCTGATCTGTCAAATATGATCTTATTTAACTTAATATATCTAAAATTACCAATTCTTACATAACAACTGTCAAAATATAACCAATGACAGCTGATCAAATGTCAAAAATATGAATTTTGCACTTCTCAACCGTTTTTAGTTGAATTTTAGTTCTTTTTGAAAATAATTTAATATTTTATGACATTATTGACATTGCCATTTTTTACTTTTTATAAATACACTGTTGCAGTTTTTAACAATTTATGGTTAATTTTTGTATTTTCTGACAATATTTTTATACTTTATAGCTATTTTTGACATTTTAGTCTAGAATTTTGCACTTTTCAACAGTTTATAACCAGATTTTGAATCTTTCTAATAATATTGATTTTGATATTTAATAATTGGATTATGCTATTTTTTAACAGTTTATTGCTGGAATTTGGTGCATTCTAACAATATTTTGATGATTTATGGGCAGAATTTATTATAAGGGCAATGCTATTACAAACGGACCAGAGCAGGGGGGGGGGGGGGCATTGAGAAATTTACTTTAAAAAAAAAAAATTGTCAGTGTCGTGCATATCTGGCATAGAAAAGCCCACCTAGAAAAAAAAATTGTACAACATATTTTCTTTACTTAAAAAATATTTTTTTAAATTTTTTTTTAAAGATTGTTTAACTTATATTTTAATAGTTTAAGTTTAACAAAGACATCTTTTGTCGTTTGAACCAATTTTGGGCCATTTTACTCTTTGTTTGATAGTTTAGACTCGATCTATCGGCGCCAAAATTTGAGAATATTACTATTTTTGGAATTCAAACATAAATCAAAAATTTGATAAAAAAAGTTTTAAACCACACCCTAGTGTGTTTATAATATTTTTTGTGAATATGAAAAAATAATTAATTTATAACGCATATTTTGCCTGAAAATTTTGTAAATATTTCTTTCTAGAAGGACTTTTCTACGGCCGATGAGTACAACACTGACTATCTATGTAAAATTATCCCCAGAATTTGAGTTTTTAATAATATTTGATGTATTGTTCCTCTCAGCGCAGCTAAACGTGTATTTGTAAGAGTTTATGTTGAAGAATAGGCCTACTTTGCAGATTTTTCGAATTTTAGACCCTTAAAACCCAAATACATAGAATAAATTTATATTTTCTATTAATTTACATCAAAATACTTCAACTTTGACGGTTAAATTTTTTTTTTTAAATGCTTCTTTTTGCCCAGGCTACTGAGAACAAAAACATGGTTTTATGGCCAATGCGGCTTAAGATAGGATAGACTTGAAATGGCACTAGATTTGGATTGTACGGAAAATTTCTGATTGATTTCACTAGTAATTTTTGTTTTTAGTTACATTTGCGGTTTTTAACCAATAAATGCGATTAAGTTAAAAAACGGGTTTCATACAATCATAAACCGATCAAAAGACTACAAATAAGTTATAGAAACTGAATACTAAAGCAAATTTCTCAATACACCCCTTCCTGCTCTGCTGGTCCGTTTAAAATGGAATTGCCTACATATGACATTTTATGAATAAAATTTTGGATTTTTTATATGTTTTTAGCTGGATTTTGATTTTATCTAAATTTTAAATGTTTTATGATAGAATTTTGTACTTTTTAACAGTTTATTACTAAATTGTTGGTGCTACTTGCAATATTTTCATACTTTTTATATGGATTTTACTATTTTTGATATTTCATGAAAAGAGTTTTGCACTTTTCAACAGTTTGTGATCGGATTTTGGTGTTTCTTGACAATATTTTGATATTTCAAAGCCGGATTTTGGACAGTTTGTAGCTAGTTTTTAGTGCTTTTTGACAATATATCATAGCTATATTTTGCTATTTTTAAGATTTTATGAACATTTTTACACATTTTGGTGATTTCTGACAATTGTTTAAAATTTCTAGACCAAAAAACGTTGCATTTTTCAACCATTTTTGATCAAATTTTGGTATTCAAACAATATTTTGATTTCATAGGTTTTGCTATTTTTAATTTTCACTCAAACACAAGTTCAGATTTACACTTTTAGAGGTACAAACACTTTTTATTTGCGTCATAAATTAACGTTTTTTTTACATTAGATGCCTGGTTTCCAATTTCATAGGCTGAGTTAACAATATTGGAGTAAATTTAAACCGGATTTATAATTTAGAAGCTAAATTAACAGTTTATCAATGAAATTTAACGTTAGTTACTGGATTTATAATTAGAACTGTTTGGTAGATTAAATTTAAAACTGGATTTACACTTTTAAAAGACAGATTTACAACTTTAACGGCCGATTTATAATTTGATGATTGGATTTATAGTTTTGCAGTAAAATTTAACTTGTTAGTTACCGGATTTATAATTTAGAAGTTGGATTAATTGTTTGGCAGATAAATATAACACTTTGAACGGACGGATTTATAATTTGGCAGTAAAATTTAACATGTTCGATAAAGCTAAATTGATGCTTTTATGTTAGTCTTTTACTATATACTTAATAAAGTAAAAAATTGTTCAAATAATTGGGATTATTACGACTCGACTAAAAAAGAGTATATTTTTTGTTATTTTAAATTAAAGAGTAGATATTTTAACTTTAAAAAGAGTATGTCTGGTGAGCCTGAGCAACAAACATGGACACAACTGTCAAACAAAGACGCAACTCAACTGACAAAACAATGCTACAGGTCTCAAATGATAACAAAAAAGTCAATGACAATTGTCAAATCATTATTTAACTATCAAACAGTGACAGGTGATGACTTAACTGACACAACTGTCTACAATAAAACAGTGAATTAAAAAGGGTTACTGGTAACTTCACCCCTATCTCAAATTCAGGTTTTTAAATGTTATGAATGTTTCTGCAGGATCGTATTTAGAGAAACATTTTGGGGAAGTGGGGGTTGACATTTTCTTTTCAAAGTAGGAAAATCCGATTTTTGATATAAATTAAAATCTCTAGTATTCAGTTTTATCCCAAAAAAACATTCAAACACAAAAATTTAACAATATGTCGACTTATGACAGGTTTTTTATGTTTTACTTGAAAATTTAGTACTGGGCTTATGTAAGATGCTATAACAACCAGGATCTAAGTAAGCCATTCTAACCAAGTAAGTCTCTATTAAATTGCGCATCTTAAAAAGTTAATATTCATCTTTTAAATACGACAATTGCTACATAATGTCGACTATTTGACAGTTTTTTGCATTTTAGTCGATAATTTAGTACAGGATCTAAGTAAGCTATAATAACCACTTGAATCTTCATTAAATTATGCAAATAACATAAGTGCAGACTTTTTGACAGTTTTTTGCTTTTTACTCAATAATTTAGTACAGGATCTATGTAAGTCATTATTACTTAGTGAATCTTCAATAAATTGCACTTCTCTAGGCATCAATTTCATAGCAAATTTCCATTTTCTGACAGTTTTTTGCATTTTACTTAATACAAGATCTATGCAAGTCATTATAATCACGTGATTCTTTATTAAGTTGCGCATCTTTGTGCATCAATTTTATCTCAAAAAAACTAATTTGCATCTCTCAAAAGACGTTCAAATAACAAAGAAGACTTTTTGGCAGTTTTTTGCTTTTTATTCGACAATAAATTTCTCATCTCTAGGCATCAATTTTATCGCATAAAAGCTAATTTTTATTTTTCAAAAGACATTTAAACATGAAACTTGTAATAAAATGTATCTATGTAAATCTTTTTGACAAATATATTTTTTTCTGCGACGCCACTGGAGGCAAAACGGTGTTTTAGATTATAGATAATTTTGGATAATAACTTTTTTATTTTGGAGTTTGTGGTGTAGTTTTTAAATATTTGTATATTTTTTTATAGGCAATTTGCCAACTACCGAAAATTACCAAAACATAATAAAACTGGTAAACGAAGCAGTGTCTTTAGAGAGGGAGCACAAATACGAAGAATCAATAGTCCTCTACAAAGAAGCAATAAATGGCCTACAACCATACCTAGAAATTGAAACAGATCCATCCAAAAAAGAAAAAATGCAATCTAAATGCAGCGAATATACACAACGTGTTGATGAGCTCACCAAATCACTAAGTGCTAAAGAAGTTCCTGAGAAAAAACCAGATTGCTCTCTTGAAATGCTTGTGCGTATGGCAACATCTACTCCAGGATTAGTCACTGGTATAGATATAGCTAAATGTGCTGAAGAATATTTAGCTGATCAGAATTACCATATGGCTTTTACTAAGCTTAATGAAGCATTGGATGTTTTGATTCCGTTATGCGCTACTGAGCCTATTGGTTATCGTAAGAAGCTATTACTTGCACAGGTACTTACTCAAATAATTTGTTTAATGGAGCTATAGTTTTTATACATTTTCAGGTTGATAAATGGTTGAAGATGGGAGAAGAACTTAAGAAAAAGGCTACAAGACAGACTGAGTAACGTGATATTTTTTAAATGTTTAATGTTTATATATTATATACTATATAGTCTATGGAAATTATATTATTCTTGTGATTACTGTTTATCTTAATATATGTCTTTTCTTTAATTAATTTTATTGAATTAATTGTCTTGTTATCTGATTACTATAACCACAGGCGAACTTCTGAGCATAAAGTATTATCCGGCGACTGTTACGTAATAAGCAGTGGCGTAGCTTAACTGAAAATATATATAATTTTTTTTCAAATAAAATGCTCAACAAAGTTATACAAAGCTAAGAAAACGTAATTTCAATTTAAGATATATAAAACGAACAATGTTTTAAAATTGCTGTTTAAAATTTGCTATAAATTGCTTGTTTAGAAATAATTAAAAATCGTTCAAAATTGCATGAAATTTGGATATTGAAGTAGAAAAAAGTAGGGCGCGAAAGGGTAAGAACAACTAAAAGTGGCTTCACATCTTCCTTAGAGCTTACTAAGTAGTAACAACAATGGCGTAGTGTGCTTTTGTTGGTATTACAGTACACCAAAAACAGTGTGACTGGTGGTAGGAGGTTCCGCGCAGTGAGAAATAGAAATCTGTAGCCAGAATGAAGGATGTATATGCCTGAAAGGGGACACACTTTTATACATAATAAATATATTTATTTCCGGTTAGTGCCGGCTTCTTATGCACATAGATGTTATTGTTCCTGCATTTCATGCTAGACTGATGCGTTTTAACTTTAATTTTGCATGCAAATGTACCTATCTTACTATTGGTATTGTTTAGCGCTCTTATCCCACGTCTGAGGAGTGACCGGCCACAATGGTTTTGGTTTACTGAATGTAAGTAGAGAAAAATTTATGCATTTCTAACTCGTTACTACACTCGTAATGAACAACTCAAAAAGGCAACACTTAAAGGTTATCAGCTAAAAAAAGTTCATTCTATGTTTAACTTGTAAAATTGCTCAGAAAATATATTTTTATTATAAAATTTATTAAAACTCGCTTACAGAATAACAGATAATTTTTTTTAAGTATACGACACACGTTTACGTATTAATAATTTTGCTTTAGTTTATTCTTTCTTAACTTATTAACAAGTAACATTCAGGCGGGGAATTTTATATTAAAACACACTCTTACAATTTGAAAAGTAAGTACCTCGACCACCCACCCAAGTAGTTTGTCACTTTCTTGTTGACTTGGAGAGAGTCAACAACGTAAAACTTTGAAGATAAAATTTTCCGTCTATTAAATGGCAGTCCAGAAAGGCTACTATAGTGGCAGTGAGTGCAATGCTACTGAGCGTGCGTGCATTTGCATTTTGATAAATATTTGCTCTCTTAGGTGCTGAGAGAAGCGGAACAAGTGTTGATGTACAGTTGGCATTTATTAATTTTATTGTTGATACCGTGTGATGTCGGTATCTGTGTGTTTATAGGACATAGTCATCGTCAAAAAGGTGCTAGGTGCGTGGCCACTTTCTCGGGAATATATTTATTAGTGTTATTTGCAGACCTCGACGTTTGGAAACAAGTTTGTGACGGGTGGTGCAATTCTGTAGGTCGCGTGTTGGTTGAGAGCGTAGATGTTTCTCCCGGTTAGTACGCTAATGTTGGTATCGTGTTTAGCTTCTTATCGGCATTAAAACATGCGTCTTTTTATAGGTACGAGTACTGTTTACTGATTGGTTAAATTTAATAACCAATGGAGACAAGGCAGTGCAACATCATTCCTTTTTCAGTTTTGTAACTTTTGAGTGTTGCAAAAAATTATCCAATTTTTGATAACAAATAATGAATCGCTTTTACACTTTTTGACGAAAAAGCTCTAATCACCCTGTTAACTATCTAACTCTAGTCTAGTAATAGCTGACGTTCAAATTCTTAATAACAAAGATGCTGTCATTCAGTTTAGTTAGTGTGTTTAGTGTGACGGATGCATTTTATTGCTGAAATCGCTTTAAAAGTTTAAGTTTTGCAGGTTTGGATGCTTGATTGAAACCATTTTGACGGATTTCTCATTAGACGTTTAGCACTTATAGAAATTTTATTTTCCGTAGCAAGTGCTTTTTGAAAGTTAACTATATTGCTAAAAAATAAGCTAATATTGTTGGTGGTTTACTTTGGAGATGATGTTAGTGATGCATCATCTCCGCTTATTAGGTTCCCAGTTGTGTGTAATGGAACTTTAAAGTAGATTAGGTTTGTTTAGTTTGGTAAGGGTTCTACCTTTTCACCGGCAACAGAAAAGCTGAGTTGGCACAAGGTTTAACTAAGCGGCCGTCTAGAAAATTTAGTGACGGTGAGTGCTATGCTTCTGAATGCCAGTGCATTTTTTTGTTGAGATAAATATGCGTTTTCTTAGACGTTGAGAGAAGCGGAACAATTATTGGTATACAGTTTAGATTCATTAATTCATTTGAGTGTATGTAAGACTGTCTTGAAACGCCGGAAATTGTTTTAAAAGTTACTTTTGGCCAAACTGTTTCTGTTGCTACTTTTTCACTGGAAAGTACAAGTTTCTAAAAGAAGCTTACTAGTTACCAAAAGATTATTTTGTTTATTAACTACTTTTCTAATCAATCTGCATTTACTTTAAGTCGCTTTACTGCGTATTCAGAGAATGTTTTTTTTCCAAAAGAACAGAGACTAATGAGTGACTCTCAACGTTATAATGTCAACAACGAACCACAACGTTTGCAAAACTATTATACGACTTCACAAACAATCGTTCTGTTTTAAAAATACCTAACAAAGTACAAATTGACTAAGTTTCTTTTTAATATTGTTTTTTCAGCTTCAACTAAAACGCCATATCGCCCAACGTAGAGCATTGGAGAGCAAAAAAACGTAGCAGTGTAAAACACAAATTTGACCTAAAAACAACCACTCAAAAAAGGCTAATTTTGGCATGTACAAAATTGTCAAGACACATTAACTTACCTGTTGTAACCATATACAAACGTTGCACAACTCAAACCGTCTTTCTCTCTTTTTTATTCTCCTTCCCCCCATTTAGCACGCAGCGATAGATAATGATCCGTTGGCGCGTATCTGGGTGTAAGCCATATTTCCTTCTTTTCTTTTGATTGACCAAATCTAACAACCAAAGAAGAAACAGCAGTGCTGTATCACTTCGCTCTCAGTTTTGTAACTGCTGGCATTTGCAAACATCAAAATTCTCAGTAGCAAAAAAAATAGGCAAAATTACTCAAATATAAATCACACGACTACAATTTATGACATAAGTGCTCCAACCAAGCGCTAGTGTTTGTTATTAAGTGATTGGTGCTGCCAAAGTAAATTAAATGTAAGTTATTATTATATTTAAATTCTTAATAAGTAACACTCGGGCGATTGGGTGGAACTCTTAAACCACAATTTATGAGCTAAGTGTCTCGTCTACACACTTGATTGTTTGTTATTAAAAAACTGAATCAGTCACTTTCTTTATCTAATTTAGAGAGGATAAACATCTAATTTTTAATAATAAAAGCTTATTTCACACACACAACAATTTTGAACGTACTGTAAAAATTGTACGTATACACTATTTCAGTGAATAATTGCTTTCAAACAGAACGTCTACGGCACAGCACCCGAGGCGTTTAGTTGTCGGTTATTTTTACTGCAATACACGGTTACGGTGCCTCAATAAAATTTCCAGGTATAGTTACTTTTCATTTTAGCGCTAAGTGTTGAGAAAGTGGGTTGTGCGTGACCACTTTTTTGAAAATATTTTTTTCAGAACTTGAGAGCAAGTCTGCGGCGTAAAGTGACAGAAGGACCGTCTGTATTATGGTATTTTTGGCTGTGTTACTATTTACGCACTATGGTGGCTTTGGTGCGTATTTTTGTGTTTGGCTGACCACGTGCTTTTTTAAAACTGCCACGTTGTAGAATATACGGATATACACCAGCAAAGTTGAACGTCAAAACCCTAAATGTTACAGCCGAAAACGCCTTTAAAGTCAGGTTTTATTTATAGTAATTTATTGTTAAAGCAAAGATTGCACAAATAATTGCGCTACGGTTGAAAGTGTTGAGGGTGACAGCTAGAGAACGCGGCAATTTTTCCAATGCAGTCGTCGGTGTGAAAGCGATTAATTGTAGCAGGTCTATAAACATAGCGTATGTCAATTACTTTAATGGTGATGTGGCGGATAAATCTTGTAAAACGTAACCACCAGTTTTGCGGGTTTAATTGTTTGATAGACACTGACTGCACGTTAAGTCCAACCGATTTAAGCTTTTTTTTACATTGTCAGCAGAAAAAGAGTTTACGAAGATGTTTTAATTCATCATTTTGACGGATTATTGATCAGACGTTTTTACCAAGTATATCTCTTGCTTTCTTAAAGTTAACTATATTGCTGATGTTGGTAGCGCGGACAATTACTACACACTATTATTAGCTTGCTATACTAATGAATTTTTCTTTCTTGTTATGGCTTTTTCTTACTGCTTACATATTGCAGATTTGCAGATGTTCTGCGAGTCTTGTTCATAAAAGATGCGGTTGGTCAAGATGCAAACGTTGATGATATTTGCATGGATTGAGAAAGATTGTTGCTGCTTGGCGGAACTCAATTGTTTTGTAGAAGCGTTTTGCGTTGTTGAGTTGGTGCTGGACATCCATCTGCTATATTATAATGTCAATTGATGCAGCAATAACTTCAGTAGGCGGTTGCTTTGTTTTTGAGTTTTTTTTGTTTGATGAAGCGTCAGATTTGATTGGTAAAGAAGTGGTCTTCTTTAAAAAACTAAAAATTAAGTTTATTTACAAGCAATATTAGTATTGTCTACAATAACATTTGATAGAACAAAAGCGGGCATGCTTTCCAACAACCAGCTAAATTTTGACGTTAATTAATATTGTTAAAGAAAATGTTGGAAAATTGGATCATTTAAAGTTAAAGTTGCGTTGATATTTAAAATGCACATGCGTAAGCAATTAAACTTGCAAAATAAACAATTTTTTTTAAACTGGTTGCTACAGCTCTAGATGAATGGCCAATTATTAGATTTCTTTAATCCTTTTCAATTGCCTTTCCCAGATAGTGATTTAGGTTTTTCATTTTTTACTAAAAAAAAAGCTATACACATGCAGTTATCTATACACTTTGTTGATTGTCATTAAGTGATTGGATGTGACACTTTCATTTTCAATTTAGTAGCAGGTGAAAATTGCAGAAAGAAAAAAACTATACATTTCTTGATAACTAAAGCTCTATTTACAAACAACGTTTTTGGATGTACTTTCAAAAACGTACGCTTACATTTTTTTCAGTAAATAGTAGCTTTTACACAGAATATCTACAGCACGGCTATATTAAGTTGCCGTTTATTTCTGCTACAATACACAACTGACGTGCTGTCTCTTGGTAATAGTGGCTTACGTGACCAAAATCTAGGCGTAAGGCCGCAATAAAGTTTTCAGGTAGACACTTTCCGTGTGACCAATGATTTTTAAAAATATATTTGTTTATATTTTCCAAGATTTAAGAGCAAGTCTGTTTTGTGAGGTGCAGTGCCACAGACTACATACAAGTAGTTTGAAGGCGTGGATGTTGTTTCCATCGAATGCGTCGGTATCGTCAGGTTTTATTTGAAATAGTCTATTGCCAAAACAAAAGTTGTTGTAAGGGGTTGCCCTGCGATTGGAGGTGCTAGACTGGCAAAGATCGGTGAACGTGACTGATCTGCCAGCCTTTAATCATGACAAGTCTATGGGCTATAGTTTATTTGGTCGGTGTGGCGAGACGGATGCATCTTATGGCAAAAAAACAGAATCTTAAGTTTTGTTGTTTGATAAGCACTGACTGAATCTTTAAATCCAAGCGACGAATTGTTTGTCAGACAATGTGGTTAAATTGTACGAGATTAATTCTTTGATAGACACTGACAAAATTTTTGTCGTAATGTTTTAAATCATCATTTTGACAGATTTTTGTTAGACGTTTGGAGAGTATAAAACCTTTTCTACCAAAAATATTTTTTGTTTATTGGAAGTCTATATTGCTAAAAAATGAGAAGATGCCGTCGCTAATGTTGGTAGTACGCACAGTTAAAAACAATTAATAATTAAAACGAGTTGATTAGGTTTTAAAAAAATGTTTTATTAACTATTTCACTACACAGTAGTATTATCAAACAGATAAAAAAAAACACTTATTAGTTAGTTCTACTTAGTAACATTGTTTTTTTGCAACTCCTTAACGCCTATATGTTGCAGATTTGCAGTTGTTCTGCGCGCTTTGTTCACAAAAAGTGCGTTTGGTCAAAATGCAAACGTTGATGGCATCTGCTTAGATTGAAAAAGGACTTGCATTTTTGTTTGTTTTTTAAGCATTATACACACAACCGTGTATATATTTTTACAAATTTAAAACTAGAGAGAACTAAAACATTAATATGTCAAAAATGTCAGGTTGACTAATATTTTCTTTAATACAAATTTATGGTGTAATTGCGGTATTTACATTAGAAGATTAATATGGAGAACATGGGAATAATCTAATACAAGATGCATCTTTAATATGGCTATACTGCAGAAGGTTTATATTTATAAATTAATAAAATTATTGTAAAATTTAAATGGTTATGTGGAAGAGCAGCAATTTGCTGAACATCGCCTTTTTCTGATATGTACTAAATATATCTAAGAAATAAAGTTTAATACAATACAATACAATACAATACAATACTAGGACTAGTTTGGTCTTCTAAACGGTAAGCAGGCCAATTTTGTTTTTACAAAAAAAGTGACAAAAAGTATTTTGTATTGATCCGTTATCATAGTAATAAGAGAGAATCAATTTTAAATCATTAATTTTCTTAATTTTATTTATTTTAAATTATATAAATTAAAATATATTGTAATGGATATTCATACACTTGTGGATCATCATCCTGCGCATATGTTCCTGTTTCCTAAAACATATCCTGCCCAATTATGGTTCCAGTCACAACAATATAATATAGAAAGCTTTTCGTTAGTGGATATCCTGGGATTATTTTGCCGTTAAAAGAACTGGACATTTCATATAAAGGAACAAAACAAATAAGAAGATTTTTTAACGTAATAGGATCAATAGTACACTGAAAAAAGAATTATAATGTAAAAGGTTGAATGTTTACAATAAATAAATACAGTCCACAGTTTTATCCACTACTAAAACTACTTTCTTAACCGCTGGTTAGTCAGCTTGCCCATTTGCTGTTGCTTGGCAGAACTCAACTATCTCGTACTGAGGTTTTATCTGTTGTTTATTTCTTAGTGGTAACTTCTTTTAAAAGCTTGCTCACTTATTTGATAATATTTGTGTTTTTTTGTTTGTTTTGAAAATCCGAATATCAAAACTGGCTTAGTCGGATTTGAATTATTGTATTCTCCACAATAGATGACACCTGGAAAATAAAATATTATTAATCAAACATTACAAACTACAAATAATTAACAATACTAAAATTAACAATAATTTCTTGCTGTATTTTGTATTTATTTTAACTGTTTATAGTTACATTAACTACCAGACAAAAAAATGTGTTACGCCTATGGAGAACATGTGATGCGTCTAGAATATTTTTTTATTAGTGTACATTTGGTTGCCTATACCGTAAACTTTAGTTTCTAGAATAAGATGTAATAAATGCAAGTTGTGAGTAGTGTGGATAGATGTCACTACTATAGTAAAAATTAATTTGTATATTGCAAATTTAAAAAAATGCGGAGTTGTTTATTTTATGTTTTCTATAATTGTAGAACCATATTTTTTTAAATTGTTTTTTATTTTATTTAAATAAATAGAGCAATTATAATATAAGAATTTTGCAGTTTTAATAATATTCTTCAAAAAAGATTAAAATTTTGTTGCGTTTTAAATAAGCATACTTTTATATACTTGTTTATTAAATATAATTTATAGGTTCGTTGGGTTCAATTAGAATAAACTAAAAACTTGAGATAAAGAGTAGTTGAGACCTTTACTAGGTGATAAAAAAATATATTAAAAATAAAATAAAACAGTTATTATGTTTTGACTAGAAATTTATGTTTTATTTCACATAACTTAAGAGTTTTAATTTCTGAATGCAAATTTATTATAATTGAAATATTATAAGTATTTTGTACGTATAAAAATTGATGATATAGCGTTATTTGTAGTAAAATTATGCAAGGAAGTAAAGTTTTAAACGGTTTTAAAGATAAAATATAAGAAGAATTGATAACCCGAGGCGATAAAACGATGCTGTTAGTTGTTACATTGTAGACGCCGATAAGAAAATGTTTTGCTAAAAATAAAACGTTGAAAAAATAGTGAGAAATGAAAAGGAACGGATCCGTTATTCATTCTTCATTCATTTGAAAACAGACATTGAGAGCGCGCGCAGTAGACTGAAGTTAGTTGAAAAACGAAGCACATCAGTCGCGGCGCAGATCGTGCACGGAACTGTTAGTACTTCACAGCGCTGCTCCGCTGCTTATTACAACATAACATAACCCTATCATCCAGTTCAGTGTTCTTATTATCTTCATGTGCTGTGTTCGTTTCATGATAAAATATTAGTGACTGGTGCCTATAAACAGGTGAATTAGTGATTGATAATATTGTTGAAGTAAATGTGTGCTACGATATAAAAATGGAAGGTCTCGCAAGGAGCTGGAGTATTTATCAGTAAGTTTACTTCAACTTTAATATTATCAATGCTTTCGTAATGTTATTATTTTGATTTTTAGTTAAACTAATTAGAGATCTAACTGGTTACCAGGGTTACAAGGACCGGTGTATACGAACAACCTCAATAAACTATTTGTTTATTAACTATTAATAATACGTCATCTTGCAATCAAATCAAATTAATGCAATCGATTTTCAAAAATTAATTCTATGCAAACAGTTAGTCCTTGTTTTGCAAAAGTTTTACCTAACCTTACTGACCCAAACATGTTTCTTTCAATCACACTCCAATACAGAAGAGGGAATGTTTTTTAGATCATTTCTCACGATTGTTTATTATTGTGTAATTAATTATTATAAAAATCTATTGATTGATTAGAAAATATCAGAAAAACACGATGTAAATATTTATGGTTCTATAAATAAAACTATTCTCTAAAAATAATATTTTTTTGCTAATTGTGAGAAATGTTAAATAACAATAAGTTAATTATATACAATTTAAAATAATGCTGCAATATTATTAAATTATTTTTCTTTTTGTGGTTTTTTTTACCGTAAACTGACTTGGATTTATTAATAATTGATTTGATTTTGATTAAAAATGCAATTAATTAAATATAATTTAGCGTAATTATATTTAATTAATTGCAGTTTTAATATCAAAATGTCAATTGTATTTAATGTTGCAAACTATATATGTTTAACTATAAATTGACAAATGTAAGTGACAATTTAAGCTGATTGGATTAAGAAATTAATATATCTAAAGTTAGCTTAATGAAGCATTATAAGTAGTTTAAAATGTCAAAGAATTAAAGATTTTTTGTGCCTGGAGATCAAATATTGAGCCTAGGTCACAAAATTTATATAAATAAATGAGTTGCAGTAGAGCTCGAATCGAAATCGAGCTTCTGGATGACAAAACAAGTTTTAATAAAAAAACTAAATAGTGGTGCAAGGGTTGTAATTAAGGGGTTACGCTTGTGTTGTACCTTTAAATATGTACCTGAGTAATCGAAAAAGCGCTGATACGCCTGACACTCAAATCAAGTATAATTATATTTACATCAAATTAAGTATTAGGCTGAGTGAGGTCTTTCTATATTTTTTGCGTGAATCAAGGTTCGAAACTGCGATAATTCTACGTCGATATTCACTCAGTTTGATTTTAAATACGACTTTTAATTAAGAAATGTGTCAAATTTAGTATAAATCTAATTATCGCATATTTTCTTGTTGAATTGGTACACTTGTCACTGACGTATCTTGGCGTTGGTAGCCTTATTGGATGTTTACATTAATAATGAAATGAAGTGCAGTAACGAATTGAATATGTTGCTTACGCGAGTCGTCGAATAAAACAATCCTATACAATCCTATACAAGTTGTACAAACGTTCCCAAGTAGGCTGTGAAGACGTTGGAGACAACGAGCGCCTCTGAGGCACATCAACAATTTTGATTGCCAATGGCCGAATTACTATCAGAGAGGTTTTTGTTCCAAATTGTTGAATTTTTGTTAAGCTGTTTTTACATTGTCAATTTAATGTTCGATTTTAAGGACTTACTACCTTGAAGGCCCAATCAGATTAAATTGTCACTTTACATCTGTCAATTTATTGACCAATTTCTAGTCTGATTAAACATCAGATTAGATCATAACCTATTTTGCTTCAATTTATTGACGAAGTTAAGTGTTGCCAACCTTTGCTACATAACCTCAATTTATTTAATAATAATGTTAAGTGTATTTTGTTGATCCAGTGTAGTATAATCTGTGTTTTATGTTGATAAGTACACACATACATACAAAAGAAAATATTGTGTAAAGATAACCTATAAAGGCAATGGTTATAATTCAAAATTAGCAATCAGCTGATTAAACAATTATTATACAGTTGGCAGTATTGAAAATTGAACAATAAGTTGGCGTGTGTAAAGTAAAACAAATCCGCAATAAATTGCCGTAAAATTGAAGGCAATTCATGAGATAAATAAGTCATTAAAATTGAACAATAAATTGACAAATGTAAAAACAGCTTTATGCTACCCAAGGAGATAAAGGAATTGCAGAAGTAGCTAAACGCCATATCCAGAAAATTGAAAAAAGTGCTGAAGCATTCTTTTGATTTTTTGATAAAAAGCGTAGGTTTTGTTCGAACCTCGCAACGTATTGGTCTATATACGGGCTTATTTATGGATACCATTGCTTTCAATATATTTGGTGTTTTGTTGACAGCTGAACTTAAACTGTACGCTAATTTATTACCGGCACGTATTAAACTACAGTTTAAGTCTGGGGAGAATAGCATGCATAACATCAATGCCTTCCAGCGCGACGTACTGCTCAGCCTGCCATAGAACAGCGGGCGCGGGGTGCCGCACATGACCACACACTATGCATTCATATACTATAATCCAGACACATTACCTCATTGAAAGTAAACTCAGTGACAAATTATTGAGCTATTTTTAATAATTTTTTTAACGACAAATGGGTTTTTGAGCAATTTTTACCTTGTTTGGCTCTTTTTTTGGTTTTTAATAAATAATTTTGTTTTTAAGTTTTCTGCACGACTATATATACTATGAATTGGTGTTTGTAGTATATTTTTATTGAATGTTAATGCCTAAATGAATTTTTTTTTACACATTTTGCATAAATAATTTTATAGAATAAATGCAATTCTTTTTATCATTCAAGCGACAAACTTGTTTCAATTTTACGGTATGAATAAGTGGTATTTTCGCGCCAATTTTTGATAATTTTGTGAGGTATGCGGTTAACGATGTAATTGGTTTTGGACGCATTTTTTTAAATGATTTTATTTTATATGAACTGCAGTAAAACTTTATGAAATATTGTTTTTTACACGCTTTAAATAGGTGTTCTGTATCTGTATGAAAAAAATAGTTTTTAATTGAAAGATTATATATAAATTAACAATCAATATATATTGAACCCGAATTAAATAATAACGATTAAATATGCACGATAAATACTGCAACATCAACGCTAACTTACTCCAGCGGTCAGGTTTGCAAAATGGTGGTTATCTCTAGTCAAACAAAGGTGCCGAGCGATTTTTAGGGCGCCATTACCTCGTGTGTTGCCTTGCTTTTTTCTATACTACGCACTAGACACTGCTTTACTTGGATCCGTCTACGCACACAGAATGATAATACGGCCATTCCTTGTATGTTTATCCATTAGCACAATTAAACTTCTCTAAGATGCTCTGTAGATGTTGCTTGGTTTGTTTCTGCACACTGAATTTTTGCGATTGCCTGTAGGCGCAACAGATGTACGCGTTATGATTCCTCGGTCTTGACTGACTGGTGGTGAAAAAACACGTCCTTTTATATTAGAGCGCGGCCAGCTCCTAAGCGCCCTCTATGATTGGTCAACTCTGATGATCTGAAGCGCTTTATTTTTGATTTATTAATTAAAATTTAAGGTATAATTTATCAAATTATAATCAAAATTGTAGAGAGAGGTTTTTGATTAATTTCTTGGTTTAAATTTAATTATAAATTTTAATTTTTCAAAAAGATACATACCATTGAAAAGAGCCTTATATTATACCACATTCAAGCTGTAGGTTGACCCTTTGGCCAGAAAAGCTGATGTTTGACCAATTTATGCTATTACAAAATTTTACATAGTTTTACAAAATACCACAAAATTGTATATAATTTTATAAAAAAAGTATATAATTTTACACAATTTTATTAAAAAAACTACACAATTGTATAAACTTTATAAGAAGTCACAAAATTTCATATAATTTCCATAAAATTCACAAAATGTTTTAAACATTTTACAAAATTTTATAATATAATCAATAATTTCTTCTTTCTCTTCACAAAATTCCATATAATCATTATCACCCAGACACTTTTCACGCATTAGCCTCTTGTCTGCCCGTAATGTAGGCAACTTACATTACGGCTAGACATACAGTTTGGGTGTATTTTTAACCACCGGAGAGATTATTGATCTACTGTCGGACCAGAGAAGGATCTTAGTAATAAAACCTCACGCAGACAAGGGTTGGGGTAGTGGGAAAGCGTATAAACTTTTGAAAATGGTTTTTGTTGTGAGATTTGAACCCACGATGTTTGGTGTAGCATTCGGATGCATAGACTACTGCGCTACGCTTCTTTTTATTCTCATAATCTCTACTAAAAATGGGAATGAATCAGTTGAGAATGAGGCGAGGAACCTGCTTATGGAATGCAGTTGATGCTGTTTGATTGGCTTAGCGGGATTTAAAATGAATTTAGATTGCTGTATGTTGGCAATTCCCGCTCATCCGCCCAAGTGTTTGTGATTTATTTTGTTGATCACAAACACTAGTGTGGGTGGGCGGGAACTAAGTTTAAATTGTGTGGTTTGGATTGGTGTTCCTTGCCCAAGTGTTTGTGATTCAATCTCTTTATAACAAACACTTGGGTGGGTGGGCTGTCACTAAGTAAATTTTGTGGACGTGTGGTTTGGATTTGTGTTGTCCAACCACTTACCCAATTTCTTAATTACAAATGCTTGGGTGGGTGGGCAGGAACTGAGTTTAAATTTAGTGGGCGTGTGGTTTAGATTGGTGTCTTTCCCCATAAGTGTTGCAATTTAGTTTTTTGATTACAAACACTTGGGCGGGTGGGCGCCAATTGAGTTTAAATTTAATGGGAGTGTGGTTTGGATTGGCGTTCTCTGCTTACCCGCTTAAGTGTTTGTGATCCAATTTCTTTATCACAAACTTTTGAATGGGTGAGCTGTAATGAAGTTTAAATTGTGTGGTTTGGATTGGTGGTTCCCCACCTAAATGTTTGTGATGGTCTCTTGATCACAAACACTTGGGTGGGTGAGCGGGTACTAAGTTTAAATTGTGTAGATTTGTGTTGTCTAACCACTTACCCAAGTGTTTGTGATCCAATTTCTTGTTCACAAACACTTGGTTGAGAACTAAGTTTATCTGTTTTTGGGATGTTTGAATTAGTGAAGTCAACTCAATTAATTTGAGGTTATGCAAAATTGGGCTTATACATCTTTAATGATATACACATTTAGGCGTGACTATTTGTTTTGTGCCATTAGAATACACGAGATGACGCAATGTGTGTTTCCAAGCTTAGACAATTTGTGTCGTTTTAGTGCCACAAACTCTAATACTTTTGTTTTACAGTTTTAACTTAACCTAACTTACGATCGAGAAGAAAGCGTAACTTTTGTTGCATAGTAAATTGTTTATCAGCATGTGATGAACAGTTTACTATGCTATCCTAAAGAAAATTCTTAAAAGATTATGTTTAAAATTGCTTATAAAATACCTAACCTAACCTAACCTATGATCTAGAGGACGAGCGTAATTTCTGTTGTATAATAAATTGTTTACCACATGCTTTACTATGCTACCCCAAAGAATATTCTTATAAAATACATAAATTAATTAATAAATTGCTCGGACAATAAAATATTGCAAGTTATCATATGTTACGCCCAATTATTATTTTTTTAAGCAAGTGAAGCAACGAACGCTCACCCAACCTCCACACCGAGCGTTACATTGTATTAATTATTTGCACTTTAGTTACACTATCTACTTTCATCTGTCAATTCAATCGATTGCATCGCTTTTTTGTGCGAAAAGTGTACTGTTTACTCTTTGCATTTATCAGACTTTAGTGGCGTAGCTAAGATTTGTAGGTTCTTCCGCAAAATATTGAAAAGGGTCCCTCTAGAGTTAAACCGTGACAGGGCCTCTTTGTAGGATTGGAGGCCCCCAAAACGTCTCGGTTCCCCCCCCGGGGCCTTAACTACGGCGCTTTTAGACTTGCTTCACTGCTTTCTGTTTGACTTGGTCCGGCTCATCTTGTCCTGCAACTACTACGGCTTGCTATTGGTTGTGCTTTTCTATCGATTAAATCTACACAAAATTATTGAAGACAGCTCAAATAGTAATTATAGGCTTTCTGTATTATACAACCCGTAGGCAGTGAAGCCAAAATACTGATCGTATCACAACAAATACACTGTATACCGCAATACCAATATTTGTAAGAAATATGCGCTCAATTTTGATCTTTTTATGTGACTAATCTCAAACGGTTGTGGAGACCTTCAATGGCTTCCATGTTAATGCACTTTGTTATAGACATTTTCAAGACTTTCTTTGTTTATGTGTGAGTAAACTGAGACAGTTTTGAAGTATCTTAATGGTCTAACTGCGAATGTACTTCACACACATCTTTAAGATGGTATGGGCAATCTGAGACAGTATTGAAGTATAGTACAGCCCCGGGAATCCACACGGATAGATGGCGGTACTGCTGGAATGTTTGTTTTTTTTTTTTTTTTTTTTTTTAATAAAATAAAATGAATGTATAAATAAAAAAAAAGTAATAAATAATCTACATGACATAAAAAAAAAAAAGATATAGTGTCTTCACGACATGAGCTTAAATTATCTCAGCGGATTATTTTATTACCAACCGCCTTGGGGGAGGCAATTATGTTTATATTATATACCTGGAAGCTGTTTAACACATTGGTATATAAGGGTGAAAATATTATATAAATATGAAATATTTTGACCCTTAAATATTCCCAAAGATGCAAATGTTGCATAAAATTAATAAAAAATTTTAAGAGGTCTAAAAGAATGATAAAAAATTGCTAATAAAATTTATAATAAATTGCTCACAAATTTATATTATTAAAAAAAAATATCAATTTTCTTGATTATCAAAAAATTGCTTAAAGGTGAAGATTTATCAAATTGATGAAATATATTAAAAATGTATTTATTGTAAAAATACGCCAAAAATCTAATCCCAGCTAAGAAAACGCATGAGTTACATTAGAAAACGTGTTAATCAAACATAAATCATAAAAATGTGTTATTTTATCAATCAAATGATCAATCTAAATATAATTTATCAAAAATTGCTTATAAAATACATAACATTGCATGTAGTGTAGTCAGTTTATTTTATACATGATCAAGAATTAAAATTATGATGAAGCCAATTTGTCATTGTTTTGATAACAAATTACAGATAAATCTTTTGTTTTATTTACTTTGTTTATAAGGTAAATTAATTATTCTTTCTTGTAACATAAATTCAATTAATAAATACAGTTGTGTGGGCAATTTTCATGGCCACATATCCATATTAATTTCTGTTTCATTATTTTGATTAAGAAATTAATGTGTGTGGTCAGTATTATGTTTACTAATATTGGTTACGTATTTTTTTAATTTGCATGTTATATTGTTGGGAAAATTGTATGGAGCACATTAATTTTTTTATTAGACACCGGAAGCCATAATAAAGCTAAGATAATTACTAAATACTAAGACGGTTATGTATGCGTGACAAGTGTAAGAGATTATGCTGCACATAATCTGTACGTTTATACGGTATATGAAATAAATAGCCATTGCGTAAAACTCGAGCTTGGAATTAAATATCAATAGACCTGAGCAAGTCAGGATCTTTAATAGCTCCACGAAGCTTGTGTTACGTCAAAATTAAAACGACAAGTATTATTAAATACAGTTCCATGTAGCCGTTAGCAATATTGCTCTTATGCTAAAAAAAAAAAAAAAAATTTAATCTGTAAATTATTTTTTTGGCGGTGTATGCAGACCGCATTTTTGAGCAATACTCGAGGTTGGGACGTACGAAAACGTGGTGAAGGATGATTAGAGTACGAGGGTCACAAAACTTCTTAGAGTTAAGCTTGACAAATTGTAAAAGCTTATAAGCTTTATTCAAATGATTATAATTGATTATGTTATGGGCAAGGTTTTGGGTGTTACTTCTTGGTATTGCGTCCAAGAATGGGTATAGTAGGGATCTTTTTCCGATGTTTACGACTGTGTTGGCTTTAGCTATCCAGGATACTTTGTTGGTATCACGATTCCAAATCTGCAGGCCACTTTCCGTTATCTGCTTTTGATTAGTTTTTGACATTTTTGAAGTTTGGTTTACTTGAGAATTTTTTCTTAGCAGTTTTCTCTAGATTTATCTGGAAATTGGCATGAGTTGCTTAAGACCGACGCAAGGAAGACGTTTATGGAATGCAGCCGGTTTGTAGTTGGTTTTGCAAAATCAGTGGAGTTTTTTACCAGAAATTTGATAAAAAAATGTATCGATTATGTTTTTTTCTTTCTACATGTCTTGGAGCTGGTGATTCCAAATCTGCAATTGGTTTTGGGTTATTTGGATATCTGTTTTTGTCATTTTGGAAATTTAATTTTTGGAGAACCTTTGATATGACTATTTTTTACTGAAAATTGGTGTGCATCGGTTAAGCTTGATGCGGGGAAACCGCTTATGACATGCAGTTTATGGTGTTTGCGGTATTTCTCATAAAGTCACGTTTTTGAAAGATCAAACCTATTGAAGTTGGATGTAGTACGCAGTTTTGATAGATTGCCAAATTATTGAGAAAGTGGATTATGATGCGCATTTTTGAAGCTTATTATTGTCATTCTACCAGTAAGAAATAATCATTGCAGATGGTCTCTTAGTGGAGCTCGGTTTGCCACGTTGGTTTTTTGCAATGCACAACTTTTGGGACACTATTAGGAGTTTTGCCGACTGACACAATTTTTTTTTTAAGACAAGAAAAAAATTTACAAAACTTTTGAAAGTGTAACTTATATCAGAATCTATAATCAAATTTTAAAATACTCAAAGTTGTGCAAGACTATTTTATTTTCTTTTAGTAGCAATCAAAGTTGTCTAGTTGATTAGCAAAATGCTTTAAGAGAATTTTTTTAGGTCAGCCTCTTAGACATCTCATAATCTTTTATGGGTTAGCGCGCATGCTTTATTTACTACTTCCACTATTATAAGGAGATGCCACATTTTTGCTATGTGCTGGAATAATTTTGACGATCTGTATACTCTAATTGGGGCCTTAGACCATATACGATGTGTAATTTTTTGCTTGTTGGATGGTGAAGCCAACATAACAACGTTCTATGCCCACGACTAACGTCACTTATTATTACCATATATTGTCAGTTATCAAATAACACAAAATGCAATATTTATGTGAAACAAATGATGTATTGTCATACGGAAAGTGCTCTATAACAAGATTCATTGACATTTTGGTAGATTAAGTGCATAAAAATGTGTTTTGTTTATGCGTTTAACACCAAGTCTTTTCCTATTGCTCTCAACTGACGTCACATGCACCGATAATGCTGGCTTGACTGCGTCGGTTAACGGCGTGTCTATAACTGTATATAGTTTAAGATTGGGGCATATGGATTTTTACATTTTCCTACTTTTTACCTACACTGAGAAACTTTCTACCAAAAAAAGAATATTGGTAATAAACCGCGTAATTTGTATTGCAGGAGACTGGGAGACTTGACGATATCTTTGTTTTAACGAGCTCTTCTGCGTAATTGTTGCTCTGTGGCCTTACCAAAATTTGTTTACACAAAGTCAAACATTGTGTGATGAAAAAAAAAAACGGCTGACAACAACGAATACACTCTTTAAGTTTAAAAAACGTTTTTTAGGGAGAGGCTATGACAAAACCATTTTCTCTTGAGATTATTGGGCCTTACGGGGTTGTGCTTGCTTTATACGTCAGCTTGTTGCCTTTTATACTCACATGGCGTCTAGATAAAGATAGTTTTTTTGACCGAACATGACTAAAAGCCACTACAGACGGTTTGCGAACGTGCTCAAACTATTGCGGTTTGTGATTTGTGCAGGTTTCCAATCGTTCAACTGTGTAACTCTACACACGATGCGCTTATGTTTTCCAACTTTTGGTTTGTTAGGTTTATCTACTAGCGAACGTAGACGAACACTAAAATTTGCGGGCCCGTGTACCCTACGCACGATTCTTTGAATGCGCGAATCACGAACCGGAATACCAAAGCTTGTACGAACTGGGCCACCGGATCAGCCAAGTACGTCTAAAAGTCCTTACGAACGTGCCCAAACGTTTGTGATTTGTGCATTCGGCGAATCGTGTGTACGGTACACGAGCCGCAAGTGTTGGCGTTCGTCTACGTTCGCTTAGTAGGTGAACATGGCAAATCGAACGTCTGTAGGGGCTTTTACAGTACAGCAGGGCTTTATGAAAAGCGCACAACTTTACAGTGTACACGGAATCGTGCAGCAATCAGAAAAGTACTCCGCACTTCTCGATCCGTTTCGTTCGTTTACAACCACGGAGCATCCGAGTATTTGCAATGTTTTACAAATTTGCGCAAATAACCACATTACAATTTTATATAACAAAATTAAGACCTAAAACAAACTATTTTACAAATTGCCGATTGTTTTTTTTTGTTTAAAACCGCAATGTACAATATGTAAATATAAATAAATTGCTTTGTTTTTAGATGAGAATGATTTAAATCCGCTCTCTACTTATAAATCAATCCTTTTATAGTTCCTTGATCCTGTTGGCATTTCGGTTTCTTGGTGAATGTTGTAAATCATTGTTAATATCACAAAACATTGTTGCAATAATTGATAATAACAAATATATGTATAATATTTACGATGTATAAGAGAAACGATTTCTTATGCAATTTTAATTGCACGAATAATATGCAGACAGTAAAACTAAAGAATAAGGTCACAGTCTCTTATTTCATCTAATATTTATTGTTAATAATTATTCATTTGTAATTAAGACGATAATAAAATGAACGTTATAAAGATCCATATTGGAAAATAAAGTAGTGAGTAGCAACACGATTTTTATAATGGTCAAGCAATTCGTATAAATATGTTGGAAAGTAAAACTGAATCAAGTCGACCTATAAAAGTAAGACTTGCACATATAAAATAATTAGAAAAGTACCCTACAAGGGTAATTTATACGAAGCGAAGAAAGTAAGAATTAAATCCCATTTTGGAGTTAAAGTGAAAAGAGTTTTCCCTCTCGGATAATCAAATGAGCCCTAATTTGATATAAAAATAAGACCTAGTTTTTCTATATACACTTCTGAGAACTCAATTACGATTTCCTTGCTTTTAAGTATAATTGAAATCCACACAATGGAAGATAATTAAATCAATTAAAATATTAGATCGTTGTGAAATAGTTAACTAGGGTGTACATTAGCCATTAGGATGAATTATAAGATTTCATCAACAATACAAACACAGCTGCTTCAACATTTTATTCTGTTTTATTTTTTATGACTATTACACGTGAGAGTAATAAATTTCGGTTTAATATATTGCATCAGATTAAGTTCCCAGTTAATGTTTGATCAGATAAGAACCAACGTGAGTGTAACTAAAAAAACTATATTAATTTGGTTCAAATTACTTAATAAATCACGTTCTGGACTATCGCAGAATTAATGAAGGGAACTTATCTGGCTAGTATTATAAATTAACATAAGTGAGATGCTGTTTGCTTGCTATAGATGAGAGAGAAAACAGTTGGCCACGAAATTAAGATCTTTATGTCTCACCGGATGTTATGAAATGGATTTTATGTCTGAGATTCAACCAGTTTGACCGATCGCTATTGTTTAATGAAGTTTTAGTTATAGCATAATCGATACAAAAAAATGAAAGTGTTATCAGAAATTCAATGTGTTGTTTCTATTGTATTTTATTCTAATCTTTAGAATTGTAATTTTAAGCACTACTTTAACCTTGTTTGATTAATTAAATTGTACATTAAATCGGCACAAACAGTTTTGATAATGATCTAGTAACAAGGACAATAAATTGTAAATTAAAATACTAAAGTTGACTTGAGTTATTTTTATTTTGTAAGCTGTTTGGGCTTGTACTGATCTAGCGGACACGGGACAGTAAACAGAATATTACCAGACCTTTTACTACAAATTAAATTACACAAAATACTAAGATCTAACAAATCTCAATTAACAATTTTGAAGAAAACAATGGAGGAGTAACAACGTTTTTCTGGAATCTAAATCAAGATCTTTCTGACAACATCGACGGAGAGCTTCAATAAGCGTCAACTACAGATCATCATCATAGACAAAGTGGAAGACAGAAGCAAAAGATTTTAGTTTTTTTTACAACAATATTACGCGTAAATTTTTGCTATCTTTGTAGACTTTATCGGGACCTTGCGCTTGTCTGATCTAGAACCACGTACGTCAAAACGGTATATTTCTTAGTACAAAACCACCCCGCGTATTTGACGCTAAGTCGAGAGTTCCCGAAGCGATGCGTCATCTTATGTATTCTAATGGCGCAAAACAAATACTCCGTTGGTCACGCCTGAATGTGTTTACTCATGCCCGAGACAAAATTTTTAGAAGAAACATTTGATAAGTAATACAATAAATTGGTGTTTTGGGCAGTTTTTAACTTTTTTCTTGCGACAAATAAGTTTATTGTGCAACTTTTGATCAATTTTTTGCAATAAATATATTTGATAAATATCTTCTGCTAAAAAGTCTTATGAGAATGTTTAGGCTATTTTTGTGTTTTTGCAAATTTGAGAGTTTTTGATAAGTTTTGTGTATTAAACTTATAATTTTTAAAGAATTTTATGAAGTAATAGCTTTTCTGTAAGATTTTTACAAATTCCATTTATTAAATTGGTATTCTGTATAGTTTTTGATAAATTATTTGGAACAAATGAACGAGTTTGACGAGCAATGAATATGGGCTTCTATGAAGAGTTTTATGCGGTAAATAGGTTTTTATGCAAATGTGAGGTTTTCTTTATCATTTTTGTAGAATTTTAGGTAATAAACATTTTTTGCAGATTTTTGGCTTACATAGATCCTATGACATAAACAAACTTTGTCTAAAATTGCTCAGAAACCTAGGAAACGTTTCTCACATTGCGTTACCACCTTTGACGCATTACTAAACATAAACTGTTTAATAGTTACTGTGATTTTATGTAAATTGTCTCTTTGACCAGTGAGATGCTAGGCACACTGATAATGGGTGCATACTCTGAAACACTAGTGTATGTGTTTCACACTGGGCGGTGATGTAATTTATAAAATACATCATTTATTAAATTTTAACAAGAAAATTAATAAATAAACAACAATTATTTTGCAATTTGTCAAACGTTGCCCAGAAACCATTAAATCTATCATTAAAAATTGCTTGGTACAGCAATAATTATAAAATTCATCAATAATTGTGCATAAAACTCATTTCCTGCATTATAATTTTATTTAAAACAGGTTAGAACATCAATTGATCAAAATTAATCAGAAAACCATTTTAAGGTAAAGTCATATAAAGTTATAATTTGTCAGAAATTGCTAAAAACTAAGTTAAATTTAATTTAACAAAAAATAGCACAGAAAACTTTATTATTGCATTAATTTTATGAAGAACTGTACATAAACCTTAATTATTTTTAGATTTTTTAAACAAATTTGCACAAAATATATCAAAAATTATGCTGAAACCTTTTCCGCGTGAAATGTCCACAGACACCCTATTTACTACATAACTTAATCTATAATATTGACTTATGAAATGTTACGCCCAGTTATTAAAATTTGTTGTTTATATAAACGCAACAAACGCTAAACCTCTTATCCACCACACCGTGCGTTTATTAATTATTTAGTCACTAATTCACTATTTCAACGGTTTTTTGCCAAACGGTTCTTTTCACTGCGTTGCGTTCGACTTAGTCCGATCTATTTTGACGTCACATTAGCTGGACGCATTTTTCTTTATAAATTGAACCTGCACACAATTACCAATATATTTTGTAAAATTAGCAAACGTTGTATGATTAACAGCTCTAACAAAAGTTAAGCAACGGCCAGAGCGGTCACGAGTTGGATGGGTGTCTCCAACAAAGTGAAGCAGACTGTAGCGTTCTTTAAAACTAAACCGTTAACTTATATAGGCATCCAATCATACACATGTTTTTACTTTTTACCCAACACTTTGATTACCTACCCCGAAAGGGAACGAAGTGATTAGGTATCCGTATACGTATTAGCAAACATAAAATCTTTCTCTAGTATAGAACTCAATAGGTCGTAATGCAAGAATCTCTATGATAACATTAATACATAATATACCATAATACTTGTCACTTAATGAACACAATCCTAAGGTATACTCTAACCAGTGTATTTATAACTACTCATTACTAATGTAATGTGCACTGCATGTAACCTCAAGGCTCAACTGGCTTTTGTAAGCTTGACAATTTGTTGCAGTTATTATGTAACCCCAGCGCTAACCGCCAGTGCACAACATGCTTTTGACTGTTACATACAACCTGCCAGTGTTTCAATAACAATCTTTTACAGCTCTTCAAGCTTGCTACAGCTATTAGCGACTCAATGACCTCAGTGCTAATGTACTTTGTATTACATACTTTCAAGACCCTGCATACTTTGTATTACACACTTTTAAGACCCTTAAAAGTCGCTCAAGACACTAAACTTTATTAATAATCAGTAAACCTGCTATTTTATTGCAAACAAAGTATTCAAAGTAAAAATTTTGGCAAAAATTATTTTAACAAAACTGTTGTTGTACATTGGAATTGGTTTTACTAGCTGGAAATTTAATTTGGTTCTAACTAAATGCAGAGGGTTGCTGCAAGTACATCCAAAAATTCAAAATTTGATTTAATTTTTCAACATTCAAAAATTGCAGTAAAATTATGTATCTTTATTTAATGTAATATCAAAAACTACACAAAAATAACACAAATTGGGTTGCATCCAAGTATTCTAGGTAGCTAAAGCCAAAAGTCTTAAAGAATATTTAAAAAAAGATTTTAAAAATCTTTAGTGGTTTGGCAAGAAAGACCATTTATGTCTTTGAGAAGTAAAAAATGTTTTCTAACCTAAAACATTGAGAACAGGCAAATAATAGAATGAGACATTAAAAGAGTTTGCGAGCTTTGAGAAGAGTATTGTATTAGTCTTTCAGAGTCATAAAAAACATTTTGATGATTTTATAAGATTTTAAGATTTATGTCTTTTGGAAGTAAAAATGGTTTTTAATGATAACCTAAAACTTTTTTCTTCTTTAGGTGCCACTCTTATCAGAGATTGGATATAGCTAATTTAATTCTGTTGGCAGCACTTCTATAGAATTTGTTGGAGCTACATCCGAACCACTCTCTTAGGTTTTGCAATCATGACAGTCTTCTTTGTTCTACGCTTCTTTGTCTTCAGTGATGCATATTTTTCTCGTCTCATTTTGTGGCTTAAGTTTTGTTTTTTTTGTAATGGTGAAAAGGACTTTTCGTTCCTGATTCAGCCACTGAAGAACCTCAATATTTGTCACTTTATTGGTCCACGGTATCTAAAACTACCTAACTTTCAGACGAGGCAAATAATAGAATAAGACTTTAGAAGAATTTGAGAGCTTTGAGAAGTATATTATGATAATTTAAGAGAGCTCTTACAATTCTTTAAAAAAATTTTGTAGAGACTCTTTTTACGAGAGGTGACTTTTAACCTTAAAAGCCCTACAAAAATTTTGAATGTAAAAAAAACTTGCGAGAAGCATATTACTACGATTGTTAAGGGTTTTAAAAGCTATTAAAGACTACTTAGAAAGTCATAAGATTTTTATAAATCTTTTGAAGACTTTGAGATGTGTTGTAAGAGTTTGGGTGAATCTCCGAAGACTTTTAAAGCTAGTATATATGACTAACAACGTCTAACCACTGTCAAGAGGAGAAAAAAAAAGGAAGAGAAACTAGTGAAGGCTATTAATAGAGAGTGACTTTTGGGAAAACTAAGAAGATTTAAAGTGGTAATTATAGGAGATGTTGAGTGCTGTTATTGACACTTAGTAGATTTTTGCGAAAGAGGTTTGAAAATGGTCGAGAAAACTTTAGAAAACTCCCAAAAAACTTAAAGGATTTTGCCGTTACAGTTGATTTGCGGTTGTAATAACTAATAAAGGCAATTAGAGGACTTCAAAATGTCTTAAAGTGATAATCAACGTTGAGTGCTGTTCATTGACAACTAAGAGAGATTTTAACTGTTTTTAGAAGATAAGAGATTTAAAAGTGGTCTAGAAACTTTAGAATATTCTTAAAATGCTTAAAGTGTTTTGCGGTTGCAGTTGTAAGAACTAGTAAAGGCCATAAATAGAGTAAGACTTTTGAGAAATCTGAGAAAACTTAAAGAGATAATTATAACGTATAGACGCTGGGTTCTATTATTGAAAAATATGTTTACGGTTTTTAGAAGGTGTTGAGAGGGCTGAGAATGGCTTAGACTGGACTTAGAACACTTTTAGTTTTATTTTTTTAAATTTTTGGTTGTAGTAACTAGCAAAGCCGTTTAATAGAGTGAAAGGCCTGAGAAGACTGACAAGTTGTAAACTAATACATAGGAGATGTTGAGTGTTGTTATTAACTACTAAGAAGAATTTTGCAGTTTGAGAAATGGTCTATGCTTTAGAATATCATCAGAAAACTTGAGAAGGATTTTGAGGTTGTAAGGTTTACTACGGGTGACTTAAAGTTATGAAGGCCTTAAAAGACTAATTCGTTTTAAATTGCGAAAAGCTACTAAAGGTGGTTTAATTGTTCTTAGAAATTTTCTGAGCACTAAAGAACGAAGACAGTTGTTTTGGCCCGCATCTTAGGGCTGAAACAGATGGTTTTGGTAGAGGCAGGCAAAAAGACCTGAAGTTGCCGGGGCTGACAAAACGTTTAATGCCTTCCAGAAGCGAAAAATATTTTCTATGCTAACCGAGAACATTGAGAATAGACGAAGATGTTTAAGTGCTTAAAAGGCTTGACAAGACTTACTTTTTAGAAGTAAAAAATAGGCGAATAATAGAATAAGACTTGAGAGTTTTGAGAATTGTATGAGACTTACAGATGACCAAAGAATGTTTGGAGATCTTAAAAGACTTTAAGTGACCTGAGAGCTTTAAGAAGTATAATGTGACAATTTGAGGCTTTTAGATACTTTTAGAGAACTCTTACAGTTTATAAAAGACTTTGATATGCTGAGATAATTTAAAGAATTTTGTAGAGAAGACATTAAGTACTACAAGAGGTGAGCATATTACTACGATCGTTAAGGATTTTGAAAGCTATTAAAGACTATTTATAAAGTTTTAAGACATTTATAAATTTTTTGAAGACTTTTGAAGACTGGGAAGTGTTGTAAGATTTTGGGTGAATTTTTGAAGATTTTTAGAGCTAGTATATGACTAAGAACGTCTAACAACTGTCAAGAAGACTGAGAAGCAAGAAGAACTAGTTAAGGTTATTAATAGAGTGAGACTTTAAAGAAAACTAAGAAGATTTTTAAGATGATAATTATAGGAGACTTTTAGTGCTGTTATTGACAATTGAGAGATTTTTTTGCGGTTTATAGTAGATTTTGAAGTGGTTTAGAAAACTTTAGGTTACTCACCATAAACTTAAAATATTTTATGTTTGCTAACTAGTAATAGCGACTTTAGTGAAACCTGAAAAGGTTTTAGAAGAGTTTGAGATGTTTTAAAACTTAGAAGACTTTGAGAAGTCTTAATTAAAGTGGTAATCATAAAAGTTCTCGACTGCATTTATTGACAACGACAAAATGTTGCGGTTTTTACAAGGTTTTCAATTTTTCTGTTCAAAAGTGGCTTAATGGTTTTTACAAAATTTTGTGGAAACTAAAGAATGTTTTAAAGATCTTGAAAGACTTTTAGAGAAATGGCAAGGTTTTAAAAGATTTTAGCCAATCAATTTTTTGATGATAATTGGATAGGCGAAAGCTACTATAAGTGGTAGAGAGCTTTAGGAGATTTTAAAAGAAACAACAAAGGTTATTTTTTTAAATTAGAAGGGTTTTAAAAGACCTTATAAAAGAAATGTACGAACGTGCATTTTAAAAGACTTTGAATGCTACTATAGGTAATTCAATAGCCTTAGGAGATTTTCAGATATGTTATTGAGTCATAGAAGATTTTGAAAAATATTGTAGACAACCAAGGTTCTTTTTCTGAGACTAGAAGGGTTTCAAAAGACATTATTAAAAGAAAATTTACGTATTTGCATTTTAAAAGACTTTGAAAGCTACTATTGGTGATTAAGAGATTTTAACAAATGTTAATGAGTCATAGAAGATTTTGAGAGATATCATAGACAACAAAGGTATTTATTTACATCATTTGGAAAATCTACGTTTTTGCGTTTTAAAACACTACTATAGGTGATTAAGAAGCCTTAAGAGATTTTGAGATATTTTATTAAGTCATAGAAGATTTTAAAACAAAGGTTTTTTTTTTCTGAGACTAGAAGTACTTTAAAAGACTTTATAAACTAAATGTGTGTGCATTTTAAAAGACTTTGAAAGTTATTATAAGTGGTTAAAGAGCTTTAAGAGGTTTTGAGATATTTGATTGAGCTATAGAAGATTTTGGGAGATATCATAGAGAACAAACGTTTTTTTTTTTGAGATTTTTGAGAAGGGCTTTAAAAGACATTCTAAAGAAAATGTTCGTGCATTTTAAATGACTTTGAAAGCTAGTATTGACGAATAAAGAGCCTTAGGAGATTTTGAGATGTTTTATTGAGTCATAAAAAAATTTGAGAAATCATAGACAACAAAAGTTTTTATTTCTGATACTAGAAGGGTTTTAAAAGACATTATAAAGTAAATGTACGTGCGTGCATTTTAAAAGATTACTATAGGTGATTAGAAGCCTTAGAAGATTTTGAGATATTTTATTAAGTCATAGAAGATTGAAAAAAAATTACATATACAAGGTTTTTTTTTCTGTGATTAGAAGGACTTTAAAAGACTTTAAAAACTAAATGTGCGTGCATTTTAAAAGACTTTGAAAGCTATTATAGGTGGTTAAAGAGTTTAGGAGGTTTTGAGATATTTAATTGAGCTATAGAAAATTTTGGGAAATATCGTAGGGAACAAAGGTTTTTATTTCTGATACTAGAAGGGTTTTAAAAGACATTATAAAGTAAATGTACGTGCGTGCATTTTAAAAGACTACTACAGGTGATTAAGAAGCCTTAGGAGATTTTGAGATATTTTATTAGTCATAGAAGATTTTAAAAGATATCATAGGACTTTAAAAGACTTAATAAATTAATTGTGCGTGCATTTTAAAAGACTTTGAAAGCTATTATAGACAGTTAAAGAGACTTAGGAGGTTTGATATATTTTTGAGATTTGAAGGGCCTTTAAAAGACATTATAAAGAAAATGTACGTGCGTGCATTTTAAATGACTTTGAAAGCTAGTATTGACGAATAAACTTGAATTGACACTAGAAGGACTTTAATAGACTTTATAAATTAATTGTGCGTGCATTTCAAAAGGCTTTGAAAGCTATTATAGACGGTTAAAGAGCCTTAGGAGATTTGAGATATTTGATTGAGCTATAGAAGATTTTGGGAGATATCATAGAGTACAACGTTTTTTTTTGAGATTTGAAGGGCCTTTAAAAGACATGATAAAGAAAATGTACGTGCGTGCATTTTAAATTACTTTGAAAGCTACTATTGAGGAATAAGGAGCCTTAGATGTTTTATTGAGTCATAAAAGATTTTGAGAGATCATAGACAACAAAGATTTTTATTTCTGATACTTGAAGGGTTTTAAAAGACATTATAAAGTAAATGTATGTGCGTGCATTTTAAAAGACTTTACTATAGGTGATTAAGAAGTCGTTGCAGATTTTGAAATATTTTATTAAGTCATGGAAGATTTTAAAAGATATCATAGATCACAGTTGTTCTTTCAGCAACTAGAAGGATTTTAAAAGATTTTATAAATTAATTGTGCGTGCATTTTAAAAGACTTTGAAAGCTGCTATAGGTGATTAACGAGCTTTAGGAGATTTTGAGATATTTGATTGAGCTATAAGAGATTTTGAGAGATATAATAGGATAACAAAGGTTTTTTTTTCTGAGACTAGAAGGGATTTAAAAGACACAAAGAAAATGTACGTGCATGCATTTGTAATACTTTGAAAGCTACTAAAGGGAGATTTTGAGATATTTTATTGAGTAATTTTGCGAGATATCACAGACAGCAAAGGTTTTTTTCTGAGACTAAAAAGATTTGAAATAATTTCCAATTCTGACGAATATAACATTATTTTATTTTTGTTGCCATTTATTAATTTATTTTTGTCCTTGCTATAAAAATATTTGGCTGACTTGAGATCCTGAAGGCATGTGATGCCCGAGGCGGACGTCTTTGCGATAAATTGCTACTGGGTGTGGCAACAGTGTCATGTATTTAATTTATAAAAATAATAAAGAATGTAAATAAGCCAATTTTTCGACCATTTTAAATTCTTCAACAACAAGAAACAATTAGAATGGTTAAACAATATTAAAATTTTATTACAAATTCCAAACAAAAGTAAGGAAAAACCACTCAATTCACTTATTGCTAATTTCACGCACGTGCTATAACATAATTATTTAATTAAATCAGACAGTTTCTCTCTAATCTTGTTCGATTTGAATTGTATTAAAGTTGATTTGTGTATGAATGAATGTATAAACATACATACTCTAATATATCATGCATTAAGGAAATGAATTCTTAATGTAGGCTAATTTAAGCTTGAACATATTTGATTAATTTGAATTTTTCACGAAACCACTTTTTGTTAGTGTAGGGTGGCCGGATATTGCATGGGTGTGTAAAACCCTTAATATGAAGGGTTCCAGAAGGGTGCGGTATTTTAGAATATATTCAGTGATAATAAGTTGGTATTTTACTCAATTGTTTTTTTAACCGTAGCTTTATTTTTGTACACGTGTATTTAAATTATAAATGAAACTAGTTTAGACGTGTAGAATTTTCCAATAAGAGAATGACCGAGGGAGCAATTTGCTGTATAACCTGAAGCGTAAACGCGAATAAAATTATGAACTGTCAATATATAATTAACTGCAATGAGAACGCTGAATTATTATTATGTTAATAATTGATTTAAATTTATAATATACACTAGTTTCAATGAAAATCACCACAATTAGCCCGCTTTTATTAATGAATTAACGCCTGCGATTTATATAGCGATTTTCACTTTTTTTACTTTACTATTCAATGTTTTTATACAATTATATAATACTATGCTTTCTATAAAATATGAATGAATTCACATCAATTAACATTTCCATGAAATATTGAATTTGTTTGACTTCAGAACGAATGTTACTCAATTGATATCTAATATTGTAATTTTCTAATTCAAAACCAACCAGTGAGACGCAATATTTAACCAAAACTATCAACTAACACTACCAATAAAAACTTGTTAGAAATAGATACTTTGTTAGTTGGAAATCCCTATAATAATCGACTTACATATCGCGTTACCTTAAACGTTCATTAAAATTATTTTACAACCTACATTTGCCACTTTGCATAAATAAATATAAACAAATTTTAATCTAGCATACTTGACATTTAAAATGGATTTGATATATGGGTACTCATTAAAAAATTAAAAAGAATGCAAGTTGTAATTTATTACAGTAATCCAGTAGTAGGGGGATGTTATGACCATGAGATTTGTGTCATTATGTAGGCTAATATATTTTGTAAATACAACTTTATTATTTTCAATCAAATCAATGAATGGATTTGTGCGAGGGATCAAGGCCTTGAGTTGCCAATTAATTGTTTCCTTATTATGAAGCAGGTGCCAAGGCGTGAAAGTATTTTAAATTTATTTTACTGAGGTTGTTGGTAAAAAATTGTTTAATTGTTTACGAAGCTTTTAGTAATAAATTGTGCGAGTATGTAGTGGAAACCAACAAATATTTTAATTGTAATATGGTGGTACGTTTAAGTGCGTGCGCATTTTTTGCACGGACCGCATACAGAACAGATTAGTAAAGGGTTGTTCATTTGTCTGAACTGAACTTGGAGCAAACTAGATGTGACGTTATCATTAAATGAACTCATATATAACGATATACGAATAGGCTCCGGGCAATTATTTGAACATTTGGTTACTTTTTTAAAATTTTAATAATGTAATGTGTATTGCACTGATTTTGTTTGTTTATATGTTGTTGATCAGACAAAGAACAGGTTTTGAGTTTTTGACTGGTATTAGGGTATTAGAATAGCAACTTAATTGTGTGGTGGTATTGAAGACTGCGACAAGGTCTTGTTGATGATGGGTTTAAATACTGACGGAAATTTTTGTCCAGCAGTGACAAAATGTGGTATAGCAGAATATTTATTGATACAATTATTTTTCTGATTTACTCAGCTCAATTGGTATATATGTCCAAGTTCGAGTTTTAAACAATGGTTATTTATTTCATATACCGTATAAACGTACAGATTATGCGTTTTTTGCGGGATTTCATGATGTTAAAGTGGAGTTTTAAAAGATTATTTTATTTTACCGTTTAATTAACTCAGATATGTTTTTAGACTTTTTTTTGCTCACTCTTAGATGGTAAGATGTAATCAAAGCTAAAGGGTAACTTGCAACTATTTCTGCTTGTTTTCTTTTGGATTTTCTACTCTTTAGGTTTAGAGTATTTATGGGGTTCTTGGTTGGCAATGTTTTGTGCAATAAGCCTAGTTACATTTCAATTTTAAAGATAGTAGAATAGATCTCCGTATGAGAGTCAACTTCTACTCTGCTGCTACTACGCTACTTTACTGACTTTACCCAACCTAGTTTAAGTAGGTCTGCTGCCAGCACACGTCTAGATTTTTACTCAGTTTTACCTGAATCCATAGATTGGTACAGTTATTACAGTTCTGCTCTTTTTGTTTTTTTTTTAAAACGACGCCAAGGGGATGCCGAACAAAATTTCAAACGTTTGCCGGTGTAATTAAGCAGAGGCAAATCTTGCTTGGTTTTGATGCTCTAGACATGTTCTTTTGGACTGCTTGCGGTTTTCTTTCATTTGCTAAGACTTGCTTGATTCTGCAATGTCCGCGTCTTTATTGGACATCAGAACTGACTAATCAAATAAGCGGAAGTTTATACGAGCTGCTATAAAATACTGCGATCTTATCACATCTTTTGGTAGGGCGTATAACTGTGCGGATGCTGATAAGGTTAGTGGCTCTAATAAAATGTCTTCTGGATCCTACAAAGCTTTAACTGGCTACACTATTCTTCTTACACGCTACCTACACAGATAACTTCACGCTTAATCACTCATATGCGAGCAAATTTTAATTTTTGCAATTTTTACTTTGTGTGGCTGAAGTTTCTGGTCGTTTGTTACTGAGATTTACTACATACGCTACACTGAGCTAAGACAATGTGTCTCGGTTATAGTAAGGTTATCGTAATCCTACATGGTGTTTGTGAAGTAACGTGCGGGCCGCTATGCGCGCTACCCCGGTTGTGCTATGATATAACAGGGTAAGCGGTGGGTGGCGCTGGGGCGTTGTTGCTTTATTCTCACACTCGGCACGGCACGCGATAATGCTCATACACACCAAGTAATTGCTGTTCTGCGTCTGTTGTGCTAGTAACAATTTTTGTTGTTTGTTGGTCTACTTCTGGAGCTCAGACAGAGGCAATTGCGTCCGGTTTGTAGTTTGAATTTGTGGGTGGATAAAGTTGTAATCTGTAAAATTAAAGCAAAATTAATTGAACTTGAGCATTTGCCGGCTGAGCTCTTTGTTATATGTGCTCGAAATGAATCTGAAAAAATTAATTTTGACGGCGATCTGAAAGGTCTAAGTTTTTTATAGCAGCGACAATTTAGTGGTTAGTGCAGTTTGTGGCTTGTTTCCCTTGGGAATACTCCAGGGAGTCGATCGATGCTTTGGGGCTGTCTGTCTAGAGGAATGTGTTCTGGAATTAAGACAGGATAACTCTCCAGGGTACCACAAGTTCTCAGCGGAGGTTGACAGAGGTATCCTCCCGGGTATTTTTGGGATTAGACTACTTCTGGCCCGTCGCGGCTTATAGTCATGGTGCAGATGCAATTGATGCATCTTAGCAGTATTCCTGGGTTGTTTTGGTGGTAGCAGAGTTTATGTTTGTGGCCTCAAAGTTGCGGTCGAACTTTTAGGCTACGCCTTTTGCGGTCACGTGTCTGGTGCTTCGTCTTTGTATTAGGATGATTACATGCCAGTTGAGACGGAATTTGACTGGGTGCTAGCCAGCGGTGGCTGCTTTGAAAGTTGTTGGTGCTTGTTAAAGTGAATAGCGCTACTTAGTGGCCTTAACACTATGATGTTGCTGATTGACGTTTGCGCTCAGGGTTAGTGCTGAAATCTCCAACAAAACTAACCTACAAACCGACTCCGGGACTAGTACCACAACCAGAATCCACGTGACACTCATTGCACCTGGAGAACTCTATCATCGGGTGTTGCACAAAAACAATTGAGTCGGATACTTCATGCAGTGTCTCCTTGTGCTCACGTGTTTTGACTTTTTTTACATCTTTATCTGGACTTTGGGAAGCTGTATCTTAACCGTTATTGAAGCAAACGCCTCCGATACAGTAACACAGTTGAGTAAAAATCTGCAGGTGTGCGGGGAGAGTTGCACCTAGAGCAAAGTTTATGTGAAGAAAAAGGGGTATTTTTTTTTCTTTGGGGTTGATTAGGTCGAATTTTTGGAAAGTTTAACTCTAAGCTCTGTTCACAGCGTTTTGCCAAAACGCTCAGTTTTTAAGATGGATAAAGAAGGCTACACGTGGATCTACGTAGGGTTTTGAGGCCCTTAAAATTGTCTCTCAGATACGGTCGCGGTAAAGTTTTCTATGAATAAATGTAGATGGGCAAAAACTTAATCAGACCTTTCGAAATTTGTTTTGAGAACCTCTTTCTTACTAAATTTTTAAGTTTTGTTGTTATGGGTTAATAGTTTATTAAGTTTCTTGTGAACCGTTTCTTATTTTCTATAAAAACCCAGTAGCGCTACCAAAAAAATTTTGCTTTTAGTTATGATTTTGTTTACAACCGATTCACTAATGTTAAATTAGGCAACCGAGGTATAATAATTTTTGGGAAGAGAATGACGTCATTTTTTCTACGTTTTACATCTGTTTTTTTGTTTACCAGCAGTGGCGTCCCAAAATATAGTTTTTAAAACCATCTCGGATCAATAAATAGTTTTTATTTTATTTTTTGAAGCCTGTACGAATAAATACTGTTTTGCAATTAGTCTAGAGTCCGAAAAAAAGTATTTTTTTACTAAAATTTGTTTTGCGGCAACTTAAACTTTCTCTCAGGCACAGCTATGTGTATGGGTCGCAGTGGTTTTCTACGAAAAAAATGCAGATTGGCAATAATTTGAACAGTTTTTAGCGCAGGAGATTTACTAAATTGTTTTTTAAGAGCTTTTTCTTATATTCCTGTAAAAGTTTAGTGGCGCCACAATTTTAGTTTTGTTTTTTGTCAAAAATTGTAAGCGTTACACTTTTGATGTTTGTTTTCTTGATTTTCTAATATCCGTACGAATAAACAGTCTTCTAGTTTATTCTTAGTCAATCATTCGAACAGTTTTTAACGCAGGAAACAAAAGGTTTTTTTGATGAGCTATTTCTTATGTTTTTGTAAAAAACCAGTGGCTCCACCAAAATAATTTAACTCTTAGTCAAAAATATTAAAAGTGTTATTCAAAGTTGCGCTATTGTTTATTTAAGTGATTGACTAATGTTTGAGACATACTTGGTTTGCTTTGGAAGTGGGAGGAGAATTTTTCTAAAGATTTGTGTGTTGGATTTACCTTGGCGGGCGCCTAAACTTCTCCCTATTTAACTTTTATAGAAGTTTGCATTGGTTGGTGCATAGACCTTCTTGCTTTACTGAAAATGTCTTATTGGGAATGTTAAGAATGCACGTGGTGTGTCAGCTTAGGCGTTACATAGTGGTTGTGGAGAACTTGTACAACAACTATGTCTGGAATCAGACCAACGGACAAGTAGTCTGTTTATAGCTTTTTAGGTTAAAAGATGCATAGAAGATAAATATATTGAAATCAGCTTTGCTTGCTTGAGTCAAGCGAAGGAGAAGCTGATTTTTGACTGACAAAGTTGTGTGCGTTTTACGAATTGTTTTCTGTTGCTTGTCTTTGTGGGCGTTGTCAGTGCTCTGGGGAGGAACGGAAGTCTGCCTTTGAGAAGTGGGTGCTTTGAGTTGAGCTTTTGGAGAAGATTGGCCTTTGTAGCTTGCGGTGTGCGGCCGCGGCGTATGTTGCTACATGCTCTGGGCCCCGGCTTATTTGACACAAACGTAGGGGGAATTGCGTCTGGATGCCGTGTGGTCAAAACGCTTGCAACGGTGGCGTTATACGATATCCTCTGACGCTTGTATTCCACGTTAACTGTGAGTTTACATAGTTTAGTGAGAGACAAGATTTCTCGACTGGTTGCGTTCTATGGCAACTGAACATAAAACATTGGAAATGGTTTCTCATCTCTTTTCATACGTTTGAAGATTGGAGCGTACCCTTGAGCGATTAGTGTATTTTTGTATGACGTAATCTTTTTAGACTCTGAAACGTGTAATGCCACACGTCGTTGCTTACGCAATAAGCGAGAGTAGCTCGAAAATCAGCATGCATTTTTTGATGCTTATTACATTCATATTTTTGAATGTTGCCCACAATTATTGGAATATCGATTTGTCTCGTATTTCAATGGGTGGTGTGCGTCGTGTGTCAGCATCCTCTGTGTATGCTGAGGTAAAGGGCCGGCTAATGGCTTATTAGTTCCAGAAGCTAAAAGGAACTTGCCCGCGTATTTTATCAGCTTTTTTGCATTCTTCTTGCTTGTCGCCATGATAAATCCTTCTTCTGGGGGCGGGGCTTTGGAGTGGAGCGTGCGTTGTTTGTCCTGGTGGACTTCCATTCTCTCTTCGACTTTGGAGGCGGTGTCAGACTTGACTGGGTATTCTGCAGGCTTCTTTAGTGAGGACTGGACTGGGGGTCCACTAATTTGCTTGTTGCTGGCTTTTGCTTTCAGTTTCATCTTGGTGAGGGTTTTTTTTTCTGGATGTCAATCCTCTTTGTCTGGGCGTCGTGTGTCAGCAATTTCTGTGGATGTTAACTGGGAAGGGGGGTTTGTTGGAGGGCCTAGGGAGCTGTTGGCTGCAGAGTTGGTCGCCTTGGCCTTAGTGGCTGGCCGGGTTGTGGACTCTTTGGTCTTGATGACGCTTGACGTAAAGGGTCGGCTAATGGCACATTAGTTTCAGAAGCTAAAAGTTACTTACCTTCGTTCAGCATCTTCGTCTTTTTTTTGCTCACCGCTACGACAAATCCCTCTTCTGGAGGCGTGGTTTGTAGCGGAGCGTGGCTTGTTTGACCTGGTGGACTTCCATCATCACCTTGACTTTGGAGGGGGTGTCGAACTTGACCGAGTATTTTGCAGACTTCTTTAGTGAGGACTGGACCGGGGTGTCCGCTGATTTGCTAGTGGTGGGCTTTGCGCTGGCTTTTGCTTCCAGCATTAAGTGGTGAGGGCTTTTTCCTGGACGTCGATCCTCTTCGTCTGGTCCTTCATCAGGGTTAGAATGTGGGATTCGAGGATGGAAATTTTTGTAGCTACTTCTTTAATAAGTTTCTCATTAAGCGTCAGTTGCCGGTACATCATGGCGAGGATCTTGTTGCTAGGAACGTCTACCACGGAGTCGGAGTAGTCGTTATAGTCGAAGTCCATGCTTAAAGAAATTAATTAATTTCTTAATTAAATAATCAATTATCGTTAGTGGTTGATGATTGATTACTTGATTACAATCAATCATCGATTCCTAGTGAATCAGGATTGCTGCAGTCCGGTGTGGATTCCTGGAGTTGCTATCTCGGCGGTTGCTATGTAGCTTCTCGTTATATAGCAGATGCGTCTCAAAATTTTTGATTTTATTAATTTTTTGATGTCTGTACTACTAAACTACAAGACAGTTTGACCATTGTTGAAATAACGTAATTTTTGATTAAAACTTATTTACGCCCACCTAAACCCTCCTTTAGGTACGCCTATGTGTATGAGTCCCAGTGTTATTAAAATTAATCAAATACTTTTTGTTTAATGTATGCACTACTGTTGTAAATGAATTGGCAATGTTCTTTAAAAACTTGTTCATGAAATGAACACAAATAATACAATGAAAATATTGTCACATTTTACATTGTCTTGAATTAATAGACTTACCCAACAAGTGTTAATTATTTGCTAAAATGTGATGTTTAATCATTCCACAATTATACTCAAAACCAAGTGGAATTCCCATTAGCTTAATTAATTATGTATTTTTAATGACTAAGAATAATTGTATGAAAAATATTTAGAAAAATCAACAATACTTGATGAGTAATGTGCATTTAGGTATAAAAAGCGTGGCGTGAAAAGTGTACAAGGTTAACGGTCGGACAGATGGATTGCAAGGTTAAATTGACATTATTTTTTTAATTTCGTAAAATTTCTACACGATGGAAATGTCAATGCTGCATCAGAATACGAACCTAAGCCGCATGCTATTTATAGAAATTAATTATTTATAATTAATTAACACGCGCAGTAAATTATGCAAATGTGCTATAAACGCGCACTGCTGCATAATTTAAACTAATTTTATAATTTAAACGTTGCATCTTATTTTATTATTATTATAAAAAGTAACGCAAGGTATAAGATTTTTGCTGCGAATTTAGAAAGCTAATCTCGTACCTAGAGATAAACATTTTTTTTATAACGCCTTTTATGGTGTTTAATGGAGGCAATATATTTCAAATGAAAACTTTACAATCATGTCGTGGGTGTATGAAACGCGAAGAAAACTAAAATATTCACCTGATTATATTTTTTTAAATTTTATTCAGTTACGTAACTCGGAAACAATAAAAAAAACTCATATGAACTGAACCCGTTGTTTCAGTGGAGATCGAGAAGTTAGAAGACTTCATTTGGATCGTTATTTCTAAATATACATTTTTGTGGTTGGTTGTCGGAATGCACTGAAATAAATATAGCTGCGCTTAGTACACACACACTGTCAACCTTTAAAACTTCACTTTTATAATTTAATTAAAATTTAAATCTAAAAATAAATCTCATTAAAAATGTTAATTCATTAAAAAAAAATTATAATTACTCTTCAATTAGTTATTTAAATAATGTAAGCCGTTCTTTTTTAATGTTTAATTATTTAAATCAATTGCAACTTCCTGGTTTTAAAAGGAGGATTAATGAACTTTTACTATACGAAATTGGGAACGCAAATTAAGAAGTGCGAAATTGAATGAATGCATTGAATACTGTTGACCTATCTCATCATCATAACATGAAGGCGTAATTTCAATTCATTTTAATGATAGTAATCTGCTACATAGCTAAACAATACTGTTGTTAATTATCCATTTTATTGTTTTAAACCGTTCGAGTACTACAAGGTGACTGGCTACAGCCGATTTAACCACGATTTTTACAATACATAATAATTATTGATAAAAAAACATTCATTAACAATGAAACATAAAAACACTTAAAATCGTAAATAAGATTGATAAAATTTTGAAACTAATTAATGGATTTAGTTGATATGAATATTTTTTTAGTAATAGGTTTTAATTAAATGCTCTTTCTGATGTCTTTTTTTTAAATTTTGTATATTAGCACAAATAAACTTATCTTATCTTATCTTGGAGTAGGCGTGGAGAAATTTACCGTTCAAAAACTGTTTTTTTAACTCAGTTTTTTATTTAAACGTGTTTAAGGTTAAGACAAATTGTTTCCATGCAAAGAACACCTAAAACATCTAAAGATCTTAGTTGAGATCATTGTCTTTATGGGATAATCTAAAACATTTTTTTTAAGAAGGGAGAGTTTGAGAATGGCCTCTAAACGCCTACCAAAAAACTAAAAAAACCTCTTCTTAGATTGACGTAGGTCGCTGTTGAATCATCGTTAAGTATTTTGTTCGGTTATTCTTTACTTCTTCATTTACTTATACGCATAGGTTTCTTATCAGACTCTTGCCTGGCTTTGACTTGTTGGTCTTTTTCTTCCTGCTCTTTCCTCTTGATAATTTTTGTAGCCTAATTTTCTATCATCCTTCATGTATCGTCGCCTTTGAACATATACTCCATCATATTTTTGGCTGTCAGAGCTAAGCTTCTAGTCGTTTTCTGTTTTATGCACTGCCACCTATTGCATTGGGACGTGGTGTGATGCACTCCATCCACTTTGTTCCAGTATACGCATTGGTCACTCTCCACTATGTTCATTCTTTTCAGGCAAGATTGAAATCAGCCGTGACCTGTTAGGGTCTGGGTAAGGTGGTATTCAACTTTTCCGGGTTTTTTCGTAACTCATGGAATCACTTTTGCGATTAGCTTCTTTGTCTATTTTCTTGTGTCATTTTCCACGTCCCATCTAGCTTCCTACTTCAACAGTTTTAGCTCTGGTCACCGTCTTCTGCGCGTTCTGGTTTGTACCAGCCTTGTATTTCCTTTCTACGATTATGGGGATGGTCCCTGCTACCACCTGTATGGCACTGGTGGACACGGTCCGGTAAGCGCTTGCTACCAGTATTGCCATCTTTTTCTGTACATTTTTCTGTACCTTGGGATCTGTGCACAGTCGCCGCTCTACGTGGGGGTTTTGTATAGTACAATGAAGTTGGCCACCGAGCTAATAGCCTGTCTTCTGCCTCCAATATTGGGCAGTAGTCGCGAAAGTGCTGCTACCGTCTTTCTGGTAGTTTCTCATCGGCTTTTATGTGCAGATTTCTGAAGAAGAACTCCGAGGTATTTGGCGCTATATTACATACTAACGATGACATCCCCTACTTTTATGGACACAGATTTGAGTGAGTTACGTCCGACCAGTACAACCGCTTCAGTTTTGTGCGAGGTTGGTTTCAATCCTTTCTTTGCCAATAACATTTCTACGCGGTTTGGGGCGTACTCAGCATACTCTTCGATGGTTGCTTTGCACGACCCGCACATCACTATTGCGAGATCATCCGCATACTCTACTAAAGTTGTATAACGTGTGGCCAAGAACTGAGCTCTGTGGTACCCCAACAAGTCATTTTGAACTCGCCGCTGCCAACCTGAATTACCCTGATGTGGAGGAAGTTGCAAGATACGGCTTCATTTGCCTCTTCTTCAGTTTCATAATAATACTCTTCCACTGAGCCGAGTTGAAGGCATTTTTGACGTCCAGCGTCAACACCATTGCATTTTTGTTTTGTTCCGTTATGCTCTTGACCCTTCTGTAAAACCAAAAACCAGCAACTTATCTGGCATCAAATTATTTGGTTAACTTTTGTGGAATTTTTGATTCTTTTTATGAAGTTCATCGATCTTGTTATTGTTTTGATGTTGCTTGAGCAACGAGCACTATTAGTTTTTTACATTAATTAATTTATTAAGCCATTACAAAATAAGTATATATCATCTACAACTTAGAAAATATATAAATTAACATAAAACAGCTAATACTAAAAATAAGAATAAAACTAAAATAACAAAATATTGAAAAAATCACGTGTGACAAGTGTACGGTGCAGGCTATTAAAAGAATCTTTGAAAAAATCTACTTTAACTTTGTTGGCATGCTGCAAAATAAGTGTAGAGGCAGAGTGCTGCACATAATCTGTACGTTTATGCGGTATATGAAATAAATAGCCATTGCGTAAAACTCGAGCTGGAACATGAATACCAATTGAGCTAAGCAAGTCAGGACAATCAATAATACCACGAAGCACTTAAAAACTAGTTTTACGTCAATTTTTTTTTAAGATTGGTCATATTTACGAGAAGGTTGTAGAGAAAATTAAAAGTTGGGCGTTAACTTTACGGCGATCGGTGTTGATTTTTAAATATAATAACGTTGAAAGTCTTTCTCGGCTTTACTTTTGGAGAAGTTCTTGAAGTGGTCGCTTTACGTTATTGATTGCGCAGTTGCAGTTGGTTTTGGTAAATTATAAACAGAATTACATATTAGTGGGGATGATGCAATCAGTTCAAGGCTTATGTTAGATTTTGTTTTTTGGGTTGGTCTGAATGAAGTGTGAGTGAAGTGCAATTTATCAGTAGCTTTTTGTGTAGATTCTGATGCTTGATGTAACCGGCGTCGGCAGTGTGTAGCTTCTGCTGCTGGTCCTTACTTTTTTTCTACTTCTTCGGTGTGCAAAGCGGTTGTGGGTACGTTGGTTGAGAGTGCTCTTTGATGTGTTTTGGTCAAGTTTTTTTGGAGGTGTTGGCTAGCAATGGTTTTGGGTTGGTGTTGTTGCCGGATAAGATAGAACTTAATGTGGGGTTTGTGCTAAGCTTCTGGTTATTGTTTTTGTTTAGAAATTGCCACAGTGAGTGGAAAAGGTTGCGGGCGTGGCTATCTGTCTAGGAAATTACACCTTAGAGATAGGGGCAGCGGTTATCCTTAAGGCTTTGGCTCATTGTGGCTTGCAGATTTTTTCAATTACTGAGAAAAATTTACCGGGCTGTTAGCGCGTTCAATGTTGCGAGTTTTAAGCTGACGGTGGAACTGGCGTGTTACCGTCTATTGGACCAGCGGGCTGTTTGCCAACTGGGAAACATTCCGGAAATAGTGTTGTGGATAAACCAAGTCTTGACGATAAGTCCTTGCTTTGATGCGGATATTTGTGTTTTGATGTGGCCGGTGAAGGGATTTGAGCGACTCTCTAGTGAAGAGCTTTTGTTTAGTTAATGGTGACCTGCTGGCTGAGCTCTATTTGGGTCAACGACTTCCAGCTGCAACCTGGAGTTGCTTTGTCGATCGGCGTTGAGCGACACTAAGTCTGACTAAGTGACTATCTTGAAATGCGTCTCCGGGAGTGATGTGTGCGCAATACTCCTGACTACGTGTGTTTTTACATGTTTTGCAGGTGTTTTCTAGTAGTCTTGTTAGCCAGTTTATTGCAGGTATTGTTGTAGTATGTCGGTTTGGTTGCTGTGTGGCGAAATGGTTCACTGGTTGCCTTGTGTTTACTTAAAAATTTTACCAGATAGTGATCTGTCTTTGATTTCTTGATTTTTGGCTTGGACGTACAGCATTAGGAAGGTTTTCCTGTCCCTTTCTATGCGTGTAGTTGCAGTGCTCAATTACAACACGAAAATCAGAATGCGAGAAGGGATGCAAAAAAAAAAGTTGCCAACAGCCTTTGATACTGGTATTTTTCCTGAATAGTGATGAAAGGAGGGTGTCGTATGCCAGCGCTTTCTGAGAGTACTGCCAAAGTTGCGGGGCGGGAGGGAGGGCTTAAGGATGTGGTAGTTTGACCAGAGTTGGTTGACTGCGCTTTAGGAGCTGGCCGGGTTGAAGATTTGTTGGTCTGACTCGGGTTGGTTGAAGGCCTAGTGTTGTCTTTTTTTTGGGTTTTTGTTTTTTTTTTCTTTACCCGTGTAAATCCGTTTTTTGGGATGAGGTTTTCGAGTGAGGGCGACGTCATTCTCCAGCTGGGTGTCTATCGGCTTCTTGGTATAGGAGGAGCTGGAGTTGACCGGATTTTTGAGGTAGGCTTGGACTTGGTACTCCGGAGTCTTAGTGGGGAAGGGCTTGGCAGGCGGAGAAGTCTTCACGACTTGTTTGGAGGAGGTCTGGTTTGGAGCTGCTGCTTCTGGTGACGTGGTTGGCTTTGCAAGAACCTTCTTGATAAGATAGTTAGTGGCCGCGATGGAAGAGGCTTTGCTCTGCCTTATCTTCAGCTTGATGTTTTTTTGCAGTTGGATGAGGTTATCGATGAGCGACTACTTGACATGCCTGACGTCGTCGATGACGCAGTCCAGGCGGAGTTTTTCTTTTTCCAGTTTATTTAACTATGTATTTATCTTTGTCAGCTGGTCCTCCAATTTTTTGGTTTGGATGTAGAGCAGCCCCAGGATTTGGCCATCGGACAGGTTGGACTCGGAGCCTTTGCTGGTCGATCTGTCATGTCCGGGGGTTGCCTATATCTTTGCGTGACTTATTGCAGTGAAAACTGCATTTATTCAGGTTGCGTAATTTCTTTTATTCTTCTATTATAGGTGTTCACTGGACGGCTGCTTGCATATAACTGCGGTTTGGTCGACTGGCTGAACTGTACTGTCTTTCTGATTTGACTGGTGAAAAATTGTCTTTTTATAGCAGTTTGGATAACCTATTGTTGACATTTAGATTACGACTTTTGCGGAACACGTGATTGCAACAATTCTGCCTGTTTTATTATTGAGGGAATTACGGAAGGATTGTGCGCTCTTATGGCAATTAATGTCTTGCACTTTTGGAGTAAATAATTGAAAATAGTAAAAGTACTAGAGAGAGTTCCAGGTCCGCGTCCAGTAGTGAGGAAACCATGTTGGCCTGTGGTGGTCTATGTCGATCAGATCAAAAGTGATTAGATTGGCAAGTATTGCTTGTTGGAAAATAATTAGCTTTAGCGTCTCTCTCAAAGGGCACCAGGTGGTGGGGCATTTAGTCTAGCGGTTTGAGTTTCACTCTTCATGTGGTTGACACCGGAAAAGCTCTAGTCTTGTTGATGGAGACATTTTTTCTGCGGAGCTGCTTCTGTGATTTTTTACTGGCTGACTGTCTTGGTTAACAGATAGTGATCTGTGTTGTCTCGTTTCCGTTATCTGCACTGGACCATACTGTTGGATCCATCTATGTGGGCTGGGAAAAAGTTGTGGTTTTTCCGTGTGATATATAAGGAGGCACATCTTGTTACCGGACTGTGGTTTGCCATGGCCTTTGGTTGACTGGTGACGCAGAGTTAAAGGTTGTGGCTTCCAACGCTGGTAGTGGAAGGAAAACTTTTTGGCGTCTATCAAGCATTTGAACTCATAGCCGTAAACTGAAGATTTCTGTTTGTCCTGCAATAAGATGTATTTACGCGATTACAAACTACGCTACTACACCTACGATTGCACAGGAGTGATTTACCATGTTCTCCGGTTCTCACAGGTATTACGGTCTTGGATCACTTCCACACCCTGGGGTGTATCACTAGTTACTTTTTACTTTGACTATGGATTCTTTTAAATGGAACTTGACCCCAATACCAACGCATTTTCTGGGATCAACCTCCACGCTGTCAGACTTCTACGCGGTCTACGACACTGCACTTTACGCCGTACAATGTATCCTTGAGGAAGTGGTACTTCACCCCACACTTCTTTGACATGTACCATTCACGCTAAGACGGGACTGCACTAATATTTATTTGGTAACTTCAGTTTTTTTAGTATTTCCAATAATTTTACTAATTCACTTGTAAAAATTCGCTACGCGCTTCTGATCCACTTGACTCTTTGTCGACTTTTGAACACTACTTTTTCTTTCTTGCTTGCAGCGCACACGTGTCTAGCTTTAAGTCTGAGACCAAGTGACCAGCTTAAAAGAATGTACAGTTTATATACATTTAAATAATACAAATAAATAAGAACGATTACAGAGTTGATGTTAATTTATTTTGAAGATTATTGTGTGTACTTGCTTAGCTCCAAGTCTGAGACCAAGTGAACAACTTAAAAGTTTATTTAGATTAAAAATACTCTTTTTCTTGTACTACCAGATGTTGCAGTTTTATTTTATCCCCACAACCTAAATTTTACTTATTTGCAAAAATGATTAAATAAAACAAAAAATTATATTCTAATATTGACAATTATTTTGGCAAAATAAACATATTTTAAATTATTTGCAACTTGCACTATTAACATTACATTTTGTAATAAACTTATTTTTGCAATAAATTGATAAACAATGTGACGATTAACGGGATAAATAACAAAAAATTAACATTTATTATCGTTTTTACATTAATTTCGTAATTTCTATGGAGATGTTAAGTTGTAATTTTATTCATATGTTAATGTTATTACGCTTTAACTATTACTTTGTTTGCTTTTAACATAAACAATTTAAAGTAAATATAGCACCATGCAATATAGATAGATATGAGCAATATTTACATTATATGGTTTTTTCTAATGCTTTCATTGACACTCCTATGAAAATATTCTATGCTGAATCAACCGCTGCATATCCTAAATTGATAACATCAGAATGTAAACGAATTTTAAAATATTTAAATTTATTAATAGATTTCATAATATTTGTCGATAATACATTAATCATGGTTGACAAATGGATTTAAGTTATTTACAATATTTATAAATTCCATGTCTCATTTTTTTTTAAGATTTTGCAATTTGCGATATTATACAGTAGATTTGCGTTATTAAGAAATGTTTGTTTTAAATATTTATTCAATCGTTTATATGCAAAACAGGTTCTTCCTCTATATAATTTAAGCTAATTATTCAGTTTAGTTGAGTAATATCTATAATTATATGATAATAATTTATGGAAAATAATTCATTCTAATGAAACTAGAATATTATGTCACAATCATATTTTTGTGTTTTTATATTACATTATTATTTTTGCTACTTAGTAGCAAAGCCTTCAGGGTGGAGATTATTATGGGTTGCCACAGGATTCTATTCTGTTGAAACATTGTAAACATGGATTTGTATGAATTATTTATTTTAACGCTTTATTTCTTTTGTTTTAGGTAAGTGTCATAATGATGTTATCACCTCATTCATGTGTTTTTTGGTGAGTAATAATCTTTCTAATATGATTAGGCTACAATGAAACAGTTTAAAAATTTATAACTCAAAAATTACAGATGTTGGAAGGCTATAATTTTTGTAGTATATTGGTGTTTAAATATTGGTAAAGTTTTATTAACTTTGTTGAAAGTTTTGGGGGTTGTCAATAACCTCTTAAGCTCAGATAAGGTTACAGTGAGCCGGTTTAAAAAACCATAACTCTAAAATTGCTGATGTTAGAAGCCTATAATTTCTATAGTTGGTGTATAGTTGAGTTATATAGGGTAAAATATTGATAAAGTTTTAAATAGCAGCGTAACCTGCCGTGAGGTAAAAATGTGGTTTAAAATTTTGACTGTCAGAGTTTTGCGATTTAGATATGAGGCTATCAACCTTACAAGATGCAGAAAGTTAATTCTGTATAGTTTGTAGAGAAGTTTCTTGTGCCAAATCTTTGTCGAATGCTTTTTTGACGTCGAAAAAGAGGGGTTATCTTCTTTTGTCTAAATCTTTTGACTATAAGGTCCGTGCACGTAGTTTAGTTGATGGACAGCTGATTGTCCTATTCTGAGCCCATGTTGGTGGGGGGAAGAAAAGATTATTGCTTTTTTGTGGAAAACGATTTAAGAGCTCTGTTTGTTATTTTATCGGGGAGTAGTCCGAGTTTTAAATTTTTTGATACTTTCTTTGATTCGAAAATGTCGATCTTTTGAAGTGCTCCAGATCTGTATTCTTGGTATATGAGGGGGAGCAGTGGAGTTTGAGGTTGTCGGAAAAAGCTTTGGCTTTTTCTCGATGAAGGAATCTGTTTTGTAAGGCCTTAGAGATTCACAAATTTTTTGCCATTGATTTTTGGCGGCATCTTTATTGCGGATCAATGATTTAATGTAGCGGGATAGTCCAAGAGGATTATTGGCGCGGACTTAATTGGTCTTAAAAGCTTTTTTTGTTGTTTTGTGGATTTGTTCAGTAAGAAGTCTGACGGTTCTTTCAATATCATCAACCGTTCTCACTGGGACAAGCCAACCAATGCTTTTTTCCAGGAATTATGAGAAGTTTTATCTGTACGTGTTGCCGGGGGACGGAATTTAGAAGACGTGGGAGTGTCGGAGGGGCTGAAGTCCAAATCGAAGTCTACGTTACTGGTGGGGTTGAGGGATGAGGCGGCAAGTCTAAACCTTACTTTGGCATGAAGCGGACCTAATTGGTCTTAGAAGCTTTTTTCGTTGCTTGGTGGATTTGTTTAGTAAGAAGTCTGACGGCTTTTTCAATATCCTCAACCGTTCTTACTGGGACAAGCCAACCAATGCTTTTTTTCAGGAATTATGAGAAGTTTTATCTGTACGTGTTGCCGGGGGACGAGATTTAGAAGACTTGGGAGTGTCGGAGGGGGTGAAGTCCAAATCGGAGTCTACGTCACTGGTGGTGTTGAGGTTTGAGGCGGCAAGTCTAAACCTTACTTTGGTGTGAAGATTAGCCGCTGATGGCTGACTGTTTGTAGTTGCTGAAGGCGGTTGGGGTTGGCTGAAATCTCTTAATCACATAATTTAAGTGGATGTGACTTGTTACTTGATTTTTTTTTTCTTCTGGCAATGAACTAGTTGGTACCCCTCCTTGTCTACGATAGGTAGCTACGGAGGAGGTTGCGTGCTCCTGAACGTTGAGGTTTATAGTGGCTGATAAGATGGTGTTCTCAACTGGGATGATCCGGAGGTTGGAGTTGGCGGTTTTGCCGTCCTTTTCTGTTTGGATGTTCTGCATCTTGTTTTCATCGGCCTCTTCCATTTTCTTTGGTTTGGTTTTTGCTTTTGAAGCGGAGTCGGTGACGGCGGCGATGTTAGCCGTCAGGTCCATTATGTGCCTTGATTTTTTTGGCCATCTAATACATCTGGTCTTTGAGCTTCTGGATGTGGATCTGCACCTGGTAGCTGCGAGAGTGAGGTTGGTGGTATCCTAGTTGATGAGTCGAATAATGGGGTTGGGAAGGCGGGAGATTGTTGCAAGCACAGGTTCTGCAAGGGGCGTAGCTTTAAAATTAACAAAACTGTTATGGGCGCCAGGAACTGACATACATAACATAAGTACATTTTGCAACAGGTGTCACATTGTTTGGCGAATCGAGTTTATGACTCAAGGTGGCACGAGACAGTGAATCTATGATGTGCCAAAAATCTCGTTACTAGTTACTACTACCGACATAGCTAGACCGCAACAATTGACGACCGACGTGGGGCGACTTGGAGTTAAGGCGTTTCAACCTCACGGACCTGTTACCACAAAGAACTTTTGATACCTAGAGGAGCTTCTTCAAACAATTGGGGGGACTTTTTAGCCAAAATTTAAACCGTTACGTTCCATACTTTACTACCACCTAGGGAACGTCTCCAAAAGTTAATTACCGAACAGTACATATTTTGACCACAGCATGAAGAAAGTGGATGAGGACTGCAAAATACAGACAAACATGGAAAGCTGAAAAGAAAAAGAAGAATTGTACATATAGGTTTGAACTTAAACCAAGATTAACTTACTCTATATAATTCTTGATTTATATGAGATAAACTACATAGGATTTGCTGCAGTACCTATAAAAATTGTAATTTTTTCACCAGCTTTGGATAAAACCAGCAACGCCTCTTTCCGAAACCGGATCTGCCTGTGCTTGATCTGATTTTGTTTGATCTGATCAAGCTAGATAACCTAGGAGCTAAAACCAAACTTGGCTGAAGTCAATTATCACTACTGGCCAAAATAATTTCTTTCTTTCTTCTAGACCTGAAACGCTATGGATCATTCTGATCACGATTTCCGTCAAAAAAATTAAAGAACATCAAGATGCAACACTGAAACTTGTAGAGCGTATGGTAAAATCCGTAGCGTAGCTAAGATTGTTGGGTTCTACAGCAAAATATTAAAAAGATCTTTTTCAGAGTAGGTTTAAAAAAAAAAGTATTTCTACTTTACTTTGCTTTAAAACAAACGCTATAAGGCTCCCTAGGCTCATTCCGCGTTGCAGACTTTTGCTTACGGGCAGCTACGCCACTGTATATTACTGAAAAAGAGTATCCTGAACATCAGTTCGAGTTTGTAAGACGGCTATCTTAATAATTGACAAACAACGGGTGTTTTCAAGCCCATTTACATCGAATTAGCAAAAGATTATTGGTACTGTACCGGAAAAGTAGATAGTCCTAAACATGTACTATCTAATTGCTCAAAATGACAAAACGAGTATTTGGGGTGCATGCGTCATTATTATTGCTTCTGTTGCGCATGTGTGGATATAGGTATCAGTGGCGTAGCATTTGCAAGGGTCTGGAATGCAAAATTTCAAAGCCGGCCCAATATTTTGCATCGAGCACAAAAATCCTAGCTACTATACTGATAAATACTAACAATTGTAGCCAAGTGTATAACCATATCAAAATGTCAGTTTAAAATAATATTAATAGTCAATAATAATTAAAAAAAATACAAATCAATTGGTTGATATTATAATAATATTCGCAACAATATCATTTAATAGTTTTTCATTTGTATTAGCTGCCAGTTAGAGTTAAAGACAAACCCTTACTGTAATTAATGTTCAATCTAAATAAGTCATCTGAATATAAGATTAATGCTCATTAAAGCAGTAAATGTGTTAGCGTTTATAATAGAAGCAATAAAACCAATATTATTTGAAGAAAGTATTAAATCCTAAAATGAAACATTGACATGACGTTTAGAACGTATAGATACCATTAAAATAAATGTATAAACTTAATTGGAATGAATATTGAATACTAGAAAATGCGACTGACAATATCAACTTAGGGAAAGTACACTAAAGCACATGAATTATGATTAAAAGTATAATTTATGAAACATTTCCATAATCGACAATTTTTTAATTAACACTTACAAGTGGGAAATACACAGTAAGAGGTTTTGAAGATTCAATTAAGATATAGGAAATACTGAAATGCATATTAGCAATGCGCACAGCACAGCTTTCCATTTATGCAAAATTCTACTGTAATAAATGCCTCTAATACCATGATAAATTATAGACGAATTAATACAATATTGAAATTGCGAATGTGCGAATGTTATTACATGTTTTCGCAACCTTGACTATGTAAATTTCTCAGATAATATAAAAATAGTCTATAAATAGTTAGAGAAAGGTTATATTAATTAAATACATGCATTTTATTAACAACCCCTACATTAGGAAAATCCATATGGGGTGGTTAACAGATACTGTCTGGAATTTTATATAACTTTCAATTCATTGCATGTAGAGTAGCTATGGAAAGGGGGAGTCAACCCTCCTAGAAAAAGGACATGACAAACGTGTTCAAATTTACGATTACAGTTTCAAACTAATTTACTATTAAACTAGTTACGGCGGATTTTAATTAAAAGTTTTAATGAATAAAAATAATTTATAACATATGCCGCTTTATAATTATAACTTATAAAATATATCACAAGGTTATTAGCATCTAATTAACGCGAATTTTTTGTTACTCGCTGGAGAATTAATCAGTTTATAATGACCCATGCATCATCATTTCTCAAATTCATCTTGGGTTCATGTTTAATTTCACATTTTTTTATTCAGTTCCATACAAGGTAGAAAGCAGATTGTTGATATACAGTACGAATGCTTTTGTGTTATTTTAAGGAAGTGCTAATCCTCGGGAATGTTGTAAATTATAAGATTCTAACATGAGTAATTATTCATTTTTAAAACAGTTTATTATAACCCAGTTTAAACTAAAGATAAAATTTTAAAGGTTAATGTAATTACATAAATATTTTAACTAAGTATCTTAACTATACATTAATATACTACAGAAATTAAAACATTCTAACATCAGTAAATTTGCAATTGTTTCTTCTTGAAAATTGCAACAGGGAGCGGAAATGGTTGAGAGGGTGGCTGTCTTTTTTCTGATTTTTTTAATACTTTTTTAGAATTTTTTTGGCGGTCTTTTCAACACTGCTTTTATTATTTTCTCTACCTTGGTTACTTGTTTGGTCTATTACCTCAAATTCTCCGTTGCATAGTGCAAGGTCAGGAAAGCGCTTTTTGTACATTTTCTGGATACTTTTTTCTATGCAGGGATTGTTTTGTTCGATAAACACTAGCTTGGAGTTTATGTCATTCTTTTCTATGGAATTACCAACTTTAACTTTAGTGTTTTGGAAGAGTTTTTTATTCCAGTTTTGATTTTTTATTTTAGTAAAATCTTTATAGCATCTCGCTTCACTCAGAAGTAAAGGCATTGCGTTCTTCTACGCTTTGCTTGTTCCAGTTTTAATTTTACATCGGCTATTTCCTTCTTTAGCCGCTGCATCTTGTGGTTCAGGTCTGGAACAGGACGTTTTCCAGTCGTAGCTCTTCTATCTCTCCTCTCTTCTGCTGGGTTTGAGGAGGTTGTCTGTTTCTTTTCTGAGGTCTGTTATCACTTCCCTGTCTTTTTTCCTCGTAGCTAACTGTGTTTTGAGTGTCTCAATTTTGATCATTATTGCACCGGCAGTTTTTTTTTTATTCTTACTTTTTTTTGTCTTTATTGTGCGTTTTGCAGCTTTTTGCATCGCCGCAGAAGTCTTCCGACTTGTTGAAGTGGTTTGATGAGACCAACGGCTTATTAGATGACTTCCGAATCACCCCGGTGGATAAAGAGCATGTTATTATTTCAGTAATATTTTGGGGATCGAATTCCGGACTGTCAGCGTGCTACGCTAACGCTCTATAACTGAGCTATCTTACAGTAATTTCTATATCTATCTTCCGCTTTGTCGTCTTGTCTTTACATTGTGGCTTGCTGAATTTTTGTTTTGTTTTTTTTTTTACTCTACTGGTAGAACTCTCCTTAGTATCTTTAGGAGGGACGATATTGCGTGGATTTTGCCTTTTACGTTGACATTTACGTTTTTGCATTTTGTGCTGCCGATGAAGGCCAACTTTTTAAGAATTTTTAGTTTCTGATATTGTCGGTTTTTTTCCGTTTATTTTTTGGGAGGTTTCTGCCTTGTGGCTGCGAACTGGCTTTTATTTTTTTTAAGTTGTTTTTTATATTTTCCTTTTTGTTTTCTTTTTTGCTTGGATTTCTGATTATGGTGAGTCTAGGCTTTCATTCTTCGATTTTGTGCCTTCATCTTTGTTTTGCTTTTCTATCAGCCACTTTTCTATTTTTGTAGGAGGTAGCAGGTAGCCCTTTTGTTGCTTTTTCTGTGTTGCTGGCGATATTGCGTTTTACGAGAGGAGACCTGGTTGTCAACCCCGGCTTGTTTAGTTCAAAGGGGTTGCCGGTCAACTTTCTTTCTCATTCTTTGTTTTGTTGTTTATCTAGTACACTTTTTGTCTTATTGCGTTTTTTAGCACTCGGCTTGCTGCTCTATCTGGTGTGCGGAGCAGTTGCTAATAGTTCTTACTGCATTTAATTTGACTTTTTTCACTTCTTCTTAGAATCCTGAGTTAATATGTTTTTGAATTGTGCCATTATACATTTTTTAAATCTCCTGTAATAAAAGTTTGCACTTGTGGGATAGCCTCTATGCAAGATCTTCATAATTATTTAGCACTACGAATACTTTCTGTAGCATGGTAGGATAAATTCCTTTGGTTCCTGGTGACTTGAATGGTTTGAATGTATTTATACCCCATTTTGGGTTGCCATGATTAATTATGATCTTTGTCTTTTCTCAGTCCTTTTTGTTTATCTTTTTGTCCGGCAATTTCAGGTCCTTTTGATCAGAAGCTTCGGTCAGCAATGAGCCCGGGAAGTCTGCAGCAACGCTTAGTGTTGTTTTCGGTACGGTCTTTGCTTTAAAGCATATGGGACCGTTTTGACCGTTCTCACAGTATCGTTGGCCTACCGACCAATATGTCTTCTAAACGTGCTGGACAAACTTTTAGAACAATTACTAAATAAGCGACTCTTGAAAGAGATCGAAGAAGACGGATCAACGGTGGGCGCTTTGCAGTCTTTACAAAGGCTAGCAGCTGAAGCCGACAGGAAGCGAGAGTACGTTGCGCTTGTAACTCTGGACGTATGAAATGCTTTCTCTGCAAGATGGAGAGACATAATGGAAGAGCTCACAAAAGTTTTTTTATACATGCGGAGAATCATGGGAAGTTACCTGCAAGACAGAGAGATCCTGATCGGCGAAAACTAAAGGAATGAAATGACTTGCGGTGTACCACAGGGTTTTGTTATTGGGCCGACACTCACTACAACTTCGTATAGGATGACGGTGTACTGACGATAGAACTTCCGGAGGGAATCGAAAAGGGCTTACAGCTTGCACACCATAAAACTGAGGTGGCGATACTGGTCGGAAGAAACACCCTGAAAAGCGTCGAGGCCAGAATAGGAATTGTTAAGGTGGCAAGCAAATATGCCGTTAAATACCTGTGAATTTTTTGGCCGTAATATGAATTTTGACCGCTACATTGAGGCCATTTTGGAAACAAAAGAAGGGCTATGTACTCGGTGATCAACTTAATCTTTTTGTATGAGACTTCATTGTGATGATGCGATACGCATCGCAAACGCCTATAGAGTCGTGTTTACGAGGGCAATACAAGTAGTAGCTAGCACAATCTCCATTCACCTGCTGGCGGAAGAAAAATCGTACAGCTAGAGATAAGACCTTCAGAAAATGGTAACAGGAGTGGAACGAGGAGGAGCTCACTGGAAAGTGAACAACAATACTTATCTCTAAGGTGAAAGCACGGCGAAATGAACTACTTTCTAACTCAGTTTCTCACAGAACATGGGTGTTTTGGATGGCCATTGCGGATAGCGACGACTGCATGTAGTGCAGGGAGATGGACACGTCTAAACACACCATCTTCTAGTGCTTGAGATGAACTGAGGAGAGAGGTGCTATACTGAGCACATGACTTATTGCCCAGCAAATGCTTAAAAGCAAAGAGAAGTGGGACACCATTGCCGAACAAGTGAAGGCCAAAGTGCAGAGAAAAGAGAAGGAAGAAAGCGAGCTGCAAAAAATTGGCTGAAAAGGGGGGGAGGAACTTTTTCTTTAGGCTTTGATTATCCGTGATACTGTGATATTACATGTCTTTTTTGTGGGGTCTTTTTTGACCAATTCGTGTCCTTTCTTTATACTGTGTCGTGCAGTCTTTTGAACAAAACTGTGATATTGCGTGTCTTTTTTGAAATGTGAGATCTTTGATTAATGTAAACTGTTCTGTGTGGTTCTTTTTACCAACTTAAATTGTTTCGTAGATCTTTAATTATAACAAATAGGTTATTCCACTGTCACCCTGGGTGTGAGGGAAGTTGTTTTAGTTGTTAGGCGTTTGGGGAGCTTTTTCAAACGTCTCCCCCTCTCCCAGCAGAAAAATTCTAAGCTGGAAAAAAGGTCTCGGAAACATAGGTCTCATAATGGCAATAGATTAAGTTCATGCTTTGCTATGATTCATGTGCTGCTAGCAGCCATCTGCCTGGTATTCTTAACCCCTTTATATCTCCCTTATAGGTCTAAGGTTTTTGAATAAGGGCGATTAAATATTGTGTTTGACAATATACGCACTGAAAGTTGCAGAATCTGCCCTGCAGTGATGTACATTGATTATTTTTTTTTTTGGTTGCAAGAGCTGATATTCAGGGCTTACGCTATGTTAATATCTCATAAGCTGCTTGAATATGTACCTGAAATTAACACAAATATATACTATTGCACCCGTTAATTGAGAGAATAGAGGCGCTGTAGTATCTGGTCTACCCGCACTCTCATATTAAATGTACATGTTATAATTTCTTTAAAATTCTTTGCCGGAGCTGGGGCTCGAACTTGCGACAAGTTGTGCAGAGATTTGAGTTAGGTGCTTTAGCCAACTGAGCCACTCTCTGGTTTAACACTGAACTTACCGTTATTGTTCCTCGGTGACCGGCGATGGGTTTTGAACTACGGCCTTGGCGGTCTTTGTGTTTTCAGGTTTGTTTCTGTTTTTTTTGCAGAGGGAAGCGTTATTTTGGAGAAACTTAGGTAAAGCTTACCCACTAGGTTAGCCATCTTTTCCCAAGCACGCTTATCCATAAGCAGGATGTGTTTGGTCCCCTTAGGTTCTGGTTTGGAGTTGACTAATTGCCAGGTTTTGGTGTTTAAAAAGTTTTGCGCTGGCAACCTTTTTATTGTGGTTGTGGTCCCGGTACTTATGTCATTACCCTTTTTGGTTCAGGTAAGTCCTTCAAATTTATGATCTGAAGTTTTTGCCTTTCAACAGGTTTTTTTGGCGGATATGTTGGTTCATACATGTGATTTTTAGGAATTCCGCATTAAATGAGCATTTCTGAATTTGAGGTGCTGTTTTTTTTCTATATTGTCAAACTTACTCAGAATATTTGACTTTACTGTTTCCGTTTTCTCAGAGTTAAGGTAACAGTTGTTGCCCCAACCTTAAAAGTTTTTTAAGCTCTTTTTGTTGCTTTTGCTTTTTTTTTCTGCTGGTTAGATTTTGTTTTTGCGTCTTTAATGTGCCTGGGGTGTTTGGTGCAGGTAGTGTGGAGTATTAGTATTGGAGCGGTCACGAGTTGGATGGGTGTCTCCAACAAAGTGCAGAGCGTAGCGTTCTTTTTAAATGGACCCGTTACTTCATATAGGCATCCAAGCATACACAAATGTCTTGGTGGCTTGGTGTGCCCGATACCTCTATTGCCTACCCCGAAAGGGAACGACGTGACTAGGTATACATGTATACAGTATACAACCATATTTTGGTATCTTATAAACATTTTATTACATGTGTTGTGTCTCAAGAGCATTTTATGACACTTTAGAAACATTTTAGTTGGTCTTCAATTATGGTTTGTATTTTGAGAACATTATATCATAGTTGAAGTATTTAGTTTGTTAAAATAAGATCATTTTATAACACTTATGACAGTTTAGGAACATCTTAGTTAATCTACAATCACTTTTTGGTGTCTTAAAAACAATTTATGGCTGCCGTGTGGTATTTCAAAAACATTTTAAGAATGTTAAAGATTATTTTATGACATTTATGACAATTGAGGAATATTTTAGTTAGTCTACAACTAGTTTTGGCCTCTTAAATGCTCCGTCAGTGCAGTATTCCGACACACGCATTTACCGGGTAATTTTTTAAGTAGTTTAAGTTGTCGACTTCTTTGATCTCTGCGTTTTTATTAACATTTAAAATTAATAAATAATGTATGTATGTAAATTGCCTCTCCACCGAGTGTGAGACACATACACTAGTGTTTTAGGGTATACACCTATCATAAGTGTGTCTAGCACATTTCACATAAAATCACAGTAACTATTAAACAGTTTATGTATTAATGTGTCAAAGGTGGTTGGTTTTTATAATTTACGATGAAGTCCCAGACGTCTGGTACTTGCAGACGGGAGCAATGAGCAGCATGGATATAGTATTTCAGTAGTGAAGTGGTGAATTTGAAACGAAAAAATGCGGGTCGAGTGCAGGTATAGATGTAGCGGGTGCATGTCTAATTGGGTAAACCTTGGTACCGGTGTTGAATTGGCGCAGTGATCCATTCTTCTCCACAATACTACACTCGCACAATGCTCGATTAGTCCTGTATTATTAAAAAAGGTGAAACATCTTAAGTTATGTAATATAATTTTTTTAATGTAACGCAATAACTTAACACAAGAGAATTGATATGTCATCTTTATGAGAAATACGGCTGGTTTGGGAATATATTAATTTATATTATATCGAACGAATAATAAAAATATTCCCAGAATTCCTAAAAACTAATTAATTATATCTGTGGGGAGTATGCATTTTATAGCTCTTGATAGGTCATCGTTTTACATAACGTGTTTGTTTTTAATTAAGTGCGAAATTAATTAATTTCCAGTTATGGAAAAGCATAGTCCAAGTCTCATCATCATAATACCATGAAGGACATATTGGTTCTAAATCTACAATATATGCAACGATAAAATTATTTACAGCTTTGAATGGGAATTATTGGAATACGTAAAGTATGTAATAAAATTGAGTTAAGCTGAGTTGGTTAATAATAACAAACTTGCTTGGCATCTAAATGCATATCATTTAAGATGTAAAAATGATCTCTATTAACAGCATGCAATAAAGTATGTGGTTTAATTATGTGTAATAAATACTAAAACTGAATTTCACACCTCTATATGTCGTGTGTCGTAAAAACAAAACCTGGTTACCTGATACCACACAGTTGCATGAAACTTATTTATATACAATTTCAATTTTAAATCATTAAGGAAATGGAACAAGTCAAGTTACATGAAATTTATTACGTTCAAGAGTTATTTATAATGTGAAATTTCATTTGGATAATTTTTTAAAATAAAAGTATTAGCTTTCAATATTTAATAAATTGGAATATAAATCAATAGACATTAAACGGTAGCCGATGTGATTTGATTTAATATGATCCATCAAAATTGTTCGATTTCCAAGTATGGCGCTTAATGTATTTTCACCTGTAAAAGGACTCATTCTAATGCAGTTGCATTCCCAGAACAGAGCAGACGTACATGTGTATCGTGTCAGTTTCTTTTTTTTATATTATGTGACACGCACGTTTAGTACTTGATGTATATTTCCCTTCTTATTAAGCAACATTTTTAGTGCCACATATGTACAGTGTAGGCCTTCTAGGTGGGCATTTCTTTTTGTAGTCGATTCGATTTGCCCAAAGGAAGTTATTTTCTTGTCTGTTTTAAATTGCTGCTCTAGGACTTTATGAATTTTATTTCTTGATTTTCATTACAAATTGCACAATTAGATATTGTATTTATTTGTTATGTTTTCAGTTGCACGATTTTTATTTATAAAATGTACCACTTTCCTGTGTTTAACATAATGAAGACGTTTTATTATTGTTTATTTATTGCGTTATTAGCATTTTATTTAATTATTTTGTTAAAAATTTAAATATTAAGGTCAGAATTGTTATAAAGATTTGTTCACATCTCTCTTTCTTTTGAATGTAAAGGTTTATCTACACCAAGCGAGTGAATTTTTAACCTACGTTCACATTAAGCTGAGGAACATGGCATGCGACGAGCAAGTTTCAGTCAAGAATATCATCTTTTAATCACATTAATCTATATTTCTTGACTGGAATGGAGAAAGTTGCCGGCAATCTTTTTCAGGTTGTGTGCTATTCTGCTTTTATGACTGGTACAGGGTTTTTGTACGTCTGGGTAAATTGAACATGCACATAATCATTAAACACAACTTAATTAGTTATTATAAAACCTTACTCTACCATAGAACTGATAGGTCGTAATGGCAAAATCCTTATCATGGGATACTACTACTAATGTGATTTACTTTTGTATACACAACCTCAATGTCGCTTGTGCCTATGTGTGATTAAATGCAGACAGTTGCAAAGTACCTCATTTGTTAATGTCTTCTGGGCGTAAAGGCAGAGCGTAAGAAGAAACGCTTCAAAGATGATGTTTGTGACTCATCATTTCTGTCCACAAGATCTTTTTGTTGCGTGTGGTGTCACTTTTTGGTGATTTTGGATTGATTTTGGTTTCCAGCTTTTTACGGGAAACTAGAAAAGTCCTCTAGGTGCGGAGAAATTTGGGGGCATTGATTGTTAGGTGGTTCTAGGTGTCAAAGTGTGGATTAGAAAAGTCTCCGTGAGGTCAATCGTAATTATCTAGTTGAGCTCCTTTTAGTTTTGGAATCTATAGGTGCAACCAAAAGTTGGTGCCTTTTGTCATTGGTGAATTTTGTTATTATGCCATTTCAGTGAAATCTGAGTATTATTTTGTCTATTTTGGATGTTTTTTGTATTTTGATCAGGCTTTCATCTTTGTCTACTAAGGTTAGGTTAGGTTAACAAACTCCAGGCCGTTGATGATTGGCTATAGTATTAACAAATTTGCATCTAATACACTTGTGAGAGCAAGCTTTGCTTTTCTTTTTTAGTTTTGAATGGCGTAAAAGGTACTTTTTGGTGCACTAGCAGATGCTATGCTAAAGCTAAATATCATGAACCTATTGTAGAAATTTTGGCTTTATTTTTATTTGCGGTTGTGGTGTACTTGGTGACGGTCTTCGCATCTTCACTGATCACTTGGCCAACAAGAGACGGACGGCGGTCTGAATCTTGCTACTCGTGATTGTAAAACGCGGGACGCTTTGGAGGCGATGCGTTTGAAGATGTCGTTGACAAAGCTGATGCTTATTGCCTTACTGGAGATACCGGTGTCGGGATGGACCTGCTTAAACACCTCGTAGATGTAGATTGCGTAGCTCTGCTTCCTCCTGCGCTTTTTGATTTGTCTCTTTTGGAGATGTTTTTTTGGGCTTTGCCGCCTTTCTTGGCGGTCTTTCCGCTTGTCTTGGGTGGCATGTTGCCTAGGAAATTGTGTGCTTTACACTGTTGCCAGGGCGAATTTTTTTGCTGATAATTTTAAATACAAATTGTAAAACCGTTGAAGAATCCATGTTATATTTTTGATTAGTTTTTTAAAATGGTTCCTTGATGATAATACTGCGGGTTCTGCTTTGGTATTTTTGCTGGTTGCGCAGTTTAATATTATTACTAGTTGCGCAGCTCGATATTTTTACGCGTTATGTGGTTTTCTTTTGACGATTTATAGAAACTTTAATTTTATTTAGGGGAACGTTTTTTTTAATTTTTTAATTTTTTTAAACTATAATGATACCGTGATCCCACAATCTATTTTTGACATTTTTGAAAAAAACTGAAAATTGCAACTTTTTGCGGATGGACTCAATTGTTCCTGCAGCTAGCCACCAATTCCAATAGATTATATGCTAAAGTTAAACTTTGCGGATCAAGGGATTTTCCATCAGCGAGTGTCGATTTTTTTGCTTTAGTGGGCAAACAGTATTTTTATGTATATTAAGTTGCTTATTATAGCGGTTAATTTATGTTTGGAATAGTGTAAATCTGCGCCTAATAAATGTTTTGTTCGATCTACCAACGGCTCGTGTGGTTTTTGATGAAGTTTTCAGTTGTGAGTGTTGAGCCAGCCATAATTTTATTAACTTTTTTTTTTAGTTTGTAGTTAATTTTCGGTATTTGCTCTGAGCCAGTTTACTTCTGCTTACTTTTTCTATTATTTATTTTTGCTATCTTACGAGGTTTTGGCGATTGAAGTTCTTAACTTGCGGGGTGAGTTCTTTAAGCTGCCGTAGAGCCAGTAGTAGTTAAGTCTGGGTGTGCTCTTCAAGTCAGTTTACTACTAATTTTCTACTTGCGATATCTTACGCTAGGCTGCGAATGTGTTTCTTTAAGTGCAGGTTCCTGCACGTTTGACTAATTTTAGTCGGGGTCTGGTTGTGATCTCTATTTGTACTTTACTATGCACGGTTATTCTCTTTCTAGATTATCTGCAGCAATCTGTTTTTTTGTTATATAAACACATTTTATTATAGTATATTTTGCGGTTTTGTTACTTGAATGGTATTATGATGAGCAAATTACTGCTTAACGCTCGGTGTGGTGGTTGCGTGGTTAAGCGTCAGTTATATAAACACAAATAACTGGTTGTAACAATGTTAATTAAAAAAATACATTACTTTAAATTAATGTTACAAAAAATTCAATTAGTTTGCTACCAATTTAAGCATTAAATAAAAAAAAGAAATATTTGTTTGGCATCATTAACACTTGCTTTTGGCAACAAATTCTCATACCACATACCCTCTAAAGAGGAGTGGATGGAGAAGAAAGGTATACCAGCAGGACACACACAGGTTTACACAGACGGCTCACGGAAGGAGGACAAAGTGGGCTGCGGAGTTTTCTCCAACGACCCCAACCTTAGAATCAGCCTACGTCTGCCAGACTACTGCAGCGTTCTACAGGCGGAGGTAACCGCCATAAAAGAGGCAGCAGAGTGGCTGATGGTAAATGGGAACCCTGGTGAACAGATCCACATTTACACCGATAGCCAAGCTGCTCTCAAGGCAATTACTAGCGTGTGCACCAACTCAACAGTGGTCTCTGACTGTCGGAGAAAGCTAAACGAGATTGGAGCACACACAAACTTGAGACTCATGTGGGTACCAAGCCACAGCGGGATCTCAGGTAACACATAAGCGGATGAGTTTGCAAAGAATGGCACAAGCCTGCACTCAACCGAAGTACTACGGGATATTGGTATTCCATTTGCTTCGTGCAAGGAGACCATAGCCGTAATAACCTCGAACCTAGCGGGGCGAAGGTGGAGGGATAAGGATACTTGCGAGGTATCCAGGCAAGTATGGCCTCACTGAAACAGGAAAAGAAGCACCAACATCGTCTCTCAAAAAAGAAACGATATCAGACTGGCAGTAGGAGTCATCACGGGACACTGTCCCATTGGCAAACACGCGGAGAGACTGGGTATAGCAAAGCGGGACTACTGCAGATGCTGCCTGGACAAGGAGGAAGAGGAGAGTGTTTAGCATTACTTATGCCAATGCCCCTCTCTGTCCGCAACACGATTGCTCTTCTTAGGCCGACCTTTCTTTGATGACTTCTCTGACCTCGTATCACTAGATGCGCAGACTTTCATGAGGTTCATTCACGGCTTAAAATGGTTTGACAAAATCCCCTGAGGAGGGTTGTACTTTTAAGTATTGTGGTATCACAACGGGCACATCTGAGGCTTATGTGAGCGTTAGCTGCCAATTAAACCTAACCTAACCTAACCTTGGCATCATTATTACATAAAATGTACAGAATTTTTTAAATATTTTTAACATAATTTTTTTTACTGAAAACCCGTTTATTACATGATATTTTACAAATTTTAATACAAAATTGAAAAAAAAATACAAGTTCTTATGTTTTAATGGAACACCTTGATTATAAAATTATGTTTAATTTAAAGAAAAGCAAGCGGGAACAATGGTTTGCTGCAGTAAAATGAAGAACGACGGTTTTGCGACAAGCTGTTTTAGAGTGAATTAGTGTTTAATTAATTAATATATAAAAGGTGGACGCTTGGTGTGGTGGTTGGGTGGTTAAGCGTTTGTTACGTCAGTTATAAAAACACAAATAACTGGTTGCAACAATGTCAATTAAAAAAAATAATTTATTACTCTAAATCGCTTAACAAATATCAATTTAAGCATTAAATTAAAAAAAAAAACATTTATTCAGCGCCATAAGATTTAAACAAATTTTTTTTAAAATTAGTTTTTAGCATAAAAACTTTACAGAAAACTTTTTTATTGAATAATTATACAAATTCTATTATAAAAGCGCTCAAAATTGAAAAAAAGGAATTTATAAATTCTGATATTTTATCGGAACACCTTGATTATAAAGCTATAATCTATACTCTCAATTAAACGGGTTTTGGTAGTATATACTATGTAATTAATTTACAGGTACATATTAAAAAGGCAGCAGTGAGGTAGCAACGCATAAGCCCTTAAATATCAGCTTTTGTAAATAAAAAAATCATAATAATCAAATAAAATTGTTTAAAATTAATAAATGATGTATTTTATGTAAATTGCTTCTTCACTTAGTATGAGATACATACACTAGTGTTTCAGGGTTGCTCTTTCTCTTGGTTGGGTGTTTAAGTAAGCGTTTGTTGCGTCAGTTGTTTTAAAAATTTGTTAAATTGTCTATGAACCTAAACATATCTAATTGTTTTTTATAGTTTTTGACTTCTTTTTTTATAGTTTTTATTGATTTTATTTATTGCATTTTTTATATATAGGTTAATTAGTAATGGCGATAGAGCGTACATCTTTGCAGTGGCGGCGCTCCTTACTATGGCGCATCCTGCAAGTTTTAAATATGTTGCCCTCCGTCTTTTAAAGTGTTAAAAACATAAATATTACCAAAAAAATGATTATCATTCTCTCTCCGGGTCTTATACTTGAAGTCCTGGTGCAACCTTGGGATCCCGCATTGATTTTCTGACAGTTGCGAATCACTGACTACAGGGGAAGTCTACGTACAGCTCACAGTAGGCGAAAACACCAATATTGCTTATTTCTTAATTGGACCAAAACTAGGTGAGACAATTATATTAGGGCATGGGTGGTTATACAAAAACGACGCAAGCTTAGACTACACGCGACGTTGTCTGCACTTTGGAACAGAAACGTGCGAAAGTATTTTGGAAGAGTGCGGAAAAACCGCATCATCAACGGAGGTACGCCCTACCAGATTCCTCTGGTGAAGTAGGGCGTACCTGAAAGAACATAGAACCTGGTATGGCCCAGCTGGTACGCGCGTTTGCGTCGGTGTTTGATAATATTATTCTCATAACCACCCGCATAATAACGCACACGAACTGAAAGACCACACCCCCATACGGGTACTCATACAATGTACACAATGCTGGCTATCGGCATTATTGAAAGAAGCACCAGTGACTACTGTTCTCCAGCAGCACTGGTCAAAAAGAAGGATGGTTCACCGAGGTTCTGCCTGGATTTCCGGCAACTCACTGCAGCAACCAAAGATCTACAAAACTCTCAAGGACTTTACTTGTTCCGGGTCACAATGGCTTGAAAAACTTCTCTGCATTGTTTTAGATGTTGATGTTAAGGGTGTTTGGGAGAATTAGTGCTAATTTACTTGGATGATATTCTTGTGTAGTCAGAGAACTATAGAGAATACGTTAACCACTTTCACAGAGTCTTAGAACGCTTCCAAGAACATGGCTTAAAGGGTAAACTGCGCAAGTACGAATTTGCTCAACTGCAGTTGAGTATCTGGGCCATTAGATTACAGCAAAGGGAAGCAAGCCATTGCAGCACCACTTAACCATTACACAGCTTGGGGCTTAGGGTTCTGCTCCTGGCTACGCTAATGGATATGCTGTGCAGTAAACGAGCATTTGTGTGGGACGAGACCGAAAAAAACGTGGACTGATTAAAAAATTCGAGCCGTGCTTGGAAGATGCTAACAAAGCACAATTTGCAAAGTTTACTTACCACATCTGCTGCCTGATGCGTTGTCCTGAAACCCTAGTGACATACTCATCAATGCCATCATTGAAGATATGGAGTCGATGCTACTTCTCGAAGTAAAACGAGCACAATCATTGCCAATCTTAAACAACGACTGTGTCCGAAATACCACCCATCACCAGATGCATGTGTTTTAAGGTAGGATGGAACTAGTGTCATTGTGAAAGCCTGCCACTGTCCTAAGGTGCAAGAGGGTGCCCGCACATTTATTCGGGGTTCATTAATTTGCATACGGACAAAAAAAAACGCAAGTATTTTTGGCACCGCTGAAACTACAACCAGCAGGTAACTCGTAGCAATCTATTATATTAGCCCGTTTGGCCCGACAAAGCCGGGGAACAAAGTGGCACTGACCATTATGAACACGCGCGGCTGCTGGGTTGAGACGATACCAGCACTGTCAGCCACCAGGAAATTAATTATCCGCCGGTTCGGTTACCTCAAAATACCGTTACGCGCAATTTAGTAGCAAGCAGTTCCAGGAAGGTGATCCACCACACCACGGCGAAATACTACCCGCAGGCAAATCTGGTGGAAAGGAGCCACGCGGAATTGAAAAAAAGCATTTGTGTGTAACACCCACACAAATATTAAGATTAGTTCTTGCAAACCGCCGGATCAACGCTGCCAGTGAACAGTCCCAGCAAATTGCTCTTAGAAAAGAACCATAGCCAACCAATGAGACAAACATTAAACAGCGTTTAGGCCTAGCCGAACAGCTCCAACACGCTCGACAGCGCCAAGCCACATATTGCTCTAATACCTGCGCCAACCAAAAGTAGCACACCGAAATCAACTAAGTGACATGGTGATGGTGAAAAACCAAGCAAAAGGCCTTACTATTTAATAGATCGGCCCAAAATTGCAGTAAGTTACAGGAAATAAAAAAAAAAAGTTTTACAATAATATAATGCAAATACTTTGCTTACTGCTTACTTCACGTCAAGTCTCGGTGTGGTGGTTGGGTTGTTAAGCGTTTGTTGTGTTAGTTATTAAAAATGCGTAATTGGGCTTAACATTACGTTTATGGTTTTTGTAAAGTGTATTTGTAATAACTAATTTATTTCTTATACAAAACTCTACCAGTTATAAGTGCATTTAGACAGAAACTTTTTTCAGTGCTTTTCCCGCGCGCGTTGAAGTTATACGCCGGAGCGCGGGCTCAATTGCCGTTCTGGAGCGATTTGAAGCGTATTCTATTAGCACGAAATGCAAAATAGCACAGCGCACAAAAATTTGATTTGCAGGTTTGCTTTACTCGATTCATGTTCTCCGACAGTTTTGGCTTCTTTGCCTTTATTTACTATTACGTTCCAATCAACTAAAAAATTAAATTTTTGTGTTGTTTATGTGCTTAATTCTTGTTTCTATCTCATTATAGCAAATAATATTAATATCTGTTAAATTTAATTGGAATAAGACTTCTATAAAATCACAAAGTAAAAAAAATCAGAACAAAAGGTTTGCATTATAAATGATTATTGCTATAATAAATCAACAATAACAAAAACTAAAACAATCGATATTTGTTAAGTATGGAAAGAAAGAAAATTTATTCAAACATATCACATTTCTCCAGGTCAAACATTTAATAACAATTATCTTCGAGCTATGGGAACATAGTATAAATTTCTATTGTTGTGAAATATAAACAAACATAATATTTTTTCATTCTTTATTACAAACGATTGTTGCTTCTACGAAGTAATTTGCATCGGCTACATTCATCCCACATGTTCTTTTCACTTGGAACGATTTTTCTTCGAAGCAATGTCGAAATTTTTCAAGCGGCGGGCATACCATACCATACCACGTTTAACTTGATTACCTCCATCATTAATTGGTGCGTATAATAACATGCAAAACAAACCGACAATTAATTGAGGAAAATCATATCTACACTCCTTAGAACAAGTCGGAATTGATTACAACTGGTGTTTTATTGATTATTTTTTTATTATTGGCATTCACTTTCATGCTGAATTCATTATTACTGATTTATTTTTATTGTGTTCCAACTTTTGTTATTCAAACGCCTACTTGAGTCAATTGAATTGTTTAAATTTCCGGACACACTCCTTTTAAGTTTTGATTTAAATAGATACATACCTGCAACATCATTAGTGACATATTCTTCACGCATGCATTTTAAAGTGCCGGCATACCATCAATTAATATTAATTACATTTGATCTGTGTACTAATACATTGTAAGGAATCAATTAGCTTCGGTTCGGTTGGTATTCGCATGATCATTCATGTCAAAAATGCGCCGAACTGATAATCCACGGCTCATATCCGCGCAGGTTAATTGATGACCCAAGTCTCCACCTGATGCTGGTGAGTGGGTACGCGAGTCTCGGACTTATCTCCACATGTTTGTCGGAAATTGACGAGTAAGAACCGCCTTTAAATGATTTCCTCTGTTGATATAGCTCATGTGTCGCGTGTGTTTATTTAGTGGTATATAAATTATATTGACATTTTCCGGACTTGCTTGAAATGTGTGTGGTACGATGTGAACGAAGATGTGCAACGTTAGTTGACATTTCGAATGGATGAGCTTGATAAATAAAGCTGGTATGCTATTTTTTTATCGATTCAATACCGTTTTAATCCGATGATTAATTATATTAGAAAAATTTGCTTTATATTCAACGGAATAGCAGCAAATATTTTTATACACATTACCTACCAGCATAATATTATTTCCACTCTATATGACAATACTTTCTTAATTGCCCGAAGCTGATTAACAAGCCCTTTTGCTTTCCATACCACCAAATTTTATAAAATTATTTAGCCATTATACAAGTAGCAGAACGTATATTACTAATACCATGACCTTTTATGGTTAAGGTTTCCGTTTATCATTTATTTCCTATTTATAATATAAATGGAATAGTAACGGATTAAAAAATTTATCAGTGCATTTTATCTTTTCATGGTATACCATGACATCTATGTATTGTATAACTCATAAATATTAAAATTTAAGACGAATGACAATTTGCATTTAACGAGCGTTTTGTAAAGGTTAAAAATATATCAATAATAGAATACCATAAAAATATTTACCTTTATTGGAATATTATTTGACCCAGACCTTATGTAAGGTGCAGCATGCAAATTGCCCTTTTCAAATATATCTAACTCAGTGGGATATGCAACAGGAATGCACTTGCTTTCTTCAATAGCGGCATACTATTACATTATTATTTTATAATATTTATATAAAATTATCAAATAGCAGTTTGGCCTTACTTTCAAACAACCTACAAACATTTTTTTGTGGGTCTTGCAGGAATTGCCGAATTATTGTGAGTGCATGAAATATTTTGTTTATTATTGATCAACTTGGTTTGTTGTTAATGTTTTAGCGACAGTTTTTTATATTTTAGTTTATAGCAGTGTACAGTAAGTGACTGAATACAAATTTAAAAAGTACGTGGTACGTATTTTTTTTTTGTTGTTAGGTGGTATTCCGTTGTTTTGTGCTCTTTAGGAGGATTTTGATTTGGTGAAGGAGTTATGTGTTGGTTATATAAGTTTTCTTTAATTATTTTCTCATCTATGAGCAGACGTCAAGAGTATTTTTGACAACAACATACCGGAAATACCAAACTTAACGTAATTTGATCTCACAGGGCCAACCACGAGAAGGCGTTTGACAGCATCAACCATGTACGTTGCCTCGAATACTGGAAAAGTCATCTTTATATGCGCATCATTAATTCCGTCGATTTTTGCATTAATTTTAGTGCAGGATATTTCGTGCCACGCCTTGTCCGTCTGTTCGTTAATGTATTTTATATCTGCTTTTATGGTCATTAATTTGCTTTGAAAAAAGGTACATTTCCTTAGGTAGGAAATGTACCTTTTTTCAAAGCAAATTAATGACGCTTAATGCTTTTGAAAAATTAGAATACATCTAAGTGCAAAGTCTAATTTTGCTGATGAGCTACGTTCTAAAATTATTTTTCCGCATTCTACATACCAAACTACGAGAAGGCGTTTGACAGCATTAACTATGTACGTCGCATCGAATACTTGAAAAGTGCCGGTATAGATCAGAATCTGTACTGGCAACAGGCGGCCAATGTTAGGATTAATAACCAAACCACGACAGAATAACTTGAAATAAAAAGAGGGGTACGGCTAATGTGAATTTGGTCACTAATGCTATTTAACTTCTATGAATATTCTCGGAAGCCTTCGATGATCTGTAAGTTTGCATGAAGGTGAACGGAACCACAATAAACAATATTAGATACGCGGACGACACTTGCAAGCAATCAGCAAAACCTACAACTGCTAATGAACAACATAAGCAAACAAGGGAAGCTTGACTAAAAATGAACAGAGTCAACACAAAATTTATGGTTGTAAGTCGTAATAACTAGGCAAGAGCTATAATCGCAATAGGAGGGGAGACGATTGAAAGAATTAAAAATTTAGAGTAGGGTAGAACAAGCTAGACATGCATTCAGCAAATTACGCCTTCTACTATGTGACAAGAACCTGAAATTTGCCTCAGAATGGTTTATTGGTAACTCTGGCTAGTCCTATTGTATAGAGCCGAAAGCTGGACGATAAAGGCAGCATCTATCGATCGATGTCTTTGAAATGTGGATTTTTAAAAGAATGTTCCGAATCTTGTAGGTTGACCACATTAGAAATGAAGAGGTGCTAGTGGTGGATAGATCCTTATTCAGCCACATAAAACATCTACCTGGGCCATGTTAGTTTTGTCCGTGTTTGCATTGTTTTAAGTCCATGAAGTACCACGAGTTTGATATTATGTGCCACACTTTGTCTGTCTGTTCGTTAATGTTTTATTTTTGCTACTTATATGACTACTAATTTGCTTTAAAAACGGTAAATTTATTATTTATTAAAATATTATTATTAAAAACTTAACCTTAAATTTGTTATTTAATTTAAACTTTCTGATTTTGTTTTTGAACGGCATTTCTAAGTGATTGACGCAAACGCTTTAGTCACTGAACTCGGCAGATGCTTTGTCAAACTGGAAGTCTGTGGGTTAAGGTTTTTTTTTGCGATTGAAGAAAGTTTGGCTTATACTTTTAACGAGAATTTGGTAATTTACGGGAAAAGTTTTTTTTTGTTTGTTTTTTATATAATATTGAAAGTTTGTGGGCTTTTCTCAGGCGATTGAAGAAAGTTTGTTTATTTGTTTCTTACGTAAAATTACCACAGATTTTTGTTCCTGTCGATATTTTTACCGTATTTGCAGCCATTATCGTTTTTAACATGAAAATGCCGCTTTTTTTTGTGGAAGTTTGTAGGTGGTTTATTTTTGTCTATCAAAAAGTTTAATTTTGTAAAATTTAGGCTAAATCACAACGAGGCAGACCTACGGGAAAATTTAGTTAAAATCTGCTACCACCATAACAAAAATTTTGAAGAATGATTAAAGAATCCAACATCGACGCATGTCTTCTAAGAGAAAACTAATTAACTCTGGTCTCACGAGCGCTAGGTAGTACTGCACACTCTGCGACTAGCGTTTTATTGGACGACTACTTGGTTAGATTTTGGGCTACTTTAACGCTTGGGGGTTATCAAAACCTGGAGGACCATACCGAATTTACTTATCTGTTCTCTAGTTATCAATTTTTCTTTTTGATTTCAATAAAATTTAATTGTTTTTTCTTGTGCTTTCCTAATTATTTACTTTATTTTCACTATTAGTTTTGTTGGTATTTGCATTGATGTAAGTGCATGAAGTACCGCCTTAGAATTAGATATTAAGTGCCACGCTTTGTCCGTCTATTCGTTAATGTATTTTACCGCTGCTTTATGACCAGTAATTTGCTTTGAAAATGATTCCTTTGTCATTTAGTTTAAACTTTTTGTTATATATTTCTGGGTCTTTTTTTTGTATATTTTTAATGGCCATGTTCTTGCCGCTCTAGTTGCTGAACTCAGCAGATGCTTTGCTAAATTAAAAATTCGTGAGCCAAGTGGCTTTCTTCAGGCGATTTGTTTGTTTGTTTTTGTCGTATTTGCAGCCATTATCGATGTTAACATGAAACATACTGCTTGTTTCTGTGTCAACGACCACTGTAGGTGTTTGGTCAAAACGGAAGTCTGTAGGTAGTTTTCCGTTGGTCATCTAAAAAAAGTTTAATTTTATAAAATTTAGGCTATATTACAACGAGGCAGACTTACGGGAAAATTCAGTTCAAATCTGCTAGTAAAGTGGAGACGGTTAATGAATTCAACACCTGCGCATGCCCCAGGAGAGAACTTATTAAGTTTGGTTTTACAAGCGTTAGATGGTATTGCATACTTAGCTACTAGCGCTTTTCTGGACAACTTTTTTGGCTAATCTTTGGCTTTTTTTAAGGGAAATCTGCCAATCAGGTAGAATTTTTGTTAATTTTTTTTTTTTTTGGACAATTACTTGGCTAGTTTTTAGGCTAATTTAACGTTTTTAGTTGAGCTTGGGGGTCATCAACATTTGGAGGAACCTATCAAATTAACCTATTTGTTGTTTCATCTCTAGTTAGTTATTTAAAAATTTTCTAAATGGCTCTCTTATTCTTTTATTTGTCTTATATTTACCATTAGTTTTGTTGGTTTTTCATAGATTTAAGTGCATAATGTATTGATTTGAAATAATATATAATGTACCACGCCTTATCTGTCTGGTCGTTAATGTATTTTACTTTTGCTCTTATGGCGTCCAAAGTGGAAAGGAAAACCAAGTCCGTGGGTTGGTACACTAGCAAAATGAAGATGAAGATCTGCGATAAAACTAAAACAAATTGTTCAGCAAGGACTGCGAAAATCCTGCCTGTTGGTAAAAAAAAAGGTGACTAAGGCAAATGGACACGACTTGGACGAAGACCGGATTAAGGAACTAAGTCAGACTTTGAAGTAAAAAAGGAAAAAGGACCTAAACGTGGCTATTAAGGCGGCAAAAAGAGTGCTGGCTGAAGCTCTTTGTTCAAATTGACGCGGATATATGGGTTTTAGGTTATAAAATTGTGACCTGGACCCTTGGATCCCTGTCAAGATCCCAACAGAAAAGCAGTAAGAGACGGAACAAGATTTGTTTTTGAGCTGTCCGGTGGTAGATTGGGTCTATGACGTGGTTGAACTCAAAATAGCGGGGTCTAAAATTAAAGCTGGGAAAACGGTAAGTCCGGACCAGATTCCTCTAGAGGTGGTTAAAGCTTCTGTAGAAGAGATCCCGGAAAAAACAAAACAAGCACTTTTTTTGATATCTGGAAAACCGCTAAGCTACACTTAATTGAAAAACCAAAAAGAATATCTGTGACCCGGTTTATACACGCTGGGAAAACTTTTGGATCATATCCTAAATAACAGGATTTTGGAGGAAATAGAAGAAAATGGAGGCCTATCTAGAGAACAATATGGTTTTTGCAAGCGCAGATCCACGGACGCTATAGAGCGAGAGAGGCCAAGCACAGCACGCAATATGCAGCGTTAGATGTGAAAAATGCTTTTAACTTTGTTACCTAGGAAGGAGTTACAAGCACTCGAGGAAAAAGGTATCTTTCTCTATCCCATTAACATGATTAAGGCATACTTGAGAGATTGGACCATAAGAGTCGGGAATCGTATTATGCCAATAACGTAATTTATCATGACGGTGCACTGAAGCTCAATATGAGGAAAGGTATTGATTGTGGTTATTGCATAGTAGATATTACCACCAGTAAGTGCAAGAAAGATATAGAAATGTTAGCACCGAGCGTTCAGAAGGATCCGGAAGTGGTTAGACTGGAAAGGCCTAACGCTATAAAATAATAAAACGGAAGCTCTAATCCTGATAGACGGATATACCCTAAAGAACATTACCGGAAGAGTTGGATGAATAAACATAGACAGCCGAAAGAGTCATTAAATACCTCGGAATAACGTTAAGACATAATTTAAATTTGTGGGAACGGAGGCTAAAGCAGTGGGGGTGATGAACGCGCTAAGCCGTCTAATGCACAAACAAAAACTTTAGAGCGTTGATGGAAAGGCCACAGAGGAAAGCGGTAGCCAAAACGTCTCAACACGGGCTATACAGGTGGTGGCAGGATTTATTCCGATTTATCGACTTTCGAGGAAAAGGCCTCAGGAGCAAACAAAAGAAAGAAAAAAACCAAGGCAAAGCAGAAATCCTGTGCTACCTAGAAGATGGAATGGAAGGACCAGGATCTAATCAAGGAGGTCATACCACGGGTCACCAGTAAACATGGAAAGGTAGGGTACAGGACACGAGTGCTTTGGAAACGACTTATGCTGAACATCAGGACTTACGACAATTGTACCTATTGCGGAGAGCCAGACTCCCCTGAACACACAATTCTGATTGTCAGAGGTGGGTTGCAATAAAGCAAAACTTAGGAGAAGAATGAATGAATAGGCTAGGTGTCAATAACATTATTGACAGGATGTTAAGAGATTATGAGTAGGAAAGAGGAAGATGAGAGGAGGTAATTCTTTATGCAGTTTAGTGTACGGACGGGTGAAGCAATGCTAGGAGATGTCACCTTTTCTAGCGATGCACAAGGGGTAATTTTAGCCCGTAGAAACCCGGCCCTACTGTGTAGCACTGGCTACCAGTACCTTAACTGAAGATTTTTCTTTTCCAAAAAAACAACCTTGAAATTGCAATCAAGGGACCAATTTACATCTACATTTTTTTTAATCGCAACACAAGCATATATTGTGCATAAGCTAAAAGCTTTAAAGTTTTTTTTAGTCGTCGAAGGAAAATCACTTTGTCGAAGCACCTGTTGAGATCAGTGGCTATCCGCAGAAACGGTTCTGTCTAACCTGCTTCAGCGAAAAGTATATTTTTTGGCATCCCAAACTCTAAAACTTTTTTTTTTTTAGTATATTTTGGTGTTTTGACAAAAATAATCAATGATTAATAAATTTGGAGCACAGGAAATTGTTAATATTCAATATCAATACAAATCTTTTGCGGAGACAGTTTGAAAACTTTCTGGAAGAAGAAGAAAGTGCACAGTTATATTTTTTTTATATAGCCGAGGCAACGCACGCTAAACTTCCCAACCACCACACCGTGCTTTAACGACGTATATTACTTACCTTAACACTAATCAATAACAATCAAGTAATAAATAATGCTAACAAAAACCACTGTTAACACTAGATTCAAAATTCATGATAGCCCAGTTTTGATGGCACCAAACTGGATTTTTAAGAAATATGCTTCTAGCAGAACAACGATACTGCCCGGAAAAGAATCAATTTACTTCAACAAAAAACTCTTTTTATCTCACAAAATTCTTTGCTAATAATCTACAAACAGTTGCCAACATAAAAACAAAATTTGGCGATTATATTAAAATCAGGATGTTTGTAAATTTGTTATCAAACATTTGGCACTTTAAGCAGAGACACAATTTTCTGTGAATATATTCTAAAAATCATATATTATTTCATAATGGCTGTCAATTTAAAACACTTTTTTATTGATCATAAGAATACCATAAACATTTCTCATAACATTCCGCATATTTAATTAATAAAAATCAACAACAATCACATCTTTATAACAAACTAGCTGTTAAACATATTTATGTATATACTTAAGCAACAATCAACTGGTATTCCACATAAATAGTAGGTCAAGACTATCAATCTAGATTATTTATATTGATAGCATTTATAAATGCAATAATAGATTTTGAATTAAGATTTATTACTTCTTATGTTACCATTAGGTCAATTGTAGACAAATTTAAAACGACAATCTACTTGTCATACTACAAAACGATAGGTTAAGAATATAAATCTATTTATATAATAGCAAAATGTTGTTTACTTTCAATTCTGTCAAAATAAAATTGTTTGATAACTAATTGATGAAGGAATACCATTAAGCCGAATGTAATCATATATTTAAGTTGTGATGTTTTACTAAATCCTATTAACTGGATTACTATAATTGGAATTCTTTGAGATTGAATTACTGTTTTTAAATTGATCATGAGATTAACACTTTTATTAAGAAGTATACCAAGTAATTTTTCAGAAGCTCACGCAAAATTTAAGTACCAAAGCATTGGAATCAATTATAAATATAGAAATCAAGAAGAGAATTGAGAATTGCTAATTAATTTCTGAATGTTTTCAAAATGATTGCCCCTACAAATACGTATAATAAATTGAAGTCATTAGGAAATATTACATTTGTTAATATCAAACGATTATATTGATTTTAATTAATAATTTAAGCGGCTATCTAGAAATACGCATCAATACAAATAAGTATAATAAATTATTAAATATTACGCATACATAAAAACGCGATAAATTAGAATTAGGAATCGCCTTTCTACATCCGATTGCGACAGCTCTTATGAAAATATATTGATTAGGATTAGTATGTAAATGAGTGTTAAATGCAATAAATAATTTGTTCCAACCATTAACCATGTGGAGAAAGACAATCCTTGAGTAGTCGACAATATTATGTTAATTGTGTTGATTTTTTAAGTATCTTCGGTGTTAAGATAAATGGATACTTTTCTTGAGAAAACAGTGTTTGTTTTAAGTGAAAGCATATAATCTATATATATATATCTGTGTTAATTGAAAAGTTTTTGAAATTATTAAAAAATCTTGTTTTTTAAAATGTTTTTTGTTAATTTTATTTAATCAAAAATAGTTTTGAGTTTTACCATAAATCAGACGTAAATTTGAATTTTAGTAATTTTTACCGATTTTGGACATTTTTTCAAAATTGCAGATTGCAGCTGTTTTTATGTATAGATTTATTTCTGCATTGTATTTAATTCTAATGTATTATTTTTTTTGTTACAGGTGAGTTTCAAGTTTAAGTATTCTTCTAAAATCTTATTGGGAGTAAGTTATATTATTATAAACAAGTAAAATTATTTATTTATTTATTTTATGCTTTTTACGGCTATTTTACATCGCCACAGTAAGTCTACGACTTGTTTAAAGTGGTTTGATGGGACCAACAGCTTAAAACGTGACTTCCGAACCACGTTGGTGGATAAAGAGCAAGTTATCATTTCAGTCATATTGAATTCTAACTAGTATTTAATAATTTAAAATGTTTGATTGTAATTGAAATTCTGTATATTTATAAAGAAAATTCTAAGGAGTTTGTGGTACAGCTAGCTAAGTTGTTAAACAGAAACAGATTTATTATTTAAATTTAATACACTAGTGTATCAAGGTACACTGATAAAGGGAGCATACCCTGAAATACTATATATAATATGTGTCTTATACTAGGTAGGTAGGCAATTTACATAAAATACATTATTTATTAAATTTAAATGAAAAATCTGTTTTGTTGATCTGACTCAAACATAGTTTACCGTTGTCTGTCTGTAATAAGGACTGTACAACAGACTTTTTACGTTAGCACCTTTCACATACTCTTCTTCTTCTTCTTCTTCTTTAGCCTGTATTTGTCCACTCTTGGACATAGGCCTCTTCCAACGACTTCCATGTCGGTCTGTCTTGTGCGGTCTTCATCCAGTTTTTGCCCGCATGTCGCTGAATGTCGTCCCTCCACCTTGTCTGCGGGCGCCCGATGCTTCTTTTTGTTTCCCTTGGCCTCCAATGCATTAGGGTTTTCGTCCATTTGATGTTGTTTCTGGCTACGTGCCCCGCCCACTGCCACTTGAGCCGTGCCACCCGTTCCACGACGTCGCATACCCCCGTTCTTCGTCTAATATCCTCATTCCGGATCCTGTCCCTCAGACTGACTCCCAGCATTGCTCGCTCCATTGCCCTTTGGCAGACTCTAAGACGGTTGGCACTGTTTATTGTAAGAGTGGCTGTTTCGAGCCCGTATGTTGCCACCGGCAAGATGCAGGTATCGTAAACTTTCCTCTTCAGGTTCACTGGGATTTTTGGTTGGCGGAGTATATAGCTGAGTTTATCGAACGCTGCCCAGCTGAGGCCGATTCGTCTAGTAATCTCTGCGGTTTGGTTACTTTTCCCGATTTTGATGTTATGTCCCAGATATACATATTCTTCGACTAGCTCCAGATTTTGGTTATTGATGATGACTCTCATGTTAGATGTAATCATGATTTTGGTCTTCTGGAGGTTCATTTTAAGACCAACGGCTTCGGAGGCTACTCTGAGTTCTTGAAGCATTGTCGCAAGTTCAGCCGGGTCACTGCTACAGAGGACAATATCGTCTGCAAAGCGGAGGTGGTTGAGGTATCTTCCGTCTATCCTTATGCCCTTCTGATCCCATGTTAGTATTTTGAATGCGACTTCCATTGCTAGGGTAAACAATTTAGGTGAAATTGTGTCCCCCTGTCTGACACCTCGTTTTACTTGGACTTTTGCAGTTACCCATTCCTCTTCAATTTTGACGTGCATGGTGGCATGTTCGTAGATATATCGTATGATGTTAGAATATCTGGAATCTATGCGGGCGTTATCCATCGCCTCCAGCACCGCCCAGGTTTCAATTGAATCAAATGCCTTCTGGTAGTCTACGAAGGCCATGTGGAGTGGTATATTGTATTCCGTGCATTTTTCTACTAGTGTGCGTACCGTTTGGATATGATCCGTCGTGCTATAACCCTTTCTGAATCCCGCCTGTTCGACTGGCTGGTAAAAGTCGAATTTATGGCCAAGGCGGCTTGTTATGATTTTAGTTAGTAGTTTGTAGAGGATGGATAATAGACTAATAGGCCTGAAGTTCTCCAGATTTGTGCAGTCGCCTTTTTTGAATAGCAGGATGACTTCTGCGTTTTTTCAAGAGTCCGGTATTTTCTCTTCTTCTAGGCATTTATTTAGCAGGATCAGGAGTGCTTCCTTCAGTGTATTTCCTCCGGCCTTCAGCATTTCACTGGTGATTTGGTCTTCGCCCGGGGCTTTGCAGTTCTTTAGGTGTTTAAGCGCCGCCTCTAGTTCTTCTCTATCGATGGGTTCTAGTTCTTCCGATCCTATATTTAGAATTGGTTGTTTGATTTGTCCTTGCTTTGGGTCTGCCATTGATGAGCTGTAGAGTCGTTGATAGAATTTCTCAATAATTTCTGCTATCTTTCCTCTTTCACTCACAATGACTTCTTGCTGATTTTTTATCTTGTGGATAATCATCTTGCCTCTCGATCTTTCGGAACGAAGTACTCTCATGTTTGCGTTGTTCTGTATAGCGTCCTCAACCATCCTTGTGTTATACGCTCTCTGGTCTCTTCTGATGGCCTTTTTCACGATCTTATTTAGGTCTCCATATCGTGTTGAGTTTTTGTCGGTGTTCCTTCGTTCGTCAATCAGTTGTTCTGTTTCTAAACTGAATTTCGGATGTTTCTTTCTTTGGAGGGAACAGACTTTTTGCACGGCGCTTTTAATACTGGAGGTGATCTTCGTCGAGAGTGTGTTTAGTTCCATGTTTCTCATATCTTCAGTTGGGTGTAGCTTCTTGTCGATTTGTCTATTGAATTTCACCTCTTTCTCTCTTAGTTCGCCTGTGGTTGGTCGTATCTTTCTTTCCACTAGAGCTTTTCTTTGGTGTCGAGTATTGATGTGGATCTTGGCTCTGACCAATCTGTGGTCGCTGCCTGTGTCAAAGTGGTTTAGTACTGACACATCCGAGCACATGTGGGGGTTAGATGTGAGAACATAGTCTATCTCGTTTTTGACCCTGTTATCGGGGCTCCTCCAAGTCCATTTCCTTTTCAGTTGCTTTTTGTAGAAGGTGTTCATACAGTAGAGCTTCTCCTTGTTGAGGAAATCTATCATAGTTTGTCTTCTTTGGTTCCTAGATCCCAACCCGAATTTTCCGATGAAGGAAGGATCCGTCGGTACCCTTGCTCCAACCTTCGCGTTGAAATCGCCGATTATCACACAGATTTTGGTCTTTTCCGCGCTCTTTGCAGTTGTTAGGTCTTCGTAGAACTTTTCAATTTCTTCGTCTGATGAGGTGGAGGTGGGTGCATATGCTTGGATTATTTGGATACTAAACATGGCGTTGATCCTTAGCATTGTATAAATTACTCTGTTTGACACGGCTCTTGTCTTTGTAACCAGGTGCTTCTTCTTTTTGTGGATCAGTAGAGCAACGTCTCCGACGTGCGAGTTTGTATCGGAGTTATTTTGGAACAACAAATGTCCGGATTTGAGGATGGTGACTGCCTCTCCGCTCAACCTTGTTTCACTGATCTCTAGGACGTGATGTTCTGCAGTTCGTGTTCTAGGCCGGTGAGATGTTCATTGAGCCTCATGGTGCGGATATTGTACGTCCCTACGTACATGGTTTCTTCAAGTTTGTTTCTTCTCTTCTTACCATTCATCGAATGTTTGCCCTCCCCAGAATCCAAAGAGCCGACTGACGTATCAGTGCGAGATTCCGGGTTTTTACCTCTACTCGCCTGGGGTATGCATGTTTTAAAATTCGACATATCATATCTATGAAAGGAGCTGACATTAAAACACCACGCTTGCCAAGCGTGTTGGTGAGTTTGGGAATTTCATTTCCTTAATTCCAAGTGGAACGGTTATTCCGCCGTATTTTGGTCGTCAGAACCTCGTTAGTTTTCTAGCAGTGGGCACCACGTGCAGGAGAGGTTGACATTTGGGGCTGGTCTTTTCAGTTGTTATTCACCTTTGCCCCTTACCCACCTTCATACTATTATACCTTTCACATACATGAAAGGTATAATAGTAGCTAATGTGGTTTTATGTGAATTGTCTTTCTGATCAGTGAGATGCTAGGCACATTGATGAAGGGTGCATACCTTGAAACACTAGTGTTTGTGTCTCAAGTTGGGTGGAGAGTCAATTTACATAAAATACATTGTTTATTAAATTTAAAAAAAGATAATTACTGGAATATTTAAAATCATGTTTGAAATTTAAATGTTTGTACTTTAAGTCATATTTTTGAACATTTTCCAAGGGTTTATTGGGATTGGTACATTTTTTTTGTTTATTTTGGAGTACAAGCAGCCTAGCTCGAATCTTTGTTAGAATATGCTTATTTGGCATCGTTTAGATTTAAACAAAAGGTTGCGATAGGTCTCCTCGAATGTGGAGGTCAAATATTAGTGTTGTGATGATGTTGAAGTTGATCTAGGTGGTGAGCACAAATGGCAAAATTTGGTGGTGGGACGTGCACTTGCGATATGTGTCACTGTTATTCTTACGAGTCCGTATTCTAAGAGCAGGCACACACGAGTTGTCCCGATATACTTAGCTGAGGCATTTTGTGTTGGTTTCTTATTGCGCAAGTCTTGCATTGGCTACACTGTGGCTTTGACTTTTATCAATTATTTAATAACAGGTCTTAAAACTGCATTTTGTTGCTTAATTTGTGGCATATGCGGCAGTTGGAAGTGCGTTTTTGGGATGTGTTGTTTTTACGCCTCATTAACATCGGTTACACATTGGGCATTAAAATGCAGTTTTAAGCCTAGAATGGTGCTATCAGTTAATTACAGGTATTTTTTACTGTTATAGGAAGCTTATTTTACTTTAAGGAGAATTATGTTATGGTTTTAGAGGGAGTGGCTTAGCCTTTGAGTAGTTGTTTGTGTTTTACAATCCAGGGGTTTTTTGTATGTCTTATGAGTGCAATGGTGGATTTCTTAATGAGTTACGATAAGTTGGTTCTGGGTATGAAAGTCTTACTGACAGTTGACACTGAGTCCGTTCGTTTTAGAGGTTAAAGTGCACGGACCGCCAATTAAACGCTTTTTGCGGTATTAAATGCCTATACTTCTTTGCTACGGCCGCCAAGCGGCGTTCACATAAGTAACACATGCACATTCCGCGAAGCGCTTGAGCAACCACACGTGAGCAGGACACATAAAAAGAATTTGTTTGGCTGTAGCATCAGCCGTAACCGCATTGTTTTTAGAGATAAGTGTTCTGTCTTTGGACTATCCCTGTACAGCTGCAACCGTTACCTGCGAGTTAACGCTGAAACACATCATTTCAGTGCTGCAATCCATACCGGTCCAAGGCCATGCTACAGACACGTCCGAACAAGTTTCAACTCGCATGAACCACCAGAAAAATTAAACCTGGTACACTGATGCTAGAAAATCATCTCTACTTTGTGTAACTTAATGTTACACAAAGGTTTTATGTTTTAAAGCTGTTTGGCGGTGATTGTTGTCTTTTTTGGCATATTTTGAAGCTTTAGATGTTGTCTTACAGTATAGTAGTGTTTTATGCAACTCATATAGTTTTGCGGCATGTAGGAAACCTTCTTAGGGAAACATCAAGAGATTTTCTGATCTGTTGTAGAGAGTTTAGATGTTGCTCAGCTTTGTCCTTCAACACTCTTGTTTTCTTTGATTAAATCTACAGAAGCTTTTATGTCTGGTACTAATCGGAAGAAAAATTTGTCAGAATTCAACTTGGATAGACACTCTTTTCTTGTGTTCAGTAAATGTTACTCATTTGTTGTTAACGGGGATTTACCTAACTGGCAGCAAAGACTTGGAGCAAAACTTGTTTGAAATGCTTTCGTAGCGTATCTAATGTCTGCATTGTAGACTCTAGACTAGGACTTTATACGCAACATTTTTTTTGCGTGCATCAGTTGATGTTTTGTTGACACAGTTTTTTTTCTATTTTGTGACTAATTTATTGATACGTGCTTAAAGGGAGAGAATCTTATCGAACACGAAGACTGTTTGACACACATAGTAACGGTGAGATAGCTCAGTTATAGAGCGTTAGCGTAGCACTCTAACAGTCCGGGGTTCGATCCCCGAGTAGGACTAAAATAATAACTTTGCTCTTTATCCACCGGGGTGATTCGGAAGTCACCTAATAAGCCGTTGGTCCCATCAACTCCCTTCATACAAGTTGTAAGACTTCTGGGGCGATGTAAAATAGCTGTAAAACGCGAAATAAAGAAGAAGTCAGTAGCGTTGCTAGATTTTTTGGGTTCTATCGCAAAATATCTTTTTCAGAGTCGGCTTCTCTTCTCTCAGGTTTTGAAATAAACGCCTTCTAGGTTTATGAGCTTTTCCGCATTACAGACCTTTCTTTTCAGGAAGCTATGCTATCGGGTGAAGTTTTCTTAGGAGCAGACATGCACGTTGTAACCAAATGAAAATTTTTGTGTATTTGTCTACGGTAATTTGTAGTTGATTTGTTTAACAGGAATAGCATTTTTTGCTATAAAGATTACTAAGTTTTTCACTTTTTCGATTAATGCTGGTTTTATCAGTTTTGAAAGAAGTCGGTTTTACGTCTATGTTGGAATGAGAGTTTGTGTTTGTGTGGCTTGGCAAAAATTCATAGTTGTATCCTGGTCTGGTTGCTTAATTTGGTTTAATAGCATTTTATTTTGCGATTTAGCAGCCATACTTGATTTTTGTTTGTTTTGTTGTTTTTGTAGTTTGAACTATGTTTATTTTTTTAATCAAGTGGTTACGTCTTGTAGAAGTATTCGAAGGTCTTCCGTTTTATTTTCAGGATCTTGTTTGTTATCTTTTTTGGAAGCTTCGGTTATTGCTTTCTTGAGGTGTTATGCTTAAGATGGTTTGGTTGGGATTGGAAGGTCTTTTGTTGTTTGGTCTTGTTTTGATGCTTGGTTAAAATAATCTAGGAGGTTTTCTTTATTTGCTTTGCTCTATGGTCTTTACCTTCTTGAAATTGCATCTAACTCTATTTTTGCTTTGCAGTGGCATCTCAGGAAGATTCAAGAGTTTTCTGGATGTCAATTTTAGTCTGGTCTTTTTTTGGGTCTTGTATTCGTAAAAGTTTTATTGTCTTTTTTGTTCCCAGGGCTTTATTTGCAGGTCAGGTTGGTTTGAGGTTTTGTCTATGTTTTAAGGGTTTAGGGTTTATAAAGAAATTTGTGAAGTCGGAGGCATAGTAGTAGCAAGTTTGTTGGACAATTGGTTAGGATTGGAAGATTTTTTGTTCAGGATTTTGTTTGGTATCTTTATCAGAATCTTGGTTAAAATATTGTAGAAGGTTCTTTTTAAGGTGGTTTTTGGTTTTATGAAGTGGTTTTTCTGGAAGCTCTAAAAGTTTTCTGGAGGCCGACTTCAGTTATAAAGAAGTTTGTTTCTAGTCACGTGTTTTGGGATGCATGCTTTTCATAGAGGGATTGAAACCTCTTCTGTTTCTTTTTTAGGGTTTTGTTTGGTGTCTTAATCTAAAGCTTGGATAACATAATTTAGAAGGTTTTTTCAAATGGCATTTCAGATTTTCTTTAATTGCTTTCTTTCATGGTTTTTGCTCTTCTAGGGAACCTCTAGGAGTCCTCTAGAGGTCAACTTAAATCTGGACTAGGTAACTCTATTTCAGCGGTTTTATCTCTTGGGTCTTGCTCTTGTCAACGTATTGTCGTCTTTTTGTTTGTTTTGTCGTATCGGGAATTGCCAGGACTTCGTTGGTAGAGTTTTTTTTTTTTTTTTTTAACGAGCTTATGGTCTTTAAAGGTGTTTGTTTGTATTAAGCGACTAGAAACAGGCTGCGGATGCTGGCAAAAGCGTCTCACATGGTTAAGTGTTGTAGGAGGCATAATGCTTCCTATTGATTTTTTTTTCTGTTGGTGGTCGGTTATTGCTTTTTTGGGAAGTCAGACGATGGAGTTGTTTTGGTTTGGGATTAGAATGTCTTTTGTTTTTTGTTTAGTATCTTCTCTTCTTTGAGCTTGGCTAAAATAATCTAGAAGGACATGTTTTTTTGATTTGCTCACTGGTCATTGCTTTCCTGAAGTGGTATCTCAGGAATTACCTGTAGTTCTCTGTAGATAGCGTTAAGTTTGTTTTTGGTCGTCTACGCGCTGCTAAAATAATGTATTGGGTATTGACTGGGCTTTATTGTTTAGACTTCAAGTTTAGGTCAGGGTAGCTGGAGGTTTTTTTCTATTTTTTTGATTGATGCCATGATGCTTTCTACAGAATTTTTTTGTTTGTCGTTTTTTTTTGTATTGGACGATTTAGTATTTGGTTGGGATTGGAAGGTTTTCCATTTTTTTGTCTTGTTGTCATTAGCTCTTTTTGCTTTGCATTTTACGAAGCTCTAGAAGGAGTTTTCTGGAGCTCAACTTTTGGTTGGTTACAGCAAGCACTAGAAGTAAACTCCAGAGAGCGTTTGGAAAGAGAAGAAGAGGTGAAATAGGCACAAAATTGAGCTTGACGTTACAGTCATAGAAGTCATCTTAAAAAAATAAGGAGAGAGGACTCAAAACCATGAAGAGTAAAGTGGTGGAATATCAGAAATTAAAGAGAAGTAACAAAAGCAAATAGTATAGAAATACAAGCAATTTGTAGGAGCAAAGTGCGGATATATAAAACCTGCGTCAGACCTATTATGACCTATGCAGTCGAAACCAGAGCAGACACCAAAGAAAAAGGGGCACTTACGAGCAACAGAAATGAAGACCCTCAGAGCCATATCTGGTTTTATCCTATGGGGCGAAGAAATTTGAAAAGAAAGTGAAGTCACAGACAAAAGGATCTTTAGACGTTTACCCAAGAGATGGATGGACAGCTAGACATTTGGATCACAGTAAGCATAGTAGTTGGAAAATATCAGATCTTACAATAAAAAAAAAGAAGACAGGTGCAAACTTTGAGACTTAAGAGCCGAGGACTTTTGTAACATAGGCTTCAATATTAGAACAAGGATTGGTTGACGCAATTATGGACGTATTTGAAGCCAATGTAAATTTTGAGACATTTGAAGTAGCTGCAAGCAATTTTTGGCATCAATACATACGGAGTTATTGTTTCTAGAACTCGGCAAAAATAGTTGTTACAACATTGGTGCATCCAGACATGAGAGTTGGACTGGCAGCTCAATTTTGACATATATATATATATACACTTATAGAGAAAGCGTAGAACTAAAGAGAACAACCGGATGCGTATACTCTCTAGTTAACTGCGAGGAATCAGTAGACCAAGCCAGTTTTGAGATAACTTTTAATGCACTCAAATCATCAATGGTGACATAAGGACACGAAAAGAAAACTATTACACGCATTGATAAGTTTTGGATTTAAAGGTGCAGCGTTCCACGTGGTTGCGTGTTGAAGGAGGCATGATGCTTAGAGGTGTTGGACGTTTGTGCTGGCTTGGTTGGGATTGGGGTTGATCAGAATCTTTATTTACTTTCTCTATGGTCTTTGTTTTTCAGGAAGATCTAGGAGTTCTTTTGGAGGTCGACTTTAGTCTGAACTAACTTTATTTCTGGCGGATGCTGGCAAAAGCGTGTCACGTAGTTACGAGTTGTAAGAGCTATGATGTTTTTTTTCTTAAAGTTTGTTTCTCAATTATAGTCCTCTTGCAGTAATGGACGATTGAGCTGGTTTGGTCGAGGTTGAAAGATCTTTTTTTTTAGAAGTTTCTTTTAGTATCTTTATTTGGAGCTAATCTAGAATTATTTTTTTGTTTTTTGTTTTTTTTTTTTTAAGGAAGCTTCTGAAGTTCTTTGGAGATTGCTTCATTCTGGACTAAGGTTATTTATTCTTGTCAAAGTTTGGTCGTCTTTCTTCTGTTTTGTTGTCTGCGTTCTGCCAAAATGTTGTTTTGGGGATTGCTGAGACTTTGCTAGTCAGGTTGGCTGGATATTTTCTTACTCTACTTTTTTGAAGGGGCTCAGGGTCTTTAAAAAGGCTTGTTCATAGTTAGCGATCGAAGACAAAGACTGGCGACGAAGGCTAGCGACAACGACAGCACCGCTACAATGGAAATTAATGCAGCTTTGTTTTAAGATTTTTTTTACAAGAAGGTTTATTCACACAGATTGGCAACGCTTTATTCAACATACTGGCGCCGAAGATTGCGAGGTTTCTGGACAGAACCTTGCTGTTGTTGTTTGACGACTTGAGGGCAATTGTAATGAGAGTTAAACCAAAAATGAAAGATTACCATAGGCACAAGCTCAGGCAGAAGCCTAGAACAGCAGCCCAGACCAGCTAACAACTAGTGGGAAAGCTTTAGAAGGACCGGAGGCCAATAGTCTTTATCTTTCCGGCCAGTAGAAGTGTTCTAGTGACAATGTAAAACATTAAGACATCTTTTTGCGTCTTTTGCGACGACGTTTTCTGAGCACCAGCAAAGCGTTCTAACATTGCATCCAGGTAACGGACTTTACACCCATGAGAATCTGATCTTACGCATACAATTTGAGCAGCTACTCTAAGATGGGATCAAAAAGAAGGACCGCTTAACCCGATTCTGTACTACAGAAAACTTAACAACGTTACCAAGAACTAGTTTGCTCTCTTGGAGCAAGAGTCTTTAAGAAGATGAACTTTAATGCCAGTTCCGTCGCAGGCCTGGCTGCACTGGTAGTCACGCAATATTTTTAATGGTTGGTTTTACTTCTGCCTTAGGAGTGGTACTGTCGTTGTCGAGAACATAAGCGCAGAGTTGTAGTAATTTGTATAATACTGGGATTGTCTCTATCGTAAGTTTCCGGTCGCTGTCTACGAATGAGTACCTTAACAATGCAATAATTTTAAGCAAAATCCGTTTCTGATAGAGGAGTGTATTTTCAAAACAACTTGAAAGTTACAGATATTTTTTAATGTTTATTGTTAAAGAAGAAACTATTTTATTAGCACATCTTGCTTTACTGATTCAGAAAAATTCTTGATTTCTTAATTTAACTGATTTTGTGTGATAGCTCAATGGTAGAGCGCTTGGATATTATGCGAGCAGTCCGGGGTTTGAATCCTGCTTTTTATCTACCGGGGTGATTCGGCCATTGGTCTCATCAACCCTTTTTAAACAAGTCGTAGACCTACTGTGGCGATGTAAAATAGCACTAAAAATTAGAAAAAAATGTAAATTGCTTCTCCACTCTGTGCAAGACACATACATTAGTGTTTCAGGGTATGCACCTTTCATCAGTGTGCTTAGCATCACACTGCAGTTTACCAATTTAAATCTGATCAATGAGATGCTAGGCACACTGATGAAGGGTGCATACCTAGAAACAGTAGTGTATGTGTCTCACATTGGGTAGAGAGGTAATTTACATAAAATTATTTATTAATTATAAACTTTTGATATCTTTGCACCATTATTATTAAATAACAACTATAAGAAATTGAATTGATGACACTTTCACATGTTTACTTTAAAGCTGGCACTGAGATCACTTGCGGAATTTAGTTAATTTAATTAACAGAAATAGCTTCCTGCTAACTAAAATATATTATCTAGATACTAATTAATTATTCCTTCCTTAGGTACAAAGTTATTATTTTAATGCGATTTTAGTGAAAAAAAGGTTTGCAAATATTTCACATTGCATCATTCTAAACAAACAAGGTATTAAATAATATTACAAATGAATGGGAATATATCTACTGCGTTAATTGGGTGCATTATAATCGAGGACAAATATTACCATTTACGGTATAATATAAAAATAACCGATTGTTTAATCAAACATAGTTTAATAATTCATTACTATAATCGATTACACGAAGGCCTTATCGACCTAAAAATTGTTTATTATTATTATTATTGTAGAAGATTTGGTGAGTAGACAGAAAAAAACAAGTGCAAGTGATTCTCTGCCGGCGCTTCTTAAATATAAAACAAGATGACTGGGCTATTTTTAAAGAGCATAGCTAAATTAATTATTCGAGATTGAATAGTTTTTGTCGTGTAGCAAGGACAAAGAGCTAATTTAAGTGCAAGGCGTACACCGTTTTGTACGCTTTATACGGTGAAAAAAAATGATTCAGACATATGTCATGTAACTATTGTAATGACGCACGCGGTTGGTTATAAGAAGACACGATTTCCAAAGTCTGTGAGAAATTCGCGGGAATCGGGACTGTTCAAATGTATACAAGATTTGATCTTGATGACGATGGCGGAACCCGCACGAAAATAAACAAATGAAATAAATAAAATAAATAAAAAAGTCTGTGTGTAAGAGGCAGAACAATAAATGCACATATGTTTTGCTTAGTTTCACTTTTTGCGCCATTTACTTTGATGGAAATGAACATAAACCAAATGTTGTACTTGTTTTGTGTACACATATCGTTTAGCAAAATTTATTTATGAAGTGGAGAAACTCTAATCTACATCTAATAACTATTTGCCCGTCGATTTATTTTGTATGCATTAGTGATTGTTAATGTATTTTCTATTTTATACTTACAGGATGCATAGTATAACCCCTATTTCTATTTTTAATATTCAAACAATACTATTTTTATCTCTGTACTATTATCACATGTATTGTTTCATGCTAAGCTTTTAAAATGTTACTCAAACGTCGCCATGTACAATAATTAATATTTTAGGGGTTGAAAACATGCCCCATTTTCGTGCAATGTCATTATATCGTGTCTGCACGTCAACTTAATAAATCAGAACATTATGAATAATATAATACCAATGGAATGTATCTTCTATGCAGGACAAAATTAAAGCATTAGTAATACTACACAAACACAAACAAATTAATTTAAACTGAAAAAAAAAAAAAATCTTAACTGACGAGAAAATAGCAATAAGTTTCTGCAATAAAAAAGTACCAATAATAAAACTAATTTACTTTTGTGAGACGTCTAAATTTATTGCACTAACTGCCACAAACAAGTCTATCATCTGACTTTTGAAGAATTGCCGCTTTGGATAGTTTAAAATCTTACCGGCACTCTCTTTGGAGTGGTAAGAATCCGTTACTAGGTGGTCGGAAAATGGACTCGGATTCTTGATATATAAGTGTTTTGGCGTTTCGATCTGCTAGACTGCTAGTTGATGTTTTGTCTCTGATCAGACTCGACTAACTGTTGGGGAGAAATTTTACGGTATAGGCTTGCCGGCGGAGGTGTTGGTTGACAAAGGTTTTTGATCTGGTAGTGATGCTTGTGAAATGTTAATGTGGAGTTTGTGCGGGGATTTGGACTAGGTTTTGCTGCAGGGCGGCTGTTCTTCCAGGGAATTTTGTCCTAGAGATGAGGCAGTGTTACTCTTAGGGGTACCACGAGGACTGGGCGAAGGTTGTCGGAGATACCCTCCAGAGAATGGGCATTCTGGAACAGGTAATCTTGGGTTATTCCTTGTGGTAGATACTTTTAGTAGTTCTTTTTTATGGTTTGGTGGAAGCAGAAGAGTTGTTGTAGTCTTGAAGCTGATGGTGGAACTGGCTGGCCATTTCGGGCGTGTTACTCGTGTCCGAGGTTTGTTTAAGGTTAGTCACAATCTGTTGGAGGTAGCTGTTGCGCTGAGGGCATTGCCGGGCTTAATTCTCTGTTTTTCCGTCTATAAGTATTTTGACTAATTTGGGGAGGCTACTCTATGCTTAGTTTTTTTGTTTTGTTTGGTGGGGTGATTTTGGCTGCGAAGTAGCTTTTATCGGGATGACTAAGGTTAGTTATACTTGCTTGCGCTTGAGGGCCTGAGCTATGACTTTATGGTATTATGGGCAGCAGGTGGCGGCTTGCAGCCGTTGTTGTATTTGGTCGCTTGTTGGTAGCTAGTATTGCTCTACATTCTACGTCACGTTAAGATAGCAGTAGTAACCGGGCTAATGCAAGACGTTTCAAATGTCTCTGGAGCAAAAAAAAATCAGTACGATTTGAGAGGATGCGGTTTAGCCGTGCGGCTGCGAAGTTTTTGAAGTTTGGTTGTTTTGCCTGTCAGGGCAGATCAGTTTTTTGTTTTATTTGGGTGTGTAAAGGGACCAAACGGTACCATGCTCTTGGTTCTTTCTTTTTGGCGGTCATTTGTTACTGCTATTTTTTTGCAGAGCATCCGGTCCAAGTCCGAGAACGTCTTTGTTCTTGGCGCAGAAGTTTGATGGAAGTGGTGTTTATAATGGTGGCAGTTTTATAAGCGAATTAATGTTTGTTTCAACATACGCACTTACATAGCGTGGTAACACTACGTACACACTCACCCAGAGTACTTTTCACGCTCACTTTGAGTGTTCTTCCTACGAACACGCTAACAAAGAGCGCTATGTGCGCAGAGTGCGGTTCTTAAGAGAACTTGATAGTGTTTTGTACTGTACGACGGGAAGGAGTTTAAAGTTACCCACAGTGGCTGTACAGATTAGGTTAGGGTAATTCATTTATTTAACGTTACTTTATTTTTGCTGCTAGTGCTAATCACCTAGGCTAAAGGTTAAAACTACTACATCTGGGAATTATTGCCGCAAATTTAGGAATTTCAACTTAAATTATTGGGTTCTTGAACGTGCACGCAGCAATTCTGTCTTCTTGTTCGAAAGAAGGCGAAATTATCACAACACATTTTTTTTAACTAGAAAAACTGATCTTTCAGTTAGAAAACTTAAACTCGAGACTCCTAGTGTAGCAGTCGAGTATGCTAACCACCACATTATCTTAGCGGTAATGGCCGTACAGAATGTTATCCTTGGCGGGGATTTTTTTTGTGGATTGGAAGGAGAACCTTTCTAAAAACTCTTTACTATTTGGTTTCTTAGAAGTTTGGCACCTAGTGGACTATTGACTTTCTGGCCTAACTGATATTGATTTTATTGAGAAAAATTAGTAATGCACTTAGTGGCTAGCCCAGAATAGCATAGAGGTTGGGAAAAACTTGTACCCTGTCTTTGTCTAGGAACAGACTGTCAAACAGTTAGTCTATATCTTCTTAAAATCGGCTTTATTTGCTTGTGCCAAGCGAATGATTTTGGTTGTGTTTGCGTGTTGCGCCTGATTTTCCGTTGCATTAGCATACGATTTCTTTTTGCTTGCGTTGGGTGTGTTCCTTGGAGGAGAGGCAGGTGCCTTGGATCGGGCCTTAAACGAAGTTTGGACTTGCCCTTAGCTTGATGTAAGCCGGGCACTCTTTGTGTCACCAGACTTGCGTTTATACTCTACCCGACTTTGTGGGTTTTGTGGTAGCTAGACGTCGCCATTGGGTTGTAGACTCTTTGGCTTTGTTGGCTGATTTCTCTTTTGACACTGAGTGCGCCTGACTTGAGGGGCCGGCTGAAGGCTTATTAGATACTGAATTTTTTTTTCAGTAGTCCACCACTACGAATCCCTCTTCTGTGGGCAGGATTTTTTAGGGGCGGAACGTGTTTTCTTGCTGGATCTCCATTGGTGCTTTATTCTCGGTGATGTTGGAGTCAACCGGGTTTTTGGCTGACTTCTTGAGGGAGGCTTGGGCCGAGGAGTTCGTAGTCTTGGTGAGCTGAAGCTTGGATGCAGCATCTGGGGAAGATGCAGGGATCTTCTTGATCTCGATGGGAGAGGATTGTGTGGTGGCAGGCTGGTTGATTTGCCTGGCTGTGGCGAATTTGAATAAAACGTTGCGTGGTTGTTCTACGACGGGTCCGTAGGTGGAGGAGATGTTAAAGACGGAATTCTAGCCGGAGACGTCTTTGCCGTGGTTGCCGCTTTGGTGCTTTGCCGGGTTTGAAGTGGGAAGTGACTGATGGACCGAATTTCAGCAGTTAGCCACGGACTTCTTTCTTCAGGAGCACGAAGTTGCCAGTATGACTTGAGTTGTAAGTCTGCTTAAGAAAATTTGATTTGAGGTGGAGACGGTTGCCGTTTTTTTTTTGGAATTGCTAGTTCTTGTATGCAATTCTTGCTTTGTTTGTCAGGTTGTATGTACATCGAGGGAGTCTTTTGTTCAATCTTGTCTTTATCAGCAATGGTGATTGTGACGTAGTCGATTGCTTTTGTGTTGGTTAAACAATGTATAAGCAGCGTACATTTCTCGGTATCTTTGTCTTTGTTGCACCATGACGTTTCTCTATCAACTACAACGTATAGCCGCTTGATCATAAGTAGAGAGAGGAAGAGGGTATAGTGTTGTTCGACAAGAACAGAGGTACTGAGATTGGACCGCAAAACGCTAGCTTGGAATCTCTAATTATTAAACTTTTTGGTTTCAAGCATTATGTTGAGAGTTATGCCGGGCTTGACGGTTGGTTGCTTTCCAGTGTTGTGTTTTTTTATCTATCGGTTGTTATGGTTTGACTTGTAACGGTATAGTTCTAGTCATTTAGTTTTTTATTTTTACCAGGATTTAGGTTTTTTTGCAAGTCCGAGCCGAAGCTTGCGGTTTTTTTATAACACTTGGTTGCGTGTTGGTTGGTGTACTGAGTAGGGGTACTTATACCGCAGTAAGCTGGAGTTGGGTGCTTGGTACATGGAATATCAAGATTGTACTATTTGAAGTCAGGTAGATATTTCTCTGGGGATTGATCTTCTTCGTCGGGGAAACACAAATTAGAGTATGATATTGCAATCGACGACGCGCTTGGTTGCTGTCTGATGAACATATTGACGCCGCAGCCGGCAATTTTTAGAGTTAGTTCAAGGAAATCAAGCATGGCAGCGGCTGTTGGTTGGATGATTTGTTGATTGTAATACCACCAGTTTGTTTTCTGCTTCAAACGCATTACTATTAAAATTGGTTGGTAACACATGGAGTTTATTTTGTTGATGTAGTAACTTCAGAATTGACTGATACAATTCTTGTAAAGATTTTTTTGTAAATGGACATTTAGTTTGAGGTGACACTTCTTGCCTTTCACATTTGTAAAGAGTAATGTGGGAAAAAAGGTTTGTTTATGTATCCGCAACAAGTACATGTACTGGTAGAGTGCTGCGCATAGTTTGTACGTTTATACGGTATATATGAAATTTATAGTCATTTGATCGTAGACCTTGGCTACCAAATCTCACGACCACAACTAGATGGAACCGGTTGTCGCGCAATTTTAAACACAGATACTTAAACACTCAAACGTCATTCATTGGAGATTGCGGGGTATTTTGGAAAACACAAAACTAACAGGCATCACGTGTTCTTACCACTAGTCAAGAGTGGAGTGGAAAGATGTAAGAACTTTTGTGAGGAGATAACTAAATTTCTTGCACTAACGGCCACAAGCGAATCTACTATCCGACTTTTAAAGAACCGCAGTTTTCGGTCGTTTTTTGAAGTGGTTAAGGAGCAACCATTATCTGGTGGTTGGAAGCTGCTGTTGTTGATGGTGTGCCGAAGATGGAGACAGGTTCTTGGTCTTAGCGTTTCGATCTGCTAGACTGCTGGCCGATGCTTTATTGCTGCTCTGAACTAGACTGACTGTTCTGGGTGGCGGTGGTGTTTTCCAGGGTGCAGTACTTTTCTGCGGATATGGCAGATCTATAGAAGTTATTGTTGGTTTTGAGCCGCAACCCATTACCATTTTGGATTTTATGTATTTTTGGCAAGGGAACATTTTTATCTTCTGTTGCCGGAAGCCTATGCAGAAGAGACGGGCGTTACATCTTATTTTTGTTAGTTTTTGCTCAGTTATTGATTTTCCTAATTTGGGCTATAACTGCTATTTGCTGTGGTTATAGCAGGGTTGCGGCTTTTAGTTGAACTGTTTTTTTTTTGTAGCGCCGTGTTTTGGATGAGATTTGATGATTGTGACTGAAATACATTTTTATCTGATTGAAAAATTTTCATTTGAAGCTGGGAACTTCTACATGGTCTTTCTTGCTCTTTTTGAAATTTGAGTCATAGTAGTGGCTAGGTGTAGCATTGCTTTCTCAAAGCGGTTGTGGCTGAGGCAGGTCATAGAGTCATACGTGATTTCAACTTAATTGGGGGCCGTGATATCGTAGCGACTAAGATGACTTGGTGGATAGTTATTGTTAGAGATAGTTTCTTTGAGAGCAGCGCACAGTAAGCTACAGTTGGCTGCTTGGTCGTAGAATTTATGAACTCTGCGTCGTTTACACAAATCCGAGCAGGGAGCGAGTATTGGAGTTAGTTATCTCAAGGAAGTTAAGCGGATTTGGTTTGTTGATTATAGTACCGCAAGTTGTTGTCTTTTTTTAATGGTAAAATTGATTGGTAATATATTTGTCTTTAAGGGTCTATAGGCTGATAGTGTAGGTGTTTAATTTCTGATTCTGAGTGGTGTGAATGTTCTTGCTGCACCGAAATCTAGAAATTGACTAAAAGTTTTGTAATTTTTTTTTGAAAACTTAGATGTCTAGTTTCAGGTGTCACTATGTAGAGGCAGAGTGCATAATCTGTACGTTTATACGGTATATGAAATAAATACTTGAGCTGGAACAAACATATCAATTGATCTGAACAAGTCAAGGCACGCATAAAATTCAAAATCTTTGAGGATTTATCTGTCTTTAATAGAATGAAAGTTGTGCCAAAATCAAACTTTTTATCTTATACGTTGTATATTCTAATCTAATACGATTATCAGTTTTGAGAATGACAGTTATGTTACAGCTCATTTTATCTGTAATATTTGTCAATATTAGTCACGTTTGGTAAATTGTTTTCTTTTCATTTGTTGCAGTTAAATTACGAAAATAATTTGTTGGTTTTGCTATTGATGTTTTGTCTCTTTTTGTGCCGCAGATTAAAAACTACATTTGGTTAATTTTTTTCAAACTTTTTGAAGGGTTTATTTTTACCGCCGCCACTCTTATCTGGCTTGCCGCCTAGCGCCGCCACTGGGTGCTTATCTGGTTAAACGCCAGCCTCGCCACTGCTTCTAACAATATATTCTGAAACGCAAAACCATAAAAAATAACTTAATTAAAATCAATTTTATCTACTCATTAATTTCATAATAATGATGAACATAAAAAACCAAAGGTGTACATTTCAGAATAAATATAAATTAATTAGTCTTGTTATCATTTATACAATCAACAGAATAATTACAAAATCCACTAAATCATTCCTAATTTGTCATAGCCAATTAAATATAAATTAGTCGTCGGTAGATCTAAAAATAGTTCTTACCAACAATTCTTTTCAAATAAGATTTTAAACGGATTAATTGGAAGGTACAGAAGAAATTCCCGATTTGTTCTCCCATTAATGCGAGTAGAACTTCTTAGAAATATATATAGAAGAGTGACTAAAATAAGACTCACGTAGCGTAAAGGCCACACGTAAAACTAAAGTGGTGTGTGTCATTATGGATTTAAGTTTAAAATAATCCATATGCTTAAGATTAAAATGAAATGTTTGAATTTTATTTTAAAAACAATTTAAATAATAAATTTGATTATTAATCAATTTATCGGTTGCTTGATATTCGCTAGAATTAATGAGCAAACATGACGGATTGCAAATTAGCATTTATTAGAATGTGTACTGTCGAAGATTCTCTACATGCTCTCAAAGTTCTTTTTACATTAAACAAGCAACTATTCCATCACGTTCTCTTGTTGGTATCAACTTTAAAGGATGCTCGAAGTTGTTCGTTTGCATGAAAACATAAGATTTGAGCAAATATTTTCTATAGTTCTATGTCTCTTGAAGGCTTATCTAAATTAATCAACTTGAGAGAATGCTTGTTTGATCGGTAAGATTTAATGCATTCTTTTTTAATTCAGTGGCGTGCGGCTCTAATTATATTATTTTTACGCAAAACGTGAATTGTACCCGAGAACATTTTTGTAGATTTATTTTTTATGATTCCACTTTCTATGGGTGCATTCTCGTCGAATTTGACCGATAAATTAACTTTTTGTTATCGAAAATGATGTTTTTTTGGTAAAAATTGTCGAATAAATTACAAAAAAACTTGCAAAAAGTTTATTTACGGTTGATGTTGGAAAAATACTCAACCTAGTCGAATAATAGAAAAAAACATTTGAGGAATTATTGTGGGTTTGCCCTAAAGTTGTATAATATTATTTCTACGTCACTGGACCAAAAAGTATATATTGTACATATTTTCGGTGGCAAAAAACGTTGAAGTAAAACAATAACAACAAAATAGGTGTACTTATTTAGCCTATAAAATATAATAAGTAATATATAACAATTAATACTAAAACAAACAATAAATATACTAAAACGATTACGATTGTGAGAAGAATACTACTAGAATCTTTAAAAAATACTTTAATTTTATTAGCATGCTGCAAAATTTATGTAGAAGCAACATGCTATGCATAATCTGAACGTTTATACGGTATATGAAACACGAGCTGGGTCATTTGTATCAATAAAGCTATCCACAAAACACTTTAAAAACTACTGTCACGTCAAAATTAAAACGTATTTTCTTAGACTAAACTATATTACATATATACAGTAGTTTTGTGTAGCTGTCAGCACCATTTTTTTTGTGTGTTGACGGCGGCCATTTATTTGAGCAATATTTGAGGTTGAGGCGTACTAGAACTTTGTAAAATATAATAAGTACGAGGGTCACACTTTTTTAAAGTTTATCTTGATAAATCCTTAAGGTTGATACTCTTTTGCTTCAATAATATTGATATGTGGAGTATATGCTACGCTTCAATCAAACGGAATGCTTTTAACATTCCTGACGCTAATTTTTGTCATTCTGCTAGGAGAAATAATTGTTGCAGTTGATCTTTTTATGAATGATTTTGTTCCGGATTTACTACGTTGGTTTTTTGCAATGCAAAACTTTTGGGTTGTTCTTAGAAGACAAAACTTTTAGCTCATTTGGAGTATGATTTTAGCTCATTTGTAGCACATTTTGTAGTTGGCAAAAATTTGAACAAAACTTTTGAAGTACTCAAAATTGTTCAAAACTTCCTTAGCTTCTTCTAGTAGTAGACAAAGTTGTCTATTTGATTAGCAAAATGGTTTATGAGTTCTCAGAATCTTCTAAGGTAAGCTTCTTAGACATCTCAAAGTTTTCTTAGAGCTGTTTACTTGTATGCAGGGTATAACAGGTATGCATAGACAACAATTGACAAAAGATAGGTTTTTTGTGCATGAATGCCAATTGAACTAAGCAAGTTAGGGACAAGCAGTAGTTTTACGAAGCTTTTTAAAAACTAGTGAAAAGTTAATGTTAAAACGTCTTAAGACTAGTAATATTGAAATTAGATGTGTTTTTTAATAGGAAGGCGTAGATGTGAACGAGGAACCATCTATTTTGTTACTACACGTACAAATTTTTGTGAGTTTTCTTTTGAAATGTTCTACTTTTGGGTGAGCGGTTGCTTTCTTGGCAAACCCAGGCCTGGTAAAAATATTTGCGTCATCTTCAAGTACTTGGTCAAGCGTTACGAATAGCTTTCAGATTTTATTTTTCTGTTTTATTGTGCCAATTGAGTCTTTTCTTACTCGAACTACATTTGTTTGTTTTTGCGAAAACGCACAGGCACACATCTGCTTTGTTGGGGCAAGTACGGACTTTCAAAATTGTGATTTTCTAGATGCCGAAATGTTAAAATGTTTTACTGTTTTACTGACTATTAAGCCTATGAAATGTAGCGGGTTTTTAGTAAAATTAGCACAGACACCAATATTTTTAACATTTTTTTAAGTTTTGAAAAATAAATGTATGATTTTGGGTTTTGGACAATTCGGGGTTATTTTAGTGTCCAATTTTAACACGCGCATTTTATACTCAAATCTTTTTTTGTATCTCCTCCACTGTTTTCTTTGTTCCAGCACACAGCTAACCTATGTGGTTGATGTATGCTAGGACACTTGGAGAGGTTTTCTTTACTTGGATGGGTTTCCATTTAAACTCAAATTTACCTGAACCTCAAAAATCTATAACGTGCCACTGATATTTTTTGTTTTGATTTATGTTATTAAATGATGAGAATGTGGGGATATATCAAAAGAAATTGATTGTTTGTGTATGGTCGATTTGTTATGAAGAGTAAACAGTATTTGCGTTGTTCTTAGGTCTTAGTTAGCTCTGGTAACTCTAATCCTGCGTTGAGCCTGCGATGATTCCGCCAACCTTAAATAACACTGAATTATCCTTCAGGTCAGTCAGTCAGTGTCCGTAGCTTTAATTATGGTAGATCATCTTCTACTTTCTGATTCTATTTGTTGATTTTGTCTTTTTAGGCTAACATGGCTATTCAGTTTATTGCGTGGTTTGCTTTAAGGGAACTAACCGACGGTGCTTTGGATGTTTGCCAACAATACGACTTGGACGGCTAATGTCCAATTTTGAAAATAATAAAAAACTATGTAAGTTTTTGGGTTTTGGACGACTTAGACTACTTTAGTGGTGAGGTGAAATTAAGGTCGAAATTTGACACATAAGTTTCTTAACTTTTTTCTTTTGTTTTGGTTTGTTTCTTTAGTCTTCCGTCAAGCAGGCCTATGGCTGTAGCTTCAGCGCCGGTAACTTTAATCCTTTTCTGCATCTGCGTTGATTCCGCAAACCATAACACAGCTACTCAGTTCAATGCACGATTTGTTTCTTTGATTGTCTTTCAGGTTCTTAGTTAAGTTGGTCAGTGTGGGTAGCTTGTGCTAAGGCACATTGCTAGCAACCTGTTCGTTTCTTCTGTGTGTCATCTTTAGGTTCTCCGTCAAGCTGGTTGGTGTTTGTAGCTTTAGCCTTGGTAACTCTAATCCTGCCTTAAAGTTGCTTTAATTTTGTCAACCCTAACTAACACAGCTTTTTAGTTTACTCCACGATCTTTGAATCATCTTTTAGGTCTTTTGCCAAGTGGGTTAGTATCCGTAGCTTTAGCTCTGCTAACACATCTTTTATTTTTCATTTTGTGATCTCTAACTAACAGGCTATTTATATATTTTTGGGTTTTGTACGATTTGTGCCACTTTAGTGGGGAGCTGAACCCGCCACTTATTGTTTTTGTTTTTATCTTAAGAGAAATTACTTGTGTATGATTGTATGATTGATTTGGTATGAAACATTTGCGTTGTTGTAAGGTTCTACGTCAAGTAGGTCGGTGCGGACTCAAGCTTCAGTCCCGGTAACCCTAATATTGATCCGCTTTTGCTTTGATTACAGGGTCTATTTTAAAGTTAGATTAATGGTACTGGTACAAATGCTTAAAATTCTTCGAAATACTCTCTCCCTGCATCAATATACTTTTGGAGACGTGTCTGCTACGCCTGGAAGGCACCCTGAATCTCCTCGACAAGAATGTCTTTTAATAACCTTGTAACATGATTTTGGATGTTTTCCACGGATTCCTAATGCTTTTCTTTCAGCTCTCTCTTTAGTCGGGCAAACAAATAAAGTCGCACGGAGCAAATCGGTACTGTAAGGGAACTGGGGGACCAACGAAGTTTTGCCTTAGGCCAGGAAGTTGGTAATAATGACGGCCGTTTGACTGAGGGCATTGTAATGGTGGAGCTTGACCGTGTCTTTGATGTCAGTCCTGACGCGCGCGATCCGGCGTTTTAATCACTGAGCACTTTGAGGTAAAAGGTTGAGTTGACAGTTTTTTTTTTGCGTTACAAACTCAAAATAGACGATTCTTTGTACGCCAAAAAAGATAATGAGCAACGTTTTGATGCGAAACTTGTTCATTCGCGCTTTTTTGGGGCGGGAGGGATGATTTTGTGTGCCACGCGCTGCTCTGCTTTTTCGGTTTTGGGTCGTACTCAAACATCCAGAATTTCTTTCTGGTTACGACAGTTAAAAAAGTCCGGCTCATTTTGAATCAAATCCAAAAGTTCTTGACAGCGCAAAATTGCGCCGTGTTATTTGGTCTTTCCGCGACCGGCTATGTTGAAAGGGCAGATCCTCCACCACATTTTCCGACCGGTTTTACCGAGCTGGGATGGATAGTCGCGTCACAATAAAATCATGCGCATTACTTTCATAATGGACCCTGTATTTTAACACTAACAGAACTACTCAATTCAACGCACGATCTGCTTTTTTGAATTGATTTTAGGTCTTTAGTTTAGTGGGAGCGTGACGCAGTAGTCTAGTCATCCGACTGCTGATCTTTGAATGGTGGCTTTGAATCTCACAACGGAAACCTTTTGAAACGTTTATACGCTTTTTCACTTTCTGCCTTAACGTGGGGTGTTATGACTAAAATCTTTCTCTGGTCTGGAGTAGATCAATAATCTCTCCAGTGGTTTGGAATTTACTCAAAACTGTAGGTCTGTCTTTAATGTAAGTTGCCAGCATTACGGGCAGAAGTGGCTGGGTGATGATGGTGTTTAATAGGTCAATATACCTAGCTTTAGCTCTGGTTGCACAGCTTTCACTTTTTGTTTTTGTTTTTTACCCAGGAATATCATGTATATTTACCGAGTGGTTTTCTTTAAGGAAACTAATCAATGGTGTTTTTGGACATCGAATCAATACGGCTACTAGGTTCAGCATTGAGTTTGCGGCGACATTCTAAGTGTGTTGCTGGCGTTCATTGCCAGCAGCATTTAATAGCTTGTTTTTGTTGCTGCAACGGCCTTTTACTCATCTTCCTTTCATAAAACTATGTTCTTGTTTAATTCAGTTTTAAAGAAACATCTCAATATTTTCTTGAATTTACTGGGGATATATCAAAAGAAATTGATTGTTTGTGTTTGATTGGTTTGGTATGAATGGTAAAAAATATTTGTGCTGTTTTTGGGTTCTCTGTCAAGCAGGTTGATGTCTGTAGCTTTAACTTCGGCAACTCTAATCTAAACTCTTCGTCTGTTTTGATTTTGTCAAGTATAACTAACACAGCTAATCATAATTTTTATCGTCGTTTAAAAACAAGTATTTGGGCTTTGGACGTTACTTTAGCAGACAAAGCGATAGTTTCTGGGTCATTTTAGTGTTTAACTTAACACTTAAGCCTCTTAAACTCATTTTTTTTTAGCTCCAATAATCTGATGCGCTATTCATTATTTCTGTTTTGTTTTGATTTTATTTATATTACTAAATGATGAAAATATGGTATACCAGAAGAAATTAATCGCTTGTATACATCTGATTTTTATTTAATTGATTGTTATCAATAGTATATTGAACAACTAGCACGTAATGATACCTATTTTCTACGATTATAAACGTTGTTGCAACAGCTTTTGGCGAGTGTTACAATGTATACGAGTGCGAAATGAACATTACGTACAAGTTGTACACTATAATTTTTCTACGGATAATGAAACATATGAAGTTGCATGCTTTTCTGTAGCAATAACACAAGCGTGACTCAGTACACATTAATAAAACTTGTAATTAGTTCAATAGAGTTTTGTTATGTTTGCTTTGGTGTGGACGTTGCTTTACTTTGTTTATATTAAACGAGCATGAGGAAATGTTTCTTAAAATCTTGGGCAAGCCGACCTTTATAGTTAGAGCATTTAACGGAAAGCTTGCATGCTTGTGTGGACGTTGCTTTACTTTGTTTATTCATAGGAAACGAGCACTAGGAAATATTTTTTTTATATAAGTTTTTGGCGAATCGATCTATATTATTGGAGTGTTTAACGGAACGCTTGCACGCTTGGTGTGGACGTTGCTTTAGTTTACTTATAGTAAACGAGCACAAGGATATATTTCTTAAACTCTTAATCAAAGCCGATCTATATTAATGGAGCATTTAACGGAATGCTTGCACGCTTGGTGTGCACGTTGGTTTACATTGTTTATAGTAAGCGAGTACAAAGATATATTTCTTAAACTCTTAATCACAGCCGATCTATATTAATGGAGCATTTAAAGGATTGCTTGCACGCTTAGTGTGGACGTTGCTTTACATTATATTAAACACTTTCCTATGATTGAGAATGTAAGATTGGCTCGATTTATATTATTGGATTATTTAACGGAATTGCTTGCTTGGTGTGGACGTAGCTTAATATTCAAAACAATTATTCATTTTTAAATATTCCTTTTGCAAATTGTTGTATACTTTATGATTTTAAGCTACATTGTCTAAGATGTATGTACACTTTCTATAGTATGTACATAGGTGATTAGTTATCTAAGTAGAAGTAGTAATGTAATAAAATCGTTCGAATAGATAATAAGGTAATAAAATGCATGTCATTGCCCGTAATATTAGTTTGACCAGAATAATATATTTTAAAATAAATTGAATTGATGTTGTCTTTGGGCAAGCATTGAAAGAAAGACCAATGCACTTTAGGTAATCCTAGAACCCTACGAGCTCGAATAATTCCGGTCTTCTCTTACACATCCGGTTGTACCGTTCCAAACATAAGAAGTTGTTGTTGTTATTGAAACATAATGAAAATAAAGAATACACACACACATACACATACACACGCCACTCCGGATCGTTCATAGAATAAATAAGTTTATAAATAAAGCAAATTTGAATGAAACTAGGATGTCCGTTTGAGCAAAGTATACATTAATTGAGGAGTTGGAAATGATCTCACGGATAATTTTATCTAACACCAGCATCTAATGAAAATGTTTCCGGTGACGATAAAATAAATCACAGATGTTTATAGATTTTTCTCTAATTAAAGCAATTTCCTCTAAGATAAAAAAGTAAAAATAAATTGATTTGAAAAATGTTGTAGTCATAAAATGGATATAGATACTTAAAATAGTTGTTACCATTTTTAATGATGTGAGAAAGAATGTCGGTTGGTTGATAGAATATTAGAATAGTTTGGGGTAACGAAATATTAATAAGAGAATAAAACAGGTATCCTTAAAACATTACCAAGAATCCTTGGAATGCAGGGCCGGTTTTGCATTTCCTTCAACATTTAATAAACAAATTTATCGACAGCAGTCACATAAATTCTCAACAACACGCTCAGAAATATTATTAAGTATTTGATAAAAGTGTACGTTGTGCAAGCGATTAAATAACGCTATTCTGAACGCCATAAATCATAATATTAAAACGGCCTTTTGAATATTCTTTGGATTGGTATGGTATGATATGCTATGTCGTCATTTTAAAAGTGTGGGAAATATTTTCTTTATCCAATTAAAGTCTAAATCATATTGAAAAGGAAATTAAAGTTTGTTGACTTGCCAAACAGTAACCTAATACTAACTAGGTGCTTAACCGCATGGCGAATATTATTCCTTTCGTGTAAATTTCTTCTTAATGCATAAAGACCGGTTTCATATGTAATTTTTTTATACTTGTGTGGTGTTGTTGATTATTTACACTATATTTTCTCGAATGCCCACACATGGCAGTAATTGAATTCTTTTAACAAACTTACTCTACTCCTATGGAATTTGTAATTAGCATACAACGCGTGTAACACAATACAGGACAAATATGCACGACATATAGTAATAGTAATACACTAATACACTAATACACTGGCCTATTTTGTACCAGCAAATTAATTATTTCCTCTCATTCATGATGACATAATTATCTATCACGTATTTACAACATTCTCTACACTTATGAAGAAAATGGATCGTCATTAATTATGCAGATGAGAGGATTAAGCAGAATGTAATCGTAAAATCGTTAAATAATGGTGCCAAAAGAATATTGATCATATTTACCATACAGATTATTGAGTAACGCCTATCTATGCGATTGGATTAGTTATGTAAATAGTGTTTCAATTACTATTATAATTTTGATGACTAAATCAACGGTTCACATCGTAGAATTTCTGTTTGAAGGATTAATTAATTAATTAATTTACAATCTCCGATTAATCTAATTAAATACTCGGGTTTATCGAAAGGTCAATTATATTGAACCGTCATTTCATCGATTCTATTATTAGATTTTAAACATTTTTATTTTTTACAAATTGTTTTGAAATTAATTAATTTATTGGCCAATGACTCATGAACGTTTAAATCAGTTTTTTAAGTCTTCTAAACTGCTCTATAATTGAGTGAATGCACCTGTGCATGATACGACAATCAACCTCTACCGTAGATGTGCGCGTGAAAAGCAGGTGCAATCGATAGCGAGCTGATGTTTGATTTTCAACACCAGCTAATAATTAAATGGATTATATGTTAGCATTATTTTAATGTACTACATACATTGTTATTTAAGTTTAGGTAGATAGTCTGAGGTTGTGTTAAGGGTAGACTAGTAATACATTGTAAAAAACGTAACAGTCGTTAAGAGCATGCTGTGCACTGGCATATGAGGTTTTGGGGCTTGCAAATGATTGTCAAACTTACACAGTCTAGTTAGCCATGAGTTTGTATGCAGAGTACATTACACTAATGAGTAGTTTTAAACACACTGGTTCTAGAGTAAATATTGAAGTTGTGTTAATTGAATTTCATTATCATCGAGATTTAAGTTATGATTAGAAGTTGCACGATTTTGACTTAACGGTGGTGAGCCTGGGTGTTTGCACAAAATATATTAATAATTATGTACAAGTTTAAATAATAAATTGACACGTCGAAGAACAGTGCGAGAATTGAGATCAACCAAACTGACTCGAACGGAAAGCAGGGGAGCAAGTCGACGCAAAGTGGAGACAACACAGTTCTTCTTCTGTTGCGTAATGATGTGATTGCATAAAATGGCGTACAAGAAATTGGTGGTATTGACCGTTAGAGTGAAAATAAACTTAATTAATATTTGACGAAAACGCACTGTGCGGTGGTTGGGTTGTTAAGCGTTTGTTGCGTTAGTATTTACCATAATTCTATAGTTTCAGACTTTTACAGATCTCTAAAAGCATTAAAAGTTTTTAAACTATATCTATAGTTTTCAAAAATCTTCTATTTTTATTAAAAACTTTTTAAATTTTTGCAGGTCATTCAAACTTCTCTAAGACTTTACAGAGTGTTTTATTCTTTTCAAACCGTCACAGATTTCTTGATAAATCAAAAGTCTTTAAACTATTTCTAGTAGTTAAAAAATGATTAAAAACCTTCTAAAAATCTTCTATACTTATCTAAAGTTTTATAGAGTATTCTAAAGTTTTTTGAAGTCATTAAATCATCTGTAGTAGTAAAAAAACTTTTTAAAATATGTAAATTTTTCTTTCATAAACTTCTAAGAGCACCAAAAACCATCTCAAGTAGTGCACAAAAAAACTCATTTAAGACTTTACAGTGTTCAAAAGTCTTTTTAAGCCTTATACCACCTCTAGTGATTCCTAAAAAATCATCTATTTTCTAAAAAACTTTATCAAAGTCATCTAAAATACGTTTGAATTTAATAATCTTTTCTCTACTTCTGCTACTGCAGTCATTGGCTCTTAAATTTTATATTTTCTTTAAAAAATTTAATAAGATTACCCAAAATAGCTCTCAAACTCTTATGTGATTCTATAGTCTTCTTAGGCAGATTTTTTAAAGCATCAAAAGTCTAATAAAGACTCTTTTAGAATCACCTATAGTAGCTCTCAGTTTTTTCTATAATGTTATAGTCTTCTTAGATCTTTACAGATTTCAAAGAACATCAAAAGTTTATTTATTTTTATATAAGAAAAATCTATCACAGCCTTTTAAATTTATTTCAAATTTCTTTCTTTCTTCTCAGGCCTTTAAATTACCTTTAGTTATTTTCAAAAAAAAAATTCTGTTTTCTAAAACAGTTTAAATTTTTTAAGCATTAGTAGCATTTCTCAAAATCTCTATTTTTGCAAGATTTCTTTAGGATGACCAATAGTAACTCTAACATTCTTCCATGCTTCTTAAGTTTTTAAACCTTTACAGATCTCTAAGAGCATTAACAGTCTTCTAAATTCTTAGCAAACTTTACAAACTTATCTAGGATTTCAAAGAGTGTTCTAAACTATTCTCAAGCCTTTAAATCAATATTTTCTATTTTGTTTAAAGAAACTTTAATTTTTTTTTACACCTTTACTAATAGCATCAAAAGTCTTTAAACCACTTACTATAGTTTTTAAAAATGTCCATAAAAAATACTCGGAACGTTCTAAAATCTTTGCAAACTTTTCAAACTGATTTAAGACTTTACAGAGTATTTTAAAGTCTTTAAGTCACAAGATCTTTTATTTTCCCCAAAATAAAATTCCAAGTCATCTAAAATATGTAAAATGTTTTAAACCTTTCTTAGTAGCTTTTATTAACTCTCAAATTATCTTTGCAGGTTCTTTTAGAATTACTTAAAGTAGTTCTCAAATGATTCTATAGTCTTTTCAAACCTTCAAATATCTCTAAGAGCATAAAAATCTTTTAAACTATACCTTTACTAGTTCAAAATTTATTTTTAATAAACAAATTTTTAGAGCCTTCTAAAGTTGTCGCAGTCCTTTCAAACTCATCTAGAACTTTACAAAGTGCTGTAAAGTCCTCTTAAGTCTTTAAATCACCTCTAGTAATTCTTATTTTTTTTTATATAGAAGCTATTAATGTTTTTATTTTCTTAATAAGATTCTTTTAGAATTATCTATAATAACTTCAAAAGATTTTTATGAAAATATAGTCTTCTTAAATTTTCAGAAATCTTTAAGAGCATCAAAAGTCTTTAAAGTAAATCTTCTCTTAATGTTCAAATCTTCTTAAGTTTCTCTAGTCGTCTCTAATAGTTTTTTCAAATGTTTAAACTATTCTAAGAATGTTTTTTTAAACCTTATATGATTATTGCAAGTTTTTAGACAAAAGATAGTCATCACAAACAAGAAAGAAAGAGTTTGCAGCACTTTACTGTCTCCCACTTTCGACTTGCTTTTGTGGCTAAACATCGGCATGCTGTAAACAGTGCTTTCTTGCTCGTGGTACTCAATATACTATTAAGCCACTAGTAGTTTAAACTTTTTTTGAAAAGTTTTACAGAGTTTATAGTATTGAATTTAATACATAAAAAAATCTTTGAAAAAATGATCGTAAGCATCACGGGCAAGAAAGCAACACTTGGTAGCTTTAGGTTTATTAATATTTACATCGACTTTTAGTTTTAATAACAAACGTTAAGTGTGAGACATTTTCTTATCAATTTTAATGTTTTTTTGCAAAACCACTTCTTAAAGTTTTCTTAAATCTCAGACTACTCTAATTTTCTTTTGGTTGTCTGTAGCAGCTTTACGAATTTCCAAAGTTTTTTAGACACTAACTTTCAAAGAGATGTTAAGTCTCATTTTTAGTTGCACTTAAAGTTTTCTTTATTTTTGAGTCTTTTAGAAATTCTTTTTTTTTTTTTCATAATTTTAAAATGTGGTTAAGGTTTATTCTAGATCTTACATAGCTGTTAAGTGATCTAAATCATTTTTAGACCACTCAAAGTTTTCTTTATCTTTGAGTTTTTTTAGATTTTTAAGGTTTTTTTTCAATTTAAAAAATTGATATTAGGTTAGGTTTTTTCTAAATTTTAAAGAACTGGCAAGTGGTTTAACTTTATACTAGTAGCATTCAAAGTTTTTTTAGATCTTTGAGTTTTTTATTTAAAAAAAAATGTTATGTGGTGTTAGGTTAGGTCTTTTCTAAATTTAAAAGAGCCGTTAAGTGGTTTAATTTATTTTTAGTAACACTCTAAGTTTTTTTTATTTTTAAGTTTTTTCAAATCTTTTATTTTTTTTTAATTATAAAATATTGTGTTAGGTTACGTTTGTTTTAGATTCCAATAAGCCGTTAATTGATCTGTCTAACTTGTTTCTAGTAGTACTTTAAGTCTTTTTGTTTTTTGAGTTTTTTTTAAATTGTCTAGTTGTTTTTAATTTTAAAATGAGTTTTTAGATTAGGCCTCTTGTATATTTTAAGGAGTAGTTAAGAATCTTATTTTTTTTCTAGAAGAACTCGAAGATTTTTTGATCTATGAGTTTTTTTTTTTTTAATTTTAAAAAGGGACGTTAGGTTAGGTTACGTTTTTAATTTTAAAATGAGGGTTTATGTTAGGTTTCTTGAATATTTTAAGGAGTCGTTAAGAATTCTAACTTGTTTCTAAAAGAACTAAAAGATTTTTTGAGTTTTTTTTTAAATTATTAAATGTAGCGTTAAGTGTTACCCTAACCTAACTCATTTTTAGAAGAAGGTTTTTTGATTTATGAGTTTTTTTTCAACTTATAAATGTTAGTTAGGTTATGTTTTTTCTAAATTTTTTAACTCAGTTGTAATAGCAGTCAAAGTTTTCATGATATTTGAGTTTTTTCAGTTTTTTTTAAATTTTAAAATTTGGTGTTAAGTTAGGTTATCAATTTGAAGAACTTTAGGATTTTTGTGAATGTTACAAAATCTTTAGATAGAGAGTTGTCTATTATTTTTTATACTTTTTGAAGGGTTATTTATGAGTTTTTAAGATTTTTGGCTACGTCTCTTCCTTTTCCTAACCTTACCTAACCTAACCACATTTGACTTAAAGGTTTTTTGTAATTGTTACAATATTTTCAGTTTTCTAGAATTTTAATTACCTCTAATACTTGAGTTTTTTAAGTTTTTTGTGATTCTTACAATTCTCAAAGTTTTTAGAGTTTTCTTAAAGTTGTTTAAGAATTTTAATACTTTTAGTCACTTTTAGTACTCAGAATCTTTTTTAACCTAACTACTTATTGAACTTAACTTTGAAGGAAATTTTTTAGAATTTCTTTTTTATTAAAGTTTTTTACGTTTTTTAGAGTTTTTGAAGAGCTGTATTTAAGACTTTTTTAATTTTAGTTCTAGTAGCTCTATTTTTTTAGACTTTTAAGAGTCTTTAAGGATTTTCAAGTCATCTCTAGTGGCTTTTGCAGTTTTTTATGTTTTTTTTTAATTTGTTAATTGTAGATTTTTTAGAAAGTTACATGATCTTTGAAAGAAAGTAAGACTTGTCAGATTAGTAGATAGACTTCTAGGAGTCGTCGAAGTTTTTAAGTTTATTTATGTTTTTTAAAGTCTTTTAAGAGTTAATCTTTCTTTATTCTTTAAGATTTTTTAGAGTTAGTATATCAAATAGCTCTAATTTTTTTTTTAGAAGATAACACATCTTTAGGTTTTTTCTTCTTTCTATGGTAGCTTTTAGAATTGTTTAAATTTTTATTAAAGTTTTTTCAAAGTTTTCAATAATTTTTGTAACAACATTTAAGATTTTCATGCGACTTATAGTTTTCTTGGAGTAAAAATTATCTAAGATTTTTTTAGTCATCTAAAAGTATTTGATAGGTTTTTATTAGTCTGTAAACTAAACATTGTTTCTTATCAAGTTTTAAACCTCTAAAACATTTGATAAACTTTTATAGTCTTTTTGATCTTCTAAAGCTTTTAAATTGCTTTTATATGATAGTATTTTGCATCGAGTTTTGCATTGCATTTTAAGAATTTTTTGAGTTTTTGTTTTTATGCTTGGAGTCTTCTTACATATATTGACTTTTTGTAGTTTTTTTGTTTTCATGCACTAAGATCTATTAGTTACTTTTAAAGTTTTTTTATGATGGTATTTTGCATGGAGTTTTGCTTGCATTGTTTTTTAAGACTTTCTTGAGTTTTCTTGCATGTATTGTCTTTTTAGACTTGTACTTTTATAAGACTTCAATTGCCGGTTCTTGCTTGCATTTCTTGAGTTTTTTTGTTTTTTTTTTGTTTTTGTGGCTTTCTAAGACAAAGAGTCTTTTGCTACTCGAAATTTTTTTAACTTCTTAATTAAGTTTTGTAAACCTTGACATTTTTCTTTTGAAAGCATGTCACCTTCTTTTTTATTCTGAGTTCCTTCAGTACCTAATTAAGGTTTTTAAAGCATTATCTTTTTTTTTAGTTTTTATGTTTACATGGCCTTTTAATACTTTTGGAGTTTTTTTTGTTTTTTTGGTTTTCTAAGGCCTTCTAGAGTCTTCTGATACCTCTTAAACTTGTGTGTTTTTTACTTTTCTTGCAAATTTCTGACATTGTTTTTCTAGGAGCTTGTATTTTTTTGAATCTAAAGCGCTTCTGTGATTATTAATACCTTTTAGAGTTTTTTTAAGACCTTACTTTATTTTTTTCATATTTAATAGTTTAAATTTTTTTTTTAGTTGTTTTTAGTTTTTTAAAGATGCTCAAAGACCTTAGTTGCTTTATTAGAAGTTTTTTTACTCGCATTGCGTTTTTTATTTGTGAGTTTTTGTTCTCATTGCCTTTTAAGATTGTAGAGTCTTTTGATACTTTTAAACTAAATTTTTTTTTTTTTTAACTTTAAGTGTTTACCAAGGCTTGTCTAAGAAATTACATTGTTTTTGTAACTATATTTTAATTATATCTAGTAGTTTAAAAACAAGTTAAGTGCTCTTCAGTTGTCGTTTTAGGAGTTTTTTAAATTTTAAAGGATTTTAAGAATGTTTTTTAAACTTCATATGATTATTGCAAGTTTTCTAAATTGTTAGAGCTTTCTGTAATTTCCAAACTTTTCAAGGAGTTCTTAAATGTTTTTTTTGCCTGCTTACATGCTTGTATTTCGAATCGGAAAGTGATGTTTCGTGACTAGAGCGGAAAACAAATTGCAACGGCTTTAGGGCTAAAATTCTTTGCATCTCTCTAAATAAATTTTTATTTTTTTAAAGAACTTTTTGAGGGGTAGGCAAATAATAGTCGTAAGTTGATACTTAATATACTATTAAACCACTTCTAGTAGTAGAAAATCCCCTTGAACCTCGCAATTTATTGTGCATAAAAAAATTGTTTGAATAAAAACTAATCTTGTTTTGAAAATTTTATCTTACACGGCAGGCAAAACATAGTTGTAAGTATCACAAACAAGAGTTTGTATCACTTTACTGTCTCCCACTTTCGATTTGCTTTTGTGGCTAAACATTGGCGTGCTGTAAACAGAGCTTTCTTGCCCTCGGTACTCAATATAGTATTAAGCCACTAGTAGTAAAAACTTAGTCCAAGTAATCCTGGTATAGAATATAGTACATAAAAAAATTCTCTCATGCGGCTAAACATAGGCGTGCTGCAAACATAGATTTTCTGTCTTGATACTTAATATACTATTAAGCCACCTCTACTAGCAGAAACTTTTCTTAATTCTTGCAAAGTTTTTGAGACATGTAAAAGTTTGTAGTTTGCCTGAATTAAAAAAAAAATGGTTTTACACTTATACTTTTTTTAATCTTCTATTTATACTTTTATTATCACATGGTAGCTTTAGGTTTATTAATATTTACATCGACCTTTAGTTTTAATAACAAACTTTAGGTGTGAGACATTCTTTCATCAAGCGAGCAAGCACGTTAGAAATTTGATACCAATTTTATATTATTGACATGGTAATTGAGAAACTTCTAGCAACAGAGCCAGCTAAATATATATATATATATATATATATAGAATGGCGTTTGATGAGTATTTATAACTCACAATCATATAAAAAGTAATATTAAACGCCAACTTTGCATTGCATGAGAGAAAGACTCACGCGAGACCAAGTAACGTAAGTTTCTGCTTAGCGACTAATAGCGTGTTAATATACTTTTGATTCTTGCAAAACTCTTTAAGGCGTTGATAATATTCCTTGTATAGTACACTGTGAGTGAGTTTTTTAGAAATTCTTTTTTTTTTTCCATAATTTTAAAATGGGGTTAAGGTTTATTCTAGATCTTACATAGCTGTTAAGTGATCTAAATCCTTTTTAGACCACTCAAAGTTTTCTTTATCTTTAAGTTTTTTTTAGATTTCTAAGGTTTTTTTTCAATTAAAAAAATTTATGTTAGGTTAGGTTTTTTCTAAATTTTAAAGAGCCGGTAAGTGGTTTAACGTTATACTAGTAGCATTCAAAGTTTTTTAGATATTTGAGTTTTTTAATTAAAAAATAAAATGTAATGTGGTGTTAGGTTAGGTCTTTTCTAAATTTAAAAGAGCCGTTAAGTGGTTCTTTTGTGGTTATTAATGCCTTTTAGAGTTTTTTAAGGCTTTACTCTATTTTTTTTTGTATTTGGTAGTTTTTAATTTATGTTTTTAATTGTTTTAAGTTTTTTATTTTTGCTCGCATTGCGTTTTAATTTTTTTTGGAGTTTTTTGTTCTTATGGCCTTTTAAGATTGTAGAGTCTTTTGATACTTTTAAACTCAATGTTTTTTTATGTTTTCAACCGAATCTTGTAAATCCTGACATTGTTTTTTTTCTCGTCTATCCAAAGCCTCTGTAGAGTCTACTAAGGCTTGTTCTCTAAGGAATTACATTGGTTTTGTAACTCAAGTTCTTTTAAGAGTGCTTTAAGATTTTAGTTTTTTAAGAGTTTTTTTGTTTGCGTTGTTTTCTAAGATTGTTAGTAGTTTTCTTGTTTTTATAGTCTTCTAAGATGTTTTTTGATATTTCTTAATTTAAATTGTCTTTTATTTTCTAACTTATTTTGCAAACCTTTACATTGTTTATTTGAGAACTGTTATCCTCTTTTTAATCTACAAAGGCTTTTTAGAGTCTTCTAAGGCACTACATTATTTGGTAAATCCGTTCTTATTGTATATGGTAGTTTTTAAACGTTTTTTAAAATTATTATTAATTTTTTTTAAGTGTTTTAAGACTTCAGTTGCTTTTTTAGGAGTCTTTTTGCTTATATTGTCTTCTAAGACTTAATGGAGTTTTTTGTTCTCATCGGTTTCTAAGATTGTTGAGTCATCAATGTCTACTAAGATCATTCAGAGTCTTCTAAGGCATGGCATTATTTGGTAACTTAATTTCTATTGTAAATGGTAGCTTTTAGATATTCTTTTAAATTAAGTTTTTTAAAAGAACTTTAAGACCTTAGCGGTGTTTTTAGGAGTCTTTTTGTTTGCAATTTCTTCTAATACTTTATGGAGTTTTTTTGTTTTTTATTTCTAAGATTGTAAACTGGTCGGTGTCTATTAAGGTCTTTTAGAGTCTTCTAATAATAATTTGGTATCTTTTAAATTTGTTTTAGAATTACTTTTTTTTAATGTTCTTAAGACCTTTTTAGTAGCTTTTAACGTCTTTTTGAAATTTATTTTTTATAGTTTTTTAAGTTTTTTGTATTTTATTTTTATTTTGCAGTCAATATTTTGATTTTTTTTACTAAAAAAATTCTTAATATTTTAATTGGCTTATTTCTAGATTTCTATTAAGTGATGATTCTTCAATTTAGTTTCAATGTTGAGTAAATGGAATCATTATATTAACGAAGTGAAGAAATAATTTTATTTCTATATCATTGGATGAATTGCAATTTCGGTCGTTGAGGAAATAATAGAATTGAATATAACGAAAGAACATCATTATATGAAACGACTAATTAGAAAGTTTCCCAATATTATTCCCAAATTTGTTGCTAAATAACATTGCAATTGGATTTTGTATTGATTTATTAATTATTACTTTACGAATAAATTAATCAATTTGTTTGTTGTTATTAATTAATTTTTTGTTAATAAATTAATTAGAAATATACTTTATTATATAAAAAAAATGAGCAAACAAAATATTTACATATTAATGTATAGACCACGGACAGGTAGTATCAAATTACAAAGTTATATAATTATGCAAAGTATAATTATGATAAATTAAAAACCAATTTAGTATTGAATCATTGTTTATTCTAACTTTCAAAATTGTTAAAAGCGTTAAGTGCATATCAAACAGAAGACATCTGTTTAATGTAAACTTTAGAGAGCGGATTATTATGCAAAACTAAATAAAGATCCTAAGAGACTTTGGAGTAATTTAGACAGAATTTAAAAAAAGTTTTATAGCGGTTTCAAAGGACTATGAGACAATCTTAGAATCTAAGATGGTTTTAATATTAGTTATACGCAGATTTACAGAAGTATTAGAAATAACTGAGAAGTTTCTAAAATCTTTTTAAATGACTGTTTTAAAAATAAATAATAAATAATAAAATCTTAGAGAACAAGAAAGGGCATTTACCAGGTTTTTAAAAATTATATTTGGAATTACATATTATTTTAAATGCGTAGGCACCCTTTTTATATGTTAGTTGTGTGCGATAACAGTTCTATACAAATATGTGGGACCTACAGTTTAACGTGAAATCTAAAACACACCACTAGAGTGGTTTACTGGGTAAATACTTGCACTAAATCATTGCGCTACGGTTCCAGAATATACCAAAAGAATGTAGATTGCAATGTGTAGACTTTGAAACTGCTACAATTGTAGAAACATTACAACAGAAGTCTTAGAGTACAGTATTAGTCTTAACTCACTTTTAAAGGTTTGAAACGGCTTTAGAAGGGATATGGTATAAAAGAAGGATGTCTAGAGTCATAATTACAAAATATATTGCGTTTAAAAGATATTATAAGACTCCACTAGATTTTAGAGTGCATTGGAAAGGGTTTTGAACTTAACGGACTTTAGCAAGAAGAAGACTATTGGCAGTGTTAGAGAATACTTTGAAGACTTTGAAAGTATCGAAGAAAACACTTAAAGGTTTTTAGCAAATTTTAGAAAATCCAAGAACGTTTGAAATTTATTAAAGACTTTGAAACAGATTTTTTTGAGGATTCTAGAAGATTTTCTTAAAGTTAACGGCTTTTATAAAGTTTTTATAGATTTTACTAGAAATTTAGAGAATTTTAACCGTGCTTTTATATAGAGTACTGCAAACATTGTATAAAACTTTAAAGCAACTTTTTTGGAAGATATTGATTTAGTTAGGCACTTAGATTACAATTATTAGGCGTTTGAGAATAGAACTTTGGCGGTTTTTAGAAGATTTTGGATTGATTGATTGGGCTTTAAGAGGTCATTATTTTTTTGTAAAGATTATAGAAGACTATGAGTGGGAATTTTAAAGAACGCTATCTCCCTAAAGGACCCGAGAAATCTGAAAAAACTGTAGAAGACTTTAAGGAATTTCCAAAATAGAATAGAGAGACTAGAAAAATCTTAGAGAACTTTAAGAAAAGATTTTTAGGATATTGCAAGAACTATAAAAGATTTTACTAAAGTTGATTTACTAATTTCTAACGACACGTATTATGAGAGTTGTTTAGAAATTGTAAAGGTTTGTAGAAGACTTTGCGAGGCTTGACAAGTGTTTTGCTAGGTTTGAGGTATTAGAGGTGGCTCAGGAATTTTTAACGGTTCTTAAAGACATATGTCCAAACAGACCAACTTTGGTGAAATGGGCATAAACATAAATGGCAAGAAAATGAACTATCTGAGATTTGCGAATGATATCTTAATTATTGCAGATAGCCAAGCTAAACAAATGATACAGAAGCTCAATGCAGCATCAAACTCTGTTGGGCTCAAAATCAACACCAGCAAAACTCAATACATGACAAATCTTGTTATGATCGAGGCAATTGAGATTGATAGGACAAATATAGAACAAGTAAGCTCTTATAAATATCTTGGTCACGACATCTCTATAGGTAGAGACTAAACCAAACCCGCGAAATTTTGATGATAACAGGTCTAACTTGGGCGGCCTTCGGAAAGCTGCGAAACATCTTTAAATCAGATGTTCCAACATGCTTAAAAAGGAAAGTATTTGATCAGTGCATATTGCCTGTGCTAACTTATGGTGCTGAAACACTAACCCTCACAAAGAACACCACAAATAAAATAAGTATTGCGCAGCGAAAAATGGAGAGGTCGATGCTAGGTGTTTTACTGAGACACAGGGTCCCAAATAACGTAATAAGGGAGAGGTCCGGAGTGACGGACGCAGTTACCCGTATAACAACGTTAAAATGGAACTGGGCCATGTGGCAAAATTTTTGGATAACTGCTGAACCAAGAGAATACTAGAGTGGCGACCTCGAAGAGATGCCTACCGAAAGAGAGGTCGTCCACTAACCAGATTGACCGATGACATCAAACGGATAAAGACCAACTGGATAGAGGCAGCACAGGATCGGCAAGGATGGATTAAGTTACGGGAGACCTATGTCCAGAAGTGGACGCAAATGGTCGGATGATGATGAAACACTTAAGGCTGAAAAACTATAAGAGTTTTAAAGGTTATTGAGAGGATTATAGAAGATTTTGAAGGTTACTAAGAAAGAGCCCTCAAAAGCTTTAAAGTGTTTTACTTACTTTGGTCTGAATAGACAAAGAAACCGTAACAAGAAAAGAATTTAATGGTTTGGAAAGACTTTGAGAGAGTTATTAGAGGTGATCTAAAGACTTACCGCTCCTGTACTACCCATTTTGAAGGTTTGAGAAGGTTTAGAGAATTTTACGCAAAAGATTTACTATTAGATAACCAAGAAAGTTTAAACAAATCGTAACAGTTCTTAGAAGGTCTTTGACAGGCCTAGAACAATGTAAGATTTTGAAAATTACTAAAGGTGATTTAAAGGCCTGAGAAGACTTTAGAACACGCATTAGATGAGTTAAAGACTTGAAAAGATTTTAGAAGGTTTGAACAGTTTTTGAGATTTACTAAAGGTGGTTTAAAGACTTTTAAAGATTTGTATAGGTCTGAGAAGGCTCTGTTATGGAAGAGTTTAATAGTTACTGTAAGTGATTCTAAAAGGAAAGATAATTCGGACTTTGAGAGCGAATTGAAAGACCTGCGAAGAATTTAAAAGGTTTTGAGCAGTTTTTTTGTAAGAAAGTATTTTTTTTTTATAATATTAACTTTTTTTAATTAATTTTTTTTGTTTGGTTAGGTTAGAAAAAAAAACTTGGATTTTTTTAAATGTTTTCTACTAACTTTTTATTTTACCAATTTTTTTTTAATTAAGAATAGTTCTTAGGTTTGTTTAAAATTTGAATTTTACTGTTATTAATTTAAGTGATTTTTACCGTTATTGGTCAGTTTTTCAAAATTGCCGATTGCAGCTATTTTTATGAAAAGTTGTATCTCTGCCATGTATATAATTGTAATTTTTTTTTGTTACAGGTGAGTTTCAAGTCTAACTATTCTTCTAAAATCTCATTGGCAGTAAGTTATATTATCATAAATAAGTAAAAAATGAACTACCATTTAATAATTTAAAATTATTGATTGTAATAGAAATTTTGTATATTTATAAAGATAATTGTAAGAAATTTGTAGTACAGTTAAGTCGTTATACAGAAAAAGATTTATCATTTAAATTTAATACACTAGTGTATCAAGGTACACTGATAAAGGGTGCATACCTTGAAACACTAGTGAATGTGTCTCATACTGGGTAGAGAGGAAATTTACATAAAATACATTATTTATTAAATTTAAATGATAAATCTGTTTTGTTAATTAGATTCAAATATAGTTTACCGTTGTCTGTCCGTATTAAAGATTTAACTGTTCCGCAGACTTAGCGAATAGAGGGCGTTGCGTTAGCACCTCTCATATATTTTTACATAAAAGGTCTCTGACCAGTGAGATGCTAGGCACACTGATGAAGGGTGCATACCTTGAAACACTATTGTATGTGTCTCAAGCTAGGTGGAGAGGCAATTTACATAAAATACATAATTTATTAAATTTAAAAAGATAATTACTGAAATATTGTTATATGTTTGAAATTTAAATCATATTTTTTGAACATCTTCTAATACTTTACTTGGATTGGTAAATTTTTTTGTTTATGTTGGAGTACAAGCAGTCTACCTGGAATCTTTGGTAGAATGTGCTTATTTGGCATTATTTAGATTTAAACAAAAGATTGTGAATTTTTAAAATCGTGTTCTGGAAGACCTTTTTTGTTGAAGAAAATAGAAAATTTTGGGAATTACTGGAGGTGATATAAAGGCTTGATGAGACTTTAGATCACTCTGTGAAGTATTTGATAAGTTTGAATGGCCTGAACAATTTAAAAAGCCTTAAACAGTGTTTAAGTTAAGTATAAGAAGATACAACTTTTGAGAACTACCAGAATTGGTTTAAGGACTTTTGATGCTTTTAGAGATCTGTGAAGGTGTGAGAAAACTATAGAATCATGAAGGAGTTTGAGAAATATTATAGGTAATTTATTTTAAAAGGTTATTACTAAGACAATAGGGACTTAATGCTATAAAGAAAGGCTTAAAAAAATTAAACTTTTTTTAGAAGACTCTGGGAAGAAAAATAGAACATTTTGAGAATTAATTGAGGTGATTTAAAATTCTGCAAATATTTTAGAATGTGAAATTTGAAGAGTTTGAAAGACCTACGAAGACTTAACAAGGTTTGAACATTTTTGATTATGAAAATTTTTGAGATTTAGTTTAAAGACTTTTGATGCTCTTAAAGATTTGTCAAGGTCTAAGAAGACTTTAGTTTTATGGAAGGGAAGAATTTGGGAGTTACTATAGATGATTAAAAAAGGATCTTATGAAGAAAATAGGGATTTAAATAGCTTCTGGATGAGAAAAATAGAAAGTTTTGAGAATTACTAGAGGTGATTTAAAGGCCTGAGAAGTTTTGTGAAGTTCTAGATGAGTTTAAAATGGCAGCAACGACTTTGAACATTGAAGATAATTTTTGAACCACTAGAGGGGTTTAAAGGTTTTTTATGCTCTTAGAGACATTTGAAGGTTTGCAAAGACTATAGATTTATTTGAGAGCTACTTTAGGACTTGCAAAGATAATTTGAAAGTTACTGAAAGCTACTAAGAAAAGCTCGGAAAAGTTTTTTGGCGAAAATAGAAGATCTTGTGATTTAATAGAAGTGATTTAAAGGTCTGAGAAGGCTTTGCGAAGGTTTTAGAACGTTCTGAGCAGTTTTTTATGAACATAAGGTTTTTTTTGAGAACTATTGGTAGTGGTTTAAAGACTTTTGAGCTATCAGTGAAGGTCTGAGAAGACCATAGAATTAATGAAATAATTTTAGGAAAAGTTTTTTTAAACAAAATAGGTGATCTGAATAGTTTGGAACACTCTGAAGTCTTAGATGAGTTTGTAAGGGATGCGAAGAGTTTAGAATATTTTTGATGCTTTTAAAGATCTTTAGAATCATGAAAAAATTTTAGAGTTACTATTAGTCATCCTAAAAGAATTTTGCAAAAAATAGGAGTTTTGAGAAATGCTACTAAGAAAGGCTTAACAATTTAAACTGTTTTAGAAGACTGAGAAGTTTTTTTGGAACAAATAGATTTTTTTGAAAGAACTAGAGGTGATTTAATGGTCTAAGAAGAAACTTTTCTGTGAAGATTAAAATAAATTTAAAAAGCTCTGAACAGTTTTTTTTTTACCAAAATAGAAGAAGAAAGTTACTAGAGGTAATTAGGGGCTTAAGAATAGTTTAGAACACTCTCTGAAGTTTTAGATGAGTTTGTAAGGCCTGTTGAGAATTTAGAAGATTTTTGATGCTTTTAGAGATCTTTAAAGGTCTAAAAACTTAAGAAGCATGGAAGAATATTAGAGTTACTATTGGTCATCTTAAAAGAGTCTTGCAAAAAATAGGGATTTTGAGAAATGCTACTAAAAAAGGCTTAAACAATTTAAACTGTTTTAGAGGACTGAGAAGTATTTTTGGGAAAAATGGAATTTTTTGAAAATAATTAGAGGGAAGATTTTAAGATGAAACTTTTTTGTGAAGTTTCAAATAAATTTAAAAGTCTTTGAAAAGATTTTTCTTTTATAAACATAATAGTATTTTGATGTTCTTTGAGATGTGTAAAAGTTTGAGAAAACTATAACATCATGGACAAAATTGAGAGCTGTTATAAGTGATTCTAAAAGGATTTTGCGAGAAATAAAGACTTTCATAATTACTAGATGCTACTAAGAAAGTCTTAAGATTTTGGATAGAAATATAGATATTTTTTAGAATTATAAGAGTTTTAAGTAGACTTTAGAACACTCTGTGAAATTTTAAATGAGTTTAAAAGGCATGTGAAGAATTATTAAAATTTTAATGCTTTAAGAGATCTGCCTGGGAAGACTATAGAATCATGAAAAAGTTTGAAAGCTGTTTTGGGTTATCTTGCAAAGAAAATAGGAATTTTGAGAGTCAACGACTGCAATAGCAGAAGTAGAGAAAGGATTAATAAATTCAAACGTATTTTAGATGACTTTGATAAAGTTTTTTAGAAAATAGAAGAAACCATTTGAAGATTTTTGAACACTACTAGAGATGGTTTTGGGTGCTCTTAGAAGTTTATGACAGTTTGAGAAGATTTAAACATATTTTAGAAGATTTTAGGAAGTTTTTTTGAGAACATTTTGAAAACTATAGATGATTTAATGGCTTGAGAAGTTTTTAGAATACTAATAATGAGTTTGGAAGAATTTAAAAGATGGTTTAAAGACTTTTGATGTATCTAAAAATCTGTGAAGATCTGACAAGAATAAAATACTCTGTGAAGTCTTGGATGAGTTTGAATGACCTGTGACAAATTTAAAAAGTTTTTAATAAAAATAATACATTTTTGAGAACTATTAGAGGTGTTTTAAAGACTTTTGATGCTTTTAGAGGTCTGTGAAAGTCTGAAAAGACTATAAAATTGTAAAAAAGTTTAAGAGTTCTTATAGGTGATTCCAAAAGGATCTTGCAAAATTGGGGACATTGAGAGCTACTGGAAGTTACAAAGAAAGGCTTAAAAAAATTATTCGAGTTTTAGAAGTCTTTGAAAAATTTTTTAGGAAGATTTTGCGAATTGCTAGAGGTTATGTTAAGCAAAAAATACTGGGAAATTTTTAGAACGATTTGAGCAGTTTTTCTCTGAAAATAGAAAGTTTAGATGTTTTTATTGTTCTGAAAAAAAAACGATAGAATTATTGAGGAATTATTGAGAAATTTTACTAGGCTAAAAAGAGAGAGACTTGAGGAGAGTTTACATAGATCTTGCGAAGTCTTGAAAGATTTTGTGAGTAAAATAGAAGTTTTGAGAAAGAAAAACTATAGAAGGCTTTTACAATTTTTGTGAAGCTTAAAATCTTGCGAATAAAATAATGACTTTGATTAATACAATAATACAGATTTTGAAAATTACTACAAGTGATGGTAAAAGCTTGAGAAGACTTTAGAACACATTATAAAATTTTAAATGTTTTTAGAGCTCTGAGGAGACCATAGAATCATAAATAATTTGATGGATAAATGAACTTGAGAAATCTTACAGAGTTTTGTACGTAAATTAGAAGATTTTTTGAAGATGACAGACTTTTAGGTTTTTTTGTGGACTATAAGAGCTACTGTATATTGCTAAGAAATTTTTTAAATATTTAAACGTAAATTTAGAAGAGTTTGAAAAGTTTTTTGAGAAAAACAAAAAAAATTGAGAACTACTAGAGATGAGAAGACTTTAAAACACTGTGAAGTCTTATACTAGATTAAAAAGTTTGCAAAGAAGCTTCTGAACAGTTATTTTTATTAAGATTTTTGAAAATTATTAATGGTTGTTTGAAGATTTTTTATGCTTTTAGAGGTCTGCAAAGACTAAAGAATCATGAAAGAATTTGAGAGTTAATTTTAGTGAAAGTTTTAATCGATTTTTTGAGAATTGTGGAAAACTATTAGAGTTTAAAGAGATCATAAATACTTTTATTGACTACTTTGAGGTGACTTAAAGACTAACAGGATTCTATAAAAGTTTTGGGAGAGGGTCATATAAGACTCTGAATGCTATAATAGCAATTAAAGAGTTTTATAAAAATGTTAACAGAAATTTTGAGATCTTTTTGAAGGCGTATTTGAGAATGATGGTTTTAAAACAGAAGGCACCACACCTTTTATCTTAAAATTTGATTCATAAAGATGAAGGTGAGTTGACTTAAAGTTTGAAAGTGTTTGAAAAGGTTTAATAGATTTTTTGAGAATTGTACGAATTATGACTAGTTTTAAGTATTATTGAATACTTTGAGGTGACTTACTGGTCAACCTCTTACAGAATATTGCAAGAATTATATAAGAAGTTTTTGCGAGTATTACAGAAGTCTCTGAAAACTACTATAGCTATTAAGTAGTTTATAAAAAATTTAACATTTGTTAGTAGAACATCTTAAAAGGCTTGAAGAAGATTTTTTGTGAAGCTCAATAGAATTTTGCAAAGAAAATAGGAACTTTAAGAGCTACTGGATGATAAAAATAGATTAGAAAATTTAAACGTATTTTAGAAGACTTTTTTTTAGATAAAAAAAAGATAGAGATGATTTAGAAGACTTTAGCACACTTTATGAAGTCATAGATGAGCTTTGCAAATACTTTAGAACGTTTTGATCAGTTTTTTTTTAAGAATTGCGAGTTTAAAGATTTTTATGCTTTTAGAGATCTGTGAAGATTTGATAATACTATAAAATCCTTGAAGAATTTGACATCTACTAGAGGTGATCGTAAAAGTATTTTTTGAAGAAAACAGGGTCTTTAAGAGCTCCTAGATGCTACTAAGAAAGCTTTAAAAAATTTAAATGTATTTTAGAAGACTCTGGAAAGAAAATAGAAAAAAAAATTGAGAATTACTAGAAGTAACTATAGAACATTTTGTAAAGTTTTAAATGAAAGACTAACTAAGACTTGGTGAACGGTTATTTTTTTTATGAAGATAGATTTATTGGAAAACTACTGCTTTTAGATATCCGAAAAGTGCTGTAGAATCATAAAAAATTAAATGTGTTTTAAAAGACTTTCAGAAGGAATATAGAAGATTTTGAGAATTACTAGAAGCAATTTAAAGACCTAAGAAGACTTAAGAACATTTTGTAAAGTTTTAGATGAGGTTGAATGACCTGTGAAGACTTTAAAATGTTCTGAATTGTTTTTTATAAAGGTTTTTGAGAATTACTAGTGGTGGTTTGCTTTGATGATTTTAGAGGTCTGAAAAGACTTTAGAATTACGGACGAATTTGTGAGCTACTATATGTGACTATTAAAGTTTTGAAGATGTTTGAGATGTGTAAGAAGAGAGAGACTTGAGGAGACTAGACAACACATTAAATTTTTTTGCAAGTAATATAGAAAACTTTTAGAGAAGGACCTAGAAATTTTAAAGCATATTGCGAGGATCATAGAAGGTCAAGAAACTTTTATGAGAATACTTTGAGCAGTCTGGAAGGATATTTTTGGAGTTATTACAGACAACTAAGGAAGCATTAAAGGATTATGATGAGTTTATAAAGAAGAAGGTGAGGTGACTCAAAGTCTAAAAAGGTTTTTACAAAAAAGTATTTTTGATAATTGTAGAAAACTATTAGAGTTTGAAAGATGAATACTTTTAAGGATTATTGACTACTTTGAGGAGACTTAAAAATCAAACCTCTTACAGGAAATTGCAAGGGTTTTATAAGAAATCTGTGAAGATTTGAAAAGACTAAAGAATCATGAAGAATATGAGAGTTACAATAAGTCACTAAAAAAGTTTTAGAGATGTTTAAAGGATTTAAGAAAAAAGAATCTTGAGAAGGTTTTACTACGAAAAAGTTATTTAGTCTTGAAGAGTGCATTGAGTAAAATATTAGATTTTTTTAGAAGGTTCTAGAAACTTTAGGCATATAGCGAGTATCATAGAAGGTTTAGTGACTCTCAAGAGATTACTTTGAGAGGTTCGAAAAGAATTTTTGAGATCTTCTAGGAGGCGTATTAGAGATTATGACGGCTTTAAAAAAGAAAGTACTTTTTCAACTTAGTCTGAAAGTTTCTGAAGTTTTAAAGAATTGTGTGAAACTATAATTAAAGATCAAAGAGCTTAGTGATTTTTAATAGCTGTTAAGAGAGTTTGAGAGTGCTGAGAACACTCTAAAAGATCAAGTACAAAATTATTAAATAAATTATTATTTCTTTATGATTAATCAAAAATGAGTTAATATTTGCTTACAAATCCTCTCTCTACTAATCACAAGTATTTATATCCTTATATTATGAAGTTATGCAACATTGGATTGGTAAAGTGTGACAAGGGCAAGAAAAGTAACATCCATCTAAATGGAAAATAATGCTTGATTATTTTTTCTTCACGGCTTAATTTGCGTAAAAGCACTAAATGATGTCCATTACTTGCAATAAAAACACATAATTAAAGTAAACAAAAACCAATTTATAACTTACATAATATCCACAGCGTAAAAATACAATCCAGGTGTGTCGTGTTTAGACAAAAATATTCTATTTTCCTTCGTATGGATTGTGTTACAATATTTTTTATTTCCTTTCATTTAAATTAATTTTGAAGTAGTGCATCGTTAGTCAATTGTAATAATGGCTTAATTGGATTCCAGAATCATTATTTTTAATCATGAAGTTAATAGTGTAAACAGTGGGATACCCATATTGTGTCTTAAGTATGATTTATGATTTAGAATTGTATATAAATATGACTAGTCAAGAATTTAGAATTTCTTTTAGAAAAATTGTTTCATCTGGAAATATTTAAATGATGCAATGGGTTGAGTTGGTTTGGTTTATATTGGTTATGTTATGAATGAAGAAGAAAGTGCTTTTTGCAAAACCAGTTCGAAATTCGATGAAATAATCGACAATACATTAATTTGCTATGGTGAATTAAATATGTTTAATTAACCTTTTAATTCACACCTCGGATGTGTGTAATATTGCAGAATAATTAAGTTTGCAAACGGATTGCGAAAGCGTTGCAGGTGTAATAGGTGTAATGGATATATCGTATTCATTCATTCTTTATTTTGGTATTTTAAGGTTGTATAGTCGACCTTTTGTCGGGCATTAGTTGCGCCTCCGTGCATCCGTGTAAATAGGAAAATACTACAGCAGAGACTTCCAATTATAGAAAATTATGGTAAATACTAGAGTGTGCATTCTAGTGAATAAGTGGAAGATTTAATCTTCATACTCCACCTATTTATTACATACGGCTAAGTGCTAAAGTGCAAATAGTATGGTGCTAGTACTGTGAACAAGGCATGATAATTGTCATTATATAATTCAGCCTTCGATTTATAACCTATCAATTCTACAACTGCTATAAATTCTGCGTTTATGTGTAATGTTTATTTACCGTTTTTTTAAATTTATTTATTTATTTGTTGTATGCGTTCGAAAGAGAACAGCATATATCATTGCGTTTTTGCAAATAATTATCTAAGCTCTGGTTCGAGCACGTGATTTTTAGCCTGCGTGCATTTCATAATTGGAGGCAATGAACCTAAAGGGTCAACATTGGCACCCCCTTGTTTAGAAACGAACGATTACTTTTTAACTGTGTCTGATACATTCAAATACATTTACACCTATTGGGCGATGACCTTTATTTTCAAATGTAATAAATTAATGTTATTACATATGCTTCACTGCACAATATACACAACTGTTTAGTTTAATTTCGTTTTGTAAGTCAGAAATCAGACGAGGTGTTCTTTCTGTTCTACTCTTATTATACATGAACTTTTTCTATTTAATTATGCCCACGTCCTCCCAAATGCAACTATTAATTCTCATCATCTTATTTTTAGCCAAACCCATGTGTTTGTGTTCCAGTATATGCAATTAGGTTACGATATTTTTTAAAACATTACTTGGTTTTTTTTAGATAATATTTCTTCTTAAAAGAAAATTTGCTTTATACTAAGTAAAACTATGAAGATTTTGTTGCGTTGTAGTGAAATTGTCTAATCATATAATATTAATGAATACTTTTGACTAGAGGCGTCAATGTATTCGCAAACAGCCCGCAGATTTGAGACAAAACTTAAAAATGAAAAACAATTTTTTTTTTATTTTGTGGGTATTTTCATAATTTGAGGAAATGATTATTTTAAAAGCTACAAGTGGAAACTTTGAAACGCGTCTTAAATATTTTGAGAACTAATTAAAAGAGAGGTTCTGGGAAGATTTTAGATGACTGACGAGCATTAAAGAATGTTTACAAGATTCTAGGATTATAATAGCAGATCTTTATAGTCTGTGTAATGATTATAGAAAATTTTAAGAACCGCTAAGTTTGACTTAGGTAGTCTTATCAGCCTAAAAAGGACTTGGTGAATCTGAGCATATCGGAAGAGTTAGAAAGTTATAGCGGTTCTTTGCAATCTGAGAAGCAGTGGCGTAGCAATGCGGAAGGGGTCACATTTCTTTTAAATCCGTGTTTGGTGGGACTTTTTTCAATTTTGGCGTCTAAAATTTTTACCTACGCCACTGCTGAGACGACTTAAAAATGTATGGGCAATTTAGTAGTCTTAGATGCACTAAAAAAACTCTCAAAACTTCCAAAGTATTCTAAAAGTCTCCAAAAATGTTCAAAATATCCCAAAATGCAGGAAGAATAGTTTATCACAAAAAAAATTGTCAAAAGTCTCACTCAAGTTAGTCAAAAGTTTTCCAAAAAGCAATCGCAAGTTTTGATGTAATCTTTTTCAAAATTTCCAAAATATTCTGTTAGTCTTCAATGATGATCAAAATAACAACCAAAATGCTGAAAGTCTTCAATAATGATCAAAATAACTATTAAAAATTATGTCTGCTTTAAGAATAGTACAAAATCGCAAAAAAAAATTCTTAAAGCCAGCAATTCGGAATACAAGAGTTTTCAAAAATGTTGTTAAGTCTCAAAAAGGTTTCTCAAAAATAGTCAAAGATCTAGAGGTAAACTAGAGGTATTCTAAAAAGATTCTGAAAATTTCCAAAATATGCTAAAAAACACAGCAGATGTTCAAAATATTCCAACCAAAATGCAGAAACTAAAAAAAAAATCCAAGATAAACGCAAATATTCTTGAAAAACACCAACTAAAATAAGAGACCAATGTCTAAAAGTTTCAAAAAGTGTGTTCCAAGAAGTGCACAAATGATTCAAAAAAATCTAAAGTCTCTAAATAATGGTCAAGGTTTCCAAATAATGCCAACAGTCTCCAAAAATATTCAAAAGTTTCCAAGCAAAATTGATTGATTCTAAGAAAACTCCAAAGCCTTCGCCAAAAAAACAAAACTTTCAAACAAAAAGCAAAAAAAAACCTCTTTCAAAAACTGCAAAAATAATTAAGTGTGTCCAAAAGTCCATCAAAAGTAGTCAAAAACTGTTTAGTAGTCTTAAGGTGCAATAAATAAACTCTCAAAACTTTCAAAGTTTTCTGAAAGTCTCCAAAAATGTTCAAAATATCCCAACAAAATACAGGGCAGGCACTAATCATAATGCAATCACAAAAAGCAAAAGTCTCAAAAAATAGCCAAAGGTCTTCAAAAAACAATGTTCAAAGTATCCAAACTAAATTCTAAAAAAAAAAAACAAAAAATCTAGTTAAAAGAAATACTATCTTTCTAGATAGATCTCGAATATCTTCCAGATACTGCAAAAAAAATTATAAACATTCCATGTCTTCAAAAGTATATCCAAAAGATAATCAAAGGTCTTCCAAAAGTAATGAAGTAATCTAAAGATCAAAAAAGTTTCAAAATTTTCAAAATTTCCAAAATATGCTAAAAGTCCTCAATAATGATCAAAATAACTATCAAAAATGTCATCAAAATCTCAAAAAGGTTTTCCAAAAAGTAACTTCGATGTAATCTGAAGCTTCTAAAATACTCAATACTCATCCAAAAATGTTGTAAATTAGCAAGGAATGGTGATTAATTTTAGGAAAAGTCCTGAGTCTTTGCTGAAAATTCAAAATTTTTAAAAAAAAGTACAAAATCTCTCATCAAAAAAGTACAACATTTTCAAAAAAAAACTATACATACTACTTAGAATTTTTGAACATTATCAAAAATTGCAAAAAGATTATAAACATTCAAAGTCTCCAAAAATATCTTGTAAATGGTCTTGCAAAATGTTAAAATATTCCAAAATATGTCTCAAAATTAAAAACCAACAACTCGGTCCAAAAACTTCAAAAAATGGTCTGAAAATAGTCTTCCATAAAATAATCTAGAGTTTAATTTGTGGGCCAGTTACTTCTTCCACTGTGACCCACCCATCCGCCCAAGTATTAGTTACCAAAGGATGTTCGTCCCACCTCTTATGTGCTTGCATTTAGAAATGAGAGAATTGTTTAACAATAGATCTCTTGATAATTATCGCTTGGGTGGGTGTTTGGGTGGGAACAAAGTTTAATTTGTGAGTAAGTTACTTCTTCCACCCACCCGCCCAAGTGTTAATCATCAAAGGATCCATTGTTCGTCCCACCTCTTGTGTGCTTGAATTTAGATATAAGAGAATTGTTTAACAAAAAATCTCTTGATAACTAACGCTTGGGTGGGTGAGCGGGAACAAAGTTTAATTTGTCAGCGAGTTATTTCTTCTACTGTGATCCACCCAACCGCCCAAGTGTTAGTCATTACAGGATCTATTGTTCTTCCCACCTCTTGTGTGCTTGGATTTAGATATGAAAGAATTGTCTAACAATAAATCTTTTGATAACTAACGCTTGGGTGGGTGGGAACAAAGTTTTATTTGTGGGCGAGTTACTTTTTCTACTATAACCCACCCGCCCGCCCAAGTGTTAGTCATCAAAGAATCTATTGTTTGTCCCACCTTTTGTGTGCTTGGATTAAGATATGAGAGAATTGTTTAACAATAAATCTTTTGATAAGTAACGCTTGGGTGGGTGGTCGGGAACAAAATTTAATTTGTGGGCGAGTTACTTCTTCTACTATGGGAGGTTGAGAAACTTGCTTTAGTATTTTTTTCCGTTTCAATAATTTATTGGTAGTTTTTTCATTTGTTCATGAGGGTATAAAACTCTTTCAAATCAGAAAAAAAAAATTGAAGGAAAGAAAAATATTGTAATTTTTTTCTCTAGATGGGTTTTACTGCGCCAGATAAGCACGACACTGACTATTTTCTATGTAAAACTGTTTGCAAAACTCAAATTTCTGAAGATTTGTTGTCACAATGATCTAAAACAGCAGTTTTGTCTCTTTAGCGTCATGAAATCGTCTACTCTTTTTTTAAGTTTTGAAAACAGGAAGTATTTGTTAGGATCCAAGTCTGAATTGTAGGGGAGATGATTGATTTCTTATGACAGTTTGATCAATCTCAGCAGTGTGCACAGGTGCATTGTCCTGGCCCCTTTTGTAAAGTTTCCTTGACGCTTTGCCCGATAATTATCTTTTAACCTATGTAATAAGGTAGCATAATAAGCGCTATTTATCATGGTATTTCTTTCATCATGATGCTTTTACAATTTCAGAAGATTGTGGCCATAATCTTGTTGGTTGACGGGGATACCCTGGCATTTTTTGGTGGTGGTTTACCTGCACGCCGTCATTTCTTTTGGGCAAAGGATTATGATACTAGATCATAGTTTTATCCGCCGTAACAATAGATTGCAGAACTTCTTCTTGTTCTTTCTCACAGCTTTAAAAAAATATTGAGCATTTACTTTATTTATACCCAAATTGTTATGGAATACTCCGCAAATTGATGTATTTTTTCTTTTTTTTTAAGGAGGGAGAGGAACAATCTTTTAAAGACTTTGCCGGATTTATTTGGGAATGGCTCTTAAACGCTTACCGACTAAAAAACCTTTTCCTAGACTAACGTCTGTGGAATCACCGTTAAGTATTTTGTTGCAGCGATCTTTGGTTATTCAATACTTCTTCATTCACTTATACGCATAGGTTTCTTATCAGACCTTGCCTGCCTGGCTTCGGCTTGACGGTCTATTTTTTTCTGTTCTTTCTTCTTGATAATTTTTGTAGCTTGATTGTCTATTATCTTTCATGTATCTTTGCTTTTGAGCATATACTTTATCATATTTTTGGCTGTCAGATCTTAACCTCCAGTCGTCCTCTGCTTTGTGCACTGCCACCTATTGCATTGGAACGTGGTGTGTTTGGGTGTATCCACTTCGTCACAGTATACGCATCGGTCACTCTTTACTATGTTTATCTTTTTCAGGTAGACCTGTCAGGTTTTGGGTAAGGTGGTATCCAACTTTCCCGTGTTTTCTCTTAACCCATGGAATCACTTTTGGTCACTTTAGGGTTTAGCTTCTTTATCCATCTTTCCGTGTTACCTTCCACGTCCCAGCTTCCCATTTTAAAAGAGTTTCAGCTCTGGTCACCTTCTTCTGAGCATTCTGGTTTGTACCAGGCGTGTATTTTCTTTCCAGGATCATGAGGTGTATGGGGATGGTCCCTGCTACTACCTGTATGGCCCTGCCATACGTATTGCCATACGTATTGCCATACGTATTGCCATCTTTCTCTGTACTTCTTCTAAAAATTTTCTGTACTTTGGAATCTGTGCACAGTTGCTCTACGTGGGGGTTTGTATAGTACGATGGAGTTGGCTACCGAGCTGGCTCTTCCGATATTAGGCAGCAGTTGCGCAAATGCTGCTACTGTTTTTCTAGCCTTTCTGGTAGTCTCTGCAATGTGGGCTTCCATGTGCAGATTTCTGCCAAAACGGACTCCGAGGTATTTGGCGCTGTTTTTGTTGGTGACAATGACATCCCCTACTTTTACGGACACAGACATTACAACCGCTTCAGTTTTCTGAGGGGCGAGTTCTAATCTTTTTTTTGCCAACCACATTTTTAAGCGGTTTGCGGCGTACTCAGCATTCTTTTCATCATCTGCATACTCTACTAAAGTTGTATTCTCCGGCATAATTTCTCTGAGCATCCTGTCGTAGTAGGTGTTTTATAACGTGGGGCCAAGAACTGAGCCTTGTGGTATCTTGCAGGTCATCTCCAACTTGCCGCTGCCAACCCGGATTACTCTATTGTGTAGGTATTCGCAAATTTGTCTGACAAGCTTCGGCATCACTTGCCTTCTTTTCAAGTCCATAATAATGCCTTTCCAAGGAGCCGAGTTAAAGACATTTTTGACGTCCATCGTTAACAACACTACAAAATTATGTTTCCTTTTGGCTTCCTCTAACCTTTGGATAGCGTCTAGCGTTGACTTGCCTTCCGTAAAACCATACTGCTCATGGGACAGTTTACCTGTTCTCAGTATCTGTTCCAGCAGTTTCTTATTTAAGATCAGTTCAAAGAGTTTTCTTAAGCTATTTAGTGCATAGTGGTATGTAGGCTGCAGCGCCGATACCTTTGCCTGGTTTCTTGATTAGTATCAACCAGCCAGCTTCCACTCTTTGGGAAAAAAGTTTTTTCTCCTGTGGAAAAAGCTTGCAAGTCAGTTTTTTTCTGTTTTTTTTTTCTGACAAGGCTATTAATTTTTTGACTACTATTTTATGTCCGGTTGTCGTCTACCTCAGTACATAGTTTGTCGATGTATCTGACAGCCCTGACATTGCTGATAATTTCCTCACTTTTAATCGGCCATCACTTTGGATCAGTTTTTCAATAAAGGCGATTGACTCTTCTGTGATCACTTTGAATGGTTGATTAGAACGCGAGTCATCTTCTAAAGACTCATGGCCCATCTTCAACCTTTTGGTCTAATTTTTTACAATGAAATAAGGTAAATTTTAGCCGTATACGCTATCTAATTTTTGTTTAATTTGATGAGGGGCAAGACTTTTTAATGCGAAGAATTTGGCATAGTAAACCTAACGATGTTTGTCTGGATATGACTACACTACAAGACTATTTAAAGTAGAAGGTTGAAATTACACATGTACGTTAATAAAGCATCACACTTTACTGACATTTGGTCTGAAGTTTTTAAAAATGTAGTAGGTCAGAAATTTATGGCTTATTGTACATCACCAGAGTGGCGACGCTAGTCCGAACTTTAACTAGTGTCGGATGGTTGCATTAAAGCAATCAACAAACAATCTGTCTGGTGGCTAGTGAGACTGGTTGCAACATTTGTTGCGCTGCTCTGGAGTTCTAGTGAAGTATTGTACGTATAATATGAAAATGACGTTTTAGCCATGTACACGCTACTGTTAGCGCAGCTTCTTCTCTGCCCGGTATGCTGGCAACTTACATTACAGGTAGACTTTCAGTTTTTGAACCATTGAAGAGATTATTAATCTACTTTGGACCAGAGAAGGATTTTACTCGTTGACAAGACGGATTGGGGAGTGGGATATTCGTTGGGTATATACTTTTGAAAAAAGAAGATGTATGCGCTATTAAGATGGCTTGCTGCGAAAAGTTGTAGAAAAATCTTTTAGAATACTACTGGAGAAGTCTCAATAATTACTTTGAGACTTAGTCACTTAAAAAGGGCTTTCGAGAAATTAATTTGTTTTAAGAACTTTTTTAAACATCTAGAAAGATTCTTACAGAATTTGTGAGAATTATAGAAAGCTTTGACAACTACGCGAGGTGATATAAAGCGCCAGTTACACCTCTACTTTTGGACAAAATTTAAGCGTTTGCTCTCATTAACCCTGGTACCTGCCTTGCTAAAACAAAAATCTATGCGTTACAGAATTTTATTTTGAGAGAAAGAAGTTCTGTTTTATGAAATTAAATTTTATCAGCTTGGTTTTTGTTGCTGCAACAGCTTTCTGTCTAGCAATTTTTTTAATTACCCGTTTTGCATGAGAAAGGAGTTTTTTCATAAGTTTTTTGCCTGCTGCTTTTTTGTTTTTTGCACTGCGGTTTTTGTTTGCTCTTTTGTTACTCCGATTGCGCTTTAACCTAATAAATTTTTTTTTGTGTTTTTTTGATTATTTGCTCTATTTCTATTATTAATTTTGTTGGTTTTTGCATTGAATGCATACAGTGCCGTCTTAGAGTCAAAACTTACGTGCCACGCCTTGTCCGTCTGTTCATTAATGTATTTTAGTAGTAATTTGCTTTAAAAATGGTACATTTGTAATCTATCTTAAAGTTTTTGTTATATTTGTCTTTTCTGTATACTGCAAAGCATTTTTTGGACGGCATAAAGGCACTTTTTAAACCGGAAGTTTGTGGGCCAATCGTTTTTTTTTTTATTAGTTTAAGAATAGTTTGATTTTTTGTATATGCATTTGCAAACGTACAACTTAATATAGCTTGATCGCTGTAGTAGGCAAATTAATATACACCAAAGTATTTTTTTTTGCTTTGTTACACTTATGCGATTGAGCGTTCTATTTTTTCTGCTGCTGTTTTTTGTGCTTCTTTGATTATTTGCTTAATTTTATAATTAATTTTGTCGGTTTTTGAATTGATCTAATTGCATGAAATACCGCCTTAGAGTCGAATATTACGTGCCACGCATTGTCCGTCTGTTTGTTAATGTATTTTACTGTTGCTCGTAAGGCTAGTAATTTGCTATAAAATTTAAATTCATGATTAGTGTCGAGTAGTTTGCACTAGAGTGCCTGCCGACCCGCCCAAGTGTTTATCATTAAGAGATTGGAAGTTACTTTTTTCTGCAAGCCTTAAAAGTCACTATGTGAGAGGAAGCGATGGTGATACCAATAGACTCCTGATGACCAATCTAATTTTTTAACATTTCTTAAAATTAATCAGTTTTTTATTTCAACAAAAACGTTTTTAGAAGACGATTCTGCATATGAGTTTACGGACGCCGCAGGCACTCCTTTGATTTTTCCGAGAAAAATCTGAGCGTCGAAGCGGATTTGCTTGGGATTGAAGCATGTTTTTGCCGCGATTGGCCTTTCGTTTATAGGACGTCTTTCTTGAAGCAGACAATGAACTCGAAAAACTGCCGGGGGAGTAAAACTTAAAGATTACTTGGTAAACGGTGGCTTGGACCGACTTGCAGTTTTTGGCGTCTGCTTTCTCAAGGCGGTCCTCTTTTCCGGTCAAGTGAAAATTGTTATTGCGCAAATTATTAGGGCTCAACTAAAAATAAATGACAGGTGGTAACGCAATGCCCTCTATTAGGAGAAACGTTGAACTTCGTGAGTGTGTAAGGAGGGCTGTGTAGTACAGTTAAATCATTGCACGAAGAGGCAACGTTTTATTTGAATCGGATGACCGAAACAAATTTATTATTTAAATTTAATAAATGAATTTTATGTAAATTGCCTCTCTGCTCAGTGTGAGACACGTACACTAGTGTTTCAGAGTATGCACCCATTATCAGTGTGCCTAGCATCTCAAATGGTCAAAGAAACAATTTACCTAAAATCACAATAACTATTATACAGTATAGAAATGTGTCAGACAAAATTGTTTCTTTGACCAGTGAGATGCTAGGAACACTGATGATAGATGCATACCCTGAAACACTAGAGTATGTGTCTCACACTGGGTGAAGAGACTATTTACATAAAATAGATCATTTATTAAATTTAAATGAAAAATAAAAGAGTATATTTTTTTATTATTTTGAATTAAAAAGAGTAGAATATACGTGAGCCGTATGTAATTTGCTTGTAATCAAATAATTATGAGTAGTTATATTAGTTATTAATTGACCTTTCACAGACAAAAATTATTAAAAAAAAAAGATGATAAAATAACAGACGATAACAGTTTTCTTTTAATAAATGTAAAGTAGAACATTGCAATTGTGTCTGATTTTAAAAACCAATACTAATGTAGCGAACGGCATACTATAAATGGACATAATTGAATTCCAACGGATCTATAAAATGCTACGTTATTGGTTTATTATGAAACAATACGATTTTTCTTATTTTCTAGAAAAAATAATGCAATAATTTCATTTGGATGATTGATTAGCGTTTATCTATAAAATTATACGGCTTTCTAAGTAAGTATTTTAAACGTGTTCATTCATCTCTTGCAATTTTGTTGTACTGAAGATTTTCCCATAACCGTATTTAGTATTTTTCTTAGATATTAAGCATCAATCGCTTAATAAATTCACTTCGAAATTGAAAGTTATTAGATGTAACATGAGAGTTGGACAAGAATCGTGTCGAATTACAAGCGTTTTGTCCGTTATTAATACAAACTCGAAGTGCACAATACTATGTATCCACATCCGTTACCTTTTGTGCCGGCATTTGCTTAAACATATCCACAGCACAGATTCCCATATAATTTAAATAATACAATCTCCATATAAATGACCCTTCAAGTTAATTCTTTTTGATTAATTATGTGAATTAATACCGAATTGTTTTTACTTTAATTAATGTGTGGGTGGGTGGTAAACTGGGTACATACAATCACATTACATTAGTAGTTTAAAACCAATTGAATTTCTTCACTTAATCATATTGTGAGAAATAAATTAATATTTTTTATTGTTTAATAACATGAAATTATTTAATTGGAGAAAAAGTGTTTTTAATGCACTACTATAAATGGCTGCAATATTTATTATTATTTATACAGTTATAATTGGTAATATTAATAATTATTTTGCTGGGAAAATATGGTCGCAATAGATTTTATATTTTCTGGTGATTCAAACTGTAAATTAGTTTTATAATAATTATTGATTCATAAACGCCTCTTCATTTATTAAAGTGTGAATAAATAATAATTAGAAAACAGGTGATCATTGTTTAGTTTAGTAAAACTTGATATCGATTATAAGTAAACGGTGCTGTATTGGGATTGTGTGGGACTATGCGGGGTTTCTTAAAACTACAGAAAGTTTTATAAACACTGACCGGAAAAAAAAAAATTTATTGCGTAAATATTTGTAATAAATAAAGGCATTTTCTAAGATATATCACAAGTTTCAATAAAACACTTGTTTTTGTAAGCTACTTTCTGATTAACTTTAGTTAATTATGGTTTTGATACTATTTTTTATGTTTTTAGCTATAAAAGCTTTCTTTATATTTTAGTTTTGATAATTTGTGATGAATTATGAATTAAAAGCATTTATTATGTATTCTATACAATTGATGCGTTTTATGATTTGCTTCTTATACACATGCGTTTCTTACGCGTAATTATTTAAATAATTTTTTTTAAATAACTGACGCAACTGATACTTAACTACCCAATCATCCAACCACCACACCGAGCGTTTACGTTGTACATTAATTAATTAAACTTGTCTTCAAACTCACCAATGTTGTAGGCAGATGCCAATTTATGCATCATTTTACTGCAAAAGAAGAGTTGCTTTCTCTCTTCCTCGCGCCGATTCAAGTGCTCTTTCTCGCATTAGAGCGCTACTGCTGTTTATCAATTGAACCTGCACATTATTAACATAATTGTGCAACTAGTAAACATCTAGGCACTGTTATGACAGAATATTTGCAATTGTGCAACTTCAAGAGATAACTTAAATATTGATAATAATGATCATGTAATCAACTATAAGATATACTGTAATAACAGTGTATTTATAATTCCTCATTACTAGTGTAATATGTCTTGCATACAATTTTAGTTTACGTAAGCTTTTTTGCAGTTATTTTGCAACCCCAAGGCCTCATATGTCAGTACACAACATGCTCTCAACGGGTGTTACGCTTAATGCTAGATACGGTGTTAGAGCACATAGCTACAATGATTTTATAACCCCAAGGCGTTAAATGCCAATACACAACATGCTCTCAACGGGTGTTACGCTCAATGCTAGATACGGGGTTACCAGCAGAAATACGAGAGGTGGTAACATTCAATTATATCAAACTACCGGTCTACAAATTTATAAGCTTTGATCTCGTTTGCCCACTCGACTGCTTGTTTTCAAGAAATTGCTTATAACATCTTTCTTTTTTAACTTGATGACATTTGTCAGTTATTCTTTTACGTTTATTAGCTGCCGGAACATGGCAGGTGGTAGTAACATTCAATTTCTTGATGACAAACACTTGGGTGGGTAGGCAAAAAGACCTTTTTTTTTTTTTTTTTTTTTTTTTGTGGCTTGGGAGGAGAATCTTTTAAAGACTGAAAGTGTCGGATTCGCCAGCACGAGGCAGGCGCCTACCGACTAAACTTCCCCCCGGTGATATGCCTGGAAGTTCGAGACCTTAAGCTCATAAACCTTCCGTTGTTAGTTAAAAAGACAAGACAGTGTCGAAAGAGAGGGGACATACGCGCCTTATAGGCTGAGGGAAAAGGAAAGGAGTTTTAGGATATCTTAATCAATTGATTAACCGTTCGCTTGTGTCGCGAAACTTCCTTATCTGGCTCGGCGAGTCGGGCCAGATCAGGATTGGAATGAACCGCGAGATTGTCGAAGTACTTTGCGGCCAAAGCTTCGATATGTCTGCGCAGAGGTGGAATCCCGAGATCGCTTTGAATATCGCGATTCCGGACGAACCATGGAGCTCCAGTGAGCCACCGCAAGGTATTACCTTGGAACGACTCTAACCTATCTAGATGCATATTTGCGGCGGTTCCCCAGATGGGGCACGCATACGTCATCATGGGTCTGATGGTAGACGTGTATAACCGAACTTTATTCCGGAGAGAGAGAGACCACTGTTCCGCCGCAGCATTGGAACCAGAAGATTTTTAGCTAATTTAGCCTTATCGAGTATTGACTGCACGTGCAACTTGTACGTGAGCCCCTTGTCAAAGGTAATCCCAAGATACTTGGCAGAATCGGACCACGGTATGGGAACGTCGTCGAGACAGACGTTATCATGAGGTGCGTTCCGTCGCCGAGTGAAGAAAACGGCTTTGCTTTTCTCCGGCCGGTCATTTAACCAGCATTCCAGATCGTCGGTGGCTTTTTGTAGCCTAGAGGTGATCACCAGAGGTGACCATGACGAGTACAAAAGTACAGCATCGTCTGCGTATTGTGCCATTTTAACCCCGTGCTTCGATCCCGAAGGCATGTCAGCAACGAATAGATTAAAAAGGACCGGAGAGAGAATGGAGCCTTGAGGGACCCCTGCCGTGATATTTCGCGTGGTTGAAACGTGTTTTTGAATTCTAACAGCCAGGGGTAGAACCTTAAATATGAGGCTATCAGCCTTATAAGACGTAGAGGAAATTTTTGACTGAGAAGTTTGTAGAGAAGACCCTTGTGCCAGACTTTGTCAAAGGCTATTTCCACGTTGAAAAGGACCATCCCTGTGGTCTTTTTCCACCTAAAACCTTCCACAATGTGATCAGTCACCCGATTTAACTGGTGGACCGAAGAATGCTTCCAACGAAAACCGTGCTGATGCGAGGGAAGTAAATTATTCGAATCAACGTGATCCTGAATAATATCTAAGATAGCCTTTTCTATGACCTTACTCAAGGCGCATAGTGAACTGATAGGCCGGTAGTTTTGAGGAAACCGCCGGTCTTTCCCAGGTTTTGGGATATTTATGACAATTGAGCTTTTCCAAACCGTAGGAAAATGCCCAGTGCGAAGGATCGCATTAGCAATATTGGTAAGAACCATTATCGCTTTGTGCGAGAACCATTTTAGCGCTCTATTAGGTATTCCGTCAGTGTCTGGAGCAGACCGGATTTTTCGTCTTTGTATGATTTCTCGAATTCGAGACGGTCTCACGCTTTGCAGCGGCGCGTCGTCGTCAGCGGCATTCGGGGCTCTCATAACCACCCTTTCAACCCTTTCGACGTGCTCCGAGTCCAAACAAATGTTCGGGGAGCATTGGAGTTCCAGGCTGTCAGCAAATGCTTCGGCCTTTCCCTCAAGCGAGTATTGTACCCCATTTTTGCCATGAATGGCTGGAATGGGGACCGGCCTGTTCCTTAAGGACTTGGAGACCTTCCACATTGGATGATCGTCCTCCGTGAAGGATTTCAAGGTATTTTTCTAACACAAATCTTTGTGGGACCTTATGGCTTTTCTCACCTCACCATGAAGAGAGTTTAATGTCATGCGATCTAAGGGGTCGCGATGCCGCTGCCAAAGGTGCCTGGCGGCATTTCGTCTACGAATCAAATCTTTCACGTCCCGAGATAGTCCGAGAGGATTATCCACGCGAACCTGATGGGTTTTAGAGGCTTTTTCCGAAGCTTGCTGGATTTGGTGCGTAAAAAGTTCGACGGCCCTATCGATGTCCGCGGCCGTTCTCACCAGAGTCATGCGTCCGATACTCTCTTCCAGGGATTGTGAGAAGAGGGGCCAATCCGTACGGATGACGGACCTTCCACCCTCCCCAGGTAACCCCCTTCCGAAGAGCTCTAGCAAGACCGGGAGATGGTCGGAACTCATTTCGTTGATTACTCGGATGGTATAAACCAAGTTGACGTTTTTGAAAATAGCCACATCAAGAACGTCCCCTTGGTGCCCTGCGCTGTGATAGAAAGTGGGTTCTTCTGGACCCACTACTTGTAACCCTCTTTGCTCTGCAAAGTCGAGCAACGTCCGACCTTTGACGTTTGTGTGTAAACTATTCCACGCCGGGTGTTTACAATTGAAATCCCCAGCAATGATTGTGGGGAGAGGGTTAGAAAGGACCGATTCGAAATCCGCTGTTTCGATTCGGTTACTCGGGCTGAGATAGCCTGATGCGATTTTTAATATTCCTAAGCCGGGCACATTGACCACTATCGCATTAGATTCTAAAGAGACTAGCTCGGGGGTGTCAACCTCGGAGTGGTCCAATAATCTTTTTGCAAAAATCAAAGTCCCATGCCTTAGTCTAATCCCCGACGACCCCAAATACGTAAAAGTATTCGGTAGCCTCAACGATTGAGTGGGACGGTGGTTTGTCTCGGACACCAGCAAGATGTCGAGGTTCTCTTGGATGAAGAACTGTTCCACCTCACCCAACTTTCCAGAAACAAACTCGAAGTAATGTTTCCTCGTTAGCCATTACTGATTCGGAAGAAGAGCAGCCATGATTTTCTTTTGAAAATCGTTGAAGTCGTTCAACAGAGCGACTATCCTATCATCCTGACTCGCTACCGGAGAAGTTGCCGGTGGAGCGACCGCGTTAGCGAAAGATTTGCCCGAGACAACTTCAGGTTTGCGGGGACCTGCGGGCTTAGATGATGACTTAGCCGAAGCCGGAGCGGCCGCGGGAGTCGAAGAGGCTGTTTTATTCGCCTTGCCGTGCAAGGCCAACATTTTTTGGTAAAATGAACATCCTTTAAAATTGGCGAGATGCGGACCCGCGCAAAGAGCACACTTTGGAGGTGTGTCTTAGGGGCACACCATCGATTAATGGGGCCCGGAACAGATACGGCAAACTGGCGCTTTAGAAAAACAACGTTTAGCCGTATGGCTCAATCGTTGGCATTTTGTGACATTGAGGAATGCCACCACCACGTTTTTTTGGCTCAACAGAAACCTTGAGACCAAGGAGTTCTTTCAACCCCATAATTTCAATTGATTTGGCGCCTTTGGGAAGCTGCACCGAAACCAAGCTAAGCTTAACGTGCTCGTTTCTCATACGATGCACGTTGGAAGGAGAGAAACCTAGTTCAACAAGAGCCTGACCCACATCCTGCTCGGTGAAACATTCCACTACGTGTTTGATCACGATTTTGAGACACCTCTCCTCGGCGGTCGACCAAGTGTGGAAGCCCACACCCGCCGATTTGAGGTAGGCAGTTGCCTTTCTGTAATCGTCAGCCGTGGCTGGCGCCATGCGTATACCCTCTTGGGTAGTGCGCGAAGAAAGGATATCAACTTGGTTATCCTTGAACCATTTTGATGTAGACGGGTATTAGTTTTTGTCTGTCAAAACAAACGCCGGCGGACGAGATTTGGAAGAATTAGAATTAATCGCGGGGGTGTCGGCGGGGGGATGGAGTACATCATTAACCATAAGGCCTTCGCCGTCGTGGTTGAGGTCCGCGGCAATTTGCCGGAACTTCACCTCGGCGAAGGGGGTCCCCTTTTGGGCGGGGGCGGCGCGCTTGGGGGCAGAAGGCCCTTTTCCCTTTTGGCCTGAAGGGCCGGCGAGAGGAGCCGCTGATGACTCGTTTCCAGTGGCTGAAGGCTGCTGGGGAGTGGCTGATGGCCTTATTAAAGGAGGAAAGGGCTCACCCGTGTTCCTGCTCTTTTTGGCGGGCTTCTTTTTCTTTTTCCTATTGACCTCCGTGAAGTCGTCTTCTTCATCGGAGGTTGGGGGCGGAGCGTTTGGCGCACGGACCGCTGTCGGAACGTCGGCTGCGGCTCGGTCCAGTTTTTCGGGGGCGTGGCCTCTCATGTCCGGCTCGGATCCATCCTCGGAGGGGGAGGAGTCATGGCGGCGCTTGTTTCCGCTGGTTGGGGCCCCCAGGTCCATTACCTCCATCTTGGGTGCCTCGGTTGGGGTGGATCCGCTGCTCTTCAGGGCCGTGGCGAAGTCCGCGAGAACCTGAAAAGAAGTGGATATATCGATGATCCTCTGATTGAGGCTTACGATCGTGGCTGCCATGGAGGCCATCTGTCCCTTCATTCCCTGGACCTGGTGGGAAAGGGCAGCCACTCTGGCGTTGGAGCCAGGTTTATCCCTCGCTTGGGATTTCTTCTTTTTCTGCTTCTTATCCTGGGATAAGAAGCCGGCCGGGACGTCCTTGGATTCCATCTTGTCTTTAAGCAGCTGCTCCGGCACGGGTGCCATTGCAGCAGCAATCGATTACTGAAAAGAAAATTTGTTCTATTTGCTGTATACGACTATACAGCAGACAGAACAAAAGATTAAAATGAAGTTTGCTGTTGGATGCAATAAAAATTGCAAATGTTGGTGGAGCGTAGAGGAGCTGCATACAAGTCGGCTGCTGGCAGTCGACTGAATTTAAAGACCTTTTTAAACTACTGGCTACAATTTATAAATTGTGAGATCTCTTTGCTGGTTGTAGTTTATAATTTTTTTTAACAACATTGTTTTATGGTCGTTACATAAATGCACATTTTATGTTATAAATTTGTTATTCAAGTCCCTTTTTTATGGATTTCAATTCATTTCACATAGACCAAGTGGGTCTTGGGGGTGTGACAAAGTACATTGACATTGTGATTGAAGTCTGAGATGCTTTACAGCTGAACGAGGTTATTCACACATATACCCAGAATATCTTGGAGGTGTATTAAACAAAGTACATTAGCGTTGAAGTACTTTACAATAGCGTACTTTGGCTTTGAGATCATCAAGGTACTAAGCAGTTATGGCACGCTAGGTACGCTACTAAAATGTTGTTGTACTGGACTATAAAAGATTGTTGTTTATGCACTGGCATGAGGTCTTGGAGTTGTGTGTTATTACCGTATATGACATTGTGGTATTGTACATAACAGTAGTTAAGAGCATGTTGTGCACTGGCATTGACGGCTTGGAGAGCATGCATTGTACTGACATTTGCAAGTTTAGGGTTATACAACAATTTCAAAAGATGGATAAGCTTATACTTGCTGCTGAGGCCTTTAGGTTGAATATAGAATACGATACAATAGTAATGAGCGGTTCTATACACACTGACAAGAATATCTGGAGGATTATGTTAATTAAGTAATTGTGTGCGGAATTTATATAAATACTTTGGTGTTATGCTATGTCTTTTTCTTCTTCTTTTTTGTAAGATTATCTTGTTTATCTTCAACCGTTACAGCTGCAGTTGAGACGCCGAGTTCCAGCTTTTATGTCAGTGTATTGGGGGTCTTCCTGGAGGTCTCTTTGATGTTGGAGATTTCTTTTTTGGCAATTTTCTGTAGTTTATGACATGGTTTTTCTACTCTCGTTTTCTACCTACCTACTACGAATATTAAAGTTTTGCTCGTTTATATCTGACGCAATTTGTTTGAACTTGTAGAGGAGCCGTTGTAAATTGTCTTTGTTCTCGGATCAACACAGCGTCATGGACATACTATAAAACTCTTTTTCTTCTTTATTTGATATCTTTTTTCTACCATGTATTAGTGTTATTATTGGGATTCTGGGATCATAACATATTGGTTCTATGCTAGAATAAGATGATAATTACCAATTGACCTGTATTTAATAATTACGAACCGTAGCAGTAATGCGCTGATGCAAGAAAACGAGATGTACAAACCCACTAGAGCGGAAAGCAGTGGGACAAGTTTAAATAACGCATAATTAATATACGACGTAGAAGCTCGGTGGGTGGTTGGGAGACTGAGCATTTTGTTGCGTTAGGGTTTAGAAAATATATACATAAATTAGAAAATTAGAGTCAAGCACATTTTAAAATAGAGCTTCTTCTACTTGAGTTTGTGGCTAGCCGCGTCCTTTTGCCTTACCCGGAAGCAAATTATTTTATTGTTTTTCCAAATCTTTGCTGTAGAGCATCTACTAAAGTCAGTAGCTACTACCATTTGTTTCACCGGAAAGTGTCTTTATGTCACATTTGCCCGGATTCAAAATATTTTGAAGTCCTCCAAAACTTCCGTTTTGGCAGAGCATTTAGAGAGATTGGTAGCTAGCAGCATGATTAGTTGCATTTACTAAGATTCACATCTATCTGCCTCACCTGGAACGAGATACTTTGCCGTCTGTCTAAGCTTTTGTTTTGGCAAAGTCGGTAGCTAGCAGTAATTGCATTTATTTGCCTTACCGGAAAATGCTTTTTTGCAATTTTTTACTACAAAATTCCGTTTTGGCATAGCTAAGGTCAGCAGCTATCAGCAAGATAAATTTGGTTTCCCGGAAAGTGCCATTTTGTTATTTTTTACTAAAGAATCATCTTAATCCACAGACTTCCGTTTTAACACAGCATCTACTGCATTAACAACCGCGTGCCGAAAGCAAAGTATTTTGCCGATTGCCAAAACTTTTGCTTTGGCAGAACATTGGGGTCGGTAGCTAGCAGCAATTATCTTACTAAAAGCAATTTTGCACTAAAAAATGTTTTTGATCTACAAACTTTTGTTTTGACAAAGCTTCTACTGGGGTTGATAGCTGGCAGCACAATTAATTGTAATCACTTTAGTCTATAGACTTTTGTTGCGGTTGAGAATCTACTAAGGTCGTTAGCTTATCTCAGGAACAACTGTGTTCTTCTATTGAAAGCGAGATAATCTGCTTTTCATCTACTGGGGGAAAGTGCTTTTTTGGTAAACTAACCTAACCTAACCTCAGGAACAACTGTGTTCTTCTATTGAAAGCGAGATAATCTGTCTTTCATCTACGGGGGGAAAGTGCTTTTTTGTTAATTTTTACTACAAAATTGTTTTAATCTACAGTTTTCCGTTTTGACAAAGCACCTACTGAGGTTGGTGGCTAACCGCATTCTTCCGCCTTGCCCGGAAGTGAGATATTTTGTCCGCTTTAGCAGAACTTCTACTAAGAGTACAAAATTATTTTTGTTTTGGCAGAGCATCATCTGGGGTCAGTAGCTAGCAGCAAAATAATTGTTGCCATTGTTGCTTTACTAGAAAGTGTTATTTTTTACTACAGAATTACCTTAATCCACAGACGTCCGTTTTGACCAAGCATCTAATGACGTCAGAAGCTAGCACCAAGACAATGATTTCCATTTGCTTTACCAGAAAGTGTCATTTTGCTATTTTTTATTACAAAATTATCCTAATCTACAGATATCCGTTTTGGAAGAGCATTTACTAGAATTTTGTTCATTTGCCTTACCAAAAAGTGTGTTCCTTGTTCAGTTCTTAGTCCAACATAGATGCTCTACTAAAGAAATACCTACAATAGTGTCACGTATCACCCACCGGCGCCGGTGATGCATGCTTGTACATGCAAATAATTAACACAAGATATTGGATTTATTAGAACTTAGACCCGCTTCAGAAGCAATGCGATTAACTGAAGTCCGCGACTGCAGATTTTTTTTTTGAGGATATGACAAATTACTATTGCCGGTGGTGTTTCTGATGTCGAGATGTCTAAGAACCAGCAGAGCGATTGCTGGTCTACTGCTAATTTCTTATTTAGAAAAGCATTTAAGTGAGGTGAGGTCTTACGATCTAGGGTCGTCGGAGGTGGTGGTTAGCGACGGTTTTGGGCTGGTGTTAATGCCTGATATTGGGTGTTTATGCGGGGTTTGTTTGCTTTTTGTTTGGAAATTGCGTTTTTGAGATGGGAAGCGGTTACCTTTCAGGGTACTAATAGGTTTTATCGGAGGTTGTCGGGGAAATTTTTCAGGATTAGGTGTCCTGGAACAGATGGTCTTGGCTTATTGCGGCTGGTAAATGTCTCTCAGTCGTAGGGATACTTTCTAGGAAATGCCGTCTTAGAACAGGTGGTCTCAGCTTATCGTGTTTCTTAGTAGTAGGGATACTACGAGGTCGTTTGAAGGAATGGCGTTTTGGAACAGGGTCTTGGCTTATTGCGGTCGGCAGGTTTTTTTCTGTAGTATTGTCCTTGGTATTGGTGGTTTTGTTGACTTTGAGGTTACGCCTTTTAAGCATCACGTGCAACAAGGGTTGTTATGTGGTCGTTTTGACACAATTGCAGGTTTTGGAAATATACAGTCTAACTCTAATTTTTTTAATCCTATCTAGTTCCACAAATAAGGGTCTGCACTTTCTTTCTAATTCAGTTCCAAGTCATATCATGTGCGTTCTTTAAAATGAAAATTAAGAACTGATAGTAAACGGTATCTAATAGTTTCTCAGCATACAAGAAGTTCAGATTAGTGTATAGAAGCTCTACTTTAGACTGTTGATTATGTTCCAGCAACTTTAAGCAACAAAACTTGATAGCGATGCATTATCTCATGTATTGTAATAACGCGAAACAAACACTCGCCGGTCACGCCTGAGTGTGTTTACTCATGCCCGGGCAAAATCTACGTGATTGTGTTTCTAGGCTTAGTTGTGATACAATAATTAAATTATTTGAACCTAATCGGTAAACCCAATATAGCCTAAAATAGACAAAGTCAAAGATTTGGTCGGGCAATACTAGGAAATGCAAAACGAAGTCTATATATTATAATAAAATACAATAAAAATTAAATTAAGTGTGCATAATTTTATTACATAATTGCATTTAATTATAATTTATTGTTTTATTACTATAATCATAAATTAAAAAAATGTACATTTTGACCTCGAATTTTATAATTAATACAATTACATAAAACAAGTCTAATAGGTCATTACAATTACAAGTACCATCAGATGTAAATAAAAATATATCTGATTGCCATATTTGGGGATTAATTAAAGTGTATTCCAGGAATCTAGATTCGACATTTATGGTATTAATAATAAAAACAACTTATTTCAATAAAGCTAAAAAAATAATTGTTGAATTAATGGATTAATTTAATAAATAAAGCAATTAAGTTGATTATTCTTATTCTATAATCAATCAATAATATTTGTTTATTCACCCTTTCTCTGTAACCATTCGTGACTCATGATAATCAGCCCTAGCTTCTTAATAATTGCCGCATTCAAAATTCATGTTTAACTAACATGCAATTTAAGTGAATTTAAATTATGATAAGAATGCCGACGTATGAATAATGTATTTATATGTGTTAAGTAGTAAAACTGTAAACTGTCTTGCTTGTCTTAGGCCCTTTCAAAGGTCCTAAAGGTATAATAAAAAATAATAACCGACAAGCGTGTCAATAGATAATTAAGGCAATTTCCTTAGAGGCGTCAACCAAATATTTATTGCTGCTGCGTTAATGTATTCATTGGATAATCGCGCCCCCTTGATTGATGTATTCACGACACCAATTTCTTCTAATAAAAATTACCTTTTTATTGGTGTAATTAACAGAATTGGAACGTTCTATGACATTATTGCGTTTACTTTATATTTTAATATTTATTCAATATCAATCGGCGGATGTAATGTTTTGCAATCGGAAGAAACGTTTTGTATTTTACAGGAAATCGGAGATTGAGGAATGCGTACAGAACAACATCAATTAATATGAGAAATTATCGTTAGTTTAACAATAACAAAGTCTATTTTTAATCGATTTGTTGATTCACTTCTTAGTAGTATTTTTTTTAATTCAAAATGACTTATCATATTCAGTTTTATCATTTTATTCTTCTTCGGGTTAGTGGGTTGTGCTCTTAAAAAAAGGTGTTACGGAATGCAAATTAACTTTTTTTGAGATTTTTAACTTTTTTGTTCGTTTGCAACGTATTTAAGGACACATTATGTAAAGATGGTCGTTAGTATTAGGTGATGATTGCATTTTCTTCTAATTAGGTAGTGGTAATGATTTTTAGTCTGAACTTCTTGTTCAGACTCTATTCGTAACGTCGTTCCAGCTTGAACTTGAACCATGAAGTCTGTTGTAAAGTATTTGTCTAATCTTTTAAAGCTTAACAATTGTTTTTGTTAGAACGACATGATGTCCAATAAGTGATTCTATTAAGTTTTTTTTTAGACTGTTTTTATATTTTTTTAAATACAAATATGTTTTAGATTGTTGGCTACAAAAGGTTTAAGATTATTTTTTAGAGTTGGCTAATGGAAGGCTTTGCTTTTTGGAGATCTACACTTAGATTTTGAGAATGAGGTTTTTAGAATGTTAGTTAGTAAATTCTTAGAGTTTGCTGCTTTTTTAACATTTTTTGGACAGTTTGGAAGTAGCCAGTGTATTAGTTGTTTTTGATTATACTTGTTGATTATTGATTTGGCTTCTTACCTTAACAACACATGCGATTGTGTTCTATCTAGTTTGATGATAAAAATTGTATTGTCTTTAGAGGAGGATATCTAAAGTTTTTTTTTGTAGGGTTGGTCTATATTGATACCAGGTTTTCTGAAGATATTTTTAAACTACGTTGAATTTAGGTCTGGTCTGAACTAAAAACAGAGTTAGTTTGAGATTCAAATTTTCAAAAATTGATTTGCAACAATGCAAGTATCTATAAAGCTGCTCTAGAAGTGTTACTTTTACTACAGTTATTAATAAGAGATGAGTTTAGTGTTTTCGAAATTTTTATACCTTTTCTAGGTAGTACTGAAATTTTTACTTCTATTTTCCGAGTTTTTCCGAATGATCCCGAATAGTTTTGTTTATACTTTGTAGATTCTGTTAACTTATATGGACGCTAATATTTCCTTTTAGATTTTCTAAACCTAGGTAGTGATGTTGTAGTTAGCGCACTTTACACTCCTATATCAGAGATCAGTTTTTTTTAGAAAAATAATGTAATTCCTTATTTTGGATAAGAAGAAAAATTTTAGTAGGTTCTGGGTACTGTTTTGATGTTGCTAAAAAATCTAATTTATTTACTGGAGTTTAGGAATTTATGGGAAACATTTTAGTTTAGATTTTTTTAGAATGATGTTGTTTAGTCATTAAGGAGGTTTATAAACAGCTTGAGCAGAAGACTGAAGATTTGTTACTCAGTCCGGGAGGGCAGAAAGTCTTACAGATTGGTATCATGACTGGTAGATTTTTTTTAACTTAAGCGTTTTGTTTGAACGGTTATTGCCTTGAAGAAGCAGTTTGGTTATGTATTTTTGGCTATGCTGTTTGTCTTATCAATGTTGTGTTGTTTGTCCCTTGTATGTAAAGTTATCTGCCATAAAAAAATGACAGGCTGATAAATAGAAGTCTAACTAACACCTAGGCGAGTAGGTAAGGCATTCCAATTGAAGCTATTTGCCTGAAAACAATAAATTGAGTGCCCCGACTAAGCACCCAACTGTTTGTCATGAAGTGATTGGATTTATTACTCTTCAGTTAAAACCTAGTGAGAACTGACATATAGTTTTTGGAAAACTAACGCTTAGGCGGGTGTGTGAAGCACTTCAATTTTAACTACTTTGTACAATCAATAAACTGAATGCTCTGATTACCGAACCAACTGTTTGTCATTAAGGATTTGGATTTGTGACTTTTCTTCCTTAATTTTGTGAAAATTTGAAGAAAAGAAAACATCTAATTACTAGATGAGTAACACTTGGTTCATGTGCAGTCAACAAACTGACTGCTTTGTTTACCCACTCAACTGTTTTTCATCAAGTGATTGGATTTGTTACTCTGCTGACCCAACTTACTGACAGCTGACATTTATAGAGAAGAGAAACATCCACTTTATTTTACACTTTTTGCCTGCAATCAATAAATTGAGTGCCCTGATTACCTATCCAACTCTTTCTTATCAAGTGATTGGATTTATGATTTTTGTTTTTTAGTTTAGTGAAAACTGACATTAGAAAAGAGGAGATACATTTAATTTCTGGATAATCAACACTTGGATGGATGGGCGCCCGTTTTACTGCTCCGCTCACCTACTCGACTGTTTCTCATCAGGAGATTGGAATTACGACTTTTTTGGAGATTGATTGAATTTTTAAGATTTGTGCTGTTAAGATACGCTTTTTGATTTTTTTTACCGACTGCGCTATGTTTAAGTTGAATTGTTATAGTTTATTATCGACTGCGCCATTTATAACATTAGCTACATTTTCAATAGTATTATTAAAAAGTGCAGAGGGTGAGGTCTATGAGATTCTACACTCCAAAAGGTCTGCGATCGAAAATTGTGCCATCTTGAAGTTTAGTGTTAAACCGTCTAAACGATTACTGTTTAGTTTGTCTATATATAGCGCTCCGTTATAAAGACGTTTTACTGATTGCGCCGTTTAAGTGTAACATTAGCTACGATTTTAATAGTATTGTGGAGGATAAGGTTCTACACTCTAGAAAGTCTGCAGTTCTTTATTAAGCAGTCAGAAACACGCCATCTTGAAATTTGTGTTACGTGGCCACTTAAATGACTACTGTTTGGTTTGTCTTATTGATAGCGATAAAGTTTAATTATTATAGTTTTTTTTAAGACAACATTTCATCGACTGCGCTATTCAAGTGTAACATTAGCTATGTTTTTAATATTATTAGAGATCTTACCGACTGCGCCATTTAAGTGTAACACAGAAGCGTTGTTTTAAATGTTATGGATCTCAAAAGGTTACAATCTAAGTTTTTTTTAGATACACAAAGTTTTTCTTTTTTTTTGTGTAGGCCTTTATAAGTTAATCTTGGCCTTTTTATAGTTTTATTAATTTAATAGTTTTTTTACTATTTTTTACGTTTTATATGCGTTTAGAGACTTTTCTAAGCTCAATATAAAGCTTCTTTGAATAGTTTTTGGGTTTTTTGTTTACGAGACTTTTGAAGACCTATTAAAACTTTTATATGCACAATCAGTCAAGTTTTTTTTTTCTTTAACGTGACATTTTATCTTACTTCTATATATACATTTTTTGGTCTATTAATGCAAGGCGTACTGGTTTTTTGAGGGAATTATAAGCACACCTGGGCGCTCCTTTGTTTTTATACACTTTAACAGACTTTATTAGGCCTTGCTTTTCTTAAGCTATTTTACGGCTTCAAGACCTGAGAAGGCTGTCTTGTGTGCTAAGAACATTTTTCTATCTTTATTGCCAGAGTTTTTCTAAACATTTTATGTGGTTGATTCTTATACCATATATAGTGTTATGGTCTAAGGGTTGATTGCAGTCTGCTTTCTTCAACTGGTACTAAAATTGTAAGTTAAAGAAACAATCATTTGTCATATATTAAAGTGTTGCTGTTTTGTTGAACCAAGGTTTTCCGAACACTTCTTTAGTTTTTGCATGTTATTGAGTTTTGAGTTTTGTTATTGATTTTTTAGTTTTTTTTACACATAAAAGGTTTACTTAGATTTGTCCAGGTCTTTCAAAGTTTACCAAATTATTAACACTGGCAACTTAGAAAGTGCTTGAAATAGCCAAAGAGTAAACTTTTAATGCTAGAGCAGTACTTACAACAACTCCAAATCACTGCAAGTTAACTTTTTTAAAGAGGAAAGGTACGTTGGTGAGTACGATATATGTTTTATTGTATCTTATAAGAATGATCTAAATCTACTTATACAAAATCATCATAATTGGAGATTAAGACACAGAAAATATTTTTCCGCCACAAAGTTGGGCGATGACTGTTGCTGATGCTGCCAACGTAGTTTCTTTAATCTTCAAATCTGTAGAGGGTGCGTCTTTCCTTCCCGAGAGCGTAGACGACATCGCTCTTGCATTTAGCGTGCTTGACGTAGGTAACGTTTTATAGGAAAACTTTAAAGATTCTTCCTTTTTTATAGATCAGACCGGATACTATTGACTTTGCAGCAAGTTGGCTATTAGACGTATGCTCCGTTGCGGTGATGTTATTACGGAGAACTTTGAGATGACTCTTCTTCCAAACCTTTACATTTTTTGTCAGTTTTTTGTTTGTTTCTGTTTTATTGTTAGCTGAATGAGAGAGCGAGTATTCTTAGACATCGTACTCACATTGGGATGAGTCACCAGTATTGCAGATGACAGGTATTGCGATGGTTATGACGTAGCAAGAACTGATTGCCAGAGATTAAAGAATGGCTTGAAACAAAAGCTTAGCGCCAGAGAAAAAAGAAAGTCACATTGTGGACAGTTAGGAAAAGGTACAAACAACTTCAGCTTTGAGTTGGCTCAAATATCATCAAAACTAAAGAAGTCTTAAAGTATCATTAGGCATTAAGTTTGACACTTATCTGAGCTTTGGGCTACATACTGAAGAGACTTTCAAAAAGGCACGCCTTAAACTAATGTTGTTGCCTGCATCATGCTCAGTAAAGAGAGAGGGATTAAGAAAGAGAAAGATACTCTAAATCTATAATTTTCTACGCGGCTTTGGTATGAAGGGACGCGGCAAAATATACTTACAAAATTTGTCAAGCCGATACGAGACAAGCCGTGAGAGTTTTTTGGGCATACAAAACAATATCTTTGGAAGCAGCTTGGTTTATAGCTAGAGTTGTATCAATAGTTCTACAGGTAGAAGAAAGATGAGACAAAACATAAAATGGTTGCGGAAATAGAAGAGATCTAAAAACTAACGGAGAGATAAACTAGCACCTGACTGATGTACAACGATACTTGTACTTTAAACCATGTACTATGACTGCTTGGAAAACAAGATTTGGTGTCACAAGTCTTTAAAGAGGTGGTTTTGTGAGTGGTAGGTGCAAACTTTACCAGGTTTTGTTTTGATAGTGAGTTTTGGCGTTGTAGTGACAACGGAATTCTTGAGATTTTTTTGTAACGTTGCGTTGCTAGTTCTGACAAACATGATGTCACGTGACTGAGCGTTGTCAAGTAACATCTGCAGCAGCCACTCAGAACTTTGAATACAACGCGATAACTTACGGGCGAATATCTGCATCGTTGACGAAACATCATCTACGTCGAGGGAAGACAACACTATTGTTATTTTCCGCCAGATCTTGCTCTGTTCTTTGGCGGTCACTGACGGTCTCTGCATACGGTAACATCTCTATGGGTTGTCGTCATATCTTTGGTTTTGCATCATAGCTTTTGGCATAGCGGGGTTTACGCCTCCTGGAAAAACCGGACCTTACAAATTCAAACAAACCGCAGTTTTACTTTACCCTAGTCGATAGGGCCTATCAACTCTTGCCAACACGAGACGACGCTGTCCTTAGAACATTGCGAGGCGACGACGGCAACAAGCTAGATTTCTTTATGGGTCACGGTGTTTCGAACTTTAAGCAGTAGGATCTATTGACGAGAGTTTGGGTTTGTTGTACAAATTGGTGGACACTTGGGTTGTTTTTTGAGGTGGATCTCAGTTAACTATAGTCTAGTGTAATAGTTGAATCAGGTTTGCTCTCAAGGATGATGTCAGCACTAGTCGTTAGTTTGTTCATGGTTAATTTCTTTGGCTTATCAAAGCTAAGAAGGCAAAGAATACTGGGAAATTTTTAGAACGTTTTGGGCAGTTTTTCTACGGATATAGAAAGTTTAGATGTTTTTATTGTTCTGAAAAAACGATAGAATTATGGAGGAATTATTGAGAAATTTCACTAGGCTAAGAAGGGAGAGGCTCAAGGAGAGTTTACATCGATCTTGCGAAGTTTTGAAAGATTTTGTGAGTAAAATAGAAATTTTGAAAAAGAAAAATTATAGAAGGCTTTTACAATTTTTTGTAAAGCTTAAAAGGATCTTGCGAATAAAATAGTGACTTTGATTAATACAATAATACAGATTTTGAAAATTACTAGAAGTGATGGTAAAGGCCTGAGAAGACATTAGAACACATTATAAAATTTTAAATGTTTTTAGAGGTCTGAGGAGACCACAGAATCATAAAAGAATTTGATGGATAAATGAACTTGAGAAACCTTAAAGAGTTTTGTACGTAAATTAGAAGATTTTTTGAAGATGACAGACTTTTAGGTTTTTTTGTGGACTATAAGAACTACTGTATATTACTAAGAAAGGTTTTAAATATTTAAACGTAAATTTATAAGAGTTTGAAAAGTTTTTTGAGAAAAACAAAATAATTTGAGAACTACTAATGGTGAGGAGACTTTAAAACACTGTGAAGTCTTAGATTAGACTGAAAAGTTTGCAAAGAAACTTCTGAACAGTTATTTTTATTAAGATATTTGAAAATTACTAATGGTTGTTTGAAGACTTTTGATGCTTTTAGAAGTCTTCAAAGACTATAGAATCATGGAGGAATTTGAGAGTTACTTTTAGTGAAAGTTTTAACCGATTTTTTGAGAATTGTGGAAAACTATTAGAGTTTAAAGAGATCATAAATACTTTTATTGACTACTTTGAGGTGACTTAATGACTAACCTCTTATCTCGTCATATAAGACTCTGAATGCTATTATAGCGATTAAAGAGTTTTATAAAATTTTTAAAAGAAACTTTGAGATCTTTTTGAAGGCGTATTTGAGAATGATGGTTTTAAAACAGAAGGCACCACACCTATCTTAAAATCTGATTTAATAAGAAGAAGGTGAGTTGACTCAAAGTTTGAAAGTGTCTGAAAGGTTTAATGGATTTTTTGAGAATTGTACGAATTATGAATAGTTTTAAGTATTATTGAATGCTTTGAGGTGAGTTACTGGTCAACCTCTTACAGAATTTTGCAAGAATTATATAAGAAGTCTATGCGAGTATTATAGAAGTCTCTGAAAGCTACTATAGCTGTTAAGTAGTTTATAAAAAATTTAACATTTGTTAGTAGAAGATATTAAAAGGCTTGAAGAAGATTTTTTGTGAAGCTCAAAAGAATTTTGCAAAGAAAATATAAACTTTAAGAGCTACTGGATGATAAAAATGGATTAGAAAATTTAAACGTATTTTAAAAGACTTTTTTTTAGATAAATAAAAGATTTTAAGAATTACTAGAGATGATTTAGAAGACTTTAGTACATTTTGTGAAGTCATAGATGAGCCTTGCAAATACTTTAGAACGTCTTGATCAGTTTTTTTAAGAATTGCGAGTTGGTTTAAAGATTTTTATGCTTTTAGAGATCTGTGAATAGTTGATAATACTATAGAATCCTTGAAGAATTTGACATCTACTATAGGTGATCGTAAAAGTATTTTTTGAAGAAAAGAGGGTCTTTGAGAGCTACTAGATACTACTAAGAAAGCTTTAAAAAATTTAAATGTATTTTAGAAGACTCTAGGAAGAAAATAGAAGAAAATGTTGAGAACTACTTGAAGTAACTATAGAACATTGTGTGAAGTTTTAAATGAAAGACTAACCAAGACTTGGTGAATAGTTTTTTTTATGAAGTTAGATTCATTGGAAAACTACTGCTCTTAGATATCCGAAAAGTGCTGTAGAATCATAAAAAATTAAATGTGTTTTAAAAGACTTTTAGAAGGAATATAGAAGATTTTGAGAAGTTCATCTCCGGCACTTTGGGTTGGAGTATCTTATCAGTTTGGGCTTTTAGTTTTTTTTAACATTTTGAGTTTTGTTGTCGGAACGTTGTGCTTCTAGAGCAGGACATTGTGGTTCACGCCTGTTGCAGATTGTTATGCATCATTATGGTTTTTTTTAGCCGGAATCAAATCTTACTTTTAACAAAGAACAGAACTTGTTTTTCCAGTTTTTTGTCTTTAAAGCTGTTAAGTCGTTGAATTCCGTTGGGTATAACAATACTTTTCAAGCGGAAGCGGCTTAATTGGAATTTGCTGTTGAGGTCTAATATTGGTGTATTAGCAGTTGTGCCTTGGACATCTTGTTTAGTATTAGTTGTACTGCGTCCAAAGAGTTGATTATACTTTTCATTGGAGGATTAAGTTGGTATCCAAACACCAATCCAAACTATTTGATTGCTACTGCTATGGTTATTGGCATAGCTCTCCTCAAAGTTTTGACGTTTGAGCCTAGTTTAGACAAACTTTGCGCGCTCTAGAACTTGTTAATCAAATGGATTAAGTCGGTTTTTGGAAAGATAAGTTGCAGAATAAGATGACGAATTAAAGTTTGCCAAATATACGATACATGCATTTGTAACTGGCGGATTATACAGTTTTAAGGTCAATGTCGCAAATTTTTGAAAGAAATTGAGAAAGCTAATCAACCCGACCTATAAAGAGAAGAAAATACATTTGGAGATGCGGTTTTCAGTCTCTGAAAAAAAAAAACATGTATTTAGTATTGCACGCATTAGTAAATGTAAAGGAAGTTTTTAAATTAATGCGGAACTAAAATCTGGACGAATGGTATCTAGTTAAACCATTAAAAAATCGTTATTTAAAAACTAATAATTTAGTAATAAATAACAAGGGACACTTTCTGTAATACCCCAGTTTCCTATTTAATAAATAATCGTAAAGCTATTTATACTTATACTGTAATTAAGTAAAGAATAATGGCTTGTATCTACCTATATAATTCTTTATTGACATTAGTTTAAGTGTTAGCTGTAAATTGTTAAGATAAGAATATTACGTATGCCGAATGAATATAAAAGTATACATAATGTATGATTGTTTTGTTTATGAGTAAATACCAACGTATGCATAAATATAGGACAATAGTGGTGTAGGTATTTATCTAAACCTCCATGTTGAAATTAGATATTATGCTGATCTAATCTACCGTTAATCTTTGCTTAGTATGGTACATTCACTAACAATATCCAGCCACAATTAATCCCTTTAAATTACACAATTGTTTTTTATATAAAACTTGTCACAGGTAACGCAATTTGCGATTTCTTCCGCTTTCTAGCCTTTTTGAAACTGTTATTAAAATTAATTTTCGTTTTCAGATTATCATGAAAATGCAGTTGCCATAATTACAACGAAACATGCCGTCTACAAGTGAGTAATATTTTATTATTGTTAGTAAATCTAATTGAATTGAAATGCATTGAAATAATAAGTTTAAATATGTACGCGCAAAAAGACAACCAATAAGGAAGTAATTGAGAATTAAGTACCTATTAACTACTAAAATTATTCCAAAAACAATCATCATTAACGCGTGAGAGTTTCAAATGTTATTACATTATTACGAGAAGCGCATGCGTTTAATTAGTAGTCTGTGTTTATTGTTAAACGATATTTGTTAATACGCATGCGTTTAATGAATCATTAAGGCTAAAATAACAGATTTTACAAAATAATATAGTAAGTTTTTAGTAGGTTTTGCAAGATCATTATTGTTGGCTATTAGTGTTTTTTTGTAATTATGATTGACAACATAATTTTATGAGGAGAAACGATTAGTTACAATTGGTAACAACTATAGTTGGCACCTATGTGTAGGCATGCGCAGTAGATGGAATATTAATAGCACTGAGCTAACCAGTTTTAAATATTATATGCAAAGTATTGTTATATTTTATAATGATTGTAAAATATAAACCGATTATAGGGATGCATATGAAGAAAATATTATTAATAAAAAAAACAGAAGAATATTACGATACTGCCGAATAATTATTTTAACTTTGCAAGATATATTATTTATGGTTTTTCATTTATGTTAAGAAATTTATTAAGTTTATAATAATTGAATTTTGCTAAAACATTATTGATTACTAATGACAAAGACTATCTAGAGGGTCTGTTGACTTTTCAGTAAATGTTGAAGGTTTTTAACTAGTTTATGGTAGTATTTTTTAGTTTTAAGAGTCTTAATAGAGTTGGCGAACTTTTATGGCAGTGTAGAAATGTTTGTACTCTCAAGTTTATCGTAGGTTGCTAGAATTGTCTGAGAAGTTTTTATATAGTTTTTTAACAGTTTAGGTACTATGGTGATTCTTTTGACACTTTGTAACTATTACACTTTGAAATGGGATGTGATTTTGTAGGTTGCTTCTTAAAACATGAAGGCACAAGCATAATTGGACGACTATTCTTACAGTTTAAAAACTTATGGGATTCTTAGAATGATTTAGAAAGTATTGAAAACTTGTATGACCATTAATGTTTGATTAGATAAAGATAGTATTATCTAATTTTTAGACCCTTCTTGATAAACTGAGACTGGTTTTTATAAATTTTTTGTGTTTTGAGCTATTTATTTTGCGTTGAATGCTTTTTGAGCGATTTTTTGTGTCAATTGCTTTTTTGAACGATTTCTTTTGTTATTTATGCATGATATGTGTTTTTTAACAGACTTTATGAGTTTAATGTATTAAAGATTAAAGTTTTATAAATTCTATGCTAAACTGTTCTTTTTCCGCGATTTTTGTGTAGTTTTAAATTATTACGTTTTGGGCGATTTTATAAGCATTTTTTTCGGTTTTTAAGCTACTTATTATGCATTTGCAGTATTTCAAGAGCAAATGTTTTGGATTTTACTCAAGGACTATAATTGTTAGCAAGTTTTTTATAATATTTTGCTATAATCTTTTTAGAGAAATTTGATGATTTTATGCAGACATTTTCTGAGCGATTTATGGGGGATATTTGATGAATTTTATGCGGTTTTTATGTTTTTTTTTGTGTTAATCGATTTTATCAACAATTTATTTGATCCAAGGTGTTTTATTATGAATTTTATGTTTTTTAAAAAGCAAAGTTTCATAAATTACATGTGAAAGAATTTTTTTGAAATTATTACCTTTTTTGAGCGATTTTATAAGCAATTGTAAGACAGGGGCGTAAGTAAGTTGTTTGTCTTTAGTTTGTCTGTATTTAGAAGGATGGAACTGTGTAGTGGAATTTACGGCACCAGAATGGTAGTTGTGGTCATGGCACAAGGTGGCACGACACTGAAACTGCCGGTCTATGATGTAGCCATGCTTTGGACTGGAGGACCCGACTAGCAAATAAATTTAGCCTATTATTAGTCCTCACATTATTGCTGCCCGTCCTGGATTTGGGTGTCACAGGCGCTTGGCGGTCTTGCATATTTTGCACTAGCTAAAGGACCCCACAGCAAATAAATACATGCGCGTAGGGATTTTTTCCAAATTTTGTGGACATTTTAACAAAACATCTACTCAGGGGACAACTTATGCGGAAAATTTACGGTTTTGCCAGGTGACTGAAATTTTTCAACCACATACTAATTGAGTTTTTTTGAATATCATTTGCGTCAATATTACAAAACTTTTAACTGCTGCATCAAGGGCAAGAAACGTGAGTTTACGTTTAAGCTTAATAAGTCTACTGGTCTTAATGAACGCACAATTTTGATAAATTTTTCATTGAATGAATTAGTGTGATGAGCGATTTTTAATTATTTTTGCGTTTTTTTTTTTATTTAAACTGATTTACATACAATGCAAATGAGATTGAGAAAGTTTTTTTTACAAAAAAGGTTTTTTTTGCGGTTTTTGATGAATTTTGTGGAAAAATTTGTTTTTTTGAGCGATATTTTGGGATTAATTGCTATTTTGACGTATTTTTTGAGGTTTTTTAAGTAATTTTTTGATTGATTACTTGATCTATTTTATTAAATGCTTATGCAGTAATTGTGTTACTTTTGCGATTTTTGCTTTATGGTGTCCTATGGTTTTGATAAATTTTTCGATAAAATGAATTAGTGTTCTGAGCGATTTTTAATAATTTTTGTTTGTTATTGCGATTTATTGCTTTATTATTAGATTATTTTATAGATTTAATGCTACAAACATGTTTTTTACGCGATTTTTGATGAGTTTTGGACAATAATTGGATTTTTTGAGCGATTTAATATTTATTTTGTGTAATTATATTTATTAATAATGATTTCTAACCAATTTTTAATGATTTTTTGCTTCAAATCATTTGGAAAACATTTATTTAATGCAACAAATGTTTATATTTTATTGGATAAAATACCATAAATATGATTTTTGAGCGATTTTTGATGAATTTTCTGCAATAATTGAGTTTTCTGAGCGATTTTACATTATTGTTGTGTAATAACGAGTTATACTGAACTTTTGATGAGTTTTTGGGTACAATATTTATGCAGTAATTATGTTTTTTGAGCTGTTTCTGCTATTTTTTTTTATTGAATTTTTTGAGAGATTTTTAGTCATTTTGTATTTTTGGGATTTTTTACTTTAAATCTATTCAAAAGAATTGATTTACATGCAGCAAACGGATATATTTTATATAGTAGTAGTAAACAAATTTATTTCATATATACACATACAAAGTTTTTTTTTTTAAAGAAAATAAACATATATAAAAGTAAGATAGAAATGAGTATGAATATGAATATTTGGCTATCGACCAAAGTCTTTCTGCCCTATTTTATATATTAAATGCTTAAAAATGATTTTTGCGCGATTTTTAATAAATTTTGTACAATAATTGAGCGATTTTATATTAATTTTGTGTAATCATTTATGCCTGTTTTTGCTTTTTTTAATTGGATTTTGCAGGATTTTGATGATTTTGGATTTTTTGATACAATGAATTGGTGTTTTGAGCAATTTTTAATAATTTTTATGTATTTTTCAATTTTTTGCTTCAAATCTTTTGCAAAAAAAATGATTTACATACAACAAATGGGTACATTTCATATATTAAATGCATTATACATGATTTTTACTTGATTTTTGATAAATTTTGTACAGTATCTGGATTTACTGAGCGATTTTATATTAATTTTGTGTAATAAATTATGCTTAATTTTTTATAAACTTTTTGGGGCAAATATTTATGCAGTAATTATGCCTTTTGTTTGGTTTTTGTTATTTTTCTTTTAAACGGCTTTTGCACGCTTTTGATCAATTTCTTGATGTAATGAACTGGTGTTAAGAGCGAATTTTCCTTAAAATCTTTTGAAAAAATTTTGCGTGCAACAAATGGGTATATCACATAAATTTAATGCTATAAACATTATTTTTGATCAATTTTGAGCAGTATTTGGGTTTTCTGAGCGATTTTATATTAATTTTGTGTAATAAATGAGTTGTGCTTAGTTTTTGATGATTTTTTTCTGGTAAATATTGTGGTTTTTGTGTGTTTCTGCGTTTTTTGCTTAAAATCTTATGCAATAATTGCACTACATGCAACAAATGGGTTTATTTCATAGATTTAATGCATTAAATATTATTTCTGAGCGATTTTGTTCAATTTTGTGCAAAAATTATGGTTTCTGAGCGATTTTTAGATAATTTTGGTGTAGTAAATGAGTTGGAATTAGTTAATGGTGTTTTTAACATATTTCTTGTCATTGGAGGTTTTAGGTAATTTTTTGATTGATTAATTAAGCTGTTTTAATAAATGTGTGACTTGGGCGATTTTGAATTAATTAGAGGTTTTTTATAAATTTTTTAATAGAATGAATTAGTGCTCTGAGCGATTTTTAATTATTTTTGATTGTAGTTGCGGTTTATTGCTTTATTATTAGTTTATTATATAGATTTAATGCTATAAACATGATTCCTGAGCGATTTTTGATAAATTTTGGACAATAATTGGGTTCTTTGAGCGATATTTTGTAATTAATAAATGAAATAATAAATTCTAAGCGATTTGCTTTAAATCATTTGGAAAACATTTTATTAATGCAACAAATGATTATATTTTTTGGGCAAAAATGCTACAAGTACGATTTTTGAGCGATTTTTGATTTTTGTCTAATAATTGGGTTTTCTGAGCGATTTTATATTATTGTTTATGTAATAAAAAGTTATACTTAACTTTTGATGAGTCTTTGGGGTCAATATTTATGCAGTAATTATGTTTTTAAGCTGTTATTGCTATTTTTAAATCGGATTCTGCACGAATTTGTGTTTTGAGAGATTTTTAATTTTTTTTTTGTATTTTTGGGATTTTTTATTTTAAATCTTTTAATTTTTTTTATTATTTATTATACATTCAGTATTGTTTTGTATTATATAAATTTTATTAATAAAAATATATTATATTAAAAAAATTTATAATAATTTTGTGTAATAATGAGTTATATCATAATTTTTGCGGTCAATATTTATGCAGTAATTATGTTTTTAGCCGGTTTTTTAATGGGATTTTGCACAATTGAACAATTTCTCGATACATTGAATTGCTGTTTTGAGCAATTTTTTATAATTTTTTTGTATTTTTTCATTTTTTGCTTCAAATCTGTTCCATAAAATGATTTACATATAACAAATGGGTACATTTCATATATTAAATGCATTAAACATTATTTTTGAGCGATTTTTTATAAATTTTGTACAATATTTAGGGTTTTTGAGCGAATTTATATTATATTTGTGTAATAAATGATTATGTTTAGTTTTTTATAAACTTTTTTGGGAAAATATTTATGCAGTAATTATGCTTTTTGTTTGATTTTTGTTATTTCTTTTTTAAACGTCATTTTGCTCGTTTTTGGTTAATTTCTTGATACAATGAATGGGTATTTTGAGCGATTTTTAATGATTTTTGCATTATTTCTGCAAATGATGCAGTATTTGGGTTTTCTGAGCGATTTTATATTAATTTTGTGTAAAAAATGAGTTATGTTTAGATTTTGATGATTTTTTCTGGTAAATATTGGCCGGTTTTTGCTATTTTACTTTTAAATGGTTTTTTTTTGCACAATTTTGATCAATTTCTTGATACAATTGTTGTTCTGGGCGATTTTTAATGGTTTTTGTGTAGTTTTGCGTTTTTGCGCGATTTTTGATGAATTTTGTGAATAATTAGGTTTTCTGTTATATATGTTAATTTTTTTGTAATAAATGAAATCATATTTGATGATTCTTTTTGGGGTAAATATTTATGCAGTAGTTATGTTTTCTGAGCAGTTTTTGCTTTTTATTTTTCAAATGGAATTTTGACGGTTTTGTTTAATTTGTGGGTCAACGAATTGATGTTTTGAGCGATTTTTGTGTTTTTTGCGATTTTTTTATTAAAATCTTTTGCAAGAAATTGATTTACATGCAACAAATGGGCACATTTTATAGATTTAGTGCCATAAACAAGTTTTATGTTTATTTTTTTTCGAGCGATTTTATATTCATTTTATGTAATAAATGAGTTTTGCTGTATTTTTGAGGAATTTCTTTGGATAAATATTTATGCAGTAATTATGTTTCTTAAGCGATTTTTCTTTAAAACTGGATTTTGCATAGTTTTGATCAATTTATTGATACAATGAATTAGTGTTTTGAGCGATTTTTAATGATTTTTGAGTATTTTTGCTTCAAATTTTGCAAAAAAAATGCGTTTTTATGCAACAAATTGGTTTATTTCATAGATTTAATGCATTAAACATTAATTTTGCGCGATTTTGATTAATTTTGTACAATAATGAGGGTTTTTGAGCGATTTTTTATAAATTTTGTGCATAAAATGATTTTTTTATGAATTTATTGTGGCAAATATTTATGCAGTAATTATGTTCTTTGAGCGGTTTTTGCTATTTTTTCTTAAAATGGGATTTTGCATAGTTTTGATCAATTTATCGATACAATGAATTAGTGTTTTGAGCGATTTTTAATGATTTTGATTAATTTTGTGCAATAATGAGGGTTTCTGAGCGATTTCTTATGAATTTTGTGCAATAAATGGGTTTTTTATGAATTTGTTGTGGCAAATATTTATGCAGTATTTTTGTTTTTTGTGCGGTTTTTGTTATTTTTTTTAATGGGATTTGGCATGGTTTGATTAATTTATCGATATTAGTGTTCTGAACGATTTTTGTGTATTTTGTGACTTTTTGCTTAAAATCTTAAGCAAAGAACTAATATACATGCAACAAATGGGTATATGTGCAACAAATGGAAATTTTTCATAGGTTTAATGCATTAAACATAATTTTTGCGCGATTTTAGACAAATTTTGAACAATAATTGGTTTTTTGAGCGATTTTATATAAATTTGTGTAATAAATGAGTTATGCTTTTAATGATTTTTTTTGGAATAAATGCAGTTATGTTTTGGTTTTTGCTATTTTTGATGAATTTTTTGATACTTTGAATTGGTGCTTGAGCGATTTTTTGTGGCATTTTTGTTTTAAATTTTTTGCAATAAATTGATTTACATTTAACAATTGAGTTTATGTTTAACGTCATAAATCTAATTTCTGAGCGATTTTTGATTAATTTTGTCCAATAATTGGGTTTTCTGAGCGATTTTATATTTATTTTGTGTAGTAATGTTATTCTTAATTTTTTATGGTTTTGTATGGAATACATTTTTAATGATTTTTATGCGAGCAATGAGTGTTCACTTGGTGGTTGAGTAAAGGACAAGTTTTAGATTTTTTTGTCTACGCCACTGCTTGTTGTATTTTTTATATTTTTGTGATAGTTAAAGAAGTAGTTTTTAAACTGTCTGGGATAGTTTTGGCTCTTGTGATAGAAACCGAAACACTGTTTAGAATTTTTTTAATTTGTCTGAGGACTTTAAAGAAGTTTAAACGCTCTTGATATATCAAGTACTCAATAGTGAGTACTTATACTGTGACATTTGGGGGTTTAAAAGTTATTGGGGATTTTTTTATGGACACCTCTGTTAGGAGTTAATATATGGTCTAATATCTAATAATTTTTTGTTGTCGTCCTGCATTGTTAAGGCACAGATGAGTATTTGTTATTAAAACAACATAAGGTAGTTAACGATTGTTAAACAAATTTACAATACTATAAACACCAAATGAATAACTCGCATATAAAATATCAACAAATATGACCGTGTTTATAAATCCTTTTGTCTGTTTACTAATTCCAACTATACATAGCTTACGCATGCGTGATTTAAATTTACTAATCAAGAAGCGCACGCGCTATCATATCTACTGCTTCTAAATTGCATTCAGTACAGTAAGTGCTTGCGATATAAGTTCTTCCCAAATTTGTATATCTAAGTACTACAAATAAGAAGGTAAAATATCCACATAAATAATATTTATGATCACCATATATTCTACTAGTTAATAAATTAATATGATTTTCAATTATTTTTACTATCGATTTCTCTAATAATCCGTCTGGGCTATTTATATATAAATGTTTATAATTTATTGCTATTAGGATGTATTTATATATAGATAAAAAAATGATGTTCAATTAGATACTTTCTAAATAAATACTTTGTTTAAAATCAATAGCTCCAGAATACATATAATCGATGGATATAATAAAAGCTCCACGATGTGTGTAAGTTGATACTTGTTTGCACAATGTGTAACGCTATATTATAGCATTAAAGCAAATTATTGTACTTATTAGGCATGAAGTTTTATCTATTTAAGTATTAGCAATTAAGGGTTTTGAAATGTATTATTGGGACATTTATTTTATGAACTCTTTAACCTTTTAATCTCGTGGATTCGTCATTAAGAGAATGTTGTAAACAATTAATCGTATTACTTACTATATTAGTTTATTTTTATCAACTTTAACCTAAATTAATATTTTATTGGTTTAATTTATTTTGCAATGGTTTAGAATGCTAAATAATAACAGTTTTACAATTTGTGGATCTTTAAAATATTTTTTTATTTTATTTTATTGAGTGTTGTAATAAAAATGGGGCTTTGTTATGTCACGCGTATAGTAATTGGCTCGTTATGCTATCGATTTGTAACAATAAAAAATTTAAATAATTGTATCTAAACTTAGTTTTACTGAAGTTTAACCGCTACATTGCTTTAACAATTGAACTTTTTAGTAAATTAAAAAATGTTTTGTAATGAGATGGCGCATGCGTATGTAATTAAAAGCTCACGGACCGCATACTGAACACAGTGATTAATAAATGATTTAATAAAATTTATAAAAATACATATAATAGTTTAACAAAATTGTGAATGAAGGGTAGGGGAATCATTTTGTTCTTGGCATTTGACTGGTTGAATCAGCCAATAGGATCACATGATAAACCTTGTGCTTAGTCGGATGGACCGCAAATGCCGCTTAGGTTTTTAGATGCCTGTAGCTGCTAGGCATTTGATAGTTTGGTTTGTTGTTTTGGAAGGATGGGAGGTGCAGGGGATTTTTGCCTTTTTAAAACAGCTTGTGGTACTTGAGTCTAGTTAAAGTTTTAGTGGTTGTCAGGTAGCGGAGTGGAGGCGGCTGTGACTGGAAAAATTTTCTGGTTTAATTGTCTATTTTCATTAATTTGGCATCAATTTAAGTCATTTCATCAACGAAGGGTTGCAGGTCTATCATTGTTTTGCTAGAATACAGATTAAAATTAACTGCTTGGATGCTGTTTTTGATTAACGCGTGTCTACCGACATCTCTGACGTGACTGACTTTGTTTTTGGTCCGAATGTCTTGTAAACCTTATGGGCCCTATTGTGCTTCAAGCTAGGTACTAGGTAAAAAGGTTGATTGTGGCTACCAGACGAGTGCGCCGCGGTGTTATCCGGGACGTGGTTGGTTAAGTATTTGATAGTTGTGGTGTTTCTCAGTGATGATGTACTGTCTGGGAAGCATTATACCTGTTTTGGGATTGCCGGTTGGATTGTAGTTGGTTTATTTGTATATAGGTTTTATTATGGTCAATAGTTATTTTTTATGATAAAGGCCGCAGATTTGCATTTTTCTAGATGTGAGCTTGGACTGACTTTTTTTGTAGGTTAGGAAGGAGAATATTTAAAAGTCTGGGTCTTATAGACGGAGTATCGGATTTGTTCCAATTTTGTCATATTCGTTGGGACAAACATCTACCGACTAAACTTTCTTTTCTGGGTATACCTGGAAGTACCAATCTTTACTGATTATATCTTTCCGTTTCGAGAACTCATTAAAGAGTAATTTAAGAGTGTAACTGTTTAGTTTAGAAAACGGTGGTTGACGGCGGTTTTTGACTGAAATTAGTAGTAGTGCAAGATTGGGAGCTGCGCAGCTACTCTCGTCAAAGGTTTTACAGTGGTCGGAAGTTTTTATTGTTAACCTCTTACACACACACACACACTCTGTTGCCGGAGCGGGGGCCCGTCATAGGCGTGGCTTCGAAACGCACAAAACTCAGCCGCGCAAACTTTTCAATAGCCAGTTCTACCGCATCTTACACCACGCAACATCAACTCTGCTTCCCCAACGAACACCTGACGACCAGGACAACTGCTGAGCTGTATCCATCGACGCGCAGAGCCAACGTCTACCTGTTCCAGGACGACTTATTTCCTGGTGGGTAACGCTGCCCACCTCCGCCGAGACCTCGCAGTCCCCAGACCACTCGAGCTGCATCGCACCTGGCGGAAACGCAAACCTTATTGCAAACCCCCCAACAATAATAACTTGTTTTCTCAGGCCTGACAAGAACCGACGTCAGCCGCCGCTTCCTGCCGCCGCCGACATACCTAGTCCGGTAACAACTTTCACACATCTATACAAAGCGTGCTCTCACACGCACTCACTAAGAGTGCAAGTCCACTAAGGACTAAGATGGTTTTTATTTGGGGCGACTTGAAGGTGCATATAGCAGCTATCAGTGGTCTTTCTGAAACTGGCAGGATGTGCAATCAGAGTATAGGTTTGTTGGGTTTTTCCCAGAATTTCCAGGGATTGAATGTGGGGGGTGGTCGTCTCGAAAACTGCAGCGCTGGATAGTATGATTTTAGGTGGTGGCAGCAGATGGAAAATTTATGTTGCCTTTGATTCATTCCGGCCCGATGTTGACTGGTTAGATCGACTGACAAACATTTTTTTTTGTTGGGGTAGTAGAATCTTCAAAAGACTAAATGAATTGTATTCACTTTCCAAAAGTATGAAAGCACCTACAGATTAAACTTTTTTCTACTACTGACCGTGAATGTGAAAGTTAAGTATTTATAAAAGCGGAGGTAGTAAGTAAGTAAGTAAGTAAGACGCTTTTAGTAGAGCTTGGCTCCGTCACTTGCGGACTTCCCCATTTTTGCGACGTTACTTTCATTTTTACAGGTTTTACGGTGGTGCACTTTTCAATTACTAATGTCTTTGCACTTTTTCTGGAAATTACATTCAGGATGGAGCGCAGTTTTGTTTACATTACAGCTTTGTCTAAGAGTTACTTTCGGGCTTGGTCGTGGTTTGATCCACTTAGGTTTACACGCTACTTACTAGTTACTGGTCTTGTAGGTTTGCGGGCTTCTGGCTTGCGTAGCGCGATTGGGTCTAGGTTTTGGGTGCTGCGTCGTTGAGTCGGTGTTGACGACTTCTTAGTTTTGCCTTGGTTGTTGTTGACGGCATTTTTTGGTTTGGGGTACGTGGTTTTTTTTAGACGTGGATACCTGAGCCGGGGTAGGCTAATTTTTTTTTGGTGCTGTCTAAAGGATTTCTCTCTATGGGGTTCTAGGACTGCGTCTATTAGTAAGGGAACTATGTTGGTCACTGGTGTTGGTTGACTGCTGTGTTTGGGTTTATCTTCTGGGTGCTTTTCTAGGTGGATCAAATCAAGCGTGATAAGATGGTTAGTGTTAGCTTGATACAGCTGGTAGACTGCGGCTTGATTTATCTTGTTTTTTTCATGTTTGAGTCTATGTCCGACTAACAAGTTGCAATGTTGGTTCGGAACTTAGCGTGGAGTGTGCTTAGTGCGGTTAGCCAGTCACTTTTTTCAAACTCTTAGGGGTATGATTTCAAGCTTTGCAGCTTAAGGTTTTTCTCTAGGTGTAGCTTGGGTTTGAGAGGTTTTTATGACTTCAGGGTTTTTCGTTCAGGGTCAAAGTCTGGATCGGCGTCTCTTGATGTTGAGTAGTCCATTGCTGAAAGTTATTATTCTTTTTTTTCCTGATTGGCAGTAGAAGGTATAGTTTGTTTTTACTGCGAAGATGGCATTTAGCAAAAACTTATTTTGATTTTTTCTTTCTCGGTTAGAGTTTGTCAGTATAGTTTAATTTACGAATTTGATTTGAGTTTGAACCAAGTTTTACAATCAGGTTAGGTGTGGGTTTCTGTAGACGTTTCCTAGGTGGTTGGGGTTTTAAAAGTCATTCTAGTTTTTTTTTTTGCTATGAGTGTGCTTGCTTACATTTAACAAAATCCTATTTTGATTTTTTTCTTGTTGATCAGGATTTGTTAGTACAGTTCAATTTATAAACTTGGTTTAAGTTCAAGCCAAGTTTTACAGTTAGGTTAGGTGTGGACTTCTGGAGACATCTTTTAGATCAGGGGCGCTCAGACTTAGAGAATCGGCGATCTACCATAAAAGTATTAGATGTTGGTGGAACATGGTTTTGCCCACGAGCGGTAACAGACTGGCAGATGTGTGTCCTTAAAGTTTGAGGTAGAACTGGCTGGTGAGTTGATTTGCGGAGCGGTTTTATTAATTCTGGGGCTATGTTCCTCGCTAAATGCAATTGACGGAATTGGCTTTTAAGCTGGGGTGTGATGGCGTGGCTAAAAGTTAGCCACGTTGAGTGGATGGTGATAATGTGTAGATGTGGTGTGTGGTGAATGTTGAAAGTACAATTGAGTATTGGTTGTATGTGTGTGTGTAGAGTGTAATGGGTGACTCGAGTCAAGTTGGTTGCTGCTTTCTCTAGCAGGTTTTTTTCTTGACTTTTATTTCACTCCTAATCGTGTACGGTATGTGCTTATGAGTACTTGAATTTGAACGGTGTTTGAAGGGAAGGTCCTTCCTAACATCATTTTATTATTTATTGTCGTTTTTTTGGCAGTACTACCTTATTGGTTGATGTCGGTTATGCACGGACCGCTGACAGAACGTTGTTACGAGAAGTTGCCGCACTGCAATAAACTTCTTCTTGAACATTATGAAATTTGGTACATATAGACATCAATGCTATCGGTACCAAATGTGCAAAAAATTGTGTTCTCTGAAGTCTGGACTTTAAAGGTTTTGGGAAGCATGTGGTCGCAAGTGCTAAAACAATTCCGATAATTGCTACACATTAATTAGTAAACTTTTAGTAAACACTCAATAACTATTGAACTATTTTGTTTCCTACAACGGTGCCATAAAACTAGAACCTGAAAGTGTATACTCAAATACCATCTTTAAGTAGGGACGGGTTGTTATTGGCTTTTAATGTCGGCTAGTCATTGAAACGTAAATTAAAAAAAATAAAAATAAAATAATCGTCAAGATAAGAGTCACGACAGAGAATCCGAGCCGTCATTATCAAATTACTACAGAAAAGCGATTGTGAACAGAAGCTATAGACTAGAGTCATCCCTTCTGTTGCTTGACGCTGATCTGACAAGCAACTCTGTCATTATTGAAAAAGAACGGATTGTATGCGTGTCAAAACAAGATACCTAAAGGGATCCTTTAAACGAAAGTACAAACCGTAGGCCCTGATTGCCACCAGATCAACTCTGAAACTTACACCATGTCTGTGGCATTGCACCACACGTTGTGCAAACAAAAACTATTATTGTCATTAAAGAACAAAAACGAAGTATCAGTTGAGCACGGTTGATTCAGGTTTGTTATAAATAATGCTGAAGATTTGAAACTAATCATCTAAATCGCTGACTTCTCGCCCAATCCGAGAATTGTGATCATACATGTTAGAAAATTGTTTGTTTTGATTTAGTATTCTGTAGATTCATGTACGAATAGATATGTAAAATGTTTGACAGTTTCTTATCATTACAGAAGAATGATGTAAATCAGATTTACAAAGAATCCTTGATTACATTTTTTAAAACACTCAAAAGCATATTAGGAAATATTAACTCATATTAAACTGCCGGCTATTTCGTAAACTAAACGATTGAATTAAGTTTAATTTATGAAATATAAGCCGGGAGTTTAATAATATTCAAAATATACCTATAGGCATTCAATGCATGCTCGAACAGAAACAAATCGGGTCTTTGAACCTAATAAAACATCTAATCATGTTTCACAATAAAATCTGCAAATATCAAATTTTTATTATAGAAAAATAATGGCTTTGTTTGAATTGCACTCAGTAATGACGCGTGTGTATATAGATGCTGGATTTAATGCCTTCGTAGAAAACTGGAGTCATCAGTAAAACATTTAAAACGTGTGTGGGCGTAGTGGTCATGATGCTTATAATACCACGAACCAATTTAGTAGCTATTGGTATACAATTAGAACTTGTTGAAATGAAACATTTCAATTGATAAAATATTGTAGCTATTTTACATGTTGCATACATCATTTCCTTCATTATAATAAGGACACCGGTATTTCTCTATTCTAATTCTAATTTTAATTCCAATTCAACATGCGTATGTAATCACATTCTAGATAAATTTGAATTGTTAATCAGTTCTTAAGAGTATTAGCAAATAATAAATTTCATGTGCCTACTTTGCACACAAGTTATGTAACCTAGATTAACATTATTGGTTGTAAACTTTTAAACAATTAGATACCACTATTTATCCGATTATTATTACTAAACGAAGCGTAATAGTAACAATCCGGTTGAGAATTGCTGCTGCAAAAATATTGAAATATATATCGTGGCACAATAATGATAATAATAGTGCCGCTCCATGTCTTTTCCAGTGTAACTTTTGCGTCTAACCCGTTACATATTGTCCTTCCGTGTCTGCTGTACATAAAATATCAGTTATTACTTAATACAGAAATAATTAACTTAAAGAAAGTCATCGACATGAATGAAAACAAATCCTATTTAGAAACACCTTAAGTGTGTATGCGCGTGTTGAATATTTATCATAAGATCGAAGCGTTTAGAAAATGCATAAAATCGAAATACAATGAGCTGTTAAATTTTATATGTCTTATGAGTTTATTGCCGGTATTAAATTACTCTTGCTTAGTTTAAATTTAACATTCATTATTTTTTTCTGTATCTATAACGCCATTAGACCTTTTGTATGGTGACATCATTCAAACATTTGGTGTTATGTTAAATTCAATGCACGAATCCGTGATTTGGTTTCAAATTGTTTATTTTATTTCGATTCGCAATGTGTCATCATTCTGAAGGACTATGGTAATTTAGTTCATATTATTTTGACAGATTCTTTTGTATCATAATGTGTTGTTTATGAATTTCTACGCTGAATTTGATCGAATTAATCCACATTTATTGAATATATTGCACAAAGACAAAACTTAAATTATACAGTGTGCAAGACCGAAATCTTTAATCGAAATTTAAATTGTCTCTTTATGTATTTGATTGAGTTAGGCGAGTAAAATTAAATTCTGTTTAAGTCAAATTGAGCGTATGGATTTTATTAAATTTTGCACATTTGGTACCTATAGTACTGTGGTCTATTTATACCAAATTGCATAATTTTTCAACGTAGCGTTTAGAAGTTATGAAAATTTAAATTGTCTTTCTGTATTCATGATTGAGTTAGGCGAGTAAAATTAAATTCTGTTTAAGTTAAATTGAGCGTATTGATTTTCTTTGATTTTGCACATTTGGAACCTATAGTACTGAGGTCTATTTGTACCAAATTGCAAATTTTTTTACGTCGTTTAGAAATTATGAAAATTTAAATTGTCTCTCTGTATTCATGATTGAGTTAGGCGAGTACAGTTTAATTCTGTACAAGTCAAATTGAGCGTATTGATTTTTTTAAATTTTGTACAGTTGGTACTTATGGTACTGAGGTCTATTTGTACCAAATTGCATAATTTTTTAATGTACCGTTTAGAAGTTATCAAAAATCAAATTGTTTCTCTGTATCCATGATTGAGTTAGGCGAGTAAACATAAATTTTGTTTAAATTTAACTGAGCGTATTGATTTTTTTCAATTTGGGACCTAATGCATTGAGATTTGTTTGTATCGTTTAGAAGTAATAAAATTTGTCCACCTATGCTCTTCTATGCTCTTACTGACGCAAGCAACGCTAAACCTCACATCCACCACACCGTGTTTATACGTCGTTTATTAACTAATTTAACATTAATTTATCAAACAATCAACGAACGGACATTGTTGTCCAATTATTTGACCGCATCACTTTACTGCGCAAAGTTACTGATGCTTCTTTCTTTGTCCTGCTTTTGTGTGCCTTGGATACAACTAGGGCTCAACTTGAGCTTGACAATCTTTTGCAGTTATTGTGCAATCCCAAGGCTTTAACTGCCAGTGCAAAAAGTGGGAAAGGTGCATATAATCAAACAGAAGTACGAAACGGGAGAAAAAGCGGCTATAAATATGCTAGACGCTATTGAAAGAGTGCTGAACAAAGCAAATGAGCTGAACATCGAGGAAATTAATATTCCCATACCAAATGGAATTGCATCAAGAGAAGCGAGAAAAACTACGGAAATAGCGGGAAGAAGAACCAAGACGAAAATGAGAATGTGCATACCGCCACAACTACAAACTGCGCAAATAACTGAGGAAAAGAGACTTGAAACAGGAGCTATAGTGGTGAGCAAAGAAGGTGTAACATATGCAGATCTATTAAAACAGACAAAAATTAATATGAAAGGTACGACATTTAAAGAAATAAGAGAAACAAAGAAAGGAGAGTTGCTATTAACAAACGCAAATGAGACCGAAAAAGAAATAGAAAAGATAAGAGAAGGAATGGAAGGATTTAATACAAGAAAAGCGAGCAAAGAGCTAACAGGAGAACTGGTTATGATTAAAGGTATAAGTCCAGAGATCAGCAGAGAGGAGCTGATTGAAGAAATTAAAGGGAAAGTGGACAATAAAGAAATTGTGATTATATCGCTAAAGAAAGGGTACAGGGAAATACAAACGGCCATAATTAAGATGGACAAAGACTCAGCGGAAAATATAATAAAAATAGGAAGTATAAACATAGGACTAAGATGCAGAACGGAAAGAGCAAAAGCGAATGAGAGCCAATGCTATAAATGTTGGATGAAGGGACACGTAGCGGTGGAATGCAGAGGGGAAGACAGATCGTCGTTGTGCATAAAATGCGGAAAAGAAGGACACAAAATAGCGAACTGCAAGAACAGAGAATATTGCATAGAGTGTAAGGTGTTAGGCCATCGAACTGGAGGGAGAAGATACCCCGCTACAATTAGAAGAGAAACTAGAAGACCAAGAAAGAATATAGAGGACAACAACTCAGAAAGTTGGAATCAACACGGAAGGGAATCTATAACCGAAAATGTATAACATCATCTAAACAAATATAGGGAGGGGAAGAGAGGTACATGACCTACTGGTAGCAACTGCGATGAGAGAAAAAATAGACATAGTGATAGTGAGCGAACCAAATAAAAAAAAGTTAAGCGGGGAATAGATCAAAGATAGAGGATCAGACGCGGCCATCCTAGCAAGGGGGAAGTGTAAAGACAAGGTGGAAAGGTGGGGAACTCCCAAAGAAGGAATAGTGTGGGCTGATATAGGAGGTATGATAGTATACAGCTGCTACATCAGTCCAAACAGCGGTATAGAATATTATCGAGAGTGGATTGAAGAACTAGAAAATAGCTTAAGAAATCAGAAGAGCAAGAAAATCCTAATAGGAGGAGATTTCAACGCAAAATCACCCATGTGGGGAGGGACAAAGAGCGATAGGAGAGGACAAATTCTAGAAGAAATGATTGCTACAGTAAATCTAACGATATGCAACCATGGCGACAGACCAACATTTGTAAGAGGAAGATCTAAGTCTCATATCGATATTACTATAGCAACGTGGGAAACAGCAGGAGTAGTGGGCAACTGGAACGTGACAGATGAAGAATCGCTGAGCCTACATAAATATATAAAATACAACACGATCGGAAAAGGGGAAAAAGAAGACACAAGAAAAGGAGGATGGAACGTGCGAAGGATGCACAGAGAAAAGATAAAATGAGCCATAGAGGTAGAAGAAGTAACAGAAAGCGAAAACATAGAGGAAAGATGCAAACGATACTCGAAAAAACTGAGAAAGGCAGCGGAAGAAGCAATCCCCAGGTATAGGGAAGGAGGAAGAAAGGGGCCGTACTGGTGGTGCAATGAGATAAAGGAAAGCAGGAAAAAAGCAATACAAACCGGAAGAAAGATCAAAAGACAGAAACGAAAAGGGGAGGACACTGCAGAGACAGAAGAAGAATTAAAAATGGACAGAAAAGCACTGAGAAAAGCGATAAAAGACAGCAAGAAGAGATGCTGGAAAGAAATGATAGATTCCATAGATATGAACCCCTGGGGGAAGCCGTACAAAATTGCAATGAATAAACTGGGAGGAAGATCAAAGGGAGTGTGCTTAAAGGAGGAGGAAGGGGAAGAAAAAATAATTGAGAAATTGTTCCCCAAAGGAAGAGCGGTAAAAGAACCAACAGAGACAAGTGAAGGAGAGGAAACAGATATGACAACAGTGGAGGAGGTGAAACAGATCATAAGAGAACTACCTAACAATAAGGCACCAGGTCCGGACGAGATAACAGCGGAGATAGTGAAAGCAGCGTTAGAAGGAAACGAAATAGAACTAACACAAATAATAAACAGATGTCTAAATGACGGTACATTCCCGAAATGTTGGAAAGAGGCAAACTTAGTGCTGATTGAGAAGAAGAAAGAAACAGGTAAATCAAAGACGTATAGACCGATTTGTTTAATCAATACATTAGCAAAGATAATGGAAAAAGTTATTGTGAGAAGAATAGAGAAAGAAATAGAAGAAAGGGGTGGACGGGAAAGTGAACAATACGGATTTACCAAAGGGAGATCGACGCTAGGAGCTATCGAGAAGGTAAAAGCGGTAGCAAAAGAAGCAAACAGCGGCCCACATAGGAAAAGACAGCATTGCATCATAATAGCGTTGGATATACAAAACGCGTTTAATAGCAAAAAAGAAAGAATTGACAAAGAAAACGATCAAGATAATATGGAGTTATCTACAAGGAAGAAACTTAGTGACCAAGAAGGGTAAATTTAGACTGACCAGAGCGGTACCACAAAGCTCAGCACTAGGACCCAAATTATGGAACTTAGTATATAATGAGTTTCTCGGAATGCGGCTGCCAGACGGGGTGACGATAACGACATTTGCTGACGACTTAGCTTTAGTAGGTAGGGATGCAGACATAGAAGTACTAAAGGAAAGGCTAGAGTTGGCAATTAGTATGATAAAGAGATGGATGAAAAGTAAAGGGCTAGAATTAGCACCGCAGAAAACGGAAGCGGCATGGTTATCGACAAAGAGGACAAATAGAGGAACCGGAAAAATACAGGTAGGTGAATAAATAATAACCATAGGAAAGAAGATTAATCACCTTGGAGTTACACTGGAAGCAAAAGGATGGAACGAACAGATTAAGGAAGCGGTAAGACAAGCAAAGAAAATTGAAGGAATGCTTAGTAGGCTCATGCCAAACAAGGGAGGACCAGGACAAGAGGCAAGAAGGCTAATAGCAACGGCGGCCAAAAGTAAACTATTGTACGATGCAGAAACATGGGGAGATGCCTTAAAGACAAAAAAAAAACAGAAAAGAAATAAGAGGAGCCACTAGAGCAAGCTCGTTAAGGATATGTAGGGCTTACAGAACGGTGTCGCAAGAAGCGCTAGAGGTAATCGTGGCGACACTACTCGCAGACTTGATGGTAGAAGAAAGATTAATCATAAAGAAACTGGTAAATGAAGGAAATAGTAAACAAGAAGCAAAGAGACAAGCAAGAGATAATACAATGAAAAAATGGCAGACACAGTGGAAAGACGGAAAAAAAGGTGAATGGACAAGAGAGTTAATACCAGAAATAAAGAAATGGGTAGAAAATAAACCGGAGTCGTGTTACTATACAACACAACTACTTACCGGACATGGAGCCTTTGGAAAGTATTTACAAAATATAAATAAAATGGAGAAAGAAGAGAAATGTATATTCTGCCAAAAAGACACGTATGACGACGCAGAACATACGCTAATAGAGTGCGAAGCATGGGAGAATGATAGGAAAGAGTTAGAGAATGTATTGGAAAACAAAATTGATAAATCCTCAATAATTAATATTTGCCTGAATGACGAATACAAATGGAGAGCATTAAGAAACTATGCAACGGCAGTAATGAAAAAAAAGATAGAGGAGTTTGAAAACTCAAGGTATAGATAAACGAAAATGGAAGTAAACACACACATCAAAAACCACAAAAGACAAAGTAAGGAGGAAAGAGAAGCTAAGTGGAAGCAAAAGAACATAGAAAAAGCAATGAAGAGAGAAAATACAAAGAAGGTTAAGACAACTATGCCTACCAAGGAATGGAAGAGGAGAAAGTAGACAAGAAATGAATATACAATGAAACATTAGTACCAACCGAAATTGCAGAAATAAGGAAAAAAAAGAAAAGAGCTTTTGAAAGCAAACTAACGGAACTGACCAGAGAATTTCCAAATGGTAGATACGCCATTTTGAGGTTGACTGACAATGTAACCTTTGAAATGGTCTGAGTATACTTGGCAACCAGGGGATACGAAGAAATAATTCCAATTCGAGACTCAAGAATATTCTTAGAAGTTAAATTGGCAAATCTAGGATTACCAAGGGGGGTACACCTAATGGAACTCTACAAAATATTCATGAAAGAGAGAGGATACGCCTACAAAGAAGTAAATGAAGACTTAGAGAAACTAAGAAGACATCTAAGGACAAATCAAACAACTAGGCTGAATAACAATAGAATGGCAGAAAGGAGAGATGAACGTCAGTATAGAACAGACAACAAATAGGGTATAGGGAGAGATGAGCCGGGGACAGCATGTGTTGCCGCAGCAGTCTGTGTGAATCCCGCAAGGCCGAAACCAGCTCATCTCAAACTAATAATAGACTAGAGACAGACATGATAAGGACAAAATGACAACAGAACTAACGTAGAGAAGAAAACCGAAAGGTATTGCCCTGCGTTAGTTATTCTCAAGGGCCACTTGCTGAGGCTAAGACCTCACTACGTCCTTTACCTAACTTATTTATAAATACAGGGTGGGGCAAAATGAAAAGTTGTTTTTGAAATGAGAAGAACAGAACTGTTTTTGAACTTAATAATTACGATTAATGTAAGCTTTTATTTATTGTAATTAATTTTTTGTTGCCATTTAACAATGAAATAGTGAAATTATGTTCTGAAAATGATATCAGACAGATGACACTGCTGTAATTGTTTATCAAAGTTTTGCATCATCTTCTTACACAAGTTTTATGTCAATTGCCCTAACTTCTTTCAACTCTTTTAGGTTTTGAGGTTTATTAACGTGTACTGTTGTGTTTAATTGTCTTCATAAAAAATAATTACAAGCTGTGAGGTTTGGGGAACAAGAAGACCTCGGCATATCACTGAAACGGGAGATTGCGCACCGAACAACTTTTATTGATGCATCATCTTGTTGTAACCAAACATTTTTTATGTTGATTTTTTGTAGTGACAATTGTGGGATCAAACAGTTTTCTAAAATGAAAACATATTGCTCAGTTTACAGTAACAGTTGTTCTAAAATTCTACACCTATCTGTTGATTCTGTCACGTTTTAGAACTGAACCGTTACGACCAAACGTTGGCGAAATCGCCGCTGAACGACAATAATAGATTTGCTCGATTTTAGATACTCTTTAACTGCGAAAGCATCAACTATTGTGACTAAGGAACGATAATCAATCTTAAATCGAATGACATCAGCCGCGAGTTTCTATTTCTTTCTCTTTGCGTGTACACTTTCTGTTCAACGTCAAGTAAGTTGCATAAGTCTTTGTCTGTAAGTTTTGCGGTTAGTTGTCTTCTACTAAACTAAACTTCTAATTAGATCTTTTGATCTGTAAATTGGGGCGCTTTGGGATCTCTTGGGATGTTGATTGCCAACTGTCTTTCTATTTCTTAGATGGTTTTCCTGGGGTCTATTTTCCGCTGGTCTGCTCTGGAGTGCTATCCGCGGTAGCCAATCTTCTGTCATTTGGGCTATATGATCGTGCCATTGTCGTTTTCTTTGCCTTTCCCATCTTACATTTATCTCTTACATTCTTGTTCCTGACTTGGTCTCTTCTTGTCTTTCCGAGTATGCTTCTCAGGGTTTGATGTAAATTAAAAAAAATAATTGTGTTAGTAAGTTTGATAACAGTATGGTCAAAAATGTGTAGAACAGAAATCTTGACAAGAATGGCTATGCCGTCGTTCTGGACACAGGTGTATCTTTGAATTTGAAACTTCTGAGCTACTTTTGGCTTTATTGCGGATGTGGTTCATTCTTGTCAAGAACTCTGTTAAAGTGTTTTTTTTTTGGTCTTAAAGTAGCTTACATTTCAGTTCTAGGCAAGTTTGTAGTAAAATTTTGTTATGGAACTTGTCTGTAACTAATTTGCACCGGTCTAAAAGTGAGTTCAGTTTTCTCACAGCTTCTAGCATGAAATTCAAATCTACTTTAAAACTTAAGATTGCAAATTTGTTCTGCAATAAAAAAAAAATGTTGCTGGGTGCTGATTGGTTGTATACGTCTTTTGAGGGCTGGGGGCTTTGGATCATTCCAATTGAATTGTGGACGCTGTTGTGGTGTATGGACGTGGCGGTGATTGCGTCTGCTACTGCTAATTGTTCTATCTATCTTGGTTGCGGAAACTCTTCATTGCTAGTGTCGTTGTAGCTTGTAGATGTTCTTTGTGCTACTGCACACAACGGTTTCTCCTCTTGCGTTTATGTGCACTCATGCGTCCAATGTCTTTTTGCACATTTAATGCAACACAGTTGAATGTTGCAGTTAGACGTAGAGTGCCTTCATTCTTGGCACCTTTGGAATTGGGTTGCGAAACCTTTACCAGGTTGCTTATGTGTGCAGTAAATATTTGAAGCTTTTGTTCAAGATTTTTTTGATACGAAACGTGCTACTTTCTATCGGGATTTGAAACTACTACTAACCACCAAGTCTTTAGTGATCGGTAAAATTGTATAAATATTATTTTGTGTTACCGGCATGTGTACCACCAGATAAAAGATTACCTCCAACGAATCCTGGACTTTAATCAAAATTGCATTGAAGCCTTGTACCTAACAGCCCTTGAGAGCATGTTGTGCACTGGCATTTGAAGTTTTTGGGTTGCATAACTGCAAAAGATTGTTAAGCTTGCACTGGCTGGTGAGATCTTGAGTTTTTATAAATACTTTGGTGTTGTGGTATATTATGCGTTGGTGGATGGGGATTCTGGCATCACGATTTATTGGTTGTATGCTAGAGAGAGATTTTATATTTGCTAATTTGTAAGTTTTGTTAAACTGGGAAAAAAACTTGATTAGCAAGCTTAAGACAACGAAGCGGGGAGAAACAGTTCCTCTTCTGCAGTGAACTAATGCGTTTGCGTGAATTGGCAGCAGACGACAGTTTGGCGGCAAGCGTCAATGGCATTTTCTAAGTTTATTAATTAACTTACGACGCTGAGTGCTCGGTGGGTGGTTGATAGGATGAGCATCCTGTTGCACCAGTTATTACAAAAAATAAGAAAAACACTATTAACAAATTTAATTGTTTATGTCTTTATCATAAATATATCTTAGTAATAGTTTTCTGACAAAATCTAAATAGATTGTAACTCTGCTCAAGGCTCTGTACAATGTTATGCATGTAATAAATATCAACCACAAGATAAGATTTAATTGAGTAACATGGTATTCAATAAAATAATATTAGTTAGAAATGATATGCAAATATAACACAATAGCAAACAAATGAAAATAAGAGAAAATCGAATAAAGAAACCAAGAATCGTGATGCATTTAACTCATACTCCCTCAACCTTTTCATTATCTTTCTCTTGCCAATTCCGACCCATAAACCGATGATTACAACAGGAAAATATTCGATTTCTTTTCAACGGTTTTATTCCCTTCAACCCAACCCATACAAATTGGTAACTATTAAGCTTCCACTTCATAACATCACGTGTTCATAATAAGACAATTTTGTTTGTTCGTCTCTGATATCCGTAATCATCCTGTCTGTGAAACCTCAGACTCTCATTTTCATTTCAATATCAAGATTGAAATCCTTTAGCTTTCAACAAATTGCTGATAGGCAAATTGACATTAATTGCGAGAAACTAGTAACATATAAGAATAATGCGTATTTATTGACAGTTTCAATGTGCGTGCCGACAAATTAATTTAAAAAAGTTTGAATTAAACACTTTTAACGTCATGCTTCGTATAATATAATATTAGCAATTATTGATTGCATAATTTGAATGGGTAAAAGGTTGCTCTATTAAATCGAGTTTCCTTGCCATTTTCAGGATGGACGCAATTAATAAGCGGATTAATATTAATGAGAACAATGCGCTCTTTTTGTGGTCTTTGATAATTTATTCAATTATGTTGAGCGCAGATTGGAAAGTATCTAAAATGTTACTTGGCAAAACCTGGAAAGTCTAATTACTTACAAATTAGTATTTTATTTGTCATGACATTTCTTAGCATATAAGATCGTTGTTTTCACTTGCTAAAAACGCGAGTGCATCAACGCGTTGAAGATACTTATTTATAGTAAGATCGCTTTTTTATATTTTTTTGCACTGCACGCATAAGCTAGTCGAATATTTTCTTTGTGGATGTTACTTTTGCATAGTTTAAGACATTTCATATGTACGTGCAATTCTAAATTTATTCATTGGTATGCCACGTGAAATGTTTTAGAAGCCAGGGAGGAAACGCACTCACTCACTCGCTTTACGCTTACAAAACTATTTTAACTGGTTTAATGAGAACGGCTCAAACAATTTTATTGACTAAACAATCCGACGACGGATTTTATTTTAAGCGAGAGTTATTTTAATTATTAACTAATTATCACTCATTTTTGTTACTTGCTAATTGGGGAAATTTATATTTTAGTTTCTTTTTCCTGTCTTAATAATAGCTGATTGAGATTATCGGTGATTTAAACAAGTGGCATTTGCTGGATATAGGAAACGACATATGCACTTTTGACCTGGTTGTTCATAAAATTACTATTTAATTGATTTAATTGGCATAGCGGGGTTAATGTAAATAGGCATATTGCATGCCAAAACCTTCATTATAAATTGCATTTTTTTTTTAGAGGAAATATAATTTTAATTAAGTTTTTGTTTTGTATCTTTCTTCTATTATATACTTATTTTGTTGTAATGTTTTGTATCCAAAGCTTTCCAGTGTTGAAAACGTGTATTATTAATTGATTCCATATTTTATAAGACGTCTAATATCATTTTGTCAATTTTGATAAACATTATTAAAATATATTTGACAATTAAACCTAAAGAACATTACGCACTTATTCATAATTGGTTATAGTACGCGGTGCATAACTACCTAAAGGTTCATTTAAATCAGAACGAACGAATTTGTTCGATGCTTGTTGAGAATTCGCATGCTCATTCGACACCGAATCTGTCATTAATTTCTTAGTCATGTTAGATCATATGACAGTTTAATATATGGTTCCAGCTTTATAGTAAAGGCGGAACTTTCTAAATAAAAGAAAAGAAAGAAGAGAATGCGTTGTTTGGATTTGTTAAAAAATAAACACTACTGGAGCTTTATTAACAGATTTAATAAGTGATAATTTCAATGTTATTTTAACCGTCAATAAGGTTTGAAGTTTAGAGTTAGGTGTGCACTATGCATTTTTACTTCAGAGATGTGTGTGCGTGAGTGTGTGCTAATAATGAGATTGGTTATTGATGTACGTATTTTTTTATATAATTAGTGTGATTCTACTGAAACGATAGACTAAATTTTTGATTACAAATTAGAAATAGAGTAATTTTTGCAGCAAGTGAATCAGTTTCTATTAAAATATATACTGATGAGAGGTAAACCTCGAAACGCGTCTATGGATGTTTTTAGTTTAGAATATTTTTTCATAAATTTAATTTTTTACAGTTTCTATTAATTTAATTCAAGCTATGGAGTTACTGAAAGGTTTTTATCATTTGTAAGTAATATATTGTAAAACATAGTTATATAAATTATTTTTTTATATAACTAACGCGACGCACGCTAATCTTCTCAACCACCACTCCGTGCTTAAATGACGTATATTAATTAACTTAACACTATTCAGCAATAATATTTATAATAATGAAGGAGCGGCCATTGTTGTCAAATCATTGTGCAAAAATTACTAAAGCTTTTTTGTACGTCCCGCGCCCGACTTTTGCTCCAAGCTGCTAGAGTGGGGCCACTACACCATTTGTGCCGGCTCAGTTCATCTCATCAGCGCCTCATCGTAACGACCCGCAATTGATTCCGTGCTGCTTTTCTATAAATTAAACCTGCACATAATTATTGATATATTCCGCTCACTCAACAAACATATAATTTCTCTGTAGCATTGGACTGGTAGTCATACCGCAGTCTCTACAATTACATCAATCACCTAATTAACACCCAAGATATTCTCTAATACGAGTGTGTTTATAACTGCTCTTTACTAATGTAATGTGGTTTGCATACAACCTCATGACTCAACTGTGTAAGCTTTTTGCAGTTAATGTGCAACCCCAAGGCCTCAACTGTCAGTGCACAAACATACCCCCAACGACTGTTACGTATAAGACCTCAATGCTAAATACGGTGTTAACATACAACTCCAAGGCCTCGTGCCAGTGTAGAAATAACAATCTTTTACAATTTAGTACAACCCCAACTTTGGCAGCGTACTTGGCATGCTGCAACTGTCAAGTACCTTAATGAACTCAATGCCAATGTATTTTGTTTTTACACCTCCAAGACTTTTCTATGTGTGAATAACCTCAGACAGTTGTGAATTAACTCAATGACTTCTTGTCAATGTACTTTTTCTTTATCTCTTCTTTGCTTAGTTACTTTAACTCTCAAGCAGGGGAGGCGTTACTTGCTATACCGGTTTCATTCTATCCGGTTGTGTCACTCGTTACGCAGTTACGTCATCATGTATTAGATTTACGTATAGGGATGCACGTAGGACATTAGAATTAGCAATCAACAAACTCGAAGGGAGCTTATTTGGGCTGCTATAAAAAAACGATTACGATTTTGTTGTTGCGGCCGCCAGACGTTACAGGTCTCTCCTCATCCGCTACTTGGCTAGACCAATAGCAAAAGAATTTGCTTTACTATCAGCAGTTCAGACTACACGACTGACGAAGATGCATCGTGGGCCGGATCACCGTGCAAAATGGCACAACCCATAATCTGAACCAACCTATAGTAACAACCCTTTGGACAACAGCGTCGAGATTCTGCTTTTATTTCTCGACGGCGGGATTGTCGGGGTACTATACTCCCATTATCTACCAGGTTATTGAACGGTAGCCGCACTCATAGTTTGCACCAAAACTAGGTGAGGCAAAAACGACGCAAGCTTAGACTACACGCGACGTTGTCTGCATACAAACGTACCAAAGTGTTTTGGAAAAGTGCGGAAAAACCGCACATCAACGGAGGTATACCCGACTACCAGAGTACTCGAAAGAACTTCGAACCTGATATTGCTCAGCTGGTACGCTTGCGTCGGTGTTTGCGGATAATATCATTTCTACAAATACCCGCGTAAGAACTGAAAGACCGCAACCTGATACAGGCACTTTGGTACAAAGTATATAAAAATACCGTGAGTCTGCAGCAAGAGAAGATATGCTGGCTACCGGCGTCATTGGTTTAAAGTACAAACTGCGCAAATGCAAATTTGCCAAAACTGAGGTTGAGTATCTGGACTACTAGATTACGGCAGAGGGAAACAAGCCATTGCAGCACCACTTAACAATGACTCGGAGTTTGCCAAAAAAAACATAGTTACGCAGCTTTTTAGGGCTTTGCATCTGGCTACCCAAATACGTCTCTGGCTTTGCTCAGACTACTTAAACTTGCTTCCGACCAGCCCTCCGTTACATCTTTCAATCAAATGAATCAAAAGCAGAAGTGGGTACGGTACTCCACCTAGAGGAAGGATTCTGGAGGCACTTTATCTTTTGTAGGAATGCCAAGTTGATTGAGCCACAGATTTGATTCTACTTCAATAAGCTGGAATGTATGGCCATTGGCTAGGCCACTAGTCTCTATTAAAAAAAATTTGGCGAATATATTTTCTGAACTTAAACTGCACTTACAACAACGTTTTTTGGATTTTGATGCAAGTTTAAAAGAAATATTTAAAGTTTTTACAATCTGGCTTTTTCCACAAAACTTTACCAACTTTTATGGATGGTCGCATTTACTAGCTGAGTTTACTTACCACATTGAGTCTGCTCCCGGGTACATCAATCAGCTGTTTGATGTATTATTTTGCAACTCTTATGACAAACTCATCAATGACAACATTGAATATATGGAGCCAAGCACAGCCACTACCAATCTTAGGTATACTCTAATACTAATGTGTTAATAACTATTCATTATTAGTGTAATAAAAAAAATGTGGAGAGCGTGGCGCAGTGGTCTAGGCATCCGGCCGCTGTACCGAAGATCGTGGGTTCGATTCCCATATACCGTGATATACTTTTCACGTTCTATACGCTCTCCCACTCCCCAACCCGTTTTGCCAGCGTGGGGTTTTACGGCTAAAATACCTTCTCTGAGGAGTGATAATTCTCTCCAGTGGTTCGGAATCCACTTAAAACTGTAGGTCCCTTGTAATGTAAGTTGCCAGCATACAAGCAGAGAAGAGGCTTATGTCCTGCAGTGGACTCAAACGGCTGAAAAGATTAGTGTAATGTGCTCTGCATACAACCTCAATGCTTTGCGGGTTAGTGTAAGCTTGACAATCTTTTGCAGTTATTATACATTTTTGAAAGCAAATGCCAGTGCACATTATGTTTTAAACGACTGTTACGTATAAAGCTAAATAAGGTGTTAATACTTAACTACAAGGCTTCAAATACTAGTGCACAGCATGCTCTCAACGGATGTTACGTATAAGACATTAATGCCAGGTACTACGTTAACATATAATTCAAGGCAGTAAATAGTATAAATAACATTCTTTTACAGTCTAGTACAACTTTGAAAGCGTACTTAGCATGCTACAGCTGTTAAGTACCTTGATGATCTCTATGCTAATGTGCTTTGAATAATTATTGACCCCAGTAGATGCTTTGCTAAAGCGAAAAAGTATTACTCTAGGGGTTTTTAAAATACATTTTTTGGCTTTTTGGTTGGCAAAAAATACATTTTTTGTTACAATTTTAATTACACGCTGGTAATCATGACCCAAAAACTCACCCGCCTAAGGTTTGGCCCATCAAGAGATTGTAAATTACTTCCTCTTTTTCTGACTAAAGGACATCAGAACTTGCAGGGAAGAATTGCTTTCAATTCTTTGATAACAAACACTTGGGCGGGTGGGTGGTCGTTCCAGTTCCAATTATTTGTTGATAATTATGATCTGATATAACGCAGCCACCCGCCCAAGTATTAGTGATCAAGAGATTATATAGTACCTCCTCCTCTTCCTCCTCCTCTTATGACTAAATGACTTCAACACTTGCAGAGAGAAGTTGTTTTCAATTCTTTGATAACAAACATTTGTGCGGGTGGGTGGGCACTCCAGTTTCAATTACTCACTGATAAGTGTGATTTGGATTGAATATCACATCCTCCCCTGAATAAGGGACTATAACACTCGCAGAGAGAAGTAATTTTTAATTCTTTGATAACAATCACTTGGGTGGGCGGGTAGGCACTCCAGTTTTAATTACTTGCTGGTAGTTATGATTTGGAGTAACCCAACTACCCGCCTAAATGTTGGTTTTCAAGAGATTGGATATTTTCTTCTCTTCCTCTGACTAAGGAACTTCAATTTTATTGTCAAAAAGCACTCGGGCGGGTGTGTGGGCATTCCTGTTTTAACTTCTCACTGGTAATTATAATCTGGAGTGACCCACCTACCCGCCTAAGTCTTAGTTATCAAAAGGTTAGATATCTATATCTTCTTACTAAATGACTTTAATACTTAAAGAGATTTAAATTTTTTGATAACAAACACATGGGCAGGTGCGTGGGTCACTTCAGTTAAAACTACTCGCTAGTAATTATGATCTGTAGGGACTTAACTACCCACCTAAGTGTTAGTTATTAAAAGATATCACCTCTTCCTCTTCTGACTAAAGGATTTTAACACTTCTTTTTCTTCTTTTGTCCACCAGATGGTGTTTGTAGGTGTAGGCTGTTGCCTGTGTTTGATTACTCAGCCTCCACTGATGTTAACGTTCAACATTCCCTTCTTTTTAGGGGCCTTCTTGGATTTCTGTTACTCCTTGGGTTGTTGTTTTTGGTCGTTTTAGCTATTCTGGAGTCGGCCGTTTGTTTGACATGTCTGCTATTTTGCTGGCTTCTCTGATGTTGTCATTTCTCATACGGTCTAGTAGTGTTTTCCCATAGATGGTTCTTAGAATTTTTATCTCTGCCATCCTCATTATCTGTATGGTTTTTGTTATGTCGGGCTTTGTCTTTGTCGCATAGGTTACTACCCGTCTGATGACTGCTTTGTATATTCTGACTTTCACTTCCGGTCTCAGGTATTTATTTCTCCATATTAATTTGTGCATTCTTCCGGATTTACGTGTTGCTTTTAGGATTTGGTGTCGAAAGTTTTCATGTAGATTTCCGTAGCTATAGATACTCACCCCCAGGTTTGCCTTTCTGGTTGAACGCATGAAGCAGTCTATGTAGGCTGTCTTTGGAGTCCGATATGAGGACGGCATCATCTGCATAGCATATCACTTTAACACTTGCAGAGAGGAATTGTATTTAGTTTTTTAATAACGTGGGCGGGTGGGTGGGAACTTCAATTTAAACTACTTGCTAGTAATTATTATCTGGGGTGACCACCCACTCATCCAAGTGTTGGGCATTCTGGATTGAAAGTTGGAGGGTAAACCAAAGCCTACTGCACGTAAGCCTTATTCGGCCTTTTGTACATCTTCCAGTGGTGACCTCACTCCGTTGTCTTTGCATTTAACCACCCTATGTGATTGACATCGCTTACATCTTCTACACGTTGGATTGTCTTCAATACTTTAGTCTACGATTCTTTAGTTGGCAGTGTCCTGTCAAGATTCCTGTCATAATTTGCAATTTCTTTCTGGACAGTCGCAAGTAGTAATCGGCTGTCTTGGCGTTTGGAGCAGTCATTGCTTCCTTTGCCTATCTGCAGCCCGGAGTATCATCCCAACGCCATCTCAGTGCATTGGGTGTGTTAATTTTTAGTAGGATTATTTAAGCTTTTGAGTGTTAAAGCGGTCCAGGGTTCAGGACCACACGCCATGGGGGTTGACCCTTTATGCGCCAGCTCGTCTGCCTCAATGTTACCTACTTTGTTGGAGTGTTCTTTTACACAGAGCAGCTCGATGCTATTTCCACAGGCTGCTAAAGTAAGGGCACAATGACATTCATAAATTAGCTTCGATGTGATTCTAGGCTTGTTTATAGCAATTAGGGGCCGCTCTACTATCCGTTAGAATTTGGACATTTTTGCCAGATATTTTACGGTTCACAATTTCCATAACCTCATAGGTTATCCCAACTATTTCTGCTTGGAAGATAGTCGTATGAGCTCCTAGTGGTAATGATATTTTCCAGAACCTTTATTAGTTTTTGAGCCATCCATGTAGATTCTAATCGAATCATAGACTGAGTTCTGCTCCTCTTGTTTATGTGTGCGCACGTTGTAAGGTTTTTGAAACACAAAGAAGGGTGACGTTATGTTATCTGTCTGCGCTCCTAACAGAGGTGTTTTCTTAACAGCTTCTTTCAGGAGAGTACAGTGTTTGCCAGCCCTCCCTGCAGTGTGCCAAAGTCCAGCTGCATTCATACGCAAAGCTGCCATTGGTGCCATCTCCTCGACGTAAATGTCGAGGGGCGGCAGACACAACATTGTCTATAGCTCCAGTTGGTGTTGTCCGCATGCCTCCTGTTATACTTAGGCATGCTATTCGTTGCAACTGATTTAGTTTGCTTGCACACGTTTTTTGTCTAGCTTTTGGCCATCATATTAGTGCCTCATATGTGTTTATAGGTCTTATGACGGCTGTGTACAGCCATAGCACTATCTTTGGAAACAGTCCCCATGTTTTCCCCACAGCTCGTCTGCATTGCCAAAAAGACATATGAACTTTTGCATTTCATATTTAGATGTGGTCCCCATGTGAGCTTATTGTCAAAAACCACCCCAAGATATTTTAGCTTGGTTGATAGCGGTAGTGGGGTATTTAGGAGTTTTGGTAAGTTTAGATTTTCAATTTACCTTTTTTTTTGTGAAGAGAACTAGTTTGGTTTTTAGACGGTTGACCGTAAGAGCCTGGTCTTTGCACCAATTTTCGATTATTCTTAAAGCCTCTTGCATCAAGTTACAGACTATGCTTTCGAATTTAACGCTTAGTAGGATTGTTATGTCATCTGCATAACCAATTGTGTAGAAACCATCATTCAGTAGCCGTATAAGGCTGTCGACTACTATATAGTAGTAGAGATAATACACCTCCCTGGGGACATCCTTTAGCAACAACTTTCCTGACCGTTGAATCACCTACATTAACAGTAACGGTTCTTTTCTTCAACATGTGTTTTATCCATCCTCTAATTGTGGGGTTTACACCATGTGTTGCAAGAGCAGTTTTTATTTTATTTAAGGTAGTTTTATCAAAAGCGCCTTTAATATCTATAAATACGCCCAAAGTAGACATTTTGTCTCTTAATGATCTTTCGATTCGGTTCGTTACGAGATGTAGAGCTGATTCGGTAGATCTTCCTCGAGTGTATGCATGTTGGTTAGGGTGTATTGGCTTAGTAATAAGAGCCGTTTCCCGAATTGATCTTTTGCACAATCGTTCTAATGTCTTCAGGAGAAAAGACGTGAGGCTGATTGGGCGATAGGATTTTGCAAGGGTGTAATTGTTACGCCCTGGTTTTGGTATAAATACAACTTTAATTCCCTTCATGCTATAGGTATGTATCGAAAAGCAATGCATGCACTATAGATTCTTGCCAGGTGAGTTAGTATGATATCTTTGTCCCATTGTAGAAGAGCAGGAAAGACTATCTAATCCTGGCGCTTTATAAGGAGAGAAGTTTTTAATTGCCCATGTTATACGCACCTCTTCAACAAGCTGGCGAGCAGCTACCCAGTTCTGCTCTGATGGAACTGGAATCGTAGCGTCGGACCAGATTTGTTCCGGGGCGGTACAGCCTGGGAAATGAGTTTCTAGAAGTATCTCCGTTGTTTCTGATAGATTGGCTGTGTATGAGCCGTCAATTCGTTTCAGGCAACCCAGTTGCTGTTGGGAGTCTTTGGATGAGATTTTTTTCAACCTTGCAGCAGTTGAGGTGTTTTCAATATCTTTACAAAAAGATCTCCAAGTTTCCCGTTGACGTATGCGTTTTTTTTAATCTTTCGGCATTAAAATATTGGATATCACCACCTCCTTCTCTGACTAAGGGACTTCTAACACTTGCAGAGAAAAAAAACTTCAATTTTATTGTCAGCAAACACTTGGGCGAGTGGGTGAGCAGTCCAGTTCAAACAACTAGCTGGTAATGATAATCTGGAGTGACTTAATACCTAGCAGATGCTTTACCAAAGCAGAAGTCTTTTCTCAATTGGTTTATTTTTGGCGATCGAAGAAAAAAAATGATTTTTTTTAAGCAAAATAAATGTTTATAAAAAATACAAATTTAGATAAAAGTTTTTTTATTTTTTTTGGTTTCTGACGTAAATTGGTTCTTTGATACAAATTTGGGTTCCTATTGTAAAATTGGATTTTTGATTTTGATATGTAAGTTCTATGACTTTTTTGCAAGTTTGTTTGTTTTTTAGTATCTTTTTGATTGCTTGTCTTATCTCTATTATTAATTCCAACGCTTTTTCCATTGATTTAAGTGTCACGCTTTGTCCGTCTGCTCGTTAATGTATTTTACCGCTTTTATGACTACTAATTTGCTTTGACATTTAAAATATTGTTGTCTATTTTTGTGTTTTGTCTTTATACTGCAAGGTCTGCACCCGTGCCACGCTTTGTTTGTCTACTCGTTAATTATTTTACTGTTTTAATGACTATTAGTTTGGTTTAAAAAACGGTACAACGGATATTTAGTTTAAACTTTTTGTTATATATTTTTGCGTTTTATTTTTTACTACAATGGCTGCATCTGTGCCTTTTTTTGATTTTGATTCATCTTTAAAAATAATGTTTTGGCTAGTAAAATGACAAGTTATTTTGCAATTTTTTGCCGAATGTGCCGGTTTGTCTATCTAGGTTTTTTAGGTATTCATTTAAATTGCAGATTAAATAATAGATCTTTTATTTTAAAGTTTAGTCACCTCTGATTTAGTTTATTAAATTTGGGGTTTGAAAGAAAAATTAGTTTTATGAAGCTTCAAACTTTTCCGGGTCCGGGTATTGGTTTTATGTTCAAAAAAGAAATATTTATTTTGGAAAAATCGAACAGTTGCACATTTTAATGTAAAATTGACTCTTGATTACGATTACGATTAGCATTTGTTTTCAACTGTTGTCCGCTGATATTTTATGTAGTTGAATTACTTTACTGCTTAAAAACTGTTTTTTAGAAAGTCCGTGGGCCAAAGCGCTTTGTTTTTCTTTGGCGATTGAAAGAACGATAAGTTTTATGAAATTTAGGTATTGGTTCTATTTATTTTTTAGCATTTTCTAACGTAATTTTGAGCTTTGATTACGATTTAGAAGGTTTGATATTTTTAACATTTATTTTTTATGTGACGTTTAGTATTTAAATTTATTTTTTAAATAATTGACGCAACAACGCTTAACTATTCACCTACCACACCGATTGTAGTAGTTGTATCTTGTGTATTAATTAGTTTAAGGTATATTTTTACTTTAACGGCCAATGCAGCTTGCCGCGAATTTTTTTTAACTGTTGTCAGCTAGTATTTTATGTGACCGCATTACTTCACTGTGGAAGAGAAACTGTATTTTTTGATTTTGCGCTGTTTCTAGTTGCGCCACTTCTTTTTTATACTATTGCTTTTTTTAAATGTAAAATCTTTTATGTAACGTTTGGTTATTTAAATTTATTTTTTAAATAGCTACCGCAACGAACGCTTAAACATTCAACCACCACACCAAGCGTAGACATGGTATATTAATTATTGCGATTTTGGCTGTGTCACTCTTTGCGCACTGGAGTGCCTTTGATGCATATTTTTGTATTTGGTTGACAACGCGCTTTTTCAGAACCGCCACATTGTAGGATAGACGGATATGCACCGGCAAAGTAAACCGTCAAAACTCAGGGCGACCTAAAATGTCACAGCTGAAAACGCCATTAATCGGCATTAATAGTCTTCTTAGGCTGATATGCCAAAAATCTAAAGTAACTAACGAAAACGCCATTACTTTGGCTTATGTGTGACTAACTTCAGACAACTGTGAAGCACACTAATAGTCTTAATGCTAATCTACTTTGATATACCGATTTCAAAAACATCCTCAGTTTGTGTGAAGAACTTTTTTGGCCTAAGTATGATTAACCGCGGACAGTTGTGAAGTTTCTCGATTTATGTGTGACTGAGACAACTGTGACGTACCACAATAGCATTAATGCTAAGCAATGTCAATGTACTTTGATATACAGACCTCTAAAACCTATTTGGTTTATGTGTGAATAACCTGTGAAGTATTTCAATGACTTCAATGTTGATGTACTAGTTGGTCTATGTATGGATAACTTCAACGATTTAAACAATTTTTGGATTAAAAAGCATTCAAACACACACAAAATAATAAAAAAGTATTTGGGTTTTAGAGCAAAATAGGCTTTTTGGTGAGGACGACGCATGCACTTGGATATTTTTTTGTGAAAGCCGAAGTTTTGGGCCAAAAGATTTTTTATGACGATCTAAAGATTTTTTAATTTTATAAAAGGTACATTTAGTTACTATTGTTTGCTAAGCGACATTCAATTATAAATTTGTTTTGTTTTTAGTCATAATTCTTTGTGAAGCTATCTATATTAAATTATTTTTTGGTGTTGTATTACGGACTTAGTGATTGATGTGAAGCTAAACTAAAGCAAAATTTTTATATAAGGTAGTCTAAGAAGTTCTTGACCTGATGTATAGATGGCGTTTGTTAACCTTATAAAGATTAAGTTTGACGACGTTGACGCCATCGACGCAAAAACTTGGCTTTATTGCTGTGAATCTTTGCCAAAAACTCAATTGACATATTCTCACGACACTATTTTCGTACCATTGTGAGTAATTGCGGAACCTATCTTGCGCACAGTTTTCTTATGTTCAAATTTTTGGTCAATATGCGATGTACAGTACTTCTTGAATGTCTATTCTCGCACTTTTAGTCGACAGTCAACATCATTTTATAGATTTTCTTTACCATTTCTGGCGTGGTCACTTCATATGGTTGACCACTGCGATGTTTGTCTTGGCAGCTAGCTAGTCATTTACCTAATATTTTACTGTTGTAAACGAAGGAGAAGACTCTCCAAGAGTAGAATCTAGCTTAGATTTGATATTGGTTGGACTGAGGACACGTAACGATGACTTTTAACTTAAGCTTCTTAAGGTTGGTACTTTCTATCATAATTATTCTTTTCAAACAACAATCGTCATGTCAGGTTGGGTACTTCTGGAACTACCCTCGTATATTTGCACTTGCACTACAGTGTAGATATACGACTGTAAGAACTTACATGGCGCTTAGTCACAAATGAAGAAAATATGTTAAGAATTTTTTAAAGTTAATGTAGATTGCAGTTCCATTCTACCTACATATGGTTCATAGAGAGAGACTTAACTAAAAATAAAAGATTTAAGAACTTAGTCACAAACAGCGATCATATGTTAGTAGTTAGTCATCATACGTTATTGCATTAAGTTGGTTGCAACAGTAAATTTTTGCTTGTTATTTCACTTAGTCACAAGTTGCAAGCAACAAATTATCTATATGTTATAAAATTTATGGTAAATAATTTTTTGATTTATGTTATACTTAGTGACTTGGTCACGAGTGTTAACAAAACGCTCACAATAGCTTAGATTTTTGTTTTACTTATGCGTAATCATAATCGTATGTGGAGAAGATATGGCTCTAAACAAACTTAAAACCGTGAATCTACAGTTTTTTATTCTTCCAATTGGCACAACTACAGCTACAAAATCGAAAAATTAAACTCCGGATGAAGTAAAAACCACAGATCCTAATATGTAAGTCTCGGGTGTAATCGGCGCCAATCGGATTTTTATTTAACCCAGTCTAGTTTCAGCCAACCTTAATAGGACATTCATTGAAAAATCAATTAATTAATTCCTATAGGGAGTTTTTATATAAAATTTGTAACGCAATCAATAATGCATTGTAGAATCGTTGCAAAGTGAAATTGTTGACGGACCTCACCTACAATCAAAGTATATCGGATTAGTTGTATGAATACAGATACCAGATACCACCCATATTTGCAAGAACTGTTAATTCTATTCAATTATATTTAAAACTAATCTGATACGATTAGATTAATAATTGAATAAATCTTATGCTCAGTGGGTATTTACATTAAAGCAATTTATGCATTAAAATTGCGCATAATTGCAATAGTTTTATTTGCATGTCAGTGAAACCATTCATGCTTCTTACACCCTTCTCCATCTAGATTTTTATAAAAAATATATTTTATGCATGAGTACTTTATCTTCCTTTGCACTTAATTTTTGTTGATATTCATTAACTCTCTCATTACGTTGCTGCTTCGTATACTTTCCCTCCTTTCAATTTAAAGTGTTTACTCCATGGTTTCAACACTGACTTTTTAAATTTCCTGCCCTGCATACTCAGTAAAAAGAATGAAAATAAAACCAAAAATAACAAAACGAGAAATCCGAAAATACAAGCTAATTGATGAACCTACACGTTTATTCCGGCTGCATTCTTCATTCAATCACTTTCTTCTTCCTGTGGTTGTTGTCGATTAGTAGTAAGTTAATAATGCATTGTTATAATGCGGACAGTCTTGAATTTAATAAGATTTAATAGACGTGATGTAATAGTTATATAGTTAATTAAAATAGCACATTGTTTGGCGTATAGGCAGGAAATTATGCTTGCTGAAAATATTTCTAATAGTTTGTGCTATTCACAGTTGTCCTTGAACTAAGGGTCCGCACAACGCGAGTTTATTTTCATCATTAATTGCAGGATAACTTAATTATAGACGTTAATGATCAGTCTGATTTATACCTGTGAATACTCCTTATTTATATTTGATTTTATTTTCTTTTTTCAGGCTTTGAAAATTCCGCGATGAAGTCCAGCTTCTCGCTCTCGTCACTACCTATCTCCGAAACGCCAGAAAAGAATGCAACGAAACCACGGGAATTTAATAGTTTAAAGAAAAAGAGGAAGGAGTCAACTAAAAGGCTGTCATGGGGTAGCAGTTCGGCGAGTGAACAGAAAGATGAATTTTGGACCGGCGCTATTGAAGCTAATTATAATTATCTAATGGACAATGAATTGATCGATAATTGTCAGGTTGGTATTTATTATATTATTGTACTCATTAATATCAAAATGCTTCATATCTATAGAATTAGTGTAGAAAATAATAACAAGGAATACTGATTCTATTTATATGAGCAAACTTTTAATTAATATGAAAAATTTTAAGCTTTGCTGGATTATTTAAATCAGTTTTTAACTGAGTAAAAATTTGCTCAAAATTGGGCTTAGACAAGGTTTTGGGAATGGGTTTTAATTGAAAACAACTAAAAGCTGGTTGAAATTAGTTTTTTTGAGTCTTTTGATATATTTTTAATGAATTTTAGATGCGCCTAAGAATTGAAAAAAATGCGTTAATTTTAGATCGATGCTTTGCAAACTTTCGAGAAATTTTTGGGCTTTGAAGCCTAATTTAGCTTCTGTGGGAACTTGTTTTTAAAGTTTTCGAGGTGGTTGACGATAAAGCCTCTAACAAGTATTAGAAGTTCCAGATTTCTTTAAAAAGGTTTACACATTTTAGATAAATTTTTTTTTTTAATTCTGCTTATAACAAATTTAAGGAACGTCTGGCAAGTTAGGAGTTTTAGAATACGCAGAAAGTAAAAGACTTTCTTGATGTTTTCTACGTTCTACTTTACAAGGTTTCAATTCTACGTATAGTGCGTATTGTAGGTCAACTTTTATGTTTACGGAGAAACCTTTATAACGATTTTTATTTCGGACACAATTTAGAACACGTTTGTACTCTACTACTACCTGTTAATGCTGTTTTAAAGTCTGTTGGCTAGTTGCTGAAGTTTGCGGAAACTTTGCATCTGTTAGTGGGCGGAAGAAACGTTTTGCGGTTTTTGAAATTTTAGAGATTTTTAGATTTTAAACTTTTCAATTACTTTGCAAGCATACAGGTTTTTGCTGGCATCTGCAGAGTTTGCAAAAGCATTGCGCTTGATAGTGGTCAAAAGAAACGTTTTGCCGGTTAGTAATTTTAGAGGTTTTAAGATCTCAGACTTTTTTTGTGAGTTTGTTAGAGCAAAGGTTGTTGAGTTAGCAATAACCTTGCCCTTGCTAGAAGACATGTTTTGTGGGTTTGTAGCTTTAAAACTTTTCAGATTTTAAACTATCTTGTGAGTTTGTTAGCATAGAGACTGTGTTCTGTTTTTTGATAACTTTTGCAGAATTTTGGAAGCTTTGTGAATTTTGGTGAACAGAAGGAACGTTTTGCAAGTTTGTAGCTTTAGAGGTTTCTAAATTTTAGACGTTTTTGTCAACTTGTTAGCATATAGGCTGTTGTTTTTTGCTCACTTTTGCATAGTTTGGGGAACCTTTGCGCTTGATAGTGGTCAGAAGGATTGTTTTGCAGTTTTTGTTGCTTTAGAGGTTTTCAGATTTCAAACTTTTTTGTGAGTTTGTTAGCTTAAAGGATGTTTATGTTTTTGGTCACATTTGCAGAGTTGTAGAACCTTGCGCCTGCTAGTGGTCAGAAAATACGTTTTGCGGGTTTGCAGCTTTAGATGTTTACAGATTTTAAACTTGCTTGAGATTTTGTTTGCGTAAAGGTTGTAACTTTGCAGTTTGCGGAAGCTTTGAGCCTGCTATTGGTTAGGAGAAACGTTTTGCGGATATTGTAGCTTTAAAGATTTTTAAATTTTAGATTTTGTTGTGAATTTTGGTAGCATAAAGAATGTTGCCTTGTATCTGCTAGTGATCAGAAGAAACCATATTTGAGATTGTAACTTTAGGTTTTTAGATTTTAGATTATTTTGTGAACTTGTTAGCGTAAAAGGTGTTGGTTTTTTGCTGACTATTACAAAGTTTGCGGCAGCCTTGGGTCTGCCTGTGGTCAGAAGAAATGTTTAGCTGGTTTTTAGCTTCAGAAGTTTCTAGTTGCTAGCTTTTTTGTGATTTTGTTACTTATGCAAAGTTTGCAGAAGTCTTGCGCCTATTGGTGGTTAGAAGAAACGTATTGCGGGTCTGTAGCTTTAGAGATTTTCAAGTTCCAGATTTTTTTGTAAGCTTTTTATCATAAAAGGTGTTGACTTCTTACTTTTACAAAATCTGTAGAAGACCACTAGGTCAAAAGCTCGGTTTTGGGGATTTGTCGCTTTATAGGTTTCCAGATTTCAGATTTTTTCTTTCGGTTGTTAGTGTAAAAGCTGTTGGCTTTATTGGCTGTTGCCTGCTAGTGGTTAGAAAGAAGAAACGTTTTGCGGGCTTATAGCTTTAGAGATAGAAGTTTTTTGCTTAACTGACTACTTGGTTAGAATAACGGTTTTGAGGGTTTGTAGTTTTAGAGGTTTTTAGATTTTGCGTTAAGTTGTTGACTATTTGATGACTTTTGCTAAGTTTCTGAAAGCTTTGCATCTGTTATTTTAATCATTTTTGTGATGTTGACTTATTGCTGATATTTACAAAATTTATGGAAGCTTTTTGTTTGACTGATTACTAGATCAGAAAAACGGTTTTGCGGGTTTGTAGCTTCAGATTTGACTTACTTGTGAGCATGTTAGCGTAAAGGCTGTTATTTTTTTGCTGACTGTAAAAAACATTTTCTGGGTTTGTAGCTTTAGAGGTTTTTAGATTTTGAGACTTTTTTGTGACTTGTTAGCATAAAAGATGTTGACTATTATAAAATTTCTGCATTTTGCTTTCTTGACCACTAGGTTAGAAGAACGGTTGTGCGAGTTTGTAGCTTTAGTGTTTCTAGATTTGTTGTTTTTTTGCTGACTTTTGCAAAATTTTTGAAAGCTTTACACCTGTTAGTGGTCAGAAGAAACGTTTTGCGGGTTTGAAGCTTTAGAGATTTTCAGGTTTTTGACTTTTATGTGTGCATGTTAGCAGAAATGATGTTGACTTTTTGTTGATTCTTACAAAATTTGTAGAAGCTTTTTGTTTGACTGACTACTAGGTCAGAAAAACGGTTTTGCGGGTTTGTAGCTTTAGAGGTTTTAGGTTTTTGACTTTCTTGTGAGCATGTTGATTTAAAGATTATTGGTTTTTTTCTGATTTCCGCAGAGTTTGTGGAAGCCTTGCAACTGCTAGTAGCAGGGAGAAATTTTCTGCGGGTTTGCAGTTTTAGAGGTTATTAGATTTTAGACTTTTTTGTGAACTTTTTGCTGAATTCTGCAGAGTTTTTGAAAGCTTTACACTCTGAAGTGCAAAAAGTTTTTAGATTTTCTTTTTTTTTGTAAGCGTAAAGGTTGTTGGTTTTGTTGATTTCTACAGAGTTTGCAGGAACCTTACACCTGCTAGTGGCCAGAAGAATTGGTTTGCTCATTTTTAGATGGTTCTAAATTTTAAACTTTATGCTCACTTTTGCAGAGTTTGCAAGTTTTGCGTTTATTAGTGATTAGAAGAAACATTTTTTGGGTTTGTAGCTTTGGAGGTTTTCAGATTTTAGTTTTTTGTGAACTTGTTAGCATAAAGGATGTTGACTTTTTGCAGATTTTTGGAAGTTTTGCGCTTAATAATGGTCAGAAGATAGGTTTGTAGCTTTAGAGGTTTGCAGATTTCAGACTTTCTTGTGAGCTTATTAGTATAGAATGAAGAATTTGCGCCTGTTAGTGGTCAAAAGAAAGCCTTAGAGGTTTTCATATTTTATAGTTTTTTGTTAATTTGTCAGTTTTTTCTCTGATTTTAAGAGTTTGAGGAAGTCCTGCACCAGGAAGTGGTTAGAAGAAACGTTTTGTGGGTTTGTAGCTTTAGAGGTTTTAGGTTTTTGACTTTCTTGGGAGCATGTGGTTTTTGCACAGTTTGCAGAAACTTTACGCCTGCTAGTGGCTAGAAGATTTGTTTTGCTCATTTTATGGCTTTTTTATGAACTTGTTAGCATAAAGGTTGTTGACTTTTTGCAGACTTTTGTACAGTTTTTGGAAGCTTTGTACCTAATAATAGTCGGAAGGTAGGTTTTGCGCGTTTGTAGCTTTAAAGGTTTTTAGGTTTTAGACATTTTTCTGAGCTTATTAGTTTAGAATGTAGAGTTTGCGTCTGCTAGTGGTTAAAAGAAAGCTTTAGAGGTTTTCATATTTTACAGTTTTTTGTTGATTTTTGAAGAGTTTTTGGAAGCCCTGCACCAGCAAGTGGTCAGAAGAAACGTTTTGTGGGTTTGTAGCTTTAGAGATTTCTAGATTTTTTGTGTGTTTGTGAATCTTTTTGGGATTATACATTGGCCTCAACATTGAGGCCAACAAGAGGCCTAACTGTGAGCTAGAGTACATGTAGCCAAGTTTACGCGCCCACATATTTGAGGAAGCCGCAGTATGATCATAAACGTGTTTATGTAAATATTTCGAAAACTGGGTGCGTTTGCTATAGTCAGTACTACGTACAAACATATTGTGGAATTAAATACAAAATAGAAACTTTTGCGTTAAAAACAGACTGATCGCACGTGCACTCATCACAGTTGGCTCTAATCTTTTTGATGTGAGATTGAAAAACCGACAACTGACGGATAGAGGCCAACTCTGGACTGCACTACGACTGAAGTAATGGATAGTTTTAGACATTTTTATAATCGATTCAATTTCAAGATAGAGCACGTGAAAACAAATACTTGCGATTTTGACATAAATGAGTATAGTATTGTGCATCGACCAAGCATCTCTAAGCAATAGTAGCTGTACGAGTGGTCAAGTGCAGCAAATTGGGCGTCAATGTTTGTTTCTTGACGTTCTACTTTGGAAATGACAATACAAATTAGTTTTTTTTAAATCTCGTAAGTGTTCAATGATCTTTTTTTAGTTGTTTGTTCTATTCTAAAAGCAACAAACAGATTTTGGAATGTTTTATTCTTCTGCCTAAGTATTTGTTCAGTACATTTTTGCTTTGGATCTTTGACGTTGGTTTATTTTTAGGCAACTTTTGGTTTGGACAGCTTTTCAGTAGCTAGGAAATCTGGACTCTACTGCAAAATATTGAAAAGGGTTTCTTTAGAAACGATTCAGGAAAAAATCGTACAGTTTTGTAACGTATTACTTGCTTACAGGTAGTTTTACTACTGAAGCTTTCATAAAAGTTGATTTTTTATGATTTATGAAGTTTGTTCTCTATTTATCTGGTCGAAGGAAGATTGTTTGGTTTTTGATAATGGGTTCAGGTATAGCTCAGAAATTAGTATTTTGCAAAGTTCATCATTATCTGCTGACGAGGCGTTCAAGTTAGTCAAGGAAAAGTTGTTTTGCTTTAAGTAGCTTGGTTTCAGTTGATTTGTGGTTTATGTTAGTTAGTTCGATTTTAGTTGGCTATTAGTTTTTTGCAAATTTGTTTTCTATTTTTTTGCCGATGGTTTAAGTTGGTTGGAGGAAGATTGTTTAGCTTTGATGGGTTCTGGTTTAGCCAAGGAATGAGTAATTTGCAAATTTGTTCTTCATTTATCCGCCGACGAGACGTTCAAGTTGTTTGTTTGCCTTCAAGTAGCTCAGTTACAGTTGATTTGTGGTTTATGATACTTTTGTCCAATAAATGGTACCGAATGGATAATAGATTCTAGTTAGCTAAGGAATCAGTACTTTTGCGAGTTTGTTTTCAATTTATCTATCAAGAAGTTGGCTTAGGGAAAGTGGTTTGATGTTATGTAGGCTATACTACATTTTTGGTTTATGTTTGTTTTGTTTAGGAAATGGTACCTAATGGATTCTAGTAGACCAAGAAATTAATACTTTGTTTTTTATTTATCTTCCTACAAGGCGTTTAAGTTTGTTGCGGAAAGGTTGTTTGGCTTCAACTAGGTTACTGGTTTGTGGTATATGTTAGTTTTATCTAGAAAATGATACCGAATCGATAATGGATTCAAGTTAGATAGAGAATCAGTATATTGCAAATTTGGTTTCCAATTATTTGACGACGAGGTGATCAAGTTATTTGGGGAAAGTTTTGGCTTGACATAGCTTGGTTAAATTGGTTACAGTTGATTTGAGGTTTCTGTTAGTTGATGGGAATAGTTTTTTGAGAAGATTAGGCGCTGAAACTTTTTGAAGACTTTTTCTATGTGATTTGAGTCTTTAAGAACTTCTTCAGAAGTCTTATAGATGGTGGATCAATTTATTGGTCAAGTTTTTTAGGTAATTTGTAACCATCCTTCCAGCTATGAACGCATGGATGGATGGATCTATCTCACTATCTATTCAACTATGGATGATGAGTTAAATGGATAGATAAGTAGATACATGGGTTTATTTATCTAACCATACATTTATAGATTCTTGGGTTGGCGGCATTTGTCAAAGGAATTAATAAGTTTCCCAGGTCTAATCGTCCCATTACCTACTCTTACTTAAAACTAAATTCAATTTTTGATTTTGTCATCAACTATGTCACATAAAAAGCTTGACCGACCAATAAATTGATCCACTATTTGTAGGATCTCCTTACATTTTTTCCAGGCTCAATTGTCCTATTTCTTACTGTTAAGAATTTATTTTTAATTAAAGATATATTTACAGATATTAGGGGGAGGGATGTATCTAACAAAATAACGTTATGAATTGCCAATTGAAATGCGCGGAAGAAGGTATATAATATGGTGATTTTAAAAGAACAAATTAAAATGTGTAATTATAGATTGAAATAAATTCATTAATTTTGTTGCAAATTCCATATTATTTTAGATTTAGATTGTTTATGCCTTATAATTTAATAAAATGATGTTGCATGTTATTGAAAACTGGAATATTCAAACACAATTTTCTACATTTATGTAATTATAAAAATTCTTTCTTAATATCATATTGAATTTGTTTGAAATTATACAAGCCAGAAATTTAAATACGATTACCATATAAGTTACACTTGAAATCCCACATCATCGATGATTACACTGATGCATCCCATTAGAAAAAAAATAGATATGGGCCCACTTAATAAGCAAATGTAAATCTTCTCGTGGATAGATAGTAATGCATGAATTATAATACCGAGCATGTTTTCGTAATGATTTTCCAGTGAAGCTTAAATACCTGTTGGTTTATAAATAAAATTACATATCCTGTCTAGCTTCAAAGAGTGCTTAACAGGATATGATTCTATTTTCGGGCTGATCTTAAATATTTTCATAATTAACTTAATGTTGTATTATTACGGACGCATTCAGGTTTTAAATTGCTGACAATTATTCTCACTTTATCATTGGATTATTGTTTTTAGGATGCACGGCTCATTTAATATTTTAAAAGAAACGAACACCCGCACCTTAAATTAATTTTTTACTGATTCTTCCTTATTTAGATTAATAATTGACTGGTGTGCCTTTCTCTTTATTACAATTGTTATTGATAAACTATTTTTTTTATTTTGCAGAATGCCAATTTCGAACTCAGTGCTGATTCCATGAGAGATTTCATAGATAAATTCTCCGAGCTCTATTCCTGGTTGAATAGGATTCAGGAGAAAATATACGCTCATGAAGATAATGTAACCGATAAAACATTAAGAGCAGTAAGTATAGGGAAAAAGTTATGTTTGGAGCCGTGTGAATGCGTGTCCTGTCTCATACCATACCAACCATCTGAGTGTCGACTGTCGTGTGTTTCTGTAGTGTAGCGTTCCTACGATTCGCGCTTTCAACCATGTTAGAGACCCGTTCATTCATATATTAACATCTTTCAAAACACGAACATAAAGAGGTCATGCGCTTTAGTGCTAACCATTCCATGTCTAGCTAAGTAGACTTTAAATGGAATAGACTGTATGCAACCAAACTTGCATTCGGCTATAATGTACACTACTTTTATTTTATTTATTTTTAGCTTCAATTTAAGTTTGATGAATCTAATCTAAATTAGTAATCTATATTTAGTTTATCGTTTAAATCATTTTGTTTTGTAATCGGGCGTAAATATTTGTTAAAGATTATGTTGATGTGATATGTCAAACAGGGTAATTACAAGCGGGATTAATAATATTGAAATAGTTAATTGGTTTAACTAAATATATAAATCATTTTACAGAAATAGGGTTGCAGAATATTTACAAATAAATTGATCCCAAAATTGTTTTATCCGGATGAGAGAATTGTAGTTTGTGGTATTATGTAAATTGTTTCTCTGACCAGTGAGATGCTAGGCACACTGGTGAAAGGTGCATACCTTGAAACACTAGTGTATGTATATGTATATTACACTGGGTGGGGAGGTAATTTAGATGAAATACATTATTTATTAAATTTTAATGATAAATCTGTTTTGGTGATCAGATTCAAATGAAACGCGTCTAAAATGCCGTTACTTGTCTGTATAATAATTTGACTGTACTACAGCCTTCTAACCATAATAAGCAGGTAAAATTTACTTGAAAAAGTAATGAACCATTTCAGCATTGGGCTAATGCTGGAATATAGTAAATTTAATTATATTTTTGTGTTTTTAATCTACAAAATAATGGAAATATAACCTCAAAATGTACACATTTAGAAACAGTGTGCTTGATAATATTTATTAAAAAGGTAGGGGATCGACTTTGAGGATGCATTTGTCTTTTGTTTTGGGCGTTTCAACCTCATCTCTGTAACCTTTAAAGAGTTTAGTGAGACTTAGGTTGAAGTTGTAGGCATCTCTACTGCTGAAAACTACTTTTCTCTCAGAAAGTTGATTTTGGCTATTTGCTGCGTTGATGGCAGGGTATTCATTATGGTAGACAGCAGCCTCACAAGGAGCGCGATGACTGCTGGACTATTGTTGACTTTCTCTAGGGCCTAGATAGGCGTTGGTTTATGACGACGTTGTTCAAAATAGAAGAAGCTACAAATATTCCACATCATTGATGATTACACTGATCCATCCTATTAGGCGTTTGTCTTTTGTTTGCGTTGCAACTTGCGTTTAGTCATACCGGAGTTGGTCACCTTTGTATACAAAGATTAAATTTGAGACTTCAACGATCTTAAATATATGTTTTATTTATGATTTAAGCTTTTCCAAAAGTCAAACTTGCGTTTAGTCATACCGGAGTTGGTCACCTTTGCCACTTTAAAAGATCTTGGTGAGAAAAGGTTGGTCTGAGCGTAGGCTGTTGAGCGCTGGTCTAGGAAGCTGTTGGTATTTTTGTTGATGGCAGGGTGTTTGTTGTGGTAGACAGTATTGCCGCAAGCAGTGCGGGGCCTGCTGGATCGGTGTTGGCTTCTTCTAGCCTTAGTTGGGGTTAGTTTGTAATGACGTTGTTCATGCATCTAAAAATAAAGTTGATACCGTGGTCTAAGAAGCTTGAAACATGCTACATTGATGATTAGACTAATAGTCATGTCGGAATTGGTTGACCTCTGTGTTCTTAAAGCGTTTTGTGGAAAGACGTTGATCTAAGCTTAGGCTGCTCAGCGCTGGTGTGGGCAGCTGTTGGTAAATCTACTGCAGAAAACTGCTTGTTTCTCAGAATGGTTATCTTGGATTGTGATTTTTTGTTGTCTTTTTTACAGAAGTAGTTGTTTGTTATAGTAGACATCAGTGCTGTAATGAGTGCGTTGGCTGCTGGAAACGTTGGTCTGAGCGTAGGCTGTTGAGTCCTGGTCTGGGAACCTATTTGGCATCTTTGTTGATTGCAAGATGTTTGTTGTGGTAGATAGTATTGTCGCAAGCAGTGTGGTGGCTGCTGGACCAGTGTTGGCTTCTTCTAGTCATGGTTGGGCTTTGGTTTGTGATGACATTGTTTATGCGTTCTAAAATAGAGTTGTTGCTGCGACGGATAAGCTAGAAACATTAGGTGAAATGACTTTTTGCTGTAGCAATATGAGCGTTTTTTTGTGGTTTGAGAGCAAAATCAATGTTCTAAAGACTGATTATTGGTTTTACTCTTAAAGAGTGTCTAACGATGAACTCTTCTTCCTCCTTTCTCTTGGAGAAAGCCTACCGACTAACTTTGGAACACACTTGAAAGAGCAAGATTATGATGGACTACGAGCGCATTGAAATACTTTCCGGTCAGTGTTTTGATGTATTGGCGCGATGGAGAGATACCAAGATTGTTTTGTATTTTTGTATGTCGTTGTTGAGGACATATTACTAGGCTTGGACAAATCATCGCAAAGTGAGGCTTTGGAAGGCTTCGAACCGTTTGTGTTTTTGGTCCTTCTTTATACTGAGGACGCAAAGTTAATTTGGAGACGGATTATGGAGGTATTCATTCAAATTTTGTTGCGAGGGTCATGCCCTTATTTTTTTGAAGATAGGGACAAGCAGTTTTTTGCCATTTTGGCTTTGTTTAATGTTTTTGTTGAAGGTTATGCTAAGATAGTTTGCGGAATTGTACCACAGAATAGGTGATGTTGTTTAGGTGAATGTTTTTGTATGGACCGGTTTGTTGTTGTTTGTTGAGAAGAGAAGAGCTTTGATTTTTTTGACTTGCCAGTCCGTCAGCCAGTTTTTGAGATTGCTTGTTGCTTTTTGCAGATTTAGAGTGTCGACTCTAGGCGACTTTGAGCTATAAATCAAGTTTGTATTGTTTGCTTATCACATTTTTACCCATTACTTGTGGCCCGTAGGCATGTCGGCTTACATAAATTAAAGACGAGAATTGAAATAATGGAATCTTGATAAACTTGCGGTGATTTGCTGAGGAGTTGCAATGTGATCAAGTAGTTTGACAGCTCTTTTGAGATCTGCGTTTTAGATATAGCAATTAGCTAAACAAGTCACGAGGAAAATTTAAAATGGTGTGGTTTTAGGAGTAGACTTTTGTGCCAGATCTTTTTAAATTTTATCTATGCCAAAAAAGACCCATTACATTCGACTATGTGATCTGGCATGAGTTAGTTGGACGACCGAGTGTGTGCATCGAAAATCATGTTGGGGGTAATAGGGTTGTTGTTCTTAGTGTGATCCTTAATTAAGTTTAAGATCACTTTTTCTATGACTTTGCTTCAGCAAACTGATCAGGCGATAGTTTTGAGGAAACTTTTTGTCTTTTCCAGGTTTGGGGTGTTAGTTAAGTGTAGAAACGTTCAGTGCGGAGGATTGCAATATTGTATTATTGATTTCTGCGAGATGGCGAAGAAGGGAAGGGGGTTGTTTAAGGTCATCTTTTCTATAACCTTGCTTTATGAAACTGATCAGATGGTAGTTTTGAGGAAACTTTCTGCCTTTTTTGGGTTTTGGAATGTTAATTAATTAATACATAAGATTGGAAAGTGTCTGGTGCGCAGGATTGAGTATGCAATATTGTTTATCATTATTGTTGATTTATTGAAAAAGGCTTTAAGAGCTTTGTTGTCGCCTGGAGCTGATCGCGTTTTTTAGACTGGAGATAGTTTTGGAAGATTTTGATGTGCTCCAGGTTTGTGATTTGGACTGCCTACTTCTTTAACGCAGCTGTAGGCGAGCCGCTATCAAATGTTGCGCAAAAAACCAAATGCTGTAGACACCAACATTTTACTAAGGAAGAGGCAAATGCGGCATTAACTTTAAGTCGACGTACTAAACAAAGCATTTGGGTAAGTTTGTCGGATCTTAACACAGTTGTTGGAATTTGACAACAAAGGTTTGTATCTTCAGTCAGAAAGGGTTTTATTGGAGGATGCCAGCAAACGCTTTTCTTGATTATCATCACACAGCCAAATGCGTTCATTGCTAGACTACTTGCATCTAATTCCTTTGGGTGCGCTATATGTTGTTGGTCTACCTTGTTGGGGGTTGCGGATATTTCAATTTTTTTTGTCCATCTACTATCGTTTTGGCTAGATGTCCAGCCAAGTTCTATTTCAGAGTGGATACTGTTTGGCGTATGGTTTTGTTTGGAATTGTATCTCTAAGCGATATACACAGCATATACTCTCCATCACCTGCTGGGAAACTCGTAGCTTATTTGCTAATTTCTTTGTTAAAGTTATGGCCTCTGTTCCGTATGTCGTAACGGGTAACACGCATTGCTCATATATCTTTTGTTTTAGGCAGGTTGGCAGCTCTGACTTAAAGATGTCCCTTAAGTTTTCAAACTTCGCTTACATGAGTCGCAAAAGAATGAGATAGTTAATCTCATTGTTTCAGCAATTATGTTAGAAGTTAAGACACAATTTCAGCAAATTTATGGCACGGTTCATAGCTCTACGACACTTGCAATCTTAGAAAACCTGTTGGTTGGTTGTTGAGGTTAGATGGCTTCTGCTGCGACTTTCTTACAATTTGTGTTGATTAATCAGAAATGTGAAAGTGAACATTTGTTCAGTTTGTTTATTATTGAATTTGATGACAGTGAGAGTTGTTAGATAGCTACACTAGAAGTAACCAACTTGCGTTTTTGAATCTAGTTTGATACATTTTTTTTAATGGTTTGTTAGTTTTGTGTGTTTTCAAAGCTACTCGGCGCTTTACCGTACCTACAATACATGTAAGTTGCCATTTTGAAAAAGTGGTGGTCACGACATCATCTTGGGTTTGTTATCTTTAAACTGCTATCAGCGAAAGTGATTGCATCTACAGTTTAATGTAGTTTATTCAACAGTGTAAGATCTGAGTCAGATTAGAGACTACATACCAAACCTGAGTATAGTTAAGTAGAAGTTTTTGCATACAAAGATTAATTTTGAGGCTTCAACGATCTTAGATATGTGTTTTACATATGATTTAGGCTTTTCCAAAGGTCAAATTTGGCGTCAATAAAACAGAAATTTAAGGATTAAGTTTTCAAAGGCTTAATTCCAAGCTTTTACATGTTTTAAGTCATGGATTTAGGCATTAAATTGAGATTTAGCAAAAATCTGGCAGAGTTAAGCCTTACACTTTAGTTCTAAGCAACAAAGATCTAGAATGCTTTATTCAGACATTATAATATATGATTAAAAGACCTTCAGTCTAGATTTTGGTGTTAGTTGAGCAGAGAAAATTTTGGAATTTAATTTTACATTGTGTATTTAACCCGGAATTGGTTGCTATATGATATTTTTTCTCACACTTTTACTAAAATTGATGCAATTGCTTAGCCGCCGCTTACACATACTTTCTGTTATTTTTCTATCTACAATTGGTAGCTTTAGAATTTTTAATATTTTAAAGAGTATTTGAATAGCAAGCGTAAAGTGTGAAACTTTTTCTCATCAAGCGATCAAGCACGTTTGAAATTTTATTTAAGCGCACAATTAAAACTATGCGTATAAATAATTTCCTGCTTAGATATTGACCGGTTTTATGTTAGTGTCATGATTTCTGGGAAACTTTCAGCAATAGATTCAGCTAAATATATAAGGATGGGCGTTTGTTGAGTATTTATAACTTACAATCATATAAAATGAATTATTATTAAAATAATAATAACAGAGTTTTTTTATTAATCTATTATATGCATTAGTTAAATATGAATTAAAAATGATTTTAGTATAAAAAGTAATATTAATCGTCAATCTGCACTGCGTGAGAGATAGTCTTACGCGCGACTAATGACGTTAGTTTTTGCTTAGCGACTAATGCCGTTTCAAAGTTCAGAAATGTTTGATTTACTCATTATTTAGACATTTGAAGTAAAAAAGAAACGTCAAGATTTAAAATCCAAGTTTGGAATTTAATGATTAGTAGATAAGTATTAAATAAACATGCATATATATCTACTCTTTCAAGAATCATATAGAATGAATTGTTTTTTCTGCAAAATTATCATTTTATATAATCACATATCAAATTATTTAAAACACGTTTGTACCTTAATCAATTATGGTTGTAGTATGCCTTGTTGTATTGTGAATGAATGTTCTTTAATTAATTATGGTTGTAGTATGTCTTGTTGTGTACTGAATGAATGTATGACAATGTGTAAACATAGATTTACAACAATATTAATATTTTTTTCTTTCCAGCGTTGCAAAACAGAAATAATAAAGAAGCGCCCATATTATATGTCCTTTAACGAACATGGAAACCAATTGATCTCCTTAGACCCTGAAAATAAGGACGAAATTAATTGGAAATTGGAGTATTTAAATTCAAAATGGGAAACACTAGATTCTGTTTTAAAGTCTTCCGATTCCGAAAAGGATGATCACATAGGTAAATATTTTGTTACAAAAACTTATTATCAATCTCAAAACTGATTAGATTTAATTAATTATCATTTAAATATGCATATTTAATATAAATATTTTTTTAGATATTTCAACTGAAGTAAAGTGCCTGAAGAATTGGATTCGCGATATGGAAATCCGTTTGCAACCCTTATCATTTCATAAGAGATGGACAAAGACTGAAATTGAAACTAAAGCCATAGAACATAAGGTAAGTGTCTTAACATACTTTAATATTCATTTTATATTAATTCAATTACAAACCAAGCATCAATAACTTTTAATCAGTAACATAATGTGATGATATGTTTAGAGATTTATCAATGAAATTTATTTTATTGAATCCTAAGATAGGCAACTTTATTTACACGTTTTCACTAGAGCGGCACAAACGTACATTAGATGGTTACATAATCCCAAACATTTATAATCACCCTGTATAATAAAGTTGACTTTGCGCATGTAAACACTAGAATAAGTGCACAATAAGACCGGATTTATGCGTATAAACCCAGGTTTGTGGATAAAACATCGGATTTATTTATATTAAGGCCGGATTATTGATTTAGAAAAACAGATTGCGAAATGCAGGATTTGTGCAAAATCAGATTTATGCATAAAAGACAAATCATGTACTAGAGCCGGACTAAGGTCGTTTTATAGTTTTAAATATTTTGATCTAAGAGCATAATACATTTTATTTTTTATTTTAAAACGACAGATATATGTATAAAGTCGGATTTGTGCATAGCAAAGCACAATTTTAGTATAATAAAGTCAATTTGTTGTATAACATTAAATTTGTGCATAAAAGACTGGATTTATGTATACTAGAACCGGATTTATGTAAAATGAGGCCGGATTATTGCTTTAGAAAGACAGATCTAAGTATAAATTTGGATATGTGCACAACAAAGCTCAGTTTTAGTAAAATAAACCTGACTTTACGCATGTAAAATGCAGGATTTGTGCTTAATAGGTCCGGATCATTACTTTAGAAAGACATATTTATGTATAAAACCGGATTTGTGCATAACATAACTCAATTTTAGTGTAATAAAGAATTTACAAATCTAAAAAGCAAGATTTGTGCATAATAAGGCCGGATTTGAGCGTTTAAAACTAGTTTTGTGCATAAAAGACCAGATTTGTGTATACTCGAGTTGGATTTATATGTATTAAGGCCGGATTATTTATTTGTAAAGACATTTATGTATTTAGTATTACAATAAAATTGACTTTACGCATGTAAAGTGCAGGATTTGTGCATACAAGATCGAACTTATAAATTCTAGAGCCGGATTTACGTATGTCAAGGAGATTATTGTTTTAGAAAGACAAATAAATGTATAAAGCTGGATTTGTGCACAACAATGCTGAAGTTTAGTATATGAAAGCCGATTTTACGCATAAAAAAATGCTGGATTTGTGCATAATAAGGATGAGTTTGATTTTTGTGTACTAGAGCCGGATTTATTTATATATGAAGGCCGAGTTATTTTTTTAGAAAGACAGATCTATTAAATTGTTCTACCATTATGTCTGCTCCCGCCTGTACGTAAGCTTCTGTCGAGTGCTTCCTTCATTGTGGTCGTGTACGTCTTGAGCGTCACTACCTTATCTACACTCCAGGAAATTAATTCTTTGAAAGTTTCCCAGTCATGTTCTTTCCGTGCGTTAAAACTTTTTTTATTCAATAGAAAACAAAAGGGAAGAATGCCTTAAACTCGGCAGAAAATTTACAAAAATGAGAAAGAGACTAAGATACAGCGAGCACGAGGTTGCTGAAATCAAGTGTGAATACAAAATCTTCGGAAAGAAGTAGAGGCCGAAAAAAGGAAGCAGTGGAAAAAGCTATGCGAGGAGTTAATCGAGGATGTGTGGGGTTCTGCATACAAACTCGCCATGAAAAAAATGGGACGTTTTGCACCGTACTGACTGACTGAAAGTAGCAAAAGAACTCTTTCTTCAAAGAACTGACAGAAAACAGTCGAAAACGTGGAACTCTTTAAAGACGAAGAGCTGATGCAAGCAATCAACGCACTAAACCAAAGAAATCTCTTGGGCTAGACAATATCCCTCCAGAGGCGCTAAAAAAAAGTGCAAATGTAGCAAAAGACTGGTTGCTAAACGTGCTTAATCAACTGATGAAAAGACAAAATTATACTTATACCTAAAAAAATCTTTTTTTGTCCAATCTGCCCGCTGAATACCATCAGTAAGGCTGATGATAAGGAGCAGACTTGAAGAAAAAATTAAACAAAGAGGAGGTCTCTTAGAGCAACAATACGGTTTTGTCAAAGGCAGATCTACTCTAAAAAAAGTGCTAAACACACTGGATGAAAGCAAAGAGAAATGGGACTAGTTACTCTTGACATAAAAAACGCTTTCAACATCTTGTTCTGGTCAGAAATCATGCAGGAACTGTCTAAAAGAGAAATCTCACAATACCTGAAAAACGTCATATCAAACTACCGAGCGAAAGAAAACTACAAGAAAAATACCCGATCATTGAAATCACAACTGACGTCTCTCAGGGGTCGAGTTTAGGGCTACTACTTTGGAACGTGGTATATAACGGGGTTTTAAGAAGACAATGGCAGAGTGGAGTGAACGCAATAGCTTTTGCATATGATCTGGACATAACAATCGTGGCAAAAGACAAGTACAAACTAGTGAATAAAACAGTTGACGCAATTGAAATGGTGGATTTATGGCTAATCAAACACTATTTGAAGTCAGCTCCACAAAAAACAAAGGCAGTGATTGTGAAAGGTCCGCGTATGAGATGTCTAAGAAGCGGGATCATAGGTAATCAAATATGTCGGAATAATGATCGACGATGCATTGACTTTCTCCGAGCATATAAAAAAGACGGTGGAAAAAGCAAAACTAAGGATAGCAAACCTGGCAAGAATTATGCCCAACATAGGCGGACTGGTAAAAGACAGTTACTGAACTCTGTCATAGAGTCAACGATACTTTACGGAGCACCAATATGGTACAAAGAGGTGAAAACTTACACAAACTGGCTGATCAGAGCTCAATGAAAAACGCTATTGAGGGTAGCAAGCGCTTACAACACAGTCTCAGCGACGGCACTACAGGTGGTAACTGGGGCAGTACTCATCGACCTGCTGGCGGAAGACCCAAAATGGAGGAAAGAGACAAAACCATAAACCAATGGCAAAATAGATGGGACGGCACGGAAGAGGTTGCTCATTGGACAAAAAGGCTCATACCGAATATTAGAACATGGTTGAAATACAAATTCAGAACAATAGACTACTTTCTAACTCAAGCCTGGACAGGACATGGGTTCTACAAAGTCACCACACCAAGAGAATTGGCAAGGATGAAACTGATGTGTGCAAGTATTGCAACGAAGTAGACGACGCGGAACACACTTTATTCTTGTGCAACAGATGGATAGCGGAAAGAACAACGGCCGAGATATGGTTCGAAAGAACATTAAACGCGGAAAATATCGTCGAAATTATGATGCAAAGCAAGAAGAAATTGAGTATGCTAGAAGACATTTAGGCACAATACTGAAGAAAAGGGAAGAGGAAGAGAGGAAATCTAGATACGCGGTGTTTCCGAAACGGTACTCTCGAAGATAGGGTGTTTTTAGTTAGCGTGCTTCACACGGGGGAGTCGCACACTACTGGTAGAGGGAAGAACTTAAATCAGTGTCCATAAATGATTTTTTACCAACAAAAAAAAGAAAAGACAGATCTATGTATAAAGCAGGATTTGTACTCAACAAAGCTAAATTTTAGTATAAATGAGTCGACTTTACGCATGTAAAATACAGGATTTGTGCAAAATAAGGCCGGATTTCTGCGTATTAAACCAAATTTGTTAATAAAAGACCGTATTTTTACATATTTAGGCTGAATTTACTCGTATAATGTCGGATTTATGTATAAATGGCCGGTTTTATTGATCAGAAAGCAGTTTTTTAGACCAAAACCTGCTTTTATACCAAACAAGACGGAACCTTTTGCACAAAAAGCGAAATTTTGTCATTTAAATAACGGATTTGCGCAAACGCATTTTTATATGATCAATTTAAAGCATTACATGTTTAATTTTTGAAATGTAAGCGATAATTAAGCTGTAAATACAAAAAACGCCTTCTTCTTAGCTGTTTTTTTACATTTTATTTGATTCAATTGCGTTTCTAAGGCATTTTTATTTAAAAAAAGATTTTTTAACATTTCTATCTTTCTGTGTAGAATTTGCAGACATTTTAAGCGGTTTTTACCAGTTTTATTTATTTATGCTCAATTTCAAGCATGCTGCAAATGTACTTATAATTGTTTTTATTTTTATTTAAAAACATTTAATATTTTTTTTACAATTTTTACATTTTTAGACGTTTTTGTGTAGAAATGCTATTTTTTAACGGTTTTTGGCGTTTTTCAATTGATCTTTGGTGAATTTTAAACTTAAAATATGCGATATGCTTTAAATGCATTGTCAAAAAGGTTTTTGTGTAGAAAATGCATTTTGATGATCAGTTTTTACTTTTTAATATTTTTATGAATTTCCATCATTACAGATGTGATATTTAAACTGTAAATGAGTTTCTAAAATTTGTTTATTAAAACTGCCGTTTAGGCTCAACTCTATATCGCTTGGAGATAAAAAGAACACTAATTCGGTAATTGCCGAATGTGATCCAATCTACTGATTTATTTAACTATTTCATTTTTCACACATTCAAACTAATAAAATCAACCAACACGGGTTTATGAAAAATTGTAATGTACAAACTGCAGTACAGGAATTATATCAAAATATAAAATGCTTTGGAGAGAGAAAAGTGTTTCTTGAACTATCTAAAGCGTTTGACTGCATAAGTCATAACTGTACCGACTACTACATTTTTTTTTGTCTTTAGAACCAAAAAATTATGCGAACAGGCCTGTGCACTAATTTCTTTGTACTCATTGCGACGGACGTTTTATCCACGTTGGGTGTTGATGATGTTCTCCGTTCAGAAAGTTGGCGCTGGGTTGATTGTTCTTTTTTAGGCTTTGGAGGAAGCTTTGGCGGTAGCGTCTCAGTTTGACTGTGAGGATGTTTCATTTTATGTTTGGTGACTTATTTTGCAAGAGTTGCGGCGAGCTAGGGGTGGCGATTTTTCTTACTCCGTTCAACTTAAGTTTAGGCGCTTTTTTTATTAATTGTTCGCATAGTCTGGCTAGATTTTTATAATATTTTTTTGTCTAGGCTAATTTGGCAGGGACAATATCATTTTAGTTTTGATCTTAATCTTCTGCTCTTTACTATGATCTGCACCATATGTGTCCAACGTAACCTAGTCAGTGATCGTTCGAATTCATTTTCTCTAACGGCGATAGTTAAGTCAGATTACGTTGGTTTATTTATCCAATATTGGTTCTGGTTACGTGTTTTGGAGGTCTAACAGTCTGCCAGCTGAGTTTTCGTCTAAGAGTTTGTCGCTTTATTGGTTTATTGATTTTATAGTTCAGTCTAACTGGTATAACTTCAGCTTGACGGTTGGTAGTTCTATCAATATTTATCCAATTTTGCATACAGCTTTGTTGGGCTCAATTGTAAAGTGTAAATTGTACCTATTGCTTTATTAGAAGCATTGCAAGTTTTGTCATGTGTATACATCAATCCATTCGAGTTTCTTTCATTTATTTCTTCCGTGCGCAGACCGCATTGAAATACTCAACAGAGCCGACTTTTTCTCTTCTTTGCACGTTTTAAAGATGAGGTTTTTATAAATCTCCATACTTGCTCTACTACGAATGAGCGAGTTTTTTGGTATTGAGAATGACCTACTAGGTTGTGGCCACTTCTTTAGCTTTAAAAGTGTTAAATGGCATTTTTTTGTACTGTACTGCGGTTTCTTCCACGGTGATTATCTGGGTACGAATGCGTGTTTGCACAAGCATCAATTAAATGTTATTAAATTATTTTCACAGTAGTAGTTAATAGATCTTCTATTAGTATGTTAATCAATTCTGTACATTGTTCCAAAAGGAAACGCGACTTTTTCATTTTAATGGAATGGTCGGCTTGAAACTTTGATTTGTGGTGCTAGATTGACTTGATTCATAGTCAACAAATATTGAAATTGAGCCAACTCCAAACAACAATCAATTCAGAACTTTACTACACTCGCCACTACTAGAATTAGTACATCGAATTTAACTGACCAACGACGCCGTATTCGTACAACAAAACAGAAGAATCATTTTCTTACAAATAGGTCAAAGAGTTGCTGAAGGGCGGAACTGTTAAGTCTAATAGCAGCAATTATTGCGCCGCAAAAATATGAACTCTGATCATTATTGTCTTTTGAAAATCAAAGATGTTTTTAGTTTTGCTATTTAACTGGTAGTGAATATCTAAACTTGTTCAACGAATCAACTCAAAACAATTTTATTTATAGTACAGCTTCTTGAACAGTTAAACTCTACTTGTACAAGACGACTACTTCAAAACTCTTTCATTGTATGTACCAACTTTTATTGTCGCACTCCGAGAGATAGTCGCTCATATACTTTTTGTAGTATTTTTTTGGAACTTTGTGCTACGCTGAATGTACGCCTATGTTTGAAAACTTCTATACTAATGTTAGCCAAAGCCAGATGAAACAAAATTGCGGACATTGCAACAAATAGTGCGGTCTATTTACAGCTAGACACGAATAATTTGGCCGGCATATTAGGCAACTTACAGCTAGACACTAACATTTTGGCCTGTATAATAGGCAACTTAATATACACAAAATTTATGTTAGCTGTGGTTAAACTCATGTCTTTGCGCGAAAATGCTAAAACGGTCAAAGGCATGAGTGGAACCACAGCCAACATAACAGCTGTAGCTTGGCCGTCATGATAGGCAACTAAATATACACGAAAACGTTGTTTGCTTTGTTGCATGTTCTCGCGCGTTTTAGCATCTTCATATTTCTCACATGTCTTTACTGTACTCGTACAATGTTTACCAGTAAATATCTTAAATTAACCCATATAGTATCACTAAAGTAAAATTACAAATAAGTAATACTTTTTGTTTTATAAAAGGCGATTTGATATTTAGGTTTTGCATACTTTTTTCTTGGTACGGTTCTGGTTGGATTTATGTATTAAAAGGTCAAATGTATCTATAACAACAATATCCAATATAACAACCTAATTCACGTCTGCAAAAGTATGAATAAATTGCTGGATTAATGTAAAATGCTTGATTTGCGCATAAAACGCCGGATTTATGTATAACAAACCTCTTATTTATGCATTAAAAATTTAGATTTGTGCCGGGTTTTATGAATAAAAATGCAAAGCGGAATTTATCTATTAAAACCAAATTCATCATTGAAGATTCGTTTTATGGATTAAAAAGTCGGTTTTATGGATTAAAAGTAGGGCTTTATGGATATAAAAAGATTATAATCATAATAGCAAGTCTATATTTGACTAATTACTATAATATTTTAATTGAAACTGCATTTAAATAGTTATAATGTTTGATTTATTGTATTAGATGCATGTGTATCTAGTTCAGACAAAAACAACTTTAATTATAAAATAGTGTCCTTATTATGGCTATTATTATCCATGATTTACGTGTTACATACAGGAAACTATTTTTACAGTGTTCTAGAATGCGGCATCATGTTCAAGTGATGATTTCATCTTGTAAACGAACCGGTTGTATCACCTTTCATTGGTAATAAATACAGCGCTTTGTATGTAGATGGCGTACGCTACAATGAAAATAAAACATTCCATGTATTCTACAATGTATATATTTAGGCATTGGAAACACGAATATAGCATAGCATGAGTGAAACGAAATGAAATGCCGGCCGGTACCGACTGTTTTAATTTACAGTCTAATAAACACACAGAGAAAAGTAAATTTACTTCGCTTGAAAATCAAGGCGGTGATTGTTAAAATGATTTTATTTTAAGTAATGTTGTTTTTCTTTTGAACTATTTAAATTTAAAGCAACAAAGCTTGTGCGAATGGATTTTATTTGAATTGGATGCGTTCGGGGAATTTTATTTTAGTTTAAAAACGACCGGAAATTAAGTTCCGGGGTTAATAAGTTCTGCAAGAATAAATAGAACCAGGAAGGGAATGATTATTGCCTTCAGTATTCAAAGAAATGGGTGTTGTAAATTTACTCAACCATGACTTGGGGACAAATATTATGTTTTTAGTTATATATACTCGTATCTTTGCTATTATATAACTAACAATGCTGGATATATGTGTGGATATCATTGTCTATTCAATTATTTTAAGTTATGGATTTTATTTCCATTTCCTATCATGATAAAAATCAATTTGAATAGTCGATCTTGATCTGATAGAATTCATTAATATCTTATGTAATTATTAACTTATATTTTATTCATTTTAACCTATCTTTAATCTGACGGATACAATTTTTTTATTACGAATGCATTCATTTATTATAATAGTGATAGAAGTTTGAGAATTAATAATTAAATTGCAAAAAATAAATTTAATTAACAGAAAGATTTTGGTTGATAGCCTCATTTAAATTTACATGATCACAATTGTTTATTTAATATCTACATTTAAATATATAATAAATTGTAAAGAGCACCGTACACGTTGAGATCGCTTCAATTAACTGTGCAGTTATTACAATTATTTAACATACATAAAGCCTCTTTCACATGCATATACAGATTCCGTATTATGCATCACATTATTTATTATAAGTAGCCTTTTAGACTTAAAGCTGTTGTTTGTCATATTAAAGGCGGAAACCTAGTTTACCTAAATTAATTCTCTATATTATTTATACCTATAATAACCAAGGTGTTTCATTAAAATTCATTATTGAAATTAATTAATTAATTTGTTGCGTTTATACTAATTCTAAGACATAAATAATTAATCAATTGAAATATCTATTTATATTATAAATAAATTACTAAATGTCCTATTATTTGTGTAAGTAAACTAATTGATGATCAAATACAGAACACATTAACACTATATTATCTAATTCAATCCGTAAGACTAAAATAAAAATAGTCGCGTTCACACTAAAATGCTGTCAGGATGTGTAATCTCACAAATTTTATCTGTCTTTATTTCAATACACAACAATTTCTCACAAAAAATAAAACAATCTTTGAAAAAATAGTTATTTTAAAATTTAAAGTATAAAAAAACCAAGCTTCTACATATTTTAATTAAAATTATTTCAATATTGAAGCCCCCATTGTCTACACAAACAAAGTATAAACCGGAAATTGCGCCCCTATTATATTTGCACCCCACACAGGTGTCATAATATCTTACAAACATTATCTACGCTACAATGTACATCTGGTAAAATGATTTATTAATTCAGATGTTGATTTTAAAGAATTGGAATGCATTTAGGAGATGATACCATTTCATTACTGAACCGACCTGTAATTTTTCTAAACTACATAATTATATACCGATTTAGAAATTACCATCCGAAATACAAACAGTACCCTAAGCATGAAATGCATCAGAAATATCTCACATACTATAAATATCTCAGAAAAACAAATATACATGAAGGAGATTGAGTGAAATAATTTAATCAATCGACACAGAAATTGAAAATGATTTTTGTATAGGCTCACGAATATTTATAAAGCTAGTTTGCTAAAAAAAATAATTATTAAAATTCAATAATGTTAAAAATAAAATGCTAAATATAGGTAGAAAGAATTTGATAAATATTACTACATACAAAGAACCCTATACACGTTGAGATCACTCGGATTAATTGCGCAGTTTTATTGGTCATTTCAACAACGTACCTAATCTTCTCCTTCTTTGTTGTCCGCTGCGAAGTTTGGCAATTATTGTTGCTATTCTAGTTTTTGAAACAGTTATTCTGAACAATTGAGTAGATGTGCACTGGAATCATTATCTGAAATTTTGTAGCCAAGTACGTTGGCGGCTAGTACTTTTTTTTCCTTGAATCTTTCTCTGCATGATCAGCTGCAATAGTTGGTATTTTTGACCTCTCATAACGTGGCCTGGGTATTCAAGTTTTTGCCTTTTGATAATTATTGAAGTTTTTTGATGTTTATCTATTTTTCTGAGGATTTTGACATTAGTACATTTGTCTACCCATGATAAGCTAAGTATTCGAGTGTTATTTGGCAAATGACGCTAGCAATGTTAGCTTTCAATTCCTCAATCGTAGCCGGCTTATCTATGTAGACTTTACGTAGTTCTAAAGGAAAAAGGCTAGGCGGCCAATTAACCGGTCCGAAGCGTGAATTTAACTGTTTATTGAGTTGCAATAAAGCTATGGTTTTACAGGCTGTGTGGCAAGTAGGCGCTACAAAACGTCGAGATTGCAGGTTTTAATTTTAGGCAGCAAAAAGTCTGTTATGGTGCGATAACGGGTGCCATTTACAGTTACGTTCTGGTCGGCTTCATATTATATACCACATCAACTCGTTGTTTTGTTTGGATATAATTGCAGCTCTTAAACTTTTTCTGTTTGCTCTTCAGTCCAAATACGGCAATTTTCATATTGACAAAAATGGGCTTCATTGCTGAACAAAATTTTGGTCGAAAATAATGAATCTTCTTCAAGAGCTCAAATACTGAAACTGTGACAATTCAATGTGACAATGTGTATGCTTTTAAACTAAGATTCTTAATAAGTTGTTTTATACAACAAGCCAATCTGTTGAAAACGACGCCGAATCGATTCATTGCGGTCATTGCGTACACTCTCAGCTACCGCCGCTATAGTTTATTCACTACGTGTTGGACGTGGTCTATTTTGTAGCGTATTATTCAATAATGAATATAGGGGTTTCAAATTTTTAGATGGTACAGCAAATTGTGCGTTTGGTATGTCGATTATGTGGACTATATGTTGCTCTAAGCGCACAAAACACATTTCTTACAGGTTGCTGGTTTTTGTCTTCTGTCAGCCCATGTTTGTCTACTCCTGGACATAGGCCTTTTCTATACTCTTCTATATGTCTCTGTTCTGTGCTTTTTGGTGTCAATCTTTGCCGGCGGTTTGCTTGATGTCATCAATCCATTGTATTTGGGGTCTGTTTGTCCAGCCTATTGCCATTTTAGTTCTGCGATTTTTTGTATTAGGTTTTTTACTCTTGTTCTTTTCCTGACTTTTTCGTTTGTGATTTTTCTCACTCGCAATTTGCGGTTGTTTTTGTTAAGGTGGTAGTTTCTAACCCGTAGGTGGTTACAGGAAGTACACATGTATCGAAAACTTTCCTTTTAAGATTTATGGGTATGGTGTTGTTTCTTAGTATGTATCCTAGTTTTACTGTCCATGACAGCTGTATACGTCTTGATATTTCTTTTGATCGGTTCTTCTTCTTCAGCACTATTATGTGGCCCAGGTTGTTGTATTTGGTAACATTTTTAATCACAATATTGCTTATGAGTACAAGTGGGTTTTCGGCGTTCATTATTTTCGTTTTGGTGTAGTTCATTTTTAATCCTATTGTCTCCAATGCCTGGTTGAGTTCTTTACGCGTTTCAGTGAGTTGGTCTAGGTCTTCTGATAGTATGATGTTGTCTGCAAATTGTAGGTGGGTCAGGTATCAATTTTGATTTCTTTGTCTTTTCATGCGAGTCTTTAGAAAACATTTTCTAGTGAGTGTTTTCAAAAGAGTCGCATGGGAGAACAAAGGAATACAAATTTTTGGTTTTTGTAATTTGCTAAATAATTTGTAGACGTTGTGCCGGGCTAAGTCTTTCCATTATAAATTGTCAAATTACGCCCGTTAGATGAAACATAAAATTTGTACTGAAGAAAGTACCTCTAAATGAATCTTTCAATACATGGATCTAGTCTTTTTGTATCAGCTTCAATAGCTCTAATAGTACTCATCTGGTCCTGGCGACTTTTTGTTCTTTAATGTTTTGATAGTATGAATCACTTCTTCTTCTGATATTCTTGAACTTGTCTACTCTTGCAAGTTTTTGGAAAGCGGTTGATTTTTGTCATCTTCAAAAAGTTCTCCACGTAGACCTATTTTTTTACTGTTACTGAGTTTTTGTACTCTCTTGTGCATGTTGAATGAATCATACTTTGCTCTAAGATTTTCGATTTTCTGACATTTTTCTTCAAAGAATACTTTTTTGCGTAGCGTGTTTTGTATCTAATAACTTTATTAACTTCTTTGTTTGAAGTAACAGCCATAAATTTCTGGCCTACTACATTTCTAAAGACCAAATATTGTCATTAAGTGTGATGCTTTATTATTAACATACATGTGCAATGTCAACCTTCTACTTTAATTAGTCTTGTAGTGATATCTAGACAGACATTGTTAGGGAAAACTGCTGTTTTGGATCATTTAGACAACAAATCTTTAAAGTATTTTTATTAGGGGATGGTGGGGTTGCTTTATGGTTGATGCAGCTAAGATTCAGTTTTTGTTGATCTAAAATTGTAATCAAAAACTGAGAACATCTTTTTCTGAGGTACAGTTTTTTTAGAAGTTGATCATTTTTGACACAGTGGGTTCTAGTGTTGAGGTGCTATAGCAGTATTAATTTATTATCTGTTATTGATGATAGGCGGCAAGAGCTTTTACAATGGACGTATTTTGGTCTAGTATGTGACTGCTGTTGATGTTGTTTATTATGAATTATGTTGGGGGTGTTATTTGGTGTAGATTATTTTTTTTTAAATAACTGAGACAATGAATGGTTAGTCGTTCAACTACCTTGCCGTGTGCTCAAGTCGTATATTAATTAATATTTTTTTACTTTAACGGCCATTACCACTTGCTGCCCATTTTTTCTAACCATTATCAGCTGCTATTTTATGCGCCGCTTTAACTTGTCCCACTGCTCTTTGTTTGAGTCGGTCCGGTACATTGTCTTCTTGCATCAACGCGTAATTGGTATAGCATGCTATTCTTTTTATAGGAGGTTTAATTTGCATATAGTTATTAAATACAGTTAATTAGTTGTTATCGTATCTTTTTCTAACATAAAGTTATTAGGTTGTGTTGCCAGAAACTTTATCATAACACCAATACAGCAAGTGGCCCTTGAACCTTTTGATTTTCTTCTTTGCGTTAGTTTTGTTGTCAATTTGTCTTTGTCATTGTCACTAATGTGGTATTAGTTTGAGATGGGCTGGTTTTGGGTTTGCAGAATTCACACAGTCTTCTGCGGCAGTTCTTGATGTTTTCCGCTCATGTTTCAGTAAATGTTTTTCTCTTGTTTATCAATTTCTTGGTATACCATAATACTAATGTATTTATAAGAATTTTGTTTACTGTCAGTCAATTAACACAATACTTTTGTCTATGTGTTTGTAGGTTAGGTTAGGTTTAAATGGCAGCTAACGCTCACATAGGCCTCAGATGGGCCCGTTGTGTTACCACAGTACTTAAAAGTACAACCCACCTTAGGGGTTTTTGTCAAACCATTTTGAGCCGTAAATGAACTTCATGAGAGTCTGCGCATCTAGTGATGCGAGGTCAGAGAGGTCATCAAAGATAGGTCGGCCTAAGAAGGGCAATCGTGTTGCGGACAGAGAGGGGCATTGGCATAAGTAATGCTGAACAGTCTCCTCTTTCTCCTTGTCCAGGCAGGCTCTGCAGTAGTCCCGCTTCGTTATACCCACTCTTTCAGCGTGTTTGTCAATGGGACAGCGTCCCGTGATGACTCCCACTGTCAGTCTCAGCTTCTTTTCCTGTTTCGGTGAGACCATACTTGCCTGGTTACCTCGCAGGTGTCTTTATCCTTCCACCTTCGCTCCGCTGGGTTTGAGGTTATTTTGGCTATGGTCTTCTTGCACGAGGCAAATGGAATACCAATATCCTGTAATACTTTGGTTGAGTGCAGGCTTGTGCCATTCTTTGCAAGCTCATCCGTTTGTGTGTGCTGCCAGCTCGTTCAGCTTTTTCCTACAGTCAGAGACCACTGTTGAGTTGGTGCACACGCTAGTAATTGCCCTGAGAGCAGTGTGTAATGTGTTTGTAACTGCTTATTACTATTATTTAAAACTGCTACTTAATGCGTCACCAGCTAGTGCAAACTTAATTTTTTTTGCAGTTGTTGTAAGTAACAAAAAAAAAATTGTATAAATTGTACAAGTCTATTTTCTACGAGTATGAACGTTGCACACGAGTTTTGGCGAGTAGTGAAAATTGCTACAAGATCGAGGAGCTGCAAACTATGCCTTTTCTATGACTACAATTCATATAACGTATACAAAAGGAATTAAATGTTATAATATAAGATTTGACAGGTGATGTATGACTTTTTGATGGTTTTGTGCGTAATGTTCACTTTTTGCACTCATTATGCGTGCTTAATGAGACTTGTTCTATATTTTTTTTGAATTAGTTTTTAACAAATAAACAAATGATCACGTAATACAGTGACGTCTAATCATATTTATTTTGTAATACGTTTCGTGAGTAATAAGATCATTACGCACGGGTTGGGTCGTGCGTAATAAAATGAGTGAATCAAAGTATTTTTAGTAATAATGTTTACATAGATGGCACATCAAAGTAAAGAGTAGACAATAGTATATTGTACAACTAGCACGTAGTGATACTTATTTTCCACGAGTATACACGTTGTTGCACGAGCCTTTGGCAAGTGCTGCTTGCAGTTTACATGAGTGCGAAATGGACATTACGTCAAATTGTACACTATACTTTTTCTACGACTACGACAAGCTTTGGCGAGCTGTGCAGTTTATACAAGTGGAGTATGAGCACTTTGACTACAATACTAACGTATAGAAAAGTGAAGTCTATTTACTTATATAAATATAAAAATAAATAAAACACAATTGATTATATTTTATTAATTTAATTCAAAATGAATCTAAAACAATTATCATATTTACATAAATATGTAAATATGATAATTGTTTTTTTTTCAACATTATATCAATTTGTATTACTCATCATTTAATCATTTAATTAAAATAAAACTAAGTTGGTACTGGTCCCCGACGGACTTCGCATAAAAAATTAGTACCATATTGAATCAAATATTTTAAGCAAAATTTAATCGAAACAAATAATATAAAAATGTTTCAGTATTAACAATAATGATAACAATTCATTACCTTACAAGCATTAAGATACGGTTTTTTTAATTAAATATTTAAATTATCAGCTCATACTACATGGCGTATGAATGGCAGTACCTATTGACATTCCGTAAGGCGATGTTCGGCTTGCGATTTCGTGCATAAATTATTGAATTTTTCTTCTTTTTTGGACTGCTCGGGGTGCAGTTTCGTGTGAATTCAATTGATTTAAGTGATTTTGTAATAGTGTGTAAGTGTTGTGAGGATACCGCATGGATTTGTATGAAAATTCAGGATAAATTGATTGAGAGAGCAATGACCTCATTTGCAATGTGAGTTTATATTGTTTTCTAATATATTTAGTTGGTTGTGTACTTATATGTAGAATTAATTATTGTTTAGTGTAGTTTCTGTGGGCTATATCTAGCTGAAAGTAAATTTTACTAATAATTAATTTTAATTTTTGCGTATAAAATTTCCAGATTTAATCATAAAAATCTGAAAATTAATTTAGACATAACTTTCGATTTTAAATTATTTTATAGAAATGTCTTAAATAAGATGTTTGTGGTCGGCATAGCTCACTAGGCATGTGTTCGACTTCTATCTATTCTGGCTTCGAGTCTAGGCCGTACAATATATGTGATTTTGTTCATGATTGTTATTACTATACGGCATTAATGGTTTCAATTTAAAATAAATTTATTTTAAGCTTAGATATAACATATTATTTAATTTCAGTCTAGGTTAGGTATAGTCATGATTTAATTAAACAAATTTAAAGCTTTTGATCATGACTACACTTAACTTACGAACGGAATCACATAATATGTTATGCTTAGGTGTAAAATATCGACGTTTTGAAATATATAAATAATTATGCCTGTGAAAGCTGTATTTGGGTAATTTTTGGGGGTTGCAAACTTTGAAGTGGTTTGTTTTACATGAAAAGGATGCAGATCTTTTCTCAAAATTATGCAAAGTCAATCTATGTCTCTTTGAAGTTCTGCTCTAGATAGATATTACCCGGGTCTGGTTAGGCTTGAAATAAACTATGATTATTTTGTCATATAAACAAAATTACACATATATGGCGCAGTCTGTATGAAATAAAACATTGACATTTATATTCTTAAAAAATATAATAAATGTTCTCATAAGTGGACACTGATAGAATAGAATTTGCAGTCTGTATAAAAAAAACAAATATAGTTATCAATAAGATCAAATGTAAGATTTTTAGATAGTCTACAGATACACACTGAAGTGGCGCAGTCTGTATAAAAAGCAAATTTTATTTATTTCAATAAAATAAAATACAAAATGTAAGATTTTTAGATGTTTTGGAGCTATACACACAAATGGCGCAGTCTGTTTAAAAACAAATATATTTTAACTATTGAAAATGATGCAATTAAAATATGTAAGATTTAAAACAAAAATGTACCAAAATGGAGCGGTCGGTTGCAACAAAATTGATATTTTTCAATATTTTAATTAAAGTTATAAAATTTGCAGAAATATTTTAAATTTAATAAGATAAGAAACAAATGTAATAGTTATAGATCTATTTAAAGATTTGTAAATATGTTCAGAAACAAGGTTGGTTGCACAGATATTAGCGGTTTGGTGTTGAAGACGGCCGAGATAAGTTTGAGAGTGAGAAATTGCTGCTGGTGCAATGCTGTATACGGTATTCTTTTGTGTAGCTTAGTATAGACGAAGTACTACTTGAATTGGACTTGAGTAGGATAAAAATGCCGGTCATCCCCTTCCCCCCACTTTTCTTTATGGGATTTTACATGTACTGTGACCGGAGGTAAAATTGACCATTTTAGTTCAAAGTTTGGCCACCAGTCCGTCGACCGTCTTGTATGTTTGGTTGCATACCCCGATTTGCGATTAAAAGCATATACAGGGTGTTTGCAAGACTTTATATATACAGGGTGTGTCAAAAATAAATCCAAGTTGGCGACCGAAAGTGATAATAATGTTCTCAAAATTAAAAACGGTGACCGGAAGTGTTACTTTCGGTGTTGCCATGGTGTTGTCATGGTGCTCAAATGAAAGCGCTCGACGTCTAGATTGCGAATCTGCGAATGGTTGACTAGGTGTATTGTTCTGCTATGACGTACAGGTGCACACGGCTGAATGTATCTTTGCTGGGGGAGCAATGCCGTATGTGGAACATCTTGGTGTACATAGGTATAGACTTTGTGGTACCTGAATTTGAGAAAACTTGTGGTGATAAAGCTGTATTTTGAACTTAGATTATTCTCATCAGGTTAGTACTGATTTTCAGTTTGCAGTAGACGTAAATCGACTTGTGACGTACTTAGTTATTTGGTCTTTTTATTGTTTTTTTTTGCTGGTTGCGATGTTTATGGGATAAGTTGTATTGCGGGTGGTTGACTTATTAAGTTGAGGAAGATGTAGAATGCTAAATTTTGGTTGTAGAACTTTTTTATTCTATTGGTGCTGATAGAAGTCGGGTTGAAGCTTAGAACTTTTGACTTTTTGATGCTTTTTTTTGTTTTTGGTTGCAATTTTTACGGGGGTGACTGTCTTGGTTTTTTGTCTTGAGCTGTCCAAAGAGAGCTGTGTAACCCTAAAGTCAAAATTGTAAAAAAAATGAAGATGACAAACATTTGTGGTTTTTGCTACCATTGCAGTTGTCGCTTTAGGAAGTGGAACGATGGTGGCTGCGGTTGTTTCAATCTAAAAGTTTTTTTAGAAAGTTTTGGGGATAACGGTTTTTTTCCAACAAATGGCAATGAGCCTTGTGGTACAACGGTAGGTCCAGCACTAAAGACCTGTGTAGCTCGAATTGTTTCTTTAGTCGCTGGTGAGTTTTAGCGGGTTTTTTGGAAAGTAGGTTGGTGTTTCAGAGTGTACTCTTGGCATGTATGATGTAAACTTCAGTGTAGCTTGATGTAAACGTGGTACTAGAATCTGAGGTCAATTTTGATAGTTTTGTGGGTTGTTGGCCAGGTAGAGACGTCGGTTTGAAGCGTATTAACGGATTTTTTTTGGATTGGTTTTTTTGTTGTTTTTTATAAAACGGAAAGTTTTTGGTTGTGATGTTAACGGAGGTTGTACTCCAGTGTTGTCACGGGTTTTCTTATTCTGATCAGTTGGCGACAATGACTCTAAGAACAATAGTGACTTGATAAACTAGTGTGTGTTTCTCCTTGGTGGAGCTCCAGAAAGTAGAACTATAATGGCTGTCGTTGCACTTTTTGTAAAAGTTTTTGGAAAGTTTGGGTGTAGCGGTATTTTTCCAACAGTTTCAACATGAGCCAAGGTGCCTTTGGGTTAATGGAAGTTGAGCAGTTGAGAGTTTGGCCGACTTTTTGAGAAGTAGGTTGATGTTGTTGATGTGTACGATTGGTAGGGATCCAATACCGCAGGTATGCAGTGATCTTTAGTTTAGCTTGGTCTAGACGTGGTACCTAAATCCAAGAACAGTTCTGGTAGGTTTGCGGGTGATTGACTAGGAGAGGGTTTTGTTGAAGGTTGTATTCTAGCCGTAGATTCTTCTTAACTGGTTGGTGCTGATTATTAGCATTGTAGTAGATGTCTACTTGAAGCGTTAAATTATGTTTAAGGAAGTGGGACGACGGTGACTACAGTTGATTGTTTTTGGGGGTCTTGGAGTTAAAGCGGTAAGTCCAGCAGTGAAGCCTTGTGGTCAGCTTTTTCTTCGATCCTTGATGAGGTTTTTTTGCAGTAATTTTAGTAAAGGCAACGGTTTATTAAGTGATTTTTGAATTATAAGTTTGGTGGTCTTCTTGAGATCTAGGTTCATTTTGAAGAATTTTGTTTGAACTGCGGTTTTGTCTATACATCATTAACAGAATGCGTTTGCATTTATGTAATTGGAGGTTTTATTTGTTTTGCTGCCTGATAGCTCAATCCATAACTGGGCATGGTGTGAAGTTATTTACAAGGTTTGTTTAGGATAGTGTGAACTTTTTTCTTTTTATTTCTTGGAAGGGTTTTTTTAAATTTTTTTTTTGGGTTTTACTTGTTTTGTATATAGTCAAGAAGGCGGTGCTGATGGCATAGTAAGGCTCAGCTGCAGCTTTTTAATGTTGGTGTGGATTGGTTGAATACGGTGGGTCTTTTTCAACTCCAGCACATTTCGGACATTAATAGTCTTTTTAGGCCAAAAATCTAAATTAATAGATAACTACGATATGTTTTCTTTTTGTTACTGAAGTCAGCGTTTTTTCGGATTTTTTGTCTAATTTGTCAAAAGTTGAGCTTTTCAAATGATTTTTCTGTGTGTGTTACTGCTGGTTTTGGAGGATTGTAGGTCTGTTTAGAATGATGTAAAACTTTGTCGAACATTACTTTTTGTCTCTATCATGTGCGGATTGGTTGTTGAATGCAGAGAGTCTTCTTCATCTTTGGCGTTTTGGATAACTACGATTTGACTACTTTCTGTTATTGTTACTTCTGATTAGTTAACTTGGGCTTAAAACAGCTCTTGTTGGCTTGATGGCTTAAGCTGGTCTTACTGTTTTATTTGTCGAAGTGGAAAGTTGGGTTTTGTAGATGATCTTCTTGGAAGTATTGTTGCAGGCTTTGGAGGATTGTCGTTTAATTTCTAAAATTACTTTGTGGACTGTGGCATTATTTCCATCTTGGTCATACTGGTAGTATGTAAGTATCTCTTGTCATTCTATGCTAACAGCCGGAAGTAGTAGTTGGTGGGTGTGCAATGATTGTCTAAGATGGTTTCAACATATTTTAACAGCTTTTGCTAGACTAGTATGTATTGTTAGCATGTTCTTATTGATTAAGTTTGTTAATGACATTATAACTGCTGTCACGTGGTAGATTTACGATTGTGGTGCGATTTCGGTCATTTTGATGTAGACTTTGTTGAGGGCTGTTTAGATGTTTTTAGAGGTTTGTGGTACATGTGCTCTAAAATTATCTTTTTTACGGCTCAGGATTGTTTGGGTTTATTGCATGATTGCTTGGGTTTACAAATTCTTGGTTTGCAATGCAGACACTAAGTATGATTTGCAAGATTCAATCTTAAGGCATCTTACAGTGGTGGAACTGAATGTACTTTTGGTTGGGAGTAAAATACCGCAGGTGGGAGGTAAACTTTAGTGTAGCTAGGCTTAGACGTCTTTGGCCAGGTGTAGAGCTTTATTGAGGAAGACGTCGATAACTGAGTTTTGGCTATATTGTATTTTCTCATCTGGTTAGTAGCGGTTCTTAGTGTTGCAGTATACGTTGGGTTGAAATGTAGATTGACTTGAGATGGAGTTCCATCGTTTGGTCTTTCTACTGTGTGATGTTTATGAGGGTGACTTACACAGCGTTGTGGCTGCAAAGTTTTGAAATAGGCGGGTTTTATTTATTTTACTGCTCCACGCTTTGCGTGGTGTTCAGTGGCTGGTAGCGAAGACATTGTCTACAAAGAAAAACAGTTTGAAGATTCTAATTGCGCATCTTTGTTACTTTTTTTGAATAAAGAGTTTATTGATAGAGAACATAAAGGTTAACTTCAAGCCGATACAGGAAATTTGGTTGTTAACAATTGTTTAAGTGGAAATGAGCTTTTTTGCTCTTCTACAAGTTGTGGACAATGTTTTGATTGTCATTTATTGGGTTGAGCTATTTCTCACAAAATTATTGACGGGCAGTATAATCACGCCAATTTAGAGTTTGAGCGGTTTGACAATGAGGTAGCTCAGTGATAGAGCGCTAGTTTATCACGACGGGTTTGGTTTCCAAAGTATGACTAAATAAAACCTTTTTTTTATTCAATTTGCATTAATTTGCTAAAACAAGATTTCTCTGAAATGCTTATATAACCAGTTTTATTTTGTTGGGGATTTGTATTGTTTATATACTATTACGTAGTTTCTTGGATGTTAAATTTTGTTTGCTTTGTTGGTTGGAACTGGTTTATTGCACGGATTGTAGTAATTTACGTCTAGAGCTACGGCAATGATGTTATTCAATGGTAAGGTCTAAGGAAAATAAAGGGACACTTACAGTAAGTTGTTTTACGTTGCTATATATTTAAGCTCTGTGGATTTTACAATAATTTTATTAACACAAAAATGACCAGACCATAAGCCATTAGAACTCAACTTAACTGGGGAAACTGTAAAAAGACAGGAAAATGAAGAAAAAAGTGAAGAAAGGATAACATGGACGGAAGAAAGTGTGATAAAGTACAAAAAAAATCTGAGAAAAATTAGAGAAAACGGAAGAAATGTCGAAGAGATAATGAGGGAATTAGAGGAAACAATTGGAGATGCGGTAGTAAAAAAACCATATAGAAGAAAAGATGAAAAAATGAAAAAGAGCAAATGGCCAGAAAGATGTTAAGGCACTGGAGAAACAACAAAAGCACAAAAGAAGAATATATGAAAAAACAGAAGGCTTACAAAAATCAATGTAATAAAGCTAAAATGAATTTATAAAAAAATAAGAAATAGAAATTAAAAAAATAAAGACACAAGCAGAAGCATGGAAATACATAAACAAAGAAATAAGAAGAAAACAGGGAGATATTGAGGAAATACCAATGGAAGCGTGGAAGGAACATTTTTCAAGTTTGTTTGGAGGAGAAAAGAAAAAAGAAAAAAAACTAGAGAGACAAGAGCCAATCCACCAAGTGGAAGAAATTTCAAAGGAGGCAATATGGGAGAAGATAAAAAAACTAAAGAAAAAGAAAGCGCCAGGTATGGATGGTATACAGAATGAAGCGTGGTTGTATGCTACGGAAGAACTGATTGAGAGATAGAGTGAGTTAATAAACAGAGTATGGAAGGGAGAAGGGTTTCCGAGTCAATGGAGAGAAGGTCTTGTATGCCCTATACACATAAGTGGATCCAAAAAGCTAGTAAATAACTACAGGGGAATAACACTACTGGGTACGGCATACATACAAGATCTACGCCATGATATTAGAAGAAAAGTTGAATGAAGAACTAAGTATGAATGAGATAATTCCAGATGGTCAAGCCTGCTTCAGGAAGGGAAGAGGTACCATGGATAACGTATATATTTTACATCATATTGTGGAAAAGGAAATAGCAGAGAAAGGGGGGAAAGTATATGCGTTATTCCTAGATCTAAAGGCGGCATTTGATAGTGTGGATAGAGAGAAACTGTGAAAGTGTATGAGAGAAAAAGGAATTAGCGAGCACCTGGTAAGAAGAATGGAAGACATGTATGAGGAGACAGCAAGTAGGGTATGTGTTAACGGAAAAATGAGTGAAAAATTTTGGACAACAAAAGGAGTAAGACAAGGCTTTCCATTGAGTCCTACTTTATAGCAGATGTAGAAAAAAAATTGAGGTTGGCTCAAGCAGGAGGGGTAATAGTTGGTAGAGAAAAAGTGTGGTCGTTAGCATATGCAGACGACATAGTAATACTAGCAAAAGAAGCGAAGGAAATGAAAGAGATGATGACAAGTTTAGAAAAATATTTTAGAAAAAAAGGTAATGTAGAAAAAACAAAAATTAAGGTGTTCAGAAAAGGGGGTGGGAGAAAAAAGGTGGAAGACTGGAAATAGGTATTACGGAAGTAAAATATTTTAAATATTTGGGATATGTTTTTTGTACGAGTAACACCGAGAGCGAGCACATTAAAGAGATGGCTCGAAAAGCAAATATAGTAGTGGGACAAGTTTGGGGAATAAGTGAAAGAAAATTTGAATGTATGAGAATAAAAGGGCTTATGTTTGATAGTTTAGTTAGGAGTATGATATTGTATGGGTCAGAAATATGGGGATGGAAGGAACAAGAAAAATTAGAAGCAATACATATAAAATATTGGAGATAGGTGCTAGGTTTAAATAGAGAAACTCCAGCATATATTGTGCTGGAGGAAGTCAAAAAAGATAAGTTAAGAGTAGAAGCAGGAAAAAGAGCAATGAAGTATGAAGAAAGAATGAGACAGAGACACGAATGCAAAATATTACAAGAATGCATGAAAGAGAAAATGAGAGCAAGAAATGAAAAGCTAGGGAAAATTATTACAATAGAAATGGATATGCGAGCCAAGAAATTGAAAGAATGAGAGAATCTGGGAGAGAGACATGGTACGAAATTATGGAAAGAGATAGAGATATACAAAGGCAAGAAAGGAGAATGCGAGTGAAAGAGTCTAGGTACAACGCAAATTATGAACATATTATAGAAAGTGAATTGCCAATGTATTTAGAGAGCGATAGATATAGTAAAGATGACAAAAAGATGATTGCAAGATTCAGATGTGGTAATGAAGAGCAAGTGACAAGATTTTGGATGAAAGAGGATTTGAAAATGTGCAGAATGTGCGGAGAGACTAAGGAACCTATAGAACATATGTTGAAAGAGTGTAACGAAATGAGAGAAGAACAAATGGGAAAAAATGAGATAATGAAAGGGGACGGAAGAGGGGTAGAATGGATGAGGGCAGTTAAAAAACGAAGAAAAGAAATAGACGAACAAAGAAGAAAATATTCTTAATTGTGTTAATTTTATAAGGATTAAGTTTTATTATTTTGGGAAGTTGTAAATGTATTTGTAAATGTAATTTTCAAGGCCGAAGGGCAAGAAATAAACGTATTATTATTATTAACACAAAAATGGCGCAGTCGGTAGGACAATTAAAAAGAAATACTAAAATGAATTGTTTAAAAAAATAAACTAATTGATCTTGACTACTACTCAAACGACAATTCCAACGTTTTTTATGTACTCTTTATTTCATTTTGAGCACATCGTACTTTTGTTATTTAAATAATACGCTTTATTAACAGAAGCACGTTCTTCTGTGGATTACAATATTGATGTTACTAAATGGTAAGGTCTAAGAGAGGAGAAGAGTTACTTTCTTTTACAGCTCATCTTACTATATATATATACGAGTTTTATAAATTTTTCTATGAACTAAAAAATGGCGCAGTCGGTAAGATAATGAAATATATACAAAAATGAATGATTTAAAGAATTAGATCAATTTATTTGTGCAATTACTACTACTAATAACAAAAGTACGCTTTTTTGAAGGGCTACTTTCTTATACAGTGAGCTTGCCCCAAGTTTACGGATTGGTATTATAAACACAAAAATAGCACACAGAAAAAAAAATCAAATTGAATGATTTAAATAATTAGATCAGTTTATTTATTTTAACCATCGCTCAAACAGCAATCTCAATATTTTTTTTAAATATTTTGCGGTGGTATATAAAAAAATCTAGCTACGCCACTGCTACAATGTTTCCATTAATAAAAAAAAATACTTTCATCGTTTAAATGCTTTCCAATTATACTTTTTTCTAAAAAAAATGTTTTTGTAAAACTAATGGCTTTTTTCGAGTCATATTTAATTGTTATAGCGTAACTTTATGCGCGAATTGTGAATTCAGTTTTGCTAGCCAACTAGGCGGCTTTTGAATGACTCCGCTAGTACTAGATTTTAATTCATTTACAACATTTTTATGCTAAAATAAGTCTTTAACTAAATTACTTTGCGTTTAATATATGCAATGCAATTTAATTAGAAATTTATTATAATATTGTTTAATATAATTTTTTGAAGCATACAAGAAATGCAATTTTATTAGAAAGTGTAAGTTTTATATATTAAATTATGATTAAATACAGAAACAAAAAATATATTTAATAACGTTGATTGTGGTCAGTATTTTATAAAATAAAATTAACTAATTTATAATTTGTAATTATATAATTGATAGATTCTTTTATATTAAGAGCCTTGGGTGAAATAGATGATGATTTAGTTAACGTTTTAGATGATGGGTTGTAACAACAGTTTATAAATCAGTACCTATATAATTATTATGTTTATGAATTGGAGGTCTTTTGAGGTGATGTATATAATGTAATCATTCCTAAAGTAAACGATGTAGTTTGTTATTTGGTAGAAACGACGCCTGCTTGCGTGAGTAATCTTCTGGTTGAAAAAAAAAATAAAAGGAGAAAAAAATAAGCATCACCAGTTTATAAAAATGAAAAGGTGTCTTAGGTGTTTTGTTTGTTTTTATTAAACGGTTATAAGGAAACTGGATGTCAGTTGTAACCTGCTTGAATAATACGCCACTCTATTTTTAGCAAAAAAAGGCGACTGATGTCATTTACTTGATTACTTTACTGAGTAAAGTAGTAAGCCAGTCGCTATTGCTCGTATAAGCTACGAGTGCGCACGAAGCGCTCAGTCGCGTTTTATTTCAAATAACAGCTGCACTTTGTATATCCTTATAACCAGTTAGTTAGTGGTGGATGAACTTTCGTGGTTTCTGTTTGCTGTGGGTTATAAAAGTGCAGGTGCAATGGTATTATTGGGGTTTCTGGACATGTTCTAGCCGGAACCTGGTGGAAATACGTTCGCACATGGTCTTACACAACGGATACGCTATTGCAACAAAACTTTACATGTTAGTATTTTAGCTGCAATATTTTTGAAATGAAACACATGTTTACCCCCCACAAAAAAAAAATAACCGGCATGTTTACTAATACCATGCGCTGTAATAATAATTAACTTTAATTGAGATCTCTTTATTAAATTTAAGTCATGCCGGCTGAATTATCAATAAAATTCAAAAATAAACACGTGTGAATGGCATCTGACAATAAAAACGAATTGACAGTTAAGTCGTGCTTAATTATAATAGTAATAATATATTTGTGATAGAATATCTAATATATAACAGTATGTAATAGTATGTTGCGGAAGGTTGTTTTCCTCATTTTAAAAGCACCTTCTGCATCAATTCCTTTCAATTTAGATTTTTACAAAGTAATCTTATTAAAGTCGTGTTTAGTTCATCCCACTTGAAAGTGTTCTGAATTAATTCCTATCTCATCATATTATTCTATTGTTTATTATAAAAATATTAACCGGCAATTAATAGTTGTCAGGCTTTTAAATTCATTCAGAGTGTATGGATGGAGATGACTTAAGGTTAAGGCTATTAATTAACCTCCTCCCTCTTATTTCATTCTATTTTGGTCTTGTTAATATTGTTATCTTAAGCAAATAGTTTCTTTGCATCACAGCCTCACCCTTCCCCACGCATTGCATATTTTCTAGTAATAACAACCCACCACCAATCTTCTTACTATTTCTTATTTTATTACCATATTGTCGTTTTATTTGAAATTGTATGTAAACACCATTTTTGGTATCAAGTAATATACAAGAATAAGAGAATATTTTTATTATTCTAATAAATCAAACGGAGCTAAATTGTAAAATCATAGACATATTATTTATTTACAAAGCAGAACAATAGAGAGAATTTTTTTCTTTATTTTAGTTGATTTCTTAAATTTTGTAAAGAAATATTAAAATTATAGCTTTGTTTTTGATATGCAAACAGTTTATTGGCAGGTAAAAGTTCTGAACAATTTGCTGTATATTTTTTGTTTTGCTAAAATTTTTGGCCAAAAATTTTTGATTTTAGAACAAGATACAGGTATTAGGAAAAAAAGCAAAACATCTTTGTTCTTGATTGACTCAATTAGAAACTTACTGCACGGATGGTTTTTTTCTGTTTTTATTAATTCCAAAATTTTGGGCTTACGGTTTAGAATATTGGGTTTACTTTTGATACTGGTAATTATTAATATGGCGAAGAACACTTTTCTGATTTTTGATGTTTTATGTATTTTTTTCATATTTTGATTAATGCCAAAATGTTGGGCATAAGCTCTAAGTTATTGGTTTACTTATAAACTATACCGGCAATAATTGCTTTTTAAACTACTAACATCACTAAAATGAAACTTTGTAAAAATGTAATCTTGTACAACATTTTCATTTTATAACTAATCTCTTTGGCAGAATATTGTTTTGTATTTAGGGGAGTTTGTTAACAATAAACTATGTTTCAGAATTTGATCTATTTTTAATGCTTTGCATGTTTTTTGCGTTGTACGGGGAAATACTATAGATACAGCAAAGTTAGACAAAATTTTGTTAGCCTGGTTTAAACTCAAGAGAGAAATGAGGACCATAAAACTTTTACTTAAATATTTAATGACCAAAGAACCGAGCATGTATTTTAAGATACAAAGTGGCCTGAAGTATTTAGCCTTAAAGAGAGCTTTTATCTCATTGGACGAAGGTCGTTGGCATGCGAATACCATTTGAAAAACTTTTGGTTGCGAATCTACTATGGCCAACCACGAACCAAACATGCACTTAAAGAATTTTTATTTCAGGCCGAGTAAGTATCTTGAGACAAAGTGGTCTGTATCGTTTGGCCTTACACTACAGAGGAACTAATTCTGTGGCATTAAGTCAAAATTTACACAGAAGGCGTTGGCATGCAAATACCGTTTGAAAAACGGTGTGTTGCAAATCTACTATGGCCAACCATGAGCCAAACATGCACTCAAAGAAGTACACCAACATTTTTTATTGGAGACCGAGCACGTATCTTAACAGATAAAGTGGTTTGAACTTTTTGGCCTTAAAGCGAGCTTATCTGGAGGTACAAATTCTGTGGCATCAAGTTTGTTTTTGCCGATATTTTAGGGTTTACTTCTGCGTTACTACCTCACAGCTGCTTTTGAATATGTTACATAATATATACTACCGAACCCGTTAAATTGAGAGAATGGAGGCGCCTAGTATCTGGTCCGCCCACACTCTCATATTAAATGTAATTGGACACTAATGTCTTGAAATGCCACAATTTCTTAAAATGTTCTACCGGATCTGGGGATTGAACCTGCGACAATTTTTTAATATTTTTAAAACAAATTTTATGTAATTTATAAAAATTTAATCCACCATTTTGTTTTTTTTTTAAGTAGTTAACTTCTAACTTTTTTAAGTTTGTCAAATCTATATTCAACATAAATAAACCAACTTTCAACTAATTTGAATAAAAAACAAGTGAATTATTATCAAAATTTTGATGAAACAATAAAACTGTAAACTTGGAAATTTGTCCGCCATTTTGTTGTTGGCAAAGTTGACAACTTGTAATTTTGCTAAGTTAGGTAAACTCATATTCAACACGAGTAAGCTAAATTTGAACTATTTTGATTGAAAACTAAGTGATTTATAAACAAAATTTTAATCAAATTATTTTTCAGTGTAGTTAAAAATTTGTCCGCTATTTTGTTAATTTTAAAGTTAACAACTTGTAATTTTTCCAAGTTGGACTAATTCATATACAACATAAACAAATCAAATTTCAACAAATTCGAATGGAAAACAACTGAATTATAAGCAAAATTTTGATGAAACTATAAAACAGTAAACTTAGAAATTTGTTCGCCATTTAGTTGTTTGCAAAGTTGTCATCTTGTAATTTTGCTAAGTTTAACTAATCTATATTCAATATAAATAAACAAAATTTTATCAAATTTGAATGAAAAACAAGTGAATTATAAGCAAAATTTTGATGAAACAATAAAACCGTCAACTTAGAAAATTGTCCGCCATTTTGTTGTTTTTAAAGTTGGCAGCTTTTAACTTTTTTAAGTTGGACAAATTTATATTCAACATTAATAAACGAAATTTCAACTAATTTGAATGAAAAACAAGTGAATTATAAGCAAAATTTTGATGAAACAATAAAACCGTCAACTTAGAAATTTGTCCGTCATTTTGTTGTTTTTAAAGTTGGCAACTTGTAATTTTTCCAAGTTTGACAAATCTACATGCAACATAAATAAACCAAATTTTAACTAATTTGAATGAAAAACGAGTGAATTATAAGCAAAATTGTGATAAAACAATAAAACCGTAAACTTAGAAATTTGATAAAATTATACAACTTTGATCTAGCTGAAGCTTTTTGAAATTTAAATTTATTAGAAACTAAAATTTTATGGCAAGAACCGACTATTCTACTACAAGAATGTATTTATTTGAGATTTAATACAAACATATGAGTAAAGCAAAGTTCTTGCAGCTTCTAGGAACTTGGTGGAACAAATAGATTTTTTTTATTGTTTAACTATCTTTTAAAAATTGGAGCACAAAACGCCCACAAACACTAATTTGCGAAAAAGTTGTCTAAACTAAAATTCTTAGAACGAGCTGAAATCTTAATTTATTTGGAACTAAAAGTTTTGGAGTAAATTGAGGTTGAAAAGTTTTGGGAGAAGCAAAGTTCTTATCTGATGCAGCTTCAAGGAATTTGGAACAAAAATCTGTTGTTTTTAGAGTAAGGTGTTTATATTTTTTAGAATCAATTAAAAATTGTATTTGTATTGGTGTAATTATTGTTTTGAGTTAATTGAGTTTGAGCTAATCTTGTACTATGAATAATTTTGATTGTTTTGGGCAAGAACGGGTTGGACATGAAAACTATGTAGATCTGTATAAGAATTTTCAAAACCTTTCAGTTAGCACCTGACCATAGTTTTGTTTTCAACTTTTAAGATTTTTGACCGTTTTTGATGTTTTGGTCAATATTTGCTTCGAAAAACACAAAACTGATACTTTTTAGAATCTTTAGAAAATAAAATTAGTTTTGGTGTTGTTAGGGATGATTTATTGAGAGCTAATCTTCTTCTACAAATAATTTAGGTTGTTTTAATGCAGCCAAGTAGCTGTAGTTTTTGGATGCTTGTATAAATTTTTTTGAAACTATTTACCGAAATTTTGTTTTTAGTTTTTGATATTTTTGAACTTTTGGCCAATATTTGCACACACAAAATTTGCAACAAAAATACTAAATTTTTGAACAGTTTTTTGCATTTTACTCAAAAAGTTTGAATTGAATCTACGATATTTGAGTTTTGAAAAAGAGTGACAAACAAAAATTTTCGGGCGGTTTTTTGCATTTTTTTCTAAAAATTTAAACTTGGCTAGTTTTATTTTGCTAAAACAATCTGACTTTCAAATGAAAGTGTCAATTTTGGCTTTGGTTTAAAATGCCAAAAACAACGAGCTTTAGTTGAAAGACAATACTTAACTCGTTTTTTATGGATAAAATAGAGGCATATGTTGCAGGTTTGAACAGAAAGAACTGGTGGATTTTACACATTTTGCGTAAGTGAGTGATTTTTTGGGAAAATAATAATTTTTATACTCAGCATTTTATTTGGTCTATTTCTGCTGCTAAGGCTAATCACTGACGCCAGAGGTTAAAGACTACTACATCGAAATTTTGCCGTAATTTCAGGAATTCTAACGCAACATTGAGGCAATAGACTTTAACTCGAGACCTCTAGTGTAGCAGTTGAATACGTTAACCACTACATTACCTGGGCGGTCGTAAAAGAGCAGTGCGAAATCTAAGACGTAGTGAGATTTATTAGGAAACGAAAAAGAGAATGGAGAGATTACATTGTGAGAATGACGGACGATAGGCTGCCAAGACGCAAAACCCAAAATATCAAGATTATTGGGACGACCGCCAAAACGATGGCAAGAGAGGTGGGCATATAAGTCCCAATAATAGGAAACACAAGGCGATAAAGCAAATAAATAAACAGGACCTGGTCCTAGACAAAGAAGAAGAAAATTCAGCATTTTGCGAGCTGTACTTTGTTATTGTTTGGAGTTGGTCTAAAAAATTGATTTTGACGCGTTGATCTGTAGAGGTTTTATTTAATGGACATGAATCGACGTCCGGAGTCCAAAAATAACCAAGATTGCAAAACTCAAAACAACAAGATTACCGTCTGATTGCCAAAACTATGGCACGAGAGTTGGACATCTGAGTTCTATAAATAGGAAACACAAGGCCATAAAACTATTAAATAAACAGAACTTAGTTCTAGATAAAAAAGAAGAAGATTCAGCACTTTGCTAGCTGTACTTTGTTATTGTTTGGAGTTGGTCTAAAAAATTGATTTTGGCGTTGATCTGTAGAGGTTTTATTTAGTGGAAGTGAAACGACGTCCGGGGTCCAAAAATAGCAAAGACTGCAAAACCCAAATAATCAAGATTATTGGGACGACTTTCAAAACGATGGCACGAGAGTTGAGTCCCAAGAATAGGAAACACAAGGCGATAAAACTAATAAATAAACAGGACTTGGTCTTAGATAAAGAAGAAGAAGTTTTAGAATTTTGCGTCCGGAGTCCAAATATAGAGACATCAAGATTACCGTCAGACCGCCAAAACGATGGCATGAGAGATGGACAACTGAGTCCAAAAAATAGGAAACACAAGGCGATAAAGCTAATAAATAAACAGGACTTGGTCCTGGATAAAGAAGAAAAAGATTCAGCACTTTGCGTGCAACACTTTGATATTTTTCGTAGTTGAAAAGTTTGATTTCGGTGTTGATCTGAATTTAGTGAACATTAAACGACGCTTGGAGTTTGCCGAATAAATGATTGTATTGAAGTGTTGCCCTACTGCGTAGCTACCTTTAGGCAAGAGTCTGCAATGAAGGGCCTACCAGCACGGGGAGGAGGGCGACGTTTATTATTTTTTTCAAAAAAAAAAGTTAATATTTTGTGTTGAGTTATACCATACCTACGCCACTGGTATTTGTGTAACCTAGCAGGGACAACTCTTGCTTTTTCTTGGACTGTGATGTTTTTTGCTGTCTCCTTGGCCAAAAGAAAAAAATTAAAAATAAATTGTTTTGTTTGTTGTGGGTTGTGGGCAGCCGAAGGGGCAGGTTTAGGACTTTCTAACTAGATTGATTTTTTATCTTGATACGTGGATGTATCGTCTACTCAATGACGCTGGAATCTGGATTGAAATGCGTTAGTTTAAGACAGGTTGCGCGAACCGCATACGGAACACTAGTCGAGAGAGTTTCTTAGGGATGTTCTTTAATTTATCCTGGTATTTTTAAGAGGAGCTTTTGGAGTACTAGGAGATGGTCTTGCTTTTTACTCATTTTCTTTTTTATATTTACTTTTTCGACACAAGTTTTTTGTAAGACATCTTCCCGACTGCTCCATTTAAGTTTATTATCAACTACGGTTTTAATAGTATCATTAAAGAGTGTAGAGAGTGAGGTCTAAGAGATTTTACATTTTAGAAGGTTTGCGGTTCTTACCAACTGCGCCTTTTAAGTGTAACATTAGCTACGGTTTTAATAGTATTATTAAAGAGTGTAGAGAGTGAGGTCTATGAGATTTTACATTTTAAAAGGTTTGCAGTTCTTACCGACTGCGCCATTTAAGTGTAACATTAGCTACGGTTTTAATAGTATCATTAAAGAGTGTAGAGAGTGAGGTCTATGAGATTTTACATTTTAAAAGGTTTGCGGTTCTTACCGACTGCGCCATTTAAGTGTAACCTTAGCTGCGGTTTTAATAGTATCATTAAAGAGTGTAGAAGGTGAAATCTATGAGATTTTAGTTTTGGAAGGTCTGCGGTACTTTTTTAGGCAGTCAGAAAGAAGCCATTTTTAAATTTGTTTTGGTTCTAATGGAAATGTTTTCTGGATCCCACAAAGCTCGAACTAGTTACAAAAGCCAAATATCTTTAATGCACACACGTTACCTACAAAGGTTTTCCCACGCTTAATCACTAACAATACTTGGAGTGGACACAGTTTTGGGCAAGTTTAGTTACTATGTTTCTATTTCTGTACTACTATATGGTATAGAGGCTTTTACGCTTAAACAACATCTAACGAACAAAATAGAGGCATTTGAGATGTGGATATACTGCAGAATTTTGAAATTACAATGGACCGACAGAGAATGGAAAAATAAAAAGAAATATTATCAAACAGTTGAGATTAGGAAGCTTGGATAAGTACCTCGGTAACGTTATGAGTGGTGCCCGGTACAAACTTGCACCTCAAACCAATTGTTTAAGGGAGCAGTAAATTAAGTTCAAATTGTTATGATGGTTGCCAACTTTTGTTTAAGACAGCACACCAAGAAGAAGAAGAATACTATCGCTACCGTCTGTAGTAATTTACTGAACTGAGTGTGTGATGGTGTGTAGTCATGCGCTACCCCGAGGCTGCTGTGTTGTGGCAGGGTGAGTGGTGCGTGGCGCTGGAAGGCAGACGTTGCGTTTTTGCACTCGGCGCACAGCGGTGATGCTTGTTTCCTGAGCGTAATTTGTAGTGTTAATAACGGTAACACTTTTTGTATGATTTGCGGTGTTTGATGATAGTTCTACACAATAATACTGAACTCGCAGTTTAATGTGGAATACGAACCACACTGCTAGAGGGGTTTACTACGCATATAATGTACTAGTGTGAACTGCATTTGCAAGTTATATATTGCAGTTGCTGGGGATCGAACCCAAACTACCGGATCAACAATATATTGTAGGATTGTTGCACCGGCAATCGATAAACGATGATATGAATAATTTTTAGTGAATTTGTTTACTCATATTGTGTAATAACTTTACATTAAATTTGCATTAACTGTTCAAACTATTACTACAATTAATATCAAGCTTTTAATAATATTATTGATTCAATAAACTATGTACATATAATATGCGCATACATCAAATTAAGGGTTGTGCGCTTTATTTAGTACTTTTCACGCAAGCGTGTTATAACAGTATTTGCACTTAACCTAGAGAGGGTGGTATGTAGAGCACCATCGAATCGACAATGCAGGATCTGTAAATAATTGACCATAAATCATATTTTATAGCCTATTTTCTAATCTATACTATGTTTGGAATGTAAGCGAATTGCTTTGGTTTCCCTTAGAGACTGTAAGCTAGCTTAGCATCCATCATAATAATTCCGGATAAAATAATTCAATTTTTAAATATTGTAGCATATACGACACGACGTTCTTCCTTGTTAATTACAAAATTAACTGTATTAGAAATATGCACTTATATGGAGTAAAAACATTTGTCTTACAAATTCTAATATTATAAAAGACAAACCAAAAATGGCACTAAATAAACCGTGGAAAAACTTTCACGAACAAAACCGTACTTTAACAGGAAATCTCAGGTCACCGTCGAAAATTTATTGCAGATAATAAATCTCTTGCGTACATTGCATTGATTTATGGAAAAAAACTTTAACAAAGGATACAACTATAGACTCGAGTTGAAATGAGCATTTTCCGTGTTAAATTACAAGAATGATTTGTCAAAAGTTGAGCAATCGATTTGTGTTATGTTAGCCATTAATATTAATTATTTGTGTCAAGTGTTTTAAAAATAAATCTATTTTAAAAATTATTTAATCTTTGACATAAAATATAATACCGCAACAAGAAAAAGAGTAGGCTAGTTAGCCTTTTTCTGTGCCAAAATGGTTCATTAACATTTGGAATCATTCCAGGCGGAAATAGTTAGAATAGCAATACTTGGGACTAATAAAAAATAGACCATAATAAACGATTTTAAGATCAATGGGTGCTATTTGCAATTGGCAACTCTGTAAATCTGATTTGTTAGAATAAGAATGCTTCATTGATAATCTATTATTGAACTAATGAGAAACCGTATCCAATTAGATCGTAAACTGCATTTCTTAGAGAATCAAGAAATAGTTTTTATATTATTCGAAGAAAAATCATTATTTCAATAGAATTAATACAAACAAGTAAATTTATAGTTTACTGACCTTACACAACTTAACATTGTTTCTATTGACAAATCAATTGAGTAGGCCATAATTTCTTTTATAATAAATTACTCTATTTTTATAGTCCCTGTGGCCTTGCCTAATTTTGAGTCCTACTTATGCGATTACAAAATATTTAATGGAAATTTAAGTCTCGTGCCTTTAATGATTTATTAAATTAAACAAAACGATCCAATTTAATTGATATAAAAATAAAATCCATTTATTACACTGGTGTAGATATCTATAAACAATCTACACCTACCTGATTAACTTTAAAATATCTGGTAATGTGAGATCTCCGTTACAACTATCACAATCAATCTTCTTCGCTCCTCGGGCAAACTATATCTGATAATTGTGTGCATGATTAATCACACAATCTCCATAATAATCATATCGAGATATTAATTGATGCGATGCATGTGATAATAATAATCATATTTAATTCAATTACTGTTTCCTAGTCGTATCTTAAAAACATTACTGACGAGTTGATGAAAAATGTGGCACGTAAACATGTTTAATTGATGCAATAAATAGTCGTAACTTAATTAATGCACGCCTTATTAATAATTCCAACTTGCAATCGGGTTAATGATTGAGCAGTCGTAAAGACAAAAATCAAAACGTACGTCGTACGCACAGAATGCTGAGTGGAATCTTAATAAAACTTTACAGATATTATAATCACGAACATCTTTAATTATAAAGCGAACGTGTATGATAGAAATTATACAACATTTTTTAATTTATACATGATGAATCGTTTGGATTATGTTGTATGTTTAAAAAAAATGCATTTTTTTATTTTACTATGGGAAAATTATCGTGTTAACATTTACGTTATAAGGTTTCACTTTGTTGGTAATTTATTAGAAAATGATCTTGATAGAACCATTAACGCGGCTACCTCAAATCGACTTGCTGAGATTTATTAGAAATGCACTCGTTTGTTTGTGCAACTTTTAATTTACTGCAATCTCTTACTTGTTTATTTTTTATCAACAATTTCCTAATTGCATCATTCAGTTATAATGTGCTCGTTATTCTTACATGTAATACATATCTTTAAATCATTTTATAATTCTAATCGATTATAATAATTTGCAATATTGAAGTGGTCTCAGCCCAGTAATTTATTATTTTATACTTGATACTATCATGATGGCAAAACACATTTGCGTAACGAAAAATTGTAGAGAATGCTCTAAGAACTTCATATACGTTTGGAAAACTTATGTGTGCTTTATAAGTAGAGAGATAATCTATTTATTATAAGCTTGTCGGGTACAATCAAGCTGGTTGTGAGCGGGTTTTTAAACTAGAAATAAATTTGCAATTTTGAATATAATAACATAGAGCATTGCATTGTTGGGTGCTTGCGGATTGCCTGCAATACTGATTGGATACCACATTAATATACATATTTGCTGAGGGTTGATTGTGGGTTTGCAATTTTGGTCTTATAAATTTTTGGTTTGGTCTAGATCTACTTTTAATTTAGTTGGATGCGGTTGAAATAATTTATTCAATTCAATTTTAATTGCTCGGAATACTAAATCTTTGAACGAATGGTTACTAACCGTTACTATGAGTATGTTCTTACTCCTACATCTACTTCCAATGGTTCACTCTCTTTAGCATTTGACTGACGGACGAAACCCATTGAGTTAACTTTATATTTGAGAAGAGGAACTACTGTTCTAAAACTTTTTCTTATTTCTCCTCCAGAAGCGCAAACGGATTACTTTTTGGCATAATCTACTTTCAACGGATCATCTTTTGGAGTAATTTACTTCTTACGGTTTACTCTTTTTGCATCTGATCACTTCTTGGTATGATCCACTTTACTTCTAAAGCTTTTCCTCATGTTGCTAATGCTCAACGGATCACTTTTTGGCATGATCTACTTTTAACGGATCATTTCTTGGCAAGATAAACTTCTAAAGGATTACAACTCGGCTTGATACACTTCTAATGGTTTGCTTTCTTTAGCATCTAACCTCTTCTCTTTCCTTCTTCAAGGATGATTTACTTCTAATGGTTTACTATTTTTAGCATCTGACTAAAGGACGAATCCGATTGATTTTACTTTATATTTGAGAAAAGGAAATGTTGTTCTAAAAGTTTCTTTTAAGTCTTGAACAGCGCCCAACGGATCACCTCAGGTTATGATCTATTTCCAACGGGCCATTTTACATTATGATCCACTTTCAACAGATCACTTCTTAGCATGATTTACTTTTAACGGTTTATTTTTTTGGAATCTAATTAAAAGACTTTTTGGCATAATCTACTTTCAACAGATCACCTTTTGGTGTAATCTACTTCTTACGGTTTACTCTTTTTGCATCTGACCACCTCTTGGTATGATCTACTATACTTCTTAAGCTTTCCTCATTTTTCTAACGCTCAACAGATTACTTCTTGGCATGATCCACTTTTAATGGATCATTTCTTGGCAAGATAAACTTCTACAGGATTACAACTTGGCTTAATACACTTTCAATGGTTTGCTTTTTGACCGAAGGACAAAACCGATTGGTTTTACCTTTTATTTGATATAACTTCTTTTCATTTCTCTAACATTGTTTAACGGATTACCTCTCAGGATGATCCACTTCTAATGGTTAACTATTTTTAGCGTCTGACTAAAGGACGAAACTGATTGGTTTTACCTTATGTTTGAGAAGAGGAAATACGCTTCTAAAAGTTTTTTTAAAGTCTTGAACAGCGTTCAACAAATCACCTCACGTTACGATCTACTTCCAACGGATCATCTGACGTTATGATCCACTTTCAACGGATCACTTTTTGATTTATGATTTACTTTTAACGGTTTACTCTTTTTGGCATCTGACTAAAGGACGAAACAGATTGCTTTTTGGTATAATCTACTTTCAACGGATCACCTTTTTGTGAAATCTACTTCCTACGGTTTACTTTTTTTGAATCTGATCACTTTTTGGTATGATGCACTTTACTTCTAAAGCTTTTTCTCATTTCTCTAACGCTCAACGGATCACTTCTTGTCATCATCTACTTTTAACGGATTATTTCTTGGCAAGATAAACTTTCAATGGTTTGTTTTCTTTAGCATCTAACCTCTTATCTTCCTTTCTTCAACATTGTTTAACGGATCACCTCTTAGGATGATCTACTTCTAATGGTCAACTATTTTTAGCATCTGACTAAAGGACGAACTCGATTGATTTTACTTTATATTTGAGAAGAGGAAAAGCTGATTTAAAAGTTTTTCTCAAGTCTCGAACAGCGCCTAACGGATCACCTCACGTTATGATCTACTTTCAACGGATCATCTCACGTAATGATCTATTTTCAACAGATCACTTCTTGGCATGATTTACTTTTAACGGTTTATTTTTTTGCATCTAATTAAAAGACGAAACTGATTACTTTTTGGCATAATCCACTTTCAACGGATCACCTTTTGGTGTAATCCACTTCCTGCCGTTTACTCTTTTTGCATCTGATCACCTCTTGGTATGATCCACTCTACTTCTAAAGCTTTTCCTTATTTCTATAACGCTCAACGGATCACTTTTTGACATGATCCACTTTTAACTGATCATTTCTTGGCAAGATAAACTTCTAAAGGATCACAACTTGACTTGATACACTTCCAATGGTTTGCTTTTTTAGCATTTGACTGAAGAACAAAACCGATTGGTTTTACCTTATATTTGAGGAGAATATTGTTCTAAAACCTCTTCTCATTTCTCCAACATTGTTCAACGGATCACCTCTTAGGGTGATCCACTTGTAATGGTTCACTATTTCATTTCTGACTAAAGGACGAAACCGATTGATTTTACCTTACATTTGAAAAGAGGAAATGCTGTTCTAAAAGTTTCTTTTAAGTCTCGAACAGCGCCCAACGGATCACTCCACGTTATGATCTATTCCTAACGGATCATCTCACGTTATGATCTACTTTGAACAAATCACTTTTTGGCATGATTTACTTTTAAGGGTTTACTCTCTTTGGCATCTGACTAAAGGACGAAACTGATTACTTTTTGGCATTGTCTATTTTCAAAGGATCACTTTTTGGTGAAATTTACTTCCTACGGTTTATTATTTTTGCATTTGATCACCTTTTGGTATGATCCACTCTACTTCTAAAGCTTTTCCTTATTTCTCTAACGCTCAACGGATCACTTCTTGTTATGATCCACTTTTAACGGATCATTTCTCGGCAAGTAAAGGATCTCAACTCGGCTTGATACACTTCCAATAGTTTGCTTTCTGACTGAAGGACAAAACCGATTGGTTTTACCATATATTTGAGAGGAATATCATTCTAAAATCTCTTCTCATTTCTACAACATTGTTCAACAGATCATCTCTCGGAGTGATCTACCTTTAACGGTTCACTATTTTTAGCATCTGACTAAAGGACTAATCCGATTGATTTTTCTTTATATTTAAGAAGAGGAAATGCTGTTTTAAAAGTTTTTTTTTAAGTCTTGAACAGTGCCCAACGGATTACCTCACGTTATGATCCACTTTGAACGGGTCATCTCACGTTATGATCCACTTCAACACTTCTTGGCATGATTTACTTTTAACGGTTTACTCTTTTTGGCATCTGACTTAAGGACGAAATTGATTACTTTTTGGCAAAATCACCTTTTGTTGTAATTCACTTCCTACGGTTTACTCTTTTTGCATCTGATCACTTTTTGGTATGATCTACTCTACATCTAAAGCTTTTCCTCATTTCTCTAACGCTTAACGGATCACTTCTTGTCCTGATTCACTTTTAACGGATTATTTTTTGCTAAGATAAACTTTTAAAGGATCACAACTCGGCTTGATACACTTCCAATGGTTTGCTTTCTGACTGAAGGACAAAACCGATTGGTTTTACCTTATATTTGAGGAGAATATTGTTCTAAAACCTCTTCTCATTTCTCCAACATTGTTCAACGGATCACCTCTTAGGGTGATCCACTTGTAATGGTTCACTATTTCATTTCTGACTAAAGGACGAAACCGATTGATTTTACCTTACATTTGAGAAGAGGAAATGCTGTTCTAAAAGTTTTTTTTAAGTCTCGAACAGCGCCCAACGGATCACTCCACGTTATGATCTATTCCTAACGGATCATCTCACGTTATGATCTACTTTGAACAGATCACTTTTTGGCATGATTTACTTTTAACGGTTTACTTTTTTTGGCATTTGACTAAAGGACGAAACTGATTACTTTTTGGCATTGTCTATTTTCAAAGGATCACTTTTTGGTGTAATTTACTTCCTACGGTTTATTATTTTTGCATTTGATCACCTTTTGGTATGATCCACTCTACTTCTAAAGCTTTTCCTTATTTCTCTAACGCTCAACGGATTACTTCTTGTTATGATCCACTTTTAACGGATCATTTCTCGGCAAGTAAAGGATCTCAACTCGGCTTGATACACTTCCAATAGTTTGCTTTCTGACTGAAGGACAAAACCGATTGGTTTTACCATATATTTGAGAGGAATATCATTCTAAAATCTCTTCTCATTTCTACAAACTCTTTTATTTACTCTTTTTGGCATCTGACTTAAGGACGAAATTGATTACTTTTTGGCATAATCACCTTTTGTTGTAATTCACTTCCTACGGTTTACTCTTTTTGCATCTGATCACCTCTTGGTATGATCTACTCTACATCTAAAGCTTTTCCTCATTTCTCTAACGCTTTACGGATCACTTCTTGTCATGATTCACTTTTAACGGATTATTTTTTGCTAAGATAAACTTTTAAAGGATCTCAACTCGGCTTGATACACTTCCAATGGTTTGCTTTTTTAGAATCTGACTGAAGGACAAAACCGATTGGTTTTACCTTATTATTGTTTTAAAACCTCTTTTTATTTCTCCAACATTGTTCAACGGATCATCTCTCAGGATGATCCACTTCTAATGGTTCACTATTTTTAGCTGCTGACTAAAGGACGAATCCGATTGATTTTACTTTTTTTTTTTTGAGAAGAGGAAATGCTGATCTAAAAGTTTCTTTTAAGTCTTGAACAGTGCCCAACGGATCACCTCACGTTATGACCTACTTCCAACGTTATGATCCACTTTCAACAGATCACTTTTTGGCATGATTTACTTTTAACGGTTTATTTTTTTTTGGCATCTGATTAAAGAACGAAACTGATTACTCTTGAGCATAATCTTCTTTTAACGGATTACCTTTTGATGTAATCTACTTTCTACGGTCGATTCTGTTTGCATCTGATTACCTCTTGGTATGGATCCACTCTACTTCTAAAGTTTTTCCTTATTTCTCTAACGCTCAACGGATCACTTCTTGTCATGATCCACTTTTAAAGGATCATTTTTTGCTAAGATAAACTTTTAAAGGATCACAACTCGGCTTGATACACTTCCAATGGTTTGCTTTCTGACTGAAGGACAAAACCAATTGGTTTTACCTTATATTTGAGAGGAAAATCGTTCTAAAATCTCTTTTAATTTCTCCAACATTGTGTAACGGATTACCTCTCAGGATGATCCACTTCTAATGGTTTACTATTTTTAGCTCCTGACTAAAGTATGAATCCGATTGATTTTACTTTTTTTTTGAGAAGAGGAAATGCTGATCTAAAAGTTTCTTTTAAGTCTTGAACTGTGCCCAACGGATCACCTCACGTTATGATCTATTTCTAACGTTATGATCCACTTTCAACAGATCACTTTTTGGCATGATTTACTTTTAACGGTTAATTTTTTTTGCCATCTAATTAAAAGACGAAACTGATTACTTTTTGTCTTAATCTACTTTCAACGGATTACTTTTTGGTGTAATCTACTTTTTACGGTACTTTTTTTGCAACTGATCACTTCTTGGTATGATCCACTCTACTTCTAAAGCTTTTTCTCATTTCTCGAACGCTTAACGGATCACTTCTTAAACTTCTATAGGTAGCTTGAAAAGTAGCCGTGAAGAGTCAAGAAGTGCCTTTATCTTCCTAAGGCTAGATTATGTTTTTTTGGAGATAGAGATAGATAGCAGATATAGTTTTCCGGGGTGGTTTCTATAGTAACACGTACCTCATACCGATGGCTCTGGTACATCCAGGTGTCAGCCTCTTTGACTACTGTGAAGTGTTTGCTTATCTTTTTCTTGTTACTTATTCTTATTTCTTCCTTTGCTGCTATTTGAGTTATTCTTGTTTTTCTTTTCTTTGCCAGGTTATGTATGGGGTAGAACTGAAGATTATCTTTAAAGCTTTTGTTGAGGCTCTTTTGTATGCGGAGCTTATCATAAGCACCATTTTCCTCTGCACTTTGTGTCTTTGTATTTTTTCATTATGGCCGCCGCGTATAGTATGATAACATTCTTCCTAGCTTGTGAATCATTTTTGATTGACAAAATTTGGCCCAGTTGAGTTGCCTTCTTTGCCACATTTTGTATGTTTTTGTTTGCCACCAATGGTCACTTAATTTTTTTTATTCTTTCCAGATTTATTTCTACATTTTCTGGGTGGCTAGTTTGAGGTTTTTATGTTATCTATCTCTCTATGCGGCCTGCTACCTAATGATGTCTTGCTTAATTTTGTACTACTACCATGGCAAGGTTGTTGGCATATCCAATTAGTTTTACCGTATTTGGCACTTTTAATTTTAGAATACTGTCGTACCAATTATCTAAAAGACTAGTTTTGCGACTGAGTCTTATGGTACTTTACACTTACTATGAACCTTTGATGGTCAACTTTACACTTACTATGAACCTAGCATCTTTTATGGTCAATCGTCTATACTCTATACTTACGGGTAGCATATAAAGTTTTTTTTTGCTCATTTAGTTAGCCAGATTGCATAAACTGATAGATTGAGAAGTTTTAAGTTAGATTTGGGTTTTTAGACTTCTTACCTGTTGTGAAACTAGCAACTAAGGAAACTGATGAACTTTTTGGAGGTGGGTTTGTCAATTTTTACTGTATACTGTTTATTTTTTTACTAAATTTATTGGTAGTGCGACTGGAAGGAGGTAATTGATTGATGTGGTTTAGATAAGGGTGGTTTTGCGAAGGGGCACTTTAGAAGTTATAGATTTTTTGGACAAGATTTACTCTAATAGCACTCTACTTTAGAGACTTTTTTTCTGTATAAGAACAGAGGTAATTGATCGAGTTGTGCTAGATAGATTATGTTTTTTTGTATTTATACTTGACTTGATGGTCATAAATACCAAGTGGCTTCTATAGTAACATATACCGCATACGGATTATTATTATGAACGGCCTAATGCTCATCTTTTATTTTAAAGAACTTATTTTTTGTCTAGTTTGCCATTTCACTAAGTATAAATTGGTCTGAAAAAGATTCCTTAAATTCAAAGGACACACTTTGCTCAGTTGGAGTTGGAATTGAGGATCAAAGTAGGTTAGGCCTTTCGCTGCTTAACTCTTCACTTTAATTTACTTTGTTAGGTTATTAACTGTATAAGTTAATCGTTGCTTAAAGAAAAATCTGGAGTTAAGTGTTGTTGACTTTTGGAACGCTTTTTGTGATCTTGAGAATCTCATCTTTTTTTCTACTCCACAAAGCTGTCCGTAAAACTGCAAATGCGACTACTACTACTGTTGGTTGAACTAATGTGTATGTGTATGCAGTTCCTAATATGAATCTGTCTGATGTTGTAGGTCGAATTTTGTAGGTCAGGCAACTACGGCTGCATCTAGGTTTGTAGGATGATTACGTGGGTGGAGGTTGTTACCTGAAAACATATAACAGATTTAGTTGACTTTTGGTATTTGCCGGTTGTGTACTTGATCTGAAAAGGTCTGGATCAACGGACGTTAAGCAACGCCCGGGGGTTGCTGAATAGTAATTCTGCTATACCTTCTTAAGGTTCTTGTCGTCTTAGCGGTTGCGGCGGATTGATTGAAATTGGCGGAGTTTTAGTTGACAACGTTGCTAACTAGAGGTTGAAATGATCAACTGGCGTGGAGTCTACTAAAAAACTGGTTTTGTTGTTTTGGTCTAAGTTTGTTGTGGATGGCAGCGGTGCGGCAAATGGCACTGGCTGGTTTAGACTTTCTTTGTGACGGTGCTTGTCTTTTTACTAGGATGTTGCTGCTTTGACATCTAGGCTTGGAGTCAGTGTAGCAAAGCGTTACAGTCTAGGTTTGTTGGAGGTGGTGATTGACGAGGATGGCGCTGGTGTTGCTTGAGAAATGGGTTTTGGGCTTGGTTTCCCTGTACGAATTGCTGCAGGGAGTATAAACGGTTGCATTGGTAGATATCTCTTTAAGGAGTTATGTCCTGGAGATCGGAAAGTGGTTATCCTTCTCAATACGACGAGGTTGTCAATGATATTTTCTCGGTTATGTGACCGGGAATTTTGGCCTATCGTGGCCGGAAGAAGTCTCTCAGTGGTTGTGACTGCGAAGTCTTGGCGGAGGTTGTTGAGGATACCTTATAGAGAGTGGGCGTTTTGGGTGATCTTGGCCCGGTGAGGTCTGTAGATGTCTCTCAGTAGTCAAGTTTTTTTTTTTTTTTTTTGTGGAAGCAGAGGAGTTATTGTAGTCTTGAAGGTGGTGGTGGCACAGGCTGGCGATTTTAGATAGTTCTATTCTGGAGATAGGGGCAGTTACTTTCTAGGATACCACAAGGTCTCTCTTGGTTACGCGTCCGTGAATATGCGATCTCGGCCCATCGTGGCTGGTAGATGTCTCTTAGTTCTAGAGAATGAACGTTATGGCTTGTTTGCTTATTGCGGCCTGTAGATGTTTTGCAGTAATGAAGTTTTCCTAGTTTGGTGGAAGCAGAGTTTTTGTGGCTTCAAAGCTGGCGGTGGTACTGGCTGGTGTTCTTTGACGCAGCAGGTTTTTTTTTATTTTGAGGCCACACCTTGCGGATCACGAGTCTGCAACAAAAGAAAACGATTAGTGTAGAGCTGAGCGCGCGGACCGCTAATGGAACGTTGATTTAAAAAGCTTCTTGATGGTGGAGTATTTGGTGGCACACCTACCCAGACAAGCTAGCGATTATTCGACGTCCACTATTTTGAATTATTTCCGAGATGTGAAAATGGCGAAGAATCGGTAGCTTGTGTGTGAGAAGGACAGCTTGCACACAAGCACGCAAAATACTTTTCTTGTCTATATTTCCTACTTTTTTGTGCCGTTCTACACAAACAATGGTGGAATCTTACACACACTATGGGCTTACTAGGCAAATACTTTGCTGTTTTTTTAATGCTTTACGAAGAAGATGACTACATCGAAATATATTTGAAAATTAGATATTGGTGTGGCCGGGTATCGAACCCAAACTGCTGGCATAGCATCAAACCACTACTCTACGGTTGCATATACTATTATGCCGAGTGGCTGCCGCTTATCAGAAAGTTTTGATGATTCTTGTTCCTTTGCTAGAAAAGGGGACTTATTGTTAGAAGTTCTTAGATTATATGCTTTTCTGCAGTTAAGTATTAGAAGGTGGCATCAACACTTTTACAAGCATGGCACTTCTTGGAGAAAAAATGACGAATTGTCCTAAATGTTGCAATTTACGTTATGTGCTAAAACTAAACTGAGTAGTAAGCTGAGCTTTGTGTCCATGTTACATTTTTTAGTAAGTCAAACTTTAAATATTTGCAGATAGTTGTTCGTATTCAGTGTATATCTATTTAGAGAACATTTTTTTATCCTAATTTTGCACGTTAGCAAACAGCCATGTGATCTTTTTATTTAAAATTTATCTTGTTTTTGGAATCTTAGAGTCGTCTGACACGCGTCGAGTTAGTCAGTTTTTGGTGCAAGAAAATAGAACAATTTTTTGTACAAAGCATGTAGCACGCATCATTTAATATTAAATTTAATATTAAAATCAGTCTCGTGTCAGTTCTTCGACTTTTTTTACGTGTGGACTCATTTTTCAGCAAACATTTGCTGCGAACATTTGTGTGGTTTTCATTTTTCAATTTAGTCAATGTGCTACCTACAGTTTTATATTAGCTTTTTTTACGTGTACACTAATTTTTCAGCAAACATTTGAGTGGTTTTTTATTCTTTATTTCAGTCAACGTAGCATATTTTATCTCAGATATTTTTTTAAGCTAATGAGCTTTGAAATCAACCGCGATATTTGTTTTTTTACTTGTAGACCAATTTTTCAGCGAGCGTTTGCTGCGAACATCGTTTTTTTTTTTTAGTTTTTAATTTAGTCAATAAGCTACAGTTTTATCTCGGAAATGTTTTAATCTGAACCGTATTTTTTGGTTATTTTACGTGTGGACTAATTTTCTAGCGAGCATTTGCTGCAAACATTTGTGCAGTTTTTTTGTTTTGTTTTTGTAGGCAATAAAAATATGCCACAATTTTAACTCACGACATTATTTTAAGCCAACGAGCTTTGAACTGAACCGGGTTTTTTCTTTCATAGAGACCTAGTTTCCAGCGAGCATTTGCTGCAAACATTTGTAGGGTTTTTAATTTTTTAATTTAGTCAATAGGCTGCAATTTTATCACAGACATTTTTTAAGCCAATTAGCTTTGAACTGAAGCGCGTTTTCTATACGTGTGGATTTTTTAGCGATCGTTTTATGCGAACATTTATTATTTTTCAATTTTGTCAATATGCATTTTTTACATCTTTTTAAACTACTAAGCTTTGAACTGAACCGGGTTTTTTGTTTTTTTTTTACGTGTGGACCAATTTTCCAGCGAGCATTTGCTGCAAACATTTATGTCGTTTTTTTATATTTCAATATGCCACAATTTTCTCGGCCATTTTTTTTTCAAGATATCGAGCTTTGAACTGAACCGTTCTTTTTGTTTTTATTTTATATGTGGACTAATTTTTTAGCGAGCATTTGCTGCGAACATCCATGTTGATTTTTATTTTTTTATTTAGTCTATATGCTGTTACGATTTTATCTCTCCACATTTGTATTAAGTTAACGAGCTTTGAACTAAACCGCGCTTTTTGTTTTTTTACGTATACCAATTTTCAAACGAGCATTTGTTGCGAACATCCATGTGGTTTTTTGTTTTTTAATTTAGCCTGCTACAGTTTTATCCCAGATTTTTTTAAGCTAACGAGTTTTGAACTGAACTGCGTTCTTTGTTTTTTTTACTTGTGGACTAATTTTCCAGCGAGCATTTGCTGCGAATAATCATGTGGATGTTTATTTTTCAATTTAGTCAATATGCTACGATACTATAATTGAAATTTTAATCCATAAATCTTGTTTTCTTACTGAGCCTTTTTTAGTTTTGATTTATAGTGAGCTTTTGTACGTGCGAACTAAATTTACAGCGAACCGAACATGATACATTCCAGCAAACCGAACCTCATACATTTGTTTTTTTGATCATTTTTTTTTTAATTATTTAGTGTGCATCTTTTTTAGCTGCAATTTTAGTCTAAATATTCCATTTCTATTAATTTAATCTAGAGTTCAACTACGAGCTGAACCGTGCGTTTTGGTTCTACGTGTGGACAAAAATAAACTACGAACATTTATTTATATTTTTTTAATTTAATTTTGTTAGTGCTGCTAGTTCTATGCGTTATTTAGTTTAAAACGTGAAGTAACGATCTGGAGATTTTGTGTGGAAGGAGAAATTTATGCAAAAACATATCACAGGCCAACTTAACTTGGTTTACCCGATAGTAAAGCATATTAATAATATTTTGCTAATTATATGAAATCGCGTTCAAAGTTTGGTTTAAGGATTTTTATGCCATCTGAAAGTTTTGTAAAGCGAGAGATGTGAGAGAAAAGAATTACGTAACAGGCCAGCTTAACTTGGCCTCGTATATATTAAAATATTTTGTCAAAATTTGTCTATATGTGGAGATAAATTTGCACTTCAAAGCTTAGCTTGAGGATTGATATACAATCTGAAAGTTTTTTGTGTTATGAGAAATGTATGCGACAAACAATGCGCATCAGGGCAAGTTAGCTTGGTCGGTTATACAATAAAATGCTTTGTGAAATATTTCAAGATTTTTGTAGTTATTTTGAAACTTAATATGTTTATAATATTTATAGGGAGAGAAATATATGAGAAACTATATAACTTGGCCGGGTATATATTAAAATATTTTGTAAAAATTGGTCTGTACGTGGAGATAAAATGCGCAGTTTGAAGCTTTGATGTACAATCTGTTTTTTTTGTGTATTGAGAGAAATATGCGAAAATCAATGCATAACAAGCCAAGTTAGCTTGGTTTTATACAATAAAATATCTTGTGAAATAATTTAAGATAACTAACTACAAAAATGTATGTAATATTTATAGCAAGAGAAAATTAATAGGCCAATTTAACTTGGTCAGATATATTGAAGCTTACTTAGAGAATTAATGTACGATTTGGTTTTCTGTATTGACATAAATGCATGCAAAAAGCAATGCTCAGTAGGCCAAGTTGGTTTGGTTGGGTATTGCGCAGTTCAAAGCTTATCTTGAATAATAATGTACAATTTGGAAGTTTTGTGTATTGAGGAAAATGCTAAAAGCAATGTTTAACAGGCCAAGTTAGCTCGGTCAGATATACAATTAAATATGTTAGGAAAGAATAAGATTTTTGTGTTTATTTTGGAATAACTACAATATTTATAGAGAGAAATGTATGTGAGAAGCAACACCCAACAGGCCAACTTAACTTGGCCGGGTATATATTAAAAATATCTTACGAAAATAGGTCTATACGTGAATATAAATTGCGAAGTTTGAAGCTATGACGTACAAACTGGAAGTTTTGTGTGTTTACAGAAGTGTATGCGAAAGCAATGCTCAACAGGCCAAGTTAGCCCGGTCTGATATACATTAAAATATTTTTTGTGATTATTTTAAAATGTAACTAATTACAAAAATATGTTTGTAATACTTATAGCATCAAAAATGCATCAGGAAATAAACATACAAGAGTCCAACTTAACTTGGTCAGGTATATATTATAATAATTTTTAAAATTTGTGGAGATAAATTGCGTATTTTGAAGCTTAGTTTGAGAAGTAATGCACGATTTGAATGTTTTTGTATCGAGAGTAAACGTATGCGAAAAGCAATGCATAATAGGCCAAATTAGCGCGGTCGTGTTCAATATCTTGTAAAATGATTTAAGATTTTTTATTGTGGTTATTTTAAAATATAACTAACTATAAAAATATGTTTGTAATACTTATAGAAAAAAAAAACGCACGAGGATAGAAACATGCAAGCGGCCAACTTAACTTGGTCAGGTATATATTATAATATTTTCTAAAATTTGTGGAGATAAATTGCGTATTTTGAAGCTTAGTTTGAGAATTAATGCACAGTTTGAATGTTTTTGTATCGAGAGTAAATGTATGCAAAAAGCAATGCACAATAGGCCAAATTAGCGCGGTCGTGTTCAATATCTTGTAAAATGATTTAAGATTGTTTTTGTGGTTATTTTGAAATGTAACTAACTATAAAAATATGTTTGTAATACTTATAGCACAAAAAATGCACAAGGATAGAAACATGCAAGCGGCCAACTTAACTTGGTCATGTATATATTATAATAATTTCTAAAATTTGTGGAGGTAAATTGCGCATTTTGAAGCTTAGTTTGAGAATAAATGCACGATTTGAATGTTTTTGTATTGAGAGTAAATGTATGCGAAAAGCAATGCGCAATAGGCCAAATTAGCGCGGTCGTGTTCAATATCTTGTAAAATGATTAATGATTTTTTTTGTGGTTGTTTTGAAATGTAACTAACTATAAAAGTATGTTTGTCATACTTATAGCATAAAAAATGTACGAGGATAGAAACATGCAAGCGGCCAACTTAACTTGGTCAGATATATATTATAATATTTTTTAAAATTTGTGGAGATAAATTGCGCATTTTAAAGCTTAGTTTGAGAATTAATGCACGATTTGAATGTTTTTGTATCGAGAGTAAATGTATGCATAAAGCAATGCGCAATAGGCCAAATTAGCGCGGTCGTGTTCAATATCTTGTAAAATGATTAAAGATTTTTTTTTTGTGGTTGTTTTGAAATGTAACTAACTATAAAAATATGTTTGTAATACTTATAGCATAAAAAATGCACAAGGATAGAAACATGCAAGCGGCCAACTTAACTTTGTCAGGAGTATATTATAATATTTTGTAAAAGATAAATTGCGCATTATGAAGCTTAGCTTGAGGATTAATGCACGATAATGTATGCGAAAAGCAATGCGCAATAGGCCAAGTTAGCGCCGTCGGGTATACATTAAAATATTTTGTGGTTATTTTGAAATGTAACTACAAAAAAATGTTTGTAAGTAAACTGCGCAGTTTGAAGTTTTGATGCACATATTACATGTGTTTTGTATTGAGTGAAATGAATGTGACAGGCCAAGTTAGCTCGGTCGTGTATGCTATAAAATATTTTAAAATTTTTGTGGTTATTTTGAAATGTAACTACAAAAATATGTTTGTAATACTTGTCATAATTTACATAATACATCTCTAAATGATTGATTGGTTAATGATGCCATTGTTTTTCTTGTTACCTAACGTCTAACGACATGGTATTAATTATGTTTTTATTGTTTCAGGTGAGTCAACTTTCCTAATTATTCACAATTTATAAGTCGTAAGTATTTCCGATTAAAAGTTTATGGGACAAAAAACTATCCATTTAATAATATTTAGTTATAATGACACGACCGCCTTCTTCAATTTGAAACAAAATGCGATGCACTTTATTTAAAACGTTTTTTTTTTGTAGCATTGCGTGAACTAATTGGTAGGCACTTCTCTCGAAGAGATTATTTCCACAGTCCTTACGATAATTCCATTAAAAAACTTCTTATTCCAGACTGGATAGAATTAATTACTGCATCTTTTTTTATTAAAATTACGCTGTGGTATTACGCTCATTCTGAGAACTTAATTAACATACACTTTATAAAAAGAGATGTTGAAATGGATGGGATGAGTCTTGAAAGGATAAACACATGTTTTTAAAATTGAACATTATTAAAATATATATTCCATTGAAAGATGTTTTTAAGGTGTGTTAGAGGTGATAATATATTCTTTATAGACTGTAACTAATATTCACTTGGAGGAAAATTTTTAATGCGCTTTGTTTATTTCCAACACGATCGGTTTGAAAAAATTAAATTACTCATTCGTTACACTTTCGAAAATGCAATTAATAAGAAAACAATGTTTCATTTTTCTTTCCTAAGCGCAACTTTCATTTAATTTTTTTCATTGTTTCGAGAACGTGCCTCGATATTTATTAAATTGGTCTGAAATTAAGTTATAAACCCTTATCCAATTGAACTCAATCAATTTTAAGTATAGGGGTCTATTGAGTGAGACGTGTCAAGAGTTAGACAATCGTTTCTAATATGTTTATAATTATAACAACTTTTTTATAATAATTGAGCAATTTTTGTTTATTATTTTGTAATGTTTATGCTTTAAGTTTTGCTCTCATGGTTTTCTCCGGCTACACGACGGAAGTGGCAATAAAGACACATGTGTCTGGTATTGTAGAACTAAAATAGAGTTGATAGAATTTTTTTATAGTTAGCGGCCAACTTAATTTAAATTAATATATTTATTCAAGCGGGTTTTCTTAGTGAATCATTTCCAAAAATTATATCGATTTATTTCCGTCAGTGTCGTCTGCCTGCTTTTGACGTCATATTTCAAGCATTGAAAGAAAAATAGTTTCAATCTATTTTTAACCCCTAATTAGTTTCACACAAAAAAAATCACCCTCCAATTAAAATACAAAACAAGAATTACAATATCTGTTAGCTAATTGTGTTATTTGATTCTTAAAATATGTTTATTATTAAATAAAATCAACCTTATACGCGCTATAAAGTTAATTAATTGCAAATAAATACATTAATTGAAAGCTCCCACAGAGTATAGCCATTACGAAACCATTTCCTGTTCGTTAATGCGAAAACATTCCAATGAATCATTGTATCGAATTTTTGTTGTTGTTGCATTTATTGATAATGCTGTTTTGTTCAAAATGTGTTGTTTGATTAAGAATCGATCGTTTCATCATTGAAGTCCACTCTATTTCTGCTGTAATTCTCTATAATTAGAAATCTTACACTGTTCCATTACTTCCAGTACATATAATTTATATAATTACTAAAGTAAAATGTAGTGAAATTCGTATGAAATGTTTGATCAATTTGTAAAATAAGTAGAGAAAATGAAAGTGCTTACAATGTTGTTTGTTTGTAGATAAAAATTAAATACATTTTGATAATTATTATGCAATCAAATACATTCTAATATAGTTTTGATTTATTAATATTTTAATGGCATTTACAGCACTTGATTGTAGATTTTATTAAAGGTTATATTTAATTTTACATTATGGAAAAATTGGTTTGATTTAGTTTCTTAAATGAAATGGTTTTTTTGAAGTTTTTCCATAATTTGTAATGTTTTTTTTTTTAATAAAATGAAATAAAATCTTTTTACTTTTTGCTCAGCTCCGTAGCTAAGGTCTTGCAAAGTTGATCTAAAATTGCTTACGAATATCTATTTGTTTTAGAGAAATATCAAAAATTGCACAGAAACAATTTATTGTAATCTTGATCAAAAAATTTGCAAAAAAATATCTAAATCTAAAATTGCTTAGAATAATCTTTTTCTTGCAGAAAAATATCAACTATTTTACAGATTTGCAGTAAATTCTTTTAAAAAAGCAAAATTTGTTTATTAAATAAAGTCAATCTGAAATGTTAAAGGTGGTAACGCAATGCCCCCTATTAGGAGAAACCTTGAACTGTTTGGCGCGTTTTATTTGAATCAGATGACCAAAATAAATTTATTATTTTAAGTTAATAAATAATGTATTTTATGTAAATTGCCTTTTCATTCAGTAAGAAGCACATACACTTGTGTTTCAGGGTATGCACTCATTATCAGTGTGCCTAGCATCTTACAGCTTTTCTTCACACACAAACAGTTCAACGTTTTTCCTAATAGGGGGCATTGCGTTACCACCTTTGACACATTACTAAACATAAACTGTTTAATAGTTACTGCGATTTTATGTAAATTGTCTTTTTCTAGGCACACTGATGATGGGTGCATACCCTGAAACACGAGTGTATGTGTCTATTACTTATTCTTATAAAAAACCTAGGTACATTATAAAATAAATCAAAATCTATCTAAAATCTTGTATTAAAACTCAATTGTGTTAGAAATTTTCAGAAATTGTACGGAAAATTTATTTTTGCAAAACGATTTTTAGAAAAACTTACTTACATCATGCAATTTATCAACACTGTGCAATAAACTAATTTATTACACAAAGTTAATCAAAAATTGCTTAAAAAACCTAATTGTTTCAAAAAAATCTGAAAAATTGCACAGAAAACACATTAATTGTCACAAAAACTTACTTACATCATGAAATTAATCAAAAATAAAATGTATAAAATTTACTTGGCAAAAACATGGACTACTGATACGGTTAAATTGACATTTACTCAAATTGCAGCTCAAAAGTTAATTTCTCTTATATTTGCGATCTAAAAAAGAATTTTATTTTTTTATTGCAGCGGCAATATCTAATTTGTCGAATATATTTTGATGCGGTCGTCTCCTTCGCAAGGCAATGGCAAACCAGCGAAGTATTTGCCTAGTAAACTCCTCTAGTGGTGTGGTTCGGATTCCACGTTAAACTGTAGGTCCCGTATGTTTGTGTGGAACTATTATCGCACACTACAAACATACGAGAGGGGTGCTGACACTCATAGCGAGTATAGCACTATAAGAAGAAGAAAAAGGAATTTAAATTTTCTTCATCAACATCTTGAACATGGTTATCCTTTTTTTGACGGAAACCAAAATAAACAATAGAGATCCAGATTGCGTTAATCTAGTAGATTCTGATTATCATCTTGAACATTCATTTTCTGACCAACAGGGTGTTTGTGCTTATATCCACAAACAAGCGTATTTTAGACTGGCGACGTACGAAATTTAAGGCATTTGTTATAATAGCATATTTCTTAAACTAAATCTTCTCGATAAGACTATTTTTGTAATTGGCATATACCGTTCTCCAAATAAGGCAACTCCAAACTTTTTTGATGACTTTTCTGAAAGTATTGTCAGGTTTGGTAATCATAGAAAAGCTGAAATAATTTTGTTAGGAGATTTTAATGTACATACTACTGAATGGTGAAGCCACTCATCTTCTACCACAGTATCCGGACAACAAGGTATGACTTTTGCTACTTTTCATAATCTTACTCAACTTATTCAGCTATCCACATATTTTCTTCGTGATGGACAAAACATAAGATTTGTATCTTTAAGCTATTTCAGAGATTACTACAACTAATGTTGAGGCTGCCTTAGGAAGTTCTGATCTTTCACTTAATTTTTTTTTTTTGTTAAAACTTTTCTTCTTATTACTACCAAACCTAAACCACGTCTCATCTATTATTATTCTAAGATAAACATAGTAAAAATAAAAGAATTTTTTAATAATTTTGATTTTGATACTCATTGCTTATATTTTAATGATCCACATATTGTAGCAAAAAATCTCACAAAAACTATTCAAAATGTCATCGAAAATTTAGTTTCGTTAACAAAAGTACTTCAGACAAAACTGACAATAAATAAGAAGTTTCGAACACACTGAAAAGGATTATAAGTTAGCATGTAGTTATTGTGACAATCTTATACAATCTGAAGAAGATAGGATTATCAGGAACTTACGTAGTACAAAGTCTTCAATTCTCCCTTTTTGAAATGATCAAAACAATCTAGTTATTAATCCAAAAGAAAAAGCAGATATCTTTGCAAACCACAACCAATTTGCATCTAACTCTACTATTATAAATCTTCCCATTGCCATACCTACAATGCCGGCTAGTGGAAAAATAATGAGTCTAATTCATTTTAGGCAACGGGTTGTTAAACGATATCTTTTTAAATTAAATACTAGATATAGATGCAATTTTACCTATCATTCTTAAATTATTTGCAAATGAATTAGCTTCCATTTTGACCAAAATATTTGATTTATTATACAAAAATGAAACATGTTCAACCTATTCTTAAAAAGGGAGATAAATCTGATTCTTCAAATTATAGACCAATTGCATTATTGTCCAATCTGTCAAAAAAGTTTGAAAAATATATTAATTTTTTCATTGCCAAGTTCTTAGAACAAAATAACTTTATCTCAGATATTTAATATAGATTTTGATCAATAGATCTTTGACTTATGGTAGTCACAAATGGAATTTTACTTTAGACAAACAACGAGAAAATCTTGCAGTAGCTCTATACATTTCCAAAGCGTTTGATAGGGTATGGCATCCTAATCTTGTCAACAAACTTTATTGTATAGGGTTTTCCAATAAGAAGTTTCATTTTGAATAGCAGGCTATTTGGGCAGCTGTCAATTTTGAAGCTATTATTTTTTGACATTTGACAAGTAAAAACTACGCTATTATTAAAAATGGAACGATACACGCTTCAACAACTCATTGAAATTATTAAAATTCACTACAAAAATAGTGAAAATTCTTCAGTCACAGTTCGCAAAACTAAAGCACTTTTTGGTCGTCGTATAGCACCTTCTCGGCAATAGTAAACCTGCTGGAAAAATTTGAGCTGTTTGGACAAGTTTGTGATGTGAAGAATCGAAACCGTGCGCATCGCTCAAGAACACATGAGAATATTGGTGATGTAGCCCGTAGTGTTGAAGAAAACCCAGGTTTGTCGATTCCTCGTCGATTTTTGGAATTAGACATTCCACAAACGACATTACACCGTATTTTGCATAAATACTTAAGTGTAAGGCTTTTAAAGTTCAGTTAATACAAGAACTCAAGCCGGTTTCAAATGCATCAAAATGATCCGGAATTTTATTGAAAAATTATTTTTAGTGATGAGGCCCATTTTCACCTCTGAGGCTACGTTAATAAACAGAATTGTCGCATTTGGGGCTCAGAAAATCCAAGAATGGTTGTTGAAAAGTCATTGCATCCTAAACGTGTCACTGTTTGGTGCGGTTTTTGGGCTGGCGGTGTGATTGGACCCTACCTTTTTGAAAATGAGGCTGGTGCAACTGTTACGGTGAATGGATGGCGCTACCGAGCTATGATTAATGATTTTTTATGGCCGGAATTGGAAGATATTGATGTGGACGACGTTTATTTTCAGCAAAACGGCGCTACGTGCCACACAAGCAACAAAACAATCGCAATTTTGCAAGAAAAGTTTCCTGACCGTGTTATTTCTCGAAGAGGTGATCACAACTGGCCACCGATATCTTGTGATTTAACACCTTTAGACTTTTTCTTTTTGGCCACGTGAAAGATAAGGTTTATGCCAATGCTCCACAATCGATTTAAGATGGAATTTGTGAAGTTATCGAGGACATACAGCCGCAAATGTGCGAATAGGTCATGGAAAATTTTATGAAAAGAATGTGGTACTGCAACCGTAACCGTGGCGGTCATTTGACTGATATCGTTTTCAAATGTTAATGGCATACCTTCCTCTTTACAATGAAATAAACATTTATTTATTTTTTTTAAAAAATGCCAGTTTTTTTAAATATCAAAATGAAACCTTTTATTGGAAAACCCTATATATATGTATATGCAAAAGCTAAACAGAAGTAAAAAACTGTTTACATCTCTAAAGAAACCCTAGTTTTCTAGATACTTTTGAAGCTATGTCAACAACATGGTCATTCCAAAGAAGATCATGTGAAACTGTAATCCCTAGAAAACAAATTGAAGTAGATTTAGATATGGATTTGTTGTTGATGATACCTTGGATTTTGATTTTTTGGGCTTTGGAATGACAAAATAATTCTGTAAGATGAGGGAAGGGAATATGAATTTGCTTTTGAAGCAAGCCACCAACTCTTGGTAGGTGTAATGTTTTTTGGAAAAAATCCGATTTTTTGAATTTGTTTACATTGCATCTATAAACTTTTTAACTTTTGGATGGCTTAAAGTGCACTTTTCACAGTTGGACACAATCAGTCGTATGCTTATGTTTTGAGCAAAAAAATTTAAACTGTTTTCTATACAAAATAGCTGAAATGGTTGGAGTAACAACTTAGGCTGCCATCAAATGTTAAACTTATTTTTTTAGAATATAATTTTGCGTTATTACTCAATATGACTATGGTTAGTTGCTAAGAGGCGTTATTGTGGAACTGATGTAAATAATTGCAACACATTTTAATTAGAAAGTTTGACTGGTTTGGAGCTTAAACCTATGCTAAAATTATTATTTTGACAGTGAGGCTTATATACCGTTCACAGAGCTCAAATTTAATGTCAAATTGCTAAGAGGCATCGTTGCAAAGATCTAACATTTTTCAAACAAGTAGGTAACATTTTGTATCTCACAACATGTATACTAAAATTGTAAACGAAATTGGAGTAGAACGCAAAACATTCTTATTTTTACTATTGTAGCCAAACTGACTAGGCTTATGTTTAAATGCCGTTTTGTCTTAAAATTTATAAAAATTATGGGCTCTAAGAAGTAAGAACTTGTAGTAAAATCTTTAAGTTAAGGGACTCATATTTTTTTTGTTCTAAATTAGATTAGGTCTTGAAAGTCGTTGAGAGTTTTTTTCCCGTAGCTTGCAAAGTGTTTTCTATGATTTTTGTGAAAAGGCTTTAAGTTGCCTCTTAGCTATTAAAGCTATTTATTTTACTTTGTTGTGTTTTTTAGTGTTCTTCGGCATTTGAAAGAAAGAGTTTTTTAAAGGATCTTTTTACATTAAATTTAAAGTCTTTCAGCAAATTTTAATTTAATTCTTTTCTGTTTTTTGAGCCATTTAAAGTCTTCCTAAAGTAATCATGGTTTTTAAAGACTTTATTAGTACCGTTTACTGCTGAAGCATTTTTAGTTACTTAAAACAATTATGTGGCAAAATTCTAATGTTTTTATAGATTCTCTGAAGAGATAGCTTGAAAAAATAAATTGTCTAAACAGTTTTTTGGTTGTTTCTAAATTCAATTGTTTTGGAAAATTCTAAAAAACTGAACACTACACATTTTTTGCAAGAATTTTTTTTTAAACAGAAAAATCTATTTCATTATTTATCAAAAATTGCTCAGAAAAATTTCTATCTAGTCTAGATAAAATCGGTCATAAATAGCTCTACATAAAGTTAATTTTAATTGTTGCAAAAAATCTAAAAAGGACAATGGAGTGGTTAATTTCCATGTACAACTAACTTCAAATTTGACGTAGCTGTTTTGGTAAAATTGTCAAAACAGAATATAAATGGGTTTGTTGATCGATTATTGACATTTTTTGGCTTAAATTTGTTTTGAACACAATTTTAGATAAGTTTTACGTTAAAATTGTTGTTCTAATCTACTTCTTCTTTTTTAATGCAAAAGTGGTCATTTTCTCTTTTTTACGATTAAAAAAAAAAAAATGTTGCACAATTTTTACGCATAACATTGGTAATCTGAGCAATTTTTTGTACAGCAAATGGGGTTTTACGTGAGTATAAGCGACTTTTTATTAATATTTTATACTGTATTGTGCACTTTTTGATAAGTTTTACGGAAAATAAAAACGCACATTTTTATTTTATAGATTTTGTGCCATAAACATGATTTCTGGACAATGTTTGTTGAATTTCTCGCAATAAATTGCTTTTTTGTTTCATGAATTAGTTTTTGGTTAAATTTTGTGAAATAACAGGCAAGTAAATTTTGCGTAATAAATCAATTTTTATTTGGTTTTAAAAAACAAATTTGTAATAAATTTTTTTGAACATTTTTTAATAATCTTATTAGTTAACATATATTTTTGGGCAATTTTATATTACTTATCAGAACAAATTAATTTTTTGTTTGATTTTATTATGTTAGCAATAAAATATGTAAATTGATTTTCTATACTTTTAATCCGTTTTTGCGCATGTAATAACTAGGGAGTTGCTAGTCAGACTTATGAAGGGTGCATACCCTGTTACACTTGTAAATGTATCTCACATTGAGTGGAGAGGCAATTTACATAAAATACATATTTATTAAATCTAAATGTTATTTTTTTTTTTTATTAATTTAAAAATAATGAATAAATGTTTTTTAATAAATTGTATGCGGCTTTTGTGCAAATTTTATGCAATAGTTTCTTAATATTTTTCTTAAAAACTATTATTATCCGCAAGATGTTTATCACATTTTGTCCGGGAAAGGTATTTCCAAAACGATTTTTTGTTGAATTTTATGCGTTATATGCGTTTTTTGATTATTGAAATTTTTTTTTTCAAGATTGTTGATGATTTTTATACATACAAAGAATGCAGTTTTGTTAAATTTTATGCAGTAAATAGGTTTTTGTGCACCTTTTAATTTATTGTATTTTTTTAAGCAATTTTTGTTGAATTTTGTGCAGCAAATGTGTTTTTTTACAGTTTTGATCATTTTCTCATAACAAAATTACAATTTCTCAAAGATTGTTGATGAATTTTATAAAATTAATGTATTTTTGGGCAATTTTTGTTGAATTTAATGCAATAAATAGGGTTTTGTGCGTTACTTAATAATTTTCTTGAAGAAAAACTTTATTTTTCGCAAAGTTTTTGATTAGTTTTGTCCAAGAAAGGCATTTTTTAATCGTTTTTTGTTGAATTTTATGCAGAAAATGCAGTTTTTACTTGTTTTATTACAGAAAATAACAAGTTTTCTAGGATTATTGATAAATTTCATACAGACAATGCATTTTATTAACAAAATACATTTTTTGATTAATTTTATGCAAATATTACTTTTTTTGAGCGATTTTGTACAGTAAATAGTTTCTCGTGCAATATTTTTCTTAAGGAAAACTTTATTTTCTGTAAGATTTTTTATAAATTTTGTTCAAGAAAATTTTCTAGGCGATTTTTGTTATATTCTATGTAGCAAATGTGTTTCTTTTGCGATTTTTGATCATTTACTTGTAGAAAATTACTATTTCTACAAGATTGTTGACGAATTTTATACAAATAACGCATTTTTGAACAATTTTTGTTAAATTTTATACATTAAATAAGTTTTTGTGCACTTTTTGATGATTTTATTATTAAAAAAACACGTTTCTTACAAGATTTCTGATAAATTTTGTGCCCTTTTTAATTTTTGTTAAATTTTATGCAGCAAATGCGTTTCTTGATCATTTTATTATAGAAAATCACAATTTCTCTAAGATTGTTGATGAATTTTATACAAATAATGCAATTTTTGATTATTTTAATTAAAAAACACATTTTTTGATCAATTTTATGCAAACAATACTTTTTTTGAGCGGTTAATGTTAAATATTATGCAGTAAATAGTTTTTGTGTAATGCTTAATAATAATCCTTATATTCGCAATTTGTAAGCATTTTTTGATATGGGGTCGTCAACGACCCTACGGTGGTGCAGCTAAGGATTAATGGTCTTAGATGATTTTCCTAGAAGTATTATTGCAGGATTGTAGGTCTGTTTTTTTTTGTCATTTTTTAAGGTTTTTTTGTCGATTTTTTTGAGCGACATTACTTTTTGTCTCAATTAGCATGTGCTCATTGGTTGTTGAATACGGTCTTTTTCACCTTTGGCAATTTGGATATCTACGATATGACTACTTTCTGTTATTGTTACTTCTGATTAGTTGACTTGGGCTATAAAACAGTTTTTGTCGGCTTGATGGCTTTAGCTGGACTCACTGTCTGTTTGGTCGAAATTGATAGTTGGGTTTTGTAGATGACTTTTTTAGAAGTATTTTTACAGGCTTTGGAGAATTGTGGTTTAATTTCTACAATTATTTTGTGGACCGTCGCATTATTTGCATCTTGGTCATACTGTTGGTCGAGTTTTCACCGTATGTTTTGGCATTTTATGCTAACAGCCGGAAGTTGTAGTTGGTGGGCTTGTAATGATTGTCTAAGATAGTTCCAACATATTTTAAGAGCTTTTGCTAGGCTAATATTTATCGTTTTGTATGTTCTTATCGAACCAGTTTGTTAATGACATTATAACTGCTGTCACGTGGTAGATTTACGATTGTAGTGCAATTTTGGCCATTTTGTTGTAGACTTTGGTGAGTACTGTTTAGATGTTTTTAAAGGTTTATGGTATATGTGCTCCAAAGTTATTTTTGTTCAGGGCTTAGGATTTATTGCAGGATTGCTTGGGTTTAGAAGTATGGCTTTGTCGACTTGGTTTGCAATGTATACACTATTGGCGTTTCATGTTGTTTGGTGTTGTGAGTAGTGTAGCTACTCGGTTGATGATATAGTGTGTCATGAACTAAGGTTCTATTTTTGATCTGGTTGTTTGGCTTGTTGACAACGTTTCTCAGGTAACTCTTTGTTTTTAGTTGGTTGCTAAGTTAGGTCATACATTTTGAAGATAGCTAAGTACGATTTGTGAGATTTAATCTTAAGGCATCTTACAGTGACGGTATTGAATGTACTTTTGGTTGGAAGTAAAATGCCGCTGGTGGGAGGTAAACTTCAGTGTAGCTAGGCTTAGACGTCCTTGACAGCTTTATTGAGGAAGACGTCGAAAACTGTATTTTGGCTATTATATTTTCTCATCTGGTTAGTGCTGATTCTTAGTGTTGCAGTAGACGTACATCGGGTTGAAATGTAGATTGACTTGAGATGGAGTTTTAATTGTTTGGTTTTTCTACTCTTTTTCTTCTTTTTGTTTCTGTTTGTTGCGTTGTGGCTGCAGAGTTTTGGAATAGGCGGGTTTTATTTATTCTATTGGTCTATAACTTTGCGTGGTGCTTAGTGGCTGGTAGCGAAGCTTGGCTTAACAAAGTAATACATTGTCTAAAAAAAAAAAACAGTTTGATAATTCTAATTGCGCACTTTACTGTTACTTCTTTTGAATGAAGAGTTTATTGATGGAGAAAATAAATGTTAACTTCTAGCTTATACAGGAAGTTTGGTTGTTAACAAAATTGCTTAAATGGAAATAAGCTTTTTTGCTTTTCTACAAGTTGTAAGATAAGATAAGAAGAGTACAATGTTTTGATTGTCATTTATTGGGTTGAGCTATTTTTCACAAAAATGTTGACGGGCGATATATTGCGTTAATTTAGAGATTTGACAATGAGGTAGCACAGTGATAGAGCGCTAGTCTATAAAGCAAGGTTTGGTTTCCAAAGTATGGCTAAATAGAAACTTGTTTTTTATCTAATTTGCATTAATCTGCTTAAACATGATTTGGGGCTAGATTTTTCTGAAATGCTTATATAACCAGTTTTACTTTGTTGGGGATCTGTACGGTTTTTACACTTTTACGTGGTTTCTTGTATGTTAAATTTGTTTGCTTTGTTGGATGGAATTGGTTTATTGCACGGAGTGTAGTAATTAAAGTCTACGGCAGCGATGTTATTTAATGGTAAGGTCTAAGGAAGATAAAGGGACACTTACAGTCTGTTTTACGTTGCTATAACACAAAAATGGCGCAGTCGGTCGAATAATTAAAAAAAAAACTAAAATGAATGGTTTAAAAAAATATATCAATTGATTTATCTTAACTACTACTCAAACAACTATTCCAACGTTTTTTTTAATGTATTCTTTATTTTATATTTTGGGCGCATCGTACTTTTGATATTTAAATAATACGCTTTAAAAGATGCACGCTCTTCTGCGGATTACGATATGGTAAGGTCTAAGGGAGGGGAAGAGTTACTTTCTTCTACACTTTCATCTCACTATATATACGAGTTTTATAAGTTTTACAAATTAATTTATGAACACAAAAATGGCGCAGTCGCTAAGATAATGAAAGAAATACAAAAATGAATGATTCGTCGGCAATCCCAACATTTTGAGCGCATTATTCTAATAACAAAAGTACGCTCTTTTGCGGACTACAGCATCGATGTTATCAAATAGTAAGGTTTTTAGGTGAAGGGCTACTTCCTCACAGTGAGCTTGCCCCACTTGACTGATTTGTGCGGCAAATGCTTTATTTACGATTTTTGATCATTTTTTTATAGAAAATTACAATTTCTCAAAGATTGTTGATGAATTTTCTACTATTAATGTAAGCAGTTTTTGTTGAATTGTATGTAGTAAATAGATTTTTGTGCAATTTTTGATTATTTTATTATAAAAAGCACATTTTTACAAACTTTTTAGTGAATTTTATGCAAACATGCATTAAGAGAAACGTTGAACTGTTTGTGTGTGAAGGAGACTGTACTATGTTTCTCCTAATAGGGGACATTGATTTACCACCTTCGACACATTAATAAACATAAACTGTTTAATAGTAACTGTGATTTTAAGTAAATTGTCTAGTGAGATGCTAGTCACACTGATGATGAGTGCATACCCTGAAACACGAGTGTATGTGTCTCTTACTGGATGAAAAGGCAATTTACATAAATGCATCATTTATTAATTTAAAATGATAAATTTGTTTTGGTCATCTGAATTAAATAAAAGCGCCAAAAATACCGTTGCCTGTCCGTGTCTCCTTCACACACAAACAGTTCAACGTTTCTCCTAATAGGGGGCATTGCATTACCACCTACGATATATTTACCATTTATTGTATAAATTGGTCAAAAATTGTTCAGAAAATCTAATTAAAGCAAAAAATACTAAAGATAGACTTTAAAAAACTATTTCACTAACAAAAATTATCTTATAATATCAATTTATTAAAGCAAAAAAATGCTAACAAATCTAAACAACGTTTTTCCCATTAAATTTACCCTATCTCACTCACCACCCTACAGACTAAAAAAATCACAATTACTTTTTGTGGCGCCATGCCCTTAACAGGTCCATTTAGATAAAAAAAATATGGTTTCTCTCTAGGGTAAAATCAATTATACGTAAAACACCTGCTTACACGATATATTTTAACTCCAACTTCTACAAGTAAAAATTAATTGACTTAACTTGAAGTACTTCTACTTTGTAGGTCTAGATTTGATATTAACATATAATTATTGAATTAAATTGCAAATTGCACATAATTGAATGACAGGTACTAAACTGGTTTGAATGAGGTTGCTTCATTAAAGATGAAAAAAAGCATAATCTCTGGTATACTTGAGACAATAAGGCAGATGTTACAGGTAGTAAGTGATAGGGAAGCAGCTGGAATATACCGCAAAGGGTGAACACGTGACCAACAAAATTGTAAATTAAAAAAAAAAGAGATGACTATTAATATCGTCTGGTATTAATAGAGTATTCTTCGGATGGTTGAATTTATTTACCGGGTACGCGAACCTGTCTCATTTTCATATCTGTCTCATTTATATCGCTTCCGGTTTTCCCGGAAGCCATTCACTATATTTTGAGATAAAGCCCTCACTGTTTGTGATCGTATTAACTGTTTATTTTATAATATTGTTTGCGAATAGTATGTTATTTTGGTCCGTTATGTATTTACTAGAAAACTAATTTTATGATTACAGTCTGGAGTCGGCTAGCGATTTTGTTTTGTTTTAAATTCTCATTAATATGTATTAAGCTATACTTGAGTTTATTGCGATAGCAGTAAGGACATTTCTATATAATCGGTTTGGATTAAATTGACCTTAAATATAACGGAAGATTGGAAATTGCTAGGTTATTTGATATAAGTTAACATTAATTTTTGTTTTAATTGTGGCGGCCTTAATATAATTACCATTTTGGTACTGATTACTATATACAAACATATTATAGGATTGCATAAATTAAGTAAAAGTGAAATTTATTCATTGATTAAAGATGTTTCATATTATTTTGGCATCTCAGCCAAGCCTATTAATAATATTTATTATTATTGGATAATTTTTCCCGTTAATTATTCATTTAAATTATCTATAATTAGTAAAAGTTTCACATATAAATTATATTTTAAAGATTCCTTATTATTTTTTTCTACATTGAAGTCAAGGTTACTATAAACCACAATAAAGCCATCATCATCTAAATTTTACTTTCCGACTGGATCTTGATTTATATTACATTTCCATAGAAAGTTATTTTTTTATGGTTAAAGCTCAATGGACCTGTAAATCTTTACTTCAAGGCCGATTAAAAGTACCAAAAACATTCGGTGGGTGTCTTTTTGATTACCGTATATAATTTTTCTAATATATGTTGATTTGAATAAAATTACGATCAATTTATATCGATTTATTGTAGGTAGCGCTTTCACCTAATAGATAACAATCGGTGATGGAAAATATCAGATATTTACTTATAATTATATGGTTTTGGATTAGCAATAATCTCACCTTTGATTATATATCAATATTGAAGTCACTAGAGCGCAAACCTATTAACTGCTTTGTATACATTGTACAAAGTTGGTTTTTATTTAAAAAACATTATTTTAATTAGTAGTTTTTAAATCAAAATTGATGTATAAAACAGTTTTATATATAACTAAATTGGAAGATATTCCCAAAAAATCTTTAAAAAATGTTAATTTTTTTGGTTTCTTACGTAAAATGCTTTGTTGCTTTCACTTGCAGTTTTGAAAAACAAAAAAAATTGCTGTTTTATATTCATTTTTTTAGTTAAGGGACGGGAAAATATTCTACCTTTTGAAAGGCTTTGTTAAAATATGTTCAAGGGAAGAAGGGGACTATATAGTGTCCTGTGATAATAACTAATTAAAACGATTTTGAAATTTAATGAATATTACATAAAATCTTAATAAAAATCAGGTAAAATGGAATCGTCTTATTGTTATGATTGTTCAAAATGTCCGCTTAATTCCTGTATACAATTAAAGGATTTTTTAAGAAATACGTTTATAACGATTAGCAGGCAACCAAACATACACTGTATATTAAGTTGCATACATTATAATACATTGATATTTTTGTAAGTTAATTTTAAATCATTTTTATATATGACTAAATACGCATGCGCTATTTACACAAGCGACTGCGCAATGTGGCAATAACTATTCATTTGATCTATTATTATATAATAATGAATCATTTAAAATGTAAACAATATTATTAATAAATACCAAATTAGAAAATGTTCTGAAAGCAATATTAGACACTCATGCTTGTTTAGAAACATTTTTCAAAAAACTTAGCGTAAACTAACATAAAATACAATTCTTTGACTAGGGTGATCAGATTGTAATAAGTAAAAAGGAGTACAAGATGTTTTTGTTGTACTTTATATTTCATTTTTGAAACCGGGGTCTTACCTCTTATTAAAATAGATTATTTTTTTTATTTATTTGTTAAATACTCCTCATGTGGCATTTTTTTGGTTTTGTTTTTATTTTATTTATTAAAATGTCAATACTTGTAATCTCGCCAGCATTGTACTGTAAATTAAAAATAAGTTAGTTTTTTAACTATTTAAAGTAAATCAAATTAATTAATTATATTAAATAATAGAAATAATATATTTAAGTAGTTTTGACCCACGCGCAATGTTGCAATAACTCTCACTACTAGTTATTTGCACATAAAAATAATTTTTTTATTAAGTTATTTAACACAAGTTTAGATTTAAGAATCTTTTTCCAGATAATGTACTAATTTGTTTACAGTAACTAACATGCAAATTTTAATGAACTACATTTTAATACGGACATGTGACTATTTTTTGCACACCCAAGTCAATTAGTCAATTAATTTGTAATTTTCTATAACGATTAGCAGGCAACCAAACATACACTGTATGTTAAGTTGCATACATTATAATAAACATGCTTATATAATGCAATGTTATCTGGCTAAGTTAATCTAATGTTTTATCTTAATTAGAAATTTACGCGTGTAATTAATTTGTTTTATGGTTTAATGCGCACGCTCTATTTACAAAAAGTGTAAACAATTTTAATAATAAATTTTAACTTAGAAAATGTCTTAAAACAATATTTGACACTCATAGAGCCATTTTGAACGTTTTTATAATACAATATTTTAATCAGGGTTACCAGTTTCTCCTCTTAACACGTTGATTGCGTTCACATAAAAATATATATATTACACTTAATTAAACAACACAAGTTTAGGTTTGAGAATTTTGTTCTAGATAACATACTAATTTGTTTACAGTAACTAACATGCAGGCATTCAATGAACTACATTTTAATACGGACATGTGACTATCGTTTGCACACCTAAGGGTTTAATGTAACGAAAGTAATTAGCTACGCAAAGTTTCTTAGTTGTAATATTTATTGGATGTAATATTCTCGGCGCTCTAGTCATCAGTTAGCCAATTAAATTGAGTTTTCATAAAACTATTAGCAGGCAACCAAACATACACTGTATATTAAGTTGCATACATTATAATAAAACATGCTAATATTATGCAATGTTATTTGGCTAAGTTAATCTAACGTTTTATGTTATTTAGAGATTTACGCGAGCAAATAATGTAATATGTTTGCTTTATGATTAAATGCGCTTGCGTTATTTACAAAAAGTGACTGCGCAATGATGGAAATTCTATAATTGAAGCACATAAAATGTAATCAATTTTAATAAAAAATATTAACTCAGAAAATGCTCTAAAACAATATTTGACATTTATAGAGACATTTTGAACGTTTTTATAATACAATATTTTAATCAGGGTGACCAGATTTCTCCTCTTAACACTTTGATGGCGTTACCGCGTGCAGCACTTTTGTATATGGCAGACCATAATTTCAGTTAACTTCTCTGCGGGCGGCGGTTGTTACTGTCTATTAAAACAATTTAATTTTGTTTTTCATTGTCATTATGGCTTTTTGCGGACCGACAAATTCCGAACATATTTTTCAATAATTCTAGTAATGAACTGTAAATTTTGGTATTATTCTAAAAGTAAAATTGTTGACGAGTATTTTGTCTTTTTTAAATTTAAAATTACTAATAATTTTTGATTTAGTAGATAATTTAAATAAAATTAAAAAAAGTCAAATGGACTAGGAACGTGACGTACTCCCGACGATGATTTTTGCATGGAAGTGTGGTTTAGAGCATGGGGTTCGATCCCTCACTTTCTCTAAACCTGACTTTCATGCACAAACCATCTCGGAGTGCGCCACGCTCCTAGTCCGAACGTTGATCGACTAAATTGTAAACAGTATATAATGAATATTATGCACCCCAATATACTCAGCAGCAATTTTCATGCCCGCCCGTAGTTTAGTGAAAAGATCACTTGCTTGCTACATTAAGGGCACGTGGATTGATATACCGCGTTTGGCATCTTTTTTATTTTGTTTTTATTTTAATTATTAAAATATTAATCTTACCAGTTTTGTACTAAAAATAAAAAAAATAAGTTAGTTTAATAAAATAAATCAAATTGGTTAAAAATAGATAGTTAAAATTGTGATGGTTTAAATTAATAAAAGAATTATTATTTTTTAATGTGACAATAACTTTCACTACTAATTATTTACACACAAAAATTTAATTCATTTTTTTTTTAGTTAATTAACACAAGTTTAGATATGGCAACTTCAGATGGAAGATAGATATAACCTAAGAATCCCTTTCCAGATAACGTACTAATTTGATTACAATATTTAACATGCGGACATTCAACGATGACCACATTTTACATTTTAACACGGACATGTTTGTTTTTAGCACACCTGATGGCTTTATGTAATGGAAAGTTATTAGCTATGCAAAATATGTTATTTGTAAAATTTATTGGATTTAATATCTTTTAATTTCTCTAAAACCGATCTTTAAGTTTGCTGAATTACAGGAAAATGCCACGCACATTTGTTTGTCGATTAAATTGTATCCGTTTATACCGATTAGCAGGCAACCAAACATACAATGTATATTAAGTTACATACATTACAATAAATCATGCTAATACAATGCAATGCTATCCGGCTAATTTCATCTTAAATCAATATTTTATCTTGTTTTATTTATGAACAAATGCGCATGCGCAAAATACAAAAAGTGGCTGCGCAATGCTGCAATAAATTACATTAAATGTAAGCAATTTTAATAATAAATACCAACTTAGAAAATGTCCTAAAACAATATTTGACATTCATAGAGATATTTTGAACGTTTTTATAATACAATATTTTAATCAGGGTGACCAGATTTCTCCTCTTAACACTTTGATGGCGTTACCGCGTGCAGCACTTTTGTATATGGCAGACCATAATTTCATTTAACTTCTCTGCGGGCGGCGGTTGTTACTGTCTATTAAAACAGTTTAATTTTGTTTTTCATTGTCATTATGGCTTTTTGCGGACCGACAAATTCCGAACATATTTTTCAATAATTCTAGTAATGAACTGTAAATTTTGGTATTATTCTAAAAGTTTAATTGTTGACGAGTATTTTGCCTTTTTTACTTTAAAATTACTAATAATTTTTTATTTAGTAGATAATTTAATTAAAATCAAAAAAAGTCAATGGACTAGGAGCGTGACGTACTCCCGATGATGATTTTTGTATGGAAGTGTGGTTTAGAACTTTCTCTAAACCTGACTTTTATGCAGAAACCGTCACGGAGTGCGCTACGCTAGTAGTTCTCAGTTTATCAACTAAATTGTAATCAGTATAAAACGAATATCATGCACCCCAACATACTCAGCAGCAATTTTTATGGTTGTTTGTAGTCTAGTGAAAAGATCACTTGCTCGCTACATTATGGGCACCTGGATTGATATACCGCATTTGCCATCTTTGTTTTGTTTTTATATTAGTTATTAAAATGTTAATTTTTGTAATCTTGTCAGCATTGTACTGAAAATTAAAAATAAGTTATTTTTTAAACTATTTAAAATAAATCAAATTAATCAATTAAATTAAATAAAAACTATAATATTTTTGAGTAGTTTTGACCCCCGCGCAATGTTACAATAATTCTCACTACTAGTTATGTTTACATAAATATATATATTAAACAACACAAGTTTAGGTTTGAGAATCTGGTGCCAGATAACGCACTAATTTGTTTACAGTAACTAATATGCAGGTATTTAATGAACTACATTTTAATACGGACATGTGACTATCTTTTGCACACCTAAGGGCTTAATGTAACGAAAGTAATTAGCTACGCAAAGTTTGTTAGTTGTAATATTCATTGGATTTAATATTTTCCAAAAGCATTGTGGTCTATTCATCAGTTAGTCGATTACATTGTGTTTTTATAAAACGATCAGCAGGCAACCAACCATACACTGTATGTTAAGTTGCATACATTTAATAAATCATGCTGATATATTGCAATGTTATTTGACTAAGTTTATGTTAATTAGAGATTTACGCGTGTAAATGTTTGTTTTATGATTAAATGCGCATGCGTTATTTACAAAAAGTGACTGCGCAATGATGTTTTGATGCTATAATAATGAATCACATAAAATGTAAACATTTTTAATAATAAATACCAAAATGTTTTTAAACAATATTTGACACTCAGCATAGAGACATTTTGAACGTTTTTATTATACAATATTTTAATCCGGAAGACCAGATATTTTCTCTTAACACGTTGACTGGTTTACGGGGCTTATATGTCTCGTGCAGCACTTTTGAATATGGCGTATTATAATTTTGATAAATTTTTTTGCGGGCGGCGGTTATTACTTCGACATACTAACGCGGTAAGGATACGGGATGCATGAGCCCCGTACCGACAAATACGAAAGACAAGCAAGGTGCATGTGACCGCGAGATAGGAAGTTACTCAAAAGCTGCTGTGAACATGTTAATAGAATGTATATTAAAAAAGTTTATATTTGTTTTTAATTATCATTATGGTTTTTCCCGGACCGACGAATTCCAAACATATTTTCTAATAATTCTAGCAATAAACTATAAATTTTGGTATTATTCTAAAAGTGAAATTGTTGACGAGTATTTTACCTTTTTCTAGTTTAACATTACTAATACATTTTGATTTGGTAGATATTTAAAAAAAAAGTCAAATGGACTTGAAGTGTGTCGTACTCCTGACGACGATTTCCGCTTGGAAGGTTTAGAGTATGGGGTTCGATCCTTCACTTATTCTAAACTTGACTTTTAGGGTGAAATAGTCTTGCCAGCATTGTACTGAAAATTAAAAATAAGTTAATTTTTAAACTATTTAAATAAAATCAAATTAAATTAAATAAACGAAATCATATTTTTTAAGTAGTTTTGACATCCGCGCAATGTGACAATAACTCTCACATAAAAATATAATAGGGTGTCCGGAAAATACGTGTACAACGTTTGACGACAGACTCCTGACGTCAAAATAGGTCGATCTAAGCCGACTTAGTTATATCCAAAATTGTCTCGTTTAGCCGGTAGAGGGCGTCAAAAATTTGTAAATATTAAAAAGAAATTACCTGTAACAATAATTTTTTAAGTGACCTTGTTGCTATGGTGTTTAATAATTTGACAATTATTGACAAATTGTTACCAGTCTATGAAATTTACTCAAGTATACGGTCAACATTCTTGAATTACAAGTTCATTTTACCATTAAAAATGGATAATTATACAAACTCTCAGAAAGTTGACATGCTCCTGGTATACGGTTTTTTTTTTTTTTTTTTTGTTATACTTTTGTTTTTTTTTGACGCCCTCTACCGGCTAAACGAGACAATTTTGGATATAACTAAGTCGGCTTAGATCGACCTATTTTGACGTCAGGAGTCTGTCGTCAAACGTTGTACACGTATTTTTTGTTATACTTTTGTTTTTTTTGACGCCCTCTACCGGCTAAACGAGACAACTTTGGATATAACTAAGTCGGCTTAGATCGACCTATTTTGACGTCAGGAGTCTGTCGTCAAACGTTGTACACGTATTTTCCGGACACCCTGTATATTTAATTTAATTAATTAACATAAGTTTAATTAATTTTGTTTCAGATATCGTACTAAATTGTTTAACTAACATGTAGGCATTTAATGAGGACTACATTTTATACGGACATGTTTTTTGCACACCTAACATCTTATTGTAACGAAAGTAATAAGCTACGCAAAGTTTATCAGTTGTAATATTTATTGGGTTTAATATTCTTTAAAAGCCTGGCGCCTAGTCATCAATTAGTCGATTAAATTGTTTTTTTATATAACGATTATCAGGCAACCAAACATACACTGTATCTTAAGTTGCATACGTTATATTAAAACATGCTTATATAATGCAATGCTATCTGGCTAAGTTAATCTAATGTTTTATGTTAATTAGAAATTTACGCGTTTATGTCTGTTTAATGATTAAATGCGCATGCGCTATTTACAAAATGTGACTGCGCAATGATGTATTAATGCTGTAATAATGAATCACATATAATGTAAACATTTTTAATAATAAATATTAACTTAGAAAATGCTCTAAAACAATATTTGATATTCAGCATAGACATTTTGAACGTTTTTAAAATACAATATTTTAACCAGCGATCAGATTTTTCTCTTAATAGAGGTCTATTAAAACAGTTTAATTTTGTTTTTTTGCCGATCGACAAATTCTGAACATATTTCCTAATAATCTTAGCAATAAAGTGTGAATTTTTATTTTTGGTATTATTTTAAAATGACTATCTATACATCTATTTAAAATATTGAGAAGCACTACCCCACACAAGATTTTTAAATATTTTGATTTTGTTTTTATAATTGGAAAACGTCGATATGAAAAAGTTAAATATTAAATGAACCTAATATTATTTTAAATATAAAAATGCCAGTAAAATTGGTGACGAGTATTTTGCTTTTTCTTATTCACAATTACTAATAATAAATTTTAATTTTAGTAGATATTTAAAATAAGAAATAAAACTGAAAAAAATTAGTCAATGACTAGAAGCGTGTCGTACTCCAGCATGACTTCTCTCAGGAAGTGTGGTTAGAGCATGGGATTCGATCCTTCACTTTCTCTAAACTTTACTTTCTGTGTGAAGCCGTGCCGGAGTACGCCACGCTCCTAGTCATATCACTGACTAAATTTCAAGATGAACATCACGCAACGCCAACATACTCAACCTCATTCTCAGTAGCCATACGAATGCCCGCCCGTAGTCTAGTGGTAAGATCACTTGCTTTCTACATTAAGGGTACGTGGTTCGATACTCCGCAGTTGGTATTTTTTTGGTTTTGGTTTTATTTTAATTATTAAAATATCAATAATTGTAATCTCGCCAGCATTGTACTGAAAATTAAAAATAAATAAATTTTTAAACTATTTAAAGTAAATCAAATTAATTAATTATATTAAATAACAGAAATAATATTTTCAAGTAATTTTGACCCCCGCGCAATGTTGCAATAACTCTCACTACTAGTTATTTCCACATAAAAATATATGTTTTATTTAATTATTTAACACAAGTTTAGGTTTGAGAATCTCGTTCCAGATAACGTACTAAGTTGTTTACAGTAACTAACATGCAGGCATTCAATGAACTACATTTTAATACGGACATGTGACTATCTTTTGCACTCCTAAAGGCTTAATGTAACCTAAGTGATTAGCTACGCAAAGCTTGTTAGTTGTAATATTTATTGGATTTAATATTCTCTAAGAGCATGGCGGTCTATTCATCAGTTAGTCGATTAACTTGTGTTTTTATAAAGCGATTAGCAGGCAACCAAACATACACTGTATGTTAAGTTGCATACATTGAACTAAAACATGCTAATATGATGCAATGTTATTTGGCTAAGTTAATCTAATGTTTTATGTTAATTAGAGTTTTACGCGAGTAAATAACATGTTTGTTTTATGATTAAATGCGCTTGCGTTATTTACAAAAAGTGACTGCGCAATGATGGAAATTCTATAATTGAAGCACATAAAATGTAATCAATTTTAATAAAAAATATTAACTCAGAAAATGCTCTAAAACAATATTTGACATTTATAGAGACATTTTGAACGTTTTTATAATACAATATTTTAATCAGGGTGACCAGATTTCTCTTCTTAACACTTTGATGGCGTTACCGCGTGCAGCACTTTTGTATATGGCAGACCATAATTTCATTTAACTTCTCTGCGGGCGGCGGTTGTTACTGTCTATTAAAACAGTTTAATTTTGTTTTTCATTGTCATTATGGCTTTTTGCGGACCGACAAATTCCGAACATATTTTTCAATAATTCTAGTAATGAACTGTAAATTTTGGTATTATTCTAAAAGTAAAATTGTTTACGAGTATTTTGCCTTTTTTTAATTTAAAATTACTAATAATTTTTGATTTAGTAGATAATTTAAATAAAATCAAAAAAAGTCAAATGGACTAGGAGCGTGACGTACTCCCGATGATGATTTTTGTATGGAAGTGTGGTTTAGAGCATGGGGTTCGATCCCTCACTTTCTCTAAACCTGACTTTCATGCAGAAACCATCTCGGAGTGCGCCACGCTCCTAGTCCTACGTTGATTGACTAAATTGTAAACAGTATATAATGATTATCATGCACCCCAACATACTCAGCAGCAATTTTTATGCCTGCCCGTAGTTTAGTGAAAAGATCATTTGCTCGCTACATTAAGGGCACGTGGATTGATATACCGCGTTTGGCATCTTTTTTATTTTAATTATTAAAATATTAATCTTACCAGTTTTGTATTAACAATAAAAAAAATTAAGTTAGTTTAATAAAATAAATCAAATTGGTTAAAAACAGATAGTTAAAATTTTGATGGTTTAAATTAATAAAAGAATTTATTTTTTTGAATGTGACAATAACTTTCACTACTAATTATTTACACACAAAAATTTAATTCATATTTTTTTAGTTAATTAACACAAGTTTAGATATGGCTACTTCAGATGGAAGATAGATATAACCTAAGAATCCCTTTCCAGATAACGTACTAATTTGATTACAATATTTAACATGCGGACATTCAACGATGACCACATTTTACATTTTAACACGGACATGTTTGTTTTTAGCACACCCGATGGCTTTATGTAATGGAAAGTTATTAGCTATGCAAAATATGTTATTTGTAAAATTTATTGGATTTAATATCTTTTAATTTCTCTAAAACCGATCTTTAAGTTTGCTGAATTACAGGAAAATGCCACGCACATCTGTTAGTCGATTAAATTGTATCTGTTTATACCGATTAGCAGGCAACCAAACATACAATGTATATTAAGTTGCATACATTATAATAAATCATGCTAATACAATGCTATCCGGCTAATTTCATCTTAACTCATTATTTTATGTTGTTTTATTTATGACCAAATGCGCATGCGCAAAATACTAAAAGTGACTGCGCATTGCTGCAATAAATTACATTAAATGTAAGCAATTTTAATAATAAATACCAACTTAGAAAATGATCTAAAATCAATATTTGGCACTCAGCATAGAGACATTTTTAACATTTATAAAATTCAAATACTATAATACGAATTTTATGCCACCATCTTACTCAGGGGATGAGTTAGGCTGGTAACCGCCACACGAAGGTGCGATAAAGCAACTTCTTTGTAGCTGGGTTTTCTCTTCTTTCTCTTTCTGGGTTGTCCAGGTGAGAGCTCAGACGTGGAGGAGCGAATCCTCTTTTTTGGTGCTCCTGGTTTCGGAGGAAGTGTTCCTATGCTCGAAGGCTTTGGACCTTGTTTCTTTTGAGAGGGCCTTCGGTTCGGTTTTGACGTACTTTGTTTTGGGTTAGCAGTTGTTGGCCTAGCACATGAGGTGTCTGCCTTGTCGTAAAGGGGGTTTGTTTGCTTTTCAGCAGCCAAACACGTGTTTTTTGACAGGCACTCACCGAGTTTGTAATTTTCAGGGTATCCAAAGATTTTCCTGATGTTGATTTTAGGATTATGGTTTTCTATAGTTGAGGGACTAAAAATTTATATCTCTGGCTTCCCATTCGCCATGGAGCTCGGAAATTTGGGGAGGTCTTTAATAGATTGCCAGGGTTACCAGAGAAATATAGTCTTGAAGGTGGGTTGTACGATTAAAGTTGCACTTTTGCGCATAACTTGAAATTTGTGTGGACACTATAGCAGATGGCAAGAAAATCTTACTATTAAGCAACTTACGTGGTATTTTATTTAATCCTTATTTTATTTGAGATTACGGCCCTGCACAGGAATTTTTAATCACATTTTTTTGATTGAATTTAATTATACAAAACGATTTTTGATGCGATGTGTAGATATATTATTGATGTGGTTGATGTTAATCACTGATATCTTTTTGGAATATGAAGATATCGATCGTAAACTATAAAATGAATATAGTATTGCGTGCATTGTTTGATAATATTGAAAGGGGATTGGTTTGTTAAGCATTGTAATAGATTGGTATACAATTAAAAATACAAAAGAAAATGTTTATATATTTAGAAATGCGCTTTAGGATTATATGGTGTGTGCAGTGTGTGTGTACTTTCTGTTATTGAGGGGTTTGGTTTTGAAATGAGGCGTTGTAGATTTGTGTGATTGATTTCCTAAAAGGGAAATGTAAATCGTTTATAAGAGACGTAAAACTAGGAAACATATGTTTACAAGTAACTTACAGCTTATGGTACTAAAAGTTCACATCTATTACAGTATAATAATTCTGGATTGTGGAGTGGGCTTATAAATTGCATCTTAGTGAAATTAAAGTTTCCATTCAACACCGTCGTATTATAATGACAAGTCTAGGAAGTGCTTGCGTTATTTTTAACGAATTGTACCGACTCTCCACATATGGCAGGCTTTAGGTAATAAATTTGACATTTTGAAATTTCACTCGACACATAAATCCATGGACAAAGTGATATTCATGAACAGTGTAGTCGTAGTCGCAGTCAGTGTATACGAGATCGTAGAAAGTATTGATCGGGATCGATTGTGATTATGCAGATATACAACTAATAAGACTTTAGATATACGAGATACGTATGTAACATGGCATCCATTCGAGCCTGCTGTGTTTTAAGAAATGCATGAGGCGAGTCAAGTAAATCTGACACCAATCTGATGTATTTATTTATCAAACTGAATCCATCTAGGAAGACATGCTAATACCTCCCGGCTATTTTCATTATGCTAATATGCGTTTATGCGTTACTCGAGTAAAAGTTTATTATTAAATTGATGCGATTTTATTACGTTGCGTTTTATAGACCAAAGAAGCAATCACCCCAATATTGTTTACAATAACTCCCCGGGAACACATGTTACATAACATAAAATAACATAACATAACAAATTGCTGCATACTTTCTATGTAATTAATATCAAACAATGGAGCTTGAATTACTTTTTTATAATTCATAAATCCCTCAATTTACTAAAATTACACCTCACGCGTTATTATTTACTCTGAGAACAATGCGTTGTTATGTTAAAAAAAGAGTTACATTGTATAAACAAAAATGTTACCATCTCAGAATGGCTTAAACGGTACCGGTTTTTGTCAAAAAAAAAATTAATCGCTAGATTTACAAGAAACAAGTTGATTTATTTAATTAAGCTACGTGTGAATGAACTCACAACTACAAAACCAATATACAATTCGTTTCAGTGTAAATGTTTTTGAATTTCTATTGAGTAAGATGTTTTACAATTATTTCTATTGCATTGTTATTTGAAATTAATGTTATTGCGAATTATGTCGCTTGCCATTGTTTAAAAAAAATAAATTTGGATTTGATATGCTTTGTAGTGTTTTAAGATTGTCGCCCATCATTGCAAAATATATTTTTTTTTAAAGCAAGTGTTTTTTTTTTGCTTTTGCATAGTAAGCAATGCTGTATAATAAAATAAAATAAAAAGTTTTGACGCGCTTTGATCTAGTTGGCGACAACCTTTATTGTATGCGCTTTGCGATTTTATTTGACGCGCTCGCTGCATTAAGGTTGTCACCTACTAGAGCGAAGCAACTTTTTTCAATCAAACACATTGTGTTTTACGAAGCTGTGCCCACTATGCAGAAGCGACGAAAAAATGCTTACTAATGTAAATTATAATTAAATTGAAGCTCGGGTGAAGCTTTGCTTTGCTTTGCTCTAGTGGGCGACAACCTTTATGCGTTTTTTAGGTTGCATGTATTAACGCTCGCACGGTTTTATCCTTAGTATTTTATTATTATTACTTGAATTATGATATATTAAACAACAAAACTTATTCGGTTGGGCATAAGCCTAGTTTTTTTTTTGTAAATTAACTAATGTTTTTTTTTTCTTTCAGGTAAGTCCATGTTTTTGACCATCAACATATCTAACGACGTTGTAAGTTGATTTTTTATTTACTTGTGTAAAACATAGTTTTTTTATATAACTAACGCGACGCACGCTAATCCTCCCAACCACCACTCCGTGCTTAAACGACGTATATTAATTGACTTAACACTATTTAGCAATAATATCTATAATAATGAATTGTACTTTGTTTTACACACCTCCAAGACTCTTCTCAGCCTATATGTCAATAACTTCAGATAGTTGTGAAGTACTTTAATGATTTCTTGTCAATGTACTTTTTCACACCTTAAAGACCTAATTAATCTATGTAAACGTAACATATTTCAACCTTTACAAGGCCTTCATTGGACGGTGATACAAGCAAGTATACGCTAATGGGAGAACTCAACCACTAGATTGTCATTAATGCGGTAGGTGATAAAAAGGAATAACCCCTGGCACTTATGTCGACAAGGGGTGCGCCAAAGTCTGTAAAGATTGCGAATTAAAGTGAAATCCTTAAATACCAATATTGTTCAGTTAAAAAAAGCAAATGATTGTAACTGTAGATGCGTTAAAAACAACTACAACAAGCACGTCCAAGTTTTGTGGTATTTGCACGGACATTTGCACGGCAAAAAAATTATAAAAATGCTTAAATAAAAAAGTAAAAGACTAAAATTTAAAAAAAAACTATGCAAATCCACAACAGTTTAACCCAGTGTTTTAAGTTATTACAACTCTCAAAAGTGCGTTTAGCAACACAACACATTATGTATGCTGCTCTTCTAAATGTATCTGTTACGTTTACACATAAACTTGCGACTATCCGCCATTTTTGAATAAAATGAGAATTTTTGTTCCGAGATGGCGGATAGTTGCTAGCTTGTGTGTAAGAGGGACTGATACATTTAGAAGAGCGGCATACATAATGCTTGCATCTTCTGAAAATGTATGAGATGAGATTAAATAGAAGGGAACACTCTGGACGCATGTGTAGGTAATAAGTATAAAGGTGATTTGTGTTAAAAACTAAATAGTTGTGCGACTTTATTATCGTACGATAAAGGTGAACGTGCGCGTTAAAAATTTGAGAAAATTTAGCGATTTAGTTATTGCGCGACTTAGTTATCGTACGACTAAAATCGTACGTGCGCACTAAAGATTAGAGAAAGTTTCATTGCATGCTTGTTCTTTTTCATGGAGAGAAAGGGTGGCGTAAAGCACAATTGTTGAATTGTAGCTATGTGGATTTGTATTTTAAATTGTGCGTTTATTTTAACTGCGACTATATAATCGTACGACTAAGAAGAGCTGTTGGACTCACACGCTTGATGTTTTGTATCTTATTCAGCCGTAAATTATTTGTGGATTTTTCATATTTTCTTTGCACTTTTCAGCTATTATAAGTCTTACAACTTGTTTAAAGAGGGTTGATGGGACTTATTAGTTGACATATTTTGGGGGTTTTGAGGAACGTCAGACTTCTATCTTGTTAAGCTAGCGCTCTATCACTGAGCTATCTAAAAATAAATTTACAATTATTGCTGAACTTGCTTTAACTTACTGCGTATAGGATTGCTCCTTGCGTGCATTGGTTGTGCTCTTGGGAAGACTAGGAGTCTGCTGACAATGAGTTGGTGTCTTCCCGTGGGCATGGTCGTAGCTATATGCTCGGACTCTTTACTTAAACTGCAAGCAGAGCTTAGATGAGCTTTGGCGCATTTGACACATAGATATGGTGCGTTGCACCGGGATGCCGTTTGGCCATGACGCTGGTAATGATGGCATTGTGCAATGTCTGTCGACTTGCGCTTGTACTCCAAAGTACAGCAAAGTTTCTAGATTTTGGTGAGAGAAATTTATCTCTTCACTTATAGCTTTTTGAGGAAGCTGGACGTACAGCATTGGGAAGGTTTTTACGTCTTTTTCCATGCGCGTAGTCGAAGTATATTTAAATTTAAACCTTACACCATATACACTTTTAGACACGTATTTTGGCGACGCCAAGTGAAGCTAGCATAATCTGTGCGTGTGACGTCAGTTGTGGGCAATAGGAAAAGACTTGGTGTTAAACGTATAAATGAAAACACATTTTTATGCACTGAATCTACCAAATTATTAATGAAAATTGTATAGACCTCATCAACCTGGTTCTAGCAGGCCGAAGGTCTTTCCGAGTATGAATGATGAAATTAAGAAAGATTATTTTTGTTTGTCGCTGAAACTATGAACGCCAAAGCTGTTAAAACGGTGAACAAATTTACAAATAATGCCGTATACGGCAGGGTAGGATTTGAACTCAGGCAAGCATCTAAGCAACTAACCCACGCTGCCGCTTATTATTTGATTCACATAAACGTGTGTGTTATTTGATAATGGACAATATATGTTTACAACGCATCAGTTGTGGGCATAGAACGTTGTTATGATGGCTTCACTAACCGATTAAGGTTTAAACGCCTGACCGATGAGCTCAGCTTGCACCACGTCTACCGTGACGCAATTGGAAATATTTCTGATGACGTAGTTTATGGTATTTTTAGCCCGCATCAGTTGTGGGCATAGAACGTTGTTATGATGGCTTCACTAGCCGATTAAGGTTTAAACGCTTGACCGATGAGCTCAGCTTGCACCACGTCTACCGTGACGCAATTGGGAATATTCCTGATGACGTAGTTTAGGGTATTTTTAGCCCTTGTTTGGTATGTGAAATGCACTACATTGTTTGTAGTGCAGTGCTCTATTACAGCACGAAAATTCAATTGCGAAAGGGGATGCAAACGGGCCACGTTAGCAGCAGCAGAAAGTTGCCAAAAGCTCTTGATAAAGAGATTTATCTCAAATGGTGATGGGAGGATGGCGTTGTGTGATACCGCACTCTGTGGGTGCTAGCGGAGTTAAGGGGCGTGAGGGAGGATCTAGGGGTCTATTAATCGGACCACAGTTGGTCGACTTTGCCCTAGGAGCTGGCCAGGTTGATCATCTTTTGGCCTTGGTGGCTTAAGGCACCTGACGTGGATTGGTTGAAGTCCTAGTAGTGCAAGTAGACAAGAAGGATTTACCCGTATTTTTCCTTGGGAGTTTCTTTGTCCATCTCCATCAATTTTTTGTTGTCGGAGGGGCTGGAGTCTACCGGATTTTTGACTGGCTTTTTGTGGGAAGCCTGACTCTACTGATCTGAAGCTGCGGTTTTAGCTGGAGCTTCTAGTGGTGTGGCTGGCTGGGTGGGTTGCTTAGCCATCAGAGCAATTATTCCAGCGGTGGGAACGGAGCGGTTTTGCTTTTTCGAATTTTCTGTAAGATGTTTTTTTGTAAGGCGAGGAGGGTGTCGGCGAAATCTAATCTTGATCTCGTCGAAGGCAATGTCGATTTTCTTGGCCTTGTCTTCAACCATTTTTAGAATCTGGCTGTTTGTCAGTTTAGAGTTGCGTTCCATCCTGAAAGAATATTGAGTTATTTAATTTAATTGAATTAATGGGTGGATAATTGATTGAGTGATCAGTTTAATCAATTATCTGAGCTTGTTTGCAATAAAAATTGCTATTATTTGGTTGCTGTGGGAACTCTTCTCTAGGCGAAGTTGACTTAATTGTGGCGAAGTTGACTCGACGGTGGCTGAAACTGGACCTTTTTGGAATATATCTACGGAATAATGTAAGATTCTATAGTGGTATCTCTCAGAACTGAAGGTTTTTTGCTTTATTTTATTTTTTGTGCAATTCGTTTAAAAGCAGTTATGTTGAACATTCTTGGTGCTGTCTCGCTTTAATTATTTGTTTGTGCTTAAAATGTTTAGCAACGTTTTATGACGTTTTTTTTTTTTTTGGGGAGCTGGTGATGTTAAAAGTTGGGTGATTAGTAGATTTTGTTGTTCTATAGTTTTTTTTTTACTCATGCGAAAATTTTATTTTTCATATTTAATATACACTAGTTACTAGTAATTTTTGTCAATTTTGTAAATCTTTAAATGTTTAAAACAAAGTTTAACCGACTGCGCTATTTGTGTGTACTTAATTTTTATGTATCACACTTTGTTTCTATAGATTTCTTATATATTTAAAATAATATTTAAGCGACTGCGCTGAATTTGTGTACTTAATTTTTGTTTGTTTGCAAAATTTCCAAAAATTGTTATAGAACGTTAAAAAATCAAATTTTGTGTATCTGTTATAGATTTTTTAGTTTTTTTACTTATATTTTGTTTTAGTTGCTGGCTATTTTTATCAATTTAGCAAAATACTATTAAATATTAAAAAAAGTCCAACCGACTGCGCCAATTTTGTCTACTCATTTAAATCTTCACCTATTTAAATTTTATAAATTTAGTACACTTTAATATAAATTATAGGATTACATCTTATTTGATTTGAACTTGTAGCGTGAGTTTTATAAACATAAATTAAGATAAGAAGCTTTTGTTTTGTACTTGTTAACAAAAAAGTGGCACATCTGCAAAACAGTTATGTGATAAGCTCTTAAATGTACTTTGTGCAACCGACTGCGCTGTTTTGGTGGTATTAGATGTTTAAATCTTTACACTTTTAAATAATTTTGTTGGAATTTTAAAATGTATGCAGAACACTTAGTTTTGAAATATTAGAGTTTCTTAATTTTCTTTCATTATGCAACCGACTGCGCTATTTTAGTAACATCAGATTTTTAAATTATTCTATATTTAAATAATTTTAATAAATTTGGTAGAACGCTTTTTTTTCTTCACACAATGACGAATTTTATAATCATAAATAGAAATATTAGAGAATTTCAAATTTTTGACTGCGCCATTTTGGTGCATTTTTATTTTAAATCTTCATTTTAATATATTTTTATTATATTGCATATTGTAAAAAAGCCTTAATGGATTTATTGAAGCTTTAAATATAATCTTATCTGACAATAAATATTAGATTAAAATTCAATAATATAAAAGTGCATAATGCACATGATATGTTTATTAAGTTTTCGGTTTTATCGCTGTAATTATAATCAAAAAATGAATAAACCTTGGAAATAACTAAATTTCACATTCCATGGCGTTTTAATGAATAACCAATGTGCAATTATATAAATTTCCTTTCGTTTATGGCGTACATTTAACTGAAACGAAGAAAAATATCATCACTTTCGTCGATTCTTTGCATAAACGTAATTAATGCCTTGTAACATGCACATTGAAATTTATTACCTATAATATATTTAAATGGAATTTTTCCAATAGGATTTTGACATGTTCTCCGCCCATTTGATTCTATTATTACGAAGCGTGCCTAGATTTCATCTATGCAGCAATTGCGCAAAAATATAATTAATATGATGATGATAATGATCATCAATAATTATTTATTCCAAATATGGCGTAAAGTGTTTGTATAAAATATTTAGGAGGAGCACGCACAAATTATTCCAGCTATTATTAAAAGCGTTTTGAATTTTTGTTTATTTATTTATAGTTTAAAACTGCTCAGCATGAGATAGACATAGTTAACCGTGTTTAATAATAGTACGGAGCGTAGTAATGAACTTTGTCTCCTAATACAAATAGACAAAATATGTGAAATGATCTAACACTATTTTTTCTCTCTGTTCATCCTCATTGATCGCTTCAAATGCAAATAAATAGATAAAAATGAGTGATAATTATTATTAGCATTATTACCAACCACAAGGCATATAGAAACTGAATATTAAAAAACACGCATATTAGCCTTATTAATATGCAAATCACTTTATAATAAATGCAAGCTACAAGCTATGAATATGTAAAATGATGCGTTATTAGAATAACGTTTAGTGCTTCAGTCTTATTCTATTCTTTCTATTCTATTCTATTCATAGCGCACAACATAAATACATATTTTTTGATTGTTTCATTTGTTTTTAATACATTTGACACCTGCCAGTTCATAACTAGTTCCAGAAGAAGAAATCACAGCCGAATTATACCACAGCACGAACTTGCTTCGTTTTATTATTTTATGGTTAATCGGTAGTAAAACTGCTTGCAACTGCATTTAATAAATTGCAATTGATTATTAAGAAATTGCAGTATTTGCAGCATAGATTGCAATCTGGACTGATTAATGGAATTTATTAGTACTAAATTTAGTTTATTGGGGCAATGAACACAGTCATTTTGATGAGTACTTAAATAAAACATTACAATTTACAAAAAAATATATATTTCCGGTAAAATTTTAATGGTTATTGCATCACAATACATCTTTTGTGCAAACATATGTTACATCAGTTGTATAAATAAATTCAAATCCAATTCAATTTGTTTATTTACTACTACTAGAATATAAATATTTACTTGTTTCATGAAATGTTAATTTAAAAAGTAATAACAACGGAACGGAACGGAAAGACATTCACACCAGTTGTTACGAGTTTACAAATGTCGTGTATAGCTATGCTTATGCCAAACCAGTATATGATAGATCGTTTCAATGCTGCCAGTCATTTCATTTATTAACACAGGTTTCATTGTTTTTCTTAATATTTCAAGGTCTGTTCCAATCAAATTATATAAGCGATTCATCATTACTATTTTTTTATGTAATTGCCTAAACTTTATTTCACTACTTCTTCATTAGAAGCAATCATAATTCAGTAACAACTTTATAATAATCTTAAAAAAACTAAAGCGGTCTGTTTTATTATTATTACGGTTTAATCATTAATGCTAAGGTTGTTTGGTTCAAATATAATATTAGCAAATGGTAATTTAAAATTATAAAGCTTCGTACAGACTTGCAACAAAGTGTTATTCTATACATCGGTTAGTATGGACGTGTTTTATCAATATAAACAATGATGTACTTTATAAAACGTTCACTAGATGTATTACTTTACATTATTTAAAAGCTTCTTATTAGTGTCATATGCTGTAGTATCTACTTGACGATGCAACTACCCGGAACATAGGATAGCCTTGATTATTCTAATACCTCTCTTCTAATGATGACGTTGGCAAGTTCTAACGGTTTTAACCATTTAACAACCATTTTGTGTTTGAGGGTATTCTATTAACAAAGGTAAAACCATTTTCTTGAAATACTTGATATATTAAGCAAAAAGTTACTACTTCGGAAATTGTGAGAGGTGGTAAGGCAACGCCCTCTATTACGAGAAAATTGAACTGTTTGTATATACATATAAGACAGGCAACGGAATTTTTAGCTCGTTTTTGTTTTATTTAATCAGATGACTAAAACAAGTATATTATTTAAATTTAATAAATGTTGTATTGTGCTAGGCACACTGATGAAGGGCGCATACTCTGAAACACTAGTACGTGTATTAACACTGGGTTGAGAGGCAATTTACATAAAATACATCATTAATTTAATAAATTATTTTTGACTTGAGACAGTAGAAGAATGTAGTGCGTATCGCGTTGTCTAGCTTTTCGATCACCTTCCGGTTACTGTTTGTCTACTTTCTGTTTATTTTTACCGGATTATATCTTTTTGTAGCTTGCTACAGATGATTTTTTTGTGTTTTTTACATCTTTTACTTAAAACTTTTACGAAAGAATCAGAAACAATGTTTTCTTTGTTGTATATCTTAAATCCAAGATGAGCAAATGCTTTTTTGAAGGAAGGACAAACGTAAGACTTAAAAATGTCTCAAAAAAAGCTATGGTAAATCAATTAATAATTTTTTTTTGGTTATATAAAATAGCCAATTCTTGAGAATACTACTTATCTTACTCTACTGTCAGATTTGAAAATCTTTTTGGTCGCCAAGGAAAAGTAATTTGACCGATTTCTAAAGCAACTGATTTAATGACAATGCAAATCAACAACAAACAAACAAACAAAGAGACTTCAAAAGCTTGCAAAAAGGAGAAACTTTTATTTTCTTGATAACAACTTTTTGGGCGGGTGGTTGTGCACTTTAGTTCTTACTACTTGATGGTAACCATGATCTGGAGACATTGAATATTACCTCCTTCTTTTTCTTAAACTAAAGGATTGCTAATACTAGCAGAAAGGAAAAACTTTATGGTCTTTAACAACAAACACTCAAACGGGTGGGTAGGCATTCCAGTTCAAACTACTCTATAGTAATCATGATCTGAAGTGAGCGTTCTACCTAAGTGTTGGTTATCAAAATATTAGATTTATTATCCCTTCTTTTGACTTAGTATATTAGTGTATGTACTCCAGTTTAAACTACTCGATGGTGATGGTAATCGTAATCTGGAGTAACCCCAAAGTGTTAAGTCTTAAAAAGATTGGATTTATTATTTCTTCCTCTAACATAAAGGCTGAGAAACTTACTATTTTTTGATAGCAAACGGTTCGGTGAGAAGGTGGGCACTTCAGTTTTAACTATTTGATTGTAGTCAGAACCTAGAAGTACCTACCTACCCACTCAAGTGTTGGTCATTAATCGATTAGATATCATCTCCTTTTCTTTTGACTAAAGGACTTCTAACACTTGCTGAGAAGAAAAACTTTCAATTTTTTGATAACATTTGGGCGGGTGGGCACTTCATTTTAATTTACTCTCTGGTAATCATGATCTGGAGTTACTCACCCACTCGCCTAAAGGTTAGTCATCATGACATTGCATTTATCAAAACCTCTTCTAACATAAAAGCTTCTAACGCTTGCAAAGAGGAAACACTTTTGGGTGCAAATACTCCAAATTTAAACTACTGGAGTGATCTGGAGTAACTCACTTACCCGCCCAAGTCATTAAGAGATTGGGTTCATCAACTTCTCTTCTGACTTATAGACTTTTAACACTTCCAAAAAGGAAAAACTTGACATTTCTTAGTAACAAACACACGGGCGGATAGGTTAGCACTTCATTTTAAACTACTCGATGATAATCATAATCTGGTGTGGCCCACCCACCCGCCCAGCGTTAGTTATTAAAATTGGATATCAACTCCTCTTCATTCTATTTTTTTATAACAAACCCTCGGGCGTATTAGTGGGCACTTCAGTTGAAGCTACCTGATGGTTTTCATGATCTGGAGTAGCCCACTTGCCTACTCAAACTGCAATTGGAACTATCTGCAGAAAATATTATTTAGCTACTCTACGTACGTAGTTTTCAAATGACTATTACTAGTCGAGCATTAGGTTACTCAACTTGGAAACCTAGCATATTTTGCACGTTATAGCCAAACAGTTGGCCCTATTATCTGATTACTTAACGATTAAGCAGTCTTGGTTTGTAGCAAAATAACTACCAACACCAGAAGGTTGCATCTGAAGCCATGCCGTAATGTTCTCTTCTGGTTGACGGTTACTAGCATTACCTGGGGTTCAATACAAGTCTAGTTTTGTCTTGTAGATATATGGTACAGGTGTTTTTCAATCTAATGGCAATGGGTTTTCTGGCTCTTGCCTATTTGTTGCTAAGCTCAGTTTTGGACCATGGCTTAATATTCGGCGTTTTTACGATATAGTCTTAAGAGGCTTGTTGGACCCGTTGGTCTATGGTCCTAATTTTTTGGATTTATTGTAGGTTATAGGTTGATGTAGTCTAGGGCCATTTGTTACCAGGAATGCTTTTTATCAGTATAATCTAATTGTCTTTAGATTTTTTGGGTTTAGTTCTTCATCTTTGTTAAGATTGTTGAACGATTGTGTTTCTCCTACTATATGGAGGTAGGTGTCGTAGTGGACACTATTACGTGTTTGATAAATTGAGGTCTGTTAGAATGATCGGTTTTTTGGTCTATCTTTTGTGTAGAGCCACAGATGCAGATGCCACTATGACTGTGATAGGAGTCTGATGAGAACAAATTGATGAAAATGCCGGCAAATGTTGTCAGCGGCCTGCTTGGTTTGTTCTGCTATTGTGATTTTGAAGGTCTAGCTTAAACTACACTCACTACGCAAAGCAATCGTATGGACTCAGAAGCTTATTGAGGTTGTCGAACGAAGCCAGCAGATGTTGGGTTTGTGATAGTTTGTGGTAGATTAAAATGTTTGTTTTTTGGTTTTATCTCCGGTGTAGTGTTGTAGATTAAAGCTGGATGCCAGTACGATTGTAACAGGAGTTTGATGCGATTAAGTTGATAAAGATTTCAATAAGTGTCGTTAGCAGTCTTGAATACCTATTGGCTTGTGGCTTTGTGGTTGTGACTCTAAAGGTCTAGCAAGTTTTAATTATTTGTGCGAAGCTGTTTTTTATTGCTGCTGCAAATAACGCAAACAGAAGCATGAAGTTTGGGGTATGGGTTTAGAGGCTGGAAGCGCTTAAGGCATTTTAGGTGATGTAGGCTTTTTTATTGAGGTTGTTGAATGAAGCTAGCAGGTGCCTCTTTTGTAGGTTGTGGGTTTGTGATAGTGGAGAGTGTTGGCAGATGTTGTCAGAGGCACGGTTTGAACGTCTATTGGTTGGTTCTATGGCTCTGTTGTTGTGACCAACTAAAAGTATGTTTAATTTTTGGCCGAAACCGAAGATTTATACTTTATTTATTGGCTAAATTTTTTTGTATTTTTTTGTTTTGGTTTTTTGTTGGCACTTTTGGCCAAATTTTAGACTTTTAGCCAGTTTTTTCTTTTGGCCAATACCGATTTTTGTCCGAAAGTTGAAATTGAAATTTAGAATTATAAAACAATTAACATGTTTAAACATAAATGTGATAATAACTAGTGGTTTTAGCCGAACCAAAGTTGGCCGAATGTCCAAAAATTGGTCAAAAGTGCTGAAAGTCAAAACCAAAATTTTTCTTGGCTTAGCGGATTTGTTTACTTACGTTTCTTCTCTTTTGACCAAAACCGTAACCGAATTTTTTTTTGTATTTTTTGGTTTTGACTTTTGGCATTTTTGGTCAATTTTTAGACTTTTAGCCAGTTTTTTCTTTTTTGGCCAAAAGATGAAACTGAAATTTAGAACTATAAAACAAAACTGTAACCAAAAACTTTTTGTTTTTGGTTTTGACTCTTTTCACTTATGGTCAATGTTTGTACTTTTAGGCAGTTTTTTTCTTTTGGCCGATATCGAATTTTTGGCTGAAAGGTGAAACTGAAAGTCAAAACCAAAATTTTGGTTGGATATTACTTGCCTGGATGACTTTTTTACTTACTTTTTTTTTGGCTAAAACCGTAATCGAAAACTTTTTGTATTTTCTTGTTTTGGTTTTGACTTTTGGCATTTTTGGTTAATTTTGGAATTTTTAGCCGATACCGAATTTTTGTTTGAAAGCTGAAACTGAAATTTAGAATAATAAAACAATTAACATGTTTCAACATAAATGTGATTAAAAACTATTGATTTTAGCCAAATCACAAGTTGTCTGAATGTCCAAAAATTTTCCAAAAGTACTGAAAGTCAAAACCAAAATTTTGGTTGGATACTACTTGCCTAGCTGAATTGTTTACTTACTTTTCTTCTCATTTGGTCAACACCGTAACCGAAAACTTTTTGTATTTTGTTGTTTTTGTTTTGACTTTTGACTTTTGACTTTTGACACTTTTGGTAAAATTTTAGACTTTTGACCAGTTTTTTTGGCCGATACTGAATTTTTGGCTAAAACTTGAAACAATAAACTGTAACCAAAAACTTTTTGTATTTTTTTGTTTTGGTTTTGACTTTTGGCACTTTTGGTCAATGTATGTATTTTAAACCAGTTTTTTCTTTTGACCGATAGTTGAAACTGAAATTAAGAACTATAAAACAATTAACATTTTTAAACATAAATTTGATAAAAAACTATTGGTTTTAGTCAAACCAAAAGTTGGCTGAAAGTCCAAAAATTGGGCAAAAGTGCTGAAAGTTGAAACAAAAATTTTGGTCGGATACTACTTGCCTTGTTGACTTGTTTACTCACTTTTGTTCGATTTGACCAAAATTGTTATTAATCCTTTTTGTATTTTTTTGTTTTGGTTTTGACTTTTTGCATTTTTGGTCAGTGTTTGTACTTTTGAACTATAAAACAATCAACATGTTTAAACATAAATGTGATAAAAATCTATTGGTTTTTGTCGAACCTAAAGATGGCTGAATGTCCAAAAATTGGTCAAAAGTGCTGAAAGTCGAAACCAAAGTTTTGGTCAGATACTACTTGCCTAGCTGACTTGTTTACTTACTTTTCTTCTTTTTTGACTAAAACCGTAATCGAAAATTTTTTGTATTTTTTGTTTTGGTTTTGACTTTTGGCACTTTTGGTCTGTTTTTGGAATTTTAGACAGTTTTTTATTTTGATTGATACCGAATTTTTGGCCGAAAGTTGAAACTGAAATGTAGAACTATAAAACAATTAACATGTTAAAACAAAACTATTGGTTTTAGCAGAAAAAAAAGTTGTTTGAATGTCCAAAAATTAACCAAAAATGCTAAATGTTGAAATCAAAATTTTGGTCGGATACTACTTGCCTCGCTGACTTGTTACTTACTTTTTTTTGGCCAAAACCTTAACCAAAAACTTTTTGTATTTTTTTGTTTTGGTTTTGACTTTTAGCACTTTTGGTCAATTTTTGGACTTTTAGCCAGTTTTTTTTGGCCGATACCGAATTTTTGGTCAAAAGTTGAAACTGAAATTTAGAACTATAAAACAATTAACATGTTTAAACATAAATGTGATAAAAAACTATTGGTTTTAGCCGAACGAAAAGCTGGTTGAATGTTCAAAAATTGGCCAAAAGTGTTGAAAGTCGAAACCAAAATTTTGTTCGGATACTACTTGCCTAGCTGACTTGTTTACTTTTTTTTTTGTCAAAACCGTAACAGAAACTTTTTGAGTGTCTTTGTTTTGATTTTGACTTTTGGCACTTTTGGTGAATGTATTTTTATCCAGTTTTTTCTTTCGACCAGGTTTTGGATTTTTGGCCAAAAAATGAAACTGAAATTTAGAATTATGAAACAATTAACATGTTTAAACATAAATGTGATAAAAACTGTTGGTTTTAGCCGAACTAAAAGTTGGCCGAATATCCAGAAATTGGTCAAATGTGCTGAAAGTTGAAACCAAAATTTTGGTTGGCTTAGCGGAATTGTTTACTTACTTTTCTTCTCTTTTGGCCAAAACCGTAATCGAAATTTTTTTGTATTTTTTGGTTTTGATTTTTGGCACTTTTGGTAATTTTTTAGACTTTTAGCCAGTTTTTTTTTTTTTGGCCGATACCGAGTTTTTGGCCGAAATATGAAATTGAAATTTAGAACTATAAAACAATTAACATGTTTGAACATAAATGTGATAAAAACTATTGGTTTTAGCCGAACCAAAAGTTGGTTGGTTGTTCAAAATGTAGCCAATAGTGCTGAAAGTCGAAATCAAAATTTTGGTTGGGTACTGCTTGCCTAGCTGAGTTTTTATTTTGACTTGGCATTTTTGGTCAATTTTTGGACTTTTAGCCGATACCGAATTTTTGTTCGAAAATTGAAACTGAAATTTAGAATTATAAAACAATTAACATGTTTTAACATAAAAAATTATTGGTTTTAGCCGAACCGAAAGTTGGTTGAATGTCCAAAAATTGGCGAAGTTGAAAGTTGGCCAAAACTGTAACCAAAAACTTTTTGTTTTTTTTTTTGTTTTGGTTTTGATTTTTTTTATCTTATGGTCAATGTTTGTATTTTTAGGCAGTTTTTTTTTTGGCCGATACCGAATTTTTGGCTGAAAGGTGAAACTGAAAGTCAAAAAATTTTTGGTTGGATACTACATGCCCGGATGACTTGTTTACTTACTTTTCTTTTGGTTTAAACCGTAATCGAAAACTTTTTGTATTTTCTTGTTTTTGTTTTGACTTTTGGCGCTTTTGGCCAATTTTTGTATTTTTGGCCAGTTTTTTTTTGGCTAATACCGATTTTTTTTGAAAGTTTTAAACTGAAGTTTAGAACTGTAAAACATATAACATGTTTAAACATAAATTTGATAAAAAATTATTGGTTTTAGCTGAACCAAAAGTTGGCCAAAAGTGCTAAGAGTCGAATCCAAAATGTTGGTCGGATACTACTTGCTTAGCTGGCTTGCTACTTACTTTTCTTTTTTTTTGGCCAAAACAGTAACATAAAACTTTTTGTATTTTCTTGTTTTGGTTTTGACTTTTGGCACTTTTGGTCAATGTTTGTACTTTTAGCCAGTTTTTTTTTGGTCTAAATCGAATTTTTGGCCGAAAGTTGAAACGGAAATTTAGAATTATAAAACAATTAACATGTTTAAACATAAATGTGATAAAAATATATTTTTGCTAAAACAAAAGTTGGTTGTGTCCAAAAATTGGCAAAAAGTGCTAAAAGTTGAAATCAAAATTTTGGACGGATACTTCTTGTCTCGTTGACTTGTTAACTTAGTTTCTTTTTTTTTGCCAAAACTGTAACTAAAAACTTTTTGTATTTTTTTGTTTTGGTTTTGACTTTTGGCACTTTTGGTGAATTTTTAGACTTTTAGCCAGTTTTTTCGGACACTACCTAGATGCTTGGTTTAATTTTGAAGTTTTGTGGCTTGGTCGGGATTTGTAAGGTCTTCTGGTGATTTCTGGAGGTCGGTTTTAGTTTAGGGATTGGTTTTATTTTAGCGACTTTATCTTCTAGGTTTTGCTAGTTTTTGTTCAGCTTTTTATGTTCATCTGTATTTTGCTAAAGTGTTGTTTTGGGGTCTTTCTGGGTTTAGACTAGGCCAAATTGCCAAAGATTTTATTCATTTGTATCATGGTGCTTACTTTTTCTGTTTTTGGTGATTGGCCACGCTTCAAAGTCTTCTCCTACACTTTTTCCAATGTTTGCTGATTAATCAGTATGACGAATTGCATCTTTAAGTTTCTCTGTACGGGGTTTGTCATCATATACACGAGATTTCAAGTAACCCCAAGCAAGTCTATGGATATTTTTGCAGTATGGGCTGTTGGACGTCATTAATATTTTTTAACAATTGCTTGACAAAAAGAGGTGTAACTTACCTCCAATTCTCACCTTTGAAGGCTACAGACTGCAGCACTACACTAAGGTTTTTTATATTATTTTGGATCTTTGGCTAGTGCTAGGAACCTCGTACTTTCTTTTGTGCTTGGGGTGACATGACTAACTAACTCAGTTTTTTAGACTGTTGGTTTCTGATTTGTTTAACTTGAAGTTGAACCAATTAAATGAAAAAGTATCAACAGGTATAGGGGCGATTGAGCTTGCAAATCAAACTCCAAGGTAGCAGAGTAAAAGATAAGGTTTTATGCTTAATATTTCTGGGTACGGACGATAACATATCTGATCACATTTGGGTTACTATTTGGTACTATTTTCATCTTAGTAAAAATGTTGCTATATGGTTGATTGAGTTTGGTACAGTAACCGTTCAGTTTTTTTATTGATTAGCTTCGGAAAGAATGGATTGATAGATTTTGGTATTTGCTTGAACTTGAAGTTAAATAAATTAAATAAATTGTAATTAATATGTATTGGGGCGATTGAGCTTGTTAACCAAACTCAAAGATTTAAAATTTAGCAAATGATGTATGTAAATTGTCTTTTTACTAAGTTTGAGACACTAGTGTTTCAGGGTATGCACCTTTTATCAGTGTGCTTAGCATCTCATTGGTTAGAGAGACAATTACAGAAAATCACAATTACTATTGTACCGTTTATGTATAAAATTATGTGAAGTTTTAAGTTTATTATTTTTAGTTTCTACGAACGGGAACAGAAACAGTTTATGCAATTTTATTACTAATATATGTGCTATCGCTTTCCTAGTTGGATATAATGATGTTGCAATATAGTTGATTGAATTTGGGAGAGTACTCGCTCAATTTTTTATTGGTCAGTTTGGGAAAAAAACATTGATAAACCTTAACAATTGCTCCAACTTGAACCTATTAAATTTAAAAAAATAATTAATGGGTATTGGGGCGATTGAGCTTTGGAACCAAACTCGGTTTATAAGATAAAATTTTATGCGAAATTGTTTACACACAGCTTATTATTGATTTGTGACTACAATTTTGAGGATATATAATGTCACTACATTGTAAACAAAAAGAGGTTGGAATCATACAGAGAAGTTATTGTAAAACTGCAATGTCTAGACCTTTCTTAAGATTTAGCCTGCGACACTCATGCACTAGTTAAACTGTCACTGCATTAAGTTAGAAGTCGTGTTACGTTTGGATCACAAGTTGATTAAATTTGGTAAAATAAGTTAAATTAAAAAGTTAAAAAAAAAATTGGGGCGATTGAGCTTGCTAACCAAACGCAATGCGTGTAATAAAATTTGATTTTGTTTCCTTTGTTTTAATTTTTTATTTTATTTGCGTAATTGGTCTCAATAGAAACAATTTTTTTTATAAATATCTTAATCAACTATTGTGTTTTAAGATTAGGAAGAATACAACGAATAAACCTAGTTAGTAATAATTTACAGCTCAACAAATTACATTCACTTTTGGTGTAAACTATTTATTACTTCTAATAACAGTTGATGCAATAATTCTAACAAACAAAAAACACTAATAACAAAGCAATCGATCATATATTAAAATAGAAATGTAACAAGATTAGTATTTGGAAATATAATTGCCTATCAATTTTCCTTCATTTGAAACAGATGTAGAGTAGAGAAAATGATTATTTTGAAAATAATAACACCACCTCAAGCTATTCTAAAATTGCAAGAATCTCAACACAATCAGATTTAATTAAAATCGACTCATTATGCACTAGAAAGTAAAATCTTTAATTATAAAATAGCAATATTGTAGATGCAAGGTCTCATTACACATTTTTAAGGCCGTTACATCAGAAGTGGATTAACAATATTGATTACACATCACGAACAAAACTGTAATTTCATTACACAAAAGTACGGTTATGTTAAACCTTTTTTCCAACAACAATGGAGTATATTTAAGATTTTCTCACCTCAACTATGAGAATTAAAAAAATTCTAAGTATTATTACTGTTATTATTTAATAACCTTGCGAAAAATGCAATTTAGAATGATACCTAATAATAAAAAAACTGGTCAGGTCAGTTTGAATAAATTTTATTTCCAAATGTTTTGCTAACGATGTAATAGTCTACCTGGTTTTGTTTGTGGCGGGCACAATATTCAGTTTAAATTGCGTGTTAATAAAATGTAAGAGTGTGTACGAGTTTGTGGTTTGACCTTATTGGATTATTATTATGATTCTGCGATTTTATTGCGAGTATTCATAAATTACAACAGTCGTAAAGAGGTTATTAGCAGATTGCTTAAGCAATAAATGTTCGGTTAGTATTGTAAAATATTTTTTAAAAACGTATCTGGAATGCGATTATAGCCGTAGAATTTGTTATTGTAGTGCGAATCCGGATCCGGTACTTTGGGCTAAAATTGGATATGCTTTTGCTTGAAATATGTTGACGGATTTTATTATATTGGGTACAGCTTCACTGGTATGGCTTTACTTCTGGTTTCTAATTGATTCGACCAGACAGGGCTTATTAAATTCAGAAGATGGTTAATAATAAATATTATGTTATATCATATACACAGTGGCGTACCTGGGGGGGGGGGGGGGGTGCATATATTTTGGGGCGGCATTTTTTTATATCTATTTTTCCTCATCGTTAAGTCATAGTATCAATTTATAAAAACCACTCTTTGATTGACTTAGAATGGGCGGCAAAAGTTCTACGTACGCCGCTGCATATACAAGGTTTACTACTATAATTGGATACTTATTGATGTTTTGTAATTAGCATAATATTAGTGGTGCAGACGGTTTAACAACATTAAACTCATATACCTCCTAGTTTAGTTTTTCTTAGATGACGACGTAGAATTTATTGTTACGTTTTTTGAACATTTGTAGTTTTGAAAGAGACTTTCATGAAGTCTTCATTTAGTTTTTGTATGTTTATGTAAAATAAACGCACATCATAATTAGAGTGGCGCTTATGTCGCCGGTTTCCTGCTTTGGAGTGGTGATGGAAGCCTTGTGATGCCAGAATTTGACGGAACTTGATTGATAGATGGTTAAAGGCATTTGGCCATCTGGGCTAAAAAAATTTCTTTGAAAGGGTCCCCCAGGTGAAGTGTTTACTTAGGTTGACCGTCTTTTTAGGTTAGGTTAGGTTTTGATCATTTATTTGCTGGTTGGGTCTTCCAGGTGTCGAGGTTCTTCAGGTGCAGAAGTTGCTTTTTGCTAAACAAATTGCATTGGTATTTAGAGGTTTGCTGTTTGGTGGAGTATATGTATTTGCCGAATTTGTGAATTTTTTCTGAAGAAGATTTTTAGGTGTAGGGGTTTCTTAAGCTGACCGTTGTAAGTCTTTCTAGATTGACCAGGAGTCAGAGGTTATTTGGAATAGTTTTTGATTATTTATTTGCTGCTTGGGGCCTCCATGTGCCGAGGACTCCTAGGTTAAAGTAACCGAATCTACAGTAATTTTAGTACAGCGTTGCCGGTTGCACTCATGCTTTTGGTTGTTTTAGCATCTTTTTTTTGCGCTTACATTTTACATATTCTATAGCTCACTTTGTAATGGGATCACTATACCTAGAGTGCAAGGACGCTTTGTGACATCGGTGTTGAGGTAGTCTGTTTTATCAGGACTGGCGTTGGTGTTAGCTTTGTTAACCATTGGACATCGCTGTGGTTGTCTTGTTGGTTCTGCTTTGGTTGTTTGATGGTGCATAGTCAAGCCACTGGCCTCTCTGGTAGATTGTACTAGATTGCTTTGTAGGTCTTATTATTGTGAATGGTTTTTTTGTTGTTGTTTGATTGATTGATGTCAAAACTTTGGCACCCTACCATAAAAAAATAAGTGTTCAATTTGGTAATGGTTATCCTAAAACCAAATCAGAGATTATGCTATGGTCTAGTGAAGTTTTTATTGCATCAGTCAGGCTTCTATTTCAAAAATATAGATCTAGAATTTTTTTATGTAAGATGATTTGTTCTGTGGTTTTGGTTGTTTTTAAGTTTGCGATGAGGATAGTTGACCTTAAGTGACTGTGTTATTGCAGATAGGTCCAATTACATGTCTATCAAGATTGAAAAGGTGACTTTTGCATGCTTTTTTAGTGATTTGCGCTTAGGATTAGACGTAAATTTGTTTTGATGGCTGGTCATGGCCTGATGAGAGGTCGTTTCTATTGTAGTGAACGTTAGTGTTAGGACTGGATTTGTTTCTGTTTTTTTTACCTTTGCAAGGGTTTGTCTTAGATTGATTTGTATGTTTAATAGTTTTTATTACGGTAGAGGTCTTGTGTAAGTCTTATATGTCCAGTAAGTGTGGGTCTTTCTAGACGCGATGGTCTTTTAGTCCTCAAAAGTTGCGGTGAAGATGCAAATGTTAGTTGAGGCTTTAGTGGCAACAGTGCTGGGTACTAATTTGGTGGTGCGATTTCAAAGACCGTTAGTAAACTTTAGGTACTATTGCAATTTAGTGTTTTTGCGCAAGAGATAATTTTTTTGGGGTTTTTGATTTTGAAACCAGAAATGGTTGGTTGGCTCTAACAGGCTATTTGATGCAACCATGCACAAAAAGATAATTTCACATACTACTTTTTTGCCATTTTTGCAAGCGCCGTTTTATTGGCGGTCCGTGCAACTTTAACTAATGTTTTATGGTCAAGCTTGCCCTTACTACATTTTACTGGCTTTTACTCAATTACAAGAAAATTTTAAGCCTATTTCATTGCACAAGAAGAAGATTATTGCTATCTGAGGGTTTTTACGAGCGTTGTTTTATTGGCGGTCCGTGCAACTTTAAATAGTATTTTATAGACAAACTAATTGCTTTCTTGTTTTTACTACATTGAGACACCAGTATCTTACTGATCTCCACTCAATTGCAAAAAGAGTTTTAGCTAATTAAAAATGGCAAGAAGAAGATTATTGCTATCTAGCGGTTTTTGTGAGCGACGTTTTGTTGGCGGTCCGTGCAACTTTTACTAGTGTTGCATGGAAATAATTTACTAATTTTTTGAAAAAACGGGTGCAGTGGCGTAGCTAGGATTTTTGGCCTTACTGCAAAGTATTGCGAAAGGCCTTCTTAGAGACGGTTTTGGAAAAAAGCATACAATTTTTTTAACTTTATTTTGTAATTCTTTTTTTTTCAGGTTTTAAATCGAACAGTAAGCTTGCATAGCTTTATGAATTTCACTGTTTTTTGTGTTCTGCAGAAGTTTGTTGTGAAGATTTACTTTTTTCTTTTTATGCGTGTGACTGAAAAGGGTTCATACTCTAGCGATGAGCTAACGACATATTTAAGAGTCTATTCTGAACTAACTTGGCAGATACTGTTTTACACATAACATTTTTTATCTGATTGTACTCTGAAAGAGTGACTTGGTGTTGCCGGATTCTATCAACCACGTTTACGGAGTAGATATATACGAGATTGCAACTCTTAAAATACGTTGCGTATTGTGATTTGGGGGATTTTATGTTTTTTGTAAGGAAAGACAAAGAAGTTGGCGGGTTTTTTGGGATTAAGAGATTAGTGGTCGATTTGTTTTGGTCTAACACGCCTGACGTGGGGCGGCCGATGGCCAATTATTACAATATAACATAAAAGATTTTTTTTTTCTTTGGCTTGGATTTCTTGCTGCTTTTCTCTACTGTGATGAATTCCTCTTCTGGCGTCGGGGCTTTGGGTAGAGGGGTGATGGTAGGGTTTATAGATTTGAACGAGATTGACTTGTGTCTGTGTGAAAAGACGAAAAAGTTGTAGGGTTTTTGCGGATATGGGATTAGTGGACTGACCTGCTTGGTCTGTCTGACTTATAAAGACCGGCCGGGTTGAAGAATCTTGGCCTTGGTGGCTGAAGGCGTAACTTGCGCTGAAGATGTCTGACGTGGAGCTGATGGCTTATTATTAAAATTAGACAAAAGAGAATTTTTTTTGGCTTGGCCTTTTTGCTTTGGTCTTCCCTGTTAAATTTTTCTACTGAGAATTGGTGTTTTTGGGTTGAGCTGTGCTATCATCTAGCTGAATGCTTATCACCCTTTCATTTCAGAGGTTATTGATTCTATCGGATTTTTAGCGGTTTTTTTGAAGTCTGGGCTGATGCGTCCGATGACGTGGTGGTTGACAGGAGTTGGCTTGGAGTCTTTTCTCAAATGTTTTTAGTTCCAACTTGATATAGGCTACGTTTTGAGTCTTGTTGCTTTTGGAATTTTTTGTTGAGGGTTTCTTTCAGTGCGTATCTTTGATTTGCATTATCTAGGCGGATTTGTTTGTGTTCATCCTTATGCAGGTTGATCTAGTACCTAGAATTTTAAGCAATTTTTCTATTTGGGCGGACACATGGGCGTAGTTAGGATTTTTGGGCTTTTTTGCAAAGTTTTGAGGAAGGCTTTACTAAAGACGGTTTTGGAACAAAAATTGTACAATTTTGTAATTTTTTTTCAAAATTTTTGAACTAAACGTTGGTTGGTTGGAAGCAAGAACATCAGGGTAAGATGAAGAGTGGAAGAGAATTTTATTTTTCTATTATTGCCTGCCTAAGACTTTCTGGTGAAGGGTTATTCTGTGTTACCGTTCTTGGTACCTGGAGGCGACCAGTTAAAAACAAAACACTCCGGAGATAATGTAATTGGTGCATCAACTCCGCTCAATAAATCCCCACTTGAGTCTGCAGGGAGTTTTTAGACTTTTTGTGTGAAGACTTTTTTAGGCGCAATGACTGTCACGTGGCTTTGGGTTGTGGTGCTAGACCTGTGGCTGGTTTGTTTTGTTGGACAGTGTTCCTCAGGCGCAATCAAACTTTTTTTGGACTACAGGTTTCCGTTTCTGCAACATTGCTACGTTTTCGAGTTGTTGTCCTGTAGTTTTCAGATAGTTATTTTGTTGTCCCATTTTTGCTAAAGTAAACTAGATTATGCTCCTGGATCTATCTGTGTGTGCACTACGGACGTAGTTTGGTATGTTTTTGCACGCTCACAGGTAAATGGGCTAACTTGGATTCAATCAATGTGTGCGTTGGTGGTGATGTTTCTGGTCTTGACTCTGGTTTGGCTGATGTTCTGCTAGATGATGTTGGTTTGACTGGTGATTTGCTTTGACCGATTAACTGAAAAATTAATTTTTTTATTTTGTAATAGCCCGGATGAGCTTCTGCTTCTTTGATTATTTAGTTTTGATGTGGTATTAACTACTTCAACTTTTTGTAATTCCTCCCAGGTTGGATTTTTTAAGAAAAGCGTTGATTTAGAGCCAACTACTCTAAGAGAAAGAAGAAAAGTGGAAGATACTTTTGTCCTTTTATTAATGCCGACGTACAACCTTCTGGTGAAGGGTTATCTCGTGTTACCCTCTTTAAGACTTGGAGGCGACCAGTTAGGGACTAATCACCCCGGAGATGTATTTGGTGCATCAACTCTTTGCAATAGATCTCCGCTGGAGTCTGCAGAGATTTCTTGGGTTTTAGTGTTTGTTTTTGCATGAACAGTTTTTAAGTGCAATGAGTATAACGAGGTTTTCGGTTGTGATGCTAGACCCGAGATAGGTTTGGGGGTTTGCTTCATGGCGGCATCACCTGGTTTAACTTTTGTAGTTCTTCCTTAGGTGGAATTTTTAAGAAAAAGAATTTTATGTCATGTGCATTGTACAGTTGGACTTTGGCAAAGTAGCTGACTGCTCTTTATTTAACTACAAGAAACTTTAAAGCCATCTCTAAGGGGCAAGAAGAAGACCAAGGTTAGAAGGACAATGGAAGATATCAGTCCGACTTGCACTGCCGCCAGCATAAGATCTGCTGGTAAAAGATTATTTTGGGTCAAAATAGTTCTAGTTTTTTTTTTAGGGTGAGCAAAAAACGTTAGGCAAAAGACGATACTAGCCGTATTGTTACGGTTGTGCTTCAATTACATGATTAAATATCCTTTGGCAAGACAGACCAGGAACAAAGATGCAAGGGCACCGCAGACGCTAGCAATGAATTTAAATACGAAAGTTCTTGAAAATTCAAATCTTATAGCTCACTAAAATATTGAAGTTGATGTAGAGAGAGTTCTTAAAGATTACCAGATCAATTGGGTTTTGGGGTGTGAGAAAGTACATTGAAGTTGAGGTTGAGATCTTTGAGCATGCTGTGCACTGGCATTTGGAGTTGCACAACAGCTACAAAAGATTGTTAAGCTTACACTGGCTGGTGAGGCTTTATGTACAATTATGACATTACAATTTGTTGGTTCTATGCTATATACTATAATAACCAATTGAGCTGTATTTAATAATTACAAAAAAGTACGCTGGAACGATGGCAGGCCGTAGCAGTAATGTGCTGATGTGAGAAGACGAGATGTTCCTGATTCGAACGAAGAGCAGTGGCGAAATAGAAAGAAAACAGTTTTTCTTCTACGATGGAATGATGTGATTGCATAAAATATTAGCTGACAACGGTTGAAAGAAATTGGCGGCAAGCTGCATTGGCCCTTAAAGTGAAAATACAACTTGAATTAATTAATAAACGACGTCTACGCTCGGTGTGGTGGTTGAGTGGTTAAGTGTTTGTTGCGTAAGTTATAAAAAAAACAACTGGGCATTATACAAGTTTAAAAAGCATTTAGTATAAACGAATTAATCAAAATGGCGCGATGACAGCAAACAATTATAATATAATTAAACTCATTGGATCTTTGGTTAGATCAATGCAAGAGTTCTAATTGTTTAAATCTTTTTTATATCAGCATTTAAAAAAAACTTTCTTAATTTGGCCCACTTTGACCATGTATAATCTTGTGTGATTTTTTACTATTGATAAATTGTAATAAGCTTTTGTCTTTTTAATTTAATTAAATAACAAAAATAATTCATTTAAAAACCAGAAACTTTTTTGCTTAATATTAATTAAAATATATACAATAATACAAACTTAAATTTAAATTCACAATCACATTGTTTTGAAATTTTCCATAACGAATATAAAATGATCGGCATTGTTTTGGTGACAGCAAGCTGCTACATCTCACTTCATATTCTCCTACTACATCACTAGTAGTTATAAGTAAACAGCTGAGTATAGTATGCGTTAGCTACGTGCTCTGTAAATTTGACTAATTTTGCATATTAAATTGCATTTACCAATTACCCGTGTGAGTGAAACCAAGTGTTTAATTAAATGTGCTACAAACTGTGCTCGAATTGGACCAAACTCTATTAAATAATGATGGATGGCATTACGGTAGAATAACTTAAGGTTAGATATTTTATTGCAAATATTTACATATGCTTTGTTTATAGAATAATTATAATATAACTGTCATTTCAGTTATATGTTTAATTGCATATCTGTGGAATCTGCGAAATTCTGCGAAATGTACTTTCTAAATAAATACATTACTTTGCCCTTTTCATACACTTTTTTTTGCTCTATATGGTTGAGTACATTTCACCGTGAATAATATACACAGTTCATATCTTGGTTGTGTAATTTGCATACTGTATTTTTATTTGATATTGCTCATGAAAGAGCATGTTGTGTGCATTTAATGCACATAAAGAGAAAATTATATTTGGCTAGTGGGAGTCTTATCTTATTTTTTATGGACTGTTCTATTTTTTATTTTGATTTATATTATTATAATAGTTGATTGTTGTTGGCATTTGTGACCCAAAATATTAATAAATGCATGTAGGATGGTGATATAGATAGAAGTTTATTAGGTTGATTAATGATCAATCGTATACTACTACTATTTTTGTTGTTGTGATTTTTATAGTTTATTTGACCATGGATGTCTCAAAAAACTTTTAATGGTTGTTTTTTATCAATAAATAAATTTATTACAATAAAGTAAAAGGTTAAGGTTTTATATTTATTGTGTTCAGTATTTTTTTCTTTGCATATTTAACATTCTGGTTTTATTGTTTGTACAACTCAGTACTATAATCAATTCAACTTCAAGAACATAAAACAGTAAACAGCGTTTAGCACCCAAGCAATGCACGTAAAGTTTACTTTTGATTTTGTTTCTGTATAGATAGATTTTAATTTTTGAAAATTTTTTTTTGCTGAGACAGATGTCCCAGAAGTTCTTCCAAAGCGAAAAGTTTTTTTCTTTTAAGAAAGTTTGACTTTTACTCTTGCACTGCTGGACGTTTTTTTTGGATTTCTATTTATATATTTTGTATTTTGATTACGTGCTTTTGTTTTGGCGTATTTATCGGTTTTACTTTTGGATGGATTTGTTTCTACGGTAAGCTACCGACCTCAGTAGATTTTCTAGCAATGTGTAATTGTTTTTTCTCTAGCAATTAAAACAATGTTAACTTTTATATTTAGTAGGCTAAAGTTTTTTGCCTTGATTTAGATAGGTTTTGGGTGACGAGCAGTCTTGGTCAAAATTCGAAGAGTTTGGGAGAGTATTAGATATTTTTTGGTTTACTTTGTAAATTTTTTTCTAGATTTTGATTGGTTTCTGTTTTGATAGTCTTGTTATAATATAAATTTATTGATTTTTGGGACGAGTGAACAGCAAAATATCTTGCTTTTGGTTTGGTCTCGGCAGTGATGAAATAACAAATTTTGGCAAAAGTTTGAGCGATTTTTGTAGTCATGTGAAAATAACTTACATTCTAGTGAGCGACGAGGATGCGGTTGTTTCTACGGTAAGTCAATGATTTGGTAAGTGCTTTCTTATAGTTTGTGGGTCCAGGCGCGATTTGTTGCACTTGGTTAGTAAAAAAAATGCTGTTTCCGTACCGACACAAAAAAAAATTGATTTTCTGATGGTTAAAAGTACATATTTTGGCAAGCCAGGTGGACTTAATTGCTTTTACGGCTGGTCACCGACTCTTTTTTAAACAGGAAGTTTGTGGATCAAGAGCTTATCTTTTGTCGATTGAAGAAAAATTGGTTTTTGGTTCTTGATCTTTGCTGTTCTTTGTCAAACAGGTTGATATTTGCAGCTTTAGCTTTGATAACTGCAGCCATGTTTTGCATAATTTTAATCTAATTTATCACATACAAATATGGTTACACGATTTTGAGTTAGCCCGTCTTCTATCTATCTTCTTTAAAGTTTGATTTTGTTACATGTGCACTGCATACGTGCACATATGCTTGTGTTTCCTGATAACGATTCTAATTTTTTCAGTTACTTTTGTGTGGCTTGGTCTTTAAAAAAATTTATATTTCTGATTTACTCACTAAAAGTATGGGAAGCGCTTGGTAGGCTTCTTTGAGGCAGAGTATAAGTCTAGTCTGTGTTAGCCATGTTTCAAGTGCTTCACAAGCGATGCATCGTATGAGCGATTTTATGTCAATTTTATGCGATTTACTTTATTTTTTTTAAATAAACTGTGTAAATGTACTAATTTTATGCAGTATATAGGTTTTCTGAGCGATTTTTTTACTTTATTTGCTGTTAATTAACTTTACAAACAAATTAGTTTTATTTAAAACATAGGTTTTCTGAGCGATTTTATGTCTATTTTATGCGATTTTACCTAAATCTTGTAAGAACACCTACATTTTATGCAAATTATGGGTTTTCTGAGCGAGTTTATATCTATTTTATGCGATTTTACCTAAGTTTTTTTTAATAAGTTTTGAGAATACATTAGTTTTGTGCAAAACAGGTTTTATGGGCGATTTTATGTCAATTTTACTTGATTTTCTTTTAATGAACTGTGAAAATACTTCAATTTTATGCAATTTATAAGGTTTTGGAGCGATTTAACTTGAATTTTTTTTAATAAACCTTGAAAACGCATCAGTTTTGTGCAAAACATAGATTTGTTGAGCGAATTTATGTTATTTTTATGCGATTTTACTTGATTTTCTTTTAAGAAACTGTAAAAACACATCAATTGTATGCTGTATATAGGTTTTATGAGCAATTTTATTTGAATTTTTTTTATTAAACTTTTAAAAATCTTAGTTTTATACCAAATAAAGGTTTTTTGAGAGATTTTATGTTAATTTTATGCGATTCATTTAATTTTTTTGAATAAATTGTGTAAACACATCAATTTTATGCAGTATATAGGTTTTCTGAGCGGTTTTTTTAATATTTTGTGGTAATTATTTCTAAAAACAAATCAGTTTTATTCAAAATTTAGGTTTTCTTAGCGATTTTATGTCTATTTCTGCGATTTTACCTAAATTTTTGTAAGACCACATATTTCTTATGCAAAATATGGGTTTTCTGAGCGAATTTATGTTAATTTTATGCAATTTTTCCTAATTTTTTTTAATAATTTTTAAAAATACATCATTTTATGCAATATAGGTTTTATGGGAGATTTTATGTCAATTTTACTTGATTTTTTTTAATAAACTGTGAAAATAAATCAATTTTATGCAATATATAGGGTTTTGGAGCAATTTCACTTCAATTTATTTTAATAAAAGCACATTAGTTTTATGCAAAACAGGGTTTTTGAGCGATTTTATATCAATTTTGCCAACATTTATTTTTTAATAAACTGTGAAAACCCATCAGTTTTATGCAATAAATAGGTTTTCTGACCGATTTTACTCGAATATTTTTTAATAAACTCTGAAAACATATTAGTTGTATGCCTAACATTGGTTTTTTGAGCGATTTTATGACAATTTTATTTCGAGTAGATAAACTTTATGAAAAATATGGTTATTCTGAGCGATTTTATGTCAATTTTGTCTACATTTCATTTAATAAACTTAAAAACACATCAGTTTTTTGCAATAAATAGGTTTGGTGAGCGATTTTTAAGAAATTTATTTGAATAAGTGTGTAAACAACACCAATTTTATGTGTTATATAAGTTTTCTGAGCGATTTTACTTTATTTTCTGTTAATTATTTTTGAAAACAAATCAATTTTAATCAAAACATAGGTTTTTTGAGCGATTTTATGTCTATTTTATGCTATTTTATCTAAATTTTTTGTAAAAACAGGTACATTTTATGCATTATATGGGTTTTTTGAGCGAGTTTATGTCAATTTTATGCAGTTTTGGCCATTTTTTTTAAAAATAAATTTTGAAAACAAAATTTTATGAAAAACATAGTTATTTTGAGCGATGATTTTATGATCATTTGTGTGATTTTACTTGAATTTCTTCTAAGAAACTGTAAAAACACATCAAGTTTATGCAATATATAGGGCTTATAAACTTTGAAAATACATTAGTTTTATGCAAAACATAAGTTTTTTGAGCGATTTTATGCGATTTTACATAACTTTTTTTTAATAAACTGCGAACAGGTTTTATGAGCGATTTTATTTTAATTTAATTCGATTTATTTTTATTTTCTTTTAATAAACTGGGAAAACACACTAATTTTGTGCAACTAGTAGGTTTCCTGAGCGATTTTACCTTATTTCTTTCAATAAACTTAAAAAGTATATTAATTTTATGCAAAACATAGATTTTGGGAGCGATTTTATATCAATTTTAAGCGATTTTGCTCAAATTTCTTTTAATAAACTTTGAAAACACATCAATTTTGTACAATAAATAACTTTTTTGAATAATTTAACTTGAATTTGTTTTAATAAATCTTAAAAACATATTAGGTTTATTTAAATTATAGGTTTTCTGAGCGATTTTATGTCAATTTTATGCGATTTCACCTAACTTTCTTTTAATAAACTGCGAAACACATTAATTTTGTGTAACTTGTAGGTTTCCTGAGCGATTTTATTTCACTTCTTTCAATAAACTTTTAAAACTTATTAGTTTTATGCAAAACATGGATCTTTTGAGCGATTTTATGTCAATTTTCACTAATTTTTTTTATTAAACTTTGAAAACACATCAGTTTTATGCAAAACATTGGTTTTCTCAGCGATTTTATATAAATTTTACTCGATTTTGCCCAATTTTTTTTAATAAACTTTTGAAGTTTTATATCAGATGGGCGATTTTATGTCAATTTTACTTGATTTTATTTAATAAACTATGAAAACACTTCAGTTTTATGCAATATTAAGGAGCACATTATTAGGTTTTTGAGCGATTTTAAATTTTACCTAATTTTTTTTAATTAAACTATGAAAACATCAGTTTTATGAAATAAATAGGTTTTCTGAACGATTTTAGTTGAATTTTTTTCAATAAACTTGGATACATAAGTTTTGAGCGATTTTATGTAAATTTCAAGCGATTTTTTAAAATAAATTTTGAAAACACACCAATATTATGAAAAACATGGGTATTCTGAGCGAGTTTATATTAATTTTATGCAATTTTACTTACATTTCTTTTAATAAATTGTAAAAACAGCAGTTTTATGTCATAAATAGGGTTGGTAAGCGATTTCAATCAAATTTCTTTAAATAAACTTTGAAAACGTATCAGTTTTATGAAAAACAGGTTTTTTTGAGCGATTTTATGATATTTTTTTGCGATTTTACTTGAATTTCTTTTGAGAAACTGAAAAAACACATCAATTTTATTCAATATTTAGGTTTTATGAGCGATTTTACTTGAATTTCTTTTATTAAACTTTGAAAATACATAAGTTTTATGCAAAACATAGGTTTTCTGAGCGATTTTATTTTAATTTTATGAGATTTTACCTAACTTTCTTTTAATAAACTGCGAAAACACATTCATTTTGTGTAACTAGTAGGTTTCCTGAGCGATTTTACTTTATTTCTTTTAACAAATTTTAAAAGCATATTAGTTTTATACAAACATGGGTTTTCTGAGCGATTTTATGTGAATTTTAACTAAATTTTTTTTAATAAACTTTGAAAATCATATCCAATATTTAGGTTTTATGAGCGATTTTACTTGAATTTCTTTTATTAAACTTTGAAAATACATAAGTTTTATGCAAAACAGATTTTTTGAGCGGTTTTATATCAATTTTAAGCGATTTTGCCCTAATTTTTTTAATAGACTTTGAATTAAAAAAAAAATAACTTGTGATTTCACTTCAATAAATCCTTAAAGCACATTAGGTTTATGCAAATTATAGGTTTTTTGAGTCTTTTGTATATTTTTGGACTGGGAGGGATTTATTCTCACCAGCGTCTACCGCCCACCGGTATGCCGTGTAGCCGTAGCATTGGTAAGTGTGGCTTTGTGCATTTTTTGCGGTCTTTTGCTTGTACTCGACGGTAACGCAAAGCCTGCATCACATCAGCTTTGATGAACTTGGGTATATTCCTGATTACGTACTTTAGTGTCTTTTTAAGATTTTATCGGCCACGTTTACTGCGCGGTTGATGGTTATTTTCAGTGACTTTGATATACGGATTAATCCCGAATAGTGATGGGCGGAGGGCAACATCTGCCAGCGCTCTCTGTGGGTGCTGGTGGAGTTGTGGGAGGACCTAGGGCGCTGGTAGTCGGACAAGAGTTGGCCGACTGCGTCTTAGAGGCTGGCCTTTGTGGCGCTGATGGCCTATAAGAGCATGTAGTTAAAGAGGGCTCATCCGATTTCTTCCTTAACTTTTTAAACATTTTTTTTCTTGTATCAGGATGTATCTCTCTTCTGTGGTGGAAGTTGACATTGCGGTCTTGGTGGATCTTCATATTTTTCTTTTCGGAGGATGCGGTGTTAGGACAACCGGCGGCAGGTTTTTTGACGGACGTCTGAGCGGGTTTTTTGCTGGCTTGCTGGTCTGGACCTGGGTTGCTGAGTAGGACATCTTTATCGGGGCTTTTTTGGTGGAAGACGAGGTTGAAGTTATAGGGGTGGGCAATTCACTGACGGCGGTTTTTATGCGGGTTATTTTAGCATCTTTTGCGTTGCGCCTTATTGGTTTGACTTGCTTTTTGTGGTCGTCTTTTTATATTGTTTCTCTACTAGGGACATGATCTTTTTGGCCTGCTTATCAGCTTTTTGTTCTTTTTGAAGTTGAAGTTCTTACTGGAAAGAAATTTGAATTAATTAATTAAATGATTAATTTATTCTAATTGAATGAATGAACTTTTTGTTTTTAAGAGCTTTATATGTCATCCTCTACATCAGATTATTATCTTCAGTGGTAGACTCAAGGGCAGTTTGCTAGCACTGTTTTGTGTGCTTTTATTGTCTTCTTTTGTTTGTTTTTTGTGCTTTTTTTGGTTTCTCTGGGAAGACCCATTCGATACTAGTTTAGTTGATTGTTTTCTATATCTCACCATGGATTCACCGATTAAGCTCGATTTGGTTGGCTGGATTATGAGATTTTTTAGTTTCTCTAAGGAGACCTACGCGATTTGATGCTATTTTAATTCTATTGTAAGTGATCTGATGATCTCTTCTATGACATAAGAGAACAAGGACCAGTCGGTCTTGTAGACTAACTTGACTTTCTACTCTTATTTCCTATAAACATCTAATACTAAGTTGTAGTTAAAATAGTTATTGACTAAAAGCAGCTTTAGCTATGGCTTGTTTGAGTAAAGCGTCGTCAGAAAATTCTTGTGATAAGTTGGCATGTTTGGCTTAAGTATGCTATGGGAGTACCCCAATAGTACTTTGTCTTTGATCATGGACATTGCAAGTTGAGATAAACTAAAACCAGTTTTATCAGTTTCATTATTGCATTATCTTATATTGCAAGAGATTTTTTGATTACGCTTGACGTTCCCCGTCTCTGTGTTCCAAATGTATTACCCAAATATGTAGAAGAGCTTGATATGTTTTACGAAAAAAATTGCAAAAGTTAACTTTGAATAGCATTGCATCGATGTTGTTTTTGAAGAAGAATGCTTGTAGTTTCTATTTTGTTGGGTTTAATTGATTTATTTTCTGATTTTGTTTTTTTATACGTTTGAACAATTGCGAAGAAGCGTGGAGTTTTTAAACTATTGTATTTGTTTAGGAAGATTTAACTACTTGCAGATAGCGTGTGACGTCATTCGTGGGCATAGAATATTGTTATGTTGGCTTCACTATGCGACAAGCGGAAAATAGCACATTTTAGTTCTAGTAGATTCAAAAGCAGATAGGAAAGGAAGAAGAACGTTATTATTAGGCGTGTTTAGCTATTATATGGTTACTGTAACTTGGCTTGGTTGGGGAGTTGAAGACTGATATTTGTTTGTGTACTGAACAGTGTGATCTTCTTGACATACAACATATTTAGGTGGACGCAAGCGTATGTGACATTACACTTGTTTGCAGAATGTCTCAACTTTTGACATCTGGGGGCATTGGCTGACAATTTTTCACTCTCTACTTTGATATCGAGGTTATAGATATATTTGATATTATATGGTTTTTGGCCGTATTGGGGTGTCCGGTATATAATATGGTAAATACTCTGTTTTTTCTTCCTTTTATGACATTGAAGTAATTCCACCGCAGTATCTGATTTGGATTCGTGGTTATCATTTGTGTTCACTGACGAATTATTATCTAATAAGGAGGATGTTTCCATCAATGCGTGGAAATTGGTGGTAGTTAAGGGGTCGGTTGAACTATTCCTGAAGTTTAAAAAATATTGATAAAAATTTAATTCTAATAAAATAAAACTTGAAAATATATTTAGTTTTTAATTTTTTGTTTTTTAATGTTTACCATATGCTTTTTAAAATAAATAAATCTTAGTATTATTAAATTAAATAAATGTTTCCATAAAAATCCGGTCTCTAGTTATAATATATGCGCTATAAATAATGGAATAATTTGATTATTGTATTGTGTCTTCTTTACCCGGTGGATATAATCCCATACAGCATTCCATTGCCCAAATAAGGTAAACCCTAAAGGAAGGAATTGAATGCCCCTAGCAAATTGTACATTACGTTTTTGTGTTTATATAGTTCACATAATAGCAAGATCATTTGTTGTTAGTGTGTAATTTTCGACAATAGCCAGTTATTTTATATAGCTTATAGCGTTCTTTTAGAGACGGAACGCGGAATTGCAAGTCATAGTAAATACTTGAAACCGTTATTTAATTATACGTAATCTCTTCACTGGGATGGTTTTGACCATTTAGATAGATGTGATTATAGTCGATCATTAACAAGTGGTTTAGTAAGGCAGGAGTTTACCAGCAAACACATAAAACATTGTATGTTATGTAGTTTTGGTATGACACAGTTCCTTTATTTCTTTTCTTGGTTAGTGTTAGAAAAAACATTATAAATGTACGCTTCGCGATCCGGCAAGTACAGCCAGCAAATATTTCACGTCAGGATATAAAAGATTTATTACTTTCTGGAAGGAGTAGGTTGCAATGCACAATATGTGTTTCAGCTTAACAATGCATCCAACCAAACACCAGAAATTATTTCTTTTTTTACTTATGAGTGGCCCACCCAAAAAAAATGTTTTGTTGGTTTCTTTACAATACGAAACAAAAGATGCGCTTTTCATATTAAACAAAGAACATGTAAAGTAATATAAAGAGACTACCTGAAATTAATGAGCTACACCGATACCGACAAGTAAATTCATGTTTGTCCCCAATACCAATTAAAAACTGGAATTTATTTTTAATTAATATGTTGAAATGACATATGGCATAAGAGAGTAAACCGCTTCAGTTTTAATTATAAACAAATTAACAATGAATGCTAGAATAATTTTTATGATTTGTTTTATTATTAGACTGTGCATACAATATTTTTAGAACATTGTATGCTGGTAGCGCTACCGTGTTTTAAATAATATAATAATGATAAATCAGGCTGCGGATACATTGTAATAGTTCTACAATCTGTTTTTTGAATTATTTTACGATTTTTTAATGAAATATATATAATTTATGTTATGTTGGTAGCGCTACCGTATCCTAAAAATTTTAATAATGTTTAATTAAGCTGCGGATACTTTGTAACACTTTTTTAAACTTTTGTTTGAATTAATTTACCATTTTTTATGAAACATGTAGTTTATGTTATGCTGGTAGCGCTACTGTGTTTTAAAAAGTCCAATAATATTTAATCAAGTTGCTGATAGATACATTATAACAGTTTTTCAGTATAGTTTATATTCTCGGAGAGCTACCGTATGCTAAAATGTATAATAATGTTTAATCAAACTTATGATACATTGTACTTGTTCTCTAATTTTGTTTTTTGAATCATTTTTTTTTATAAAACATGGTAGCGCTACCTTGTTCTAAAAAGTATAATATTATTTAATCATTAAATGATTTTTGTTGAAAATATAGAGAATTTTTTTATGATGTGGTAGCTCTACCGGGTTTTGAAAACTATGTTAATATTTAATTAAATTGCTTTAGTTTCTAAAATAAACTTATACATCAATTTTGGTACAAATTTAGACAGTTATGATAATGCAAGTAGTGCTACCAGATTTAAATATAAAAATGTAGAAAATTTTGATTATGTGGTAGTACTAGCGAGTTTTAAAAAGTATGATAATATTTAATTAAACTACTTTGGTTTTAATAAACTAATAAATTGATTTTAGTAAAAATTTTGGTATGGTATTGATAATTCTGATGTTGCTAGTAGCGCTACCGTATATTAAGGATGATAACGAAAGTAGTAAAAAACATAAAACGTGCTTACTGATATTATTGTCGAGGACTCTCTAAACTGTTTTATGAATTAGTTTTGGTAGAATTAAGATAATTCTGGTATTGCTAGTAGCGCTACCGCAGTTAACAATGTTTGTAAATAATTGTATTAAATCAAGACTGGTGATAACAGTGGAGCATTCAAAAAACATCTTTTGGGTGCTAAATGATTATTTATTAAAACATTTTGTGATTCAAGTAGCGCCACCGTATCCTAAAAAATATGATAATGCTTAATTAGATTCACAAAAAATTTCAAATAGCTCTCTGAACTGGTTTTAAATGAGTTTTTGTGAAAGTTTAGTTTTGATGATGTAGGAGTTCTACCGGATTTTTTAAATTGCTTGTTTTTTTCAAAATAAATTAATTTTGGTGAAAATCTGGATGGTTATGTAATGTCAATCGATTGTCAATATGAAAGTCGAATGTCTTAATTCTCATACACAATATTATAATCAAAATGAGTCACAGAGGAGACGGTAGACCAGCACCACCAATTCCACCATCCAGAGGTTGTGGACTACACTAACGCTCTATAACTGAGCTATCTCACCGTTAATTAAAAAAAAAACATTGAGTATTTAGTAACGATTTTTTAAGAAAACATAGTTTTTGTAATGAAAGTAGCGCTACCGTATCCTAAAATCTATAATAATGTCTAATTAAGCGGCTAATATATTCTAAATAGCTGTCCAAATTGATTTTTAATCATTTTAGGTAAAAATATAGAGATTTTTGATAATGTGGTAGCTCTACCGGGTTTTAAAAAGTATTATAATGTTTAATTAAATTGCGTTGGTTGCTAAGATAAACTAATGCATTAATTTTGGTAAAAATGTGGACGGTTATGATAATGCTAGTATTTATACCAGGTTTAAATTGAAAATATATACCATTTTGATTGAACTAGTAGCGCTACTTTGCTGTAAACACATAATTTGATAAATATTGACAGCATGAGAGAATTAAATACTTTACATGCTTTATGTTATTGTTGATGACTCTCCAAACTGCTTTTTTTAATTAATTTTGGTGTAATTTATAATTCTGATGTTGCCAGTAGCGCTACCGTATATTAACAATGTTTTCAAATACTTAATTTTATTAAATGCACTTAAAATGTTGTTTTTGAGTTTTGACGATTTTTTATGAATTTTATATATTTTTTGTTATACTGGTAGCGCTACCGCATTTTAAAAAATATAATAATATTTAATTAAGCTGCTAATACATTTGAACTATTTTACAAACTGTTTTTTATTTATTTTGGTGAATTTAGATAATTCTTCTGTTGCTAGTAGCGCTATCGTAATAAAGCTGATGATTATCTTTTAAGCATTAAACTTTTTTTTTTAAATATATTCTAGCTTTCCAAACTGATTTTAAATAGTTTTTGGAGGAAATATAAGAGTCTTTCTATGACGTGGTAGTTCTACCGGGTTTAAAAAAATATGATGATATTTTATAAACTGATTTGGTTTCCAAAATAAACTAAATTTAAATTGAAATTATAGACATTTTTGATTGTCCTAGTAGCGCTACCGGCTGCACAACACGCTTCTTGATGAATATCGACAGCATTGAGAAAACAATATTTCCAAATACATAATTTTATTGAATCTAAGATAGAAGAGCACCTACAATTTTGTTTTTGAGCTTTAACGATTTTTTATGAATTTTACATAATGTTTGTTATACTGGTAGCGCTACCGCATCCTAAAAAGTATAATAATATTTAATAAAGAAGCTGTTGATACATTTGAACAGTTTTCCAAACTATTTTTTAAACTTATTTTGGTGGAATTTAGATCATTTTTATATTTTTGTTTAATTAATCAGTCGATTTCTAGCAGCTTTTCAAACTGATCTAAATGGTTTTTGGAGGATATATAGAGACTTTTTATGACGTGGTAGTTCTACCGGGTTTTAAAAATATGATAAAATTTAATAAACTGATTTGGTTTCTAAAATAAACTAAATTTATTTAGTTGTGATAATGCTAATAGTGATATCAGATTTAAATTGAAAATATAGACATTTTTGATTGTCCTAGTAGCGCTACCGGCTGCACAACACGCTTCTTGATGAATATCGACAGCATTGAGAAAATCATTTGCTAATTATTGTATTGCCGCTGATTCTTCAAACTGCTTTTTTAATTAATTTTGGTGTAATAATAGATAATTTTAATGTTGCTAGTAGCGCTACCGTGTGTTAACAATGTTTCCAAATACATAATTATATTATATCAATGATAGAAGAGTGTTTAAAATTTTGTTTTTGAGTTTTATCAATCTTTTTATGAATTTTGTACAATTTATGTTATACTGGTAGCGCTACCGTATCCTAAAAAGTATAATAATATTCAATTAAGGTTGATACATTTGAACAGTTTTCCAAACTGTTTTTTAAATTTAATTTGGTGGAATATAGATAATTCTGATGTTGCTAGTAGCGCTACCGTGTGTTAACAATGTTATTAAATCAAAGATAGAAAAGTATCTACAATTTTGTTTTTGAATTTTAACGATTTTTTATGAATTTTACATAATTTTTGTTATACTGGTAGCGTAACCGCATCCTAAAAAGTATATTTAATTAAGCTGTTAATACATTTGAACAGTTTTTCAAACTATTTTTAAACTTATTTTGGTGGAACATAGATAGTTTTTATATTTTTGTTTAATTACGCAGTCGATTTCTAGCAGCTTTTCAAACTGATTTTAAATGGTTTTTGGAGGATATATAGAGACTTTTTATGACGTGGTAGTTCTACCGGGTTTTAACTGATTTGGTTTCCAAAATAAACTAAATTTGTTGTTTAGTTGTGATAATTCTAACAGTGGTACCAGATTTAAATTGAAAATATAGACATTTTTTATTGTCTTAGTAGCGCTACCGGCTGCACAACACGCTTCTTGATGAATATCAACAGCATTGAGAAAATCATTTGCTAATTATTGTATTGCCGCTGATTCTTCAAACTGCTTTTTTAATTAATTTTGGTGTAATAATAGATAATTTTAATGTTGCTAGTAGCGCTACCGTACATTAACAATGTTTCCAAATACATAATTATATTATATCAATGATAGAAGAGTATTTAAAATTTTGTTTTGTCAATCTATTTATGAATTTTGTACAATTTATGTTATACTGGTAGCGCTACCGTATCCTAAAAAGTATAATAATATTCAATTAAGGTTGATACATTTGAACAGTTTTCCAAACTGCTTTTTAAATTTAATTTGGTGGAATATAGATCATTCTAATGTTGCTAGTAGCGCTACCGTGTGTTAACAATATTTTCAAATACATAATGTTATTAAATCAAAGATAGAAAAGCACTTACAGTTTTGTTCTTTGAGTTTTAACCAACATAATTTTTGTTATACTGGTAGCGCTACCGCATCCTAAAAAGTATAATAATATTTAATTAGCTGTTCATACATTTGAACAGTTTTTCAAATTCCTTTTTAAATGAATTTTGTTGGAATATAGATAAATTTGCTGTTGCCAGTAGCGCTACCGTATCAAAGCTGATGATGATAGTAAAGATCTAGAAAAATCAAAAACAATTTTTCAAATTTTTTATTGTTTAATTAAGCTGTCGATATATTCTAAGCTTCTAAGTAGCTCACCAAACTGATTTTAAGTAATTTTTGGAATTATTTTATTGAATATTGGTAGCTCTACCGGATTTTAATTTTTTAAAAGTTGTGTATTTAATTTTCAAAATAAATTAAATTTGAGAGGATGTGATAATGGTAATGGTGCTAACAGATTTAAATTGAAAATGTAGACAATTTTGATTGTGCTAGTAGCGCTACCGTTTTCTACACATTTGATAAATATTGATATTTTGAGAAAATTAATTGCCTTACCGCTAAATTTATAATTGCTTTTTGGTGAAATATGGGTAATTTTGAGATTGCTAGTAGCGCTACCGTATATTATCAAGTTTTCAAATACATTTATTAACTTAAGCTTGAGGACGATAGTATAAAAAAACATATTTATAATATTAAATAATTGCTCAGTAATGCAAGTAGCGCTACCGTATTCTAAAACGTATAATAATGTTTAAATACGCTGTCGATATATTCTAAGCAGGTCTGCAAACTGATGGTTTAAATGGTAGTGCTAGCAAATTTAAACTAAAAATATAGACAATTTTTATTGTGCTAGTAGCTCTACTTTTTTTGCACAACATACTTCTTAATTAATATTGACAGCGACAGAAAAAGATTTAACTCACATACTTGCAAATGTTATTACCGCTGACTCTCCAACCTACTTCTTGAATTAATGTTTGTGGAATGAAGATAGTTCTGAAGTGCTGGTAGCGCTACCGTATATTAACAAAGTTTACAAATTAATTTTATTAAATCATGGCTCAAATTCATATTTTTTGTGAAAAAAATATAGTAAATTGTTTTTTATTATTTCATGAACAATTCTGATTGTACTAGTAGCGCTACCGTACACAAGACACTATTTGATCAATACTGGCAGCATTGAGAAAATCAATTGTCTCACATGCTTACATATGCTATTACAGATGATTTTTCAAACTAACTAATTTTTTTGGAATTTAGACAATTCTGATTGAACTAGTAGCGCTACCGTGTCGCTTAATACACTTTTTGATAAATAGCATAGAAAAATGAATTATTTTACGTAATGTTATTGCTACTGACTCTTTGAGTTAATTTTGCTGGAATACAGATAATTCTGATGTTGTAGTAGCGCTACCGTATATTAATGTTTTAAATATTTATTAAAATCACGGCTAATGATGACAGTAGACTACCTAAAAAAAGATTTTAGGATTAAATGATTTTTTATGAAAATATCTACAATTTTTCTAATGCAAGTAGCGTTACCGTATCCTAGAAATTATAATGAGGTTCCATTAAGCTGCCAATATATTCTAAGCTGATTCTAAATGATTCATGTTGAAAATTTAGGTTTGGTAGCTCTACTGGATTTTGTAAAGTATGATAATATTTAATTAAACTGCTTTGGTTTTTAAAATTGAGTTTTTGTAGTTCTCTAAAATGGTTTTAAGATAATAAATAAATTTTGTTGAAATTGTAAACAATTTTATTGCTATAGTAGCGCTACCGTATATCAGTAATGGCCGATGGTGACTGTAGAGCATCTAAAAAACATTGAACAATTTTTTTTATGAAAACATGCAAGTAGCGCTACCGTATCCAAAAAAAGTATAATAATATTTAATTAAGCTTCCGATCTATTTTATAACAGATTTTAAGTGATATTTTGATATATCATGGCAGAATTTTTCTAGTTTTAGAAATTCGTATTTTCTTTACAATTTTCAACAGTTTATGGCCAGATTTTTGATGAAAATATAGAGATTTTTGATGTGGTAGCTCTAACGGATTTTGAAAAGTATGATAAGATTTAATTAACAGCTTTTTTTAAGTTAACTAATTATTGTTGGTTTTTAAATAGCTTTTATAGTTCTTTAAAATGATTTTAATCAACAAAAGTTATTTAATATTTTTGTTGAAATTGTAAACGGTTTTGATAGTGTAGTAGCGCTACCGGATCTAATTTGTTTTTATAAGTTGTCTACATATGTTATTTATTTAAAACCAAATAAGTTGTTTCAAATATTATTTTAGTTTTTGTATGTGAAATGTTTGGTAGAGCAGACTAAACATATTTTTTTTGAATCATTGCAGTAATTATTATTTTATATAATTTAAATCAATACAAAAATAGTTATAACAAAAGTATTGAATGGTATCTTAACTCTTAAGTAAATACCCTGCGGTACACCATGAATTTCAAAATAATGATTAATGAGTTGTTACAATGTACATTTTTATCTTCTCCTTTACAATCTCACCGGCGATGAGAGCACATACGATTTCTATTTGATTAAAAAAATTGATTCATCATATGCATCAAAAATTGAATATGTAACAATTTGGGTCACATGCAGTAGCTTGAAAAGAGACCATTAATGAAAAATGAAATTTGGGTCATTATCATTTTGATTCTCATGTTTATAGAGTCGTACGTGCTTCACACAATTCCTACCGATTTTTTTCAGCCTCCTTTTATATGAATTTTTATTACAAATGCTATTACCTGGTATTATTATTATTATAGTTTTTTTGGGGTTTGAAAGTACAATCGGCAGCCGTGCGTGTCTGGTAAAAGGCCTTAGTTTATATTAGGTATTTTATATGGAAATAAAGCTTTTTTATATTATGCAATCGTGAACATTATGATCCTACATTGTGTAATCGTGTTAGACCTGTAGGGTTTTAATTTGAAAAGGGAAAGATAAATGCAGGCAGCCTCCACGTTCCAAGTTCCACGTACATACCAAGTACACCCATAGATATATTATAATCAATTACCATTTCCTTCCTAAAGCAATCTAGCAATTACGTTGCATTAGTTCTTCACGTCGGGATGATTTCACATTGTCATCATTTTTACAAAGCGTAAAGCAGTAATGTAATTTGCATGAAGAAAAATGTCTTTACTGCATTATACTTTCTTCAATTCCATAAGTGTCAATATAATTTGCATAAATGTTAAGCAATGCAGCGATTACGCATTAAAATGGGTTTTGCTTGATTTTTTATTCAGACTATTTGCATGCAACTAGCCATGATTATTTATGTACTTTCTATAAATTTCAGTGACTTCAATATCTTTTAATAGGATCTTACCAATTCAAACAATCATCAAGTATCGTTAATGCATGTAATATATCTTGTATTTCGATTAATTCTATTAGATAGAATATAAAGTTTCCCTAAGGCGACCACCTGTGGTTCTATATGTAATTATAAAAGGTGACCGTGTTAGAAAGGTTGCAGAAAATTATTTATGTGTGAACACTTTTCCTAATACAATATATCCATTTATTTTCAATCAACTATATTTATTTTTATTAACAATTGATTCATTTTTAACTGGATGACTTACCAGGAAGTGAATTATAGAGCGGATTTTTACGCACCATAAAATACGCAATTTTTAAAATGGATTGGACATGTTCAGAAGCATGAGAAAATTTTAATATTACCAGCAGCGCTACCAACATTGCTCATTACTTTGTTTAAATTGTTTTTAAAATTGTGTTTTGATTTTAAAATGCTAGATTTTTGACAACAGTGTTGACGTTCTACAGTAGCGCTACCGTATATTAACAGTGGAGCATATATTTTTTTTAGTATTAAATCATTTTTTATGAAAACATGCATACCGAGTTTCAAAATTCTTAAAATTGCAATTTAGCGCTACTAGATTAGATCTTAATATCTTATAGATTTGATGTTTTACTACTCTATTCATAATTTATTAAAATCACTTGAATAAATCAAAATTTAACAAAAAGGTTTTTTTGGCTCTTGTTGGTTAGGTTAGGTTCTTGATTGAATTGAGAGCATAGGATTATTGTGCTTTTTGCTCTGACAAATTATGGCAAAGTGGTAGATTGTAGAGTACATTCTAAGTTTGTTTTGGAGGGTTCTACCGCTTGTTAAAGAATGGGAGGGGGGGGGGCAGTTTTTTGGCTTTGTCTAATATAGTTTGTACGACTACAAAATAGGAGAATGTTTTTATATGGACTGGTTTATTGCCGTTAGAAGAGAATAGCTTTTCTTTGGGTTTACTAGTCAATTTTTGAGAGTTTGTTGCTCTCTCTGACTTTAGATTGTAGATACAACAGGGATCTTTGTTCCAACTATAGCAGCGTGTTCTTGCTAATTGGTCTACGTTTTGACCTTGGAACACTAAAACTTTGATTTTAGCTTGATGCTTTTGATCTAGGATTGGAGCAATGAGCGAGAATATCAAGCTAAGATTGATGTTCTAGTGTTTTAGGCTTGCTCATCGCTCAGCACGCCGACCTTCAACACTGGCGTTTTGATTTTGGTACCCACACTTATTGTTTCAATCTTTAAGCGAGGTTACCAAGCTATGATTGAAGCTTCAGTGTTTCAAGGTTGGAGCGCTGAGCAGTGAGCAACGTTATGGGGTGCTATGGACGGAGTAAGTGTCTTTGTTGTATCCGCAAACTTAAAATGACGACTTCAGGTAAAGTAAGGCTTTATTTTTTACGAAGTGCGTTTGTGGACCGTATTAATATAACCCGGCAATGATTTGTTGAGTTGAAATGTTGTTAAGTAGTTTGACGACGGTTATGGTTCTACTTAAGGTTTTTGAGATCTTTGTTGCTCTTTGTAGCTTTTGGCTGCGGACACAATGGGAGCCGTACCCTTGATAATAGTTCAGCGCTCCGACATTGAAATACTAGAGTTTTGATTTTACAAATATATAAACACAGTTAGTGTGTATTAGTAACAAGCTAGTATTGAAGTTGTAGTGTTCTCTGGATTAAAACGCTATGCTATGGTTGGAGCGATGGTTGGAGCAAGAGTTTTTGTTGTGTTAGCATACTTGGGCTGCGGACACAATGGCTACAGCAGCACCTTTGTTAATTACTCTGCGGTCTAACATTGGAACACTGGAACATTGGTCTTAGCTTGGTACCTTCTCTTATTGCTCTAATTTTTGAGCGAGGTTGCCAAAGTTAGAGAGATGAACGATGGGCAAAGGTACGTGGTTGTAGCAAGTTGTGTCTACAGCCTTATAGAGAATAACGACTTCAGGCGACTTTAAACTGTAAATTAAGGCTGTATTCTCTACATATTTTACTGTTTTTACTTTGTATTTGTGTCCCGTAGGCATTTTGCCTACAGACGAAAAATTAATTAATATAAGCCTGAGGGACTCGTGCAATGATTTGCCAAGGTGTTAAAATGTGGTTAAGTAATCTGAATACTTCTATCGGTCTACGTAAGGTATTTTATAATGGTTTTTGCGTTTTGATTGGTTATTTTTGATATCCGTATCGCCCGGGTTAACACTTTTTGTTGTTTTTCCTACTGTATTACAAACATTTTTTGGCAAAGTATCTGGCTAGTCTCTATTCAATCAAAAAGATTTTAAGCCAACTTAAGGGGCAAGAAGAAGACCATGGTAAAACCTGCTGGTGAAAAATTTTTTTGGGTTAATTTTTTCTAGTGTCTTGTTAAGGACTTTTATTCTAGGCGCATTTGACTCTAAACGCTCTACGAAACATGTTATGGCATCGCAAAGCAGAAACCCTTGCACCGCAGATCTCTTCAGTTTGAAGGTAAATGTTCTCAAGTGAACACCATTACTTTTTCAAAAATTAGCGCACTCACAGTGTTCACTAAGTATAGCCAATCAAGAATTTTGTGCCTTTACATGCAGAGAGCTGCATTATAAATATCATTTTTATACACTTAAAGATTACTGCAAGTGTAACAGTGGTAGCGGACCGACTCGAACGGAGAGTAGTGGGGTAGAGAAAACAGTGTTGCAGTGATGTGGTACGGTTACTTTAGGAGCAGATTTTGTTTTGTGGTTGTGGATTTTTGGACGCAAAAAATACTTTTTGATGTGTCAAGTTGATTGGTGTTTGCGGCGAAAATTGTGTTTGGGGAGGTAGGTTGTTGTTTGCGTTGATTACATTTTTAATTCTAGACGGGTGGACGCTTTTTAAAAAGGTGGCATTGTCAGGGCTATCCAAGAGGCTGAAGGTTTTTGGTAAATTTTATTAATGTCAGTCAGTATAAGCCTGAGGGACCCGTGCCATGATTTGCCGAGGAGTTGAAATGTGGTTAAGTAAGGTATTTTATAATGGTTTTTGCTTTTTTGATTTGTTATTTCTGATGTCTATACCGGGTTAACTTTTTGTTGTTTTTTTGAGGGTGGGACTTTCAAGCAAAAGACTTCTATGTCATTTGCATTGTTACGGTTGGATATCGATTGTACCACAAAACATTTTTAGGCAAAGTATCTGACTAGCCTCCATTCAATCAAAAGAAGATTTTAAGTCAACTCAAGGGGCAAGAAGAAGACCAAGGTAAGAAGAACAGTAGAAGAGACTAGAGCAGCTGGTGAAGAAATTTTTGGGTTAACCTTTTCTAGCCTTTTTGATGACTTTTATACTCACTACAAAACACGCTATGGCAACGCAAATCAGGAACCCTTACACTGCAGATATTTTTAGTCTGAGGGTAAATGTTTTTCTCAAGTTAACCACTATTATCTTTACAAAAATTGCACGCTGGAGGCAAAAAACAGGACGTTTTAGAAAATTAGCATCCTCAACATTCACTAGGTATTGTGCCTTTACACGCAGAGAGTATACCTTACCTACACGCCGTTTCTTTTTGGGTAGGCAATCGAGGTGTATGTTTGGATGCCTATATGGGGTAACGGATCTATTTGGAACTAATATTTTATTGCGATTTTTTCTGTAAGACGATTGCTGTTGAAATACAGTTGTTGAAAGTCTAAATTCTGTATCACATAGAAATATTGAGCTTGGTTTAGATTGAATGTCTTTATACACTTCAAGATTACTGCAAGTGTAACAGAGGTAGCGACTTGAACTGAGAGCAGTGGAGTAGACAAAACAAGTCTTGCTGTGATGTGATACGGCCGCTTTAGGAGCAGATTTTGTGTTTTGTGGCTTTTTGGACTTAAAATATTTTATGATTTTTTTTAGGCTGAAGTTTTTGACGATATGATTTGACACGCGCTGATTAACGAAATGTTAGTTACGGGTAGTTTAACTGCAATTTTTGTGCCGCTCTATAGGCGTTGCTAAGAGTTTTGTTGAGAACTAGTACCACGTTTAAATGTGGGTTTTAGACTGTCGGACAGTATATGTTCGACATCTAGTTGTCTAATAGACTGGCTGAAGCTTTGATTAGCTTTACAAATTCTTTATTATTTGCTTTTGACCAGCTTTATCTGATAGAGGTGCGTTTTGCGCCGGTTCCGTTTGCTTGCGCGTAGGATTTCTCTTTGCGAGCATTGGGTGAGCTCCTGGGTGAAGCATGTTTTTGTTGCCGAGTAGCAGGTGTTTTACCGTCGGCTGTTGCGGCTAGCCTTCACTTTTTGGTAAACCGGGCAGCTTTTATAACTGGCGGTTTCTGGACTCTTGAAAGTGCACGAAGAGCTTGGTTGATCTCCGTTCTATTTGACGCAAGCACCGGGATAGTGTTACAATGTCAGCGGTTTATTGCTTGATCTTGACGGTCACGCTGGGTAGCGGTTTTTATGTTTGCCTCTACTTTTGAGAGTGCTGCCCTTGCATGTTTTGCGTCGCACCTCATCTGTTCAACTTAGTCGTCAATTTTGGCTATCTTCTTGGATTGAGATTGTCTCTCTACCAGGGACAAGATGTACGCTTCCAAGGAGTTGATCTTCTTGGCTTGTTTTTTGATTAATTTTTTGTTTTGTTCTAGCTGACATAAGACTTTTGGCTGTGCTATTTAGGGTTGCTGCGGCGATGTTATTAGTGGTAGAGTTACTTGTAAGCAACGATTTGCAATACGGAACGGCCTACAAGCACAGAGCTCCCTTTTCATCATTGACGTTTATTTTAAAACTTGAAAGGATGGGGTTATAAAATTAAGTTATTAAAAATGACAAAAGGGTACTTTTTTTCCAAAACTGTCTTTAAAATGATTTTTTACATTTTGCGGGGAGGCCGAACAATTCTAGCTACGCTACTGGATGCTGTACAGGCTTGAGCTATCTAAAATTGTCGGTTGAGATGCTATTAGGTTTTGATGTCATGTAGTTATTTTTTGTAGTAGTTATGTGATTATAGCGCGAATTCTTACTTTAAGTTTAGATTTTAAGGATTTTATGTATGTTGTTGTCTTTAGCGGATTCTGACTTCCATGACCGTCGTCCTGCTATCTTAAGTTAGCAACGCTTTTTATGGTATTTATTAAGCGTCGGTTTTAGTGCTTTAACTTGGCGTTTTGGTTTATCCCACTGCGCCCGATCTGATTACCAAAAGTGGCCTTTGGACTCTGACCCGAGATCTTGCGACTTCACATTTGAGCAAGCCGGAACTCTCACCCATTTAAAGTTTGAGAATAGGTTGAGGTGGTTTTGACTCTAATGCTTTGAATTATTTACTTTACCGGATGAGAATTGTACCGATCGCGCCAGCTGAGAGAAACCAGTTGGTTTGATTAGTCTTTTGCATCTAGCTACGGACCTTAGGGTTTCCTCTGATTTTGCTCTGACTATAATTACTGATAGAGATAAAGTTTTAAAAGATTTGGTGCATTTGAAATAAATGTTTGAACTGTACTGATCAAGTCATTTAATGTATTTTTTTTTGCAATCGCTAATACTAAATTAAATGAGAAGAAAGTGATTCAACTTACGAATTATTAACACTTGGGCGGGTGTTTGGGATACTTCAATTTAAGATTGCGAACAAATAGCTTGTACTGAAGTGACTTACTCACCTATTTGTTTGTTTGTAATCAATTGATTGGATGCTTCTCCTCTTTGCAAACGCCAATAGTTACTAAATTAAAAAAGAAGAGATTTATGATAAATTTACGGATCACGTAAACTTGGGCGGGTGGATAGGTTAGGCTTTTCCGCTCAAGTGTTTGTAATTAAGCTATTGGATGTCTTTTTTTTTGCAATCGTCATTAGTTACTGAATTAAAGGCTCTTGAGAGGGCCGGTGAGGTACTTCAGTTTATGATTGCAGACGAATAACTTGAATTTTGAGTATTACGCCTACCCGCATCAAGAAATTGGGAGTTTTTCTTTCTTGCAAGAGCTAATTCTTGCTAAAATAATCAGAAATGCCAAAGTACTAAACATTTATGCATGCACATCAGTTTTGTGTCATTCGGGTTTCGAGTAGACAGATCCAGTTTTTGAGGAGTACCCGAACTTCTAAATTACCTTCCTATCTTTTCTCGTCTTTACCCTCCCGAGTGTTATAATCAAGTGATGCGTTATTTCTTCTTTTTGCAAACGCCAATGGTTACTAAATTATATGAGAAGTGAGTGATATTCAATCTACATATAGCGCGGGTGGTTGGGTTTCTACAGTTAATGACAAATAGTTTGAACTGGAGTGACACGCTCATCTTCCCGCGTTTTGTATTTAAGAGGATGGATATTTCTTTTCTTTGCAAATGCCAAGAGTCACTAAATTAACAAACTATTTGTTTATAGCCATGAAATGAAGTACTTTAGCTTTAGTCACCTTTTCAACAGTTAGTGATTTGTAGATCAAAAGAAATAGGAGAAATATCCAATTTCTTATTTATACCTATATGACCAAGGTATTCCATTAAAAATCCAGGTGTTTCAAGGTGTTTTGTTCTAGGAAGGAAAAGTTAGGGCTTATGTCTTTCTTATTCTCTAAGCTTTGTAATTTTGTTATTAAAAACTTTTGTATATTGGTATCACAGTGGCGGGAGAGCTACCGGTAACCGAAGGACTGCTATGCGGAAGGGCTCACTAGCCATAACTCTCCTTTCTACTTACCTCCCGGGATTTGTTTAATTTAAAACATGGGGTGGGTTAAAAAATGTACGTGTTCGTTTTTTCAAAACCGTCTTTTTGTGGTTTTTGGGGAGTAAAAAAAGCAAAAATAAAAATTCTAGCTATCAAAGGACTGCAATGCGGAAGGGGATGCACTAGTATTGCTCTCTTTCTTTCCCCCCCGAGGTTTGTTTATTTTAAAACGGAGGAAGGGGGTTAAAAAATTTTGGGCTGTCTGATTTCCTAAGCTGTGTAATTTTGTTATTGAAAACTGCGTTGCATAACTCTCCCTACCTTCCGGGGTTTGTTTAATTTAAAACTTTAAAAGTGTACGTGTACATTTTTTAAAAGCGTCTTTTGTGGGGTTTACGGCGTAAAAAATGCAAAAATAAAAATCTTAGCTACGCCACTGGTTGATTTACAATCAAAGGACTGCAATGCCGAAGAGCATGCACTAGTATAACTCCCCCCTCCCCCCTTTTTCCTTTTGAGGTTTGTTAATTTTGTGGGGGTCGGGGCGTACAAATACAAAAATACAAATTCTAGCTACGCCACTGGTTGCTGCTCGGTTTTTTGTGGGTTTTTTTAGCTACTCGTTGTACGTTGTTCTAAAGCAGTTGTGCGTTTTTATAAATAATTAATGCAATGATCATTGATGGTTTTGCCGGCTTATTTGAATATTGCAATGTAGTTTATGTTGAACCACACCCTTACTACAAAATAAATTAAACGAATATCATTTTAACAAGATTTTAAATTTATATTTAATTATTCTAAAAAAACAAATGAGGCCAATCATTAATTAATTAGCACCTATTACAACAAACTTGTTTATAGCATTGCTTACTCGATGATTAAACATTTATAAAAAATGGTCGAGCACCTTGATTGACCGTGGGTTTAAGCTTGTAGTAAAAAGCCGCACCATTGTTATATTTCTAAGAATCTCGCAGGTAACTCTACAATTATTAAGCGCATCGCTGTTTTGCATAAAATAATATTAAAGGTTGGTCGAAATAGAGCAAAATTTAATACGCACCCTACGCTTTCATAATGTCAAGGATACGCACGTTTTTGAAAGCAAAGAAATCATATCGATTGCATCGATAAGATTAAAATGAAAAAGTAAGGTGATTGTACTTGTATGCTAATGATCTGAATAGAAAAATCCGAGCAGTGGGCGTCATTTAAATCTCAGGACAGATCTGGTGACTGCACATTATTACAAATGAAAGGAAATCATCTACCTATTGTTTCGGTTATTACACATGGATCCGGCCGTGGAATGATGTTAAAAAATTATATATAACCAACCTGTTATGTCATCAGAAGTAATGCTCACACCTCATCAACTACAGCAGATGATTACAAAGAGAAAACATGGTGTGAATTGCAAACTTAATCTATTAAAAAGATGATTGGAATTGGTAAGTCCTCATTAAAGTATAATTACAGTTTTATGTAGAAAGTAGTCATGAACATTTACATATGTAATTATTTTATTACTTAATGAGGATTTAAATGATTAAAATTGAAATTTATTAAGTATATTCTCATGTAAATTATGAAATGAAATGAAATGAAATATAATTTAAAGCCCTGTACAAATAAAGCTTATTTCCTGTGGGGTGCTATAACCACAGGGTGCTATAATTCTAACATATTCTTTTATTACTAGGAAATCATGTATTCAACATTCCAGCAGACATGTTTTGCGTTTATTTATTCCAACGCTTTATCATTTCATAGTGCGTTTGGTTTGCAGGATGTTTATACTTTCTTTCAACGAAATTATTTTTAATATTGTATACGTTATAAGAAAAATATGTTGCAATATAATTAGGATGAAAAACCAGAAGCATGCACAATATATTTAACTACTCTATAATAACCTTTCAACTCATTTCAATATTAAATTGAATAGAAAGGTTGTTTGATTGATTAATGAATTTTACTTAAATTAAAATAAATCATTTCTGGATTTAATACAATACTGAACCAAAAGTATGTCAGATATGCGAAAGTTTATTATGTAGACTACTACAAGTTTATTGCAAATTTTATAATACTTTTTTTAAATCAAATGAGTGGGATGCCATTGTTTTATTATTTAAATTTGATTCCTCATTAATTCAGGATGCGAGCTTTATTGCAAGTTAATATCACTTTACTCTTGTAAATGTAACGTTTTTTAAATTAATTTCAAACCTACGCAGGAAATTGGTTGACCTACGTTATGGTGCAGTGCTAATTATAGGGTGTTAACGTTATATTCTATTGTTTAAAAAATAATTCAAAAGGTACGTATGCTTTAATAGATATAAAAATGCTATGTTTAATGGTTGTATAAATAATCCTCAAGGTTATTTATAAATTGATTGAAAAACTGGTTACTACTAGCTTTCTGTGTCGTCTCGCATGTTATGCGGAGCGCAGCAGTTGTGGCTTTTGGCTTGAGACTGAGTTCATTCGGCGTTGATGTTGTACACTGACTGTGTCTGTACACTTCACTGTTTTAATCAGTATCAAAATTGTCTTTAGTCGGTACTACAATATTGTCTTTATTGCTGAAGTCAAGACTAGTCCAGTGTTCTTTCTTGGTCATAGTATCTCAAAAGAAGTTTTTTTGGCATTAGCCGTGGTTTTACCTTTGCAAAAGTTACAAGATCTGTAATCAGTACCTGCTGCGTAGGTTTTGGCAGCAATCTGCCAAAGTTTTGTTGTTTCTCAATTGCAGGGTTTACATCTTGCTCGACTTTTTTTTTTTTTTTTGAGGAGGTGGTAAATCTTTCATAAGACACCCCGAAGGGTAGTGTCAGATTCTTACTGACTAAAAACACCTTCTCCTCTTCTTGCGGGAATAACGATCTTTCTCCACCTCGGAATTGCATTTAAGTATTACGCAATTGACATACGTTTTGGTTCGCGCACACTTTTTTAATTTTTTTTTTGTGGTTCTTGTTGTTTGCCCAACTATGGGCGCGCACATTTTTTACATATTTTTGACAAAACAGTTTACAAAACATACATAAGATCTGAATTTACATTTACAAAATACATTAACGAGTAGCTACGGCCCTATCCCTCTTCCCGCTTCATTCACACGACACCATGGAGCTAACTTTCTTTCTTCTTTTTCTTTCATACGTGCATGGACCCTATCATGGTGGCCACTATGTCTCAATTGTACACCGAAAACAGCATTTCTACCACCATGTTATCCGGGTTCAAGCTTTCTCCCATCAGTTTCACTATTGTTCTTTCACGCGTCTCCAACCATCTCTCGCAATGGAACACGGTGTGCTCAACCGTATCTCTTTGCCCACAGTACAGACATTTTTCACTATTAATCAATTTTATCCAATGCAGGTACGCCCGGAAACAACCATTTCCCGTTAGTACCTGCGTGAGATAGTAGTTTATCTCACCATGGCCCCGGCCCACCCAACGTCGGCGCTGTCTTGTATGCGCTGCAGACCCTTTGGCAACACCCCCTCTGAGTCTGCAGAACTAATTCCCTGTGCCTTTTGTTGTTGCACACGGCATCTCCCCATATTTCGGCCCCATAGAGCACTATGGAGTTCCGTCTTTTCTGGGGCCAATTCTAACCCCAGCTCCGTGATTTTCCGCTCTATGAGAGCAAGAGCGCGGTTTCCCGTCTCCTCCAGTTCCCCCCTAGAGCGTTTTGTAACGATGACTCCTAGAGGCAGCTATAGGCTTACCACGTTGTTGTACAAAACGTTCCACAACGTGGGGCCCAGAACTGATCCTTGTGGTACCCCCCAGTTAAAATTAAATCCTCCCTTTTCTCACCATCCCTTGCTAACAAAACCCTGTCTCACTTATAACTACTGATAATATTCAGGGAACAATATTTGGGAACACCCCTGCCCTCCAAAGCCTTTAAAATCCTTCCCCAATTGGACGTGGTAAATGCGTTTTTAACGTCAAGGGCAACCAAGACACATGCCTTACGGTGTGTGTAGCTGTATTTCTTGGCAGCTACCACCGCCGCTTTCACATCAGCAAGCGCGCTCAGAGGCGAACGGCCTTTTCTTCGTACTGGCGCTCGCTGAGAGCTTGGTCACCCTGAAGTGCCTCCAGCAGTCTTCCTGCTATCAGGTGCTCAAGAAGCTTTCTAGCTACATCCAAAAGACATATGGGCCGAAAAGCTCTTGCACCTCTTTTCTAAACTTTTGGGAAGTCTCCGTCCTCTAGGCATTTGTTAGCTGCAGCTAACCAAACTTTGGGGCATTGTTCCATCAGGGCTTTTACAACTTCAGCGGGAATTCCGTCAGGCCCTGGTGCTTTCCCAGAACGTATTCTTTTTGAGGCTTCCCGGAGCTCACTTTCCGAAAAAGGACGAACCTCGTCCGCTCTCACGGGCCACCTCCTATTTATAAATCGGCTTTGGTTGTCAATTTTTTTTTCGGTATAATATATACACGTTTTGCTTTCAGCATCTTTGTTGTTGCGGTTTATGGTGGCTATCACTGTTGGAAAAACCTTCTTCTTGGAGTTTGAAGAGAATACTTTTTGGTCGCGACGACCGCGTTTGGAAACCTAATGTTTTATATGCACACCAGTTCATTTGGGTCTGTGGGATTTGACTGCCTATTCAGAGGAGCCATAGCACTGAAACCTCTCTTCGTTTCTCCGCAACATGACGACATTTCTTTATCGGTGTTGCTGTTCTGTACTTTTGCATTATTCTTTAGGTGTTATTTCTATGGTTTTGTTTTTTTTTCTAGCTTGTCCTTTAATGTTTAAGTGTTGCGAAGTGTTTTGTCGTAGGAAGGAAAAGTTTTGTTTGATCGCAATAGGAACATTTTTGTCAGTTTGCAGGTGGAATTACTTTAGGTATGCGTTGAAGCACCCATGCCCGGTTAGTGCCTATGTAAGATGGTGGTTTATTACTTTGTGACACATTGAATACCACGGCCTTACGTCCGCTATTAGCCTGCGCAGCCATTCGCTTTTGTAGTCTTTTTTTACTATTTTTGTCATTTGTCGATAGTCTCTTTCCTGATAGAGTTTTTTTTTGTAAACCAAGCACTTGGTTTGTCTCTAGGGATGTAGTAGAATTTAGTTTTTGTCTGAGTCTGCGACTGTCAGTATTCTTCTTTTCTCTCTTGTTTTGCCAATATTATGGAGTATTCTGCTGAGCTGGGTGGTTACTTTTTCTGCTTTTTTTGGTTATTACCTCCATGTGTTTGAGAAAGGACAAGTTTTTGTTTATGGTCATTTCAAGGTTCTTTCATGGTTTTTTGGGTCTATGATGATGTAGTAGACAATTCTACTACAAATTCTATTTTGCAACAAATTTTTTTGCCACCGAGGCAGTGTTCCTAGGTTTTTTGGGTTACTAGCTGCAGTTTGTGGTCTTATTGCCATTTTTTTTAGGGTGTTATTTGCTGTGTAAATTTAATCAATTTCCGTTTTTCAACTATGACTGCAACTAGGTCATCCGCAAAAGCTAACAGTGTAACGCTGTTCTATAAATGTGGACCTAAGACTGACTCTTGTGGAACCCCGCTGTGATTTTTATCTTTCTGTGAGGTAATCTTTTACAATGCTCACTATTCTTGGTGATATATTCTTTTTCTTTAGCGTTTTAATGATCTTAGCTTACGACGCACTATTGAAAGCGTTTCTTATGTTTATGAAGTTTTTTTTTTGGGTTGCTATTCCAAGTAGTTTTTGTAGTGGATGTATAGTATTTTTATTCTGAAGCCAAATTGGTGCTCCTATTGGTTACCTTTTGCTCTAGTTCTTCTTTTAGTCTGGCTGAGATTAGCTGTTCTAACAGTTTACCCATTGAGTCTAATAGACAGATTTGGACTACATCTGCTTGGGTCTTTGTTGCGGTTTTTTCAGAAATTCTTCTTTTTTTAAAGCTTTACTCACTACATCCACTGTTTTTTTTGGAAATGCCTTGGCCGTGATTTTGATTTTTTTGCTCGGACTATCGTCTGAGTCAGGGGTTTTGTTGTTTTTCATTTTTTTGTGGCGGTTTCCAGTTCTTCTACCGTGAAGTCTTTTTTGCCATCTGTTTCCCTTTTTTCTTTTTCTATCCAACGCATTTCTTTGTGTTCTGGAAAGAGTAAGGTTTTCTGTAATTTTTGGTATGTTTAACGGTTTAGGTTTGATTTTCTTCCTGACAATGCTATACTCTTTACTCCAAGTGTCTTTTGAAGGTGTTTTTTAAAATTTTCTTTGTTCAATTTATTTAAGTTTTATTCCGTTTTTGTTGTGCTTGTTATTTTTTTCTGTTGCAGGTACAGGCTTAGGGTTTTTGTCTAGTACCTCTCAGTTCTTCACTCTGGTCTCCTCGGTGGAGAGAGTAAAGTTGATTATTGAATTTGTCCATTTTTCTATTCTGTTTTCTTTTTTGTTTCCCCATTTGTAAGACTTAGCGTTCATATCGATTGCAATTAAAATCTTTTTGGGTAACACTTTTGTTATTTCTATTTTTACAGAGTCCAGGTATCCCAGGCAGTTCTACCGTTACTATTTTTTTTTCTTTTGTTTTATGTTATTTTTTAGAATTTTGTCGTATTTGGTTTACTTTTGGGTTTTTATTTGTTTCGATCATGAGGTAATACTAGTGGCTGTGTTTAGTTTTTCTAGAGTTTGTGTTGTATGTTTTGTATTTGCTTTTTGGTTTTCTCAATTTCTCAAAGTTTGTTTATTAGTCTTAAAGTGTCTCGTTCTTTACTTATTTTTTTTATAATTAATTTTATTGTGGTCTGTAGAAGCTCTACCAGCCTGAGTGTAGAGCTCTCATCTATTAAATCCCCTATTCACTTGGCGTAATTTTTGAATCTTTAAAATTGCAAAGTATACTTTCAAGGATACACGCCCGGACGATATCTCTAACGCCCTAGTTTGTTACTTTGATCTTGCCTTCTCTATCCTTCTTCTTCTTTGCGGAGACCACTTCTTTGACAAATTCTTAACAGCATATACTCAACGGTGTTGTTCGGAGTCAACACCGCACCTGTCTCGTTCTCCATTTATGTTTTGGGCTGTCTTCCACTTTGTACGGTGGAATTTTTTGAGATATGTTCTGAAGTCCGAGTTTGCTCAGGAGTTGGCTTAAGTAATAGTCGATAGCACCGATTTTTTTTGTTGTCTACGTGGGTAGGTTTTCTTATCCTCTTAAACCACGCCGCTTTTCCGGTATCTTGGTTCCATACTTCTTTCCATTTCATGGTTGCATCTTTTTTCAGTCCTCTTTTAGTGACCTGATTCGCGTTTTTATCGTTTCTCTCTCAGTTTGGCCTGTAAATGAATCGTCATGATCGAGGCAATTATCAGAATGGCTTCTGTAGATATGGTTCTGCACTCGCCGACTATTTGTGGAGTTTTTTTCTAAACCTGGGCACTGTACTGCTTTATCGAGTGCGCCACTCTTTTTCTTTTCTTGGTCCTCGGATGTTGGGCATCAGAATAATAATGCCAATGACGTCTGCAAAGCACAGCAGCGTAGTTCCTCTTGGCATGACCACTCCCAGTACGCTGTTATAGTATGTGGTTTACGGTAGAAGTGTCCTTCCTCTTCCTATCAACAGATCTTCGCTATGGAGGTAGCTCTGGATTAGTTTAATGAGCTTTTTACTCACTTCCATACTGATCATCGCTCGTAGCACCCCGTTCCACGGAACAATACTGAACAATAGTGAACATGCACATTTTTCTATTCTTATAGGTTTTCTTCTTTATGTCTTCTACCATGCACATTAGCTTCTTCATGGCATCAGGGTGAAGGGTGCAGTCACCTCTTCCTCTACGACTGCTGCCCATTTTACTAACAGGTGCTTTGGGAACAATTGTTTGGTTACTTTCATCTGCTTTTCATCTCCGAGCTGGACACCGACTCCTCGGCTGAACTTGTCTGTGACGATTTTATACCCCAGACTCAACACGTCGTTTTCCACCTCATCTAGCAGCTTTTTCCAAGTTTCCTTTATCGTCTTCTTAAACTCCGCTGCCTTATCCTCTACTACCAAGAATTCAACCGTCTAGGTCGAGATAGAGTGAAAAAAAGAAGTAGTGTAAGCAAGACAAACTTTGGTTACTTTGGAAGCTCCTCTTAACAAATACCGGATTGTGACCAAAACGGCCACAACAGTATCAAAACGCGCAAAACCGCGTACAAAACATCGGGACTTGTTGTTGCGCTAAGTGCAAAAAACTTTTTTCACCAGTGTTGTGTTAGCGGCCCCGACTTAACCGTCAAGCTGCGGTTCCACACATTTTTTTGGCGCTAACATGCGTAACGGTAAGAGTTAAGCCGATTGGAGACGGTAAAGCAACTAATTTCGAACGCCTCAGCCGCTGTTCAAGAATTAAGTCAGTGTCTGAGTTAAAGCTTTGGCTCAGCTGAGTTGCCTTGGGCCGTGTTATAAATATGGTAACGGTTTTAAATGTTGACGTAGGACTTGTTTTCCAACCTAATAATGTTGTACAGGCCGGTTTTGATCCTTATTGTAATCAGTATTACTGAAATCTTTATTGTCATCAGTATTGAAGAATTGTCTCATTTTAAAATCAGGGTTACTTCAGAGTTCCTTGTTGGCCTTATTTTTTTGTTGTTGTTGGCTCAAGTAAACGTAAAAGTAGTTAACGTAGGTTGTAAACAGTTGAGGTGGTTTTTAGTCTGTTTATGCATTTTGGGTGACAAGCTCTCAGTTGTGACGTTCTGCTGTTTTTACTAGATTGGGGCTATGCGTATTATACCTTAAAACCGTATAACCGTCAATATATAGGTCCCTACAACGTAACCCAATGAGAGAAGAAATTAGTACTCACCACTATGGTGCGTTCAGGTAGATAAAACGTTTTTGGGTACTAACCAATACTAGCAAAAAGTCTTGTCAAACCAATTTGAAGGAGTATCTTTTAAACTATAACTTAAAAGTCAGCATTTTGCCTGCAGATAAACCCTAAGAACGTATAGGATTGACAAAGTATTGATCTTAACCCTCTCGCATCAACTACGTTGAAACCATATGCAGCCACGCCTAGAAAGATTTGAACAAACTGAAGTTTGCCGGTGAAATAGCAAGAATAAACAGTGGCGTAGGCAATCACATATACAGAACAGGGACTCCCGGTGTTCATTTCAAAACACCTGGAGAGGGGAGAAGAGAAGTCTACTTTTTCCAAAACCGTTTCTAGGGGAGCCCTTTTCAGTATTTAGCAGTAGAGCCCAAAAACTCTACCTAAAAAACTTTACAACAAACTGACCTCTTTGTTAAAGTTAAGTTTACAACCCAGGCTTACCGATTTTTTACGTAAGTTAAGGTTACCGCAAATTACAGTAAACCAAAATACTGTGACCGGTCACTCCTGAGACAAAAGTGGGATGAGAGCGCTAGCACGAAATGCGGGGATAATAACATCTATTGATGTACATAAGAAGCTTGCGCTACCCGGGAATAAATATATTTATTATGTATAATCCCTCTCTCGCATTTCTTTTTCTCTCTCTGCGCGGTACCTCCTACCACCGGTCACACTGTTTTTGGTGTACTGTACAAATTAATATCGCATCTATGACAAATCAAATATAAAACATTCATTCATATAATTCCCAGAAAACCAAACAAATGATTCAAATTATTGAATTGCAAACAATTATTTGAATAATTACTCAATCATTCAAACAATACTTTGATAATTTGAATAACAATCGATATGTTTAATCATTTCTTGATAAATCATAAAAAGTTGTAATTGTAATTGTTCTCGCTGGACGAGAAACTGATAAAAAATACTGTTCCCGGTTTGATATAAAAAATATTGTTATCTCACCGCTCATATCAAAATATTAATATTGTACCTTTTATCTGAATTTCAAAGGTCTGGTTTATATGCAGCGGTACATGAAGTATGTCACGTTATAAATTCTAGGTAATATTAATAACAAATATTGACACTAAATAAATATTTTGGCAACGAACAATAACAACGTTTATCTTATCACATCATCATATTAATGTTATATTTCTCGACGTTAATACCCATAAACCCGTCACAATTTTGTATCTATCCTTAATAAAATCATGTTTTAATTTAAATAACATGTCGTTCTATCATTTAATCGGCTTTTAAAAGCCATTTTTGAATAATTCAATATTTGATGGGACATTTACATTAATTATAGGAAAAGTTTCATCTTTAACAATCATTGTTTATGTTGCATGGTTGAAAATAATAATTATAAACAAAGGAAAATTGTTTCTTAGAATAATGACGTAATTAAGATGTTTTTGGTGTGTTATTATTTTTGCAAAAAATAGTTTGCAAAGCTTGAGGGGACGTGATAATTATTAAAATATCTGTTAATTATATTGCGTAATAATAAGAAAGAACAGAAAATTTCAAGGTTTCTACTCATGTTTACATAGTGTGCATACAACAAGTCAGTCAAACATGCATTTACATATTTTCACTAAACTAAAATATTTCTACAGGCATTAAACACATCAGCAAATAACACATTCCATGAATTGTTTTAATGCAATAAAAAATATATTCAGTTCAAATACCGACGTAATTAATTTTATGGCTTTCAAACTTCATCATTGACAGTGATTGTAAATTAATATAGTTGTGCAATCAAATAATAAACGACAAAAGAATAAAAAAAGCCGCTGTGATATCTGGAACAGCGAAGACATTTAGTGTAAAGAATGCTTTGGATGGTTTCGGGCATAGCTTTAATTACTTAAGTACACTATAATGATAAAAAAGATATGATGTAAATTATTGTAGTTTAATCGTTTTTAGTTTAGAAAATTGCTTTGCTGGAAAATATGGGACGCGATATGAGATGTTACTTCCGTCTTAAAGAAATAAGTACATACCAAAACAGGCATGAATCCTGGTATGATCTCTTTAAATGGTCGATACATGTCTTGAATTTATTAACTACACTTTGTAAGAATTAATGTTAATTAATAGTACTTATTGGATTATAAACCAACTGTTCTTACCTTTAATACTCTATATTAGCGGTTCTTAAACTTACATTCAAAAGTAATTTAAAATCAAGCAAGCATGGTTAATAATAAAATAATTATTCAATATATTATTAATACAAAAACAACGTGACTGAATTAGAACTAATTAATTAAAATTATACTACTAATATTTGCAATCAATTATAGCAAAATCTTTACTTAAAATGATGGATCTTTAGTCAGTGGTCATTATTATTTTTTTTGCAATTAATATTATGTTTAAAAAAATTGTTAAGCCTTGTGGTATTTCTTTTTTAATTATTACGCAGCGAACGCTCAACCACCCAACCTCCACACTAAACGTTCACGTTGTATATTGATTAATTAAAGTATATTATCATTCTAACGGCGAATACTACTTGCCGCCTATTTTTTTTAACCATCAACAGCTGCTAATTTATGCAAACGCATTATTTAACTATTTTCTCCCTTTATCGAGCCGTTTCACCTTGACTCACTACTTTCCGTTTGAGTAAGTTTGGTACTACTTGTCATCTTGCCTCAGCGCTACTACTATAGTATCTAGCATAGCATCGATGGATTCTTCTTCTTGGGGTACTTATTCGTTTCGGATTTTGGCAATCATGTTTGTTGGCTGCAGCTTTGAATAGTTGTGTGGTGGTCATTGAGAACCAGGTTTGTAGGTTTTTCTTGCGCTTTGTTTTTCTTGCACTTTTCCTTGTAGTATGTCTACGGTATTCGAGTTTGCTTGTTTTGATGGTGGTTATAACTTCTTTTTCTTTATTTATTCTTTGTACTCAACATCCTTCAATAAAGCTACATCTCAAATGCTTTTAGCTGTTTTGCTTGTTGATTTGCTAAGTGTTCATGACTCTACATTGTAAAACAGGATTGAGAATATGTAGCAGCGCATAAGTCTTACTTTTGTGTCTAGTGTGAGGTTGTGGTTCTTGAGTATGGTGCTCATTTTGTTGCATGCTGTTCTGGTTTTTTTGATCCGTGTTTTTATTTTTGGTGAGTGATTCTATTGGTCGTTGATGTTAGTGCCAAGGTATGTGTATTTGCTTATTTGTTCAATAGGTTGATGGTTGTTTTGGAAGTGGACATTTGGTATGTTGGGTTTGCTCGTGTTGATTTTAGGCTTTATTTTTGGCTACTTTCTGTTCATGAGTCTTTGTAATCTTTCTATAGTATCGGCGAAGATTATCGCATCGTATGTTGTTTAGATTTTCTCCATTTATATTTATAGGTTGAAGAGTAAGGAGGATAGTATGCACCCTTATCTCATGCTTTGTAGAATTTTGATCTCTGTATTTTTGTTCTCTAATCTGACCGAGGCGGTCTGATTCCGGTAGAGCTTGGTGATGATTTTTAGGTCTTTGTCATCTAACCCTGCGTCTTTTAGGGTCTATCATTTTGTTTTGTTGAATTTTGTCAGACAAGTACCTGTTCGCTGAATAGGGCTTCTCTTGTGCCAATTGAGTTTCAAAACCCGAATTGAGTTGGTGATTCGGTTTCTTTGCATAGTTTATATATTTTTCTGTGGATAATTTTGAGGAAAATTTTTAGAAGGTCTATTAAGCTTATTGTTTTGTGTTCTTTGCAAGTTTTTTTGCCGGATTTGGTATCGTTAGGAATTCCGCCGTGAGCCATTGTGGGAGTTTTTCTTCGGATTCGTATATTTGGTTTAGTACTGATGTTAACCATTTTATGCTTTCTTTGTCGAGGAGTTTTAGAGATTTTGCTTCTGTGTTGTTTTTTATCTCTTTTTTGTTGATGATTACTTTTTTGTCTTTTCCTACTGATCTGTTTATTTTTTTGTTTTATTTCCTTAATTCTTTTTCTTTTTTGGATGCTTGGTTTGGTTGTTTTTTTGCGAGCCTTCTCTCTTACATAAGTTTTAGAATTCTTTTGTTGTCCATAGTTTTTTCTTGATTGTATCAGGTTTTAATAGGTCATTTTTATCTTTTCTACTATGTTAGTTTTTTTTATTTCTGCCTCCGTTTCTGGGTTGGTGATTAGGTGGATCTTAGATTTTTGATGATCTTGATTGCTTCTTGATGTCTAGTTGTGACTTCTTTTAGTTTTCTCTTTGTTGCTGGTTTCCTTCTTGAATCTTTTAAATCTTATTTTGAACACATTTACTAGTGGAAAATGATTTGATCTTATGTAATAACTAACAGTTGGGTGGGCGGGTGGGCTACTCCAATCAAGACTACTGACTTGTCATCATGCTATAGAGTGTCCCACCTGTCCACCCAAGTGTTCGTGATGAAGAAATTTAATATTTTACTTTTCTGTTAGCACCAGAAAACATTTTGTCACAAGAGAATGTTGTGGTCTAATTTTTTGATAACCAACAGTTGGGTGGGTGGGTGGGTTACTCTAGTCCAAACTACTGACTTGTTATTATGCTATGGAGTTTTCCACCCACCCACCCAAGTGTTTGTCATTAAGAGAATTAATATTTAACCTCTCTGTGAGCGTCAGAATACATTTTGTCACAAGAGAATGTTGTTGTGATCCAATCTGTTGATAACTAACGGTTGGGTGGGTGGGCTACTCCAATCCAAAAGATCAAGAGTGATATGTTTGCCTTTTATGCGGTCGTTAAAAGATATTTTGTCACAAAAGAATGTTGTGATCCAATTTCTTGATAACTATCAGTTGGGTTGGTGGGTGGGCTACTGATCCAATCTGTTGATAACTAACGGTTGGGTGGGTGGGCTACTCCAATCCAAAAGATCAAGAGTGATATGTTTGCCTTTTATGCGGTCGTTAAAAGATATTTTGTCACAAAAGAATGTTGTGATCCAATTTCTTGATAACTATCAGTTGGGTTGGTGGGTGGGCTACTCCAATCAAAACTACTGACTTGTTATTATGCTATGGAGTGACCCACCCGCCCATCTAAGTTTTTGTCGTCAAGAGATTTATTGTTTGATTTCTTTGTGAACGTCAGAATATATTTTGTCACGTGAGAAGGTTGTGATCCAATCTTTTGATAACCAACGGTTGGGTAGGCGGGTGGGCCATTCTACTCCAAACTACTGACTCGTCATCATGCTATGGAGTGTACCACCCGCCCACACAAGTGTTCGTCATCAAGAGGTTTAATATTTGATTTCTTTGTGATCGTCAGAATACATTTTGTTACAAGAGAATGTTGTGATCCAATCTTTTGATAACCAATGGTTGGGTGAGTGGATGGGCCACTCCAATCCAAACTACTGATTTGTCATTATGCATGGATGGGCAGGTGCTACACTCTATAGAGTGTAGCACCCGCCTACCAATAGATTTAATATTTGACTTCTCTGTGAACGTCAGAATACATTTTGTCACAAGAGAAGGTTGTGATCCAATCTTCTAATAACTAGCAGTTGGGTGGATGGGTTCTCTACTCCAATGTAAACTACTGCTTTGTCATTATGCTATGAAGTGTCCCACCTGCCTACCCAAGTGTTCGTCATCAAGAGATTTAATATTTGATCTCTCTGTGAGCGTCAAAATACATTTTGTTACAAGAGAAGGTTGTGATTCAACTTCTTAATAACTAACACTTGAATGGGTGGGTGGGCCACTCCAATTTAAACTATTGACTCGTTATTATGCTATGGATTGGTTTTTTCTTTGTTTTTGCGATTTAAATGAATATTCTTTTACTTTGGTGTTTTCATGTCCTGCTACTGTTTTGCAGACTATTATTTTGACACCGTTTTTACGTTTGTTATTTTGGGTCCCTGAGTGATAGACTTGGTGCTTGTTGATGTTTTGGTGACCTGTTCTCAGCCATCGCATCTGGCTTATTCTCATTGTTATGCCCATTTTTTTAATATCTTGTATTGCAATGTTTATTTTACCATTTTGGGCCATTGTTCTTACGTTCCATGTACTTTTGCTGTGGTGTCTATTTCTTTCTTTATTACGTTGTTCACAACTGTCTTCTTTTGAGATCCGATCGGGATACTTGAAACTCTGGATGTTTGTTTAGTGATGAACATTTCCATGATTGTTACTAGAGCTTATCCGTGTGTATCTTTAATGTGATGGTTGCTCTGTGCCTTCCACTTTCTTATGACATTGACTGGTTTTCAGTTCTTCCGAGTTAGTTTTCTTTCTCTTGGGTAAAAGAGTAGCTAGTAAATGTTTGCTTTCGTTTGTTTTCTAGCACCGGACGACTATGTCGCCACTCGAGCAGGTGAGGTTGATGTTTGGGCTGACTTTTGCTGTTGTTGTCATCACTTCTTACACCCTTAGATAGATTGTAATGCCAGAATCCTCATCAAAACATGCCATGCATCATTACTAAAGTGTTTATAATAAGTTTGCTGACAGTATCAAGTAATTAACTCAATACTCTTGTCACTTTACTATGTTCTGCATACAACCTCATGGCTTACTAGCCAGTGTAAGCTTAACAATCTATTGTAATTGTTGTGTCGTTAAACCAGTGCACAGCATGCTCTTAACGACTGTACAAGACTTTGTCACCGGTTGCATTCCTTCATGATGATAAGGAGTGGAGTCGGTGATGTTGAAAGAGGTTGTACCTTTTCATTGTTTTTGCGTCGGCAGAGAGTGAATAACCGTAGTTATCTTCTGTGGAGAGGTTTGTCGTCTCGTCGGTGCGATGCTACCATTCGGCGTCTACCTGGTGCTTAAGAGCATCTTGGTGGAGGCGTCCTCCAGGGGTTGAGGATTCCTGGCATCTGCATGGAGTAGACCCATGACGTGCAGGGGTTAATGCAACTGAGTTAGGGACGAACCCGCAGTCCATAGAATGCACGCTCCAGTAGTTGCCGGAGTGGTGCTTGTGGGGACGCTGTGGAACGACGTGTTGCCCTCGCAGGCGTACTTACTAGTTTTCTCCAGGGTTTGGGACAGGACAAGGCCTTAAGTCCTTCGATGGTATAAAATTTGTGGGTGGTGGTCCAAGTTAATAGCGAACGTCGGTATGTAGTTGGTTGACATTGATCCGTTGGTGAGGTCCATGGGCGTTGCGGTGGTCTTGTAGCAGTTTTGGGGCTGCATAGTGGCTTTGGTGTGACTAGGTCATTCCTGAGGCTTTTGATGCTTGATGAACACTGAAGCTGCGGCGTGAAAATTTTACCTTTATATCTCCTGATGCTCCGCCCATAAAACGACATCAACCTTAATGCCAAATACGGCGCTAACACACGACAGCAAAATTTTTAGTAGAACTTTAGCATACCTAACATGCTACATCTGTCAAGTACCTCACTAGTCTCAATATTTTTTTGATTTCTATTGATAAACAATTAGACACAAAAAACACGCATACGTGAACAAAACTAGTGCTATGTACAAATTTAACAGCAGTTTCCTTTTTGCACCTCAATTGGTGCGGCCCAAGCATCAAATCAAAAAGTACAACTAGCGTTTGTAGTCTACAAAAAAGCGTTGTGGACAATTTTCTATGCTATGAATAAGGCCAGTGAGGCTTGACAAAGAATTGACCACTGAAAAGATCAAGATAGGAAGAAGATCATATTACCAAAGCTGTTCCCTCTAGCCCTAGAAGACGTCTTTGAAGGCATACCTACTTGCGCTTTTCCAACAAGAACCAAGAATACGTTAGAAGAATTAAAAACAACATTAATATCAGTCGGCTTGGAAAAGACCAAGATCATGATCCAAGAAACGGAGGACAGGAAGACAATATCAAATGGATGGACCTAAAATTAAACAAGTGACCAAGTACATATATCTATGACATCAAATAAAAATGAGCAAAAAAATAGCTAAAGAGTAGTTTTTGACCAAAATTAAATTTGCGTCAATTTCAAATTGTTTGAGATTTTCAAATAGAAACCGGAGTGTTTGTTACTTTCTATAGGAAAACACAAAAAAAAAAGTTTTGTTGTAACCAATTCACTACTCCACGTTTTCAAAATAAAAACAGTCAATTGCTTGGCACTTATGAGAAGTTTAAGACATCTTCCAAAAATTTATTTACAATGGTTTTTTTTTACTGAAAGCAAGAAATATTAAATTGTGGTATGGGCAATCAAGAAGTACTAAGCGTACTTGGAGGACAATAAATTTATCCTAAGCCTTAGTAGCCTGGCTGAAGCTGTTGTTTAAGTTGAAATTTGCTAGGCTACTACTTTTAGAAGAATTTAGTTTTTAAATTGAGTACGTTTCCAGAGAGTTCAATTATCTACTAGTTACCCTGTCTCGATATGAGGGAAAGTTGATGAAGGAATCGGACTATAAGATCAAATGGTTACCATTTGGACACAAGACCGATAAACTGAAAACAGACAAACTACAGAAATCATTTTGTTTAGCTCACAACAACTCTGACAAAAAAAAAATTGTTTATTAAAGACAATCAAGGCCACTCTGAAGTTATGCCATTGGCCAGGAGTAAGTACTTCGTTCCGAAAGATCGAGAGGCAAGATGATTATCCACAAGATAAAAAATCAGCAAGGAGTCATTGTGAGTGAAAGAGGAAAGATAGCAGAAATTATTGAGAAATTCTATCAACGACTCTACAGCTCATCAATGGCAGACCCAAAGCAAGGACAAATCAAACAACCAATTCTAAATATGGGATCGGAAGAACTAGAACCCATCAATAGAGAAGAACTAGAGGCGGCGCTTAAACACCTAAAGAACTGCAAAGCCCCGGGCGAAGACCAGATCAGCTGGAGGCAATGGAGGCAATGGATAACGCCCGCATAGATTACAGATATTCTAACATCATACGATATATCTACGAACCACCATGCACGTCAAAATTGAAGAGGGTAACTGCAAAAGTCCAAGTAAAGCGAGGTGTCAGACAGGGGGACACAATTTCACCTAAATTGTTTACCCTAGCAATGGAAGACGCATTCAAAATACTAACATGGGATCAGAAGGGCATAAGGATAGACGGAAGATACCTCAACCACCTCCGCTTTGCAGACGATATTGTCCTCTGTAGCAGTGACCTGGCTGAACTTGCGACAATGCTTCAAGAACTCAGAGTAGCCTCCGAAGCCGTTGGTCTTAAAATGAACCTCCAGAACACCAAAATCATGAGTACATCTAACATGAGAGTCACCATCGATAACCAAAATCTGGAGCTAGTCGAAGAATATGTATATCTGGGACATAACATCAAAATCGGGAAAAGTAACCAAACCGCAGAGATTACTAGACGAATCGGCCTCAGCTGGGCAGCGTTCGGTAAACTCAGCTATATACTTTGCCAACCAAAAATCCCAGTGAACCTGAAGAGGAAAGTTTACGATACCTGCATCTTGCTGGTGGCAACATACGGGCTCGAAACAGCCACTCTTACAATAAACAGTGCCAACCGTCTTAGAGTCTACCAAAGGGCAATGGAGCGAGCAATGCTGGGAGTCAGTCTGAGGGACAGGATCCGGAATGAGGATATTAGACGAAGGTATGCGACGTCGTGGAACGGGTGGCACGGCTCAAGTGGCAGTGGGCTGGGCACGTAGTCAGAAACAACATCAAATGGACGAAAACCCTAATGCAATGGAGGCCAAGGGAAACAAAAAGAAGCATCGGGCGCCCGCAGGCAAGGTGGAGGGACGACATTCAGCGACATGCGGGCAAAAACTGGATGAAGACCGCACAAGACAGACCGACATGGAAGTCGTTGGAAGAGGCCTATGTCCAGGAGTGGACGACTACAGGCTAAAGAAGAAAGAAGAAGAAGAAGATCGCAGAAGAATACCAATGTACTCCGATTCAACCAACAAACTTTGGGATAGGGTTTTTATATTTGCGATCAACTACGTAGGCTTCTACACTTGGAGATACTTTTTACCAACTAGTTTTTCCAAAATTTTGTTTCAAAAATGTTGATAACATTGAAATTTTTCAATCAATTGGATAGGTTAGGTTAGCATAAATTTTGTTTAGCTCACAACAACTCTGACCAAAAAAAAAACTACTTGTTAAAGACAATCAAGGCCATTCTGAAGTCATGCCATTGGCCAGGAGTAAGAACGCAGACGAATACTAATGTTCTCCTATTCAACCAACAGACTTTGGGATAGGGTTCTTATATTTGCGATCAACTACGTAGGCACTTGGAGATACTTTTCACCAAATAGTTTTTTCAAAATTTTGTTTCAAAAATGTTGAAAACATTGAATTTTTTTTTCATCAATTGGAATCTATTTGGAAGTTGATGATGACTTGAAACTTAACAAGGTTTAAAAGGTTTTGTTATCAAATATGTATTTTGAATAAAGAAAAGAGTGATACTAACCTTCTAAAGTTTGGTTTAGAATTATTTTTGCTAAACTAAATTTTTATTAAGATATATTTTACTACTTTTAGAGGCTTTTAAATAAAATCTATTTCATGCCAGTTAATTGGGGCTTTATAGGAGTTTTGACTAATTTTGGCCTTGTATCTGGATATTTTTGTTTTGTTTAAAAAATTTTGCCCTGCTAAATCGGGCCAAGAGATTTTTTTGGGCGATCAAAGAAATTGTCTTTCAAAAATGTTGAAAGCATTGAAACTTGTTTGTTATCAATTGGAACTTACTCAAAGATCGATGATGACTTGAACCTTAACGAGGTTTAAATGGTTTTGTTATCAAGTATGTGTTTTGAATAAAAGAAAAGAGTGATGCTAATTTTTTAAAGTTTTATTTAGAATTATTTTTGCTAAACTAAACTTTTATTAAGATATATATTACTACTTTTAGAGGCTTTTAAGTAAAATCTTTGCCATGCCAATTAATTAGGGCTTTAGAGGAGTTTTGACTATTTTGGCCTTGTATCTGAATATTTTTGTTTTGTTTAAAAAAATTTGCCCTGCTAAATCGGGTCAAAAGATTTTTTTTTGGGCGATCAAAAATTTTTTTTTTCAAAAAGTTGAAAACATTGAAACTTTTTTCATCAATTGGAATCTATTTGAAGGTTGATGATGACTTGAACTTTAACGAGATTTAAAAGGTTTTATCAAGTATGTATTTTGAATAAAAGAAAAGAGTGATGCTAAGCTTCTAAAGTTGGGTTTAGAATTATTTTTATTAAACTCAATTTTTACTAAGAAATATTTTCCCAGTTAATTGGTTCTTTAAAGGAGTTTTGACTAATTTTGGCCTTGTATCTGGATATTTTTGTTGTTTAAAAATTTTTGCTTTGCTAAATCGGGCCAAATGATTTTTTTTTGGGCGATCAAAAATTTTTTTTTTCAAAAATGTTGAAAACATTGAAACTTTTTTCATCAATTGGAATCTATTTGAAAGTTGATGATGACTTGAACCTTAACGAGGTTTAAAACGTTTTTGTTATCAAATGTATCTTGAATAAAAGAAAAGAGTGATGCTAATCTTCTAAAGTTTGGTTTAGAATTATTTTTGCTAAACTAAACTTTTATTAAAGTAATTAAGAAATATTTTACTTTCTTAAGAGGTTTTCAAACAAAACCTATGACCCGCCAGTTAATTGGGGCTTTAATGGAGTTTTGACTCATTTTGGCATTGTATCTGGTTTTTAGCAAAAAATTTTTACTCGATCAAAAAAATTTTTACTTTTGCAGTTGCTTTGTTTATATTTTTAATGAGAATTTGCGGAATCATATGAGAATATTAAATTGTTATATTTTGGGTTTTTGAGATTTTTTAATATTGACTGTTATTCAAATTATTCGGAATATTACTCGAATGATTGAGTAATTATTCGAAATATTGTTGGCATATTAAATGATTGTTTGAATAATAATTATATAGGTTATTTCCATGATTATTTTATGATCATTTGTTTGATTGTTGAACGTTTATTTGGATTTATGACTGATTGTTTGAGTGATCATTTGAATTATTGTTAGATGATCATTCGAATGACAAGAAAGCTACAATTTATTGTTATTTTGAAAAAGTGATTAACATTTCTTGCTATCTCTGCGTTTGTAGGTCTTGATTTTAATATTGTTGTTCCATATTGATCATAATATGATAAAGCTATAGTGCTTTTGATTTGTAAAGATAATTAATTTGAAAGGTAATTAAAACGCACTTTGCAATCCCTTTATAATTATCCTGTGAAATAGGATATCGCGTTATTCATACAAGCTATTTCAATTAACATAAAATGATTTATTTATAATTATAAACCTATATAAATGGATGTAGTAAAACAGGAATGTATAATTAATTAATTTTATCTTTTTGTTCTAGGTAAGTCCATTCTAAGTCTCCAAAAGCAACTAGTAAGTAAGTAAATTATAGGTATTTTCCATCCCATAAAAAATCTTAACTATAGGGGCCCTATTAAATATTCTGACCTTTCATTAAATTTATTATTCTGTACGTGAGGCCGATGTTTATTGTTGAAAACATATAACGGATCGGATATGTTGTGGTTTCAAAAATAGATCAAATTTTTACTTTTATGATAAATTTTATAGCTTTTGATGAACAATAAAGATTCAGGTTTAGCATATCCCTTTCAATGTCGATCTTTGTTCTACTTTAAAAGATCGTGATTTTATAATAGAGAACAATTCAACGCAATTTCTTAAAGAAAAAAAAAATAGAATCTCGTTTACACATTCCCTTTGAATTATTTTATTACCTTTATTTTTTCTCATAGGTGGCATTTCACATAAACAATCGTGATTGAAAACTGTGGAAAAATCGGTAATACTTCAAGGATGTTTACGTACTGTGTTACTGAGACTAATCGGTGATAGTTACAGTATAGTTTCCTCCAGGCAAATTTGTCACAAACGCGATAACAATGTGAAACACACCTAACTTGTTTTTATTTTTATTTTGTGATTTGCATATACAATATTACACTTTCTCATCTTCAGTAATTTATTGCCAAGACAAGGAGGGTCTACTATAATAAAATTTCAAACAACTATGCCGGTGTAGAGTAGAAAACACTTCACTTCAATTTTATTAAGTGTTTCACGAAGAAGTGCTGCACTTATCACACCCATAACACATACCAATTGAGTACTTGATATTGTAACTATTTTTAAAATGATAAATATAATTAATGTTATTGTTTGTTAGTCTGTTTATACAATTCATTATTATAACTAATTGAAACAATTTGTTATAGTTATTGTAATTTTTTAAAATTATAATTTGATGCAAACAAAAACATTTGGTTTTTTTAGGATTTTTTCAGTTGCTTTGTTTACACTCTAATATTGCAAAGTTTATCAAATATTGCGCAGAACACTTGTTTACATCATGAAATCGATCAAAAATTGCGTACAAAACTTGTTTGTTTTATGAAATAATTAAAGACCAAACCAGGACTAATCAAGAGAAACCTTAAGCTTCGTCCACATCTATAAATATTTGTATTCAGTTTTTGGAGATGGAGCAAATTTTTGTGTGTTTTTAATGCGGCTTAATTTGTTACTTGGGTTTATTTGCGCCGCATTCGTCCACACGTAGCTTTAGATTGTGGCAGCATAAAGCTTAATGTATTTTGTTGTCGTTTAGCTTTTGCTAGTTAATGGTCTTGAGGTTTGATGTTGGTACCTGGAATAACGATAGTTAATAGGTTTGAGGTTAGTGTAGTGAATAGGGGGCATTTACTCTTGAGGTAGTTTCTTTTAGAGAAAACAGTTTTCCTCCAATGGGATCAAGGAGTTGATAGCGGAGATTGTCAGGAATAGTTTTTACAAAAGTTTGCGTTCTGGATTGGGATGGTATCCATGGCTTGTCTACGTATCACAAAGTTGATGGTGAAGATCATTAGGGATGGTCTTTTTAAGGGTTTCCGTTTTGAATTGAGATTGAGTATCCTTAGAGAGACGTTGGTGCTGATACGAAAATGTTGTTGGGGATAGTCTTGGGGTGGTATACCTGGTTCTATGTCCTTTTAGGTTAGTACTGGCATAAAAAAGTCGAGGACGGAAAATTTTGGGGATGGTTTTTTTAGAGGTTTTAGTACTGAACTAGGATGGTATCTTTGGCTCGTCAAAGCCCTATCGAAGTTTATACTGGCATCAAAAAGTTGATGGCTGGGATTGTCAGGAATGATCTTTTTAGAAGTTTGCGTTCTGGATTGGGATGATATACCTGGTTTGTCTACATTCTTTTGAGGTTGGTGTTGACTTCAGAAAGTCTATGACGGAGATTGTTGGGGATGGCTTCTCTTGGTGCTGATACCAAAAAATTGATGACGGAGATTGTCGGGGATGGTCTTTCTAGAGCGATTGCGATGGTATACCTGGTCCTATGTCCTTTGAGGTTAGTGCTGGCATCAAAAGTCGATAACGAAAAATTTTGGGGATGGTTTTTTTAGAGGTATGAGTCTTGGGTTGGGATGGTATCTTTGGCCCGTCTACGTTTTATCGTACTGAGACCAAAAAATTGATGGCTGGGATTGTCAGGAATGATTCTATTGCGTTTTGGATTGGGATGATATTCTTAGTTCGTCTACATTCTATCGAGGTTAGTGTTGACTTCAGAAAGTCTATGACGGAGATTGTCGGGGATGGCTTTTTTAGGAGGTTGAGTTCTGGATTGGGACGGTATCTTTCTAGGAGCTTGAATCCTGGATTGGGATCTATGGTTCTTCTACGTTCTTTTGAAGTTGATGCTTGTTGCCGTTTAGCTTTTGGTAGTTAATGGTCTTGTGGTTTGATGTTGGTATTTGAGATAGGGAATAGAAACAGTTTTTCTTTAATGGCACCAAGGAATTGATAGCAGAGATTGTCAGCAATAGTTTTTCTAGAAGTTTGCGTTTTGGATTGGATTGGGATGGTATCCCTGGCTTGTCTACGCACCAAAAAGTTAATAGCAGAGATCATCAGGGATGGTCTCTACAAGGGTTTTTGTTTTGAATTGAGATTGTATCCTTAGAGAGACGTTGGTGCTGATACCAAAAAGTTGATGACGAAGATTGTCGGGGATGGCCTCTCTAGAGTGATTGGGTATACCATACCTGGTTCTATGTCCTTTGAGGTTAGTACTGGCATAAAAAAGTCGACTACTGAAAATTTTGGGGATGGTATTTTTAGGGGTTTGAGTCTTGAATTGGGATGCTCTTTTTTGGCCCCTTTACGTTCTATCGAAATTGATACTGGCACCAAAAAGTTGATGGCTGGAACTGTCAGGAATGATTTTTTTAGAAGTTTGCGTTTTGGATTGGGATGATACTTCTGGTTTGTCTACATTTTATTGAGGTTGGTGTTGACTTCAGAAAGTCTGTGCCGGAGATTGTTGGGGATGGCTTCTCTAGGAGTTTGAGTTGTTTATTGGGACGGTATATATTTCTAAGAGTTTAAATTCTGGATTTGGATCTATGGTTTTTCTACGTCTTAATGAGGTTGATGCTTGTTGGAGTTTAGCTTTTTGTAGTTAATGGTTTTGAGGTCTGATGTTTGTACCTGAGATAGGGAATAGAAACAGTTTTTTATTTAATGGCACCAAGGAGTTGATAGCGGAGATTGTCAGGAATAGTTTTTTCAGAAGTTTTGGGATGATATCCATGGTTTGTCTACGCACCAAAAAGTTGATGGTGGAGATCATCAGGGATGGTCTCTTCAAGGGTGTCCGTTTTGAATTAAGATGGTATCCGTAGAGACACGTTGGTGCTGGTACTAAAAAGTTGATGACGGAGATTGTCGGGGATGGTCTTTCTAAAGTGGTTGGGATGGTATACTTGGTTTTATGTCTTTTGAGGTTAGTACTGGCATCGAAAAGTTTATGACGAACATTTTGGGGATGGTTTTTTTAGGGATGATATTCTTGGTTTGTCTGCATTCTATTGAGGTTGGTGTTGACTTCAGAAAGTCTATGCCGGAGATTGTTGGGGATGGCTTTTCTAGGAGTTTGAGTTCTTTATTAGGACGGATTTATTTCTAGGAATTTAAATCCTGGATTGGGATCTATGGTTTTTCTACGTCCTATTGAGGAGCTTGAGAGTTGCTAGTGAAGCAGTTGTTGATGTAATGGTTTTGAAGACGCGTTGGTAAATTGTGGTTGTGGTAGGAGACTATGATTTCTCATCTGGTGCGTGTTAAGTTGTACACCTTTGGGATTAAGAACGAGTGGAGTTTTTTCACTGTTGAGTTACGGTATAACTTAGTGTTCAGTGGCTTAGTGTACATAGACTGAGTTGGTGTGACTTGGTTAGGCTGGAGCTAGCTATGTGCATGCTCATGATGTCGGTACTGCGTGTGATTTTTTATAGTTTTGTCGTAGTTGCTTCTGGAAGCAGGTTAATAACCTCCAGAGAGAGTTTGTTAGTGTCAGGTCATAGCTTGTTGTTTAGTTTAGTAGGTTGTTTTCTTAAAGGTTTGGAAGTGACCTATGGCGGAGTGTGCAAGTTGGGACATGGGCATCATTTCCAGGGTAGTGGTTGGTAGAGTTAAAAGATTGATGGTCGTTATCGTATGAGCATAACGAAGGTTGAATTTCAGGGTTGGCAGCGTTGAGTGAATGAATATTAGAAAAAGGCGCAAGGTTAATACATCTGTGCGTACTTGTTTATGCCTCTATTATAGATGTATTTGTTTTTTCAAACACTAGCTATCAGCTATTTGCTATCGGGAATCCTTTCCGAGGTTTGGAGATGGCAGATAGTATGCGAAGAGGAGAGATACATCTATTGCAGCAACATTACAAGTACGCACGAATGTATTAGCTTTGCGCTTTTTAAAAATATTTATTCACTTAACGGTTGCACTTTACTTTGGGAAAGAAAGATTTGTCGGGTCTAATAGCTTGTTAGGGTGGTTAGGGAGGAGATTCTTAAAAAGACTGGATCTTTTGACAAACATATCTCCCCCCCCCCCCCCCCCCCCTTCTCTTCCCTACATGGGTATATCTGGAAATACTATTTTTTTAGGTTATAACTTTCCTTGAGGAGAACTTATTGAAGAGTAAATGGGGAAAATGGTTTAATAATTATTCTATAGGCTATAGGTGATTGGCGTGACTACGAGTCAGACACGAAGAGTTTGTTGTTTGGCTCCTGGATGGGTCCGAAGTTCTGATGGTGTCCGATAGAGATGATGTGTTATTGTGATGTGTGGTTTTGTTTGAAATGTATGTTATTGTTGGTTGTATGTACGTGTATGTGTGTGTGTAAGGGTGTGGATGTGGGTGTAATGGGTGGAACCGGTCCAGGTTGATAGCTGTTAACACTTCCAGGGTTTCTTCCTGGTTATCAACTTATCAGTGTATCAGTGTTTGTGTGTGATCTATGTCTTGGGTATTTTTTGAGGTTTAAGAGGACCAGTATTAATTAACCTATTTGTTATTTTCCGGCGAATTATTCAAGAATGAGCAACGGCGTTGGCGACATCTCAAGTTTATCTGTGATTGTGCGCCCTTATTATCCCATTTGCTATTTTCCGGCGTATTCTTCTAAAATAAGCAGGAGCTTTGGTGATTTCTTTAGTTTCTTTATGGATGTTTATTCAAGAATGTGTGTGTGTAGTGTAGTATTGTCTAGAAGCGGCGGTGAATTTTAGAAGTTATCAATTTTTCTAATATTTTTTTTGGCGTTGTTGAAATGTACTGGCTGTTGGTGGTGGAGATGTTTTTTTGGTTGGCTGCTGGTTTGCTTTTGCGTCTTTTCTGCTGTCATTGACTTTTTGGAGTAACCGCATGTACTTTATAAGCTCCGTTTGAGCTATCTGTGCTTTGGTCAGGTTACAAAGCGTTATCAATCGCGGCGGCGCTTTGTTGAGTTTGGAGGCTACGTTTTTTGCAAATTTTGGTATTACAAATTACAAATTGGGCCATCAGTACTTGTTGGCTGATTTGACCCGCTCACAATCGTGAAATGTGTTTTCTGCCCACTTGCTCTATTGTATGTTGTTGGGTGTCAGATCAATGTTTTCTACTGTACTTTTGATAATAAACATTTTGGTGTGTGGTTGGGGTACTTCAATGTAATTTAACCAGAATTGTAAACAACTTGTTGCATCCTTCTGCCTATTTGTTTGTAATCCAGGAGTTAGTTTCTTTACTTTAGTTTTATGAACATTAAAAGTGAAAAAAACAATCCTTGGATAACGAACGTTATGATGGGCGGGCGGGGTATACAATTGTGAAGCGCCCGCTTACAATTATAAACTGTATGCTTCGTCCATTTGTTATCCAGAGATTGGATGCATTTTCTTTAATGTAGTTATAGGAACATCAAAAAAGAGACATAATACAATCTTTTTATAACACACATAAGTGGGTGGGCGGGGTACACCAATGTAGGGCACTTATTTAGAATTATAAACTGCTTGCGCTCCCACCCGCTTTTTTGTTTGTGATCTAAGAATTATTTTTTAGATCAATTTCTTCACTTTAGTTCCAAGAACATCAAAATTGAGAGAAACATACAACTTTTGAATAACAAACATTTTGATGGGCGGGCGGGGTATACATGTGTGAAGCACCTGCTTCCTATTTGTTATCTAGAGGTTGGATGCATTTCTTCTATTGTAGTTTTAGGAACATCAAAAAAGAGACATAATACAATTTCTTGATCACTTGAGTGGGTGCTGAGTTAAACTAATGTAAAACAATACAATCATAAACTGCGGGCTTCCGCTTATCCGCTTTATTGTTTGTTATTTGCGGATTGATTGTCAAATCAATCTTTTTTATTTTAGTAACAACTAACATTTATTTTATCATTTTGATTGTCTATAGTGGCTCTAGGATGCGAGGGTCAAAGTGTGACAATTAATTTGTTTCTGTTGCGATGTTGGCTTTGCCAGAAAGGTCAAATTTAGTGTGAAGAACTATGATCTTTTTTGCTTCTTGATTACATTTTTTTGGAGAAGTAATAATTCTTATGCCGGTTGCTGTTTGGAGACATTTGTTGCATCTGCTATTTCAGTGATGATTTGGTCGCTGCGATGCTGCTTGATGTGTTGAAGGTTTTTGCGAAGCTAATTTATTATTGGAGCTTTGGTCAATCTACCAATGGTTGAAGTGACGTCAAAAAGGTTGTTGCTGGTTGCTGGAGTTTTTTTAGTAGTTTTGGCTTTGTTGCTAGCAGATTCTAAGCCAACGGGATCTTTCTGGATCAAAATATTGTCGGACTTGTTTAGGATTTTCTTGATGTTTTAAACTTGGGCGTTTGCAGCTTACTAGTGTTGCAAGGATGGATAGATGTGTTTTTCTTCAGGTTTTGTTTAAGGAGGTGTTTTTTTTTCTTGGATTATAGTTTTTTGGAAGATACTGGTTGCTGGTATTTCACTTTTGCGTCTTAGATTGGGTTAAATCTTTAATTTTTCTTGTTTTTAATATTTTGAACGGTTTTTTTTCTTTTGTGGTTTTTTGGCTTGGGGATAGCTGTAGTAATCTATACAAATAAAATGTGGTTAAAGATATTAAAAAGACGTAGAAGCTAATAACAACTATAATCATATAACCGTTCCTTTTGGGTTGTGTTTTATGAAGTGGGAAGTGGAAGTATAATTCTTTTTGAAAGTCTGGAAACAGCTGTTTTTGTCTAAGTGGATTGGGACAAAACTAACAGGTGTTGTAGTGGTTAGCGTACTAGATTGCTATATTTTAGGGGTTTCGAGTTTGAGTCTTCCATCTGGAGGGTCTGTACTGCTTTGTTGTTACACGCACGTTAAAGAACCAAATAATTTAGGTTGAAATTTTTGAATTTGTGTCAAAATTTTGTGTGTTAAGCTCTTATTTACCAAACCCCCTATCTACTTAGCGTGATCTTTGTTTTCTCGGAAGTTTGTCACTTAGACCTCTATCGAGGAGAGCCTTCTTTTTTGCGGAGACTACTTTTTTGAGAATTTTTTTTACTCGGAGCTACATTTCTTCATCCGACAGCATATACTCAATGGTGTTGTCCGGAGTCAACACCGCACCTGTCTCGTTCTCTATCTTCTTTTTAGAAGTCCTCATCTGCGGCAGACATAACGTATGTTCTGGGCTGTTTTTTAACTTTGCAAGCTGCACATTTGTCGCCGTCTGTACTGTGGAATTTCTTGTCTTGAGATACGTTCTGAAGTCGACAGAACTGAATTTTCTTGTTGTTTGCTCAGGTAGGTCCTTAATCATTTGCTTTTTTGGTATTTTGGTCCCATACTTTTTTCATTTTCATGGTTGCTTCTTTTTTCAGTCTCCTCTTAGTAAGCTGATTTGCTTTGTATCCCTCTTTAGTTTGGCTTGTTATTGAATCGGCATGACCGAGGCAATTACGAGGGTGGCTTTTACAGATATGGTTCTGTACTCGCCGACTATTCTTAGCGTCAATCTTTTTTGCAACTTTTATATAATTTACCGTATCTTATGGATTTTTTCCACATCTGGGCACCGTACAACATTATTGAGTGAGCCACGCTGGTCAGTATCTTCTTTTTCCTTTTTGAAGTTTTTTGGATGTTGGGCATCAGAATGGTAAATGTTTTTACCGTTTTCTGCACCGTTTCTTTGTTGTTATATTGGCATCGCTCACCGTTATTATCGCTTTTTCCAGTTTGTCACCGTACAGGATGACGGCCTCGGTTTTCTCGGCGGCAATTTCTTAAACCTCAGGCTTTCCTTTTCACAACCGTGTTAGTCACTATGACCAGTTCCTCTTCCTTTTCCGACGTTGTGATAATGTCGGTGTCGTTCGCAAAGCACAGCAGCGTAGTTTTCTTCTTTTTGACCATTCCCAGTACGCTGTTGGTTGGCATTTTTTCCTTCTTTTCCTATCAGCAGATCTCTGCTATGGAGGTAGCTCTGGGTTAGTTTGATGAGCTTATTACTCTTGCTTTTTTAATGTTGACCGTGGTGAACATGCACATTTTCCTGTTATTATAGGCTTTCTTTTTTATGTTTTCTACCGTATCTATCAGCTTTGTTACGGCATCAATGGTGGACTTTTCTTTCCGGAACCTAAACTGGCTGTTGAATATGTGACTTTCCACCTCCTCCTTCATCTATTTGCGATTAGCTGTTTGTATATTTTTCTACGGTATTTATTAAGCAGATTTTCCTATACTTTGGGGCTTTGTTTGTCCCTTTCTGCTGTTTTTCAAGTAGCACCAGTTTTGACTGCTTCTATACCTTGGGACATCTACTATTTTGAAACACTTGGTTCATCACCCGGCGCTTTCTTGTCTTTGAGCTTTGTGGACGCTTTTTGTAGTTCCTGCAGGGTGAAGGGTGCAGTCACCTCATCCTCCACAACTGTTTGGTCACATCCATCTGCCTCTCATTTTTGAGCTGGACACTCCAGGTCTTATACGTCGTTCTCCATCTCATCTAGCAGCTTTTTCCAAGTTTCTTTTTTGCCGACATTATGGCTTTCTTAAATTTCGCTGTCTTATCCTCCAGGATTTTGCACAATTGATCTTTTTACTGCTGGTTGATTTTCTTCTTGTTGGATCAAGTCTTATTCCTGTTGGCACTGTTGCACTCTTTTTTGAGCGTGGTTAGGTGCTCAGACCACCAGTAAACAGCTCTGTTTGGATTCACGGTTGCTTTCCTCCTGAACGATAAGTCTATCGCTCTTTTGATGGCTTTCATCAGGCCGTTGACGTTTAGGTTGGGCATTTTTTCCAGTTCCGTCTGTACCTTTTCTCGGAATTTTGGGATCTGCCTCTGTTATTTTCCATTTCTTACTGGCTTTGTTTTCTCGCTGCTAGATTTAAGTGTGAAGTGGGTGTTCCTGTCAAATCAACATAACCTAACCTAATTTGGGACAAATCGGTAGATCTAGAGAATTAGGAGTGTATACTGGAGTAGTTTTTGGTTTTTTTTAGTCGCTGGTGAAGTTTGGTGTTTTCAGCGCTGTTTGAGAAGTAGATTGTTGGAGAGTTTTTGAAGCGGTGATGGCTGTTCTTGTGGTGGCAAAAACCCGGAATCTACTTCAAAAAAACAATGGGTATGGTACCAAATCATCAATACCACCGAAGACCAAACTTGTTTCCGACTTAGGACTTGGGGGAATTGATGCAGATATATGGACAAGTACATCTATTACGGTAGCCAATCAAAGGAAGTTAGATACGCCATGGTTTAGTCACAACCACCGTTTTCTAAAAAAAGAAAAAGTGAGTTGAGTCCAAAATTTAAACCGAAGTACTTCACAGAAAGTTCACTTGTGATCATCTGACAGAGAATAAAGCATCTTGATTCACTAAGTTTTGCTCTTTATTTTCTTCTTCTACTCTTTTCCGACCCAGCGTATAGATTTCTTGTGGTAGGATTCTTATAGCCTTGTGCGAATGTTAACAGGGTTAGTGGCTCTACTGAAATATTATCTGGATCCCACAATACGCGTGGCAATGGTTTTTAAATATATGATTTGTTTACTTGGTGTGGCCGTAATTTTGGGCCGTTCGTTTCTGAGGTTATTGGCGTTTTCGGTTGTGACATTTGAGGCGCTCTGGGGCGCCTCGAGTTTTGAGAGCAATATCAACTTTGCCGGTTCATATCCGTTTATCCTACAATGTCGCGGCTCACAGACTAAGTAGATGAAATTAAATATTAAATTTAACAATTTTTTTTTGAGACCATTATTTTGTAAATTATATTTACAAAATATCTAAGCGAGTATTGTCGTTGCAACAATATTGAGGGTGTGAATGACCTAGATGTATTAGAAAGTATGAAAATTTTATTCTACAGGAAGATGGTGCAAATATTATTTATGTACTTTATTTTACTGCATCCTCATTGACATTGCCCAACCGGATCTTAATGTTGAAAATCTTTTCATAGAGAATAATTATATAACATTATTGTTATTATTATATTAAATTAGTACTCTTAATGATGATATGGCACGATTTATTATAATATTTTTATGCAATCAAGGTCAAAGAAATGATGAAAAAAAAGTTGTTGCATTGTATTAAAAACCGTTATGCATCCGGAATAAATTCAATTAAGTATTAAGGGGTATACAGATTTTTTCACTGAAGGTTAAATTTAATGAACCATTTTCACATGCAACCTTCAAAACGGGAAACAAGATGTATTTTGCATGACTAATTATGAAACATCCTTTTAGGCATGATTTTATTTATAAAACTTTTGTTGAATACAAAATTAAAAATGTTGCGGTCTTTGCTTGCGATCCAATCGCGGTTTCCTAGAACGATTATAAAAGTATGTATTCGTCGTGTAATGCCAATGGTTTTCCTACATATGGGCAAACTAAACGACATCAAAGAAATGTAAACAGACAAGGGCAATCGGAACAGATTACGTTGGTATGTTCCTGATAGAATGGGATTATTAACATGTCTTCGGGAAGTGACTAAAAGCTTTGATGTTTTTATTTAACTGTACTTTATATTGGTTTGTTTAAATAAAATCGATTTGATTGGAAAGCGAATATAAATTGTATGCTTTAAGGCTTCAAAAATGCATCATTAATAATTTCTGATAACCTCAAGAGAATATAATTACAATTTATTATTTAATGGAAAAATAAAAGAAAAATCAGCTCGTTAGATCAACTTTCTACCTTCCCCTCCCTATTTGCCAATATTTTTATCCCTCGGTGTTATTATTTACAATATTAACGATGTTATATTGTAAATGTTCTGATATACCCTTCGGGCATTATTAGTGTTCAAATCAGCAAAATTTTATTACCTTTCAGATATTTAATCGCGATAATACTTAACACAATTATAAATTACTAGCGACCTTTAGCATGCAAGAGATTAATAATAGTATAGAAAACGAATTAGCAAAAAAATCTATTGAAATGAGAAATTTTATACTAATAGACCACCCAAAACACCAGATGGAATTTACTTGATATTATTTAATAAAGTGCATACAGTGAGTGCATTAATGGAAAATTCATGTTGTTTGATAAAACTATTACCTTATCATAAATTAAATTGCTTAATTTACAACTTTGTTTGTTAATTCATTATAATTTAAGCTAATTAACATCAGTAGTAAATAGAACATTACAATTAACAATTAAGATTAGGTGAAATTGGATTAGATTCAAAAACATATTTAATTTGATAAAACTTTCTTTCACATTTAAATAGCAAAATGTTCTATTTAAATATTGTCAAAATTTAAAACCCGTAGCCGGTTAGAGAACTAAGTGTGTTGGTTGGGCAAAGACAGAACAATCACCTGGAGTCTATGAGCATTGTCGATGCGCACCAAGTGCGGGATGAAAGCGACAACGTTCCAGGGCTCACCCTACTACATCACGACACGCCCGGGGTCGCAAACATGGCAACCTGCACGCCATCTATTGGTAGGGTAGTCTAGTCTAGCAAGCAATACAACATATGCACCCATATAAGATTACAATAAGCAGTCTCATCCTACCACAATAAAAAGAATATCAGATCAGAACCGAGTCACATTGTCTCAGATCAGTGATTGTAGTAATAATATTATCAAAGTAATGGCGTTTTGGGCTGTGACACACTTTGCACACTGGGGTGCCCTTAATGCATACTTTTGTGTTCGGCTGACAACGTTTGTTCAGAATGTAGCAAACTTGCTTCAAAACTAATAACTGAATAAAGTTCGTGGTGTCATAGTCTCAGTGCTTTATTCAAAAAGTAGTAAAGTGTGTATTGGCATTAATTAAGCTAACTTTCTACTGATTTATCTATAAAAACGTAAGTAAAAAAATAGTTTGCAACAAATTTTGGAACAAAAACAATTATTTGGTAATAAAGATTTTAGCAACCTTCTACACATTTTTCTCTTGAAGAAAACTCAAGGAACCATCACTAAGTTGGTTAAACAATTGTTACACACAGTTATTTAAATTTATTTTATAAGTAACTTACGCAATAAACTACCCAACCACCACACCGAGCGTAGATGTACTATATTAATGAGTTTAAGGTATATTTTTACTTTAACAACCAATGCAGCTTGCATTGCAAAAGAGGATTTTTTTTTTACAAATAGTAAAAAATTACACAAACATTAAGGGTCAGCTTTAGTTTGTTTTGCTCCAATCGACGTCAGAGCTTGGTTTTATTTATTATTTAAAATTGCTTAGGAGAAGCATGAAACTTATCAAGCTGATTTGACAACCGATTAAAGATTTAAAAAAATTGTGTTGCATCCACTTATTTTAATTTCTTGCATTTCTTTTTTTAAGGAACACTTTTCAATATTCTGCGGTGAGGCCGAAAAGTCCTAGAATGCCCATCTACCTGCTTAAGTGTTGGTGATCTAGAAATTGTAGTTTTTTTTCTCTGTTACAGTTGGAAGTCTCTATGTCAGAGGAGGTAATGGAGATACAAATTTTTGAATAACCAACAGTTGGGTCATGGGTGGGAAACTCCATAACATGATTCCTAGCCGGTATTTTAAACTGGAATGTACACCCACCCGCCCCAGTGTTAGTGATCTAGAAAATGGAATTTTTCATTTCTGCTCAAAGTCAAATTTCTGGATAACCAATAGTTGGGTGGGTGGGACACTCCATAACAGATTAACAGTCAGTATTTTAAACTGGAATGTCCACTCACTTGCCTAAGTGTTGGTGATCCAGAAATTGGAGTTTGGTGGGTGGGTGGGACAATCTATAATATAATTACTAGCCGGTATTTTAATCTGGAGTGCCTACCCACCCGCCCAACTGTTGGTGATCCAGAAATTGGAGTTTTTTTTTTTGGCCAGCGTTGGAAGTCTCTGTGTCGGAGGAAGCGATGGAGATGCAAATTTTTGGATTACCAACAATTGGGTGGGTGGGACACTCCATAACATGATTATCAGTCAGTAGTTTGAACTGGAGTGCTTATCTTCCTGCCCAAATGTTGTTGATCTAGAAATTAGATTTTTTCCTTTCTGCTAGCGTTGGAAGTCTATATGTCAGAGGAGGCAATGGAGATACAAATTTTTGGATAATTAACGGTTGGGTCATGGGTGGGACACTCCATAACAGATTACCAGTCAGTATTTTAAACTGGAGTGCCTACCCACTCGCTTAAGTGTTTTTTTGTCAGAATAGGCAATGTAGATACAAATTTCTGGATTACCAACAATTGGGTGGGTGGGACACTCCATAACATGATTACCAGTCTGTAGTTTGAACTTTTGAACTGGAGTGCTTATCTTTCTGCCCAAATGTTGTTGATCTAGAAATTAGATTTTTTTCTTTCTGCTAGCGTTGGAAGTCTGTATGTCGGAGGAGGCAATGGAGATACAAATTTTTGGGTAATTAACAGTTGGGTTATGGGTGGGACACTCCATAACAGATTATCAGTCAGTATTTTAAACTGGAGTGCCTACCCACTCGCTCAAGTGTTGGTGATCTAGAAATTGGAGTTTTGTCTTTCTGCTGTCGTTAAAAGTTTTTTTTGTCAGAAGAGGCAATGGATATACAAATGTTTGGATAACCAAAAGTTGGGTGGGTGGGTGGGACACTCCACAACAGATTACCAGTCAGTATTTTAAACTGTAGTGCCTACCCACTCGCTCAAGTGTTGGTGATCTAGAAATTGGAGTTTTGATTCTTTGCTGTCGTTAAAAGTTTTTTTGTCAGAAGAGGCAATGGAGATACAAATTTCTGGATTATCAAAAATTGGGTGGGTGGGACACTCCATAACATGATTACCAGTCAGTAGTTTGAACTGGAGTGCCTACTTACTCGCTTAAGTGTTGGTGATCTAGAAATTGGAGTTTTGCCTTTCTGCTGTCGTTAGAAGTTTTTTTGTCAGAAGAGGCGATGGAGATACAAATGTCTGGATAACCAACAGTTGGGTGGGTGGGTGGGACACTTCACAACAGATTACCAGTCAGTATTTTAAACTGGAGTGCTTACCCACTTGCTCAAGTGTTGGTGATTTAGAAATTGGAGTTTTGCCTCTTTGCTGTCGTTAAAAGTTTTTTTGTCAGAAGAGGCGATAGAGATACAAATGTCTGGATAACCAACAGTTGGGTGGGTGGGTGGGTGGGTGGGACACTCCACAACAGATTACCAGTCAGTATTTTAAACTGGAGTGCCCACCCTTCCGCCCGGGTGGGTGGCACACTCTATAACATGATTACCAGTCAGTAGTTTGAACTGGATTGCTCATCTTCCTGCCCAAATGTTGTTGATCTAGAAATTATATTTTTACTTTCTGCTAGCGTTGGAAGTCTGTATGTCAGAGGAGGCAATGGAGATACAAATTTTTGAATAACTAACAGTTGGGCTATGGGTGGGACACTCCATAACAGATTACCAGTCAGTATTTTAAACTGGAGTGCCTACTCACTCGCTTAAGTGTTGGTGATCTAGAAATTGTAGTTTTGCCTCTCTGCTGTCGTTAAAAGTTTTTTTGTCAGAAGAGGCGATGGAGATACAAATGTCTGGATAACCAACACTTGGGTGGGTGGGTGGTACACTTCACAACAGATTACCAGTCAGTATTTTAAACTGGAGTGCCTACCCACTCGCTCAAGTGTTGGTGGTCTAGAAATTGGAGTTTTGCCTCTTTGCTGTCGTTAAAAGTTTTTTTGTCAGAAGAGGCGATGGAGATACAAATGTCTGGATATCCAACAGTTGGGTGGGTGGGTGGGTGGGACACTCCACAACAGATTACCAGTCAGTATTTTAAACTGGAGTGCCCACCCTTCCGCCCGGGTAGGTGGGACACTCTATAACATGATTACCAGTCAGTAGTTTGAACTGGAGTGCTCATCTTCCTGCCCAAATGTTGTTGATCTAGAAATTAGATTTTTTTCTTTCTGCTAGCGTTGGAAGTCTGTATGTCAGAGGAGGCAATGGAGATACAAATTTTTGGATAACTAACAGTTGGGTTATGGGTGGGACACTCTATAACAGATTATCAGTCAGTATTTTAAACTGGAGTGCTTACCCACTCGCTCAAGTGTTGGTGATCTAGAAATTGGAGTTTTGCTTCTTTGCTGTCGTTAAAAGTTTTTTTGTCAGAAGAGGCAATGGAGATACAAATTTCTGGATTATCAACAATTGGGTGGGTGGGACACTCCATAACAGATTACCAGTCAGTAGTTTGAACTGGAGTGCCTACTTACTCGCTTAAGTGTTGGTGATCTAGAAATTGTAGTTTTACCTCTCTGCTGTCGTTAAAAGTTTTTTTGTCAGAAGAGGCGATGGAGATACAAATGTCAGTATTTTAAACTGGATTGCTCATCCACCCGCCTAAGTGTTGGTGATTTATAATTTGGAGTTTCTTCTTTTGGCTAGCGTTGGGAGTCTCTGTGTCAAAGGAAGCGATGAGGATACAAATTTCTGGATAAACAACAGTTAGGTGGATGGTTGAGACACTACATAACATGGTTTTAAACCGGTATTTTAAACTGGAGTGCTCACCCACTTTTATTTCTGTCAGAGAAAATGACGGAGATGGAGATACAAATTTTTAGATAAGCAATAGTTGGGTGGATGGTTTAGACACTCCATAACATGGTTTTAAACTGGTATTTTAAACTGGAGTGCTCTCCTACTTTTAAGTGTTGGAGATCCAGAAATTGGAGTTGGGTGGGTGGGTGGGACAATCTATAACATAATTACTAGCCGGTATTTGATTCTGGAGTTTCTTTTTTTGGCCAGCGTTGAAAGTCTCTGTGTCAAAGGAAGCGATGAAGAAACAAATTTCTGGATTACCAACAATTGGGTGGGTGGGACACTCTATAACATGATTACCAGCAAGTAATTTGAACTGGAGTGCTTATCTTTCCGCCCAAATGTTATTGATCCAGAAATTAGATTTTTTTCTCTCCGCTAACTTTGGAAGTCTCTATGTCAGAGGAGGCGATGAAAATTCAAATATCTAGATAACCAACAGTTGGATGGGTGGGTGGGACACTCCATAACAGATTACCAGTCAGTATTTTAAATTGGAGTTTTGTCTCTCTGCTGGCGTTAAAAGTTTCTTTGTCAGAAGAGGCGATGGAGATACAAATTTGTGGATAACTAACAGTCGGGTGGGTGGGTGGGACACTTTATAACATGATTACCAGCCGGCATTTTAAACTGGAGTTTGTAGTAAAATTGTAATCAAACATAACTCTATGTGTCGACCAAAGCAAAGCAACAATTTCATTATTAGTTTGCTAAAGCAACTGTACTTGTTTTGTAGTATCTTTCTACAACCAATGAATTGATTACTATCTGGTCTTTTTACAAGTTTTCAGGGATTGTTTTTAACAATAGATTTTATTTTTTAGCTATCACTTTATACCACACTTTAGCATCCGGTCTGGACATAGCTTGCTTTATGAATAGTTTATAATTTAGGCTAACTCTGTATACAGTTTAAACTAAACTCTGCATTATGCGTTGTTGTGTGTTTTTTTGGCTTCTTTGGTCATCCAAATAACAAATGTTGGGTCTTTTAGGTATTCTTTTTTTGTTTTTAACCGCATCTTTTTTGTTTTCTGCTTCAGGGGATCTGTAGCTGGTCTAATGTAGTTTTCCAGAATTTTTAAATCCGGATTGGTTACTGCGTTTTTGTTTTTGTACTGGTTTCCACTTTTCTTTTTGATGCTAATCAAATTTTGTATATTCTAACACAATTTTTTCTTTGCTCTTTGTTTTGAACTTCCTTTTTTGAAAGTTTTTGATCTAGATAGAAGACTTTACAACCGAAAAGGTTTTTGCGTTCAAAACACTATACAAGGTTTTCTGCGTTCAAAAGGCTACACCTGTGTGGATGGACTGAAGATGAATTTAGTTGGATATCTAAGCGATTAGCGAGTCTGTTATGCATGACTGGTTTATTAGTTAGAATGATAATGAACAACAGACTGGATTGCTTGGGTTTGTGGCGCCATATCCAATTGCTTAAGAATAAATTTGTTAACTATCTCTCGGATATACGATTAAAAAAAAAATTAACCTATAATTTTCTCAGGAATTGCTGTAATCACAAGATACAAAATGCATTTTTAACTAAAATTAGTTAAAAATTTAGAATAAAATGAACCAATTTTAAGTACGTTATTTAAAATTGTTTAGGAAATGCATGAAACTCGTCAGGCCAATATGACAATTAAAATTAAAAAAAAATGCGTTGCATCTACTTACTCCATTGCTTTCCGTTCGATTCGAACCGGTTCATCGTTTTCTTGCATTACAATATTAAATACACACCCAAGACCTTTTTGGTCTATGTGTGATTAACCCTTAGACCATATAAACTTATAGACGCGCCGTGTCCTATTAACCGCTTGTCGCATAGTGAAGCTAACATATCAACTTTATATGCCCACAACTGACGTCACTCACTAATTGTGGACATATGCCTTATGAGTAGTTAAATTAATTTTACAATTTTTAGTAAAAATTAATGAACACAATAAAATATTTATTTTATTTTAATTTTAACTTATATTATCGCACAAATAATTTAGCAACGTCACGCACCAAGTCTAAGATTTGTTGGCATTTTGGTAGATGCGTAAAAATATGTTTTCATACACGTCAAGTTCACCTACACATACGCGTTTTTGTCTACAACTGACGTCACACGCATCGATCATGTTGGCTTCACCGCGTGGGCAAAAGGCGTGTCTATAAGTGTAAGGATTAACTTGAAAAAATTGTGAAGTATTTAAATGATTTCAATGTCAATTCACTTTTTTATACACACCTTTTTTTATCCATTTGTGAATAATCTGAGAGAGTTGTGAAGTACATTAATGACTTCAATGTTAATAGACTTCATTCTACACACACGGTCTATGTGCAAATAACTTTACTTATCTCAAATGAATTTTAACAATCTCAATATCATAATACACACCCCTGAGACCTTATTGAGTTCATGTTTCAATAACGCTCAGACAACTGTGAAGTACCAAAATAGCTTCATTGTTAAGTAATGCTAATGTATGTGGGAAAAACCTCAGACAACTGTGAAAACACACTTTTAAGACCTTGGTCTAAGTGTGAATAACTTGATACAAGCTGTACATTCTACACATTTTTAACAGTTTTTTGGTTTATGTGAAAGTAACCTCACTCAACTCCTTAGTATCTTTTTTAAGGAGGGAGGGAAATTTTTTTTCAAAGACTTTGTCTTGGATTTATTTGGGAACTTTTACGCATAGGTTTCTTATCAGGCCCTTGCCTGCCTGTCTTTGACTTGACGGTTTCTTTCTTCTTGTTCTTTTTTTTATGATTTCCGTAGCCTGATTTTCTATTATCCTCTATGTATCTTTGTCTTCGAGCATATATCATATTTTCGGTTGTCAGAACTAAGTTTCCAGTCGTCCTCTGCCTTGTGCACTGCCAGCTATTGCATAGGAACATGGTGTGTTTGGGTGTCTCCACTTTGACATTATGCGCATTGGTCATTCTTTACTACGTTTATCTTTTTTAAGTAGGCTTGATAGCAGCCGTGATCTGTTAGGATCTGGGTAAGGTGGTATTCAACTTTTCTTTGTTTCCTCGTAACCTATGGAATCACTTTTGGGAATAGCTTCTTTGCTTGTCGTCCCGTGTCACCTTCCACGTCCCATTCAGCTTCTCACTTCACCAGAGTTTTAGCTCTGGTTACCGTTTTTTGCGCTTTTTGGTTTGTACTAGCCGTGTATTTCATTTCCAGGACCATAAGGTGTATGGGATGGTCCCTGCTACCTCATGTGTGGTCCTGGTGGACACGGTCTGGTACGTGCTTGCTACACGTATTGCCATCTTTCTCTGTACTTTCTGACATTTTTCTGTACTTTACGTGGTGGATTTGTGTAGTACGATGGAGTTGGCCACCGAGCTAATAGCCAGTCTTCTGCACGCTCTGGCTCTTCTGATATTGGGTAGCAGTCGCGCAAGTGCTGTTACCATTTTTTCAGCCTTTTTGGTAATTTCTGCAATGTGGGCTTCCATGTGCAGATTTCTGCCAAGAAGGCGCTGTTTTTGCTGGTAACAATGACATTCCCTACTTTTACGGACACAGATTTGAGTGAGTTACATCCGACCAGTACAACCGCTTCAGTTTTGTGCGGGGCCAGTTCTAATATTTTTCTTGCCATTCACATTTCTACGCAATTTGCGGCGTAGTCAGCTTTCTCTTTGATGGTTGCTTTACATGACCCGCACACCACTATAGCGAGATCATCCGCATACTCCACTAAAGTTGTATTCTCCGGCATGATGTCTCTGAGCACCCCGTGTTCCATAACGTGGGGCCATGAACTACTTTGCAGGTCATTTTCAACTTGCCGCTGCCAACCTGGATTACTTTGTTGTAGAGATAGTCGCAAATCTGTCTGACAAGATTTGGTTTCACTTGCCTCTTTACCAGTTCTATAGTAATACTCTTCTACGGAGCCGAGTTAAAGGCATTTTTGACATCCAGCGTCAACAACACTGCAAACTTCTTAGTATCTTAATAGTCTCAATATCGATGTACTTAACGAAGACGTTGTGTATAACGATACACACTTTTAAGATTCCTTCGGTTTATGTGTGAATAACTTCAAACAACTGAAGGCAATGCTTTCAAACGTTTAGGTGTGACTAACGTCAGACAGCTATAAAGTATTCCAATGCCAATCATCATTATCAGCTTTTTTGTACGTCACTGCAGACTCTTTAGCCTCTTCCCTGCCCGTAATGCTGGCAACTTACATTACAGGTGGACCTACAGCTACCCCAATGCTACACTTTTTTATAAACACCATGTCTTAGTTTATGTGTAATTAACTTGTGACAGCTGTGAAGTACCTCAATATCAATGCACTTTATTCTACACATCTTTAAGTATCTAAATGACCTGAACGTCAATTTACTTTGTTATGCACACCACTAAGATCCTCTCGGTCTATGTCTGCTGAAGCGCTTGACTAGTTTGTTAAAGTCAAATAATAATTAGGTCTCGGTCGTATGTTGACCGAAAATACTTAAAATTGTCAATACTAAACGGATTTAGAGGAACTAAGTTTCAGTCGTATAATGACCGAAAGTGCTTGAGTTGTCAACTGCTTTCTCATTGGCTAAATCTGTAGCAATTTTTTTCTTTTTTGTTATCATCTAATGTTAGTTTGTTTAATTGGTCTAATATGTAGATTTAAGACACTTTTATCAGGGTCGTCATCATAATTACATCTATCGTCGTTCTTTGTCGTGCTTTGTCGTACGTTGTCGTGCTTTGTAGTACTTTGTCGTGCTTTGTCGTGAGAGCCCAAAAATTATCATCCGCATTCTATTAACTATTTGTATTTCCATTTACTTAAAATATTTATAATTTATAAAACTTTGTACAAGCTAGTGAATAGGTCAAATTAATTACTTATATTGAATCGAAATGCATGAATAAAATATAATAAATTTTAATAAATCAATAAAAACCAAAATTAATATCCTAAAATATTATTTATGAATATTCATGGTTTCTCTTGATTAATGTGCAAATTTTAATATAACGTTTCGGATACAAAAAAGAACTTTATATATCTACATGGAATTAATATTTAAACTTTCCCTCTTTTGATTAATAGAGTATAACATAATAAATTGATTAATTTACAGCAATAAAGTGCTATACATTCATTCGAAAGTATTTTTGTAATGCAACATTTTCATGCACCGCATCTAGTTTAAATATAATATTGTTCTCAGCAATCCACAACAAAAATTAAAATAAAACTAGTTTTTATTGTATTTCATTCGATTTTGTAATCGACAATTTTTATTATTCAGAAGTAAACGCATTAAATTGTGGACGTGTAGTATTTTGTGGTCTATATTGCTCACTTAAAATTCCAAACACGTACACAGATTACTTATCATTATTATGCTGCACCACAGCAAATTCTGGGAATGAAAACTGATACAATTATTGTATCCGCTTTTTTATTATAATATGATAAGTAGCTAAATATGCATATTTTTATTATTCTTTAATAATGATTTAGATTTTTTTAACTAAATATTATATCTTTTAACGAATGCGTTTAGTATTATATGAAAAAACTTGTCAACGATGAAAACGATTAAAAATTAGCATTTGCGGATTGTATTCCATGCTTTTTTTGTCGCATTTATTCTATTTCACACATTTTTAATGTTTTCATTCATCATTTCCCCATTCGATTCTTTCTCTTGTTGTACCTATCATTTACAATTAATCAATAACTAAAGCAGTGGCGTCCCAATACAATGTAAAACATTTTTAGTCGGGGATTCAATTTGGAGTTAGATCAGCAACCTTTTCTATGTAAAAAGCCATTTTTGAAGTGTTAAGATTGTCATACATTTTTCTTACCTTTACAAAGCTATAAACTATACTTAGTTTTTGATAAATTTTGATTGCCTTTCTGTCAACTTTTTTAAAACTTTTTAAATCGCAGAAGACTCACTCCACTTAACTATTAAGCGTCTTTCAGGGTTGTTTTCCGATTTTTAAAACTTTCCATGCCATACTTTGACTAGATCTGGTTTTGAGCTAAATTTACGTAGGTGGTACAAAGTTGGTTCCAAATACAACAATTAGTTTTTGGATGTGATTTCAGACAACTCAAACTGCAACTGCAATGTTTCTTAAGTAATTCTGGAGTTTGATGGGTTTCAAAAAGTTGTAAGGAATAGATTTTTTGTGGCTACCAACTACTCATGTTTTGGCAAAACTTTAGGTTTGATGATTTATTTTGTCTTACCCACAGACGTCATAGTTTGATGGTAAACATTCTTTAATCAAAAGTCCAAACAGTTATAACCTAAGAGCTGATTAGTTAATTCTTTAATCAAGTCTAAATAACTAATTTGGCTTTAGGTGCACTCTAAGCTACTTCTTAGAGGAATACATTTACGGACATTTTAGCTGAGCACTACTACTACTACTACTAATACTAAACTTCATATCTCATTTACAAACTGATTTAACAAAACTAGCATTGGCAGTCTCTATAATATTGAAGGAAGACACTGATCCATTTTTTTTCCAAAAACAGAGGTTTGTTTGGAGACAAAGAACCAAATCTATTTGATTTTTTAATTTTATTTGGTAACATGAAGAGTGCATTTGCGGACATTTTGGCCAACCAACTTCATATTTTACTTTAACAAAATAGGCTTTGGTAGTAGTCTTTATAATACTGGAAGAAGCTACTGGTTTATTTCCTAAAGACAGGTCTAGAATTTTGCATCAACTCTAATTTTCTTTAGATAATTTTCTAACCAGAATATTACGAAATTGATCTAAACACTTGATGATTCCGTTTTTCTTGTTTAACCTGCATTAAGCCGCTTCTGTTTAGAAAACATTTCCAGACCTCTCAGACTAGACCCAACCGAATTGCTTGGGAGCAACTTTGGAGTGTTTTTTCCGTCATTGTTTTTTATAGGTTTTTCCAGTTTGCTGTCTTTTTGGGGTAGTTGTTTTGACATGCTTTTTTCCGTTACAGAGTTGAAGTGTGTTGCTTTTTTGTGGCATTTGAAGTTAACTATTTTTGCACTGTACGTGATTTGGGTGATTGTGGTTGGCTGTGTTGCTTTGCAGTCAACTTTGCTGATAGTTTCATGACAGAACAACCTCTGCGGTGTTTTTTTTTTTTGGCAGTGACAGATTTGACTTGCACTTAGACTAATAGCACATTGGTTGCGTTCATCTGGTAGTTTAAGGCCCGGTAAGCTACCTGGTACACAACGGTGTATCAGGGCTTTGGATTGTTTGATTAAGGCACATAACTGGCCCGCGTGCGAGCTACTTCTGTGTTATTTTCAAACTTTTTTGTGATAAGTCACATCAGGGTTTGGCAGTGCTGGATTGTTTTTAGTGATAGTTGGGCAGATTTTTGAAGTGTGGCAGACTTGACTTGCACTTAGACTAATAGCAACTTGGTTGCGTCTATCAGGTAGTTTGAGGCCCTATAAGCTACTTGGTACACATTGGTGGTTGGGGTTGTTGATTGTCGACATCAGGGCTACGGATTGTTTGAGCAAAGCACATAACTGGTCTGCATGCGAGCCACTTCTGTGTTGTTTACAAACCTTGTCAGGGTTTTGTGGTACTGGACTGCCTTTAGTCATTGTTAGGCAGATTTGAGAAGTGTTCCAGGTCTTTGATTCTTGCGGTGATTTTTTTGGAGTTTGCGGACTTGACTTGGACTTAGTCTAATAGCAACTTGGTTGCGTCCATCAGTTAGTTTGAAGTCCTATAAGCTACCTGGTACACAATGGTGATTGGGGTTGTTGATTGTTGACATTAGTGCTAAGGATTATTTGAGCAAGGCACATAACTGGTTTGCGTGCGAGTCACTTCTGTATTGTTTTCAAACTTTAGGGTTTGTGGGTGCTGGACTGTTTTTAGTCACAGTTGGGCAGATTTTTGAAGTGTATTTGATTTCTGCTGTAATTTTCACGGTGGAGGACTTGTTTTGCACTTAGACTAATTGCAACTTGATTAAGTTTATCAAATAGTTTGAGGCCTTGCTATCTGGTACACAATGGTAGTTTGGGTTGTTGATTATTGACGTCAGTGCCACGGATTGTTTGAGCAAGGCAATTCTGTGTTGTTTTCAAACTCTTTTGTGATAAGTTACGTAAGGGTTTGGCGGTGCTGAACTGAACTGTTTTTGGTCATACTTGGGCAGGTTTTGGAAGTGTTTCAGGTCTTTGGTTTTGACGCTGATTTTTTGACAGTGGCGGACTTCACTTGCACTTAGACTAATAGCAACTTGTTTGCATTCATCAGGTAGTTTGAGGCCCGGTAAGCTACCACAATGGTGATTGGAGTTGTTGAGTCGATTGTTTGAGCAACCCACATAACTGGTCCACGTTTGAGCCACTTTTGTGTTGTTTTCAACCTTTTTGAGATAAGTCACGTTAGGGTTTGGCTGTGCTGAACTGTTTTTAGTCATAGTTGGGCAGATTTTTGAAGTGCTCCAGCTCTTTGATTTTTAAGGAGATTTTTGGGCGGTGGCATACTTGACTTGCATTTAGACTAATGGCAAGTTGGTTGCGTTCATTAGGTAGTTTGAGGCTTTATAAGCTACCTTGTACACATTGGTGATTGGGGTTGTTGATTGTGGACATCAGGGCTTTGGATTGTTTGAGTAAGGCACTTCTGTGTTGTTTTCCAATTCTTTTGTGATAAGTCACGTCAGGGTTTGGCAGTGTTAGACTGTCTTTAGTCATAGTTGGGCAGATTTTTGAAGTGTTTTAGGTTTTTGATTTTTGCGGTGATTTTTTTGGCGTTGGCGGATTTGACTTGCACTTAAGACTAATAGAAACTTGGATGGATCCATCAGGTAGTTTGAGGCCTTATAAGTTACCTGGTACACAATAGTGATTGGGGTTGTTGATTGTCGACATCAGGGTTACGGATTGTTTCAGCAAAGCACATGGTCCGCATGCGAGCCACTTTTGTGTTGTTTTCAAATTATTTTGTGATAAGTCACGTTAGGATTTGGCGGTGCTGGACTGTCTTTAGTCATAGCTGGGTAGATTCTTGAAGTATTCTAGGTCTTTGATTTCTACCGTGATTTTGACGGTGGCGGACTTGTTTTGCACTCAGACTAATGCAACTTGGTTGCGTTCATCAGATAGTTTGAGGCCTTGTAAGCTACCTGGTACACAATGGTAGTTTGGGTTGTTGATTATTGACATCAGAGCTACGGATTATTTGAGCAAGGAACATAACTGGTTCGCTTGCAAGCCACTTTTGTGTTGTTTTGGAACTCTTTTGTCACATCAAGATTTGGTGGGTTTGGACTGTTTTTAGTCATAGTTGGGCAGGTTTTTGATTCTTGTGATTTTTTGGGCGTTGGCGGATTTGACTTGCACTAAAGGCATCATACGAGTTACTGTCCTTTACCATTATCGTATGATGAGGTCACTCGGTGCGAGTAGGTGCACTGCAAGTAACTGACTAGGCCAGCTAGGATGCTAGCTCGCACTGTGTAACTTGGCCTTTAGACTAATAGCAACTTGTTTGCGTCTATCAGGTAGTTTAAGATTTTGTAAGCTACCTGGTACACAATGGTGATTGGTTTTGTTGATTGTTGTTGTGTGTTGTTTTCAAATCATTTTGTGATAAGTCACGTCAAGGTTTTGCTGCACTGTTTTTAGTCATAGTTGGCAGTTATTGACGGGTTTTTGATTTTGGCTAGGAGCGGTGGTAATGCTACTCATATGACGTAGTGAGTGGCAATTGTCGCAGATCCTTTATGATGGTTTTCACGAGATTCCTTGGACAACCGACGTATGTTTTTGCAGCAAATGGGAGGTTGTTGTTATACTTTTACAAATTTTGCTAAGTATTTCTTAACTAATTTTTCCTAGCCCGGTGTTGCTTAGTTTTTTTTTTTTTTTTTAATCTTTGGTTGAGGTTGTTTGCGGGACTAAAAGTACTATGCCGTTTTATGATCTACATTGGCTGTTATTTGTTACCGGCTTGCCTTGCTGAGGTGTTGAGGGAACGGTCGTCATAAGTACATAAGGGTATCTAAGCAACCTTGAGGTCGAAGGGTTTTAGCTTTAGAGTCTTTTGGGCATTATCTACTTTGTTATGAAATACAACTTGCACTTTGGTTTTGTGTGTTGGTGTTGCTAACGTTTTTGTTTTTTTTTTCTTAGGGGTTGTTGGGAGTCACTTAAGTAACCTAGGAGCCGTTTGATTAATAACAAATAAATTATTCTGTCTAGTGTGTGCAATGATTTAGGGTAGTGGTGGTCATAGTAGGGGTTTTTTGAACAACTGGAATTAAAAAAACAAAATGGAACTTACTTGGAGCCAAATGCGTATAGAACGGCATTGTTGTTTTTGTTGTTTGGTTGCAAATGGTCTTGAAAAGCAGTGTTCTAAATACTTTACGGTGTTCATTCCAAACTTTTTGTAATTGTTTAAGGACTTAGCGGAGGTGTTGGATATGTTTTTCTTGTATGTTAGTATAAACCGTAATATTGTTTAAGTTGTTCAGTACTATGGAACCTAATAGCTAATACTCTTAACATGTATTTTTAGAAGTTTTGTAAATTTTGGCTTTGTTTTTCCTTAATGGTAATTTGGGCAATGGTTTTTTTTTTACGGCCTCTACGCTGACTGGTTTTCATTGTTTTTTGTTTTTTATTTTTCTTAGGTGACTTTTGATGTTGTTAGCTCGAATTGGGTAATTTGCGGCTTTTGTTACAACTATGAGGGGTTTTAAAGGACACAGTACTTGAAAGCTGAGTGCTTGGTCGAAGCGCCCAGCGTTTGGCAAGGTTTGTCTTAATGTTTGCATTTGTTTTCTATAGTTGTTTTGGAAGAGGGGGGGGGGGGGGGGTTGGTTAATGCCCCTACTAATAGTCAGAGATTAAATCTTGGATTGATCTTGGATTCATGAATCCGAGATTCATTTTGATTGTCGTTGATTGGCTAATTCACGGATATTGTGACGGCGCGGAACGAGTTAAAAAATATGCAACCGTCAATATAATCCTAGATTTAAATAATCTTGGGACTACCCAAGATTATTTGAATATCGATGGTTTTCAGCTTGATCCGAGAATTAAGCGAGGGATACATTGGCCGAATGCAATTTAAGTTGTCGTCACAATATCTGTGAGTTGGATTAGAGCCAATCAACAAATAGTAAAATGAATCTTGGATTCATGAATTCAGGATCAATCCGAGATTTAATCTCTGACTATTAGTACGGGCATAAAAGAGTTATAGTTACTTCTGCATTGGGGAGTTCAGGGGCCGTTTGCGTTTGCCACCTCCCTGGCGGGGCAACAGTTTAACCTACATGCTTACCTGCCAGACTAAGTGTGTTTTGACTGAAGTTCTTCCTCCGTCAGCGAGGCCGCTTCTCATTGCGCTCTTATTTACAGAGCACATTGGCTGGGGGAGACGGTGGGACAGGGTCATACCTGCAGAGTATATTTTCCCCCCTCCCCAATTTAAGGTCATGTCTTCAGATAAATGGACAAATCAACCCACACTACCTACTAAGGAACGAACGGCGCCATAGAGAGCCCAACGCTATGCAAGTAGGTACCAGTAGCCACAGGCAGAGTTTCTATTCTCTTTCAGTACTTGTGTCGACATCAGAGTCACGTGTGACGAGTAACCGCCCAAGTAGCTTGCATGGTTTATCCATTGCCCAAAAACTTAGGATATGCCAAAATCTGCACCTAGATTGGGGAATATGTGCCGTGAGGTGCAATCATATTGCTCTTGTGAAAACGCCTTGCGACTCCAGTACTCATATTAGACAAGATTTCTTGTCAACGTTTGATGAGCTTTTGTCGTGGATTCTTGCGGACACTACTACTTGTCATCAATACCTAGGATGTTGTCTTTTGCCTCTAAACGGTACGGGTTTGAGTGCCGACGCAGCGGATTGGTTTGCCCACTTCCTAGGTTTTATGGGTAGAAGTCGTGGAGTCAAACAACTATATTCAGAGCACTGGGCAGAAATCACATTGCGTTTTGGGCATTTTATGGTTGGTGAAATATTGTTCAAAAGTTTTAAAGAAAGTTTTTTTAAATCTTTGTAAGGTTTCTCACTGAAGCATGGTGGGTAGTTACATGCGACTTTATTGATTTGTTGCTAGAAAGTGATTTGGATACGCCTACTAACCGTATTCATTTTTTTTTTGTTCATTTTCTTCTTCTCTTTGTTTTTTTTTTTTATACCTCATTATGCTTTTGTATACTCGATTTGTTTGATTTTTTTACTTTGTCGGTTTGGAGAAGACATAACACTTTAGAGACGACGTTTCTGCAAAAGCGGTTTTGCGTTGTATGTAGTGAAACTTCTTGGTCGTTTGGCTTTAGTTTGTTTGGTTCCAACTTGGTTGAAGGCAGACTAGAGACTGAGTGTTTGATTGTTTGAGATTGATTGTGTGAGCAGTTGTTCTTCCGCAATGAAAGGATGCGGTTCCATATAATAGCAGCTGATGACGGTTAGAAAAAATAAGAGACAAGCAGTATTGACCGTTAGAGTGAAAATATACTTTAATTAATTAATATAGGATGTGATTGCTCGGTGGGGTGGTTGGGTGGCTAAGCATTTGTTGCGTAAATTATTAAAAATTAAAAAAATAACAAAATTGTAATGTATAAATAATAACTCAATTTGTTTATACAAAACAAATTAACCCTATTCATTTGAATAAAATTTAATTTGTAATCTACATAAAACTAACCCTATTTGAGCAACAGAAGAATAAGCAATTAAAGATTTAATATCTGATTGACGTAAACAAATTAAAGATACAAAACAACCCCCAATTAAACTTTAAATAATAAAATAAATATTTACTTTAAACCCTACTTCTATAAAAATTATTACACTAAAATAATAATTTACAAATGATAATATAATAAACTTTTGAATTTAATTGGAATGTTGAAATCGGATTAATAAGAAAACTTAATAAATAATCTTTTACTAATTAGTTCGATTAAGTAATATTTAGGCTAATTGAGAATTAAAAATATATTTGATAAATTCATAATAATTTCTTAGCTAATAAAATACCACCCAGTTGGATTTCATTCTTAAAAAAATCAGTATGAAGATGATATTGAATCGAGGTTAATATTCAGCAGCGGTACAATCTTTTATGATTACGCACACGAATTATATGTATATATTTAAATAAACTTGACAATCTCCTGTCCAGGGGTCAACTATGCCAACTGAATTATGCGCAGAGATTATAGTTGCGACGAAGAAGTTGAAGCGAAAAAGAAAAAAAAAAAGAGTCCGCGCACGGTTTCTCAGTGAAAAGCGAAATTTATACCGGTCGTAAAATTATTTATTAAGAAGATACAATAGTGGTTTTTTTTTTAGTTTGAATGATTAATTATTTGTTCGTGGGTTTGGCAATAAAAAACTAACACATTTTCAACTAATTGATTAATGTTTTTTTATCAATGTTTCTTCCAGTTGTTAAACATCTCGGATATACATTTTTGTGTGAATATGTTGCTTGGAAAATGTAGGTGTAGCCATACACATGACTTATAGTAGGTGTATAAATCTTAAAACAATGCAACTTGATGATAAGTTACAACCATCAACCATAAATGTAGGTTTTATACTACAGTAATAATATTCATGATATATACAGGGTGGTTAATGGGACGAGTATGTTATTTTAATTCACCATTCGTATTCAAATAATTGTTATTCTATATTTGGTTTTATCTGGCTCGTGGGCACAAATCTTCCTCATTTCTATTTACAATACTTTCATAATTACAGTTCAAATATCAAACCGGGTATAATTTACAACCTTACCCACCTACACACTTTAATATAGAATAATAAACTTAATCAAAACAAAAAATTTATATACAATTATACCTTCAACTCATCGTGAAATTTATAATTACAACCAGCAAGCAAAAGGGAGAGTCTTTTTAAATCATTAAGATCAAGGGTCAATGAAAAAAAAATATGAACAATATATTTGAGCAATAATTTAAGCACGAACTGGCGATTTTAATGAAGTTATTTCATAATAAAATTAATATTATGTGGGTGTACATAAACCATCAATATTTTTGTTATTTAATAGTTGCTCTAAATAAGAATAAGAAAAGCACGCCCAATTGTTAATTAAACAACATTAAATTATACAAGTTTTAATTAGTCGAGAACACCAAGAGCAATTAAAAGGAGTGTTAATAAACCCAAGAGGTGTTTACCAACAATTAATTATATTTACAATGTACTTTAATAATTATATTGCAACATAGGAATGTTTCGTTCTAAGTGAAAATGTTTATAGTTTTCTATATTAAAATAAACAATGAGAATGAGAAATGTATTTTATGAAATTTTGTTGTACAATAATTGCAAAAGAGTTTGTATTTTAACCAAAGATATTTGACAAAAAGATTTAGATAAAAGCTCAATTAACAATAAACTTGTTAATCGGCTTATGGGATTTGCTCTTTATATTTTTTTGTGTGACTTGGTGGTCATGTACAGTGGTTTTGTGGCCTTAGACTGCTGCACTTCCTTCTACTGTATCTCATCTAAGGTATTGGATTTCAGTGACGAAGAAGTCTCTTTATTGTTGATTGGTTGTGTTTGAGATGACTCCTACTGTTATCTAAAAATTAGACGACTTTTTAGCATCAATAATTGCCTTAAGCGGTTCAATGTTGGTACTCATTGACGAAATCAGAATTTCTTTCCAAAATAGTCTGACGTGGCTTGGATGATAATCTTTGATTTGAGTCTAAAGAAGATGTACTTAATATCTTCTTCAGCGCTTTGGTCGCATTTTTGATGTTTTTTGCGGATTTTCCCTCTAGTTCCAAAATAAAGCAACGAATTTGATCATAGCTGCTTGCTGAATTTAGGAATAGATTTTTTTATGCTTTCTGCTTGCTTGAAGTTGTGCTGAGCGTACGAAGCTTTATTTGTTTGTATGTTTGCGCTTTCTTTACAAGCTTTATAATTTATTTTTTGTTTTTTCAAGTTTCTAAATTTAAGGTTTTTTAGAAGGAGTTTTTAAAATTTGTTTGGAAGTTTGATCAGTAGCTTTCAAAGAATGTCTACTACTTTTAGAATTAATTCATAATTTTTTAGAAAATTTTTAATTGTTCTTTCTTGACTTGGAAGTTGCCGTCCTTAAGTATGGCTACGTCCTCTTGATGGCCAGCAGAGCTGTAGAAAGTTGGTTTATTCGGATTTAATACTAAACTTTTTTGGTCAACATTATCAAGCAGAGTTTGGCATTGTTTTGTAAGCTGTTTCATGTTTTGGGTTGAAGTTCTTAGCAATTATTGTGTGAAGAGGATTTGCAAAGACCGTATTGAAATCCGCCGTTTTAATAACAGTTGGTCAGTCTGTACTCAGCCTAGGCACCGATTTTTAATTTTTAAATTTTTTTTAAATTTTCAAAAGACACTGGGCAGCCCGTACTGTTAAGTAGTGTCAGGTTTTTTCTAAAAACTTACCTTTTCCTTCTTTACCTTGAGGTGATTCGCCTGGCGCCCCTTGCACTCCGATCTTTTTGGGTCTGTACATTTCTGCTGTTCTACTCCTTTAGCAGCTCTGTTTCTTCAATAAAGTCAAGTACCTTTAGCCAATGGGTTGTTTTTAGCATATCTGCGGTTGGGCCAAAGATGGGTGTGCGTTGCTGTTTAAAAGCTTCGCATTCATTCAGTAAGTGTATTGGAGTTTTGTCTTCTTCTATACATTCGCGGAATAGAGGGTCCTTTCTTATTTCTATTCTATGCAAGTGCTTGTTGAGTCTACAGTGTCCGGTTATGAGTCTTGTGAGCCTTGGCAGTCTGATGCGACTCATTTGTGTTCTTCTTCTTCTTCTTTAGCCTGTATTTGTCCACTCCTGGACATAGGCCTCTTCCAACGACTTCCATGTCGGTCTGTCTTGTGCGGTCTTCATCCAGTTTTTGCCCGCATGTCGCTGAATGTCGTCCCTCCACCTTGCCTGCGGACTCTCGATGCTTCTTTTTGTTTCCCTTGGCCTCCATTGCATTAGGGTTTTCGTCCATTTGATGTTGTTTCTGGCTACGTGCCCCGCCCACTGCCACTTGAGCCGTGCCACTCGTTCCACGACGTCGCATACTCCCGTTCTTTGTCTAATATCCTCATTCCGGATCCTGTCCCTCAGACTGACTCCCAGCATTGCTTGCTCCATTGCCCTTTGGCAGACTCTAAGACGGTTGGCACTGTTTATTGTAAGAGTGGCTGTTTCGAGCCCGTATGTTGCCACCGGCAAGATGCAGGTATCGTAAACTTTCCTCTTCAGGTTCACTGGGATTTTTGGTTGGCGAAGTATATAGCTGAGTTTACCGAACGCTGCCCAGCTGAGGCCGATTCGTCTAGTAATCTCTGCGGTTTGGTTACTTTTCTCGATTTTGATGTTACATATTCTTCGACTAGCTCCAGATTTTGGTTATCGATGGTGACTCTCATGTTAGATGTACTCATGATTTTGGTCTTCTGGAGGTTCATTTTAAGACCAACGGCTTCGGAGGCTACTCTGAGTTCTTGAAGCATTGTCGCAAGTTCAGCCGGGTCACTGCTACAGAGGACAATATCGTCTGCAAAGCGGAGGTGGTTGAGGTATCTTCCGTCTATCCTTATGCCTTCTGATCCCATGTTAGTATTTTGAATGCGTCTTCCATTGCTAGGGTAAACAATTTAAGTGAAATTGTGTCCCCCTGTCTGACACCTCGCTTTACTTGGACTTTTGCAGTTACCCATTCTTCTTCAATTTTGACGTGCATGGTGGCGTGTTCGTAGATATATCGTATGATGTTAGAATATCTGTAATCTATGCGGGCGTTATCCATCGCCTCCAGCACCGCCCAGGTTTCAATTGAATCAAATGCCTTCTGGTAGTCTACGAAGGTCATGTGGAATGGTATATTGTATTCCGTGCATTTTTTTACTAGTGTGCGTACCGTTTGGATATGATCCGTCGTGCTATAACCCTTTCTGAATCCCGCCTGTTCGACTGGCTGGTAAAAGTCGAATTTATGGTCAAGGCGGCTTGTTATGATTTTAGTTAGTAGTTTGTAGAGGATGGATAATAGACTAATAGGCTTGAAGTTCTCCAGATTTGTGCAGTCGCCTTTTTTGAATAGCACGATGACTTCTGCGTTTTTCCAAGAGTCCGGTATTTTCTCTTCTTCTAGGCTTTTATTTAGCAGGATCAGGAGTGCTTCCTTCAGTGTATTTCCTCCGGCCTTCAGCATTTCACTGGTGATCTGGTCTTCGCCCGGGGCTTTGCAGTTCTTTAGGTGTTTAAGCGCCGCCTCTAGTTCTTCTCTATCGATGGGTTCTAGTTCTTCCGATCCTGTATTTAGAATTGGTTGTTTGATTTGTCCTTGCTTTGGGTCTGCCATTGATGAGCTGTAGAGTCGTTGATAGAATTTCTCAATAATTTCTGCTATCTTTCCTCTTTCACTCACAATGACTCCTTGCTGGTTTTTCATCTTGTGGATAATTATCTTGCCTCTCGATCTTTCGGAACGAAGTACTCTCATGTTTGCGTTGTTCTGTATAGCGTCCTCAACCATCCTTGTGTTATACGCTCTCTGGTCTCTTCTGATGGCCTTTTTCACGATCTTATTTAGGTCTCCATATTGTATTGAGTTTTTGTCGGTGTTCCTTCGTTCGTCAATCAGTTGTTCTGTTTCTAAACTGAATTTTGGATGTTTCTTTCTTTGGAGGGAACATACTTTCCGCACGCCGCTTTTAATACTGGAGGTGATCTTCGTCGAGAGTGTGTTTAGTTCCATGTTTCTCATATCTTCAGTTGGGTGTAGCTTCTTCTCGATTTGTCTATTGAATTCCACCTCTTTCTCTCTTAGTTCGCCTGTGGTTGGTCGTATCTTTCTTTCCACTAGAGCTTTTCTTTGGTGTCGAGTATTGATGTGGATCCTGGCTCTGACCAATCTGTGGTCGCTGCCTGTGTCAAAGCAGTTTAGTACTGACACATCCGAGCACATTTGGAGGTTAGATGTGAGAACATAGTCTATCTCGTTTTTGACCCTGTTATCGGGGCTCCTCCAAGTCCATTTCCTTTTCAGTTGCTTTTTGTAGAAGGTGTTCATACAGTAGAGCCTCTCCTTGTTGAGGAAATCTATCATAGTTTGTTCTCTTTGGTTCCTAGATCCCAACCCGAATTTTCCGATGAAGGGAGGATCCGTCGGTACCCTTGCTCCAACCTTCGCGTTGAAGTCGCCGATTATCACACAGATTTTGGTCTTTTCCGCGCTCTTTGCAGTTGTTAGGTCTTCGTAGAACTTTTCAATTTCTTTGTCTGATGAGGTGGAGGTGGGTGCATATGCTTGGATTATTTGAATACTAAACATGGCGTTGATTCTTAGCATTGTATAAATTACTCTGTTTGACATGTCTCTTGTCTTTGTAACCAGGTGCTTCTTCTTTTTGTGGATCAGTAGAGCAACGCCTCCGATGTGCGAGTTTGTATCGGAGTTATTTTGGAACAACAAATGTCTGGATTTGAGGATGGTGACTGCCTCTCCGCTCAACCTTGTTTCACTGATCCCTAGGGCGTCCCACTTGATGTTCTGCAGTTCGTGTTCTAGGCCGGTGAGATGTTCATTGAGCCTCATGGTGCGGATATTGTACGTCCCTACGTACAGGGTTTCTTCAAGTTTGCTTCTTCTCTTCTTACCATTCATCGAATGTTTGCCCTCCCCAGAATCCAAAGGGCCGACTGACGTATCAGTGCGAGATTCCGGGTTTTCACCTCTACTCGCCTGGAGTATGCATGTTTTAAAATTCGACATATCATATCTATGAAAGGAGCTGGCATTAAAACACCACGCCAAGCGTGTTGGTGAGTTTGGGAATTTCATTTCCTTAATTCCAAGTGGAACGGTTATTCCGCCGTATTTCGGTCGTCAGAGCCTCGTTAGTTTTCTAGCAGTGGGCACCACGTGCAGGAGAGGTTGACATTTGGGCTGGTTTTTTCAGTTGTTATTTACCTTCGCCCCTTACCCACCCTCGCCCCTTACCCACCTCGCCCCTTACCCACCTCGCCCCTTACCCACCTCGCCCCTTACCCACCCCACTTGTGTTACCACTGTTTTAATATCATGCGATGGTCCTGTTAGGAATATTCTTGAATGTGTCAGCTCTTTCACAGGTTGCTGTGTTTTGCCTTAAGTTTGCAGCGGATTATTTATTTTTTGGTTTTGTCTGGAATCCCAAAAGTGGGCTTTGGTTCAGTGAATGTCCTCTTTGCTCCTTGTTTGGCAAGCTGATTTGCCATGAGGTTTTCTTTTGTCTTCTGGTCTTTTGCAATCTATACCAAACGAACTTTGGAGGTTGTGGCCACTGCTTCCAGACGGTATATGCAGGTCATAACTAGTTTGGATTTTATTACTGGCGATTGCAGGTCATGCAATACCGCTTGACTGTTTGCGATGATAGTTACCGGTTTTAGTTCTATCTCGATTATGTTCTTGGCGCACCACTCAATGGCATCCACCTTTGCATGAAAAGTTAAGGCATGTCTACCCAAAGGTAGCGAAGTTTGGTATTTGTCTTCGTAGATTTCAGCCCCGGCACCCATTTGATCTTTGGACTCATCTGTGTACCAAATAGTTCCTTTGGCTGTTCTCAGGTATCTATTCTTATCCATTTGTTTTGATGTGGTATAGTTATAAATTTCTTACTGATGCAGTGGCTCTTTATGAAGTCCGACCTAATCATTAGAGTCTTATGCAACACTTTTGTTATGTTAGGTCAGTGGGTCCCAAAATGTACATTGTGTTCATTTATCTGCAGCCTGTATGCTGCTTGTCTAGCTTCCTCCATTACCATCAGGTGAAGTGGCACTGTTACTACGATTGCATTTGTTTCTAGCGTGAGCGTGTCGAAGTGTCTACTGCTGAGTGGTCCAAAGATCCGTGTTCCAAGAGTTTGGCCATTTTCATCATTTTTTTTTTTTGGGACCTGCTCTGATTACCACTTCGAGGCAGCGTTCTTCGCCGGTCGAACATGTGTGGAAGCTTTTTTAGATTTGAGGTAGGCAGTTGCCTTTCTATGGTCGACACTTGTGGCCGGAATAATGCAAATACTCTTTTGGGTGCTAAGAAGAAACGCCTGTGGAAGGGTCGACGGGGTTGAGGTCTTATGGGGTAGGCTTGAACTTAACTTTAGCGATTTTTTTTGCGGAGGCAGCGCTTTTTTGAGGTCTTTATGCTTTTTGGTCTGTAGAGCCGGCAGGATTAGCCGCTGATAGACATCTATTAGCAATTGCTAATTTTGCGTTTTCTTGCTATACGAATATGTTTTCTAATCTGTAGATATTTGATTGGGAGAACTCAAGGGATTCTAGAGTTAGACCAACGTTTTTCTCCGTTAGGTGTTTTGGGACTAGCCTTGATTACCACCTCGAGGCAGCGAGATTTAAGGTAGGCAGTTGCTTTTCTATGGTCGGCACTTGTGGTCGGAATAATGCAAATACTCCTGTGGGTGTTTGGAAGAAACGCTTGTGGAAGGCTCAGCGGGGTTGAGGTTTTAAGAGGCAGGCTTGAACCTTACTCTCGTGAATGTTATGTTGGCATTTTTTTGCGAGGGCAGCGCTTTTTTGAGGTTTTTGTGCTCTTTGGCCTAAAGGGCTGGTATGATTAGCCGCTGATGGCTATCGATTAGTAGTTGCGGAAATCAACTTGGGTTGGTTGATAGCCCGTTAGATAGATTTAAAGGTGGAAACTTACTTCTTTGTTTTTCACTTTTTTTTTGGACGGTGGTGAATTAGTCTAAGTTCTTAGGATTGCGGAGGTGTTGTTGAAGAGGGTGATCATTTCTGGAACAGAGAGTTCCAAGAGGTTGGGGAAGGTGGTGACCTCTGGTGGGTGGAGCATTTGTCTTTGTCCTCTGAGGGGGAGTCAGGAGCTGATCGATTACTCCTGGATGCAGATGCTTTGGCTCCATTTTTCTCGTTGAAGTCGGCCAGGTCTATGCTTTCTTTGGCAGTAGAGGATGGTGATGCGGGAAAACTGGTGTTGGAGATCATAATTACAATGGTCTTTATAAGACCTTTGCGTTTTGGTTTTTGAGCTTCTGGTCTTTATTTCTGCTATTTGGTTAATGGCGGTCACCCTGGCTGGTATCTGTCTCTGGGTTGGAATTGGTTCTTTTTCTTTTTTTTTTTCTTGAGTTTGTGGACGGTTTGCGGGACATTGTTTACTAGAAACTCGAGCTGCTGCTGTTGCTGCTCTAACACTGGTGCTATGCCATTACTGCAGCTTCTGGTTTGGTGTTAGAGGAATTTATTAATTCTTTCTCTTGTAAGAATAAATGTTAATGGATGTGGGTTTCAAAGTTTGTAAGAGATTTCTAAAAATTGTTGAAACATTTTTAGGCTTCTAGAGAATTTGTTAAAAGCTTTTAATAGTTTTTTAGAAGCTGAGACTTATTTTGGGTTTTATAATGTAAAAGATTTTTAGAATTTATTGAAACGCTTTTAGTTGAAAGCTTCTAAAGACATTTTTTAAAAACCTTTAGAGTTTAAGATTTTTTGGAGATTTTAAAAATGTGTTCAGGGCTTTGTTAATAGTTTTTGAAGTGTTTACTACATTTAGAACTGATTTATAGTTTTTTAGATGCCTTGTGACCTAACATGGGCTCGAAAATTTGCAAGAGCTTTTCAATTTTTTTTTTATTTTGCAGGAACTTCTAGAGTTCAGAATTATTGTTTTGTTATAGTTTTTTAGAACATGCACCGTCACTACATTTGCATTTGTTTCTAGCGTGAGTCGGAGTGGTTTAAAGATTTTTTTGTAAAGATCAGTTATCCAAAAGTTTGGCCATTTTCATTTTTTGCTGAATTTGTTTTTTATTCTGTGGAATTAGACCAACGTTTTTCTCCGTTGGGTATTTTAGGACTTTCCGGATTACCACCTCGAGGCAGCGTTTTTTGGCGATTGACCATGTGCGGAAGTCTGCTCTTTTAAATTTAATTTCTCATGGTTGCGGAGGTGTTGTTGAAGTTGGTGATCATCTCTGGAACAGAGAGGTCCAAGAGGTCGAAAAAGGTGGTGATTTCTTCAGGAATCTAGAGGTTGGTGGAGCATTTGTCTTTGTCTTTCGAGGGGGAGTCTGGGGCTAATTGATTGCCTTTGGATGCGGATGCTTTGGCCCCATTTTTCTCGTCGAAGTTGGCTAGGTCTATGCCTTTTTTGGCAGAGTGGTGGTGCGGGAGCGCTGAAGTTGGAGATTTTTATAAGATCATTGATGGTTGCGTTTAGGCTTTTGAACCTCTGGTTCTTATTTCTGCTATTTGGTTCATTGCGGATATTCTGGATTGGGATCTGTTCCTGGGTTGGAACGGGTTCTTCTTTTTTTTTCTTTTTTTTTGAAGCTCATGGCCGGTTTTTGGGGCGTTGTTTATTTACTAAAAAGTTAAGCTGCTGCTGTTGCTGCTTTGACGCTGGTGTTATTGCAGCAGCTTCTGGTTTGGACCTAGTAAAAAAAAAATATTCTTTCAAAAATTTTCTTGCAAGAATAAATGTTAACGGATGTGGATTCTAAAATTTGTAACAGATTTTTAGAATTTGTTGAAACATTTTTAGGTTTCTAGAGAATTTGTTTAAAAGCTTCTAGAATTTAAGATTTTATAAAGAATTTTGAAGAGGTTTTTAAAATTTTTTGGAACCATTTTTGATTTTGCAGAAACTTCTAGATCTTGGCATTATTGTTTTGTTATAGTTTTTTAGAACATGCAATGTCACCACAATTACTTGAGTCGGAGTGGTTCAAAACATTTTTTGCAACGATTATTGTTCCAAAAGTTTTGCCATTTTCATTTGTTCTGAATTTGTTTTCTATTCTGTGGAATTAGATCAAGATTTTTTTCTGTTGGGTATTTTGGGACGTGCTGGATTACCACCTCAAGGCAGCGTTTTTTGGCGATAGAACATGTGTCGAAGTCTGCTCTTTTAGATTTAAGGTAGGCAGTTGCCTTTTTATGGTTGGCATTTGTGGCCGGAATTATGCAAATAATTTTGTAGGTGTTTAGAAAAAACACCTGTGGGAGGGTCATTCGGGTTGGATACGCAGTTGCTACTGGAGGGGTTAAGGTTTGAAGCGGCTGGCTTGAACCTTACCTCCGTGAATGCTATTTTGGCATTCTCCTTTTTTTGCGGAGACAGCGCTTTTTTGAGGTCTTTGTGTTCTTTGGCCTGAAGGGCTGGCATGATTAGTCGCTGAAGGCTACTTGGAGTTGGTTGATGGCCCGTTAGATAGATTTAAAGGTGGAAACTTATTCTTTAATTTTTTTTTCGTTGGACGGTGGTGAATCTGGCTATGCTTTTAGGATTGCGGAGGTGTTGTTGAAGAGGCTGGTTATCTCTGGAATAAAGAAGTCCAGGAAGTTGGGGAAGGTGGTGACCTCTTCAGGAACCTGGAGCATTTATCTTTGTTCTTCGACGGGGAGTCAGGATGCAGATGCTTTGGCCTCGTTTGTTTCAGGTCTATGCTTTTTTTTTATAAGATTCTTGATGGTTGTTTTTTGGCTTTTGAGTCTCTGGTCGTTATTTCTGCCATTTGGTTTATAGAGGTCAACTTGGATTGGAATCTGTTCCTGGGTTGGGACCGGTTTTTCTTCTTTTTTTCTGGAGTTTGTAGACGGTCTGTGGGACATTGTTTACTAGAAACTCGATCTGTTGTTGTTGCTGCTCCTACACTGGTGCCATTACAGCAGCTTCTGGTTTGGTGCTAGAAGAATTTTTTTATTTTTTCAAGATTTTTCTTGTATGAGTAAATGTTAATAGTTGTGGATTCTAGAATTTGTTGAAATATTTTTAGACTTAAGGAGATTTTTTTTTAAGTTTCTAGAATTCAAGATGTTATTGAGAATTTTGTTGTGGGTCTTATCAATAGTTTTTTAGAAGCTTCCAGAGACCTATTGTGTTTTTTATAATTTGTAAAAAATTGTCAGAATTTATTGAAACGTTTTTAGTTGAAAGATTCTAAAAACATTTTTTGAAAGTTTTTAGAGTTTAAGATTTTTTGGAGATTTTTAAAATGTGTTCAGGGCTTTGTTGATTGTTTTTGAAGTGTCTACTACTTTTAGAACTGATTTATAATTTGTCAGAAGCCTTTAGTAGTGATCTTGCGTGGGTTCTAAAATTTGTAACAGTTTTTCAAATTTGTTTGGATTTTTTTTTTAATTTTGTAGAAACATCTAAAACTCATTATTTACTGCTTTCCTTTCAAGAGCAACACGCTCCCGGGGTTTGACGCACAGAACCGTTCTGATGCACCGTCATGGTAGGTGGTACTTAAAGGGAGAGGGGAAGGAAACTCGGTACAAGTTAAGGCGTCGCGCTTACTGTGAAAGTTACATGGGGCGTCAAGCACAGAATTGTTCGGAACCGTCCAGAACAGTGAAATGAAAGCATCAATTGTTTTGTTATAGTTTAGACATTTTTAGAAATTTAGAAATTTTTTGGCAGTTTTGTAGGAAGCCTAAAAGCTAGAATATTTTGAATTGATTTTGAAATACCAGAGGCAAGTTAGTCTCTAGAAGGCTTTAACCAAACTTTCAAAATTTTGTCTTCTAAGAAGTTTTTCTAAAATTTTATTAGTTTTCATACTTTATTCAAATCTAAGATAGATTTTCCATACTCTATTCAAATACAAGATAGAGCTTCTATACTTTATCCAAATTTAAGGCTATATTAGTATTCTATTTGATTCAGAAATTTTTAAAACCTTTTTTGGAAACTTAATCGGGGTTTTAAGGTTTTTCAGGAACAATTTGGGATAGAGATACGATTATTTAGCAGGAATTTTTACTTTGGTTTTTTTATTTGATTCAAGATTCAGTATCTCAAAAACTTATCCGAGTCTTTCAAGATTATCTCAGTTTTTTAGACTTTTTTGGTGCTTCTCGTATCTTTTAAAGTATTTTTAAAATGATTTAAGTACCTTCTATGGACGTCTTGAATGATTTTAGAATATTTTAAAGTATTTTATGGCATTTGAAGTATTTTTTTACAATCGTATTACATTAAAATAAACCTTAAACATTAAAATGAAGTTTGCGGCACAAAATTTAATCTAAAATCTACATCAGACTTTGTTTTCTCAGTTATTTCTTTCATGACATAGATTTATTCCACAAAAATCATAGCTTTCCTAATCATAAAGACAAAAAAAAATAACTTGTTTTAATTATTTAAACCTTTTATTACTTTTGATATGTTAATGTAATATTCAGAAATTTCTAATTAAACTTTGTAAATTAGTAGGGTGATGTAATATCAATTTTATATTCCGCACAGATTAAATAAATTGAGTTGCACAAAATATGAATCGATCGAAATGAAGGAATACCTTATTAGTGCAAAGCCAATTAAATACCATATGAGACAATGTTTTAAGATAATCATCAGATTAAATAAAGCACATCTTAAAAATGATGGTATGCCTGGGTGCATTCAAGTTGGCTTAGTTAAATATGTTTGCTGTAATACCCACACATACCATCTGTTAAATTTCTGATCAAATAAACGTGTTTTTGTACAGATAAAAAAAACACACATAAGTTGTATTCAGTTGGCAATTAAAAATGAGGGAATGCCACTAAACAATCAAGGAATTAGAAATGTATCAGACCACAACACCCACATCAGTTAACATTGTTGTATTAAATGAGTTATCGCTACATTTACTGGTATACTTTATTTAATGAAATGGTTAACGCTGTTAAATGCTTACTATTTATTTAGTAAATTTAATGCGTAATTAGAATAGATTTTTGCAGTTCTAATTGTAGTTAAACGTTTCTTTTTATTATGAGGTATATATTTTACTTTATTACAACAATGTGTTGACGGTGTTAATAAAAAACTTCTAAATTTTAATACTCAATTTTTTTTTAAATATTTATTTTATTCAATTAATTTTTTCAATGTTGCATTTACATAAGCGAATACGAAGCTCAAAGTTTAAATGAACCTAGACTAGAGTTTACCAGCAAAGATATCGTTTGAGGGATTGCGTCAGTTGCAGTGGAGGTGAGGTTGGTCATAGGATCTTTGGTCATTATGTGCTGTTTACAGACTGTAAGTGGCCTGAGCGATTGATTGTTGATTAACGTAAGAAACTCATTTATAGAAATTTTATAAGAGGTTAAGATAGTTGCTACGCAAAATTATTTGAAAAATGTTTCTAATTGAGCGTCACCAAGATATATTATTTTTGAAGCATTTTCTACGTCTTTTTAAAATATCGGGTTTTTTTATGAAAGTTTTAATTGATTTTTATATATTAATTAATCTTAATTTTAATTAATAATAATAATAATAATAATAAACTTTATTTCTATTTAATACAAATTATACAAATAGAAAAAGGCGAAGTTCAGACTATGTCTGTTCTCCCACTTAACCTTTATAATTTTTACATTAATAATTTTGATCTAAATTGTTTACAAACTTCTTTTTCTTCTATTCCAATTTCTTTGCTTCATTTAATACATGGTTTAATCTTATATTTACTACTGTAGGTGTTGCAGGCACTTCAATTACTATATAATTTAAACAGCAAAAAAATTGTCAACTTGACATTATTTCTGACATAATTTTTTTTAAAAAATTGTTTTATTTTGTTTTGTTTTCTTCCGTATTAATTTATAAAATAAATATAAGAATTAATAGTGTTTGACGCCTACACAATTTGGTAATAAACTTTATTAATAATAAACGAAATTAAATAGAAAATAATTGTTTGCACATTATAATAAATTAATTAACAAACGTTTAGATTTAGCTACTTCAGCTCGAAAACATGGAGAGTACCTGTAATCACATCACAAAGGATTCGAACCTTTGCTCCTCTAAACTCGACATCCAAGATGCTGGATTACAAGAGTGCGCCACGCTCCCAGTCCATGTTTAAACGGTTAAATTTTAATGCGTATATAAAGATTGGCAGGCAACCAAACATACATTAATGTATTAAATTGCAAACTTTTTAATAAAACATGGTACAATGCAATTAATTATTGTTAATTAGAGTTGTGCTTGCAAATAGTTTAATAAATGCGCATGAGCATTTAAATAGAGCGCTTGCGCAGTAGTGTAATAATTTTTTTAAAATTATTAAAACTAAATTTTTATACTATAATAATAAATCACATAAAACTTAAACAATTTTAATAGTAAATACTATTGTAGAACATGCTCTAAAACATTATATTTTGGCGGGGCTATTATTGCTTGTTTATAGTTATAAACATTTTTCAAATAACTCAAATAGTGTAGCGAAGAGATTATTTGCTTGCAACATTAAGATTACTGGGTTTGATATTTTTTGTTTTTAAAATGCCGCCAATATTAAACATGTTTACGAATATATTTAATATAAATAATAAAGTAATATTTAAATTAAAAAAAAAAAAATTTCAAACGTCAAATATCGAACCACGTACCCTTTGTGTAGCGAGCAAGTGATTTCTTCTCTACGCTACTTTTTTTGTTGTATTTTATTTATTTAAATATTAAAATTAACTTATTATAAATTTAAAAATTAAAATTACGGGGAGATAATAATTGTTGACAAATGTTTTGCATTTTAATATTTAAAGTAAAACATATAACTAGAAAATGTGCCGAAATGTTATGGACCGGGACCCGGTATTGGCTCTGCACTATTTTTAGCAAAATATCTATATTAATGTACTCATTATTAACTGAAAATTTATGTGTTTACAACGCATAGCATGCAAATAATATTTGAAATTGAGTTTAGATAGTGCTGCCGCAGATTTTTCATAAAATTCTAACTATGTTTTATGTATACATTTTGACATGTAACATGAATATAAAACGCCTGACAATTATGACCACTTTTGACACGCGGCGAAAAAGTATGTAGTATCCAACAAAACCGTATAATTGATGATTTGATGCGTACTCATTAAATTAAAAACGTTTTAACAGGAATCATTATACGTGTTTAAACTAAATCGTGGACCGTTTTTGAACTATGCATAGTTTGCACTTTTATGAGAATTTTGTTTATGTGTTTGATAACTAATTTTATATTATTTATTGTGATATGTATTATGCAAATTAAGAAAAAGAAATTTGAAGACCTTATGCAATGGTTTTTTTTCTAAGTGTTGTAAAATTATCACGATAAATTGTTGAATTATAAAATACAAATATTAAAATGCATTTTATGGCTTTTGCGCATGTCAGTTTGCGTGCATACGCATGCGCACAATATTGTTTATGAATTAATACGTACAAGATAATGGATTTTATTTACAGTCAGGGTCAGGTTGAGTTAATAAATTTGTAGTTAGGTTTTGTTTCTTCAATTTAATTGTAACGCAAGCTATTTGATTTTATGGGTAGAGTACCTTTTAGATTGTTTTTTTTTTTACAAAAGTATGTAATTAAGTTACCATATCCTTCCACATAGAAGAACATGAAGAAATATTCAAGATTTAATTAAATCAAATCTGTTCTTTATTGCATGAGTCGATATACCATACCTTGATCTTTATGGTATTTAAAAAAAAAATTAGAAAATAATTTCAAAAAAATGAAAAATTGATACATGTACTCTTTATATCAGTAACACAAGCGTCCTAAAACATGAAACTGAATGAAAAAAAAAAGTTATTCCAAAATTTATAAATGCCACCCATACAAGGTATAGCACAAATTAATTCAATAAATTATGTATAAATTCCACGCAACATATTATTTGATGACTATCTATTAGTTAATAATGAATTTAATAGCATTCTCAGTCGGTATACCATCATCAATTTTATTTCCACGGTGTAATATTTGCGTAATTAACAGGTGCATTGTATTAATTAATTAGCATGATTTAATACTAAAACTATTCTCACTTTTTATGAACGTACCCACGCCTATGTGAATGGTGATTTCTCTCCCAAACAATCAATTAATGGAATTACTTAATAATTTTATATAACTTGTCTAGCTTGGCTTAATTAATATCTAATAAAATTTTATTAAGATGAGCCGACCGAGGATATTTACATTCACTTTTTTGCTATTGAAATTAAATTAATAAAATAAACAGCTGCTTTGTTCTTTTTTTGGATATAGCTCTAGGTATCTTAATATAATTACAAAAAGGAACCCATCATCTTTATTAATATCTTCTTAAAAAAAAGGTTCGGTATTTATAAACGTGTAGAAAAAAAGAAAATTAGTTAACTGTTTATGACATATTGGCGGAGTCGTGTTAAAACAATCACGCCGGTGAGAGGAACGAGTAATTAGAATAATTAATAAATTGAATATCGCGTGATCATGGCGGACAGTTAGCGCTGCCTTTTTTCGGGGCATCCTAGAAGTAGGTCTTTGTGGTTTCGGATGAAAGAAAAAAATATATATAAACAACCGCTGTTATTATTATTACCTTTACGATTAGGAATTTGAAATAAGAAAATGAAGAAAAGTTGATTAATCGTAGAAAGAAAATTACCTCGAGATACAAAAGAAAATTTAGGTTAGGGCGCAATATTCATTAATCTTCTGCTTTCGAATGAACTAGATTCATATAAAATAACAATACAGTAATTGAATCATTTCTGAATGCTTCGCATATGAATAATCAGCGTTCAATGCCGTCACGCCTAATTTATCAACAATTACACAGCGAATTGTTTTCTTGGAAACAGAAACATAAGGAAGTCTTATCACTCAAGTTTCTACAATTATGAATTAAATCGAGGTAAAAATGGACAACCGAAATCCTCCCAACTGAATAATTATAATCATTAATTTAATTAAATAAATTGTTTTTACTAATTATGCTTTCTCTTTGTTGTAGGTAAGTGGATACCAGGTTATTTCATCTTTATTTTAAATGCGAATAAGCAAGCTACTGGTAAGACAGTTTTTATTTTGCAGAATATATTAAAGTCATTATAATTAATAGAATCTATTAATTTGCTACCATTAAATAAGTACAAAAGAAAAGTTATTACTCATAATTGCAAACAAATCTATTTCTACTTTACAATTAAATATTTTATTTCATAGGAAATTGAATATAGTTATGGTCTTGGTTATGGCTATTGAAACTTGTCTTTAATAGATGAGGGGTTTAGATAATGTTTTTCTGCCTACTTCTTCAAATTTATTTTTTAATTTAAACTTATTTTAAGTTTTAATCAATTGAAGCCCAATTAATTGACTTAAGTTTGGAGCCTACAATTAGAAACAAGTTTTTTTTAAATTCAATAACAAGAAAAAAGCTACCTATTTCATAACTTTATCCGCTTGTTCTAATTTTGTATATTTATTTCATCCTTAAATTTAGCTTGGATTGGATTCTTAAAGCAATTGATGTTGCAGGTTTACTGTCAAACTATCAATAAATTTCTTAATTTGGAGCTGGCCGCAGGTTATCCAGATGAACTTTTATTGGGGTACAATGTGGATTGTTTTTGACCCAGTAACAATGTCTTCCTGCTTTTGTGATCAGCTGTTTGGGCCTCATCTATTTGGCAGCAATCTCCTCTTAACATGACTTGGTCGGCTGGTTGATAGATGATGAGTGTATCTATCTCGTTCTATATTCTGGGTCATTGTTTTCCAATGCACCTGGTTTTGCATGATTTGCACCTAGCTTGGTGTGAGATTTGTTGCAGTTGGAAAGGCAACAGCTTGTCTCATGGCTGGCTTATTTGAGTGCCTTTCAGTCTAGCACCTGAAAGCTTTCTTTAGTTTTACTTGACGTCTTTTCACAGGGTTGGTATGTGAGGGTGATTACATTTTCACCTGACAATGGCGTCAATTGATTGCTAACGAATTGGGGGCCATTGTCACGTGAGTAGAACCTTCAGGTACTCAGACCTGTAAAGGGTGGCCCATTAAGTGGTCCCTTTTTAAAAATTTAAAAAAATTAACAAAAATCTTTTTTTTTGGTATATTATTGGTTTATTCAAAAGAGCAAACATTTTCATTATTTTTGGAACACGATTTCATTTATGTGGCTACCTTGGCTGGCTTCGCAGTTGCGCATCCTGTTAACCCAGCTTTTGAAAACCTTGGTGACGGTTTCTGGCTCTATCTCACGAATGGCTTACTCGATATTTGTCTTAAAGGCCTGAATTGTTAATGGATTGTTTGCATAACATCGGTCTTTTACGGTACCTTACAAAAAAGTCTAACGGCGTCAAATTGCAGCTCCGAGGTTGCCAATTGACATTTTCGAGACGGTTGATAACATGATTACCAAACTTGTCGCGCAAAAGATTGATTGTGGGATGGGCTGTGTGGCGTCTTCAATTGCTGTGTCAATTGGACCTTATAAGCGAATAATGCGAGGTTTTTGTGCAAAATTTGTACGGCGGGGACCGTGTGTGTTGGCCACTAGCATGCCAGTCTCACGAACTTTTTGCACAAGCATGCGTACAGCACGTGCGGAGGGGCCTCATTTCAGCCAAAACGCACTGTTTGGGCTACACAACATTGACTTTGGAAATAAGTTTGCAATATTTCTCAACGTTGTTCAAGCGTAAAGCGATTTATTTTCAGATATGATACTGACTTTCTGTCAAGAGTTCTTACGAGAAAGACCTGTCACTGTCAAAATAACAAATGATACCACTAGATGGACCACACTTTAGAAGATCTGATGGCGATGGTGGTGTCAAAAGTTTCAAGCCAACGTGCGTAGGTATCTATGATGGTGAGAATGAACCTGTTTTTGGAGTAGTGTTTAGTGGACTGAGGATGGCCTTTTGGGCGACTCCTGTCTTTATTTGAGCACACGTCAAACACTTGCGTACATAGTTTTTGACAGTTTGTTGAATTTCTGGCCAGTGGTATTCTCTTAATATGGCTCGGGTAGTTTTGTCCCGGCCTAAATGACTAGACTAGTGACTGGTCCCACCTAGCGCTTGTACGATAATTGAAATTTGCCAGAGTTTCGACCTCAAGAGGTTGTGCTGCAAGAAATTTTTGGAGTTGGTTTGCAGTGACAAGCGATGGTAAAGTCCTGTTATACTTACAGATCGAGCGAACACATTCGAAGGCACTAGATACCACAATTTCTCTTTGTCCGGTGAATTACACAGAACATTTGGCAGTTGGTTTTTGGTTTCAGGTGTGTTCCACTGTGTAAAACTCGGTCAATATTACGACCATTGCGTGAAATTTGCTTTGTCCGTTCTCAGGAGAAATGCTTTATCTTTATGATGTGGTCGGTACTTTTTTATTGTCCAGATGATGGCAAGGCTTTCTTGCTTTTGCTGTGTTTTGTTGAATTGAAAGTTGGTATAGCTAATAATTTGGCGTCGTTCTAATTTTTTTTTAATAGAATACTGCACTCGTTCCTACGTTGCACGCATCGGTTTGCAACACGAACCGGAGTCCGGGTTTGGGTCGATTTAGAAGCAGCGGTCGATTAAGCAGCTGCTTTATACTGTTGACCAGCATCTTACTTACTTGTTGGTAGACAAGTGCTTTTTTGGCGTCGTTGAATGCATATTGCCGGACTAGGATAGGTGTGATGTGTTTGAGGTCGATAAATAAATACCGGAAAATTCTTCTACCAGTGCTGCTCTGGAAAGTCGTGTATGACGATTTCTGCAGTGGTGTGCTTGCTTCCAATACACAACTGCTTGGTTCTTTTGGATTAGCATTTGGGCGTAGGAGCATGTAGGAATGACACTTCTTGTTTGTGTTCTTTGACTGTGAGGTTGGCAGTTGCTTTTCCGGTGACTTGGAGTTTGGCTTGCAGTACGCCTTGTTTGGTGGGCTATAAATCTTTGAGAGCGAGGCGGTTAAAATTGGAACTTGCCCTGCAGTCAAATCAAGGCTTCTTTAGGCAACCCCTGTAACACGACAATTTTTTTAAGTTGGTAGACTTTTTTTGGTTTGCCCAATGTGTGTTTACTTTTGCGGTTTCTTTTTTTGGTTGGGCTTAGGTAGTTTTCTGCTGGCGTAATTTTTCCAACTCTTGCAAGATGATTTCGTGAGTGCAAAGCATTAGTTATACAGGGTGTGGCAGCATAACTTCTTTTTTTTAAACTTAATAAAACCCATTGTATGAATCAGAAGTTTTTTATTTGTTTTTATAATGTAGGTGCAAACCTAAAGTTTTGTTTTAATAGTTTTGAAGATCAAATCAGGTAGGTGACGTCTCCCATTTTCCATACACTGTGTAAACCGATTTCTGGAGTTTGTCATGACTCTTTCTTGATGTTGGCTTTCAAATTTTGTAGAGTCTTTGGACGGTTTACATGAATTTAAAAAACCTCATAGAAAAAATCACAAGGGGTCAAATTGGGAGAGCGGGCCGGCCACTCCAAATCTCCCTTAAATGCGATGAGGCGCTCTGGGAAGTGTTCCATCAAAACAGCCATTGATGTTCTTGAAGTGTGTGCCGTTGCACTGTCTTGTTGGAGCCAAATGTCTCTTAAGTCTAACTCATCTAGCCGTGGGAAAAAAAAATCCTGTAACATGTTTAAATACTAGTCCGATTTTACTGTAAATGTTACTTCATTTTCCTCAAAGAACCAGGGACTTGTTGCACTTGCAGTTTGTCTGAACGTTGTGACACACGTAACAATTGATTTGCGGGACAGGGGCTATTGGGGCTAAATTAAAGCAAAAGCAAAGGCTTCTGTGATCCGCTCGAAAATTAAGCCTCAAAGGCAAAAACACGCTTCTCACTGGTCCAACGCATGATGGCGAATGACCTGTGTCGGGACAAAACTTTATAGTCCCGCCTCTCGAACGAGACCATTAGCGCTCCGCTACGACATCAACCGACTGAATGGCGCGCATTTTAAAAAAGGAAGTTATGCTGCCGCACCCTGTTTATTTTATCAATGGACCAGATGATGATTTTTCTTGCTTGTTGAAGGTCTGTTTGTGAAGATTTTTTTAGAGTGATCTTACAGGGAACAGCTTGAACTTTTGATTTATTTCTTGGCGTGTTGTAGAGCGATGCGTTTGTGCAAATTGTTGTCTATTTTTTTTTCTTTTCTTAATGACTTTAATCCGTTTAAAAAAGAAAAAGTTATTATTTTCTTGGTTTTTTTAAATTTAATCTTGTTTGGTGGATTTACAATCAGGAGGTGTTCCGGCACTAGATTGAGGTTATGATGAGTGGAGTCGTCGATTGCGCTTTAGACCGTTTGAAGCTCAGATCACATACACTTATAAACACGTCATTTACCGAGGCCGAAAAGACAACATGAGTTGTGCGTGTGACGCCAGTTGAGGGGTACATAGCAAAAGACTAGATTAAATCTGTTTTAGTATATTTTGAAAAATTTTCCAACTTTTTAAGATAAGCAAACTATCTTGCTGTCGTGATCTTCTTGGAACTTTTCACGTCTAAGGAGTGGGCGGGGTGGCAGCTTTGCTAATTTTATTGAGAAATGGATCACTATATTTTAGCTATTAACACGTGAGGTTGGGAGCAAGACTCTTACATGTTGGATTTGTCTGTGCTACGGAGCTCTACGCCATCTATCAAGCACTTTTCCGCGTTTGGCTTAGTGTTGGCGCTTTTTGAGGCTCATGTGTGGTTTTTTGAGTGCATTATGGGTTACCGATGGCCATTGCTTGCTACAGCTAGTTAATTTGATTCTGCTTTAGTAGTCTGGGACCAATGTCACTATATACTTTGTCTGGGTTTCTAGTCGCGAGTGTGGCATTGAGACGGGTAGTGACCTTGCAGGTCTGGCCATGGATGTCGCAGAGTACTACAGAGAACGGGGTTGTGTTTGGGTTATTTGTGGTTTTTGGGTTATATGTGCTTTCAGTAATTGGTGTTGTTCAGCTGGTGAACAGAGTGGTTTGCTTCTCAAGACATGCAAAACAGGCTGCGAGTGTTATTGCACCAAGTTTATAGTATAAGTCAAGCCCTATGCAGGATTTTGTCTTTGCGTGACCGGGTTTTGGGCTTCTGAGCAGTATTTAGTTTGTGGTGTTTTTTTGGCAGTTTGTTTTTGGCTTGTTGGCTGTTTTCAACAAAGATCTTCATCAGAGTAGCAACCTATCTATAGATCTGATATCGATCGTCTACTTGATTTTGATCATTTAATTTTTTATATGTAACAATTTGTACCCGCTACTACAGCAACAATTTGTTTTTGACCAATTTCATTTGAAATTTCTTTCACTTTCTCTGATTTTTACTGAATTACTGTGAATTTGATATCTGTTTTTACAGTTGCGCGAGTATTCACTGCGCATTGGTTGCTGTTGATGAACCCATGCGCACTTGTAGGCGTCTGCGAAGTTTGAAAAGAGTTTGTAGCGTTTTTTTGGTTTGTTTTGGATTGTTAGCGGTTTTTAGAACAAAGTGTTGCATTAGAGTAGTCATTCACTCTGTTTGTTAATTGTTTTAGGCAATCATATAGCTGTCTGCATGAAGTTGTCTTTTCATGACTGCGCATGCGCCGCTGGCAATGGACCAATGGGCGTTTGTTGTTTTTTGTTTTAATTTTTTTTGTGAAACAAATTGCTACCTATACCACTTCTTCTTTTAAATGTAACTATTACAAATTTTTGCTTTACTTGTTGCAACAATTCTTTTTTGACCAGTTTTATTTGAATTTGATAAAGTTTAGGTAAAGGAGTTTTTTATAACGCCGTTGAAGACAAGCTTCGAAAAGACGCTGAACTTGTTTTATTTGAAGTTGGTTTAGTTAGTATAAGTTGTAGTATAATGATTGCAAGTACTTTGTGTCAAGTACTTTTCATCAGTATACGACTGATACTTATACTGATTTTTATTGAGCTGACGTACAGTGAAGTTATGCCAAAATATTGTATATAGTATCTTTTTATGTTGTATAAGTTTAGTTAGGGTTTGTGGGATACTTCAAAGCATGATAATTGGCTAGTAGTTTGGAATAGAATAATTTACCCACCCAAGGGATAGTTATCAAGAGGTTGGATCACGACTTTCTATTGGGACAAAATGACTTCTGACGTGCGCATAAAAGACAAACATGAAATTTCTTGATAACAAACACTTAGGGGGATGGGTGGGTCACTAAAGATTATAGTAACAGGCCAATAGATTGGAATGGAGAGGCCCACCCACCCACCCAAGTGTTGTTATTAAAATGTTGGATCACAATCTTCTTTTGTGACAAAATAATTTCTGACGTCCGCATAAAAAAAGTTTTTTTGGTAACAAATACTTTGGCGGGTGAGTGGAATACTCCAAATTATGGTAACGGGGGACAATAGTTTGCAATGGAGTCGCCTACCCACAACCCCACCCAAGTGTTAATTATTGAAAGGTTGGATTACGACCTTCTCTTCTGACAAAATGATTTCTGACGTCCGCATAGAGGACAAACATCAAATTCCTTGATAACAAACACTTGGCTGGTGGTTGGGACACTGAAAAGCATAGAATAGAGCATAATGCCCAGGAGATAAGAGAAAATTTGAATTTAATATTAACAAAAACATGGTTGAGATAGCTCAGTGGTAGAGCGCTAGCTTATCATCAAAAACACATTTGCAAGCGAAGCAGGGGGATGCAATTTCTACTGCTACTGAAGCAATTTCCGTAAATCTGTGGGTTAATGGGTTTTTATTGGTGAGATAGCTCAGTGGTAGAGCGTTAACTTAGCATCAAAAACACACGTACAGGCAAAAAGTTTTACTGCGGCAAGCCACTAACTCTGACGGTGCCTTCCGGAAATCTGTGGGTTAATGGGTTTTTTATTGGTGAGATATGCTCAGTGATAGAGCGCTAGCTTACTACGAGGTTTGATTCCTGAAAAATGACTAAATAATAACTTGCTTTTTATCATTTGGAATAAAAATCTTCTGCGGTTATTTTAACTTGGCTCGTACTCGCTAGAATATATACCCGTACATGTTAGTGCGTGTTAGTTTCTTACGAGTAAACCGCGCTATTTAGATAAGATTTTTTATATCTACACTGTGCGCTGCATTTATATCCGCAGACTGGTGATAATGGAGTATTAGTCATTTAATTTGATATATTGACAATAAATTTTGTATCTAATCTAATCCACTCTATTTATTATTATCGATTTAGAAGTAAAATTGTGTGAATCTAAACACATCCGCTACGATTCGAATCGATTCTGCCCGAACATGGCATATTTGATTTTTTTTTCTATATACATTAATTATGTACTCAAACACTTAACAATTTTTCATTTAAAACAAAAACATTAACGGTTTCTTGAAATGCAAATATATTTTTGTAGGTGATGATACCGCAGAGTAAAGGTCACCACCAACACTAGAACTTCCTCATTGTTGAAAAAACCTTTTAAAATATTATTCAGGTCACACTTAGCACAATTTATGACTACAGATGGTCGCGTTTCGAGCATTGGATGATTTATGACATAGCAATTAACATTTGTAATATATTTTTTTAAAGAAAATGCAATACGCTGCTGAGAGATGCTATTAGGAAACGCGTCTAAAATCAAAAATAAATATTTGCGTATTGCGAATTCATGAAATCACACACATACCAGTGTTTATTTATATATGTGTTAGACCTAAATATTACCACATGCTCTAATTCCAATTTACATAATGCGGACGACTCGAAATAATAATATAATCACCCGTCGTTTGTAATAAAAACAAAATTACATATACGGAGCAATATGATTTTTTTCGGGCGAAAATTAATGAGCAATAAACGAAATTGTTATTGCTGAGTTAGTTTTAAATGGCATAGTTTTTTTAAGTAGATTATAGACTCGGAAATGTAATTTTTGTAATAACAGATGATTAGTTTTTAAAGCCACGTTGAGTGATGGTTTCTCGAATTTATGTAATACCGTTAAGAGGAATAGCAGTAAAATAACAAAAAGGAGCCATGTCTAATACATTATTTGCGGAAACAATCGCAATTATTTATTATAGCACGAGTCACTTATCAAAATAATTAATTAAAAAATGTTGAACGGGCAACGATGTTCTTGCTTACTGATGCTTTCACTCAATCAATTCGAGGACAAATCTTATTTTAATTATTTGCCGTCGGTTTTCATTTAGCCGCAAATCGTACGTCTTAATCAATTTGCATTTTGCATGCAGTTATGTTAATTGTTTACAGTAAACAACAACAATCAATAATGTTATAACCGCTGCCATTCAATTTTAGAATTGACTGATGTTCATTTGCATTGCGGTAATTGACCCAAAACTTATATTCATTTGAATATTTCCTCATTCGATTTATTATTTACATAAGTAATGAGTATAAATGGCTTATTAATAGTCAAAGCTTAACATCTATAAATGTTTTATCTGTTCAATATCTTTAATTTTAATTTAATTGCTTGTTTGCACATGCGCATATATTATTAGATCATGCGCATAATTAATTAATTATTACTTAAAAACTATGTTTATTAACATTTAAATCTTTTTATTAATTAAACTAGTTGAACCAATTAAATGAAATGAAATGAATTAATAATTTATTCAAACTTAATTCAACAATCACAGCGGCCAAGAGTCAATGATAGATAATGGTATTGGTTCTACAAACCTCGTCAGTGTGCCTTGTGGGACTACGCTGTTAGTTTAGTTTAATAAGGGTTAATGCTGTATAAAACTGACGATTAGATCTGTGTTTTTTTTGTTAGTTCCATTGTAAATTAAACTGCGTCACTTCTAATATAGTATTAGAAACAGTTTTTTTTTTATCTTGCGCTATTTAGCGAATTTTTTTTAAAAGTGACGGTGAGATAGCTCAGTTATACAGCGCTAGCGTAGCACGCTAACAGTCCGGGGTTCGATTCCGAATCTGATGATTTAACATTGGTATTTTGAACATTGTTTTGTCAATTTTAGAACAACTTGATACACGGAATTTTGAACATTGTTTTGTCAATTTTAGAACAGCTTGATACACGGAAGTTTTTGATTTTTGGTGGTCAAAAAGTGCACTTTTGGGCGAACCATATAGACCTTATTGCCTTCGATTTTAACAGATGATTTTTTGAAGAGTCAGATGGACGGCAATTGCTTTTGCGCTTAGCAACCCACAGGTGGTCCTTCAAACCGAAAATTTGTGGGCCAAGGAGTTTTTCTGTGAGTGATCAAAAAAAGTTTGGTTTTGTTGCTTACTTACTCTAAAAACGTTCTGAGTAACAAATAATTTGGATTTTTTGTTTGTTTCTGACGTAAATTGGTCTTCTAATTACGATTGCAGAGTTGATAATTGATAATTTTATCATTTCTTTAAGCATTTATCAGTTTTTGAAAATTACTGAAGCCACAAGCGGTTAAAGGAGGAGTTTTCTTCTAATAACGGTTTTAAACATTGTTCTGTTCTGTCAGCTTTGAAAAATTTGAAAAAAAACGGAACTTTTTGATTTTTTGACGGCAAAAAGTTTATTTAGAGCTAGATGGACGCAATTGATTTTGCTTTGCGGCTAGACATCAACTCTAGGAAGATAATCTGTCAAATCAGAAGTTTGTACGTTAGGGGATTTTCTTTTGTCGATTAAAGAGAAGTTCAAAAACTTTAAAAACGGTTTTTAATTTTTGAACGACAAAAAGTGCACTTTTTGGCAAGCTAGATGGGCACTCTTATTTTTGCGACTAGCATATAATCTGTTAAATCGGAAGTTTGTAAGTTAAAGGATTTTCTTTTAGCGGTTGAAGAAAGGTTTAATTTAATAAACTTAAAAAAAAGGAAGATGTTGATTTTTAGACGGCAACAAATTTATTTTTTGGCGAGTTAGATGGACGCACGCAATTGCTTTTTTGGCTAGACACCAACTCCAGCAGGTTATTAGTCAAACCGGAAGTTTGTACGATAGGAGATTTTCTTTTGGCGATTGAAAAAACTTGAAACGGAAAAAAAGTTTTTAATTTTTGGACGACAAAAAGTTCACTTTTTGGCAAGTTAAATGGGCGCAATTGCTTTTGCGGCTAGACAGCGACTTTAACAGGTAATCTGTTAAACTGTAAATTTGTACACTAAGGTGTTTTTTTTAACGATTTAAAATCAGTTTAAAAATTAAAAAAAAAACGGAAGTTTTTGATTTTTGTAAGGCAAATTTGCATTTTTTTGCAAGCTATGTAGGCGCAATTGCTTTTGCGGCTAGACACTAATCCTAGCAGATGATCTGTCAAACCGGAAATTTGTACTTTTTTTTTATTGAAGAAAGATTTAAAAAACTTAAAAAACGGAAGATTTTGATTTTTGGACTGCAACAAATTTATTTTTTGCTGAGCTAGATGGACCTAATTGTTTTTGCGACTAGACAACAACTTCAACAGATGATTAGTGAAACCGGAAGTTTGTACGTCAGGGGATTTTCTTTTGGCGATAGAAGAAACTTAAAAAAACGGAAGTTTTTGATTTTTGGACGACAAAAAGTGCACTTTTTGGGAAGCTAGATGGGCGTAATCGATTTTTTTTTGCCAAGACATCGACGCTAGCAGGTAATCTGTTAAACCGAAAGTTTTTACAATTGAAAAATTTGAAAAAAACTGAAGTTTTTGATTTTTGAAAGGCAAAAATTGCATTTTTTGCTAGATAGGCTCAATAGTTTTTGCTGCCTGACACCAACCCTATCAAATGATCTATCACACTGGAAGTTTGTTTGTTAAAAGATTATTTTTAGCGATTGAAGAAAGGTTTAAAAAACTTAAAAACGGAAGATTTTGATTTTTGGACGGCAATAAATTTATTTTTTGGCGAGCTAGATGGCCGCAATTGCTTTTGCGGCTAGATACCAACTTTAGCAGATGTTTAGTCGAACCAGAAGTTTGTACGTTAGGGTTTTTATTTTGCGGTTGAAGAAAAGTTTAGAAACATAAAAAACAGAAGTTTTTGATTTTTGGACAACAAAAAGTGCACTTTTGGCAAGCTAGGTGGGCGCAATTGTTTTTGTGGCTAGGCAGCAATTCCAGCAGATAATTTGTTAAACCGGAAATTTGTACGTAAGGAGTTTTTCCAACAATTGAAGATCAGTTTGAAAATCTAAAGAAAACGGAAGTTTTTGATTTTTGGATTGCAAAAGTTGAAGTTATACAGGCACAATTGCTTTTGCGGCTAGACACCAACCTTAGCAGATGATCTGTCAAACCGGAAGTTTGTATGTTAAAGGATTTTTGTTAGCGATTAAAGAAAGTTTTAAAAAACGGAATATTTTGATTTCTGGAGGTAACAATTTTATTTTTTGGCGAGCTAGATGGACACGCAATTGTTTTTGCGTCTAGACAGCGACTCTAGCAGATAATTTATAAAACCGGAAGTTTGTACGCTAATGTGTTTTTTCAACTATTCAAAAACAGTTTGAAAAACGGAAGAATTTTAATTTTTGGACTGCAACAAATTTATTTTTTGCTGAGCTAGATAGACCTAATTGTTTTTGCGGCTAGACATTAACTCCGACAGATGATTAGTGAAACCGGAAGTTTGAACGTTAGGGTATTTTTTTTTTGGCGATTGAAGAAACTTAAAAAAACGGAAGTTTTTGATTTTTGGACGACAAAAAGTGCACTTTTTGGGAAGCTAGAAGGGCGTAATTGATTTTTTTGGCAAGATAGCGACGTTAGCAGGTAATCTGAAAGTTTGTACGCTAAGGTGTTTTTTTTAACAATTGAAGAACAGTTTAAAATTTTTGAAAAAAGTTTTAGATTTTTGGAAGGCAAAAATTGCATTTTTGGCAAGCTATATAGACGTAATTGCTTTTGCAACTAAACGCTAATCCTAGCAGATGATCTGTCAAACGTTAAAGAATTTTTTTTTAGCGTTGAAGTAAGAAAACTTAAAAAACGGAAGATTTTGATTTTTGGACGTCATCAAATTTATTTTTTGGCGAGCAAGATGGACGCGATTGCTAGACATCAATTCCAGCGTATGATTAGTCAAACTGGAAGTTTATACGTTTGGGGATTTTCTTTTGGCGATTGAAGAGAAGTTTAGAAACGGAGTTTTTTTATTTTTGGACTACAAAAAGTGTACTTTTTGGGAAGCTAGAAGGGCGCAATTGCTTTTGAGGCTAGACAGCATTTCTAGCAGTTAATCTGTTTAACCGGAAGTTTGACGTTTGAAGAACAATTTGAAAAACTTTAAAAACGGATTTTTTTGATTTTTGGAAGGCAAAAATTGCATTTTTTATTCAGTTATATAGACGTAATTGCTTTTGCGACTAGACACCAATCCTTGCAGATGATCTATCAAACCGGAAGTTTGTACGTTCAAGGATTTTTTTTTAGAGATTCAAGAATTTAAAAACTTGAAAAATCGGACGATTTTGATTTTTGGACGGCAACAAGTTTATTTTTTGGCGAGCTAGATGAACGTAATTGCTTTTGCGTCCAGCAGGTGGTTAGTCAAACCGGAAGTTTCTATGTTAGAGGATTTTTTTCGGTTATTGAAGAGAAGTTTAGAAATTTAAACAAACGGAAGTTTTTGATTTTTGGATGACAAAAGTGCAATTTTTAGCAAACTAGATAAGCAGATAATTTGTTAAACCGGAAGTAACGATTGAAGAACAGTTTGAATGAAAAACTTAAAAAACGGAAGTTTTTGATTTTTGGAATGCAAAAATTGCATTTTTTGGCAAGTTATATAGGCGCAATTGCTTTTACAGCTAGACACTAACCCTAGCAGATGGTCTGTCAAACCGGAAAGTTGTACGTTAAAGAATTTTTTTTTGGCAATTGAAGAGATGTTTAGAAACTTAAAAAACCGGAAGTTATTGATTTTTGGACGACAAAATGGGCACTTTTTGGCTAGCTAGATGGGCGCAATTGCTTATGCAACTAGACACAGCTCCAGAATGTAATCTGTTAAATTGGAAGTTTGTACGTTAAGGTGTTTTTTTGAAGAACATTTTGAAAAATTCAAAAAACGGAAGTTTTTAATTTTTGGAAGTCAGAAATTGCATTTTTTGCCAAGCTTTATAGACGCAATTGCTTTTGCGTTTAGGCACTAACCCTAGCAGATGATTTGTTAAACCGCAAGTTGGTACTTTAAAGGATTTTCTTTCAACGATTGAAGAAAGATTTAAAAAACTTAAAATACGGAAGATTTTGATTTTTGGACGGTAACAATTTTTTTTTTTTGCTAGATGGACACAATTGCTTTTGCGGCTAGACACTAACTCCAGCAGATGGTTAGTCAAACCGGAAGTTTGTACTTTTGGGTTTTTTTTTATTGAAGACACTTAAAAAACGGAAGTTTTTGATTTTTGAACGACAAAAAGTTAACTTTTTGGGAAGCTAGATGAGCGTATTTGCTTTTTTGGCAAGACAGCGACTTTAGCAGTTAATCTGTTAAACTGGAAGTTTGTACGCTAAGGTGTTTTTTCAACTATTAAAGAACAGTTTGGAAAACCTTAAAAACGGAAGTTTTTGATTTTGAATTGACGGAGGGGCACCGCCAGGAGTGGAGCCTGCGGCTTAATTTGAATCAACACGAGAAACCTCATCAGGCCCAGACACTGGAAGGATTGACAGATTGAGAGCTTTTTCTTGTTTTAGTGGGTGGTGGCCGTTCTTAGTTGGTGGAGCGATCTGTCGGGTTAATTCCGATAACGAACGAGACTCTAGCTTGCTAACTAGGCGTACCTTTCGACACCTCAAAGGTCCGCCGGTTCTCGGCTTTCGGATCGGGTGGCCGCGCACGATTATTACTGTCGGCGTACAATCAATTCTTCTTAGAAGGACAGGCGGCTTTCAGCCGCATGAGATTAAGCAATAAGAGGTCTGTGATGTTGTTAGATGTTTTAGGCCGCACGCCCGCTACACTGAAGGAATCAGAGTGTCCTCCCTGGCCGAACGGCCCGGGTAACCCGCTGAACCTTCTATGTGCTAGGGATTGGGGCTTGCAATTGTTCACTATGAACGAGATATTACCAGTAAGCGCGAGTCATAAGCTCGCGTTGATTACGTCTCTGCGCTTTGTACACACCGCTGTCGCTACTACCGATTGAACGATTTAGTGAGGTTTTTGGACCGGTACGCGGCGGCGTCTTGACGTCGCCGATGTTGCTGGGAAGCTGACCAAACTTGATCGTTTAGACGAAGTAAAAGTCGTAACAAGGTTTCCGTAGGTGAACCTGCGGAAGGATCATTAACGAATCTGCACCGTGGGTTGGTTTGAGTTCTTGTTTTTAGAAGGAACACGTGCGTGGTCCGTCCGCGCGCCGCGGTCTCTTCTCTCCTTTTTGCTTACAGCTGTATGCTGGCGAGGCGGCGGAGAGGTCCGCGCGCGCTGTGTGTGTTTGTGGTTTTTGAGCAGCGGTACCGGGATGTCCGGGGGTTTCTCTCTCGCGGCATGACCGGCCCTCGCGCGCATTTTTCTCTTATCCGGTATTAAAGGCCGTGGCTCGAAACGCGTGCGCGTCTCTCGCTCGCCGTGTCCGGAGACGACGACGTCGTTAAACTCAGGGACGGCGTCGGCGGAGGCGCAACCCATGCACTAAAGCAACAACGAATTTTGTCTTTTGCGGCTAGACACTAATTCTAGCAGATGATCTGTCAAACCGGAAGTTTGTACGATTTTTTTTAGCGATTGAAGAAAGCTTTAAAAAAATTTTGGACGGCAACAACTTTATTTTTTGGCTAACTAGATGGACGCAAATGCTTTTGCGGCTAGACTGCCACTCCAGCAGATAATCTGTTAAACCGGAAGTTTGTACGCTATGGTTTTGTTCAACGATTGAAGATAAGTTTGAAAAATAAAAAAAAAAGTTTTTGATTTTTGGAAGGCAAAAATTGTATTTTTTGGCAAGCTATATAGGCGCAATTTCTTTTGCGGCTAGACACCAATCCTAGCAGATGATCTGTCAAACTGGAAGTTTGTACGTTAGTGGATTTTCTTTCGGTGATTGAAGAGAAGTTTGAAATTTTAAAAAACAAAAGTTTTTGCACTTTCGGATATTTTTTTGTGGACAAAAAATCTTAGTTACGCCACTGGGTCGGTTGTGGTGGCAGTCACTACATTAACTAAATTAATGCCTTTTCGTCAGGACCAATGATGTATCAAACATAATCAGTCAAGTTATAATTTTTTTAGTTTTAAATAATAATATTGAGAACATATGTTGATCCAAATGAGGACATCGCTGTTAATTATACTCTTCAACGTAATTTTAAAACGGTGCATTATTTAATAATAATTGATTTCTAAATTGTAAGATTGAAATCAAATTATTTGATATTATTACAACTTCCTGACGATTTTCTCACCAGTCACTACTACAAAATTGATTCATCTTGTTAGATAGGAAGCAAAATAATTAGTTCTGAAATGCAGGATATTAGTTCTCGATTTAATCATCAAATTAACTACTGCCAACACCAACTTTAGTTTCTCATATGGTTTTCAACAAATTAACAACTTCATTATAAATAATATGTTTTTTTTTTTTCTTTTCGCAATTCGCTTAATTTACAATTAATGAATCCTTATTTTCGGGATGCCATTAAAATAACTATTATAATTTAAATATTTCCTGCCTTTGTCTATAAAAAAAGCAATTAGTTTGTAATTATTGGGAATGATACTTTTCAGTTTTTTTTATTGGCAAAAAACGGTATCCTATAATTTTTTGTCATTATGGAATGATTGATGGCGGTCTTTAATAATATATTTTGACAAATTGTTGGGAAATATCGACAAATTGTTTTTAACGATGAGTAATATAACAAGATTTAAATTAATTGTTGCGATTTTTTGCTTGGATGTTATAAAAAAAATTATTTACCAATTAATAATTACCTTGATATTTTTTTAAAGTACTCAATTCTTCCTTATATATTTTATATGTCAATATTTTAATACAATAACATATTCTTCATAATTAATGAGTTTGCAAATACATAAAAGGTCAATTAATACCATTTGTTTTTATTCACATTTGTGGCATTAAACAATTTTAATTTTCCATATCAATTTATGTGATTGATGATCTAAGCTTATTGAAAAGGTTGCTAGGTCATGTATATATTTTATGGTATACTCCATACATGTTAAATATCGTTAATTTATTTAGTTTTAATTTACCAATAAAAAAATTCTAATTGTGTTAATTGGTTTAATTTTTGTAAACTAAATGGCATGGCCTTCATATCAATATTGAAAGTAATTAATTATAAATGTTAATCGATGAAGTTACAACCAAAAATAGATTTGTTTGAAATTAAATGAAATTATTGTAAAAATGTGTTTTTGCAGTTGCGTGCAAAAACGTAATATAAAAATTTATTAATAGACTATTAATAATTGTTTGGTTTTTTTTTGTAATTGGCAATTACAAAAGTGCGATTAATCTTTGATTTGTAGTTTTATTAGTTTGGCAAATAAAATACTACACATTTATGGCGCAGTCTGTAGGGTTTAAAGCAATAATATTTATATCAAACAAAAAAACCAAAAACGGCGCACAGATGTACCAACTATTAACTATTTGGCTACTTTTGCAATCGATAATTATTAGTTTACTAAAGAAATTCGGGCAATCGGTTTTGAATTTTGATAAGTTATATAAATTAAATACTACACAAATATGGCGCAGTCCGGGTGAGACAAAGGTGCAAGCAAACTGGTGGGGGTGTGCAAGCACTGGGTGTTGATGATATGCAGTTAGAGTGCGTGGTGGTCGTACCTCGGAATATCCCAGAGGGTTTGAATGACGAGGTGGTTGACGATATAGGCTGAGCTTCCGATTTCAACTTGATGGAGATGATGTCCAGGTATTCTTGGTGTTTTGGTTGCTGCACTATTATTAGGGGCGGGAGTAGTCTGTTCAATAAAGCAGAAGTGTCCTATTGGGGTTTACTATTAGTTCTGGTGTCGCGGAGATTTGAAAGTTTTAGGCATTTGCGGCACGGATTTGTCCGAAATGTTAAGTTCCAGGCCTTGGCGGTATTCGGCACTGGGGTGGCACATGAGTCGTATCTGCTAGCTTTTGCGAACTATGTCGTGGAAAATTACGTGGTAGGTTTACAGCGCACGAGGATTATTTGAACTGTTGCTTGGTGTAGCTAGTTTTCTTTTTCTTCTTCTTTAGGTTCTTATGTACTCGGTGCTAGCCAGAGGGTATCTTTCGGCTAAGCCTTTTAGCTTCGGCCAGATTCTACTGACTGCCGAGGTTGTCGTCCTTGTTGCAATGGAAAGGATGGTATCTGTGATGCATGCATGTAGTGCACGTCGCGCGTAGGTGGCTACGCCGCACTCAACTGTAAGTGTATCTGGATTGGCTTTGTGGCTTTCCCTGAGAAGCTCTGAAGTGAACTCTTTCAGCCTGTCACCCATGAAGTTTATGGTATACTCCAAATCAGCTATGATTTTCATTCTCAGAGGCTTGTCGCAGACCTACTCGTGTGAATAAAAGCATCTGCATTATGCTGAAGGCATCCCGCATAGTCTGTGCAAACACACTGGCCTTGGTGGTATCTTTGTCTATCGCCAGCGGAGCTTGGAAGCAGTGCATACAGTACATAAGATGTTCAGTCATATCGGATGGACTGTGCCTGTGCCGTTTTTGTACGCTACTGTGTTTCCGTAATACTTGTTGGTAATTGAGGGGTTGAGTGCTATGTATCTGTTTCGATAGTCTGCGAACAGGAATTTCAAGTGGTCTTCAAATGTTTCAATTGTTTTCCAAAAACTCAAAATTGGCTTCAACTGATCAAAATTATTCTAAAAAACCAAATCATCTTCTTGGAATTATTCCAAGTTGTTCTAATTATTCACCAAACATTTTAAAATATTTCGGGCAGCCCTCAAATGTTTCATTTGTTTTCCGATAAACTCAAAATTGCCCTAAAATGTTCCAAATCATTCCAAAAGTACTCAAACTTGTTCTTAAAAGTTATATGTATATCTAAGTTGATCCCCAAAAAAACAAAATTTTTCCAAAACTGTCCCAAATGCTTCTAAAAAAAGTAAATCAATTTAAAATTGTTGAAACCAATCTCCAAACATATTTGAAAGCATTTCAAGTAGTCCTGAAATGTTTTGATTGTTTTCGAAAATACTAAAAATGATCTAAATCATTCTAAATCCAAATATTCTAAAACATCAAATTTGTTCTTTAAAAGTTGTGTTTCAAAGTTGTTCTCAAAAGTTCAAAATCTTTCCAAAACTGCCCAAAATGTTCCAAATCTATAACAAATTAATTTGCAAACATTCTAAGCATTTTGAGTGCTCCTGTTTTAACTGTTTTCTGATAAACTCAAAGTTTTACTAAAATATTTTGAACATCATTCTAAATCAGTTTCTAACAACTCCAAGATTTTAAAATTGTCTTTAATTTCTTCTAAATGATTTGGTTGCCTTTAATTGTTCCAAATAGACTCAATCAATTTCCAAACAGTCTAAAGCATTTAAGTAGTCCTCGAATGTTTCAATTGTTTTCCGATAAACTCAAAATAACCCTCAAATGTTCCAAATCATTCCAAAAAACTCTTATTTTTTCTTAAGAAATTGAATGTATTTCTAAAAAGTTCTTCAATGTTAAGAATCTTTCCCAAACAATTAATTTCTAACAATTTCAAATTCAAATCAATCTCGAGTGGTTCAAAATTTTTCTCAAACTGCTCCAAAAGCTTCCAATCAATTTCTAACAACTCCAAATTAGTCAAAATTATTCTAGGTTGTTCTCCAATGTTTTCCAAACTACACCAAATGCTTTCAATCAATTTCTAAGCATTCCAACTTGTTCAAACCAATCTTTAAAGCATTTCTAGTAGTCCCCAAATGTTTCTAATAATACCAAGTTGGTCAAAAACTTTTCAATGGTTCAAATCAATTTCTAAAAATTTTATAATTGTTTTTAAATTCCTTCTAAATTATTTAATTCTTCAAATGTTTCAAATGATTCCAAATAGACTTAAATCAATCTCTAAACATTCTAAATCATATCAAGTAGCCCTCAAATGTTTCAATTGTTTTCCGATAAACTCAAAATTGCCCTCAAATGTTCTAAATCATTCCAAAGAGACCACATCAATTTTTAAAAATACAAAAGTTAGTCAAAAACTTTTCTAAAAATTCTAAAACTGTCTCTAAATTCTTTTTAAATAATTTAGTTGTCTTCAAATGATTCCAAATAGACTCAAATCAATCTCTAAACATTCTAAATTATATCAAGTAGTCCTCAAATATTTCAATTGTTTTTCGATAAACTCAAAATTGCCCTCAAATGTTCTAAATCATTCCAAAGAGACCACATCAATTTCTAAAAATACAAAAGTTAGTCAAAAACTTTTCTAAAAATTCTAAAACTGTCTCTAAATTCCTTTTAAAAAATTTAGTTGTCTTCAAATGATTCCAAATAGACTCAAATCAATCTCCAAACATTCTAAAGCATATTAAGTAGTCCTTAAATGTTTCAATTGTTTTTCGATAAATTCAAAATTGCTGTTCTAAATCATTCTAAAGAGACCAAATCAAATTCTAACAATTCTAAGTTGGTCAAAAAATATTCCATGGTTTAAATCAATTTTTAAAAATTCTAAAATTGTTCCAAATTCCTTCTAAATAATTTGGTTGTTCTCAAATTCACTAATGAAATAAACAATAAAATATGTCAACCAAAATAAAATAAAATGCCACACAAGCAAACGCGTAGGCAAAATTTGGGCTGATCTGCAGCAATTATGATTGCAAAATAACTTAGTACATTTGTAACAATCTAATACTTATTTTATTAACAAGCAATAAAAATTAATTTCAATATGGTTTTAGTAATTTTAATTGCAATCAGTGGTTGTATTATCACATCAAGCCAGTTTTCCGTGTTTGATAGTCTGCGAACCGGAAACTTTGCATATGTTTTGGTTGGGTTTACCTTGGTTTGCCATAGACTTTGTTGGGCGCGCCCGTATAAGTCTGGGATTTGTCTGGATATTATGCCAAAACATTTTCCATGCTCATGTTGGGTTTGCTGACTTGGTTCACAACGGTTTGGTCGACCTTAGTGTTATGGTCACCCAGATAACTTGTTGGACTGTCATCTTTAGTTTTTTTTAGCGTCTTTGTCGCCGGGTCTTCTTCTTTGTCTTCTTAAGGTGTTTGTTGCGGGGACGTGAATGCTATTCAATGACCCCTGTTGGGTTCTATTTGTTACCGGCATATATCTGTGATTCTACATAGGGCGCTGGTTCAGGTCTAGGACTCCACCGGGTAAGTTTCTCCGGAGCATCGGACACGTGGTTGTCGTATCGTATCTTGTACTTTGTTTTATGTTTGTGAACCAAAGGTTCTGACACACAAGTTTACTCAGAACGCTGGAATCTGCACACAGCGTAGACTCCCACGCACACACACAGTGTGCAGGCTCACTAGGGTTATGGTTTGTGTGGAAAACATTAAAACTGTAAAAAATATTTTTGTGTTTTGGAAAGCTATAAAAGGAGTTTTTTGGTGTAGGAAATAGGTGCAATTGTTCTAAGCCAATGACTAATAGCTGCTTTGTCAACGTGAAGTCCGTGGTTCAAGGAGTTTTATGGCAACAAAAGAAAGTTTGATTGAGTTTTGTTGATACATTTTTGGTTTCTTAAAAAATGGTTTTCTAATTTTAATTCTGTGGTTTCTATTACTTTGCTAAAAATCTGGGAGTCACGTTGGTTTCTTTGTCAGGCACAGCCAAAATGCTGCGCATAGTCTGTACCTTTGTACGGTATTTGAAATAATTAGTCATTGCGTAAACTTGAGCTGGGACAATCAATAATTTTACAAAGAACTTTAAAATCTAGTGTTACGTAAAAATTAAAATGTTTTTATTTCATAAAACAGCAAAACAATGAGTTTCAGTGTGTAACTAAGAATTATTCTATGAGGGTGGCTGCTAGAGAGCTCAGATTTCAATTTAATTGATGATTGCGGTGCAGAGATTCTTCTGGCTACATATACTAATAATGAAGAGCAATGTATGTGTTACTTTAGAATTGATCTATGATTGCACTTTACTTTTTACTTCATCTCCGAATTCAAGTCCATTCTCATCAGCGATTTTTGTCTAATTTGTTGACTACTTTATCACGGTTACTGATGACGGGGTAACCTATATGACTGCACTGGTTCAACTAAGAGGTTTTGATGGTTCTGTTGGATTGTTTTTTGTTTTAGGTTTACGTTGGTAAACTAAAAAAATTTAATTGTTTGTAGTTTTGTTTTTTGAAGCAGACTTAAAGTGGCTTTCTGGGTTGACTAAAGATCTGGTCTTGTCCGCATCCAAATCCGCTTCATGAGCAGTTTGCTGATTGGTTGTAAACATTTAATCAAGAAACAGAGAAGCTGTTTTTGTAAAATCTGGCATCAACTCAAAGTTTAAGGAAGTTTTAAGATTACTTTTTTATTGTGTGCTGAGAACGATTGCTTCCGAATCAACATCAACTCTATTGGAATCTGTCAGTTTTTAATTTCATATTGGTAAAGAATTTGTTACCAAAGTCTTTCATTGTTTTGTTGTTGGAAGTGATAAAAAAAGTGTAAAGAAAGTGATCTGTGTGGAGGAGTTAGGGTTGTGCTCAGTAACAATTTTTGTTTTTACAACGATGTTTCTACAGTCAGGCTGAGGATGCTCCTGAATTAATTTAAAATTTCTAAATTGTGTTTTCTAAATATTTTAACGTCTTAAATTGCTTTGGAAGTGATGAAGCTTAGTTTTTTTGACTGCATTAAGTCTTCAGCGGTGCGTCATCTTATGTAATCTAATGGCACAAAACAAAACCTCCGCCGGTCACGCCTAAATGTGTTTAATCATTCTTGAGGCAAACTCCAATTGATTTACAAAGGTTTTAGCGGTGCATTAATCTCATGTGTTCTAATGGCACAAATCAAACACGTTTGAATGATTTTTACCCATTTGAGGCAGAATATCTTTTTTATAATTGTTTTCGATGTATGTTTCAGCTATTAGTATATATTAGTATAAACGGTTTAATTATAATTAAACCCACTACGCGATATTTGCAAAGTATTCTTTTTGTTAAAATGTTACTTCAAAATCACACAATGATTTTATTTATTTGTTATATAATAGAAGATAAACATTAATTTGCATTTGAATTGGCGAAATCTTCAATAGATTTATACAGTCACAATATGGCTTGACATGCTTCTACATATTTGCAACAAGACTTGTTCGGTGTAAGAAAGTACCATCCACATTTGGTGGTAGTAATTGAATGAATTTGAAATCATCTTATATAAAAAATATTTAGGAAATATAATTACGTATTAAATAAATTAATCGGATTGATGATTAGGTCCCATTAAAATAATCTTATAATGAAAGAATGTGTGCATAATAAGAAGAGTAATTTAATTAATTAGAAAGTTTGCGATTTTTATAAAAATAATTTGTTGAAATATTAATTAAATTAATTATAAAATATTCTCACATTGGTTATTAATTAATCCACTATAAAAATCCATTTAGTTATGAAGACTGTAATTAAAATAACATTTGATGTGCGAAACGGAATTGAGACGAGTTTGTAAATGTGGTCAAATGTACTAATGAGATATAATTGGTCGTGCAAATTGGAATCGATGATTTATATGGGGAATAATGATGATTGCCGGTTTTGCAAAACGGCTACGATTATTATGAAGCTTCGCCACTGATAATCGCTTGCATCTAATGCAAACCTTTTGTATGTCTCAATATAAAGATACGATTAGACACGGTGCAATAATAAAGCGATTCCTTTTCAAATAAAATGATACATCAAAATATTGACTGACATCTAATGCGAGATTAGATGATATAAGTGACATGTGTTGGAAAATAAAAAAATAAGAAAACTGTTTCGTTTTGCAATGTGCGAAGCAGACTGGCTGGTTAGAAACATACAACATCCCACACTTTTAAAGTGCATTCACTTTACATCTTCATATATGTCGATGTCGGGTGAGTCTAGGCCCTATTGGCAGCTGCAGCAGATCCTGCCATGACTCATATAACAATAGATTGACGAAATTAGCGAAAGTCCGTTTCTCATAAATAAATTATTCATTAACTTATATCTAAAGCACGGAAATCGCAATTCTCAATCGTGTAAAATACTGTATCACGTTCATACACGTGAATACTTTCTATTTACATTATTGTATTTATTTCACGGCGGTTCTCCTATTATAATTTTTCAGCATTTATTTCAATTAATTACAAGCATAAATAATGATTTAGCCACACAACAATAGAAATCTTATGTTATTACTTTAGTTTTTCTTTAGAATCAAATACAAATTTACTCTTAATCAATCTTTACAACCTACTAGTAGAAAGCTCCGATAAAAACCATATTTGCTAATAATGCATCGCGTTAATTAAATTGCTACTTTTACAGTTTTCCCCAAAGAAAACGAAAATAACAAACTTTCCTATGTGGCTGATCGATATATAGTTCTTATAATTAATCCTGTCATGCATGACAATTTTTTATTTGCTTTGTACAATCTAATTAATTATATTATTACTAGATGCTGAACACATAAGGAAATGATATATTGTTTTCATAGCATTTTCTATCTTGGTATTTACTATTAAAATCGTTTACATTTTATGTGATTCATTATTATAGCATAATAGATCAATTAAAATTATTAAAGAGAGTTATTGCCACATTGCGCAGGCGCTTTTTTTTAACTAACTGATTCTAATTAAATTTATACTTTCTTGCTTATTTAGTTATAAAAATTTATTTTTGCATGAATTGTTATTTACACATTTAGATGCCAGTAATGTTACATATTTGCAAGTAATAATTGTACACAGAGTAGAATAATTAGATGAAGGAAATTTGGAAGTTTGTAACTTACTGTTTGTCATATACTGATTATAATTTAGTTGACTAATTTTGTAATCCTTCAACTTGGAGGAGGGTGAAGCAGAGCCTTTACATTTTGAACTTTTTTATTATTTTAGTATTTAGTTATAAGTGCGGCTCCAAATTGGCAAAAATATTTGATTTTTATTTACAATTGTTTAAACATTTTGATTCTCTACTGGTTTGGGCCCGGATCTACTGCACTATTCTGTGGTTAGGGTTGGGCGAAGGATCGAATTTATGAGATAATATAAAACAGTTTCGTATTTTACGCGGGATAATTATTTTTGTTTGCACAAAAGACTGTCACAAGTTTGTTGAAAATGTATGATTCGTATATATTAGAGAAAAAAATAGTGCTGCTGGTATTTCATATTTGATTTGCGTGGCATTTGTAAATTTTAGAATTACTATTTTTTCTTTCAGTTTCATATTTTAGAACGCGTGTGTTATTGATATAAAACTACATGTATCAATTTTTCATTTTTTTGAAATTATTTTCTAAATTTTTTTTTTAAATACCATAAAAATCAAGGTATGGTATATCGACTTATGCAATAAAGAACAGTTTTGATTTAATAAAATCTTGAATTTTTTTTATGTTTTTCTATGTGGAAAGATATGGTAACTTAATTACATACTCTTGTAAAGAAAACCAATTTTTAAAAGGTATAGGTTAGCACACTACTCATAAAATCAAATAGCATGCGTTACGATTAAATTGAAAAAACAAAACCTAACTACAAACTTATTAACTTATTAACATGACACTGACTGACATAAAAATTATTATCTTGTACGTATTAATTCATAAACAATACTGTGCGCATGCATATGCAAGCAAACTGTCATGCGCAGCCATAAAATGCATTTAATATTTATATTTTATAATTCAACAATTTATCTTGATAATTTTACAATATTTAGAAAAAAAAAACATTGCATAAGGTCTTCAAATTTGTTTTATTTAATTTGCATAATACATATCACAATAAATAATGTAAAATTAGTTATGAAACACATAAACAAAATGATCATAAAAGTGCAAACTATGATCGTTTGCATAATTCAAAAACGGCATATATAAATAATCCACGATTTAGTTTAAACACATATATGATGCCTGTTAAAACGTTTTTAATTTAATGAGTACGCGTCAAATCATCAATGGATACTACATATTTCGTCGCCGCGTGTCGAAGGTGGTCATAATTATCAGGCGTTTTATATTCTTAAATGTTTTCCGTTACATGTCAAAATGTATACATAAAACATAGTTAGAATTTTATGAAAAATCTGCTGCAGCACTATCTAAACTAAATTTCAATTATTATTTTTATGCTATGCGCTGTAAACAAATAAATTTTCAGTTAATAATGAGTACATTAATATAGATATTTTTTTAAAATAGTGCAGAGCCAATACCGGGTCCCGGTGCATAACATTTCGGCACATTTTCTAGTTATATGTTTTACTTTAAATATTAAAATGCAAAACATTTGTCAACAATTTTTATCTCCCCGTAATTTTAATTTTTAAATTTGTAATAAGTTAATTTTAATATTTAAATTAATAAAATACAACAAAATAAGTGTTTTGTTTCCATCTTGATTTATAAAATTAATAATGTTTAAATTGTTTCTGCTGTTAGCGCAATGTGGTAAAAAAATAAAAAAATAAATAATTTATTTTATTAACAAACTAAAAAAATTAAATTTGGTTACTTCAGATCAAAAATAAAATTAGAAACGTACTATACTAATTCATGACTTGGAGCGTAGCGCCCTCGAAAGCAATGAACAAACTAGAACTCTGGATTAGTTAGCAAAGCCATCCATATGAAATTGTTTTTTACAACCGCATGGATTCGATCCTTCACTTTCTCTGAATTTGAGTTTTAGTTTTTCACCACTTCCGAGTGCGCCACGCTCCTAGTCGACAGTTGATCGACTAACTTAGTATAGAACCAATTGAAAACAATCCTAACAAACTCAACCTCACTCTCAATGGCAACACTCATCCCCGTAGTGTAGAGAAGAAATCACTTGCTCGCTACACTAAGGGTACGTGGTTCGATACTTGACGTTTGAAATTTTTTTTTTTTTTATTTAAATATTACTTTATTATTTATATTAAATATATTCGTAAACATGTTTAATATTGGCGGCATTTTAAAAACAAAAAATATCAAACCCAGTAATCTTAATGTTGCAAGCAAATAATCTCTTCGCTACACTATTTGAGTTATTTGAAAAATGTTTATAACTATAAACAAGCAATAATGGCCTCGCCAAAATATAATGTTTTAGAGCATGTTCTACAATAGTATTTACTATTAAAATTGTTTAAGTTTTATGTGATTTATTATTATAGTATAAAAATTTAATTTTAATAATTTAAAAAAATTATTACACCACTGCGCAAGCGCATTTTTTAAATGCTCATGCGCACTTTTTAAATGCTCATGCGCATTTATTAAACTATTTGCAAGCACAACTCTAATTAACATAAACTAATTGCATTGTAGCAGAATGTTTTATTAAAAAGTTTGCAATTTAATACACTAATGTATGTTTGGTTGCTTGCCAATCTTTATATACGCATTACAATTTACCCGTTTAGGTATTGACTGGGAGTGTGGCGCACTCTTGTAATCTAGCAACTTGGAGGTCGAGTTTAGAGGAGCGAAGGTTCGAATCCTATGTGATGTGATTACTGGTAATCTCCATGTTTTCGAGCTGAAGTAGCTAAATCTAAACTTTTGTTAATTGATTAATTTATTATAATATGCAAACAATTATTTTCTATTTAATTTTGTTTATTATAGAAAAGTTTATTACCAAATTGTGCAGGCGCTAAACAATATTAATTCTATTATTTATTTTATAAATTAATACGGAAGTAAACTAAATAAGACATTTTTTTAAATTAAATTTGTTTAATTAAGACTGAAGAATATAATTAATATAAATACATAAAAATCAATTAAAAACATTAAATTTTATATTTTATTTTCTAATAAAAACTGCTTTGTTTATAATTAAAATATATTATTAAATTATTTGTTGACTTAACAAATAAAAAAAACTGTGCTGACGACACTCACGTGGATGTAAAAACCCTGATTAGAAATATGCTGAAATTAGCTTTGGTGGTCTAGTAGACTACTTGCACGCTATACTAAAGGTACTTTATTCCATACCCCCGCCTATAAAAGCATTTTTGTTGTATTTATTATATAAAAGAAAGTGTAAATTTAGATTTTAAGATTATTCTAACCCAATATTTTAAGCTAAGTAGAGTTTTATGCTTAAATGACTAAGAAAGTTCAGACAATATAATAAATGCGCATGAGCTGTTACAATATAGCAACTGCGCATTGTAGCAATAACACAACTTAATTAATCTATTATGTAATAGCAATAAATCACATACAATGTAAACAATTTTATCTAAACGCTAATATTTCAAAAATAATATATCTTGCTGGTGCTTGTTTAGAGATATTTTTCGTAGCAAAGGGCAAAGAGACCATTACAAAAAATACCTAGTTTAATACTTTCTCAAATTTAGAATATTTTTTTTAAATTTAAATTTTAATTTTAATTTTAATTTAATACTACATACTTTTTGCCGCTTGTCGAAAGTGGTCATAATTGTCAACCAATTTATATTCTTAAATGTTTTCCGTTACTTGTCAAAATGTATACATAAAGCATAGTTAGAATTTTATGAAAAATCTGCGGCAGCACTATCTAAACTTAATTTCAATTATTATTTACTAAAAGTACTGCAAAGAGCCAATATCGGGCCTCGGTGCATAATATTTCAGCACCTTTTTTAGTTATATGTCTTACTTTAAATATTAACATGCAAAACATTTGTCAACAATTATTATCTCCCCGTAATTTTAATTTTAAAATTTGTAATAAGTTAATTTTAATATTTAAATTAATAAAATACAACAAAAAAAGTTTTTTGTTTCCATCTTGATTTATAAAGCTAATAATGTTTAAATTGTTTCTGCTGTTAGTGCAATGTGGTAAAAAAATAAAAAAATAAATAATTTATTTTATTAACAAACTAAAAAAATTAAATTTGGTTACTTCAGATCAAAAATAAAATTAGAAACGTACTATACTAATTAATGACTTGGAGCGTAGCGCCCTCGAAAGCAATGAACAAACTAGAACTCTGGATTAGTTAGCAAAGCCATCCATATGAAATTGTTTTTTACAACCGCATGGATTCGATCCTTCACTTTCTCTGAATTTGAGTTTTAGTTTTTCACCACTTCCGAGTGCGCCACGCTCCTAGTCGACAGTTGATCGACTAACTTAGTATAGAACCAATTGAAAACAATCCTAACAAACTCAACCTCACTCTCAATGGCAACACTCATCCCCGTAGTGTAGAGAAGAAATCACTTGCTCGCTACACTAAGGGTACGTAGTTCGATACTTGACGTTTGAAATTTTTTTTTTTTTATTTAAATATTACTTTATTATTTATATTAAATATATTCGTAAACATGTTTAATATTGGCGGCATTTTAAAAACAAAAAATATCAAACCCAGTAATCTTAATGTTGCAAGCAAATAATCTCTTCGCTACACTATTTGAGTTATTTGAAAAATGTTTATAACTATAAACAAGCAATAATGGCCTTGCCAAAATATAATGTTTTAGAGCATGTTCTACAATAGTATTTACTATTAAAATTGTTTAAGTTTTATGTGATTTATTATTATAGTATAAAAATTTAATTTTAATAATTTTAAAAAATTATTACACCACTGCGCAAGCGCACTTTTTAAATGCTCATGCGCATTTATTAAACTATTTGCAAGCACAACTCTAATTAACATAAATTAATTGCAATGTAGCAGAATGTTTTCTTAAAAAGTTTGCAATTTAAATTAAGACTGAAGAATATAATTAATATAAATAACATCAATTAAAAACATTAAATTTTATATTTTATTTTCTAATAAAAGCTGTTTTGTTTATAATTAAATTATATTATTAAATTATTTGTTGACTTAATAAATAAAAAAAAAAACTGTGCTGACGATACTCACGTGGATGTAAAAACCCCGATTAGAAATATGCAGAAATTAGCTTTGGTGGTCTAGTTGACTACTTGCACGCTATACTAAAGGTACTTTATTCCATATCTCCGCCTATAATAGCTTTTTTGTTGTATTTATTATACAAAACAAAGTGAAAATTTAGATTTTTAGATTTATTCTAAAAAGACTATTAAGACATTCATTAAAAAAACCACCCAATATTTAAATAGACCTGTTTTCTAACTTAAATTATTGAATACAATTATAAAATGTTAAATTTATTAGATTGATGTCGACTTAAAATGCCGGCTTTATTAAATTTGATGACAAATATTCCACATTTTCATAATTAAAATTAATATTAAATTCTAATTTATTAAAATTAGAAATAAAACTGCCAAACGTGGAAACGTCAATCAAACAATAGGCTAGGGACGTGACGCACTGCTTCAACCTTTGAAATCTAGTTTATATACGAATCTTCACTTATTTTAAAACCTGTCTTACGAGTTGGTGCTGTTAAGAAGTCCGTCATGCTTATAGCCTACATATGGTAAGTTGCTTTCAATACATAATAATAAAACATGCTGATACAATGCAATATGTTATCTGGCTTATTCTAAACTAATATTTTAAGCTAAGTAGAGATTTATGCTCAAATGACTAAGAAAGTTAAGGCAATGTAATAAATGCGCATGAGCTGTTACAATATAGCGACTGCGCATTGTAGCAATAACACAACTTAAAAATAGGTTAATTTTCTAATAGTAATAAATCACATACATAAAATATAAACAATTTTAAGTAAACTCTAACGTCGAAATTTTTTAAAATACATTATTTTTTGCTAGTACTTGTTTAGAGACATTTTTTAAATAACTTAGCGTACCAAAGAGACCATTACAAAAAATACTTAGTTTAATACTCTTCCAAGTTTGACATTTTTAAATTTTTAAATTTTAAATATTAAAAGTAGAATTTGTTATTAATTTTAAATAAACAATGCAGAGTTTTTGTCTACAATTTTAATAATGAAAATTAATGACAAGTTATTTTTAATATTTAAAGTAAGAATTAGAACACATTTTATTGTTAAGTATTATTTATTAAAGTGAAAACTAATTATTAAATGTAACTTTATCTATACCTTCTACAGTTTGCACAAATACAAATACATTTTTAACATTTCTATTTTTGAAATTGAATTTCAATTTTAATGTTTAAAATAAGAAATAATACTGAAAAATGACCAAAAAAGTAATTAATGCGCATGAGCTGTTACAATATGGCGACTGCGTAATGTTGCAACAACACAACTTTTATATTATATTATATATTTATTATATACTATTTACAATTAATTTATTATGTTATAGTGATAAATTTCATACATAAAATATAAATAATTTTTTTAATCTTGCTGGAAACATCTTTCAAATATCATAGCGTAGCAAAGAGACCATTACAAAAATTATTCATTTCAATACTTCTCCAAGTTTCTCATCTTTCTTTTTAATTTCTTATTTTAAATATTAAAAATAGAATTTGTTATATTTAAAACAATGCAACGTATTTGTCTACAATGTTAATTATGAAAATTAATATTAAGTTATTTTTAATATTTAAATCACATTTTATTGATAAGTTATATTTATTAAAGCATAAACTAATAAATAAATGTTGTAATTCTATCTATACTTTCTAGAGTTTGCAATAATACAAATACATTTTTTATTCTTGAAATTAATTATAAATTCCAATTTTAATATTTAAAATGAGAAATAATACACAATACAAATATGTTAATTTATTCGAATTATTATTTAGATAAGACTAGGAGCATAGCGCTCTCCCCGAGCAGTCTCATCTTGAAAGTCTGTTTAGAGGATTTGAACCTTCACTTTCTCTATGCTTGATTTTCAAGAGGGACTGCTAGGGAGTGCGCTATGCTCCTAGTCTGCAGATGGTTAGCTAAATTGTAATCGGTATATAAAGGTTAGCAGGCAACCAAACATACAGTGTATATTAAGTTGCATACTATACATAATAATAAAACGTGCTGATAAAATGCAATTTGTTTTCTAAAATGAATGTAATTAACAATTGTTTTTGTAATTAATATGTGTATGACCTAGAACGTAATAAATGCGCATGAACTGTTACAATACAGCGACTGCGCAATGCATCAATAACAACAAATAATATATTTTGCTGACGCTCGTTTTGAGACATTTTTCAAATAACTTCGCGTAGCAAAGAGACCACTTGTTCGCTATACCAAATATTGTTTAATACTTTCTCAAGTTTTTAACTTTTTAATTATTTTAAATTATAAATAAGAATAGAACTTATTAATAATTTTAAATAAAGCAATGCAAAATATTTTAGTTTTAAAAATCAATTTTAAGTTAATTTTATTGTTTAAAATAGGATATAAAACAATTTTACTACTGGAAGTATACTACCAACGTGTTCCGATTACTTTACCTATTTAATCAGCACGAAGTATAAATATGAGTTATACATAAAAGCATTAACTAACCGAGCTTTTTATACTCGGCACAGACAATAAAACATAAGTCTGCCTGAAAATTTTTATTGATAGTAAAGCGGAATTTACGTACTTCTTGGCCACATCAACTTGTTGCCCAATGCGTTGTCTTGCAATCCTGGCGACGAACTTGTCAACGAGCAAATTGACAGTATGGAACGGATGCTACCTCTTGAAGGAGAACGGGCATAACTACTATCGAATTTAAATGTGATACCAGCGACTGGTTTGGAAACAATACTAAAATCAGCGGATAAATGTACTTGAGGCCGAGATAAATCATAAAAAATCACTCGGAAGTACCAAAATCCGACTATGAAATATTTAAAATATTGTCACAAGAAACCAAAGTTTGAGCAAAATCCGGCTATGAAATATTGTTTTATTGTCAGAAAAATTTAAAATTTAATCATAAACTGTCAAAAAGTGCAAAATCCGGCTATATAGTATAAAAATATTAGCAGAAAGTACCAAAACTCGCAATAAACTGCTAAAAAGTCAAAAATTGAAAAATTTGCTAATAAAATATTAAAATATTTTTAAAATGAACCAAAATTTATCTAAAATCAGTTGAAAAATGCAAAATTCTGATCATAAAATGTCAAAAACAGCAAAATTTGGCTATACAATTTAAAACAATTATCAATCAATCCAAATAGGTTTTATTAATAGAAAAGTTTTACATAATTCTCAGCAGCACAGAATCGGACATGATTGCTTTATTACGCTTGAATTGTTCAATTAGTTGTTTGGTGGTGCTACTTTAAAATTGCAAATGTTTCAACAACAATAAGGTAAAAGTTTTTGAAATTTTGTTCTAGATACAACGCTGTGTGCAAGCACTATAAACGAATTAGTATGTATATGTAATGAGGTTGCTGGATCTCATATTTTAACTGAAGTAGCTTTGGTTAATTTAATTAAGATGTTTTTTTTTATATTCAAATATAATTATTTTTGTAATTTATTGAATCATTGCTAGTTGACGAGTGAAAAAATCTGACTAGTGACGCTAGTATTCTCAGTCACGTGGATATTAAAATTTCGTATAGAGTTAACTTCGGGGTTTAGTGAAGAGATTATTTGCAAGCTATACTAAGGGTACTTATTTTGATACCCCGTCAAGAGCATACATTTTTTGTTTTTATTTTTTATTTTAATTATAAAAAAGTAGAGACTAAACAGGGTGCTATAATTTGAGATATGTAGCTAATGCAGTTAATGTTAAAAAAATGCTTACGCCCTAACCTCAGTCGTCACTTAACTACATTAATTTTGAAATTTAATGAATATTAGATAATAATCAGCTAAATTGTTTTATTATTATAATTGTTTAAATTTGTAATTATAAGATTTTTGATTTATTTTATTTATAGAGTAAAAAAATATTAACTTGAATTAACTGAATACTATTTTAAATGTTAAAATGTCAGCAATATTAAAATTGTTGACATTGTTGACGTATAGCGAGCAAGTAGTTTTTTCGCTACACCTATTTGAGTTATTTAAAAAAAGTCTCTAAACAAGCATTAGTGGCACCGCCAAAATATATTGTTTTAGAGCATATTCTACAATAGTATTTACTATTAAAATTGGTACATTTTATGTGATTTATTATTATAGTATAAAAATTTAATTAAAATAATTTTAAAAAATTATTGCACTACTGCGCAAGCGCTCCTTTAACATGCTCATGCGCATTTATTAAACTATTTGAATATTGCAAGCACAATTCTAATTAACATAAATTAATTGCATTGTACCATGTTTTATTAAAAAGTTTGCAATTTAATACACTAATGTATGTTTGGTTGCCTGCCAATCTGTATATACGCATTACAATTTACCCGTTTAGGTATTGACTGGGAGTGTGGCGCACTCTTGTAATCTAGCAACTTGGAGGTCGAGTTTAGAGGAGCGAAGGTTCGAATCCTATGTGATGTGATTACTGGTAATCTCTATGTTTTCGAGCTGAAGTAGCTAAATCTAAACTTTTGTTAATTGATTAATTTATTATAATGTGCAAACAATTATTTTCTATTTAATTTCGTTTATTATTAGAAAAGTTTATTACCAAATTGTGCAGGCGCCAAACAATATTAATTCTATTATTTATTTTATAAATTAATACGGAAGTAAACAAAATAAGACTTTTTTTTAATTAAATTTGTTTAATTAAGACTGAATAATATAATTAATATAAATACATAAAAATCAATTAAAAACATTAAATTTTATATTTTATATTCTAATAAAAATTGTTTTGTTTATAATTAAAATATATTATTAAATTATTTGTTGACTTGATAAATAAAAAAAAACTGTGCTGACGACACTCACGTGGATGTTAAAACCTCGATTAGAAATATGCTGAAATTTGCTTTGATAGACTACTTGCACGCTATTTTAAAGGTACTTTAAATCAAAGTGTAAATTTAGGTTTTTAGATTTATTCTAAAAAGACTATTAAGACATTTATTAATAAAACCACCCAATATTTTAAATAGACCTGTTTTCTAACTTAAATTATCGAATACAATTATACAATGTTTAATTTATTGGATTGATGTCGACTTAAAATGCCGGCAATCTTAAATTTGATGACAAATATTCCACATTTTCATACTTAAAATTAATAATAAATTCTATTTTTAATATTTAAAATTAGAAATAAAACTGCCAAACGTGGAAATGTCAATCAAACAGTAGGCTAGGGACGTGTCTTACGAGTTGGTGCTGTTAAGAAGTCTGTCATGTTTATAGCTGACGTATGGTGAGTTGCATCCAATACATAATAATAAAACATGCTGATACAATGCAATATGTTATCTGGATTATTCTAACCCAATATTTTAAGCTAAGTAGAGTTTTATGCTTAAATTAGTAAGAAAGAAGTTCAGACAATGTAATAAATGCGCATGAGCTGTTACAATATAGCGACTGCGCATTGTAGCAATAACACAACACACATAAAATGTAAACAATTTTAAGTAAACGCTAATTTTTCAAAAATAATATACCTTACTGGTGCTTGTTTAGAGATATTTTTTGTAGCAAAAAGCAAAGAGACCATTACAAAAAATACTTAGTTTAATACTTTCTCAAATTTAGAATATTTTTTTCAAATTTTAATTTTAATTCTAATTTAATACTACATACTTTTTGCCGCGTGTCGAAAGTGGTCATAATTGTCAACCAATTTATATTCTTAAATGTTTTCCGTTACATGTAAAAATGTTTACATATAGCATAGTTAGAGTTTTATGAAAAATCTGCGGCAGCACTATCTAAACTTAATTTCAATTATTATTTACTAAAAGTACTGCAAAGAGCCAATACCGGGCCCCGGTGCATAATATTTCAGCACCTTTTCTAGTTATATGTCTTACTTTAAATATTAACATGCAAAACATTTGTCAACAATTATTATCTCCCCGTAATTTTAATTTTTAAATTTGTAATAAATTAATTTTAATATTTAAATTAATAAAATTCAACAAAAAAAGTTTTTTGTTTCCATCTTGATTTATAAAATTAATAATGTTTAAATTGTTTCTGCTGTTAGCGCAATGTGGTAAAAAAATAAAAAAATAAAAAAATAAATAATTTATTTTATTAACAAACTAAAAAAATTAAATTTGGTTACTTCAGATCAAAAATAAAATTAGAAACGTACTATACTAATTAATGACTTGGAGCGTAGCGCCCTCGAAAGTAATGAACAAACTAGAACTCTGAATTAGTTAGCAAAGCCATCCATATGAAATTGTTTTTTACAACCGCATGGATTCGATCCTTCACTTTCTCTGAATTTGAGTTTTAGTTTGTCACCACTTCCGAGTGCGCCACGCTCCTAGTCGACAGTTGATCGACTAACTTAGTATAGAACCAATTGAAAGCAACCCTAACAAACTCAACCTCACTCTCAATGGCAACACTCATCCCCGTAGTGCAGAGAAGAAACCACTTGCTCGCTACACTAAGGGTACGTGGTTCGATACTTGACGTTTGAAATTTTTTTTTTTTTATTTAAATATTACTTTATTATTTATATTAAATATATTCGTAAACATTTTTAATATTGGCGGCATTTTAAAAACAAAAAATATCAAACCCAGTAATCTTAATGTTGCAAGCAAATAATCTCTTTGCTACACTATTTGAGTTATTTGAAAAATGTTTATAACTATAAACAAGCAATAATGGCCTCGCCAAAATATAATGTTTTAGAGCATGTTCTACAATAGTATTTACCATTAAAATTGTTTAAGTTTTATGTGATTTATTATTATAGTATAAAAATTTAATTTTAATAATTTTAAAAAAATTATTACACCACTGCGCAAGCGCACTTTTTAAATGTTCATGCGCACTTTTTAAATGCTCATGCGCATTTATTAAACTATTTGCAAGCACAACTCTAATTAACATAAATTAATTGCATTGTAGCAGAATGTTTTATTAAAAAGTTTGCAATTTAATACACTAATGTATGTTTGGTTGCCTGCCAATCTTTATATACGCATTACAATTTACCCGTTTAGGTATTGACTGGGAGTGTGGCGCACTCTTGTAATCTAGCATCTTGGAGGTTGAGTTTAGAGGAGCGAAGGTTCGAATCCTATGTGATGTGATTACTGGTAATCTCCTTGTTTTCGAGCTGAAGTAGCTAAATCTAAACTTTTTTTAATTGATTAATTTATTATAATGTGCAAACAATTATTTTCTATTTAATTTTGTTTATTAAGAAAGTTTATTTCTAAATTGTGCATGCGCCAAAAATATTAATTCTATTATTTATTTTATAAATTAATACAGAAACAAAACAAAATAAAACATTTTTTAAATTAAATTTGTTTAATTAAATTTAAGGCTAAATAATATAATTAATATAAATATGTACATAAAAATTAATTAAAAACATTGGATTTGTTATTAATTTTTAATAAACAATGCAGTATTTGACTGAAATTTTAATAATGAAAATTAATGATAAGCTATTAGCTATTTTTAATATTTAAAATAAGAATTAGAACACATTTTATTGATAAGTATTATTTATTAAAGCATAAACTAATAAATAAATGTTGTAATTCTATCTATACTTTCTACAGTTTGCACAAATACAAATACATTTTCTGCATTTTTATTCTTGAAATTAATAATTAATTTTAATTTTAATATTTAAAATTAAAAATAATAGTAGAGGAGCTAAGAGAGAACGGGCGCAATTTCTTATGGGCATTTACATGGGGTCCAAAATCGGCCGTTTGACACCATCTTGGATTTCTGACATCCGGTTGGGCACGGCCATCTGGGCGTGTCAAAGGAAGTGGGCGCTGGGTTGACCTTGGGATTTGGGGATCCGGTCGGATACGGCCATCTGGGCATGTGAAAGTGGGCGCCGCCTGTGGCGCCCTTCTGAGCGCAAAGTGTGCAGTACCGCCATAAGAGTGTGTGAGTGCGAGGGGTGTGCGAAAACTCGGAAAGAGTGGGATGGAGAATGAGTGCACGTCAGCGCCGCGGTGGCAGAAAAAGTAAGTTGGGATGGATGACGTAATAGAAATTTTGCTTGTCGAGACATGTCAAATTTTTTTAATTATGGTGAGTCATCGATGAAAGATAAGAGTTGTGTACCGGAAGTAGCAAGTGCGATAAGGATTAATGTACCGGAAGTGCATCCTGTTGAAAAGTGTTGTGTATCGGAAGTGGATTTTGTAAGAGTCGAGCGTGTTGAGACTTGTTTAAAATGCTAATTGGGGTGACGTAATATAAAAGTGTGGGAAAATGGTCAATTAAAAATATTATTGGGATGACGTCATGCAGACAAGGGCGTAAGTAGTTTATTGAAATTGAGCATGTTGAGACTTGTCGAAAAATTTAATTATGCTGACGTAATTTAAAATTATTAGCGAAAATTTTAATCGTGAAATAATTAGAAGAAAAGGATTTAGGAGCATTTTGATTGGAGGAAACAACTCACGTGACGTTTTGCAATTTATAATTTAGTATAAAAACAAGGATCAGAGGGTTCAAAATCAGTCTAGTACAACCCTCGAGAGTACATTACTACTTTATCATTATGGCTACAATTTCAAACGTTGCTGACGATATGGTCCGAATAATGGAGCAATTTATGGCGCGAAAGGAGACTGATATGGGTGTGATAGAAGAATGGATCAAGCACTGCTCTAAACAAATTCGTATTTTAAATACGGCGTTAAAGGCGGAGACGTCTATGGGAGTACAGCAAAAGATATTGTCGACAATCAGTAAAATGAAGACATACCGGACTTTATTGAGAGTACCTGCAAGAGCTGGAGGCAGCATTTCAATTCGCAGTAGGACTCACGCTAATCGAGCAAGTGAGGCGGTAAAGTGGGAAGATTCAAAATCTGCGTTTGACGGAAGAATTAGAACGGGAGTTTTAACCAACATAAAACACAGGGAGCCAACATCTTATTTTAAAGATTGTGAAATTTTGTTTGTAAGAAGGATAAGACTAGCGTTGAAGAAGGAGCCGTTTTATAAAATAAATACGGTATTTTGTGGTAAATTTGTGAAAACCAGTCAAGACGGAATCGTGGAAGATTTCAAGCACATAAACACAAAAAATGCTGTGGTTGATCGAGACTGTGAATTAAATGGATGGTTTGAAGAGAATATATCTGCCGTGCTGTTGCGTAAGTTGGAAGAATTTCAAGAGCGAGACAGCGGGTGGGCATTGTCGGCGATTATTAATTTGTGCATCAATATTAATAAATATAATCCGTTGCGAGGTTCATCATACTTGGATTTACCCCCGCAAATTAAATTGAAACACGCGTGCGTTAATGTAAAAAATAACGATGATGCATGTTTTGCGTGGGCGGTGGTATCGGCTTTGCACCCAGTAAACTACCAGAACCATCCAGATCGAACGTCTTCTTACCCGCATTATTCGCAAGTTTTAAAGTTGGACGGCATTAGTTTTCCAATAAGGCGTGAGGGTATATCAAAATTCGAGCAATTAAATAACATTTCTGTGAATGTGTATATTATTAATAAAAAAGGCAAAAAGTATGTAGTCAGTCCGAGCAGAATAGCAAAACAAAAGAGAGACAGACACGTGAACTTATTGCTTGTGCAAGATAAATATTGTACGGAGGAGGAGGATGACGATACGGATTTATCCGAACCGAAATACCATTACGTATGGATAAAAAATTTGTCGAGGCTGGTTAGCGCACAATTGTCTAAGCACAATAGAAAAACATTTATTTGCGATCGGTGCTTGCATTGCTTCCAAACCGAGAGTAAACTGAAAACGCATATTGAGGACTGCGAGCAGAACAATGAATATAAGGTGAGTTTTGTAAAAGATGGCAAAATTAAATTTAACAACTATAAAAACAAGGAGAGATGTCCGTTTATTGTGTATGCGGACTTTGAATGTATATTAAATCGGGTGAATATCCGCATGGGCGACAAAAGCGTCAAGTATCAGCAGCACGAGGCTTATAGCGGAGGATATTATTTTAAGTGTGCTTATGACGATACCCTATCCTTCTACCGCAGTTACCGAGGTCCAAATTGCGCCGAATGGTTTGCGGAGCAGTTAAAGCAGCTTGCCGAAGACGTCGAAACAGTATATTTATGCGAAATGCCAATGGAAATTAGTCCGAATGAAGAACGCCAGTTTAGACGAGCATCATTGTGCCATATATGCGAAAAACCTCTGGAGTCTGATCGCGTGAGAGACCACTGTCATTTGACGGGGAAATATCGAGGAGCCGCACATACAAGTTGTAATATTGAATACCAAGACAGCCGCACCATCCCGGTGGTTTTCCATAATTGGAGCGGATACGATTCGCATATTATGTTGAAAGATGTGGCATTAAAAATAAACGGGAACGTAAATCTGATCCCAAGCAACACCGAAAATTTTATCGCCATGATAAAAAATATTTCAGAAAGCGAAGTGAAATTTAAATTCATAGATTCGTTCCGATTCATGGCATCTTCCCTGGATAAATTAAGCTCAAACTTGGACGATAAACCAATTTTAAAATCTCAGTTTGGTCATATTGACGATGGGCTGTTTAAACTGCTGACGCGCAAGGGGGTTTTCCCATACGATCATATAAAATCTTGGGAAAATCTGAACGAAAAAGTGCTGCCAACGTATAATCAATTTTATTCAAAGCTGACAGAGTCCAATATAAGTTTTGAAGACTACGAACACGCGCAAAAAGTATGGAATGAATTCCGAATACAAACGTTGGGAGAGTACAGCGATCTGTACTTAAAAACGGACGTGTTGTTGCTGGCAGACGTTTTTGAGAGTTTTAGAGATGTATGTCTGAAACACTATCGGTTGGATCCCGCTCATTATTTCACCGCTCCGGGTCTTAGTTGGGACGCCATGTTAAAATACACCAAACAGGAGCTCGATTACATTAACGACATCGATATTTTAATGTTCATTGAGAAAGGGATACGTGGAGGTCTCACCCAATGCTCAAAAAGACATTCGAAGGCAAATAATAAATACATGCCCAACTACAACCCGGGCATACCTCAAAAATATCTAATGTATTATGATATTAACGCGATGTATGCCTGGGCAATGTCGCAATATTTGCCGCAAGGCAATCTCAAGTGGGTGGAAGGAGACGTGTCCGCATTTAATTATCAGGTATCCGATGAAGCATCTATAGGGTATATACTGGAGGTAGACTTGGAGTATCCCGAGAGCATCCACGACAGACAAAAAGATTTACCAATGGCCCCAGAGAAAGGATGCCCTCCAGACTCGAAGCAACCGAAAATGTTGGCGACTGTTTGCGATAAGAAAAAATATGTCGTTCATTATCGTAATTTAAAGCAGTATGTGTCGGAGGGTCTGGTTGTGAGGAAAATCCATAGAGTGCTTCAGTTTCGTCAGTCCCCATGGCTAAAAAAATATATAGATCTAAATGCCGACCTGCTCAGACAATCGTCAAATGACTTTGAGAAAGATTTTTTCAAACTGATGAGTAACGCTGTGTTTGGAAAAACCATGGAGAATGTGAGGAACAGACGACCGATTAAATTAATAACTAGATGGGATGGAAGATACGGCGCAGAAGCTCGAATTGCGAGTCCGTGTTTCCACAGCTGTAAAATAATGGAAGAAAATATGGTGTTGATAGAATTACTGAAAAACGACGTATTGTTTACTAAACCGATTTACGTGGGTATGGCTATCTTGGACATTTCAAAGACTTTGTTGTACGAGTTCCACTACAAGTACATAAAAAACAAGTACGGAGACAATGCTCGACTCTGTTACACCGACACCGACTCTCTTATTTACGAGCTTGAAACGGATGATGTATACAGCGACATCAAGCAGGATATCCATCGCTTTGATACTTCTGAATACGCACGGAAGAACGCTTATGGGATTCCTTTATTGAACAAGAAGATTCCGGGGCTAATGAAGGATGAAAACCACGGTCATATCATGACGGAGTTTGTAGGTCTTAGAGCTAAAATGTACGCATGTATGGTTCCATCGGCCGACAACCCCGTCACAAAGAAGGCTAAAGGTATAAAATCATACGTGGTGAAATCTCACATTACGTTTGACGATTACCTGAGGTGTTTGAACGGAGGTATAGAAATGGCTCATCAACAGCATTCCATCAGGTCGATGAACCATACCATATATACTATAAATCAGAAAAAAATATCTCTAAGTCCTCACGATAACAAAAGATATTTGATTTCGGGAAGCCCCGAGACTTTGCCTTGGGGACATTACGCAATAATGGAGAGTTAAAGTAAGAGAAAAATATGGTGAGGATAAGAAAAAATGTATATAAAAAACTATATTAATTTTAATAAATATGTTATTAGTATAATCTTGTGTTTGTTTTCTCCACCACTTTAGCAGTATTTAGTTGGGACATATAAAAGATTAGAGCGATGACGGTACACAAAAATTTTAATTGTGCTTAAGTAAGTAGAAAATAAGGATTTAGGAGCATTTGATTGGATGAAACTACTGACGTTTTGCAATTTATAACCTAGTATGAAAACAAGGATCAGAGGGTTGAAAATCAGTCTAGTACCGCTATACCGCTATACCGCTATAGCGCTATACCGCTACAGCGCTAAACCGCTACAGCGCTATACCGCTATACCGCTATACCGCTATACCGCTACAGCGCTATACCGCTATACCGCTATACCGCTATAGCGCTGGATGTAAGTGGATGCAAGTGGATGTAAGTGGATGGAAAGTGGATGTAAGTGGATGCAAGTGGATGGAAAGTGAATAGAGCACCCGATTAGCCACCGTTAGCCACCGATTAGCCACCGATTAGCCACCGTTAGCCACCGATTAGCCGCCGTTAGCCACCGATTAGCCACCGTTAGCCACCGATTAGCCGCCGTTAGCCACCGATTAGCCACCGTTAGACACCGATTAGCCACCGTTAGACGACGTTGATAGGACAATTGACTATCTTAAAAAATATAAATAGAAATAATAGCATCAACGTCAGCCAGCCAGCCTGCCTGCCTGCCAGCCTACCAGCCAGCCAGCCTACCAGCCAGCCAGCCTGCCAGCCAGCCAGCCTGCCTGCCAGCCAGCCAGCCTGCCAGCCAGTGCGCTATAGCGCTATACCGCTATACCGCTATAGCGCTATACCGCTATAGCGCTATACCACTATACCGCTATAGCGCTATACCGCTATAGCGCTATACCGCTATACCGCTACAGCGCTATACCGCTATAGCGCTATACCGCTACAGCGCTATAGCGCTATACCGCTATACCGCTATAGCGCTATACCGCTATACCGCTACAGCGCTATACCGCTATACCGCTATAGCGCTATACCGCTATACCGCTACAGCGCTATACCGCTATACCGCTATAGCGCTATACCGCTATAGCGCTATACCGCTACAGCGCTATACCGCTATAGCGCTATACCGCTATACCGCTATAGCGCTATACCGCTACAGCGCTATAGCGCTGTAGCGGTATAGCGCTATAGCGGTATAGCGCTATAGCGGTATAGCGGTATAGCGCTGTAGCGGTATAGCGGTATAGCGCTATAGCGGTATAGCGGTATAGCGCTGTAGCGGTATAGCGGTATAGCGCTATAGCGGTATAGCGGTATACCGCTACAGCGCTATACCGCTATACCGCTATAGCGCTATACCGCTATACCGCTACAGCGCTATACCGCTATACCGCTATAGCGCTATACCGCTATAGCGCTATACCGCTACAGCGCTATAGCGCTGTAGCGGTATAGCGCTATAGCGGTATAGCGGTATAGCGCTATAGCGGTATAGCGCTGTAGCGGTATAGCGCTATAGCGGTATAGCGCTATAGCGGTATAGCGGTATAGCGCTGTAGCGGTATAGCGGTATAGCGCTATAGCGGTATAGCGGTATAGCGCTGTAGCGGTATAGCGGTATAGCGCTATAGCGGTATAGCGGTATAGCGCTATAGCGCTGTAGCGGTATAGCGCTATAGCGGTATAGCGCTGTAGCGGTATAGCGGTATAGCGCTATAGCGGTATAGCGCTATAGCGGTATAGTGGTATAGCGCTATAGCGGTATAGCGCTATAGCGGTATAGCGGTATAGCGCTATAGCGCACTGGCTGGCAGGCTGGCTGGCTGGCAGGCAGGCTGGCTGGCTGGCAGGCTGGCTGGCTGGTAGGCTGGCTGGCTGGTAGGCTGGCAGGCAGGCAGGCTGGCTGGCTGACGTTGATGCTATTATTTCTATTTATATTTTTTAAGATAGTCAATTGTCCTATCAACGTCGTCTAACGGTGGCTAATCGGTGTCTAACGGTGGCTAATCGGTGGCTAACGGCGGCTAATCGGTGGCTAACGGTGGCTAATCGGTGGCTAACGGCGGCTAATCGGTGGCTAACGGTGGCTAATCGGTGGCTAATCGGTGGCTAACGGTGGCTAATCGGGTGCTCTATTCACTTTCCATCCACTTGCATCCACTTACATCCACTTTCCATCCACTTACATCCACTTGCATCCACTTACATCCAGCGCTATAGCGGTATAGCGGTATAGCGGTATAGCGCTGTAGCGGTATAGCGGTATAGCGGTATAGCGGTATAGCGCTGTAGCGGTTTAGCGCTGTAGCGGTATAGCGCTATAGCGGTATAGCGGTATAGCGGTACTAGACTGATTTTCAACCCTCTGATCCTTGTTTTCATACTAGGTTATAAATTGCAAAACGTCAGTAGTTTCATCCAATCAAATGCTCCTAAATCCTTATTTTCTACTTACTTAAGCACAATTAAAATTTTTGTGTACCGTCATCGCTCTAATCTTTTATATGTCCCAACTAAATACTGCTAAAGTGGTGGAGAAAACAAACACAAGATTATACTAATAACATATTTATTAAAATTAATATAGTTTTTTATATACATTTTTTCTTATCCTCACCATATTTTTCTCTTACTTTAACTCTCCATTATTGCGTAATGTCCCCAAGGCAAAGTCTCGGGGCTTCCCGAAATCAAATATCTTTTGTTATCGTGAGGACTTAGAGATATTTTTTTCTGATTTATAGTATATATGGTATGGTTCATCGACCTGATGGAATGCTGTTGATGAGCCATTTCTATACCTCCGTTCAAACACCTCAGGTAATCGTCAAACGTAATGTGAGATTTCACCACGTATGATTTTATACCTTTAGCCTTCTTTGTGACGGGGTTGTCGGCCGATGGAACCATACATGCGTACATTTTAGCTCTAAGACCTACAAACTCCGTCATGATATGACCGTGGTTTTCATCCTTCATTAGCCCCGGAATCTTCTTGTTCAATAAAGGAATCCCATAAGCGTTCTTCCGTGCGTATTCAGAAGTATCAAAGCGATGGATATCCTGCTTGATGTCGCTGTATACATCATCCGTTTCAAGCTCGTAAATAAGAGAGTCGGTGTCGGTGTAACAGAGTCGAGCATTGTCTCCGTACTTGTTTTTTATGTACTTGTAGTGGAACTCGTACAACAAAGTCTTTGAAATGTCCAAGATAGCCATACCCACGTAAATCGGTTTAGTAAACAATACGTCGTTTTTCAGTAATTCTATCAACACCATATTTTCTTCCATTATTTTACAGCTGTGGAAACACGGACTCGCAATTCGAGCTTCTGCGCCGTATCTTCCATCCCATCTAGTTATTAATTTAATCGGTCGTCTGTTCCTCACATTCTCCATGGTTTTTCCAAACACAGCGTTACTCATCAGTTTGAAAAAATCTTTCTCAAAGTCATTTGACGATTGTCTGAGCAGGTCGGCATTTAGATCTATATATTTTTTTAGCCATGGGGACTGACGAAACTGAAGCACTCTATGGATTTTCCTCACAACCAGACCCTCCGACACATACTGCTTTAAATTACGATAATGAACGACATATTTTTTCTTATCGCAAACAGTCGCCAACATTTTCGGTTGCTTCGAGTCTGGAGGGCATCCTTTCTCTGGGGCCATTGGTAAATCTTTTTGTCTGTCGTGGATGCTCTCGGGATACTCCAAGTCTACCTCCAGTATATACCCTATAGATGCTTCATCGGATACCTGATAATTAAATGCGGACACGTCTCCTTCCACCCACTTGAGATTGCCTTGCGGCAAATATTGCGACATTGCCCAGGCATACATCGCGTTAATATCATAATACATTAGATATTTTTGAGGTATGCCCGGGTTGTAGTTGGGCATGTATTTATTATTTGCCTTCGAATGTCTTTTTGAGCATTGGGTGAGACCTCCACGTATCCCTTTCTCAATGAACATTAAAATATCGATGTCGTTAATGTAATCGAGCTCCTGTTTGGTGTATTTTAACATGGCGTCCCAACTAAGACCCGGAGCGGTGAAATAATGAGCGGGATCCAACCGATAGTGTTTCAGACATACATCTCTAAAACTCTCAAAAACGTCTGCCAGCAACAACACGTCCGTTTTTAAGTACAGATCGCTGTACTCTCCCAACGTTTGTATTCGGAATTCATTCCATACTTTTTGCGCGTGTTCGTAGTCTTCAAAACTTATATTGGACTCTGTCAGCTTTGAATAAAATTGATTATACGTTGGCAGCACTTTTTCGTTCAGATTTTCCCAAGATTTTATATGATCGTATGGGAAAACCCCCTTGCGCGTCAGCAGTTTAAACAGCCCATCGTCAATATGACCAAACTGAGATTTTAAAATTGGTTTATCGTCCAAGTTTGAGCTTAATTTATCCAGGGAAGATGCCATGAATCGGAACGAATCTATGAATTTAAATTTCACTTCGCTTTCTGAAATATTTTTTATCATGGCGATAAAATTTTCGGTGTTGCTTGGGATCAGATTTACGTTCCCGTTTATTTTTAATGCCACATCTTTCAACATAATATGCGAATCGTATCCGCTCCAATTATGGAAAACCACCGGGATGGTGCGGCTGTCTTGGTATTCAATATTACAACTTGTATGTGCGGCTCCTCGATATTTCCCCGTCAAATGACAGTGGTCTCTCACGCGATCAGACTCCAGAGGTTTTTCGCATATATGGCACAATGATGCTCGTCTAAACTGGCGTTCTTCATTCGGACTAATTTCCATTGGCATTTCGCATAAATATACTGTTTCGACGTCTTCGGCAAGCTGCTTTAACTGCTCCGCAAACCATTCGGCGCAATTTGGACCTCGGTAACTGCGGTAGAAGGATAGGGTATCGTCATAAGCACACTTAAAATAATATCCTCCGCTATAAGCCTCGTGCTGCTGATACTTGACGCTTTTGTCGCCCATGCGGATATTCACCCGATTTAATATACATTCAAAGTCCGCATACACAATAAACGGACATCTCTCCTTGTTTTTATAGTTGTTAAATTTAATTTTGCCATCTTTTACAAAACTCACCTTATATTCATTGTTCTGCTCGCAGTCCTCAATATGCGTTTTCAGTTTACTCTCGGTTTGGAAGCAATGCAAGCACCGATCGCAAATAAATGTTTTTCTATTGTGCTTAGACAATTGTGCGCTAACCAGCCTCGACAAATTTTTTATCCATACGTAATGGTATTTCGGTTCGGATAAATCCGTATCGTCATCCTCCTCCTCCGTACAATATTTATCTTGCACAAGCAATAAGTTCACGTGTCTGTCTCTCTTTTGTTTTGCTATTCTGCTCGGACTGACTACATACTTTTTGCCTTTTTTATTAATAATATACACATTCACAGAAATGTTATTTAATTGCTCGAATTTTGATATACCCTCACGCCTTATTGGAAAACTAATGCCGTCCAACTTTAAAACTTGCGAATAATGCGGGTAAGAAGACGTTCGATCTGGATGGTTCTGGTAGTTTACTGGGTGCAAAGCCGATACCACCGCCCACGCAAAACATGCATCATCGTTATTTTTTACATTAACGCACGCGTGTTTCAATTTAATTTGCGGGGGTAAATCCAAGTATGATGAACCTCGCAACGGATTATATTTATTAATATTGATGCACAAATTAATAATCGCCGACAATGCCCACCCGCTGTCTCGCTCTTGAAATTCTTCCAACTTACGCAACAGCACGGCAGATATATTCTCTTCAAACCATCCATTTAATTCACAGTCTCGATCAACCACAGCATTTTTTGTGTTTATGTGCTTGAAATCTTCCACGATTCCGTCTTGACTGGTTTTCACAAATTTACCACAAAATACCGTATTTATTTTATAAAACGGCTCCTTCTTCAACGCTAGTCTTATCCTTCTTACAAACAAAATTTCACAATCTTTAAAATAAGATGTTGGCTCCCTGTGTTTTATGTTGGTTAAAACTCCCGTTCTAATTCTTCCGTCAAACGCAGATTTTGAATCTTCCCACTTTACCGCCTCACTTGCTCGATTAGCGTGAGTCCTACTGCGAATTGAAATGCTGCCTCCAGCTCTTGCAGGTACTCTCAATAAAGTCCGGTATGTCTTCATTTTACTGATTGTCGACAATATCTTTTGCTGTACTCCCATAGACGTCTCCGCCTTTAACGCCGTATTTAAAATACGAATTTGTTTAGAGCAGTGCTTGATCCATTCTTCTATCACACCCATATCAGTCTCCTTTCGCGCCATAAATTGCTCCATTATTCGGACCATATCGTCAGCAACGTTTGAAATTGTAGCCATAATGATAAAGTAGTAATGTACTCTCGAGGGTTGTACTAGACTGATTTTGAACCCTCTGATCCTTGTTTTTATACTAAATTATAAATTGCAAAACGTCACGTGAGTTGTTTCCTCCAATCAAAATGCTCCTAAATCCTTTTCTTCTAATTATTTCACGATTAAAATTTTCGCTAATAATTTTAAATTACGTCAGCATAATTAAATTTTTCGACAAGTCTCAACATGCTCAATTTCAATAAACTACTTACGCCCTTGTCTGCATGACGTCATCCCAATAATATTTTTAATTGACCATTTTCCCACACTTTTATATTACGTCACCCCAATTAGCATTTTAAACAAGTCTCAACACGCTCGACTCTTACAAAATCCACTTCCGATACACAACACTTTTCAACAGGATGCACTTCCGGTACATTAATCCTTATCGCACTTGCTACTTCCGGTACACAACTCTTATCTTTCATCGATGACTCACCATAATTAAAAAAATTTGACATGTCTCGACAAGCAAAATTTCTATTACGTCATCCATCCCAACTTACTTTTTCTGCCACCGCGGCGCTGACGTGCACTCATTCTCCATCCCACTCTTTCCGAGTTTTCGCACACCCCTCGCACTCACACACTCTTATGGCGGTACTGCACACTTTGCGCTCAGAAGGGCGCCACAGGCGGCGCCCACTTTCACATGCCCAGATGGCCGTATCCGACCGGATCCCCAAATCCCAAGGTCAACCCAGCGCCCACTTCCTTTGACACGCCCAGATGGCCGTGCCCAACCGGATGTCAGAAATCCAAGATGGTGTCAAACGGCCGATTTTGGACCCCATGTAAATGCCCATAAGAAATTGCGCCCGTTCTCTCTTAGCTCCTCTACTAATAATACTGAAAAAATTTATTATATATATATATATTAATTTATTTGAATTATTTATTTATTAGATAAGACTAGGAGCATAGCGCTCTCCCAGAACAGTATCCACCTGAAAGTTTGTTTAAGAGGATTCGATCTTTCATTTTCTCTAAACTTATCTTTCAAGTGGATACTGCTAAGGAGTGCGCTATGCTCCTAGTCTACAGTTGGTTGGCTAAATTGTAATTGGTATATAAAGGTTAGCAGGCAACCAAACATACACTGTATATTAAGTTGCATACTATACATAACAATAAAAATCTAAACCAATATTTTATGTTAATTAGAATTATACGCGTGTACATAACACTTGTTTTTATTTGAGGTTAAGTAATTTTATTAAATTTTAATTACTTTTGTATGCTGATTTTTATTAAGACCTGTTAGTTTTTACTTTCACATGTGTTTTGTGTATTGCGGGTGGTGAGAAACGAATTAAAGAAAATGTTAACAATTCAGAGTGTGCCAAAAAGTATGCAAGCTGTAATTGACGCCAAATGTTAAGAGATTTTTTTAAACATTTTGTATTTTGCGTTTTCTCAAATTTATTTTTTTTTTAAACAAAAGATTTTATTTTTAATTGTATTACAAATACTTAGTTTACGTAAAAAGACAAACAATAGTTTAAATTTTTACTATTTTAAATAGTTATACGGCTTCTAACTGATTAAAACGTAATTATTTTATGTGTAACTAATTTTGTTTTTTTCTACATTGCGCATGCGTTGATTTTAGGTACTCATGCGCATTTATTAAATTATTTAAAATAAAAATATTGATTTAGAATTAGTATATAATTTAGTCTACTAACTGAGGACTGGAAGCGTGGCGCACTTCTATAATCAGAAGATTTGTTCGTACGCAGCTGTCTACTCATTTTACAAATTTTGTCACAAGGAATTAAAATTTGAGCAAAATCTTTTAATAATGCAAAATTCTATTTATAAAATCTTAAAAATGGCCGGTCATAAAATTGAAAAATGTTAAAAACTATATGAAATTTGAAAAATTGCAAAATACTGCTATAAAATATTAAATTATTTTTAAAAAGAAGCAGTTTTTGGACAAAAACGGTTGAAAAGTCCATTATTTTGATCATAAAATGTCAAAAATAGCATCATTTTGCCATCAAATTGTTGAGCAATTGTTAATAAGTTGTAAATATGTTCATGAAATCGCATTTCTTAAACTGATTGTAATTATTGTTTTGGTTTTTTTAATAATTTTTGCACATAATTAGGTTATAGGTTGTATTAATATTAATTCAGGTCGATTAATAAAAGTACATAAGTGTAATTATTAATATAATCCAAAACATGATTGTAATTAAATTAATTTTTCTTGGTCGTTTAGTCATAAATAAATATATATTGCAAGAACAATTGTTATTTACACGCATAAAACTTTGTGGGTAATAAACATGAAATATTGGTTTACAATTACACTTAGCCACATTGTAGTATTGTGTTTAAAATAGTTAATCATTATTAAATAGTCTTGTGTGGTTATTTTAACGAATGGATTGCGTAAACGCTAATAGACCAAATTAATATGACTATTTGATCATTATATATTTTTAATAAATAATAATTAACAATAAAAAAAAAGTTGTGCCTAAAGATATTAACCGAGGACTGGACCATAACATTAGATACCCACCGCTGGAGGCTATAATGCAATCACCAAAAACTAAACACTAATATCAATCAATCAATAGCCGACTTTATCTCATTCATCTTAAGAAACATAAATATTCGCTAACATAAATTTCATAAATGAACTCATATCTAATAATAGCACTAAACAAATTAAACTTCATTGTTAAATGGAATGAAATAGAAAAAGTGAAGTGTGCGATTATATTTTTCATAATCAAATTATAATCTTTTGTAACATGACATCATCATCTGACTAATCGTTTATTTTTTGCGAAAGTACAATTAATGCTTAAATCCGCTCGTGTGTTGAGTTCTTTTATGTTTAGATTATAATCTGACGTTGTATCTAACAGTAATAAATTTTTAATGATGTTCACAATAACATAAGTACTCACCGAAATAACATTCGCAGAAATTAAATTCAAATTTTCTTGCAAAAAATAATGATAATAATTATTATTGTACATTACCTAAAAAAATACTGTTATTTGCCAAATGTATTTAGAACATGCGCAGTGAATTGGCATAATTAATTCTATTGATATAAATTATTAAAATATTAGCTATATAACTTACTGACACCTTTATTTATAATGAATAACCTTTCTTTTCAATGCTAAAATTTCTCTTCTATTATATAAAATATATTTTTATGAAGGATACATTTACTGATAGTTTCTATGAATTGGTACTTTAATTGCTGGAGACGATGATTTTATAAAAATAATAATTGTTGCAAATGAAAGAGAGATTCTATTAATTTTTGCATTTTATTTTATAATAATTTCAGCAAACATAAAAGATGATTGACAACAGCAACACACGCTGAAGACGTTGTATAATCAATATGTCGATGGTACAAAGTATCTAAGTTAAAAATTGTGTACACTATTCTGTTGTTGGTTTTTATGAATTTTGTAAAAACTGTTTCTTACAAATAGAAACTTAAACCATTCTGGGTTGAGTTGGAGGGTGGAACTATTTTTACTGCACTTAGGCCTCATTAGGCTTTTTGTACCTTCTTCAGTGGTAACGTCACTCAGCACTCAGCTGCATAAATCTTTTTCCTTATCGTACTCTGTACAAAAAAGTCCAAAGGTGTCATGTCTAGTGAGCGCGCGTAGGCCAAGGGCGGGGGCAGTTCCGACCGCGACTTATTTATTTTCTCCGAAAATTATGGTGCAGCCATTGTTGAACTGGAGTGTAGTAGTCTGGACATCCAACTAGTTGGAACCATCTTTTTACTCTATCATTTAAAGGCGTGTTGTCCAAGATTGATTAAAAAGCATATTTCGAAATATGAACCATTTAGGCGTGTAGGCAGAAAAAATAGTTACTTTTTTTTCCACTTCTATGTCGCATTTCTTTGGTGGCTACTTTAATGTGTGGTTTAAGGATCATGTAGCTCACTTCTTTTTTTATATCTAGGACGAGGAGCCGACCTTTTGGGTCTTTCTTTTTGGTGGTATAGAAGACATTTCACTTTTTTTTTCGGGCAACTCAAATCTATCTCAATGGCATCTGCAGGTCAGAGAGCCAGAAAGTGGCTTTTGTCTGTCTGTGGAGTTGCTGATGAACAGTGGTTCTATGCTGGAGATTGTTTTTTTAGCCAGTCTAAAGATGTATCGTTACAGGTGATATTAAGGATCTTATCTATGTGTGACTACCGTTCACCATGGCGTTTGTCGGAGTGAACAAGCTTTTAACCATCTTTTGAGTTAGGGCAGCTTTGATTAACTCCTGCTTGTGTGTTGGTGATTTTGCCAAAGAGATGGGACAGTTTGGTGACAGTTATTTGGAAGTGTTTAAGTGCAGCTTCTTTGTAGCGGACTCTTACCTTTTTTGTTAAAGAAAGGGCAGTTTTTAGGCTTGACCTAGACTTGTCTGCGTTTTATCTAGATTGCCTAGGTGAGGGCTCGGAAGTGGATCAACAGACCCAGTTTTAAAGGGGTTTTTTTGTCCGGAGGCTAGGAACTTTTCTTCTTCTGAGAAGACTTTTGGCTGGATTGGGGCTTGCATTGTGTAGGGTTAGCAGGGGCTACTATTACATCACGAAAAGTGATGAAGCAGCCAATTGCGCCTTCTTTTCTCTTTTGACTTTGGCACCGCCTGCATTGCGGGAGTTTTGAGTTGGGTGTTTTTCTGATTCCCCATCTTCTATGGAGCTTGCCACCACAAACAGTGGGGACGTCGAAAATTGGTTATCAGGGCTACCAAAAAAGTATTGTCTTTGGAAGTAGTACTACACGAATGGGTACTACATACACAAATGATTAAGTATGCAACTTGTTACGCACTTTGCCACTACTGTCTGTCATTGATTGAGGTGGGTTAGTTTCGACCACTAGTTGAAAAAACACACAGACTCGCGGGTAGTCCTTCCACAGATCTGCAATACAACTACAGCCAGACACGAATAGTGTGGCCTCTATAATAGGCAACTTAGTATACACAAAAATTATGTTGAATGTGGTTAAACTTATGCCTTTGCCCGTTACAAGAACTACCAGTTACGCTCTGAGGTTTCATTGGAACACGCAAGCCTTATAACCATGGCAAGGATACGATCGTTGACGGAGAAAAGGTGTAAAGAAATACTAACTTTTTCTTTGGGGGACAATGACTGTTGTAGCCATATCGGCAAAGGAAGCCATCATCTTTATCATCATCAAGTATTTGATTCTGATTAAAAATACGTAAAAACACAACTCAATTCAAACACAAACAAAAAATAAAAAATGCAAAATTGTAATCAGTGAAGCGCATTTTTCTTAATATTATTTTATTTTACTTTAGCTCAAAGGGGGTGCATTTTTGGAATTAAATTTATAGACGAAAAAGTCTTATTTTAATCTGAAACAAACAGCCTTTAACGTTGCAAAATATGTGTAGAAGCAGAGTGCTGTTCATAATCTGTACGTTTATACGGTATATGAAATAAATGCAATTAATGCATAAAACTTGTGTATAGTTATTTGCCAATAATGTTGGACCTTAATTGTTACTAAATTGAATACTCGATTGAAATTATAAATAAATTAATATTTTTAAGACTAAAATAAATTGCAAACTAAACATTTACTAATACTAAATGACATTTAGTAACATTTTCCTTAGAAAATAACTACCCGTCACGTATAAACTTAAGTGGTATCATACGGAAAAAAATATAAAGAGAAATTTAAATTTTCAATTTGAACGTGTGTTGTAAACTCGTGTCTCTATTAGACATGGCATTACACGTAAAACAATTTTTTTTCTATCTAAATGCCGGAAATGTAAATATACAAAATTCAGGAAGCACTTCCTCGTTTATTGACCAAAAAGCATAACATCCAATAGCATTTGCGCAACGTATGAAATAATAAATACGATCATCATCATTAAATAGCTGAGGAGAGAGTGGTGCTGTTTTTTTTTTTAAATATCAGATTCAACTGCGCTCACATTTCTGTTAATTCTTAACGCGTTAGATGAAAAAAATCCTGTTAATTCCAATTTGAAAATTATGTAATTATGGGTGCTATGGACCAATGAGTGTGTTCTTTTTTTTTCTAGAAATACTCGTGTATAACGGCAAATAAGTAGTGGAGTAGGTTACAAACCGCGACTTTGTATAAAGTGTAATTCCGGTACTCTCAATGTATATACACTTCGTTAGATGATTATAGTTGACCTGATATTGTAACTACCATATTATTATTATTTCATCATCGGAATATAAGGTTTATAACTAATATAGATTTATTATTACTTGGTGGAAAGCTGTTACGGCAGGACTTGGCGGTGATGAACCTCGTTTTTTATTATTAAATAATTTAAAACTCTCATAATTATAGAGTATTAAACATCTCTAATGCATCCGTGTGGGTTTGGCTACGATTCGTTGCTACTACTGTTCGACTTCTTTTTGTATGTCAAGGAATAATTAGAACCTTTAAACGAACAAAACTCATTTCCTTTTTTTGTTAGTTGATGAAATCAATCGTTACTAAGTAGGATATATGTAATACAATACATTAAATGTAATAAATAGCAAAATATACTTTTTTTTAATTAATAGTTTTATTAGAAAATTATTCAAATAAAAATACTGTTCTTGCAGATTATTTTAATGGAAATACGAGATGAAACCAATATATTCAACATCAAATCAGATAAAATATATGATTGATTTGAAATCTATTACAGGTCGTGACACAAGATAGACAAACAAAACACTTTCCCCGAATATTTCAAAATTCTATAGCATCCATTATGATGTCACACATGTTATGTTTATAATTAGTTTTTTAATTGCTATATTATTTTCTATAGTTAAATTGCAATCTAAAGAAAGCAATACGATTTATATATTTGTCTTACATTAAGCTGTTAGTGACCCTAGTAAATTTGCATGTTGTTAACCGCTTAGCACGAAAAAGATGCATATCATTAAACTGAAAGAGAGTTGTTTTAAATATACTGAACTGCTAACCCCCTTTTTTCAATCAAAATGTTTTTAATAACAGTTTACACACGGATTTTTCCTTATAATTTGGTCTAGGCCGCCACTTTTTTGTTGTTCCCAATATTTGGATCACGCAATGCGCGACTGTCAATCTTAGTCAAATGAGAAACACACCAGGTTCAATGAATTAACGCAAAGTACAATGCTCTTCGCGCAAATTGGCCTTATCTGATAAATTACACAACAGAATTACATTACACATACACTTTAGCAATAAAATGTATCATAGCGCAGATGGAAATTCAACCTTATTTACTTTGTATGCGCACAACAAGCAACAAGAAAATTAATAATGATATAAACAACACCGTAGCAGTTTGCACATAGAACTAGTTGTAATTTCCACCATAAAATTACCTATTATTCTACAAGAAACAATTTTAAATTGCACACACGTGCGTTCCTTCATCGCGATAACATAAAGGGCAAGGTAAATACACAATTACAAAACTTTATATTACGTGACCAAAAATTTTATATCTTTTACTATTCTAATCTCTTAATTAATCAGTAGTTTTAATTAAGATTTCTAGTTTCCTCATAATTATTTGCATCCACATACATTTACAGAACAAGTAAAATATTGTTTTACATTCATAAATAATTCATTAATTGATGCTACATTGAATTCTGGTAAATTAAAATTTTGATTAATATAACTTAAAACAAATTACCTAGGTTGTGTAGCGGTTAGCGTACTCGACTGTTACACTAGGGGTCTCGGGTTTGAGTCCTCTACTTGGAGGGTGATTTTTACTAGTTAAGAAAAAATGTGTGATGAGTACAACGCTTTTTTTCGGATAAGAAGAGACATTTTAATAGGTTCTGTGTACTGCCTCGATGTTTGCATGCTCGTTAACGAACCCAGTAGTTTAGAATCTCTGAATTACTGCTTCTTGTTTAGCATTAGTCTATGGTTAGACGCATACGTACAATTGTTTAAAATACTAAACTTGCGTATTTTTTTAAATTATTTGCTCTATTTCTATAATTAATTCTGTCAGTTTTTGCAGAGTCAAATATTACGTATCACGCCTTCTCCGTCTGTTCGTTAATGTAGTTTACTGCTGCTTTTATGGATAGTAATTTGCTTTAAAAAGCGGTACATTTTTAATCTGTCTTAAAGTTGTTGTTATATATTTTTGCGTCTTTTCTGTTTTTTTGGTTTTATCGTTTAGTAAACATTTATTAAAAAGAGGCGCAACGCTAATATATTTTTGTCTGTTTGTTTATGCCGTTGCTTTAAATCTGTATATTTTGAGCTATTCCTTGAGCATGTTAATAGTTTGTAATATGCGTGGGGTTTATCGTTTTGGTTCTGTTGGTGAGTACAGGAATGTTAAAATAAGTGCAACGCTAATATATTTTTGCTTATTTGTTTTCACAATTTTCTAAATCTGTCTATTTTGTTCTTAAGCTTGTTGGTTCATTAGTTTATCATGTGCATGGTTTAATTTGTTGGTCCAATCTTTGAGTTAAGCAATAATAGAAAGAGGCGCAACGCTAACATATTTGTGTATGCCGTTCCTTTAAGTGCCCAGCTCATTATTTTTTTGCAAAGGGAAAGTTATTTTTTTAGAAAAATAAGTTGCGTATTATAGGATTTGGGATAAACCTTGTATTGTGTGTAATATGCCTATAGTGGAGTAGTTGTGTGTGCACACAAACTAAGTTTGATTAGGGATTTTATCATTCTAAACAAATGGTACTAGCCAACTGGACATACGACATCTGGACTCGTTAGCAGACCAACATTTTAACATAAACTGGAAGAATTTATTACCGAAGCTGCGCACCAATCTAAACCATTTTTTTTTTTGTGTTAGGAGGAGAATTTTCCTAAATTTTCCTAAAGGCTCGCAAAGTGTCGGATTTACCCTTACGGGCGCCTACCGACTAAACTCCCCCCGACTTTGACTGCTGGAAGTTTGTCCTTTTGTGGACATGGCCTTCCTGAATGGTTGTGTGTTCAACACGGGAAATATTTACATAATGCACGTATGTGCCAACCATATAGGTGGTGCTTAGAATAAGTGGGATCTAGTTCCACTTCTAGGTCTGGGTTTCAGACTGACGGGTCGGGTCTGTAATTATTAGACGTCTAGTCGTCTAATAGAACATTAGAAGCTTTTAATAGCTTGACGAAGTCATCATTATCTGCTTGCGATAAGCGAAGTAACAGCTGATCTTTAGCTGATAGAAGAGAGGCGCTAGGCGCCGATCCCCCAGCCTGTGCGAAGGATTTCTCCTCGCTTGCGTTGGGACCGCTTCGTGGAGGAGCACGACTGGATTGCTTACGGGGAGCAGGTGTCATACCGGTGGTCTGGCTGTTGCGGCTAGCCTTTAGTTTTTGGTAAACCAGGCAGCCCTTATAACTGGTCCCCACAACACGCGACGCATTTTGCTAAATGGCCGCTCTCTTTGGTAAGAGTCAACCGGCGCTCGGATGAGCTCCGGGGCACTTGACACACCGATATGGTGCGTTGCACCGGGATGCCCCGTGGCCGTAACGTTGGCAACGGTGATATTGTGCAATCTCGGGGCCTTTGTGTTTGACCTCTGTGGTCACGCGAAGCCCGAGCTACTTAGTTAGAGACAGAACCTCTCTGTTTTTGGCTTCCTGGAGAAGCTGGACGTACACCATTGGAAAGTATTTCCCGTTCCTTCCCATACGTGTAGTCGATTTTGGAGTGTACCACTGAGCGATGAGCTCAGCCTGCACTATTTCAACCTTAATGCAGGTGGGCACACCCCGAACAACATATTTTAAGGTGTTTTCGGACCCTAGTTGGTAGGTGTGGTGAAAGATGTCATGCTCTGTGCAATAATCAATCACCGCTCTGAAGTCATCCTGCGTTAGGGGGTGCAGGCAAATGCCATCGACCACGTTTACTGCGCGATCAATGGTGATGTTTAACGACTCGAAGGTCGCCTTTAGCTCTAGGTACACATCCTTATCGTGGATGGTAATAGGAGGAGGGAGGCGTGCACCGGCTCCCACTGTGAGCGCCGGCTGAGTTGAGTGGCCTAAGGTGCTAGTAGCCGGACCAGAGTTGGTCGGCTTTGCCTTAGGGGCGGGCCGGGTTGAAGACCCTTTGACCTTAGTGGCTGATGGCCTTGATGGTGCTGAAGGCACTTGACGTGTGGGGCCGGCTGAAGGCCTATTAGAGCAAGAAGGTTGAGAGGGCTCACCTAGTTCCTTCCTCATCTTCTTCGACTTTGCTTTACCATTCTTCCCTTCGACCAGGATGAATTCGCTCTTTTCGGACGGGTTTTCTTGGTGGAGGTCGACTTTGCTCAGGGTGGTTTCCATTTCTTCCTCCTCGGAGGAGATGGAGTCGGGCGGTCCGGCGGCAGGTCTCTTGAGGGAGGCCTGGCCCTGGTGGGCCGCTGTTGCGCTTGGAACCTGGTTGCAGGTTTCCAGTGGTGGTGGTCGAGGCTGGTGCAGTTGGAGAAGGTGTGAGCTGGATGGGCAGCTCGGCGAGAGTGGAATGGATGGAGGTTTCCATTTTGTGCTAATGGCGGCCTTTGCCTCCTTAGCATCTCTTCGGATCGGATTTAACCTGAGCGTCCTGCTTGGTAATCCTCTTCGTCTGGCATTCCATCAATGCCATGAGTTGGGATTCCAGCGAGTGGATCTTCTTTGCCTGGTTTTCGATGGTGATTTCGTTCTTCTCCACCAGAGCATACATGAGCCCCAGTATCTCCCGGTCCGACATCTTACCGTCTGGAATAAAAATGTTTAATTAATTAATTAAATTAATAATTAATTAATAAAACAGTCGAAATTAATAGTGGATGACTGTCTCTTTCAACTGTTCATCCGCGCCTAGCGTACAATGATAATTGCAATTATCCTCGATTGGATCCAATAGTCGGTGCGTCTCTTGGCTCGTTCTCGTAGTGGACTGGTCTGGTCGGCTGCTGGCAGTCGACTCACCAATCTAAACCATGCGTCCACAAAATTCATTTACCCAAAATCCAGAATTTGGATTACAAACAGTCTTGCGGGTGGGCGGGGAACATCAATTCAAGCCCCATGGCTACAAAAAATGTTTACGCCCATCTACACAACTGCTTGTGATCCATAAAATCACCTACCCAAGTGTATGTGATTCAGAATTTAAATTACAAACAGTTGGGCGGGTGGGCGGGGAATACCAATATTTAAAGCACACGCGAACGGAACTTGAACTACGAGAGCTGGTCAATAAGTTCGTAACTTTTTAAATGAAACACAGGTTTTTGGATAAAAAATTACTTTTATTTTTGAACGTAGTCTCCTTTGAGCTCTGTACACTTTGTCCAACGTTTCTTCAATTTTTTTATCTTTTTCAAAAAATATGATTTGTCGAGATCATCAAAATAGGTATTTGTTTGTGAGATGATTTCATCGTTGGAGTCAAATCTCGTTTCGCCGAGCCATTTCTTTAGGTTTGGAAACAAGAAATAATCACTGGGGGCTAGATCGGGCGGATGAGGGAACAATTTGTAGCCTAATTCATGGAGTTTTGTCATGGAAACTGCACATGTGTGCACCCTTGCATTGTCCTGGTGGAAAACTTTTTTCTTGGCCAAATGCGGTTGTTTTTTTCAAATCCTCATTAAATCGACCCAACTATGTCATAATATTTGCCAATGATTGTTTTACCTTTTTGAATGAGCACTTTATGTTTTTCCATTTTCTCCTCTCAAATCACGAGGAAGTCTGCTATTAATGGCTGTCAAACACAAACTAATTGGCGCAGCTTGTTAAAATTTTGACAGGAGTCAGCTGACAGATGCCTCTTGGAAATTCAAAATGTCACGAATTTATTGACTCATCCTCGTATGTTCAAATGATCTAAAAATTGGATCAGAAACGGTTGGGCAAGTGGGGGGAGAACATGAATTCAAACCACACGTTATTTAAACTTGAATTATGTTTTTGCCCACCCACAGTGTTTGTAATCTATAATTTTGATCAAAAACAGTTGGGCGGGTGGGCGGGGGAACACCAATTCAAACCATACGGTCATTAAACTTGAACTATGTTCCCGGTTACTCACTCAAGTGATTCTGTTATTTTGAATTTGGATTACAAACATTTGGGCGGGTGGGCGGGGAATACTAACTTAAACCGCACTTCCATTAAATTTGAATTATGGCGTTGAACTTTAATCCAAACCACACGGACATTAAACTAGAACTAAGTCTTTGCCCATGTCACCGGCTGCATTCCCCCATGATGACAAGGTATGGAGTCGGTGTTAGTGAAAGAGTGCATGTTGTACCCTTTTATTGTTTCCGCGTCTGTGGAGGGTGAATAATCGTAGTTATACATCTGTTGGGAAGGTTTGGCTTCTCTGGTGGTCGCGTACGACTCTGTGGTGCCAACCGAATGGTAGGTTTGATGCTGCCACTTGGTGGCCACATGGTGTTCAAAAGCATCTTAATGGAGGCGTACTCAGGGGTTGAAGACGTCTGGAACGTTTATGGAGTGGGCCCATAACGTGCAAGGGTTAGTGCGACTGAGACGAACTCGAAGCTTAGTGAATGCACGCCCCAGTAGTTGCTGGAGTGGTGCTCGTGGGGTTGCTGTGGAAGCGACGTATTTATGGCAGGGTGTGCAATGCAGTGAGCCCGCTATGGACTTGGGGCAAAGGTGCAAGGCCCCAAGGTTGGTGATTGTCTAGGCCTCTGTTATCGGGTGCAGGTTTCCGGAGGAGTCTGCTGGCCGGTAAGTCTGGTGCAGCTCAGGAGTTAAAGGTGGAACGTCGGCATGGAGTTGGCGTTAGTCGTTGGTCCGTTGTCAAAGTCTGTGGGCATTGCGGTGGTCGTGTAGGGAGCAGAGTGGTAGTTGTTGCAGGTTGGCTTTGGTGTTCCCGGTTCTATGGACGCTTGTTGGACACTAAAGCTGCGTCGTGAAAATTTTACTTTTATACCCCCTGCTTTTGCTTCTATTGGTTGTTGATGCTCCGCCCATAAAGCGGCATCATTTACCTAAGCAAGTGTATGTATTTAAAAATTTAGATCACAAACACTTGGGCGGGTAGGCGGGGCACACTAATTGAAACCACATGACTACAAAACTTTAATTAAGTTAACGCCCATCTACCTAAGTGAATGTGTACAGAATTAAGATAACATACAGTTGGGCAAACGGGGAATAACAATTTAAACCACACGCTTATAAAACTTGAATTATGTTTTTGCTCACCCATCCAAATGTTTGTTATTCAGAATTTGGATCACATACATTCGGGCGAGTGGGCAAGGAATACCAATTCAAACCACACCTTCATTAAACTTGAATTATGTTTCCGCCTACCCTCTCAAGTGCTTTTGATGCAGAATCTGTATCACAACAAATTGGGTGGGTGAGCGTTGAACTAAGTTTTTGCTCATTTATCTAAGTGTTTATTTTTAAGAAATTGGATTGCAAACAGTCGGGTGGCTAAGCGGGGAAAACCAATTTAAACTACACTTTTATAAAACTTAAACTATGTTCTTGCCCGCCCACCCAAGTATTTGTGATCCAGATTTTAGATCACAAACAATTGGGCGGATTGGCGGCAAACACCAATAAAAACCACACGCTCAAAAAATTTGAACTTAGTTCTCGCTTGCCCACCCAAGTGTTTGTTGTCAAGGAATTGGATCACAATTATTCTGGCGGGTGGGTGAGCAGGGAACATCAATAGAAACTACACGCTTACAATTTATGAACTAAGTTTTTGCCTACCTACTCATGTGTTTGAGAACAAGAAATTGTGCGGCAAACTTGAATGATATTTGTTGAAGGTGATGTTAATCTGGGTTGTTGGTAAGTGGGATGAGATGTACTGGAAGAAAAGCTTATAGTTTAAGCAACTGTTGTGCACTAGCAAGCATTGCAGTAGTCAACTTGAACGGTGAGATGGTTCAGTTATAGAGCGCTAGCGTAGCACGCTAACAGTCCGGGGTTCGATCCCCGAATATGACTAAAATAATAACTTTGCTCTTTATCCACCGGGGTGATTCGGAAGTCACCTAATAAGCCGTTGGTCTCATTAACCCCCTTCATACAAGTCGTAAGACGATGTAAAATAGCTGTAAAACGCGAAATAAAGAAGAAGAATGGTAGTAAGAACGAGTGTTGGTCTTTGTTGTGAAGATCTATTAACAGTTGACTCATCCGAGTGAGGTTGTTAAAGGTGAGGTTAATGTGGGTTGTTTGTAGACGAGTCTTTTGTATTGAGATGTACTTATAGTTTAAGGTACTTTGTGCATTAGCATGCAGAATGATATTAAGAACAAGTGGCAAGATAATAGACGCTTTCTGCAAGCCAATGGTTATTGTTGCAAAAGAGTTTACTCATCTGGGTGAGGTTAATCTGGATTGTTGGTTAACAAGACTGCTGAATTCCGCAGGTGAGACGAAAGATGTTCTGGAAGAGATTGTCACACAAGCTTATGGTTTACCCTACTGCTGCGCACTAGCATAATTTGTAGTAGCGAACCCGAATGGTAGTAAGAAAGAGTGGCAAAATGATACACGTTTCTTTGCATACCGACGGTCTTTGTTGCGAAGGTTTATTAAGAGTTGATCTATCCTTACATTGCAGGGGTAAATTTAAATTATTGACAATATGATTCACTTTTTTGCAGACCGATGGTTCTTATTGTCGAGGTTTATTGGGGCGAGTAGTGGAGTTAATCCATCTGGGCGAACTTGTTGAAGGTGACGTTAATCTAGGTTGTTAGTAGATTTAGTTTGCTGGATTGCCCAGGAGTTATGAAAAGCAAAGAGCGCGGCGCAGTAGTCTAGGCATCCGACTGCTGCACTGAAGATTGTGGGTTTGAATCTTACAACGAAAACCGTTTTAAATGTTTATACGCTTTTCTACCCTCCAACCAGCCTTGTCAGCGTGGGGTTTTATGACTAAGGCTTTTCTCTGGTCCGGAGTAGATTAATAATTTCTTCGGTGATGCAGAATACACCTAAAAACTGTAGGTCCATCTGTAATGTAAGTTGCCGGCGTTACGGGCAGAGAAGTGGCTAAGTGTTACCTGAGTTTTTTTGGTAAGGCTCTTAGGGTGGGTATATTAAGAACATATCTAAACGTGTCTGTGTATGCAAAGTACAAATCTGTCTTGAATACACTTTGAATTTTGGAAACGATTTGTTGGTCTTGATGAAGGTGACATTAATTTGGGTTGTTTGTATTGAAGTCTGCTAAATTTTGCATATTTTATATAGAAGTTTCTTGGGTGGTTTTTAGCGTTTAGTGAGACAATATTAGGGGCGCAAAATGTGTTTGTGTATGCAAAGTAAAAATGTTTTGATCACACGCTAGCTACTATTTTTGAAGAAATGATTTTGAAATGACGGATAGTTGTTAGCGTCTGTGTGAGCATAGGTATAATTTTATAGTTTTTTGTCTGTTTTGTGTTAAAATTATATTTATATAAATTGAAACATAAGCAAAGAGTAAAAATTAAGCGTGTATATGATTCTTTATAATTATATAACATTATTTGTAATATTAAAATACATAATTTATAGTTGACCTTAACATTGAAATAAAATATGAAATGAAATTTAAAAAGCAAAATTATGAAAGCAGTAAATTGAATCCATAAATTACTTTACAATAAAACTAATAGGAAGCAATTAATTAATTACTCTGTTTCATAAATTAAACAAAAATTGCACTTTCTCGAGGTGCATCACATACAACTTTTTTAAAAAACATTCCATTCATTCATTGGCCTGGATTTGTGATTCCCTTTTCGTAATTATCATGTATTAAGTGCTTAATTTGTCCGTCGTTAATACATCAATGCCTTAAAATATATATGTTAACCTACTGTAAGAGGAACTGGTTTATTTATTAGATCAATAAAATACGACCTGGTCAGAATTTTAAATTATCTAATATTACAATCAATAAAATGCACAATTACGTAAATTATATACGTTTCGTATTTCAACTATGCGAGATATTTACGGAACCATGTCATGGCGTGTCTCCTTTGTTTATGATTACGCCGCTTCCGTTTATTTATTTATTTTTATTATTATTTGTGTGTAATGATGTTTGTGTTTTAGCGATTATTACAGTCGAAACCTTGCCAAGTATAATAAATTATATAAAAATAGAATTTAATACTATACTTATAGTCTATAGTATACTATGATACTAAAACTTGGCTATATCAATCATTGCCAATTTATTTATACAATTTCATGGTTGTTGCGAATTTTATGACGTATGCTCGAGCACGCTCAATTATGTGTGCGCACGCGTTAACCCCTTAATAATAACAAGTGCGCACGTGCATTAATTTATGCGCAAGCGTAATCAAATTAATTTCTAATTATTGTAGCGTTATATAAATTAAACTGTATTATTATCGCCAACCTTTCTCTCAAGCATCTACATAAAAGGCAAATATAAAGTATTAATTATGATGCAATCAATGTGTATGCAATATATTATAATAATATGATGGATTGGTAATAAAAAATGTATTAGTGATGGTATATTTGGTAAGTGCTATTATTGTGTGAAATCTATCGAGTCCATCAGATTGTTTCTAATTAAAAATAACTTAACGCTTTTTTATTATACAATTATCTTGGAATTGTTATCAAAACACAAACGCGTTAAATTGCAAAAACGTGAGTTGAGAAAAATTGTATTTTATATACGGTAAAAATGTATATTAATAATATTCGATTGCAACAGGTTTCCTGCGTACAGTTATTTTAATTTTGGTGATTAAGCTGATTAGGAAAAGGCTTTAATTGGTAGTGATGGTAATGATCTTAACACAGTATTTTTTTTACTTATCTCCAGTCGTTAATCAATATTTTAACTCGTTTCTTCAAATGCATAACAAAATTAAATTATAAATTACTGTTGATTGTGGGTGTTCTATGAGAAATTTCTTCGTTGGAAATGTAATAACAATTTTTTTAATGAAAAATATACATAATCATTACAAAACAACTTAAATAATTATTATAAATTACAATACTACGAAAGGGCAAGAGACCGTGGCATTTCAATGAATTAATATTATGCATAATGGTTATTATTAAAAATATTTAAATTGATTTTAATCATTTATATATTATTTAATTAAATTATAATATTTTGAATGAATTGAATGAATATACATAACAGTGTAATATTTTGCAATCAATTATATTTGTATTATTACGGAAACTATGAGAGTTAATAAAAAGTTTTGTGTGCTGACAGTAGCAGTTTTTGTTAATATTGCCGGTCCTGAATTAGAGAATAGGAATGCAAGAGAGACATGAAGTGCTGGAGATTAATAAATATTTTTAGCTTGTTTTTCAACATAGTGAAGTGTTTAAAAAAAAACAAGAGCGCAACGTAGAGCAGATTTGGTGTGTACTTATATAGTATATGTAGTAACTTAGCTTTAATGTTGACACTTGTTATACTACGGTTTGGATTGAAGGCAATCTGATTTTATTTATACTTTGGGCGTCGTCGGCATTAAGTTTTCATTTTTCTCAGCCATACTATTACATTTTTTTGTTATTTATATTTGATCTTTTTCTACTTTAAAGTCTGCTCTGCCGTTTGCAGGTTTTGCTCTGAAAGGTTTAAGTCACTAGAACTGTTTTTGTTGATTACTCTGTACGAAGAACATTGACAATTTTAGAGTTTATTTCAGTTTTATTCATTGTTTCTGTTTTTTGCAAAGTGAGTAGTTTATTTTTTTTTATGAGTTTCTTTGGATACTTAGTCGCTAGACTTTTATTGTTGAATACTTTGTACGGAGGACATTGAATATTATATCTCGGCTAGTGTTCTATCCAACGTTTCTGGTTCTCTACAAAATGTATGTTCAATCTTGCTTTTAAGCATTTTTGATCATTATTTTATACGGAAGACGTCGACTATTTGATCTCAGCTATATATATATTGTACATGAAAACTCCTATAACTCAGATTTTTTGCAAACATCTTGTATCTCAACCAAACTGCTTATTTGAAACAGTACTCCAGCTTTTGAAGTTTGTCTTGCACTCAAAATTTTTTTAATTGAGTTATTTAAAGATAGGGATAGCAATGTCTATTTCTTATTGCAATATGACTGGTTTTAGTAATTAAAGAGTTGCAGCTTTTACTTATTTTGTGCAAACTTTCTTTCACATTTTTTTTTATATTTTAGAATATGATATTTGGGACAAAACATCATTGTACAAGGATGCCGTCTGGTTGTAGCATTGGCAACGGTGGCATTGTGCAATTTCAGCGGTCTTTTGTTTATATTCAATGGTAATGCGAAGGCCGCATATTTTGGTTACAGACTACTCTCTGCTTTCTGCGGAAAGTTTTCCTGTTCTTTCCTATGCGTGTAGTGGAGGTTGGTTTATACTCCAGAGCGATGAGGAGCTCTGTCTGCACCACATCAGTCTTGAGGCAGTCTGGTATAATCTGAATGATATCCTTTGGGGTATTTCTAGCTTCTACTTGATAAATGTAATGCAATTACTGCACGGAAATCCGCATTCACTTTCGACGAGGTTCACTCAGCGGTCAATGGTTATCTTTATTAATTTGAACGTTACTAACATCTCTTGATAAACGGTTTTATCCCGACCCAGTAGTCGGACCGGAGTTGGTCGACTGCACTTTAAACGCTGGCCGGGTTTTAGATTTTTTGGCCTGGTGGTTGATGGTTTAGGTGGCGCTGAAGGTATTTCACATATTGGGCCGGCTGATGGAGCGGACTTACCCGATTATTGCTTCAGTTTTTTGGAATTTTTATTCTTGTTGTTCACGTCCATCTGCTGTTTGTCCACGGAGGTGATGGACTTGGCCGAACTTTTGGCAGGTTTCTTAAAGTAGGTCTGGGCCAGGGCGTCCGGTGTCTTGGTGAGCGGTGCTTTGACTGCAGGGGAAGACCTTTGTGACCTTTGAGGAAGTTAGGGCCGGAGCTTCTAGTGACGTGGGTGAATATTGTGCCTGGCTACGATGGACAACCAGTTGGCTTTTTTGTTTGAGAACTCTTTGTTGAAGTCTTTGCGCATTTCTTGTAGCTACTTACGAGTTTAGCTTAAAATTGTCTTTGATTCGGTCTAGGATCTTGTTTGTTGAATTCCTTGTCGACTTTTTGAGATTTTTAATTTTTTGTTTTCTGGAGCTGGACGTACTTTATAGCAACTATCTCCTCCGTGATCCGTCCTGTCGCTATGCTGGAAGAAATTCTAAATTGATTTGGACGAATTAATTGGTTGGTTGATGATTGATTAAATATGTAAGTTAATCATCAGTGATTTTCGTGGAAAAAATTAATTGCAGTTTTTCTCTGAGGCTTTGCAGTTTTACTTAAGACTATTCTTATAGATTACACAAAGTGTGTTGTGTTTGCATAACTTTTTAGTGCTTACGGCAACTAACAGTGGACGTCCTGAAGAGGTTTGTGGCGATGGTGCAATACCAGCAGATCTGGTAGTGCTTTTGTTGGTCTGGACCTGGTGCTTATTTTTTTTTGTCTTTATTGTGCGTTTTACAGCTTTTTACATTGCCTCAGAAGTCTTACGACTTGTTTTAAGGGGTTTTATGGAACCAACGGCTTATTAGGTGACTTTCGAATCACCCCGGTGGATAAATAGCAAGTTATTATATCAATCATATTTTGGGGATCGAACCCCGCGTGTTACGCTAACGCTCTATCACTGAGCTATCTTACCGTATATTATTATAACCAGGTGTTTGAGGTTTTTATCTTTTGAGTACCGCTTATGGTACATGAGTGAAGACGGGTCCGACTGTAAATAACAAGCAAACTTAGTGCATAAAATGAATGCGTTTTTGATTTTTTTAAACAGCTTTACAGCAGCAATCATAATTTTAACATCTTACTTGTAAGCTACACAGAGCTGTAATTGCTCTCCGCAACATCACAACAGGTCTGACAAGCGCTTTACGCAACCACATCTGACTTAACACCGACAGGTCTATACTCTTGTCAACTGTTTAGAGTTCCTCACACGACTTTTGATAGTATTAGATGAACCATACCTGGTGAAAATTGATTACAGCTTACTCAAAAACGAAGTTCCTTCTATGGATAAGTTGTACAGCTGTAATCGCTTTCTGTAAGATCTTAACAGATTCGACTTTACGCAGCGACATTACACCATCTTTGTCAACTGTTCCGAACACTCACGCGTTTTTTGGTGTCACCAGACAAAGCATATCTGGTAAACAACAAACCCAACCACTTTTGATGTTGAAAGTTCAACAATTCTACACACCGGTTTTTTGGTTTCTTACCTTTGGAAATTATGTTCTTTGATAAGTGTTCTTATCTATGCTGCTGATATTAAATTTTTCTATGTTGCTGCTGGATTGTTTTGACTTGAAATTTAAGTTTTGTCTGGTCTCCACGGACCGTTAACGAAACGGTATGCTAAATGGCTTTTTAGTGGTCGAGATGCGTTTCTTAAATTATTTTTTTATATTTTGAAAACAGAAAATTGCTTTATAGTAAATATAGATTGATATTCAGGAAGGCATTCGACTGCTGCACCGAAGATTGTGAGTTCGAATCTTACAACGGAAACTATTTTAAACGTTTATACGCTATTCTTCTCTCAAATCTACCTTATCAGCGTGGGGTTTTATGACTAAAATCTTTTTCTGGAGCAAACCGCCCGGGTGGTGTAGTGGTTAGCATACTCGACTGCTATACCAAGGGTTTTGGGTTTTCCTATCTGGAGGGTCAGTTTTTCTGGTTAAGAAAAAATGTGTTATGATGAGTACGCGTTCTTTCGGATAAGAAGAGAAACTTTAATAGGTCCCGGGTACTGCCTCTATGTTGCGTGCACGTTAAAGAATTCAATAATTTAGGTTGGAATTCTTGAATTTGCGGCAAAATTCTTAGATGTGGTAGTCTTAACCTTTGGCGTCGGTGGTTAGTCTTGGCAGCAGAAATAGACCGTTAAATAATTGAATTAAATTAAAAAAAAATTCTAGTCCTGAGTATATAAATAAGGTTTCTAGTGGTTCGGAATCTACTTCAAACTGTAGGTCTACCTGTAATGTAAGTTGCCAGCATTAGCGAAGAAGCCAATGCGTCTGCAGTGAGTGGCTTGAAAAGGAGCTGATGATGATGATGATGTTGAACTTGAACCTCCCAATCCCTATCTGTGATGGCGCTTAGAAATTGGAATCATTGACCATTTCATTTAAACTATAAAAAAAAATATGGTTTTTAGACAATTTATTAGTTAAGTGCTTTGCAATTTTTCTTATTATTTAAGTGTCATTTACAATGATGATTAACACCCTGTAAACAATTTATAAATCAAGTTGTCCTGATCACTTTTTGCTGAGAAGTTTTTTACTGTAGACGATTGAACTACTGGTCTAATTTTGATCTTACTATTCCGCTCATCTATTAGTGTCACCGTCTGGACCTTCGGAGGTGGCAATGAGGCTGATGTAGGAGTGCTTTATGAGTATTTTGGGGATGCTGTTTTCTTATGCAATGGTTTTGTTGTTGTAGGCGGTGTGGGCAGGCTTAGAGTTTGTGGATTTGCAGTATCTTTGAAGTTTTCTGAGGATGTTACTGCGTCCGAGTTGTCGACGGCACCAGGTTTTGGTGGTTGTTAGCGGAAGTTGCAGCTTGAACGTGCAGATAGTGACAGTTGATGGTACTAGACGGAGTTGCCGGTCTATATGTGATCTGGTGTCTTATCTGTTTCGATGCGTTTTGTTTTAGCTCTTGGATTTGACTAACTTTTTTTGGACGTAGTGAGGTGTTGGCCTCAGCAAATCTCTCTTTTTGCAAATATTGTTTTTGCACTGTCTTTGTCATTCTAATCTAAATTTACCACTAGTTTGAGGTGGGCTAGTTATTGCCTTTTTGCGGATTTTTTTGTAGTATTTGTGGCACGCAAGTTGTTTTTCTTATAGCCCATACCTGTTTATCTCTTGTGTTTTTTTTCTTTTGTGCCTTTATTTTGATTTTGAGTTGACTGATTAGTTGGAGAAAACAGTTTCATATAAAAGCGTGACCGCAATTTGTCTTGTTGTCTTGATTGGTGTCTTATCCTATTCAAGATTTTTCTAATACTTTTGGGATACAAAGAAGTAAGATGATCTTTATCTTGATATTAGCCGAGAAGCAGTTTTTATTTGCTTGGTTATATTACAATCGCCTTGTTTGGTAAAGTTACAGGTGTTGGTGACTGTTGGGAAGAGCCGAAGTGATTGTCTGGATATACTTTTTTGACAATTACTTGTTGTGTCTTAAGTTGTTCCAGTCTATACTCCAAAGATTTTTGGTCTCCTTGGGTGCACACTTTTATCTATCTTGCATTATTAACTACTTAAGTTTGACCACCAGGAATTTTATTGCGTGGTCTAAGGTATGTTATGTCGTTTGTGTTTTGCAGATATAGTTGGAATTGGCAATCATTGCCATTGGGTCCGAAATATCTATGTATTGCTGTATCTATCTTAAACTGATCTATGAGGAAGTCGAGATGTTCCGTCATGTCAGAGGAATTGTCGAGGTGATGAGTTATGGTAATACTGGAGGTTTGGAGTTTGTCAGTCTATGCTCTTGGAGAAGTCTGATGGGTGCGGTGTGTTTGTGTGCGTTGTCAACTTAATATGGCGTGGACAAATAACAAAGTACAAGAAACCCTTTGCTTGCTATTATAATTTGTTTTTGCAGTAACTGTTTAGACCATATAAAGTGTTTAAGCCGTAATAGGCTTGGTTGTAGATTTTAACCTTGAATTTGTCTATAGTATAGCGTAGCGTTCTTTCCAAATGTATCTGTTAGCAGCCAAACATATACATGTCTTCTCTGTGGCTCGGTGTGCCTACCCCCAAAGAGAACGGCGTGACTAGATATACACATTTGTCTGTTAATAAGTAAGGTTGGTTCAAAGTTGCAGTTTTTGCAGTTGTATGTAGTCGATTACGACGGTGATTATCGGCATATGGCTGACTGGTGTTACAGCAGGCTAGTCAAACGGGTTCTTGGCTTGTTTGGAGGTCATGTTGTTGTAGCTAGCTAGATGAATTGATTATTTTGCGCGAGTACAAGGTTTTGCTTTTTTTGGGCATTAGACGCACTTATTACTATTTTTATTTACACAGCTTGGTAATGGTACTTGTCGTTGGTTCTAACATGTGATGTAGTCAAAGTTTGTGTCTTTTGGAGATGATTGCAAAGCTCTGCTTATATTAAGTGAAAGAGCGTTCTAGAAAATATTGTTATTTGTTTGCTTGGTTCGTTGACGTGAGTAGACTTTAAAATGATTATCCAGGTTTTTAATTTGTTAAGACGTCGGTGTATTGGCCCAGGATTATTGTAAAAACTATAGTTTGTAGCTTACTTGCTGGTGTTAATACTGGTGCTTTACCAAAAGTGGGCCAAGGGTTTTTTATTGGCGATTACAGAAAAGTTTTGTTTTATTGCTTGTGCACTGTACACGTACATATATGTTTTGAGAATTAAAAAAATACAAATTTTGTTTTGGAGTATTATTCTCCTTTTATCCAAAATTCTAGCAGTAGCGCGCATGCGTGTAATTATTCACTCATGCGCAATCAATGATACGATAATTTGATATTAATATTTTATTTTGTAGAAAATCCACTTTACATAATAATTTTGCTTTCCCAGAACTGCGTACATGCAATACTTGCCGGATGTGGCATCAACATGTATTTATTAAATAAAAGAACATGTTCTAAAATACAATCGCTATTAAACGTGCAGAAATCATTATATAGATTGCAGTAATATAAAATTCAGGAAGAAACCGTAGCTGATAATTAAGGTGCAATTTGAAAATTGTCATAGATATAATTATTTCCAGCCGATTACTAATTCATCTAAAATATAGCAGCGCGAAATTGTAAATTGCATTACTTTTACAATTTCCCATTTTATAATAATTTCATATAATATTTCGTTAAGGTTCAGTCGTTCCATTGCGTGTATAATGATATTAATTATATAAAAATTTAAATAATGTATTGACATTATTCTCAGAATGCATAATCTCTTTTTAATAATTGTCAATTTAATACGGTCCGTTATTTATTAATAATAAATTACTACTCACTCGGGGCTAGAGTCCATAAAAGTGAAAACGTTCATTTATTTATGCGTTTTCGAATTTAATTGGATCGTTTTTATTTTAAAGAGTGCTCGTAAATATTGGCAATTGTGTTGTGTTAGGCAAGACGATTTTGATGGTTTAATTAATTTTTTCTTTTGTTTCGTTCCAGGTACTGCATAAAGATATCGAGAACCACGGCAATATCGTGAGTTCTGTTGTGAAACTCTGCAAACGTACTTCGAATAGCTGTCGCACTACTTTAAATAATCTTACTGGACTGGAGAGACGCTGGCATCTACTGTTTTTGCGTTCTATGGAATGGCAATGTTACATAGAGAACTTAATCAAACGAGTAAGTACTAATTATAAATAAAGCTTTATTAATTTAGCTGCGGGAAATGACCTGATTTGTGATTTGATACATATATGAGGTGATAGATATTAATATCTGTGCCTATTGCTGAATATAAATAATTGATGGCTTAGTAATGATAATTTTGGCTCACGTTTTTAGGTTATCTAAATCATTAGAATTAATGTACAATATGATGTTAGCTAAAAAAAATTCTATTTATCGAAACTAGTTCAGAGTTGTAAAAAAAAGTAAATTTTGTCCGTTGCTTTTTACCTCTTCTTAGTTCAGCCATCGTGCTGGTAATTATAAAAGCATTTCGTGACCAGAAAGATTTCAACATACATAAAAAGTAATTTGTTTTTAATGTTGTGTGCCAATCTCAACCGGAACATTTTTTATTTCAAGGCTATTTCGACTTTGTTAGAACCCTAAAAATGATTTTTGCGTTTGCATTGTTATATGTGATGCTTTTTAATTTTATACACCTGGAAATTACTATAATTATTCAGTTGCTACGTAAATAATACAAACAGATGTCAATAAACTAAACGCACATACGGTTGGTTTCAATCCATCAAATTGCCATCTGCCATGTTTGTAATTATGTATTACACCAGGCCTATTATTCTTTAACTGGAATTTTATTGGCGAGCTTTTATTATCATAACAACATATTCTTAGTCAATTGTTTAAGCAGCTAATACTAACAATGCATATATTATTAGTTTTAATTCGGACCAGCGGCTAATTTCTAATTGCTTAATTAATTGATAGAGAGCAGATTTCTATGTAAAAACCTAGTTTAAAAGTTATTTTAATCTTTTTATGATATGAATCTAATATCAGAATTAATTTAAATTGTCGCATTCACGATGAGCAAGATGCTTAACTCAGATTGATTCTAATTTATTCAATAAAAAAAATAAACAAATTGACAAATTAGCACGTCAGGCGCAAGAATCGTGAAGCCACGAGGGAACTCCGTAGGGCTTTTATTAGGTTGAGTACTTGCGGGTTTTATTTATAAAGGAAAATTCAAGTTGCGGGTAAGAGGTATTACATACTTTTTTTTTGAGTTTTGTTTAAAGTCTTGTTTACATTGGTCGTGAATCACGAACATAGGCCACGTTCGTGAATTCTCACGAATTGGTAGAAACTTGGCCTTTGTGGATTTATACAAATATATTTATTGTTGAAGAATATAGTTAGTATTGCTGAGTATCTATGGTTTTAGTAGATATGAGTTCGGTCGGGTACCAGTCCGGTCGAGTCCGGTTGGGTTGGTTGTGGGTTGTAACCAGACTTGTACTCGCTAGAACCATACTTGCCGCATGTTGCGGGGTATTAAAGTAATACTTTTGCTTTGTTATCATGCCGAATAATACATATATAAGCAGAATGCTGCGCATAATCTGTACGTTTATACGGTAAATGAAATAAATAGTGGTTTTGTAAAACTTGAAGTTTTATACTTCTTTTTTTGAAATCTTAAAGTGAAAAGCTGTGAAGCTAATCATTCTTTGTTTAACGCCTTCAGTGAAAAGGAGGCGTTTTTCATAGCGAATCAGATTGGATTTTTGTAAGAGGGTTGTACATTCTCTTGTGGCAAAAGTTGTTTGTCCAAAATATGTCTAGATCAAAATGTAATACACTTTTCTGGCAAGCGTTTCTGTTTGTGGATAATAATTGTTGGCAGAAGTTCACCAGTCTAGGGAGGGAAGAGAATTTACTGAAAAGGACTTCCGGAATGGTGGTTGAAAGCAAGTTGCTGGTGACAAGTTGATTTTTTATTGAGGTGGCTTAGTTTAGTTAACAGCTATAGCACTACTTAAAAATGGAAAGGGGACCCAACTTAACCTAACCTAAAAATGTGGAGGGGATATATTACTGTTAATAGCAGCATACGGGCATTAGCTTTGTATCAGCTGCTATGAAGCTACGTTATCTCTTGATTCAACTTGAATTAATAATTTGGGCAACAGATGAACTGTTTAGATTGCATCATGTGGTGTACTGGTGGTGCAAACTATTTGGACGTTTAGTCATCAAACGTGGTGTGAGGTGGGGATTTAACTTAATTTAACCTAAAAATTGTTTGTTGCTAGCAGCATACAGGCATTAGTTTTGTAGCAGTTCTACCTGAACGGTTGGGATGGGATCAAACCTAACTTAACCTAAAAATGTGGAGCGGACATAGCCTCATATAGGCAGTAGGTTTGTAGCAGCTACAAAACTGCCTTCAAATTTACAGTCTCAATAGAATTCATTCAAGTTTTGCACTCTGCGGCAGCCATCTCATAGAACTGCTAAAATCCGTTTTGGTACTGGAAACTATTAGCAACTTATAGGTAACGGCGTCATCTCCAGAATTGATGAGGATTACTGGAACTTGCAAAAACTTACCACGGCGACTCATTCAACGTTGCAGGTGAAACTCAGTTAACATAAGTATTGTTTGTTGTGAGCACTTACTATGGGTTAAGGTTAGAGCTTTATCTTTTTAAAGCTTGGTTTCAACTTGTTTATGAGATAACCGCTTAGATTGCATGATATAGGATACAGGTGGCGTGATGTATGTTAAGATGAATATTGAAAGAGAACAGGGGTGGCTACCGATGGTGCTTATTTGTATGGCGTAAGTAGATGGTGGAGCAGTTGTACTGTTCATACGCTGCCACATGATTCTGTGTTGTAGTTTCCCAAGCTTTGGACCGGTGCTATTGCTACAATTTAAGGTTTTGATAGGAAGCGGCCTTTGCAGACGGAGGAAAAACTTTAGTTATACTAGATTCATGGTGCTCATAGGTGAGCTTTCGACATTTGACGCGTTTGAATTCCCTGTTCTTGGTGTGGAATGAATGCCGGCCGAGCAGGGATACAATAGAGAATCTGTAAGGTTTGGTGCTTGACTAAGTGTTTAAACCGTAGGAATTCTATTATCAGATAAGCATATGGGTCAAGCGACTGCCATGCTAGGACCTATTCTTTTCACGCAATTGCTACTATGATTCTTTTAAGGTAGCTATATTTATTTTATCAAAACTAAGAACGGAACAGTTCTAACAAATCTACTTCTTTGTGCGATAATGTTCTAATTTTTAGCAAGCTGGTCTTACTATTGATCTATTATGTGAGTCAGGTCAGTTATTTGGTTTCTTTGTTTGTCACGTACGTGGGTTTACAAGTTTTAAGGTTTATTTAACTGTTTTACTGTAGTGTTTTTTTTATGTACGCTGCAGTTGGATTTTTGGCTGGTAAAAATAGGTTCGCAAAATAAAATGAATTTAAAAAGTAGGGTTTTACTATTACTAACTAGTTAATCATGTATTGTTTTATTTGCGTAAGTAGGGGGCGCAGTGGTCTTGGCATCCGACTGCTGCACCGAAGATTGTGAGTTCGAATCTCACAAACTAAAAACTTTTTCAAACGCTTATACGCTCCTTCAGTGCTTAATCCGCCTAACTCACATGGGGTTTTATGATAGAGAATCTTTTCTGGTCCGGAATTGAACTCAAAATTGTAGGTTTACCTGTAATGTAAGTTGCCAGAGAGAAGAGGCTACACGCCAGTGACTGATATGGTTCTGATAAACTTTGCTTTTTTATAAATTTAAAATTACTACAAATCTGCTCTCTAGTCATCACAATTGTTTTATATACAACAAGAAATAATCTTCTCAAATTATTATACGCACGTGCAATTTTACTTATTCATTTATTTGCAATCAACATAATGTAATACTTTCACTGTTCACCCTAATCCTATCAGCACTAAGTAAAGCTTATCTGATTTATTAAAAAAAAATCAGCACTTTCACCCCGTAATTACATAATCTTCTTACAAAAATTGTTTCATTATTTAGCTCAACATCTGTTGCACTAAGTTAATATCTGATTGATTATTTTGACGAATTTGTCTATGTAAATTATATTACATGACTCATCATGATCTTTAATAGATAATTTAATCTCAAAATTGAAAAAATTAAATATGGAACCCTATATTTTTATGCGACAAATTACCCTTTTCCTTGTGGTACCCCAACAGCTGGTAGCGCTTGTGTTGCTTATTGTTCGCTTTGTAAACAATAAATCAATTTAAAACATCTGGTTTTCAACGATATTTTAATCAATTCTAAATTGCAGGTAAAACTATATGTATATAGCTGTAATTTATGAATCAATATTTCAGAGCAGCTGCTGTATTGGTGAAATTGCTATATATTTCTATTAATGTTTCCACTAATAGATTATTTGACATTATAGCACTTTTACATTTTTTTGAAATAAATGGATCGAGAGAACCAAGTTAAATTTGTTTGGTTCAAAATATGTTTATTTGTAATTAGTTAATGTCTGCAATTCTAGATATATATGAATAAAAAGGCGTAATTATAAACAAACTTTTTTTAATATCAAGTATTGAATCGTGCTCGCTCGTGTAGGTTCGGTAGATATCGGTAGTTTAAATCAAAATGGCCGCGGACGTTAATTTATTGGGAAACTAAACCAAATTTAAATTTGTTGGCTTCAATATACTGATTTGTGTTGAACACAGAACATTTTCTATCGTAAGCTACTTTTTGAAACTGCACTTGTCATACATTGTGTGTATTTCTCATGCATTTTTTATATGGCATGGGCATTGGATTTGCACAAATTTTGATCAAAATAATGAAATTCCCTGGTTTGAAATTGCTATTTCATACTTGTTTTTGAAAAATTATTTTTGCTTGAGTTTTTACGAAGCTGCAAAAATTGGCTGATTTGTCGAAACGGTCCAAACATAATTTACATCAAATTTGTTGCAAAAAGTTACAAAAAAATGTTAAGGAATCATGATTTTTTTAAAACATTGTTGGCAAAAAAATGGTGTGATGGGAAGACGCAGAAGCAATTGATCTAAATCAAGCCCAAACATGTTTTTACTTACGTCTCTACGTAGCAAAAAAATTGACTCATTTTGGAATTTGTTTTTTTTTGCAAGAAGGCATTTTTGGATTTTTTGGATTGTGTGTGAGGTTCTTTAGTTTATGATTACGGGCGGGTGTATTGATGTTTTTTCTACCATCACTTGTTGGCGGTGATGGAACTGTGTGTTATTTACTGAATCATTGGCATCTGCTTCTCTTTTCTTTGCTGCTGCTGTCTTTGTATTATTGTAGTTGTGTTTAGTTGGGTAAAGTACTTAACTTTAATTTTGGCACATAAATTGTTGCAGGTTCAAGCCTTAGTTTCGGCAGACATTTTTTAAGAAATTATGGCATTTATTAATTTTGGACAACAGTCATGTAAGGTGTTGTACTTTGGCACAATCTTCCAATAAGTTGCTTTTGGATAGCTAAGACCAGACATCAAGAACCTTCTAGTTAAATTTAATAGACCTCTTAGCTCTTCTCGGCCTGTATTTATCTACTCCTGGATGTTGATTTCTTCTAAATTTGTTCATAATTTTTTTTTAATTTAGGACAATTTAGAACCATTTTTTTTAAGTGGCTAGCTTATTGCCTTTTAGTTGTGTTATTTGTTTGAAGACATTCTTTAGCTGACTCTTTGGATTCTTTTGTTTTGTACATTGTTTCTGATACTGGTTTCCAGCATAGGCTTCTTTATTGCCCAATGTGTAGTTTGGAGTTTGTTGTTTTGCGTGTTAGTGCTATAATCTCTAAGTTTTATGTGAGGACTGGTACTACGCATGATTTGTATATCTTTTGTTTTAGATTTTTGGAATCGCTCGGGATTTGAGTATAAATCCTAGTTTTCTACTTAGCACAGTCCTATTTTTCTGGAGATTTTTTTTTTTTGTTATGCGTAGGTGGGGAATTTTCTCAAGACTTTGCTTCTAGGACGTGTCGAATTCACCTTTTTAAGGGTGCCTACCGACTAAACCCCATTGGGAATTGCCTGGAAGTTTGAGACCTTTCGCCTCATGTACCTTCCGTTTGGAGATGTGTATGTAGGAGGTTGTTTAGGAGTCGCCTTATAGGCCAGGTCGGGGTTTTGTTTTTGGATGTGGTTTTACCCACGCTATGTTAGAAGTAACTCGGTTACTATTGAATTCACCGGTCGTTTGTGGACAAAATCTTCCCGATCTGGTTTGGCAAGTCTTGCCAAATCGGGATTGGAATGAACCGCGAGGTTTTTGAAATACTTTTTGTCTAAAGCTTCAAAATGTTGATGAAGTGGTGGAATCTCTAGGTCTGTTCGAATGTCTAGATTTTGAACGTACCATGGAGCTCCTGTGAGCATCCGGAGAGTTTTGGTTTGGAAAGCTTCTAATCGATTTAGGTGCCTACTTGCCGCCGTTCCTTAAATGTGGGAAGCGTATGTGATCATCGGAGTGATGGTCAAGGTGTAAAGCCGGATTTTATTCCGGAGCGACATGCCGCTGTTCCGTCGCAGCATCGAGTAGAAAAGAGATTTAGCCATTTTTGATTTGTCCAGAATAGATTGGCTTGTAATAGAGACCCTTGTCCGAGATTACCCCAAGATACTTGGCAGTGTCGTACCACGATATAGGAGCGTCGTTGAAGGTGACGTTCTCATACGGTTTAAGTGACCAACGCCGAGTGAAGAGTACGGCCTTGCTTTTCTCTGGGTTTACTCCAAAGTGCCTTTTATCCATCCAATCTTCCAGATCGGAGGTGGCTTTTTGAAGACGTAAGGTGATCATTTCAGTCGACCTTGAGGAGTAGATAATAGCTGTATCGTCAGCGTATTGAGCCATTTTAACTCCGTGCATGCACCCTGAAGGCATGTCGGCTACATAAAAGTTAAAAAGGTGCGGCGAGAGAATAGAGCCTTGAGGAACTTTGGCCTCTATCTGCCGAGAAGTTTTTCTCAGCTCAGGAAGTCAAATTTATTGGTTTACTTCTGTTTTTATGTTCACGGGCGAGTAGTTTGAACTGGAAGTGCCACCTTACCCGTTCGACTGTTTGTTATTAAGGGATTGGATATTTTTTGTCTCTGCAAAGGTCGTTACGTTAGAAAGATCTAATTTTTTGATGGCTAATACTTAAGCGGGTAGGAGAGGACTTTGAACTGAAGTGATTGTTCGGTTTATTTGGCGTATTTTTAAAAGGCAATGACGGATGACCATGGTATTTGTCGGCCGATTTTGGCAAACTAATATGGGATCCGCTTTGTTTTTCCGAAAAAACGCGAACTGGACGACAATTTACATGTGGTCTTTTTTGGATATTGACGTTAGCACTTGTTGTCGGTTCGGGTCTATGATGACTCAGTCACTGCCGTTTCCGAGTTTTGCGTGGGCTTTCTGTCGATATAAAAATCATAATTAGTGGGGCTAGTACTTGCGTACTTGCACTTTGTTTTAAGGTGTTTGGGTTTGGCCTGAAAAGATTCTGGCTGTGACCTTAATTTGGGGGACTGACGCCCGGAGGTTACCGAATAAGTGGTCCGATTAAAGTGTTGCTGTTGCATTTAGCAGGGACAACTTCTGCTTCTCTTGGGACCGTTCTGTGGTTGATTGGGCAGTTTCTGGCGAGCAATTCAGTTGGGTAACGGCAGTGGTCAAAATCCGTCGTTAGGCAGAGGTCATGCAAGGCGAGTAGCGGTGGCAGCGGCTGTCCCAAACTTTTTTTGTAACGCAGTCTTTTACAAGGTACCTGCTTTGGCGTCTGGGCTCAGAGAGAGATTTGTTTTTTTTAGTAGAATCTTTCTAAAAGACTTTGCAAAAGTGTCGGATTCACCTTTACAGGCGCCTACCGACTAAATTCCCCCTTAATGATTCCAAGAAGTTTGCACTGATCTGTGGAATGGGCGTCGTAATAGAAAAATTTTAGATTGCACATTGTGCCAGCCTTATAGGCGATTACATAGTATTTGGAGAGAACTTGTACTCTGATTTCAGACGAGCATTTTAGTGAATCTAGAAATTAATCTAGAAGATGTGCAGAATAAACTTTTTGACACAACCAAAGGATAAACTGGTTTTTTTTTTATAGTTTAGCGTTTTGCGCCCGACTACTCGTTGCCTGAGCATAGGATTGCTCCGTGCTGGCATTGGGAGTACTTCCGGAAGGAGCTGGAGTCCGCCTTTGAGAGACAGGTGTCTTGGAATGGGGCTTAAAGGACATGTTTGCCTTCAACTTGAGATAGTTTGGGCATCCCCTGTAACTAGCTGTGTGGGGTGTCCCCTGACTTGCGTTTAATTTTAACGTTCACTGAGAGGTTACAAAGTTTTTTGCTCTGCGCGTTTTGAGGCAATACTATAACAGCGTGGTTTATGGAATATGTGAACGGGCAAAGGCATGAGTGCAACAGAGAAAACATTAAGTTGTCTATTCTTGGTTTGCTAAATCAAATAACTCAGAACTAATATTTATCTGAAACAAATGATGTATGGTCATACGCCAAAGTGCTTTATAACAAGATTTATCGACATTTTGGTAGATTGAGTGCATACAGATGTGTTTTCATTTATGTTATTAGCACTAAGTTTTTTCCTATTGCCCACAACTGACGTCACATGCTGGCTTGACAGCGTTGGCAAAAAGCGTGTTTATAAGTATGTATGGTTTAAGACTGATGATATGCGATATTTCTAAATGAACAATCGTTCTTATTGACATCGATTGTGAAGGAAATTTAATTTACAATATATTCGACTTGATTTAGAATATCAAATCTAGAATGATGGTTTTGTTGCTCGTCTAGATAAAATCATATATTTGTTATTGAAGACAGCATTTCTACTCTAGTTACCGGATTAGGGTATGCAGCGTTTCTCTCTTTTTCCACCCATATTTGGAGATTGATAGTCAACCAGTAGACTGAGTATGTCAGAGTATAGTGGTCTGCTGTGGTGCGTTGTCTGTTTCTTGTTTGATTTTGTTTATAATACCATAACTAGAAAGATATGATCGCTTGTCCTCCAAGCTTTGGTTTATACTGCGCGTTACGTCTGTTTTTTACGGACATAGCGCATGGCAATACTTTTCGTTTTTCTTTTCTGCGTTGGTCCTGCTATTAATTTGTCCTTGTCTCTAATGAGTCAAGAAGTTGGATTATCATGTCTGAAAGAGACATGGCAAGATTTGCACGTGGTGATCATATCTTACTAGTCGTACTAACATGGGAGTTGTTACGTCGCCATGGGTTAAGCATTGTCTCAGTTGTTTGCAGCTTTTATTGACTCATGGTTGCTATCAACTTCGGTTGTTTGAAATATTATCTAGCAGTTCTCTAAAGGATTTGTGATTGTGTCGCTCAAGCAGCATAGTTCAGTCACCTGACCAATCTGTCGATTTTTTTGAAGAAGAAGAAAATGCAAGTAGTTACAATGCAGAAAAAGAGTAATTTTTATAAGGTTTTATTAGATTTCTCCTGGTCCTACAACTTTTTTTATTTTGTCAGTTTTTTGCGTTGGTATCATAAGTGGCTTATTGGTTTTATCGGGGCGAGAGGCTATGCCCGAAATGGACGTCTTGGCCTTAGGGGCCGGCTGGGTTTTGGACTCTTTGGCCTTGGTGGTTGAAGATCTTGGCGCTGAAGGCGCTTGACTTGGAGGACCGGTTGATGACCAATAATAGAAGAATTATAAGTCTCATCTTGCGTTTTCTTCTTCTTTTTTGTCTTGGAGTAGCTGACTACCTGGTAATCTTCTTCTATGGGCGGTGCATCTAGGGCGTCTCTGACTTTGCAGGAGGGCTGGGTTGTAGCGCCAGTGCTTTTGGTGAGCTGGGTAGTTGTGGAGATCGGGGTCGGTGCTACTGGTGCTGGGGCTAGCTGGTTGGACTGCTTAGCCATGAGCGCTATGAAGTCGCGCGTGAGTCGGCTGCGCTTTTTTTAATCTCCGCTGTAATGTCCATCCGGAGGGAGAGAGAGTACGGTATCACTAAGATCGATTTTGCTCTGCTTTAGTTTGTCAGCAAAGCAGTTCCCTCGGTCTGCTTGTTTTTTGACCATCTTGATGACTTCAGAGAGATTTGCGGAGAAAAACGGTTATAGTAAGGCAGAGCGCACGGACCGCATGCTAAACACCGCTTGAGAGTGTTACCGGCGAAGTTTCACCGGCCTAATTTTCATGCTAAGAATCGCCCTTAACTCGTGCGTCGCGCGCACCCTCAACCCTTCACGACGACAAAAGGAGGAGCCTACCGGTAGCCGCGTTTGCGGATAAAAGCGCCGGTTTTCGCAGCATTCAGGCAGTCAAGTCTGACTAACCGTAAAGAACAAACCGACCTATAGGACTCGTGCAGAAGGCCTGCCCTTCCTCGATCCTCGACGGCTTTGTTCTGCAATCGTTAGCTCAGACTTCTTTTACTGCACACCCGCTGCAGATCGCTGTCATTGTATTATTCGTATTTGTTGTTTCATTTTTCATTGTCACTGCATCATATTTGTCTTTTTGTATCTCTCTGTTCATTGTCATTTGTAATATATTTGTATTTGTTTTGCCTGTCACAGTTCATTGTATTATTTGTATTTGTTGTTTCATTGTTCATTATCACTGTATTATATTTGTCTTTTTGCATCTCCCTGTTCATTGTCATTTGTAATATATTTGTATTTTTGCTTGCCCATATTTGATTGCTTTTCTTTTGTATAATATTGTGCTTATCACCTTGTATTGTGTGTCGTTTATTTTGTTGTAATCATGTCGTCGTAATTATGAATAGACGTTAACTGGATATTGTTGTATTGCTGACTTTTTCCCTTGAACATTTATCGTGGTGTTTATTTGTTTGTGTGTTGTGTTTGTGCGTCGTCCCCTCTCCCCCTTCGAAGAGTCACCCCGTGACAAGTGGCGCCCAACTCTTGGGCCGAGTAAACCGACACCCTGAGCAGAGCTAGCCGAGGACGTCGAAAGAAGGAGGACATATATGTCCAGCAGGAGCTCAAGACGACTACAAGGCTTACCACCAACAACAGACGACACCATCATGAACGGCGTAGAGAACGTATCCTTGAAGGATACTACCAACCAGACGATCGACGGAAGTAACACGACAGAGGGATATCATACGGCAAGCGAGAACGGAAATACTCTGGGAAATAACCAACCCCAGAGTAACATAACATCCGAAAACAGAGCTACCAACCCACCAACGAGAGAACCGGGTGCAGCACCGTACCAGCCAAACGTGTACGATGCAATATACCAACCAAATGATGCGGCACCGACACAAAATCCGTACATTATCGGACAGACAAGCCAACAAGAGCGAATATTTCCACCGCTCAGATCGAACGACACTTTGACGTTCAATGACGTACGGCTAAGCCAACTACGCCGTGATGCCGTCATATGCTTACCCGAATTTACGGGCGCACCAAACCAAGACGTTGAGAATTTTATAAAAGAAGCCGAACTGACGCTGGAAGAATCTCGAGTCCATAAACAAAATTGGACACGCGTCGCCGGGCAATGGCTACGTGGAGCCGCCGAGAAAAAGTTTCGCTTTGCGGTTGAGAATAACATCCCGTGGGGACGATTGACGGACACGTTGAGACAAGCGTTTGCTCCACGGTCCCTACGCATATCCCAGATGGGATCGCTATGGAGCGAAAAGCAAGGGAGCACCGAACCACACGAGTTTGTGTTAAAAAAACAAACTCAATATGAGAGGTGGTGTCCGCAAGAAACGGAAGAGGACATAGTACACTTGATCTTACATCTATCCGAGCAGTACTTCAAAGACGCGGTCCGAATTCCACCGACAAATATCCACGACTTGATGAAGATTGCGCTCCATATAAACCAACCAGCACCAGCTAGCCGAGCACCTACTAACCGAGCTCCGGTACAAAACAGAGGAGACTGGCGAACCAAAGATGAACCGCGAGTACCAGAATGCAGATATTGCCCCAGGGGCACTTTTCACTATCACCGTGATTGCCCGACCCTCCGTGCAAGACACAACCAGGGAAACGGAACAGCGGCCGGACGTCAAACATAAACAATGACGATCGGCCGGAACAATCAAACCAATGCAACGTGGTGGGTCGTGCGCTTCCGATTGTACCATTTACAATCGGAAACCGAACGTACAAGTGTCTGGTAGACACCGGCGCAGACACCAATTTTATTCATGCAGACGTCGTGCCTCATTTCGAGCCGTACCACACAAACCTGATGACGGCTTCTCAAAACGGCACAATGCAGGCCATTGGGAAAACCACCACCACGTTCCAGCTAGGCGCCGCTGAATACAGCGCGGACTTCTTGGTATCCAAAGACCTACGATACCAAGTTATTTTGGGAACGCCTTTCTTATTTTACCATGACGGCACTTTCGACTTTGCCCGCGGCTGTCTGCACCTGGGAAAAAAACATCGAGACACCATTTTCTGGGGACAGGTCCGCAAAACAACTGCAACGGACGAAACTCCCGAACTAGAACACAACTTCCCAGCCTCTCTCGAACCACAGTTCAAAGCATTGGCCGAACAATTTGCAGAACTGTTCAAACCAAGAGACCAATTTGCTGATCTTCCCCGCACATTGGAACACACCATAAGACCGGTTCACGGCAACCCAATTGCAACCCGTCCATACCGGGTAAACGCCGACAAAAAGAAAGCGATAGACGCCGAAGTTCGAGACTTGCTGGAGCAAGGGATAATCGAAGCGTCAACCAGCCCTTACTCGTCTCCGGTAGTATTGGTTGGCAAAAAGAACGGCGAACCCCGTTTTTGTCTGGATTACCGGAAAATAAACAATGCGACCCCGTCAGAACCAACACCGATGCCGATAATACAAGAGGCATTACGAGACCTAGGGTCCGCCACCGTGTTTTCCACGTTGGATTTGAAAAGTGGATACTGGCAGGTCCCAATGGAAGTAAAATCGAAACAGTACACGGCATTCAGCACGCCGGACGGCGGGCACTACCAATTCAGAGTCATGCCGTTCGGACTGAAGAATGCTCCGGCCACATTCCAGCGGCTAATGAGCCAGGAGGTGCTTGCAGGATTCCTGCATCAATTCACCATGGTGTACCTCGACGATATAATCGTATTCAGTAAATCGTACGAGGAACACCTGAAGCACCTCTCGCTCGTATTGGAACGGATCCAGGAGTACGGTCTGCGGCTAGGGAAAGACAAATGCACGTTTGCCAAAAAAACGTTGGAATACCTAGGCCATACAGTGGATACGGACGTAACCCGACCACTGACCAAACACTTGGAGCAGATTCAAAGACATCCACTACCAAAGACTAGGAGACAATTGCGACGATACCTGGGAATCTGCAACTGGGTACGCCAATATATACCCCAGTTTGCAAGTCTAGCAGCTCCTTTGAACGAGCTAACAGCTAGCACAAGGGCATTCAAATGGACTACTACCGCGACCGAAGCCATGAATAAGATTCGACAGGCCGTATCAAAGCCCCTACAACTGCATAGGCCGGTAGAACACCTTCCGTACACCGTGCAGACAGACGCCTCCCAAGTAGGGATTGCGGCGGTACTTTACCAAGAGACACCGGAAGGAGAAAAAAGAGTTATCAGCTTCGACTCCGCAAAATTAAATGAGACGGAAAGAAGGTATCACGTTAACGAGCAGGAATGTCTCGCTCTAGTATGGGCGTTGGGAAGATACCGCCCGCTGCTCGAAGGCCGCCATTTCACAGCGAAAACGGACTCCCAAGCTTTGACGTGGCTAAACAATTTCAAAGATCACCGGTCCAAGCTAGTACAGTGGGCTTTGTTCCTACAGTCTTTTGACTTCAATATAGAACACTGCCCGGGTAAGCTAAACCAACTGCCAGATTTACTAAGCAGGGATCCGGAAAATCAGCAAACTAACCATGAGATGGATTTAGAAGCCTTGCTACCACCACAAGTCTGCGTGATCGAAGTTCCCTTAATTGAAGAAATCAAGACGGCCCAAGAACGCGACGAACACGCTGTGCGGATAACCGGGGTACTTAACGAACCCAATCACCCCCGGTTTGAAGAGCACGCTGTCCACATGGAAATAATCGATGGAAAGCTGTATCGCAAAGCCGTAGATGGACTGGATAGATGCCTGTATGTAGCGGAAGAACTCCGCCCAAAGGTGTTGCACGATTTACATGACGAGGCAACTCACCCTGGTCGCGACGAAACAGAACGGGCCATCCGCAGTCGTTACTACTGGCCAACCATACCACGAGACGTGCGGGAGTACGTAAGAAGTTGCATTATTTGCACAGCCACAAAGCGCGGGCAACGACAGCCACACGCGCCTCTTCGGGCTAGAACCAGCAAAACTCCGTTTAGCGTCGTCGCCGTTGACCTGATTGGACCGCTCCCAGAAACATCGACAAAAAAACGAAACATTTTGGTTTTGGTCGACTTGTTCACAAAATGGACCGAAGCCTTTGTGATGGGAGAGGCTAGAACGGGAGCCATTGTACGAATATTAGAAGAACAAGTATTCCATCGATTTGGATATCCAAATGCTATCATTACGGATAACGGACCACAATTCAAGTCATACCGGTGGAGCCGCGCATGTCGGCGTTGGGACTGCGAAACATATTTCACGCCGATATATCACCCACAAGCTAACCCAGCGGAACGGCGCAATCAGGAATTTAAAAAAGGGTTAAGAGTCAGGATGCAGGGACAGCCCCCAAATACTTGGGCCCAACACATCGCCCCACTCTCGTTTGAATTAAGAACCCGAAGAAACGCGGCCACCGGTTATACGCCTAGTCAGGCTCTCATGGGATTTAGCCTACCTCGAGCCGGGGATTGGAGAATCCCAACATCAAGAGCACCAACCGCTCCACAACACGACGACCGGGAAGAACGCCTGGAAGAGATCCGACAACGCCAGCTCCGATACATACAGAGGTATGATGAGCCCGACGAACCCGCACCTATCCAAATGGACGAAACGGTCATGATACGGGCTCACCCGCGAACGGACAAACACGGGCGAGTAAAGGCGTTTGCGCCTAAGTGGCTTGGGCCATACCATGTCCGGAACATATTCTCCGGACGCGTATACGAAGTGGACCAGAATGGAGAGAGAGTCCGAATCCACGCTGACGACGTGCGACCAGCTCCACCAGCAAGAGACCCGACTCCAACACCACCAGCTTCACCAGTACAGGTCTGCGACGAAAATATATCGTCATCCGAAGTCGAATCAGAAGCTTAAAATTCGTCTGCATGCGGACAATCATGCAGTGGCGCCCAAAATCTACTAATTTACCACTTGGACGATTCCTAGCCTTCCGGGGCCGTTTGTTACCGGCGAAGTTTCACCGGCCTAATTTTCATGCTAAGAATCGCCCTTAACTCGTGCGTCGCGCGCACCCTCAACCCTTCACGACGACAAAAGGAGGAGCCTACCGGTAGCCGCGTTTGCGGATAAAAGCGCCGGTTTTCGCAGCATTCAGGCAGTCAAGTCTGACTAACCGTAAAGAACAAACCGACCTATAGGACTCGTGCAGAAGGCCTGCCCTTCCTCGATCCTCGACGGCTTTGTTCTGCAATCGTTAGCTCAGACTTCTTTTACTGCACACCCGCTGCAGATCGCTGTCATTGTATTATTCGTATTTGTTGTTTCATTTTTCATTGTCACTGCATCATATTTGTCTTTTTGTATCTCTCTGTTCATTGTCATTTGTAATATATTTGTATTTGTTTTGCCTGTCACAGTTCATTGTATTATTTGTATTTGTTGTTTCATTGTTCATTATCACTGTATTATATTTGTCTTTTTGCATCTCCCTGTTCATTGTCATTTGTAATATATTTGTATTTTTGCTTGCCCATATTTGATTGCTTTTCTTTTGTATAATATTGTGCTTATCACCTTGTATTGTGTGTCGTTTATTTTGTTGTAATCATGTCGTCGTAATTATGAATAGACGTTAACTGGATATTGTTGTATTGCTGACTTTTTCCCTTGAACATTTATCGTGGTGTTTATTTGTTTGTGTGTTGTGTTTGTGCGTCGTCCCCTCTCCCCCTTCGAAGAGTCACCCCGTGACAAGAGGGCCCAGTGATGGTGGAGGAAACGTGTTTCAAAAAGTCCTCAGGCGTGATCTGGTATCTGAAAAAAAAACGCAGATATCTTTGAATCAAAAGGTTTTTTGTTAAAACGGCAAAACAAACTTTATTTTCGAAAACTTTAACAAAATTTTGACCACCAGAAAAAGGTTATGTGTGTTTTTTAAATTTTTTTTACTGCTCTTATCCGGCAGAAGAGTTTTCTCAGACTTATTTCAAAAATTTTGTTCTAGTTGCCTTCTTGCTCTATACTGTAAACATTTAAGCCAACAATTTTAGACTAATAATGCCATATATATGGGAACACACAGATATTGTGCAAGTGTAAAAAGTGCTTTACAAACATTTTTGTTTGAATACCTTTAAAATTCCAATTAATTAAACCGTTAAATTCATTTAAAATTTACGATATAGCTTGTTTTGAAATGTATTGATTAAATTAATAAATATAAGTAATATTTATAATTAATAAATATGTTACAGTTAAGCTTAATTAATATTCATAGCTGCAATAATAATTTAATTAAATGAAATTTTCCAAGGAATGTCCATATGTCACTTAAATTCATTCATATACTTTCTACACTTTCGCAATATAAAATGTTCTTTTTTATTTCACTGTCAAATTGTCTTTTGTTACATATAAATTTTTTATCGCACTTTAATTAGACGTGTATCGGTACACATTTGAATAAATAATTGGGGCACACCTGATACGTTATAAAAAAATCAGACCTGTTTCGTTAATTAGATTCTTGAGTGCTCGTAGTATACTATTATTTAAATTATCTGTAAATTTTGGAGGGTGTGAGCTATCTCGAATTCATCTACGAATAATTAATCAAACAACACATTTCTATGTAATTTACTTTGTCCCCTCTATTTATTCAGTCGATTAAATTAATGCAATTATATATTAAGGTCGATAACATTTCTTTGTTTTGTTATTATACTTATTATAATCAATAATATTATTTTGTTAAAATAACTAGCAAAAATTTGAAATTCAAATGTTTGATGACCTTTCATGTTGTTTTTTTTTTATTGTTAAAAATAGAGAATTGTGTATACTTGTTAAATTATTACTGGTTTATCTCCATAGTGTGTAGTAAAATATGCCGGTTAAGGAAAGCCTATGAGCTTGAAATAGTAAAATTTCACAATTTAACAGTTTCTACACAATCGATCAATTATTTAGCATTGGCTAACAATTACAATCACTCGTGCACTTTTTAGAGCCACGACAAAATTTAGATTTATAGATAGGTAATTTATTATGATATCGTAACCAATGAAATTTATTTGCGTCTTCACTCTCAAGTATGTTTTATAAGTTAATTAAAGTGGTGTGCAATCATTAAAAAAAAATCTCATCATTGCCGCCGCTCCTCAGTGAAGTTTCTAGCTTTCAATCATTCAAGGTCTTTGCGACCTCTTATTTGATCTATATTGTAACGGCGGCATGGTTTATAGAAGAATGGATTTATAGGCAGGGCTACTGCACAGCTGCATTATTTGTTTTAATATTATTTACTTTTTATAATTTTATTACATAAACAACACATTTTTAAATGTTTTATATATTAGTTAAAAAATAATTCTCTTCACACTAGGTACCGCATAAAAACATAAAAGTTGTCCTCATTTGATTGGCTTTGCACATAATAACAATAAACAACATGAATTAATCAATTGTTGACTATACACAATACCTTAATGTTTCATTTTATGTAAATTGCCTTTCTGCCGAGTGTGAGACACTAGTGTTTCAAGGTATGCACTCTTTACCAATGTACCTAGCATTTCACTGATCAGTTTACATAAAATCACAATTACTATTATACATTTTATGCATAAATATAATATGTTACTGCGTTACTACCTACCAACCTAGAGTTGCTGTCTAACCGCAAATTGCGTTCATCTAGCTTGCCAAAAAAATGCAAAACTTCTATGTTTTTAAGTTTATAATCTTCTCTTTAATCGCGCGCCGAAAGAAAATCCTCTAACGTACAAACTTCCGGTTTATCTGCTGAAGTTGGTGTCTAGCCCCAAAAGCAATTACGTCTATCTAGCTTGCCGAAAAATAAATTGATTGCCGTCCAAAAATCAAAATCTTCTGTTTTTTAAGTTTTTCAAACTGTTTTTTAATTTTTGAAAAAAACACTTTAGCGTACAAACTTCCGGTTCAACAGATTACTTGCTGGAGTTGCTGTCTAACAGCAAAAGCGCCTATCTAACTTGCCAAAAAGTGCACTTTTTGTTGTCCACAATTCAAAAACTTCCGCTTTTTTTTTCAATTGTCGAAAGAAAATTCCCTAACTTCTGATTTGACTTCTTAGAGCTCAAAAAATCAATTTTTTTTTCAAGGTTTTCAAAAATTGACGGAACAATGTTTAAAACCGTTGTTAGATTTCCAGGTTACTTTCTTCTTTACTTACCGATGGTACTCATAAATTTTCAATTGATACATGCTTGGAGAAATGATAAAATTATCTTAGTGACAACTCTGCAATCACCGCTGGGGTGGTGTAGTGGTTAGCGACTGTTATATCAGGGGTCTTGGGTTCGAGCTTCAATTCCCTTATCTGGAGGGTCAGTTTTTTTGGTTAAGAAATAATGTGTTGTGATGAAAACGCCTTCTTTTAAATAAGAAGAGAAACTTTAGTAGGTTCCGTGTACTGTCTTGATGTTGCGTGCACGTTAAAGAACCAAATAATTTGGGCTGGAGTTTGCAGCAAAATTTCCAGATGTCCGAAAAAAGAATTGCAATCGTAATTAGGAGACCGATTTACGTCAGAAATCAAAAAACAAATCCAAGTTTTATATGATTTTATTCAGAACGTTTTTAGAGTGCATAAGCACCAAAACCAAACTTTTTCTTTATCAAAAATTTCTTGAACTTCAAGTTTTTGGTTTGAAGGATCATTTATCGGTGACTAAGCGCAAAAGCAATTGCCGTCCATCTGATTGATCACAAAATTATTTTTTGGATTTGGAGGCTAGGCACAAGATCAATTACGTTCATTAGTTTGCTAAAAAGATCATTTTTTTGTAACTCAAAAATCAAAAACTTTTTCTAAAATTTATAAAAAAATGTTTAAAATACTTGTGAGCAGTAATTATTTGTGTGCTAACCATATATTTTGTGGGCTTTTTATGTTTTAAAAATTGCTTGTGAATCTGTGTTGCAGGACATTTGAGTTTTCTGGCCTGAGGACGGGCAGTAGTTTGTTGGCTTTCTTTCTCTAGACGCTCCTTGCTTTGATGTTTAAGTTTAGAATCATTGGTTGTTAGGAAAATGATTAGCCGCACGGACCGCATACGAAACGGCGCGCGAGAGTGCTTTTTGGTAGTGCTTTGTGATAAGTTAGCTTATCAGCATTGCTATCAATGTTGACAACCTTATAATTTATTTGATTGTTTGTACCCATGGCATTATTAGTATGGATTTTTTTGGTCTATAGTGTTTGACCTACAGGTGGCCACTCCGGCTTAGTTGGGTTAAGCGTCTGTTGTTGTTGCATCAATTATATTTTATTTATATGCAAGGTAAATATTTTACAACAGGTTTATTATAAATTTGATGTTTTTAAGAGCAAAGTAGCAAAAATTTTATGCGAAAACAATTATATTTGAGCGATTTTTAGGAAGTCTTATAAAATTATTTTATTTTTTGGGCGGTTATGTGCGATTTTAAGCTATTTTTTATGTATTTTGCTCATCAAACAGTGAATTTTTTTTATGAATTTAATTTATTTAAGAGCCACGTTTGATTAATTTTAGTGTGGTTTTTATAAGCGATTTTTATGTTGATAGTTTTTTTGAGCGATTTATTTTATATTTTATGCATAATATGATTTCATATTATAAATTTGATGTTTTTAAGAACAAAATTTTAAAAACTTTACTAAAAATTGTGATTTTTGAGCAAGTTTTGTAAAGTTATTGCATTTTTATTACGTTTTATTGGTGTATTTTGCGTTTTATAAGCGATTTAAAATGTATTTTATGTAAGATGCTAAATTCCACACATTTATGTAGATAGAAATTCTTAGCGATGAATGCATCTTCTAAGCGATTTATCATGAAATAAATTGGTTTTATAATTTGATAAACGGTTTTTATGTGCAATATGCGGTTTTTATATTTTTGGTGTTTATTGCTATTTTGAGCGATTTATTTTATGAAGAAGTTTTTTCTACTAGACTTACTATGAATTTGATATTTTCTAATAGCAAAGTTTCATAAATTCTATACGACTTCATGATGCAATATAAAAATTTGAAAGTTCTTATTGTTTTCTGAACGATTTATAATCTACAATAAATTTGTTTTATAGTTTGATGAAGATATTTTAAGAACATTTGTGTATTTAATTAATTCTATAAGCGATATTTGATGAATTTTATGGGCGATTGTTTTGTTCCAAACAGAGTTATTATAAATTATATATTTTATAAGAGCAGAGTTTGATAAATTCCATGGGAAAACTGTGTTTTTAAGCGATTTTTTAAAATTATTGATTTTTTTGGGCGAAAAATACGACTAAATAATTTATTTAACACATTTTTAAGAGCGTAATTTGATGATTTTTATGCTCAAATTAGGTTTATAAAGAATTAAAATTTTTTTTAGCGATAAATACATTTTTTGAGCGATTTATTATATACTTTATGCAAAGAATTTGGTTTATTTTATGAATATTTTATTAACATTTCCGGGTAGTTGATCTATTTTATGAGCGATTTTTGATTAATTTTACGCGAAAAATGGTTTTTGTAAGCGATTTTTTTGCTTTATTTGGGTTTTAAGCGATTTATTTTGTGGGTGTACTTGTATAATAATATTATTATGAGTTTGATGTTTTTTAAGAGCAAAATTTTTTATTAACAAATATTGCTTGGCAAATTTTTAAGCAAAATACATTTGATATATTTTAAGAGCTAATTTGGTAAAGAAATATTTTAAATTTATTAGCGATAAATACATTTTCTGAGCGATTTATTATATACTTTATGCAAAGAATTTGGTTTATAATTTTATGGATATTTTAATAACATTTTCGGGTATTTTATCTATTCTATGAGCGATTTTTGATGATTTTATGCGAAAACTGGTTTAAGCGATTTTTTGTGTTATTTGTTTTTTTTTAGCGATTTTTTGTGGCTGGGTTTTTTTACAATCTTATTAGTTTGATGTTTTTTACGAGCAAAGTTTTATAAATTTTAACCAAATACTGTGTTTTTTTGAGCAATTTTACCAAATTACTTGTTTTTTTTTGGGCGATTTTTTAATCAAAATAAAATTGATATATTTTAAGAGCTAATTTGGTAGGTTATATGCAACGACTGTGTTTTTGTTTGTGTTTATTGCTTTTGAGCAATTTTTGCTGTGTTCAGCGATTTTTAAGAAGTTTTTTAAAATCATTGACTTTTTGAGCGATTTTTTAATATATTCTGTGGTTTTTAAGCTAGATTTTTTGGAATATTTTGTAATAAACAACATTTTCTGATTAACTTATATTCTATTTTGTTTAAAAATACGTTTCAATAATGTATTTTGCGTTTTCTATTTTTTGTAACAACTTTATAATATGTTTGACACATTTATGCAGAAACTAATTTAATTTAAATTATTAGCGATATTTGATGAGTTTTAATCGAAAACTGATTTTCATAAGCGATTTTTTGTGATCATTGCTTTTTTGAGCGATTTATTTGATTTATGTTGTGTGGTTTTTAAGCTACTTTTGCGCTGTTTTACGATGATTTAAATTTAGTCAAAACGGTCCGTTCCTAGGTGCTCGATAGGACTTTTTTGAGCAGATATTTACAAATTGATCAGAAGATGCTAAAAGACTTAAGGTACATAGGCAACATCAACTAGGGTACTCAGAGAGAAGCACTGTTGTACAAAACCTTGGTCTAGGATTGACTACGGCAGTGCGATATATTCATTTGTTAGAAAATTTTGATTGAAAATTAACTCCACAATAATATTAATAGATTGACGGCCAACATGATCAATAAAGAAACCCAGATCAAGGATTTTTCAGCTTATTTGTAAGCCGTCAATTTTTTTAGGTGGTATTTTTGGCGTTTCTGCATTCCGGTTTTTTGGTCGTAATTGCACCCTTTTGGCTGTTACTCCTTTAGTAGTTCTATTTCTTTCATGAAGACTACAAACTTTTTCTAAGGGATTGTCTTGAGTTCTTCTGTGGATACTTGTGCTTGCCAAAGAAGGCACTCAAACTTGCTTAGCATTATTTTTATCGAAGACTTCCCGGTCTGCGTCGCAATACTTATGGCAGCTCTAAATTGGTAGAACTATCTTTCTTCTTGTTTCTTGGTTTCTTGCTTGTTATGATCAGAATCACCAACCTGATGCTGCTGATAGTTTGAAGTTTTTTTGGCAAGCGGTCAGGTAAAAAGCTATTGCTTGTGTTGACTTTTGAAGCTATCGTTGAGCGATTTGTTAGATTTGGAGTACTCTGGAATATTTTAGAACGTTTACATTTTTTGTACCATTTTTGTTTTGTTTTGCAAAGAAAGGAAATTTTGTTGGTAGCTTAGATGTGTGCATTGGTTTTTTATACGTACTGAGTAGGCGGCAACTAGGACGGCTTTGGAGTTTATTGGGAAGGCAGTCAAAATATTGCCCAGTTCTGACGTTCATCATTGTTTCCATAAACGCTTGTTCCTATACACTTCGGTGACACTCCAGTGCTTTCATACAGTTTTATAGTTTTGTGCAGGAATTTTTTGAGCGATAGTTTATAAATTTGAAGCTGAAACAGTGTTTTATGAGCGATTTTTAAAGATTTTAATTACAGAAACGTTAAATTGCAAATCTATTGCACAATAAAAATAAATACTTCTAAATCTGAAAGAAAGATGCATAAATTTTCATGCTTTTTGTTTCCTTATAATTTCAAATTTATGCCCGATAAGATGAATGTTGAGCATAGTATTAATACATAGACAGCAATCTTATGAGCAGGAAAGTCTTGCGGGGCAGGGAAGATGGTCTACGCATATCTTTGTCGGTGGTCAGATGGAGTAGTTTTTTTACTCTGTAGAAATTTTGGTGCAGATGAGGTTAACAAAATTACAATTTTTTAGTTTTTATATTTTATAACATTTTACTTTTTGGTTATTGGAGGCGTTTGTTTCTAACTTATCCAAACTACTATCTTACCTATTGCTTTACGAGAAGATACTCTTTTGTGCTTGGTGGTAAAAAACTGTATCAATTTTGCAGGGTATAACGATAGTTTCTTTTATTGTGGTTCCGGCCGTAGCGACGCCTTGTTAGTTGTTTGAATTTTTATGATTATTGTCTCTGTTAATTGGAATAAACCTTTCTTTTATGTGCATCTTGTTTTTCTACTTACTGAGCAAATTGAGCATGGAGTTACACATTGAACCTAAAAATGTTCCGGATGGGGTCATCTTGTAAGGTTAGTTTTGAGGAATTGTTGGAATCATCTAAATTTGGTTTGAGAGGTGATATTTTATTTGGGAGACGGCATTCTTGAGGCGGGACAGTATTGACGTTCTATCTGGTTACTACAAATTATTAATCATCAACACTTGGGTGGTTGGTTGGGCTACAGTAGAAGAAGTTATCCGCCCACACTTTAAATTTGGTTTCCGCCCACCCGCCCAAGCGTTTGTCATCAAGAAACTTATTGTAAACTAATCGTTTGTTACATTGCTAACAACTTACAATTAGTTTTTTGTTACAAATAGCAGCAGGAACACAAGAGGTGGTTAAAGTTATGAGTTTTGAATCACCAACACTTAAGTGGGTGGGTGGGCTACAGTAGAAGAAGCTATTTGCCCATTCTTTAAACTTGGTTCCCGCCCACCCACCCAAGCGTTTGTCATCAAGAAACTTTTGTAATAAAAGGTGGTTGAAGTTATGGATTTTTAATTGCTAATACTTGGGTGTGTTGGTGGGCTACAGCAGAAAAAATTATTCGCCTACATTTTAAACTTGGTTTCCGACTACCTACCTAAGCGTTTGCCATCAAGAATTTATGGTAAAAAAAGGTGGTCGAAGTTATGAATTTTTAATCACCAATACTTGGGTGGGTGGGCTACAGTAGAAGAAACTACCCGCTCACACTTTAAACTTAGTTCCCGCCCACCCACCCAATCGTTTGTTATCAAGAAAATTTTATAAAAAAGGGTACTTTAAGTTATGAATTTTTAATCACTTACACTTTAGTGGGTGGGTGAGCTACAGTAGAAAAAGCTACTCGCTCACGCTTTAAACTTAGTTCCCGCCTATCCATCCAAGCGTTTGTCATCAAGAAACTTTTATAAAAAAAGGTGGTTGGAGTTATAAATTATTAACCATCAACACTTGGGTGGGTGGGCTACAGTTGAAGAAGCTACCCGCCCACACTTTAAGCTTGGTGAGATGATTATTATATGAATACTTTCATACACTTTGAAGAAATATTTGAAGTTTTTTAGTTAGTGAAGCGAGTTGCTTACATTACATTAATGAAGGTGGCAATATGTTCTGTTTTTATTTAGCGCATTTTAAAATGGCAGGAAAGATGTATTTATTTATTTAATTACACAAATCAACAATGCACACACTACTACTTTAGGTTAATACGTAACCCATGAGAGCTTTCTTGTGTCTTTTAGAAATTTAGAAATAGCTACACTGGAAGCGTAAACACATCCTCTTGCTCTTTGAATTGGTTTACAGGCTCAACCGTCCCAATACAACAATAAGTTTTGCGTTTATAAAATATTTGCTTCTATTAATCTTTGATTATATTAATTCATTAAGTTGAAATTAATTAATGAGTTTTTAATTTTTTTTTTTTTTGTTTGCCAATCAGTTACCACTGTATGTATTGATCAAATAATTGTATATTTATTTGATTTAAAAAAATGTGTTTGTCGTTCTTGCTTAATTTGTAAGGCACCGCCTTAACTACAATATAATAATAATGAATATTTCAAGGTGTGTAAAAAAATTACATGTTATGAGCTGCACAATTGTAAACCATTTTTTAACCTACGCATAAATCACACATGGGGGAGGGAACCCTGTTGCTTCTTCAAAGGCGCGGTAATTCTTGGTAACAATCGATTAAGGGAGGGGACCGTCGTGCTTGTTGGAAATTTGCTTTCAAATACATGTCATATTGATTCGCTTTTTTATTAATTTTTTTCTTCTATTCTACTGACAGCGCACGCTTTGTAAAGAAAAAAATAGTAAATGAATTACAAATGTGTTTATAAGGGAAATCAATAGGATCGCCTAAATTGTGCATGTATTAATCAAATCAAATTTGAAATGATTGACGTCAGTAGTGTAATGCTATTAAAGAATGCCGCGAGGCGATGACAAGACATTTAAAATTTAGACAAAGCTATATTCATATCAAATTTTACTAATTCAATAATGTATGATTTTAATCATTGTGAAATTTGTTTTTAAGCAAATTGATTTACGTCGGATTTCTATGTAATGATTTATTTCAATTTAAAGGAAGTTGTATATGCTGCAAAGACTTGACCTACTACATATTGGTATCATAGTTTATCAGTAACTAGATGAAAGCTATTTATTTTCTCTAAACGCATCTCATTTCCTTTGGCAAATATTGATTGAGAATGGTTGTATAATCAATACTCCTCTTGCATGTCCTTTGCTATGATTTGATGCATTGCATAAGTATAAGAACAAAAAAACTGTATTAAAACTTTCAGTAAATAGAAAGTAAAAATGCAATTTGGAGAAAACAGTTGTAACATAATGTGCGATTTAGTTGAATATGAAACTAATGTGGTTTTCGTATAAACAAAATAAAGACAAGTATAATAATAATTTTTCTGATTTATACCTCTCAACCATGCAAAGAAATCATTGTAATAAATACCCTTGTATGTAATTTAGGACCCACTTTCTTTATGCATCCAAATTAGGCGATACTTACTACAGCGACAATAAATCCTTTATCAATTGCATAGATTAAATTAAAAATCAATTATCACTCAATGATTAAATAAAAACTTACTTTCACGAGATCTTATTTATGGCATGAATCAGTTTTAAGTAATAAGAAATTGCACAGAAATTTAATTTAAATTTAACATCAACAAATAATTATATTCTTTTTATCTAACAATTCATTCAATTTGGGATTAGCTAACAAGAATATAATAAATTAAAAATGAGTTTATAATTTGATTTATTTGATATAATGCCGCCTCCAGTTATGCGTTATTTGTATACGAATTCTTTATAATGGAAAACATTGTTACCATTAGTTGTGGAACGAAATTATTATTTTTAAGACTTTTAGAATATATTTGGCTGACTTAATTTATAATGTCAAGTCTAGATTGATGGCCTTGTTGCTCTTGTAGATGAAGGCGTATGGTTGTTATCGAATTACTTGTATAACGACCCTTACTTGGTGAAGTCAACATAACAACGTTCTATGCCCACAACTGACGTCACGCGCTAATTGTTAGCATATATTGTCAATTATCAACTACAGTAATCCTATAACAGCGTGGTCTATGAAATATGTGAACGGGCAAAGGCATGAGTGCAACAGAGAAAACATTAAGTTGTCTATTCTTGGCTTGCTATATCAAATAACTCAAAATTAATATTTATCTAAAACAAATGATGTATGTTATACGCCAAAGTGTCTTATAACAAGATTTATCGTCATTTTGATAGATTAAGTGCATACAGATGTGTTTTTATTTATGCTTTTAACACCAAGTTTCTTCCTATTGCCCACAACTGACGTCACACGCACCGATCATGCTTACTTGACTTTGTCGCCAAAACTGTGTCTATAACGTGTATATGAACAATTGTTCTTATTGACATTGATTGTTATTATTAATTTACAATATATTTGGCTGACTTGGTTTAGAATATCAAATCTAGATTTGTTGCTCGCTTAGATAAAATCATATATTCGTTATTGAAGACAGCATTTCTACTCTAGTAACCGGATTAGGGATGCATATCGGCACAATTACTTGGCCAGCATTTCTTCTTTTTTCCACCCGCATTTGGAGATTGATAGTCAACTAGTAAACTGAGTATGTCAGAGTATAGTGGTCTGATGTGGTGCGTTGTTTGTTTCTTGTTTGATTTTGTTTATAATACCATAACTATAATGATATGATTGCTTGTCCGCCAAGCTTTAGTTTATACTGCGCGTTACGTCACTGCTTGAATCAATACGTTTTTAAGGACATAGCGCATGGCAATATCTTTTGTTTTTTTTTCTCTGCATTGGTTCTGCTATTAATTTGTCCTTGTCACTAATGAATCAAGAAGTTGGATTATCATGTCTGAAAGAGACATGGCAAGACTTGCACATGATCATATCTTACTAGTCCTAGTAACATGGGACTTGTTACGTCGCCATGGTTTAAGCATTATTGTCTACTATAGTAGTCCCAGCTTTTATTGACGCATGGTTGCTATCAATCCGGTTGTCGAAATATTGTTTGGAAGTCTTATAAAGGATTTGTAATTGTGTCGCCCAAGCAGCAAAGTTTAGTCACCTGGCCGATCGTTGGTTTCTTGGCAAAAAAAGATTAATTTTAATAAGGCTTTAACACAGGAAAACAAGTTTTTTAACGCGGGAATTGCTGAGTAATTTTGAGATCTATTTGTTGAGTTGCCAAAGCAATGCATTTCTAAATTTGGCCGATTAGGTGACTTGCTTGTTGACTTCATGGAGGCCACGAAGAGAAATATTTTATGGTTCTTAGAATTATAGTTAGCAGTTTTTGCATCAAAAAGAATAAATGAAAATTTTAGATTTCTTCTTACTGAAATAATTCTTTGCCCTACAACTTTTTTGTCAGTTTTTTGCATCGAGACCATAGTGCTTCATTAGTTTTTCTAGTCTAGTCATCTTTGCGCCATTTAATTGGTTAACGCGATTTGATTTTTGTGCCGTAGGCTTTTTAGTAGGTCCGTTTTTTTTAATTTTTGACGGCGACTTGACCGTTTTTTTACTGCCTCTGACTTGACCAGAATTTTTTGGCAACGGATTGCGAATCTGGTTTTATTGGCTTTTGTGCGGTGTTCTTCTTGGTTTTTAAGGCGGTAGTCTTTCTTGGCGACTTGGCCGATTTGGCGAGTCTTTGATTTGCTGGTTATGGCTATAGACTATATAGCGTCTATTTGTTGGTAGAGGCGGCAATCAACTTAAACAACCCTAGTTTTGGTCTCAAAAAGGCAGACTTCAAATACTTTTTGATGATGGGCGAGACCTTTTTGTGTTGTTAATGTCCTCCGCTTCTGTAGCTCAGGCAGAGGCAGCCGTTTTTGGATTGTAAGTTGGATGCGTGGATGGAGGTTGTAATTAATTAGTAACGATTTTGCACCTCGCAAATATGTAATTTGTGTTTTGCTTGTCTCTACCAAAACCACCTGCTTGCAGTTCGAAACGACGCTTTAAATTACAATTTTATACGTAACTTGTGCAAATTGCTTTTTTTGCCTACTTCTACTACCAAAGCCATCTGTTTTGGCCCTAAAAACGATTTAGAGGCTCAAGGGCCAACAAGTTATTTGCAATATTTGATTGGCTGCAAATTACGATTTCACATGCTGTCATATCTTAAAATTTTACAGTAGTGGCAGATAAAATAAACTTTGAAATTTCCCGAAACAATGTTTTTATTTGGGGCAGGCAGGAGTATAACTTGTTCCAAAATGCCTTAGCAGCCCTTTGCTTTGAGCAGCCTTCTTGCTACTAAAGCCAATTTTTGGCCATTAATAAGTATATGTTTGCTTAAAAGCGATATAAAAAGATCAATTTCTGCGGGCTTAATTACGCGACCGAGATAGGGCACTCTGTTGGAGACTGGGGTGGCGTTTGGAAGGTGATTGGTAGTTTTTTCTTTGAGGTGGCTACATTGGTCTCATTTTTTGCAATTTTTTTGTGGCAGAAGATTCTTGGATTTATCAGTTCCGGGGTCCGGTGGTTATCGGATTGGTTCTTCTATTCAAGGTTGTGGTTGGGGTTTTGCTATTTTTGCCCGAAAGAGCTTTTTGTAGGTAGATGGCATGTCTATCTTGGTGGTTTTGATGCTAACGTTTGCTTTTGTCGGGTTTCTTTAGTTTTTTGGTCATACTCAGGATTTTTTTTCTTTTTTTATGCTTTTGCAGGCAACCTTGCTTTTAAAGATTTTTTTTTTTTTCTTTTTTTTGGGTTTTGTTATCTTTGGTTAGTTTTCATATTTTGGTTTTGTTGCTGGCACGCGGTTTTTCTGGATGACTTAAGTTACCAGTGATTCTTTGTTGATTGCTAGTTTGGTCGGTTTGCCTTCTTCTTTAATTTTACGTGGCTACGCGCTGGGGTGAGAGTCGCGATGCTCTTTGGAGACTTCTGTTTCTTTTGTTTTGGATTTTTTTGGTCCTTAATTGCTTTCTGAACGCTTGTCTAGAGAAACCAGGCTGGTGCTGGTTGAATTGGGTTGGTCAGGATTGGAAAGTTTTTTGCTTTTTGGTTTTGTTTGGGTTACTGAAATTATTTAAGGGTTTTCTGTTCTTACTTATTTTTTGGTTGTTTTGGTTGAAGTTTGACATCTGGGTTTGAGTTGGCTCTATCGAAGCAGTTTTGCATTGTCAGCTTCATATTCTATGTCCTGTTCTTTCAAGGAGTTATCCAGAAGGTCGTCCAGCGGCTATGGTATTCCAACTTACAACTTTGGGTTCTATGTTAAATGTTAACGGTTTGTTTCTGTAGCTCGGCTGCCGCTTTTGTGAGGAATAATATTAGTGAGGAATCAGGACCTTCCTTACTTATAGTTTGTTAGAATCTATCTGAAAAGATAAATTTTAGCGGCGATTTGAAAAGATTTTAATTTTTGGAATGTTAAACGACGCCCGGAGGCTGCCAATTAAGTGATAGCAAGGGCAACTACTGCTTTTTTTGGGCTGGTCTTGTTGTTCTCCAGCAGTGTCTCATTCTTACAAAGGTTTTATCAGTACGGGTGATGGTCCAAGTTGATCGTGTGTTACGGCAAGTAGTAGGGACAGTGCCTGATCTTGACTTTTTTATTATTATTTATGGGGTTGCTGATTTGACGTCCGAATTCAGAGTGAGTGCTGCAAGAAAAACGATTAAAGCAGAACATAGCACGGGGATTGCATAAGGAACAGTACGTTGGAGATATTGCTTTGCTGCCGTGCCGGTAACATTTGGCGTCAATCTTGTAGTTGCGACGACGTTTTTTTTTTTAATGGTTGCAGGGAGTAGGTTTTTTTATGGCGTAGGAGGTGGGAGAATGGGTGGGTTTCATTGTCTGGCGTCTATCTTTCAATCTTGTAGTTGACGGCGACTTACTTCTTGATTGCTTGCAGGGACGAACCGCTGCACTTTTTTAGGCTTTTAATGACCTAGGATGTAGGAGGATGGGTGGGTTTCTTTTCCTTTTTGGGGATTGAAAGACTTTTTGGTCCCGGCGATGTTGGCGCTTTGTTCTTTATTGAGTTATTAGTTGAACGAGCTTTATCTTTCTGACTTTAAGAAACAAACAAACGTTTGTTGGTGTACTTAAATTTATGAGAAGATAATCAACAAACGTCTGGTTTAGATGATGGAGGTCGTGTTCAAAACCGAGTACTGTTGATGATTTTGTTTAGAATACGGTGTCTTCCAAGGGTTGACGATTAGGGTTTGTGGTTACTTTGCAGCTTCTATGTTTAAACATGTTACCAAACATCTATACGTTGACGATTTGGAGACCGTTAGCTACAGATTGCTATAGAAAAAGTGAACAGGAAGGTAGAGGAAGAGGTTTCTAAATTCGGTAATCTAAATTTAGTCAAAACGGCCCGTTCTTAGGGGCTTGATAGGACTTTTTTGAGCAGATATTTACAAATTGATCAGAAGATGCTAAAAAACTTTAAGTGCATAGGTAACATCAACTAGGGTACTCAGAGAGAAGCACTGCTCAGGATTGACTACGTGCGATATACTTATTTGTTAAAAAATGTTGATTGAAAATGGTCAAAAAAGAAACTCAACAAAGTTGATCCGGATTTTTGCAGCTTATTTGTAAGCTATCAATTGTTTTCTTTTTCTTGAGGTGGTATTTCTGGGATTTCTGCATTGCGTTTTTCGGTCGTAATTGTACACTTCTGGTTACTCCTTTAGTAGTTCTATTTTTTCAATGAAGACTAGAATTTTTTTTCCAAGGGGCTGTCTTGAGCTCTTCTGTGGTTAACTTGTGCTTGCTAAAGAAGGCACTCGAACTCGCTCAGCAGATGTAGCGGAGTTTTTTTGTTTTTTACACATTTGCGGCATAGAGGAATAATTGAAAGATAAAAACTTATTAAAGAAATTTAAACAATATTAAATAAATAAATACCCAATTTTATCTTTTATCGAAGACTTTCTGGTCTGCGCCGCAATATTTATGGCAGCACTAAATTGGTAGAACTTTCTTTCTTCTTGTTTCTTGATTTCTTGCTTGTTATGATCAGGATCACCAACCTAATGCTGCTGATAGTTTTGAGTTTTTTTGGCTAGCCGACAGATAAAAAGTTATTGCTTGTATTGACTTTTGAAGCTGTTGTTGAGCGATTTGTTTGATTTGGAGTGCGTCTTTGGAATATTTTACAACGTTTGCATTTCTTGTACCACTTTTGTTTTGTTTTGCAAAGAAAGAAAAATTTGTTGGTAGCTTAGCTATGTGCGTTGGTTTGTTATACGTACTGAGTAGGCGGCAACTGGAACGGCTTCTTTGGAGTTTATTGGGAAGGCAGTCAAAATATTGCTCAGTTCTGACGTTCATCATTGTTTTCATAAACGCTTGTTCCTATACACGTCGGTGACACTCCAGTGCTTTCATACAGTTTTATAATTTTGTGCAGGTATTTTTTGAGCGATAATTTATAAATTTGAAACTGAAACAGTGTTTTATGAGCGATTTTTAAAGATGTTTTTGATTTTTATTAAATTGCAAATCTATTGCACAATAAAAATAAATACTTATAAATCTAAGATGCATAATTTTTCATGTTTTTTGTTTTCTTATAACTTAAAATTTATGCCCGATAATATGAATGTTGAGCATAGTACTAATACATAGACAGCGATTTTATGAGCAGGAAAGTCTTGCGGGGCGCATATCTTTGTCGGTGGTCAGATGGAGTAGTTTTTTTACTCTGTAGAAGTTTTGGTGCAACAAAATTACAATTTTTTAGTTTTGATGTTTTATAACATTTTACTTTTTGGTTATTGGAGGCGTTTGTTTCTAACTTATCCAAACTACTATCTTACCTATTGCTTTACGAGAAGATACTCTTTTGTGCTTGGTGGTAAAAAACTGTATCAATTTTGCAGGGTATAAGGATAGTTCTCTTTATTTTGATTTTAGCCGTAGCAACGCCTTGTTGGTTGTTTGAATATCTGTGATTATTGTCTCGGTAGTTATTTGGAATAAGCCTTTCTCTTACGTACATCTTGTTTTTTACTTAATGAGCAAATTGAGCATGGAGTTACACATTGAATCATAAAATGTTCCGGATGGGGTCATCTTGTAAGGTTAGTTTTGAAGAATTGTTGGAATCATCTAAGTTTTGTTTGAGAGGTGATATTTTATTTGGGAGACGGCATTCTTGAGGCGGGACAATATTGACGTTCTATCTGGTTACTATAAATTATTAATTAATTAAAATTTGAAGGAATATTTTACAACGTTTGCATTTCTTGTACCACTTTTGTTTTGTTTTGCAAAGAAAGAAAAATTTGTTTGTAGCTTAGCTGTGTGCGTTGGTTTGTTCTACGTACTGAGTAGACGGCAACTGGGACGGCTTCTTTGGAGTTTATTGAGGAGTCAAAATGTTGCTCAGTTTTGACGTTCACCATTGTTGTCATAAACGCGTTGATATGAGTTTTGTACGGAGTCAAACATTTGTTCCTATACACTCGAGTGCTTTCATACACTTTTTTTTAGCTGCGAGAGTTAATTATATTTAACACTAAAGTTATTATAAACATTGCACAGATAATTGTGTTGGTTCTACAAACCTCATCAGTGTGCGCAGTATGACTACAGCATCGCATGGCAGCGAAGGATAAATTTGAATAACTAAATTTGTTTTTATAAGCTATGTGCTTATCATCACAGTTATTCTTTTTATTATTTATTATTTTTTGTGAAATTGTTATAATTGCATTATATTGAATCACCCTGTATATATTCCATATATTACATATTAATGTATCTACAATTTAAATGCTTTAGAATAATTACAAGCACGGAAGTTAGCGCACAATGAGTAAACATCCTTGCTTATTTCTTTTATCGCTGTTTCTTTTGATGAATTTGATTGGCAATTAATTTAAATTTAACAACAAAAATCCCGGAACATTTATTTTAAATAAGTTTATTGTTAAACAATTCATCTATGGATCGTTTGAAAACAACAATATAATTACCACTATTTTTCCAAAAACATAATTAACCAATTCTGCATAGCCTCGAACCATATTTGCTTTGTGTAGGTTAAAGAATTTTGTTTATAGTAATTTAGTACAACGCTTAAGGTAATTCTAACAACCATTTATTCCATTAGAATGGCTCGCATTTTTTTTTCTCTAATTACACTCCCGAAGATATAATCTCATTTTTATATTTAAACACCGCTTGTTTTTGTTGCGTTTTGTTCAATTACACTTTCCCAGAATGAAGAAACGCACTATGAATCTACGTGGAAATAGAATTAGCACACGGGCAGGCAAGCAATCCAATCCCATTTTGTTATGGTAACGTTTCCAAATTTAGGTAAAAACGATGCATGATAAAATCAATTTGCTTCACCGCTGACATCAAATATTAATGCTGTTGTGCAAGAGCAAATACCGAAATGCGACTGAAAGCTAATTTTATTATACAATGAATTTCGATTTTATTATTTCCTACAATATTTTATGAATACATCAACTAGCGTTGATGGTATTATCTATACATATATCGTATGTAAGGCTATTTATTAATTGGATTTTATTAGTTTTTGGATTTATGAGTATCATCATGCAACAACAGATGGTTGCGGATAAATGTCTTTATTCATTGCAATCTTGAAACATTATTGCGAGAACAATTCTAAATAATATTTTTTGTTAAAATATTAATTATAGATAAGAGTGATTCCTAAATAGATAAATTGTTTTATGGTGTACTAACCTTTGAATTATAACACCATAGTAAAATATTATACTAATAAACAAATTACCTATATCCATAGATAATTACCCATTCAATTATTTCCAAATAATATGTCCTTATAATGCAAGAGAAATTACCAAGGAAAGTACCATGATTATTTAGTTTTATGATGCAATTTTATTAATAAAATATTTAATTGATTTAATAGTAGGATATGGTGATTGAATTGGGAAAGGGAACAAGAGAAATTTGATCAGTGCATGTATGCAATGCAACTCCAAGACTATTTAACTGTCAATCATTTAATAAATTTGAGCCAATTGTATGAAAAATTATAAATGGCAAGAGTATTGTAATATATTTTCTTTGAATAGCTGAAAGTAGGATTCTATACGGATCCTATTAAAAGGTGATTTTGCAATTAAACTAAATTCTAATAGTAACGGTATTGATTTTTTTTATAGTTTAACTTATTATTAGCATAATTTATTGGCAAGTTTTTATCAAATTAATATAAATAATTTGATTCTTTGTTGCATCGCTTTCTCGTATTGTATTATTAGTCATATCGGAATCCTCCTACTCGTCTTCACCACCTTCCATTTTAAATATTATTACTTTCCCAGCTGTGAAGTAGTAACACAAGCGTAAGCCCTAAAATATTGGACGTTGCACTTGAAAAAAAACTGTAACGTTTTGGATGGCAAATGACAAATCTAAATTGCTTTTGCAGCTAATCACTGAACCTAGCGACTCTCTTTTAAATGTACTGTAATAATTCATACAGTTTATTTAAATTTATTCGTATCATATCGGAAGTGCTCGGGTCTTAAATTGGTTCCCGATTACGATTCTGAGGCCTTTACGAGTTTTTTGCGACAAGTCACGGAAATCTGAGTGGTTTGCGATTTTTCTTTGGCGATTGAAAAAATAAATAAATATCGGAAATGTTCGGGTTTCATCGGAAACGATTCAAAATGGCTGTTTTTTATATTGTATTCTTAAATTTTGCATGAAATCAGATACAATTCTCCTATTTGTGTGAATCGGAAATGTTCGGGTCCTATCGGCGACGATTCAAAAATGGCCACTTTTTAATTATTTTTAAACTCATGAAATCAGATGCAATTTACATAGTTTGTTTGATAAACCTGATAATAACTAATAATAGTTGAAATTAGTAACTTGGACTTTCATTTCTTTCCATGTTCTTTCTTTCTGTCTATAGTCTTGCTATCTTAACATGGTCCTGTAGATGTTTCTCTTTGTTTTTCATGTTTTGCACTCAAGGTATGGGCGATATGTCGCAAATTGGTTGATGTAAAAAGCAAAATTGCGATGTAAATTTTGATTTTGCGGTGGACTCTCATTTGGGCGATCAAACATTTTAAGGGGTTTTAAGGATTTTTTAAATATTTCTACTCTATAAACAACTTTTTTTTAAGAACTTTAAAATTATATTTTTATTTATTTGATGCCAAAAAAAAAATTGAATATATTATTGTAGTAATAGAAAACAGAAAAAGAATGATTTTATTTTTTGCTGGTTTTGTCACGATTGAGTCGAGCGCGTACGTATGAAACGCTATTTGAGGGTAAGAGTAAGAGAGAAGAGATGAATTAACTTAAATTTACCCTTAAAAATTTATATATTTACAAATTGGGCGAAATACTGGCAACCCTGACTAATTTTTGCGCAACATATCCCAGCATCACTTACTTTTTGCAGTTTGTTCTACGGCGTCGTTTACTTTGGTTCTTGCTCTGATATCCTCACTTAACTTGATATTGTGGCTAAGGTATATATATTCTTTTACCACTCAAAGTGTGTGCTTATTGATAGTGATATGGATTTTGTTTGGGCTCATAATCTTTGTTTTTTGGAGATTTGTTTTTGGGCCTACTTTCTATGACGCTTTCTTCAGTTCACACAACATTCTTCCTGTTTGGTGCTCATGATTATAATGTCGTCGGCAAATTGGAGATGGTTTAAAAATCTCTCGTCTATGTTGACTTCTTTTTGCTGCTATGTTAAGTTCTTACAAACGTCTTCTAATGCCAAGGAAAATAATTTTGGAAAAATTGAAAATCAACCCTTCTTCGTTGTTAAGTTTTGTCTGTTGTGACATGGAGTGTAGCTCCTTTATAGATGTCTTTAATGAAGTTAGTTAGTACCGCCTATGTTTCAACAGAATCTAAGCTTTTTGGTAATCTATAATTGCGAGGAGATATTCTACTCGGTACATTGCTCAATAATGTATGTATTGCTTGAATGTGGTCTGTTGTACTATAGCCAATTTGTAATCTGGCTCAAACTTTGTTGAGACGGTTATAATTTAGGTAAGAAGCTTATTTAAAGCGATCAAAAGACTGATTGGTCTATAATTTTTGATGTTGGTTTGTTAACTTTTTTTTGGCATTTTTTTTTGGGTATCCTCCTTCAAACATCTGTTGAGAAGGGTAATCAATGCCTTCTAAAGAGTTTTTCTTTAGTATTCAACATTTTTGTTGTAAGGCGGCATTTTGATTTTTCATCTGTTTTGGTGCCATTTTTAACGTTTTTTTGCGTATTAGTTTTTGGAATTTCTTTGGAGCCCACATTCAGGACTGCTTGATCTAGACGGTTTGGCTTAGGTACCGATTGGTTGTAAAGTTTCTGGTAAAAATTCTGAATAGTGGATATAATTTGATTTCTCTCTGTCTCCTCTTGTCTTAATTTTGTAGATGAGCGGTTTTCACTTTTTTTTTGGCAGTGCTTTGCGAAGGAGACAACTGCATCGAAAAATTTTTGACAAACTAGATATTGCTTCTATCAAATCTTTAGTTGGTTTTAATTTTTTAGTGGTTTTGGCGTTTTATTCTTCTATTTTTTCTTTGATCTAGATCCCTGTTGGGCGAAGAGTTGTTTGGATTTGCTTTTTTTTTTTTAAGTGTGTGTTTATGTATATTTTACTATTCTGTGGTTACTTCCGGTATTAAAACGACTAAGAACTGACACATCGGTACAGGATCTAAGTGCATGAAATATTGCTTACAGTCAAATTTTACATGTCACGCCTCCTCCGTCTGTTCGTTAATGTATTTTACTGCTTAAGTCAAGCATCATTACGTTTCTACTATTTTGTGTGCTCAGTTTCTGATGTTTGGGCCGTCTGTTGCAGTTTTTTGACTTATCATAGCATTAAAGTCAGCGATTATAACCTTAAACTTTATATTTTTTTGGTTTTAGGCTGTCGTTAGATCTTCATAAAGTTGCTCTATGTGTTTGTTGGTTGATCTTGATGTAGGTGCGTATGTTTGTATGATCTGTATATTGTATCTCTTGTTTAATTAGAGCATAATATATATAACGTGGTCTGATAGCTTTGCTTTCTGTGGCGAGATGTTTTTTCTTACTGTTAAACAGGATCACTACTCTTCTGATATGATGATTTGTTTTGAAATTTTTGTCTAGATTTTGGTTGTTTTATTTCTATAATTAATTCCGTCGGTTTTTGCATTGATTTAAGTGCATGAAGTATTGCTTAGAGTCAAATGTTACGTGTCACGCCTTCTCTGTCTGTTCTTTAATGTATTTTACTGCTGTTCTTGGGGATAACAATTTGCTTTCTTTCTTTAGTAAGTCAAGCATCATTGATGTTTGGGACGTCTGTCTCAGTTTTTGGACCTATCTTAGCATTAAAGTCACCAATTATAACTTTAAACTTTTTTGGGTTTTAGCTGTTGTTAGATTTTCATAAGTTGCTTCATAATTGTTTGTTGGTGTTGATGTGGGTGCGTATGTTTGTATGATCTGATATAGCTTTGCTTTTTGTTTTATTTACTGTTTAGCAGGATTGCTTCTATACTAAATTTTTTTCCAGATTTTGGAAGCGTGCTCATCTTTTTGTCCCACTTGATGTTTTAGAGTTTATTTTCTAGACTTACTAGGTGCTCTTCAAGTCTTATTGTGCAAATGTTGTTAAGACTAAGATGTTTGCGTTTGTTTTCCTTTAGTTTCGAAGTTTTGTCTCTTCTAGAGTTCTAATGAATCCACTCCTAGTATTTGATTTTTTTGGTAGCACTTATATTTTAGAGACATTCTCCTGTCTGCCACCTGAGGAGGCGTTCGATGGGGGTCTAGAATTACATTTCTTTAATTTTCATTTTAATGTTAATGTTATACCGCCATGACTCGGTCGCCAAAGCCTCGTTTGTTATTTAGCAGCTGGCACCGCGTGCAGGAGATATTGACATTTAGGTCGGTTTTATTTGAGGTTTTTTGCCTACAAATATGTAATGTAATAATTTTTAAATCAGTAATACTTTACAATATACATTCGATTCATATAGTATTTGATGCAAAATATCTATTGTAATAATTAAAATAATTCATTTAAATTTATTGAAACAATTCGTGCTATATCGGAAATGTTCGGGTTGATTCAAAATGGCCGCTTTTTAAAATTAATATTAAATAGTTATTAGATGCGAATTCAATAAATATGTACTTTAATAATTAAAACAATTTATTTAACATGCATGAAATAACATAAAATAACAAGATGATGACAATAAATGTTGGAATTAGTAATGATTGGGAATATACAATTAAATTGATTGTACTATAATAAATAAATAAAACAATCATTTAAATTTATTAAAAGAATTTGTGCCATATCGGAATTGTTTGTGTTGATTTAAATGGCCGCTTTTTTAGATTATTATTAAATAAACATTAGATGCTGATTCCATATTTGCAGCACTTTTCAAGTTTGGTTTGCAAGCAACTAAAATTGTGTTTAAATGTAAGAAATGCAATCCAAACAATCTTTTAAACTTATTTATTGAAATAATTGATGCCATATCGGAAATGTTTGTGTTTATTTAAAACGGCAGCTTTTTGAAATGATTAGTAAATAATTATCAGATGCTAATTTCATAAAGAAGTTTGCACATATACATGCTACAAATTACGATCACTTTTAAATGTAGATTTACAAACATTGACTACTAACATTGTGTTTAAATGTAAGAAATGCAATAAAGACCATCTTTGAAATGATTCGTGCTATATTGGAAATGTTCGTATCGATTTAAAATGGTCACTTTTTGAAATTATTATTAGATGCGAATTCAATAAATAGACAATTTATTTAACATGCACGAAGTCAGATCAAATTTGTTTGTAAAACAAGATGAATTAGTAACGTTTGGGAATATACATTCAATTCATATAATATACGTCAATAAATATGTAATGTAAAAATTAAAACAATTTATTGAAAGAAGTCGTGCCATATCGGAAATGTTCGGGTCGATTTAAAATGTCCGCTTTTTAAAACAATTATAATAATTAAATCAATTCATTTAACAAGCATGAAATCACAAAAAAAAAAAAATTTGTAAAACAAGATGATGAACTGGTAAGGGTGTATACACTTAATTCCATATACTATGCATCAATAAATATGTTCTATACTAGTTAAAACAATTATTTAAATTTATTAAAAGAATTCGTACAACATCGGAAATGTTCGTGTCGATTTAAAATGGCCGCTTTTTTTAAATAATTATCAGATGCTAATTTCATAAAATTTGCACATACACATGCTAAAAATGACTAGCACTTTTCAAGTTCAATATTGATTTACAAACATTGACAACTAACATTGTGTAAGAATTGCAATTAAAACCTGTTTTACGTAATAATCACAAATTTGCCTAGAAGATCATTAAAACTTAACGACTACACACTGCACACGCTACAACTGAATGCATTTAGTAATTTTGAAATCAATTTTTCATGTTGTTTGTGCATTAAATTGTAAGTTTCCACATGATTAATTTATTATAGTGGAAGTATTAAAATATTATAAATAATATTTTTTGTCGTAGGTGTTCCGCAACTACTACTGTAAATTATAAACTATTACATTATCTTGCTCCTACTCAATATCGTTTAAAGCTATGCTATAAAGTTTAATGTTGGGTGATTTTTTGAATTATTGATCTGTCAATGAAACGCCCTGTATAATATTTTTCATCACCATGAACATGACTAAACAGCATGCGGCATCTTCTGCCACCCACGAAGGTACTTCTTCAAAAATTATGTACCACTTGAAACGCAAAGCTATTTCTTGTATTAATTAAAAGTTACATGCAAATTCGACAAGCTTATCTTAAAGTATTAGCAGTTCTTCAATATTATTAACATTGTAATTGGTGTAAATTTATTTATGTATTTGCATATATGTTTGCAATAATAATCAATTTTAGTATTGCAATAGTCTTACAATATTGATTGCATTTTATTGCATAATGATAAAACTTCTGCTCTCAAGCATGTCAATCAATAATTGTTGTACTTGAAAATATGATATTTACAAGTACTATTTGGTAATAATAAAATATTATATGTTGTACTAGATTGAAATTCATTACAAATTGATTAAAACAGTTGCAATGGAAATAAATGTAGAACATGATTTAATTAAATATTAATTAATTGACACAATTATTATTTTCCGAGTATTGCTTCTATTTTTGTTTAAATTTTACTTGTAAATGGTCAATTCTTTACAAACATTCCAGTAGAATTTGCATGTAGTTAATAATAATTATATAAAACTGGTTTAATTTTACTCATGCATCTGGACAAATTGTGCAATGTTAAATTGCAACATTTATTTTAATGTCTAATAAGCATCGTAAAATTTTTTGTACTACTTTAATCTGTACTTATTTTATTAAGATTGAATGATATATTTATCATTAAATATAGATTTAATTTATATCAGTTAACAGTTATATTTATTAAATTTATCCAACCAAGTGCGAGATGTTCTACAAGTATCTAGAATTCCTCGAAGGTTTTTTGCATAAATTGTAGATCTGTACTAAAGATCGTCAACGGCGAGTTTCTTTTGAACTTGATGGCCAACATAGCTGACAACCGGCGTTCCCAAACGACCTCTAGACGACCGATTTTTGAGCTATGTTTTAATGGAGTGAGAATTTTAATAAAGTGAGTTTTGCACTGATATCGTTCTAAACCCTTGAGAATTTTTATAATAAAAGGAAACTATATTTCGGTAAATGGATGCTAGTAATTTAGCACTTTTTTTTAGATCCATTTAATTTTTACAAAGAGCATTAGAATAAAAATTATCGCAAAAAGTTTTGAGACAAATTAAATAGATTTAATTTATTTTTTTGGTTTTTTGAGCGATTTTTAGTTAACAGTTTTTAAGTAAAAAATTTCTAATTGATGCTTTTTTCTGCCTATTTTTCATTAATTTAATGTAAATTGCGTTTTGTTTCTAGTTTATTATGATCACAGCGTTTTTCTGAGCGATTTTTGCTAAAGATTATATATTTTTTTATATTATTACAGCATTTCTGGGCGGGTTTTAAATTAGTTTTTGTGTTGCGCATTTGATCGATTCAGTGTTGTGAAGTTTTGTAATTAGTTTTATGTAAACTTGTGATTATTGCGTTTTTTGGGATTTCTTGAATATTTAATTTTTTGAGCGATTTTTGCTATATGTTATGTGTCTGTTTCGTGCTATTAGAGCGTTTTTGTGCAAGTTTTTATTGTTGATTGTTGATTAATTTGATGTAAAAATGCGTTTGTTGTCAGCGATTTTTTGGGCGTTTTGTAGTGTTTATTTGTTGACCAATTTTTGGATTTTTTTATTTTTTGAGCGATTTTTGCTATATGTTATGTGCTTGTTTCGTGGTATTAGAGCGTTTTTGTGCAAGTTTTTATTGTTGATTGTTGATTAATTTGATGTAAAAATGCGTTTGTTGTCAGCGATTTTTTGGGCGATTTTTAGTGTTTTTTATTTTTTGTGCAATTTTTTCTAAATATTATATATTTTTGTAATCTATTAGAGGCCGAATTTTAGGTTAATTTGCTGTGATGCTTTTGAGCTAAGTGATTGTTGATCAATATTATGCAATTAATGCTTTTTCTGAGCGATTTTTAGCAAATTATTTACTAGTAATGCATTTTCCGATTATTTGTTGTGAAATTTAATGCGAAAAATGTAATTTACATAAATGTTTGTTGCATAACATCTCTTGAGCAGTTCTTGAATGAAATATTTGAGATTGATTCACGTTTTTGACGGTTTTTTGATATTTTGATGTAAAAATGCGATTTTTCATGCATCACTTGTACATTTTTTAAATGAACTTGTGATTGATTATTGTTGAAAAATTGCGATTTGTATCATTTTTTGTTGAGACACTTCCGAGTTAAGCAATTTTTGTTTTATTTTTGCGATTAGTGCATTTTGAGCGATTTTTAACAAATTATTTTTATTAATGCATTTTTCGATTAGTTATTATAAAATTTGATGCAAAAAATGTAAACTTTTGTTGCGTGTAAGTTTTTTCCGTTTATTGAGCGATTTTTAATTTAGTTTGGTTTAGTATTTTTTTGAGCGATTTTTAAATTTTAAATTGCATCTTCTGAGCGATTTTTTAAAAAAATTTATACACAGCGTGTTGTATACTTAGATACAATACACTGCAATTACAAGAAAATAGTTTTTGTGGTTTTACGGCGTTTTTCTGGGCGATTTTAAATATTAGTTTAGTTGGTTGTGACGTGACGTCTTTGGCTGGTTAATTGGTGAGCGAAAGTTTACTATTGTTTTGTTAACACAATGGTCTGACCAGTTTAATACATCTCTTGAGCATTTTTGTATCAAATATTTGCGATTGATTTATTTTGTAAGCGATTTTTTGATTAATTTAAAAATGTTTTTTATACTGATTACAGCGAATTTCGGCGTTTTTGGATGTTTTAAGCGATTTAGAAAAAATGTAAAAATTCATTTTGTTTCTTGTGATCTGCATACTTAGTACGCCGTTCCTTTTTGGGAGAGGCAGTTGAGACATGTGTGTATGTTTGGATGCCTATATGAGGTAACGGGTGTATTTGGGAAGGCACTGACTTGATTGGTTAATGCATTTTTTGGGCAGTTTTTATACAGACAATATTGTTTGAATAAATATATGAAAAGTTTGTTTCCTGAGCGATTTTTAGTTTATTTTTTTGTTACGAATTGATTCTCTGCATTTTTTAATTTAATTTTTTGAGCGTTTTCTTTTCAATTTTATGTGAACGTAGAGTTTATATACATTTTTTTCTATGAATTAAGATATTAGACCATTCACTGAGCGATTTTTGTTAAAATAATGTTGTTAATTGCGTTTTTTGCAGGATTTTTTACTTTTGTGTTTTTTTTTGTAGAATTGTTGCATTTGTAAGTAGTTTTTGTCATATGTCATTTGAATTTGTTGAGCAATTTTAAGGTTCTAGTTTGATCTGGTTCGTGTTTTTTGAGCGATTTTTAAGACAAATTCAGTTCTCATTTTTAGTTTCTGCATTTTTTGCGCAATTTTTATTAAATGTTATATATTTGTTTCATACTAATAAAGCATTTCTAAGCCAATATTAGTTTAGTTGGATGTGACGTCTCTGGTTTTTGTTAAATGTTATGTATTTGTTTTATACTATTAAAGCTTTTCTGAGCGATTTTTAGTTTAATTGGTTGTGACGTTCTTGGATTGAGCGATTGTTTACTATTTTATGCGGTTGACACAATGGTTTGACTAGTTTAATACATCTCTTGAAATATTTGCGATTGATTTATTTTTTTAGCGATTTTTGATTAATTTGATCTAAAAATGTCTTCTATACTGACAGTTTTGTTTCTTGTGTACTCGTTCTTTTTTGGGGTAGGCACTTGAAGTGTAGTGCACACCGAGCCACAGAGAATAAATGTGTGTATGTTTGGTTGCCTATATGAGGTAACAGATTTATTTGGAAAGAACGCTACGCTTTGCATTACTTTGTTGGGGACACCCATCCAACTTGTAACCGCTCAGGCCGTGCTCAACTTTTGCTTTTAATCATACATGTTCTCTCTGCCGTACTTTTTATGTCGATGCAAATTGCTTTTATATTTGCACGTTTTTCAGCAACATTTATATCTTTTTTATTGTGTTTTTTTTACAGCTATTTTATATTTCTTCAGAAGTCATATGGCTTGTTTGAAGGAGTTGATGGGGGGTTGATCGGCTTATTTAGGTGACTTTTGAATCATATTGTGATTAAGGGCAATTTTTAGTTTTTGTAACTTTGAGCGTGTGTGTTATATATATCTATTGTACAATTAGAGCGTTTTTGGGCGAATTTTAGTTTACTTTAATAAATTTTTTGGCATATCCTAACAAAATATTTGCGATTAAAAATGTGAAAAACTTTTTTGATAAAGAATGCGTTCTCTGTGAGGTTTTTGACATATTTTATGTAATTAAAGCGATTTTTGATGAAAACTGAATATTCTTATCGAATTTTCTGTGATAAATACATTCTTTGAGTGATTTTCACGTTTGCTGAGCGATTTTTGGGTTTTTTTGTTAAATTTAATGCAATTTCTGAGAATTTTTTGATTGTCTATTTATGATACATGTGAAAAAGCTTTTTGATAAAAAATGCGTTCTTTGCGCAGTTTTTTTTAAATGTCTCTTTTTGTTAAATTTTTTGTGACGAATGCATTATTTGAGAGATTTTTACGTTTTCTGAGCGATTTTTATTTTTTTTTTGTTGTTTGAGTGTTATTTGCTTAATTTTTGTTACATTATTTACAATTAAAGGCACCTTTCTACTGATTTGATTGAGTGGTGCAGTTTTTATGTGACAATATTTCCTGAAGAAATATTTGATGCAGAGTTTATGAAAAGTTTTCTGAGCGATTTTTAGTTTGCATTTTTTAAATTAATTTTTTGAGCGTTTTCTTCTAAATTTTATGTGAACGTAGAATTTAAATACATTTTTTTCTGAGATTTAAGATATTATACCATTTACTGAGCGATTTTTGTTGAAATAATTCTAATTAAAGATTTTGTGTTTTTCGTAGAATTGTTGTATTTGTAAGTAGTTATTATCATATGTCATTAAGATTCGTTGAGAATATTAAGGTTCCAGTTTGATCTGATTCGTGTTTTTTGAGCGATTTTTAAGACAAATTTAGTTCTGAGCGATTTTTGTTGAATTTTTTGTCATTTTCTGAACGATTATACTTTTTACTATTATTATGCTACTAAAAATTGTCGGAAAATGCGTTTTTAACGCTTTTAAATTTTGAAATTGCGCTTTTTATTCAATTTTTTTAGTTAGAATATTTTCTGAGCGATTTTCAGATTAATTTGTTGAATATTGTTAAGACAGTTTTTTTGAGCTTTTTCATTTGCGATTTTTGGTTGACATTTAGTTTAATTTTAAAGAATTTTGTGCGATTTTTCTTTTAATGCGATCTATTTGTGTGAATATAAGATTTATTATTATTTGTGTGGTAACGCTAGTTGGCTTTATTAATCACTTCTCTATATGTTTATAAATGTAGTCACGTCTTCTAGTCAATTTTTAAGAACTGGTTTTAAATCTACTTCAATATTCGCACGAACTGATGCTAAATCAGCTACTGTTTATAAATATGTTAGACGAAATCCACATAGTTGCGAGACTGTGGTCAATAGTTTCTCAGAATTAATACAAATGGATGTATAGTAGATTAATCAATTCAATCAATATGGATACGTGTCTTATTTTAATATTAAAATTGCTGGGAGTAGTCAAAATTATGAAACAATGCGAGTACAATTTTGAACACAATGTGAAACTCGGTTTATCGCTATTTTTGGCGAATTCATTAGAATATTTTAAAACAAGGTTCATGCCAATTTAATTTGTTGCTTTATAATTGAAGTTAATTTGCTAATTATATTAATTTAATAGATTAAAACATGGTATTTCCATTTGTTTGTAAAATGGTTTAATTAATATAATTTTGGTGCAAAATAAGCTTAATTGGATGACCAGACGTAGTTGTTTTAATGGTTGGAATGAAAGAATTGATTTATCAATCAGTGAAGGTATAAAATAGGTTGATTACGTGTTATGGCCAACATATGAGGTGATTATCGGAAATAAATAATGTAACATAAGTGGAACAAAGGGATTTTGATGGCTAGACACGTGTAAAGGGGTTGGATGTTGTTGAATTATCCCCTTTTGTAGTTAATGCATTGTATTAGATTCATAAATGGTGGTGTGGTGTTAAGGTAAATGTATGTTTGAAGAGAGTGCCCTTCCATATCGATTTAAATAGATTTTGACTAAATATGTTGCGCCCCCCCATATTCAGAAAAATATATAATATAATTTATTTCCGGCCTTCTACCACGTGCACGTAATAGTGTAATTATTAAAACACAGTTGTCCGTTGCTTACCTGCTCGGAGCAGAGCAGCGTTTACCATACCTTGCCTTCAGTCAGTCGTTAGGTTTTTGTGCGCGGAGAATGTTGTGCGCTCTGTGCCGCTGCTCCTCATGTGAAAGTGACAAAAAATTTATTTGCGATGATAGTTTTATACATTATTAGTGCTTTCATTGTGTGAACCAATATTCGGATTTAGTGATTCATTTTTTTTATGGTAAATTATTTAAAAAAATTATTATCAACCCACAATTGCATAAATTATTAATTTTATAGTTACGAACAAACTATAAACTCAAATTTAATCAGTTTGTAACAAAATTTACCTCTCAACATTTAAAATTTTAAAAGCAGCAGGTACCATCCCTAATTCTTAAACCAGTTTAGTTCCCAAAAATGCTAATTCTCTCTTGAAGGGATCATACTAGGAATTGGTTTATTATTTATTAAATCTTTACTATTATTCTCTACTGTATTCCAATCGAATAGCCCACATTTTATAAGAGCTCTTAATTGGATTTTACTGTTATCATTAGAAGCATTCTACTGGTAGTCGATTAAATAGTTTCAATCTTCTACAATAGAGAAGTTAATAATTAGCACAGTAAATATAAAACCAGTAAACATATTCAAGGTTTTTACAATTAATTTTATTACAATAATTAAACGACCCAGTTTTTTATTTTATTTTAATTTAATTTAATTCAAAATAAATAATTATATGTCACGGAATGTTTCTTTTCTAAAGGGTTAAGCGGTATGAAAATAAGGGGTAGTAGTAGCCGGGGTCAATGAATCGTCTATTGTTGTTGGTATAACATCCCCTTAGTTGCATGCTACAAGTTTCTTTCATTTGAGAAACTTGTTGTTTACGAACTGAGTGCAAATCTGATATTGATTATTTTTATCGGTAATCTTATCTGTATTTAGGTCGTATCAGTTAATTTGGAAAATGTATTGCGTGCACTAGAAGTATTTAATTAAATTTAGTTCTATCTTTGATATATTATCGTAAAGTTTGAAGTAATGACGCTCAATATTTATTGTTTGACTTTTGTAAGTTATTTTTTATTTATTTTAATTTGCTCAAATTAGTAAATTATAAAAAGCATTTTTTGGGCGTTAATAAATTTCAATTATGTTTTATTTGGGCCGGTTTTGGATTTCCCTTTTGCAGAACAGCTGCTCTTGAAAATTACTATTAAGCAATTTTAATATAATATGTATACAATTCTATAGGGAGCAAATGTTTGTATCAATTTTCGAATACTCTAACATATGTTTGTATACAACTCTATAGTAGTGCATATGTTTATATTAATTTTGGAACATTCTTGATTAAATTATAAAGATTTTGAGAATAAAATGAATATTATTATTTATTTTGACACTCTTGCCTTGAATGTTTTTTTTCTGAATTTTCTTAATCTGAGCTAGACAATTTTCTAATACCACACCCGCATTGTAATTAGTTACAAGTTAAGATATTATTAAGACGCTAGGTTTGAAATCATCCCCCGTTCTATTTAAGATTATATAAAGCTTTTTCTTCTCATAGTGGCACGTCTGGCAACTCTGCTTTGTTTTGTTACTGTAGTATAGTGTCTTTACGACATAAGATTAAATTATTAGAGGGAGCGGGTGGCAATTATGTTTGTATTACATATACCTGGAAGCTATTTAACCCGAGTAGTATTCAAGGGTGAAAATATTGTATATTTATATAATATTCTTACCTTTGAATATTGAGGTGTTAAATAGCTTCCAGGTATATAATACCAACGCCTCTCCTGAGGCGGTTGATAATAAAATAATCCGCTGAGATAATTTAAGCTCATGTCGTAAAGATACTATATTCCTTATAAAATCCGTTCATTTTTGTCAAGGAACTGCTTTGAGTTCTTCTTTAGTTAGCTTGTGCTTGTCTAAGAAGACTATGTTGCGTATTGTATGCTTTGCACTTACTCAGCGGATGTGGAGTTTTTTGTTTTTTAAACGTCTGTGTTATAAGGGATGGATTCTGTGCGTGCCTTTACCTTTGCAATTTTATTTGGGCTGCTCATTTGCGTTACCTCTGTTTGGCTAGTATGTGATGGTTCCTTTTAGGTTAGTATAGGTCAAGTCCACAGGTTATTACCTATAGTACCGCTTGGCTGTCGGACATGCTGGTTATCGGTTTGTTGAAATGTTGTTCTGACGCGATCATATTTATAGTGCATCGTGTCATGTGAAGTTTTTTGTTCTCTAAATATTTGCGTCATAAGGATTGGATTTTGTGCATGTGTTCAGACTACATTCTAAACCTTTTGCAGTGTTGTTTGGTTTATCTACATTACCACTAAGTGGTTTTGTTGCCTCAGTTTAGGTCAAGTCAGGTGCACAAGTAGCTATCCAGCTAGCCAGAGAAGTGCCTTTTCTTTGATCTCTACTGCTGTAACAAAAGATAGTTTTATCAAAATTTCTGATGTATAGCCAGTTTGCAGGATTTTCCTGATTTATATACACATAGCTGTTGCTGCAGAGGCCTTTAGTTTCTTATCTCGTATATACCTGTCAACTATTTATTTTTTAAATTTTGGCACTAAATATGTCAAACTGGTCGATCTGTAAGATCTAGCTAGGGCCAAAATGCTACTTTATCTACTTTTGAGCTGCTCAGTATGTGTGGAAGTGATAGGTTAGCTTTGAGCTCAGATCAGCAAGCTTCTTTGTAACATGGTGAGGTAAACCAAATCAGCTCCTGATGTCTTAAATGTACCAAACGTGCTGATTTTTCATTCTAAGCTTTCTAGATTTATTTTGGCGATTGCTTTTTTTTTGGTTAGGCACTTTAAGATCTTTGTTATGAGCGTATGCAAACGTAGAGCTTGGGAGCATGAGTAGCTCTTGTTGGGTTCCTTTGACCTATATTGTGAAATCTTCTTTTATCAGCAAGGATCCAATATTTGCAATACGATTTTTGCTCAACGTCTTAGGAGATGGGTTTGTTTTGGACGCGCTTTACCAAAAGATTTTTTTTGCTAATTTGCTAAGAGGTTAGTTCAATATGAGGCCTAATTGTGGTATGTGTGAGAGTGCTAGGCTAGCTTTGAGCATCTTACATATTGGTCTTCTCAGAACATCAAGGTTTTTTTGTTACATGATGATAAAGCCTTGAATGGTGGTAAACGTGCTGATTTTTTATTCTAAGCTGTCTAGATTCACTACCACGTTTGCTCTTGCCAAGTCTGTTTTGTAGGCTCTTCAAGGTCTCAGTTAGGACTTTTTGTCAACTGGGATGGGAGTCTGAGTCAGTGATAATGTGTCTAATCATTACAGTATATAACTATCTGGTTATGGGGTCTAAGTCTCAAGTTGTTTTAATTGATTCCAGATATAATGCCAACTTTTCTAGTTTGTCTAGTTTGGTTATCATACTCTTAAGAGTAGTTTTTTACCCCATACGTGATGATGGGTCTAATCATCACAGTAAATAACTATCTGGTCATATCGGGTCTAAGTCTCAAGTTGGCCCAAACATGGATTTGGATGTAAAAACTACCCTGATGGTCTTTGTAGTCTCATTTTTTACACGAATATGGAAAGTTTGGTTTGGTATCAAGTCTCGTTTCTCAGTATTGTACTTCTTTAATTATCGGGAAAGTAGCTTTATACATTTTTAGATTTTTTAAGTTTTTACTGTTTTGTAGTTTTGTGTAAAAGGGATTATGACCGTGTTGTTTGGATTTACTGTTAGTATTCACTATTCTACACTGTAGTGCGTTCTGCAGCATGTTAGGTATAGTTGCTCCAAACTTTTCGCTTATTAGGAGGTAAGATCATTGTAGTTTACTAAATTTACCTTGCCTCTGTCATTTTTTGTTAGACAACTAAAGGTTTCTTTCTTTAGGACTTTTTACCAACGTAGAGTTTATAAGTCTGATTAGCTCTTGTTGGGTTCTTTTGACCTATATTGTGTAACTGCCATCATTAGCATGGATTTATTTTTTGTTAAGCGTTTTTTGCTTTACAATATCTTTTTTACGAGTTATTTGCTGTGAGGCTAGTTCTATATGAGGCCCAGTCATGGTATCATGGTATGTGTGAAAGTATTAGGCTAGCTCTGATTATCTCACACACAGGTCTCTTCAGAGCAGTTAGATTTTGTGTAACATGATTGGCTAAGGCCTGATAACTTTTGACGCCTTGAATGATTTAAATGTGCCAATTTCTTCCTAAGTAGTCTAGATTTACTATGATTTTTGCTTTTGCACAAGTTTCCTTTGAAATCACTTCTTTTTTATTAGGAGCTTTTGTCAACGTAGATTCTAGGAGTGTGTGTATTTTTTGCAGAGGTTTTTGAGTGTAATCTTTTTGGAAGGAACGTTGGATCGTCCTGGACGCCTTCCAGCCTTCTGCTTCATTAGGAGCTTTTGTCAATGTAGAGCTTGGGAGTCTTGAGTATCTCTTGAGTTTTTTTGATTGTTTATAGCATTATTATATGCTGGTTCTATATGAGGTGGTGGGTGTGAAAGTGCTAAGTTAATTCTGGGGATCTCATCTAAAGATTGTCTCGGAGTAGCAATTTTTGTTGATAGGATTAAACCTAGGCAGCTGTTGGCGCCTTGAATGGTTTAAACGTGCCGGTCTTTTATTCTAAGCTGTTTTAATTCACTTTGGCCATTGTTTTTGGTAAGACCATTTTGTTTGGTACTTTATGAGTTTTTTTGGTTGTATTGTCTTCTTTTCTCAGCAGGAATCTAGTATTTGCGATCTTTACTTAGCGCTTTTTGGAGGCATATTCAAACAATATGGTTTTGTTTTGGACGCTTTCACAATATTCCGGAGTCTCTTTTGCTTTTTTTATAGCATTGTTATATGCTGTAAGGCTGGTTCTATGTGAGGCCAAGTTATCGTTTTTCTTGGCGTTGATAAACAGTTTTTGGTCTGCTGCTAAGCTTTCTAACCACCAACAAGATTACTTGGTGTTCTGGTATCTTCATGGAGTTAACAAAAGCTCTTAACTTGATCCCGCTGTTGCCTTTTGGACGGCTTCAAATTAACTAACTAAAATTTTGTTAAACATATTTAGTTAATTTTGTTTGGGTTTATGAGCTTAACCATCTAGACCTAGACACAATAGTAAGGACTTTAAAATTACTGAGAAGAAGGCCTAAAATTATAATATCTCTAGTTTGTGTCTTGTTTTTGCTATTTTTGGAGAGTTCTCGGTTTGACTAACTACTATTGTATTAAACAAATCTTACTTAATTTTTTATGGGTATAACTTAACTATTCATCTAGATCTAGACACAATAGTAGGGACTTTAAAATAACTGAAAAGAAGGCCTAAAATGATCCAGGTTATGCCTTTTTAGGAATGTGCTATGAAGCATTGAAAACAAAAATCACAACGGAAATGTAACAACAAATAGAAATAAAGATTCAAAAAAGGTTCAAAATGCATACTAAGGCCTAAGAAGTTTGCAGCAAAGACAAACAAAACAACTTTTAACATAATCTAGCATTTAAATGGCGTTTTGGAGAAAGCTCAAAATTGATCAAAATTTGTTTAATGCGTTCTAAATTTTTTTTTTTTATAACTTATAAATAAATGAAGTGGTAAAGATGTTGTAGAAGAAATTTTTTGCCTGGTGGTAGGCTGCTGTGATTTTTGGACTTTGGCTGTCAGTTTAATATAATTTAGCCTTAGGTTTGGAAAATATGTGTGTAGTGTTGGTTAGAGAGTTATTATTATGGTTCAACTTTTGTTTTTTGTTGTTGCAATTGAGATACGTTAGTCTGAGTCGATATCTTGTTTCTATACACTCGGTATGATGAGTTTATTTATAATTAAGATGTTGCCTGGACTTGCTAGGTGGTCACATTACCTCTGCAAATGATACGTTAGTCTGAGGAGTTTATACCTGTTCACTTAGATCTGTTTGTAATTATATCTGATTAGAGGACATGTTTTTATTGGTTTTGATTAGGTGTTGATCAATTCTATAAGTAACTCATAGAAGATTTTAAAATATACCTAGCCCATAGGTATAATAGATTTAATGGCACTCTTTGGTGCTAGGTATACTAAAATAGGTGATTAGTTTGATTAATTTATATTTAAAATTTTTGTCTCTATAACGCTTACAGGGAATTAGTATAAAATAGTAAAGCAGTTTTACTTCTAAGAAGGGTCTAGTCTTGTCGAATTTAGCATTTGTTTTAATAGATTATAGTTACAATGACGGGACGAGAGTGACGTAGTACTTTAGTGCGAGGACTACTACGCTGACAGTCTGGGTTTGATTCTTAGTTACTGTAATAGCTAATTCTTTGTTTATTCTTAAACGCATTGTTGTCAAACTGCAACAGATGTTTTAGGACAGTTAAGGTTTTTTTTTTAATTAAACATTCTGTTAGAGTGTGTTACTGGTTTAATTATCTTTGGGGGCGATTTAGTGCTTTAGAATATTTTTGATGGATGGTTTTGATTTGAAAGATAACTGTGGACATTAGACCTGACGGCTTTAGACTTTGTTGACTGTGGACTCATGTTTGCGTTTATAGATTTCTTGTTGACTGTGGACGTTAGATTTCTGTTCACTGTGGATAATAGACTTTTGTTTGACTGTTTTAGAATTCTTGTTGACTGTGCTGGTTTAACATTAATCATATTTTTAGGCTGATATGTCAAAAATCTAAAAAAGGATTATGCTCCTGTTGACGGTTTTGGATTTTTTGTTGACTGTGGGCATTAGATTCTCTTTCAATGCTTCAATCCATAGAACGCTTTGAATTGGTTTAGATTTTGGCAAAATAAGGTTTATCTTGGTGTTGATGATAGATGAGCAGTACTTAAGGTCTTGGAAGAAAATCTCATACGTATCAAAATTTTCTGAAATTTTCTGAAATTTTTCAACATTTTTCTATTGAAGATAAAGACCAGAAGAACTTTAAAGTTGCAAAGATGAAGATGAGATGCTGCTCCACTCAGATGCTGTATGCATTAATTTAGTTTTTATCAAAATACTAGAAGCAGCTTTACTCAGATGCTGTCTGAGTTAATAAAGTTTTTAGCAAAAACAGTAAATAGTGGAGACTGTAAAATGGTTCAAAAGAAAGCCATCAAAATCTAAGTGGAGATATTTAAAATATGCATATTGCGTTCCTAAAATATGGTTTAGACCAACAGTAAATAGTAAAGACTTCAAAATGGAGTACAAGGAAGCCTAAATTTAAATGTTCAAAATATGTAAGCGTTTTCTAAAATAGCTTTTAAATGCCCGTTCTTGAATCCGTTTTAGTTTTAGAAAAATACGGTATAGATACTTATAGGCTTAAAGCTTGCCCAAATTTATCAAAATTTTATCCAAATTTATTAAAATTAGTATTTTGTGTTCTAAAAATATTCTTCTCTAACTATTGATGATAAATACTAAAATATAGGAAAAGAAATAGTAAAAACTTTAAAATTGTAAAGATGAGGACTTAAAATTGGTATGAGGCCTAAGCTGCTCAATTAAGATACTTTACGAATGAATGTAGATCTGGAAACACAATTGCGTTGAAATGCTTCTAAAAAGTGCTACGTCGAGATCCTTCAATGGGCTTGCGTTGCATTATCTCATGTATTGTAATTGCGCAAAACAAACACTCACGCTCGAATGTTTACTCAAGCTTGATCTACTTTTTAGCAGCGTTTTGACGCGATGTGTGTTTCAGCTATCAAATCTAAGTGAAGAACTTTAATACTATTAATAATAGGGACATAAATAATGGCAAAATAGTAAACAAATTTCAAAGAAACGAGCCTAAAATTATAAATCTGAACTCTGAACCCCTTTCGTTCTCTTTTCACATTGCGTCTAACCTCCACCATTGACACTTCTTAGATCTATTGAGCAGTGATGTGAATATTAAACTAGATATGAAAATCATTATCAACTGATATTACAATATGTAAAAATGTGTCCTACTTTCAACAAACCTAGTAACAATTTAACTAAACAAATGTCGAACCTAAACTGTAATTAATTGGTATATCGACTCGGTTAACAGATCACACCATTAAAAATTAACATAATTAATTCATGAAAAAAAACATCAAAACAATTCTAAAAATATCCTAATCTATAATTCATGCATGAGGTCCAATTACATTCGCAAACAAGTATATGTAATTTATTCAGTGAAAATATTATAGTTTTATTGGATAATTAAAAAATGTATATATACATAATAAAGGAACTTCAATATGTCCACAGCTTTCAAACAAAACTTATAGCATCTATTAAAATGTAAATTATATTAAATAATAGAGTGAAATATTTTGGAAAGTCGTGCTAATTAGGTCTGATAATATATTCACCTGTTCGTTATTTGTTTGTTTCATGTAGCAGGATATTGTTTTATTTTATTTTTTGTTATGTAATTGTTATGGGGCGCCTACTCTTCCAATTTAATATTCAATTGTCCGCCAGATATTAATATAATCATTTTAAATTAATATGAATAGTATTTCCTTTGTTTCAACTTGTATGTTGTTGGGTTTTATAGATATTGTTGCTTTTACTATTAATAAAAGTAATTATAGGCAACAAGTAAGTTGGTTGTTAATTGTTTTGACAGATGTTGTGAAGTGAAAATGAGTATATGCAAATAGTATCATAGTTGCATGGTTAATATAGTTTGGCGACAATGTCAGTTTTACAAATAATTGGATAGTTTATTTATTGTTTTACCAATACATTTAGCAAGTATTAACTATATTTTGTCAGTCATTTAGTCAAATTAGTCGCAAGTAAAAAAGTACTTAAAAACTTACATCTGTAGAAGGCTCTAGTTGAGCTGAAACTAGTAATGTATTTGTAAAAATTAAGGCAAATGTAGATTAATTTTGCTTAGTTTTGCAATTTCTGATTATTTAACTTTTATAAATGATGTATTTTATGTGAATCGCTTCTTCACTCAGTGTGAGACACATTAGTGTTTCAGGGTATGCACTCTTCATCAATGTGTCTAGCATTTTACTAGCCAGAGAAACAATTTGCATAAAATGATGACTAAAGCGAATTGATCATTTAATTTAATAAATGAAGTATTTTATGTAAATTGCCTTTCCAACCAGTGTGAAACACACATCTAGTGTTTCGGGGTATGCACCTTTCATCGGTATGCTTAGTATCTCACTAGTCACACGTGTTTTCTGTTTGTATAAAAGTTTAACTGTTTAATCTCTTTATTTTATTTTTTGTGATTTGGGTACATGGAAGCGCATGATTTGTGAAAGGTGACTCAACCGTGTCGACATGAGTACTAAAGGAGAGTTTAAGCAATACCAGGTGACTACTGGTCTTCATTTGTATAGCGTTGGCCTTTCAGCGGCAGTAGCGTAACTTACTATATAGTAAGATAGGTATGTCGATCTTTAAGTGCATGGCATACTCTATGCATTTTTTTCCAAGCCCACTGGCTCACGATTAAGCTCTGTAGTAGGACGAACACAGTGGCGTAGCTATCTGTAAGTAAGGGTCTGCAATGCCAATCTGACCGTTTTTATTCCTAAAACCGTTCCTAAGGGACTCTTCTCAATGTTTTGCGGTGGGACTATCTCAGCTACGCCATTGGGTATTTGTATAGTAGAAGGATCTACTTGTCTTACTCAGCAAGTCGAGATAACCTGGGATTTGGGTAAACATTTGTTGTTCAGATCTCAGTTGGGTGTTACGAGGGTCCTACTTCTAAATGATTCTATTAAGTTGTATCAAATTTGATGCTTAAATACTTATAGTCTATGGAATTGAAGTGCCGCAAATAATGCTTTCATACGGAGTTAGCGAATGCTGTCTGGGGAAGAGTTTTACTCTTCTCAAGGTTTTTCATTACTTTCCAGTTTTTTAGCCAGATTTCAAATATCTTATCACAAGCTTGTAGCTTTACTTATGACTTTTTGGTGCCTTGAAGCGTACAACAATACCGTATCGTTAGCGTACTGAACTATTTTAATCTTGGTCTGATAGTTGAAGAGCATCTGAGATATAACTGATCTTTGAGGGACCTCTGCCGTTATTTGGCTGAGGGTAGACTTAGGAGCTTAAACAACTTTACGGTCAGTGTCTTTTTATGACGTTTTATTAGTCTTGGAAGGAGTAAAGACAATAAAACCCAGGATGGCACTAGGCCCAAACAACACAGATAGAGTTTTTAAAGCTTTTTGACGAAAGCATAAGCATACAGTGGAGAATAAGCCTAATGGGCCTTCTCCTAAAGATTACTTTGAGAAACAAGTAATCTCTTTTTTCTTTTTTTTTTCTTCTTTTTTTTTCTTCTTCTTTTTTTTGCTTTTTCATTTTTTTTCTTCTTTTAGCCATCTGGAGTTTATCTTTGGACTAGGCCTCTTCTATATCTTTCCACAAATCACGGTTTTGTGCCGTTCTAATCCATCCAAATTTAGCATTCCTCTTAATGTCGTCGCCTTATCTCATTTTCCGTCTATCTGGCTTGCGTTAAGACCAGTGAACTTCCACTTCAGCATTGCTACTACCCGGATAGCATCAGTCACTTTGGTCTTTTTTCTAATGAGAACGTAGGTTAGTTTATTAAATGCTGCTCAGCCAAGTCTTGTCCTTAGTAGTACATTGGCTTTTTGATTTTTGTTTATCGGTTTGATAACATAACATTACCAATCAAATTTAGGGCTAAACCCAAATCACCAACTCAATTTGGGGTAAGAAACTTGAAGCACTATTCAGCGTACAAGTAGTCTTTCAAAGATGTTAAACGCTAACTTTTACGTTTGCTTTATTGACTACCAAAAAACGTTCAACTGAGTTCAACATCGAGAAAGTATAGACATTCTTAACGAAGCAGTGTTAGATGGAAAAGACCTAAAAACCATCACTGACCTTTACTAAGTTAGACTGCATCTGTGAGACTGGAAGAAAGAGGCACAAACAAAATTAGAAGAGGCGTAAAGCAAGGGCGTATATGGTTACTACTCTTTAACCATACACAGAATCAATTTTGAAACAGGTTTTAGAAAAAATGAAACAGTAATTCTGATAATTGGAGAGACTAAACAACATACAAAGAATTTCTTGTAAACCAAATAAAAACTTGCAACCAAACATAAAGACAATGAAACCAAGTTTGTGGTCATAAGCAAATTGAACATACAAAACTGTAACAAAGGAACCTATCAAACGATTGAGCACGTATTGCCATTTATAGTTTTTTGGGTTGTTATGGCCAAAAAAATTGAACTAACGAACGAATGACACACATCTAGACAACAACATCAAAGACCAATGAAATCACTTGCAAGAATGATTTCTAAAATTTATAAGCTTATAGATTCTTGCGCACTCATGGACACTCACTGATGCAAGAAACCAAAAACTGGATGCTTTTGAGATTTGGCTATATTAAAGAATTTTTAGGTGTTGTGGACAAACAGAATTGCAAATGAAGCCATCAACGTCAAAGCATCAAATCTTCAACACATTATGTGGAACGAAAATAGACATTTTGCAAAATTGCAAGACAAACTGCTGGGAGAAAGAAGTATAGGAAGAAGATCCATTTTTTGGCTCAAAAACCTTATGACTTGGTTTTTAATGACCACAAAATTATTTAGAGCTGCAGTTAACAAAATAGATGGGAGTTCCAAGCAGAAGTTTTGGACTAAATCTAAAGCGGTGGAATTTTAGGAGTTTGCTATGGAGCCAAATCTTTTTTAAAGGTTTTCTTAACATTGTAGGAGTTAGCATTAGGTTTGTTAAGTACAAAAACCAGTCTTGGTTCTTAATGATTACCTCAAAAATATTCAGAGCTGCAGCTAACAAATGTATTTTTTGGCAAAAGTTTTGTTTGGCCTTAGGCACACATTTTTTGTGAACGGTTTTTTGGCTATCGAAAAAACAAATCTGCATGATTTGATTTTTGATTTGCTTATTCTTGCTTTTTGGGTCTTGCAAAGGTAGTGATGGCTTACTTCCATGCTCTGGCGCTTGGGTTTTGGGCTTCAGAAACCTTTCCCTTTGCATGTTCTTTTGGTTCTGCGAAAGGTTTTTTAGAACCATTTTTGCGCAGATTTTTTTACTTTCAAGTCATTGGTCAAAATATGGTGTGAGTCAAATTCAACTTTTTTCCGATCATTCTGACAGTCAACTTCAAAAGTTTGAACTAGACTGCACACCTACCCGCCCAAGAGTTTGTTTTTAAAAAGTGATATCTAATCTTTTGATGACTAATACTTAGGCGGGTAGGTAAAACACTCTAGATTATGATTACCATTGAGTAGTTTGAATTGGATTGCTTACTCACTCGCCCAAGTGTTTGTTGTCAAAGAATTGGAAGTTTTATCTCTTTGTTAGAAGTCTTTTTCTCTAAAATGAGGAGAAACTTCCAATTTCTTGAAAACAAATTTTCAGGTTGTTGGGTGTGCATTCTACTTCAAACTACTTGATGGTAAATATAATATGGAGTAACCCACTCGCCCGCACAAAGTGTTAAACATCAAGAGATTGGACATCGTCTCATGCAGAGAAAAAAATCTTTTAAATGTTTAATAACAAACACTTGGGCGAGTGGGTAGGTTACTCGAGAAAGCGTTTATTATTAAAGAATTTGAAGTTTCTTCTTTTTGCAAACGTGAGAAGCCTCTTTGTGCACGAAGAAAGGGGGATATCTAATATTTTGCTGCCCTACAATTGTGCGAGTGGATAAATCACTCTATATATTACGATTACTAGCAAGTGGTATGAACTGGAGTGCTCCTTCACTCTCCCAAGTGTTTGTTATCAAAGAATTTGAAGTTTATCCTCTTTACTACTTAGAAGTCTCTTTGTCAAAAAAGGAAGAGGTGATCTAATCTTCTAATCTTTCGATGACCAACAACAATAACAACAACTTGGGCTTGGGATTGGTTGGATCTTTTCAGATCATGATTACCAGCCAATAGTTTGAAGTGAAGAACCTAACTTAACCTAACTCGCCCGAGTGTTTTGTTATTGAAGAATTGAAAAAAAAATTTTTTTGCAATTCTGAGAAGTTTTTTGTAGCGAAGGAGGAGGTGATATCCAATGTTTTGCTGACCAACACTTGGGCGTGTGGGTGGATTACTTCATATTATGATTACCAGCGAGTAATATAAACTGAAGTGCAAATTCACCCACCCAAGTGTATTATTAAAAACTTAGAATATTATTTTTTCTGCATGTGTTAGAAGTTTCTTAGTCAGAGGAAAAGAAAGTGATTTCCAATCTCTTGATGATCACTCCCGGTTATTATTATCATCAAATAGTTTGAACTGGATTGCCCACCTACTTTTCCAAATTTTTGTTATCAAAGAATTGGAAGTTTCTTTATTTGCAAGCGTTAGAAGTTTTTTTGTTCACGAAGGAAGAGGTGTTATACAATCTTTTGCTGTCCAACACTTGGGCGGGCAGGTGGGTCACTGTAGATTATGATTAAAAGTTTCTTATTCAGAGCTCTTGTCAACAAAGTAGATACGAACTGAATGAATAGGCTATGGTGCCAAACTTTGTCAAATTTTTCTAGATATTGGAGAAGATAGCACCAGACTTGTTTTGTGCAAAAACCAGTTCATTCTGATTTTATTAGTATCTCTGGTTAGTTGATGGCTTGCTTAGGCCATGACTTGGCTACAGGTTTTTGGTCACTGCGCGGTTTTGGATTCTGTCTAGGAGGATCATTGTTTCTGGCATCTTTCTTAAGGCAGTTATTTTGTGGAGAATGTTTTCAATATTTGGTATTGAAATGACGGAAAGTACGAAGGTTGCATTTGTAATGTTTGTGAGAGAAGTATTTCAAGCCTTTGTTTGGAATTCAGTTGGAACCCAGGCGCAGATTTAGATTTGAGATTCTGATCATATCTTCTACTCTAGATGGACAATCAGATTTGAAAGAAGTGGGACAATGTCAGTGTGCTGCAGACATCGACTTATCTCGTTGTGGATCTTGTAAAATGGTTTAGTCTAGACCGGCGTGCACTGGAGACATGATTCAGTCTTTCTTTTCAAAGTATCTTTAAGGGCTTTTTGATTTGAATTATTCAAGTCTGGATTGATATCATAGATTAGCACGCATTGGAGTTTAAGGCAAAAGCTTTAGTGTTTCTTTCTAAAGTATCTTTAATCTTTTTTTACACTTATTATATTGTAGATGTACGATTAAATTGAAGAAGTAGTTGAGTTGTGGTTCTTCCAACATGGTCCAAGTCACATCATAAACCAGCATGCAATGGAGTTCAAAGTGAATGCTTGAGTTTTGCCTTCTAAAGCATTTTCAAAGTTTTTTTGAAGGAGGCGGCTTATGCTTATTTTACCGCAGATGCACGAGGTGGAGCAGTATCAGTGCGCTGCAGACGTTTTTTGATCTCTTTCCAACAACGGCAATATTTCGATGTGGAAGTCGTTTCCTTTGCAAGGCAATGGCAAACCAGCGAAGTATCTGCCAAGTAATGTTTTAGTGGTGTGGTTCGGTTTCCACATTAAACTGCAGGTCCCGCATGTTTGTGTAGAACTATCAATTGCACAACACAAACATACGCTTATAGCGAGCACTGCAGTAAAAAAGCTACGCCACTGTGCGGGGGCCACATTTATTCGAAGTCTTAAAATGATTTCGACGATCTGTATAGTTTTTTTTTTAATTGGTTTATCTAACCTTAAAAAAACAATTCAGTTTTAATAAACAGAAGATTATAATCTAATGTCTCAAAATTGTCTAACCTAACCTAAAATTTAATTCAGTTTTCCTAAAGCTTGTCTTACACAGGTCAATGTAAACTCTCCCGATTTTGCCCGATCCAATTCGGGTAGGCATAATGTAAATCAACCTTAACCCTCACTAAATTAATTTTAAATAATATATTATTAGAATCCAAAAACAGATTTAGAAAATCATTAAGAAAATGAAGGTCTAACTCATTAATTATAATTGGAATACAAGTTTAAAATCTGGAAATCATAAATCACAAAACATTAATTACAACAATGACTTAACTAATTGACTATAAAAAAAAATAGATAGAATTTATAAAAGTGCGATAAAAATGATTTCGCGGAACACATAAATCACACACGGTGAGATTGAAATTTCTAAATTTATCTTCCGTAGGCTGTTGACTCATGTTTTTTTTTGCTGAAAAAATCAAACCAAACAAATCAATATTAATAACTCTATTTCCTCATGATTTATAGCTTAATACGCAGACACGCTTTATTTATAAAAAAGAATAAGAAAACATGATACTATTTTTAAAAGCGTACGCGTGTTTACATTTTTCGGTCATAAATAATAGTAATTTTATTTTGGTTGTAAAATAAATATTTCGGTTTTATTGCCAGTAGTTTGTTTTGCACATTTTCTATTATGATGAATGATGTAAGAAACGATCAATGCAATTGCGTGTCTCCAACTTTTTAAATAATTATGCATATTTACTGCTTAACATGAAAATAATAAGTTGCTTTTATTTCGTGGGGACTTAATGTCTTCCTGGTTAGTTATTGATTATAAACATAGCCTAGATTTTTTTATTTTAAGCTAGTTTCTGAGAATTTATCGTTAGTTAAACTTGTCATTAATTTAATTAAGAATTATCCGATGATTTATTAAAGGGTTGTTTTTATATATTAATTTAATATCTGTAATTAACTGTTGAAAGTTCATTGAACGTAATTATAAACGTATTAAATTCACATATTAGGTCAATCCATTAGTGTTTTAAATTAAGCGTAATAATTTCATTCATAGCTTAAAAAAAATGTTGTAAATGAATCGTTGAATTTTTCGCGTGTCTAAACTACGGTTTATTTTGAGATTGTCTTGGAAACATCCGTTGCGTAGACGTGATTCGTAAAAAATAGGTCATTAACGTAATTTTAAAAATAAAAACCGCGTGAAATCCGCATTCTGTGTCGCGCTCGTGTGAAATTCACTAGTGCATCTAGGGAATAAAAATATCGGAACTTTCTTGTGTACAAAAGGATTATTTGCGAAGGAGGTATTTACATATTTGCTCAATAATATTATAAAATTCTCATTGATTATAATAATTCTCTCGTTAATTGCATCACTTGTTGCCTTATTTTTTTAACACGACATGATTGTAGCAACATGCGATTCTTTCGTTTTTGTAATCACCAAGAAAAAAATCATTTCCACTACATGCGAAGCCATTATAGTGTAAGCTTAATGGGAATTTAGGGAACGCATTAGGTTTCCAATATTTTGGTTTTAACTAAAGGTGGTTTTGATTATTTTTATACAATCATATTTTTGGGGTGTACTTTTAATGGATGTTTGAATATCATGCTTGTGGGTTGTTGACTTGATTACTATTGAATCGATACTAATGTTTTTAATAAATAGTTTTATGAATTGATGCTCAAAATATGACATCAATTATGGATTGTTATGAAAATAATTATGTAAACTTAAACAATAAATATTACAATTATGTACTTTTTCAATAAGCAGTGTTGCCAATACCCTTATAATCAAAACCATAAATGTATGTGAAGCTGATTTTTTATTAAGATTAGCTTTTATGATTTGGTGGCCGGATTTGTTATTTTGTGAACAGAATTTGTTTTGGTTTAAATCCAAATTTGTTATTTTATGGCCGGATTGGTTACTTTATGCCGGTCATATCAATTTCTTTCCAGATTTAAGAACTTTTGTTGTTTTAATTTTTTTACTAAATTTGACATTTTCGATTTTTTTGTTATTACGTTGAAGCCGGATTTGCGGTTTTATGATATAAATATTTCAAAGCCAAATTTGTTATTTTATGGCCGGATTTGTTACTTTATGCCGGCAATAATTTTGTTTTGAGATTTAAGAACTTTTTATAACTTGATAACGGATTTGTCATTTAGATTTAATATTTTTTGGCGGCATTTTATGGCCGGATTACTCGTTTAGTGTTTTGCGCTCTTATTCTATGAGTGCATTTTATAGATAAATGACGAGATTTGTACTTTTATGGTCAGTTAGTCATTGCCAGATTTAAGAATTGAAGTTAAATGTTATTGTATGTTTGGATTTATTATTTTATTGCTGGAATTGTCATTTTATTGCCGGATTTGTCATTATTTTAGGGCCAGATGGATCTGTCATTAATTTGGAACTGGTCTTGTCGTTAATTTCGGGCATAATTTATTATTATTTTAGAGCTGGAATTGTCATTAATTTATGGCCGGATCTGTCATTATTTTATGGCCGGACCTGTCGTTGATTTATGGCCGAATCTGTCATTATTGTATGGCCGGATTTGTCAAATCATTTTAGGGCCAGTTAATCAATTCATTGGCAGATTTGGAAAATATTCACGGCCGGATTTGTCATTTCTTTATCGGTTTTATTATGTCAATATTAAAATCTAATGAAATTTTTATTATTTTAGTCCTGGATTTGTTATTTTATTACCGGATTTGTTCATTTTATTGGCCGATTTGTTTTTTGATGGTTGGATTTGTTAATTGATGGCCGGATTTGTAAATTGATGACCGGTTTTGTTAATTGATGGCCGGATTTATCAATTAATGGCAAGAGTTGTCATTTCAAAGCCGAATTTTTTGGTTAAAATTAGATTTTACGGCGTACAGGTTGGATTTTTATTATCATAATGCCGGATTTTTATTTTGATTATTGAATTGGTCATGTTATAACCAGGTTTAGATCCAAGCCTATCTATATATTTAGATAGAGCTTGATTAGGCTTAACAAGTGGATTGGTTAGGTTAGGTTAGGAATTTAACCCGAACATATCCGAAACTAACAAACTAAACCCAACCATACATTTAGATAGTTTGATTTGATTAGGCCTTACAAGGGGATTGGTTAGGTTTTTGAGTTCAGTTTGGTTTAATTTATCTAAAGTATCCATGGTTGCTGAACATCTAGAAAAGCTTATGCATTTTTTCGTTAGCCACTCAATATTGGTATGAGTCGTTGCTTTCATGTTGCATTTGTTTTGACGTTAAACTACCGTTTGTGCCATTTTCACATAGCGACATTTCTATTCTATTTTGTTGCGATTGGTTGAGTTAATTCTTTTGTTGTTGCTTCTTGCAGTCTGGCTAGCTTTTCTAGTAATTGATTCTAACGTATTGCAAATGCAGATACACGTTTCTCTATAATACCCAAGCACTTGTTACTCTAAATCTAGACTTTGGACCATATATACTTCTAGTGCTATTTTCCGTTTGTTGCATGGTGAAGCCAACATAATAACATTCTATGAACACTCACTTAACATTGGCATGAGACGTTGCGTTTGATTTCACGTTGGACCACCGCTTTTGCCACTTCCACATGTCCCTTTTTTTTAATTTGGCGGGGATTGGCTGGATTAATAAGCTTTCTATCTGCCCGTAATGCTGTCAACTTACATTACGTGTGCACCTACGATTTTGGGTGGATTTCGAACCACTGGAGATATTATTCCTCTATTTCGGACCAGAGAAGGATTTTAGTCATAAAACTTCACGCTGACAAGGCGGGTTGGGGAGAGAAAGAGTATACATACATTTAAAATGTTTTTTAATTGTGAGATTCGAACTCACGACTTTTGGTGCAGCAGTCGGATGCCTACTGCGTCTCAACATTTATTCACTCTTTAAACATAAAATAAGTAAACAATATTTAAGAACACTTGCATTTTTGTCTGCCCTAGAGCGTGTCAGAGTCAATGTAAGCAAACAACACACGTATACAAACAAACACACTTTACATACTGAAAACGGGTGCGCTATTTATTTCTTTCGCTAACTACTAAGTATTGGAATGATTTTGATGATCTGTATACTTCTAGACCCTCCATGTGCAATTTTTTGGTCGTCGCATGGTGAAGCCAACATAACAACATTCTATGCTCACAAATGACGCCACGCGCTAAACGTGGGCATATAAGCTCTACGAGTAGTACTTATTTAACAAAAATAATAATTTATAAATGTGATTTAGAATTTTATTATTGATAAACAAATGGTTTTTTGCAACGCTTTTATGAAAATATTTAATTATAAAAAGTTCTGGGACAATGGATAATGTTTGTAGCACAAAATTCAATATTTATTATATATTTGTTAATTAAATAATTTAGTAACTTTATGCGCCAAGTGTTCTATACAAGATTTATGTACATTTTGGTAGATAAAGTGCGTAAAACTGTGTTTACATACACGGATTTAACATGTTTTTTGCTATCTGCTCGTTTTTGCCCACAACTGACGTCACACAAACCAATTATGTTAAAAAAAATTGAAACAGTCAGTTTAAAAATATTTGTAACTATTGCGCGTTATTGAAAATGATCGTTTTTTTTGTAATTTTGTTTCTATTTACTTAGAAAAAACACAAAATTACAAAAGGAAACGTTTCTGATAAGATACAAAAGAGTTGCAAATGTGTTAATATTGGTTTTTTAAATTTTCTCAATATGGATTGTGGTTTAAATTTTTTTTTATAAGCTCTAATGCCTAAAACATTCGCACCAATAGATGCGTTTTTTTAAATTTTTGTTCTGTTTCTCAGATTATTGCACATCATACTCAAGCTTTTGATTATAGTATTGTGCATGGATACTCTGAAATAATAGTTTTGTTTACGTTGTTGGACAATCTTTGCCCAAACACGTAATGTTTACGTAATAATGTTGTTTAGGAATATACACATTTCTTAAGCTACGTGATTGGTTATTTTTGGTGTATGCACAGTACCAGATTGGTTGTGATGAGCGAATGTACCAAGCTAGGATTGTAGCTCTATTGTTCCAGAGCAATGAGTGATGGTACTATACTAGTATTGGAATCTTTGGTTTTTATGTACACTAATCATAGTCGCTCATGTTGACGCAGCGTACAGTAACTTGCATCTTCACACATTTGCCACAAGCTTTTGGCTTCTCTGTCCCGGTTCACAGATATTTGGCAAAACAGAACTGCTTTTTTTGCAGCTGTTTGTTGTTTGGTTGTGTAACTCTATAGTGACGACTAGATATTGCTCCTATTTGCACCAGTTTTCCATCGACTAAGACGTTTTATATCTTCTGGTCGCTTTGCTTGTTTGATAGCCACGTCTTTGCAGCTGCTTGCACCTATGGATTGTGCAAACAGTTAAACTCTTTAGTGACTCTTAGGTACTAGAGGAGTTTCTCTATTTTCATCAGTTTTCTATTTTCTTGCTCTTCTTTGTTACTTTTTAATCAGAGTGCTACCGCTTTTATAGCTTCTTTGGCTTTGCACACTACTGGTACGGTCTAATCTTTTTGGAGGCAACGGTTAGCGACGTTTCTTGGGCTGGTGATGCTTGAGAATAGGGTTAAATAATGTGGAGTTGAGCGTTGGGTTTTCCTCATGGGAATTACCTCAGGGATTGCAAGGGTGGCTTGTGCTTTGAGATGGGGCAGTGGATACACTTCAGAGTACTACGAGGTAGTCGAAGATACCTTTGATAGATGTGTCTTTATGGTTGGTTTCTGCGAGGTTTTGGCAGACGTTGTCGGAGATGCTTTCTAGAGCGTCCTGGAAGAGGTAATCTTGGCCTGTCGCGGCCGGTAGATTTTTTCCGCAGTGTTTTTTCTGATTTGTGGAAGCTGAGATGTTATTGGTGAAAACAGAAATGTTGTAGTGGCTTCGAAGCTGGCGGTAGAACCGGTTGGCGATTTCTGGAGCGGCGGGGCTTTATAGACTTTGACGTCACGTGGCTGCAACATTACCTTAGCTAATGTGGGTGCTTATCACCGCTTTCAAACGTCTTTTTCTACTTCTTCTCGACAATGGAAGATAGTTAACGCTGTTTTTATTACCTTCAGAGGCAATGTTATGATTGCGTTTTCTTGAGACATCTCTAATGCTATGTCTTGTACGGTTTTCTGCCGCATGTCTTAAACCTAACTCAATCTGTGATTGATAAGAGGCAAATCAAAATTTGTTGCAAGCTGGATTTCTTCTATAGTTGGTTCAGTGAGGTTTCATTTGATTGAGCTGACTATAGTTTAGATGAGTTTGGATCAGTTTGGCTTGGTAGGTCGATTTAATTTGCTTATCTGAATTTGTTTGGTTATATGCGTCAAATAAAATCTTATACGTTCTATGAAGATCCTCTATAATTTTGGAAGCGCAGGGCCACTCGGTTATGTGCACAGCCATTCGTGCTTAAATCACTTTATCATTACTCTGCATCTTTTTTTATCTAATGTCTTTTGAAGTGGATCGAAGACGTGATAATTGTTTGAACCAAAATAAGGAGAATGTGGTAGACACTCAACCTTTAAGAGAGTAATAGTTACTTACGGTTAGCTCTTCTGTTCACTCTCCTGACATAGTAGGAACTTAACCTACATGCTTACCTGCTAGAAACCGTGAGTTTTCATTACACCGCGAGTTAGATCTGCTTCAATCATGCTCTCCGGCCTGTAAATCAAACGCTTCAAACGTAGAGGGCTCACCTATAGGCTTACACTCACTATTTTGACTGAAGTTGTTCTTTTGTCAGCGAGGTCGCTTTCTATATGCGCTCTCATTGACAGAGCATAATGGCTGGAGGAGACGGTGGGACAGGGTTATACGAGCAGTACGTATCCCTCTCTCCAACTCTCTGACTTAAGGGTATGTCTCCACATAATTGGACAATTTGACATACTACTATCTACTAAGGAACGAACGCCGCCCTTGAGAGACCAACGCCATGCGAGTAGTTACCAGCAGCCATCTGTAGGGCTCCTACTCTCTCTTAGTATTCGTATCGACTTACGCCACGGTTGACGAGTAACCGCTCAGGTAGGTTGCGCCACCTTTACTTCACATCTTGCAATCTGAATGGTTCATTCATTGCTTAAAAACTTGGGATAGGGCAAAATCTGCACCTAGTTTGCGGGAATTTGTGTCGCGAGGTACTGCCAAATCCCGGTATACGAGCACGTTCTGCAACCCCAGTTTCTGTGGTAGACAAGGTATCTTGTCAAAGTTGGATAGGTAGCTGTCGTAGGCCCTTGCGGGCACCACTACTCTACATCAGTACCTAGGATGGCGTCCTTTGTCCCTAAACGGTACGGGTTTGGTACCGAAGCAGCAGGATTGGTTTGCCCACTTCCTAGGTTTTATGGGTAGAAGTTGTTAAAATTATTCATTTTGCATCCCACAAAGGGGCCAACGTAACCTTTCCTGCCAAGAGCTGTGTGCGATTTTTTTTTGGGTTTTGGGGAAGAAGTGTGCCTATCCTTTGCTTGTTCTTTTAGATAAAGTTTGTTGATAGTGCACCCATGGCTCATCAGAATCTTTGTCGGAAACAAGCATTACGTTGTTTCAATTATGGGGTCAAAAGCTTTGGCACTCATTTTGCTGACCCTTTATGGCTGTGTATAATGTGGTGTACAGAACTTTAAGAATAAGCTCAGGCATCGTTATCCTTGAAATAACCGAAGCGAGAATAGTTTGGGATGGCAAAAAAATTTATCATCCGCGTTAACTGTATCTTACCATTTCAAATTTATTTTATTATGCAATATTTTTTTTATTTTTTTACGTACGCCTCTGCTTTTTTCTAGCAATATCTTTTTTATGCGATGATTTATGGCGATATTTATTTGAATATAAATAAATCCTACATAATTATTAATTTTTAAACAAATATTGGCCTAAATCATTGCATAAAGAGAATATTGCTTAAAAATGCAGTGGCGTACTCAGAAATTTTTTCCAGCGTTTTTGAAAAAAAAAATCCGGTGGGAATTTAATGGTTGTTACAATGTTTTTTCTATCTTATGGCTGGGCCTCACTTAAGATTTACAAGGGGTAGTTTGTTTGCTTTTTTCTTGCGAATCTCTATGGCAATTAAGCTGTGTTTGTGATTTATTTTGTAAATCATTCTTTTTGAGATAGTCGAAAAGTCTGTGGTGATTACATTTTTCATATGGGTTCGATCCTATGGTTAAAACTATTTATGTATTAAATTCTAATCTATATGAAAGTCATTCAGTTTATGATACAAAAATTACACTCACAAAACTACGTCTTTCATTGAAAAAAGGGTTTTTGCAAATTTGTTTGGTCTTCCTGATAACTTTTCCTGAGGCTTCTTAAAATTTTCTGGAATGGAAACGAATTGTTTTTAGTAATTTTCATTAGTAGATGGCCCACATTTTTGTAACACACTATATCTAAAGAATTTCATTCTAATTTATTTTAATTAATTTAATTGTTTTAGTTATAAAAATAGCCGAAATTCTCATATGACATCATCTTTATGAAAACATCATAGATATTAAGTTTCTCCTAATTTACATTAGATAATAAACATAAAAATGTGTTTATTCTAAACACAAAAACAAATTGAGTTGAATGTACCGCATTTTTACCGCACGCTATAGTCGTCAACAATTTTTCGAACAAAAAGGAATATATTAATAATTCATGCATGATTTCCCCTACAATTTTAATCCATGTTTATCTATCCGTATCAGATAACGCTTGCATTATTCACACACATATATTAGTTACATCAAGAATTCGTAATAAAAACGTTAATAATATTTTTTGTTTGTAAGTGAAATTTTAAATAATAGTAATTATTCTTGTCAAAATCAGCACCAAATTTCACTTTAAATAAACGGAAATGTTTTGAAGGCAGGATATATAATTCTAATGCAAATGGTTAGATAATTTAATTTTTTTACTATTATTTTGAAACGGATGTTTGAAAGGTTTCTGGAAATTAATAGAAAAGATGCAATGAATGGACTCTTTGTACTATTTCCTGTTTGCGACTTTATGAAGTTTTATGAATTGATATTTTGCAATAAACGGTTTCGAGATGGTTAGCTTTTGTTTGTGTTAAATAGAACTTTCGATTGATTTTAACGTAATGGTTTGTCATCCTTTATAATATTAATATTTCCAGGTAAAATTTAACGCAGGTAATATGTTTAACTGGTAAATATTAAAATGGTGTGAAATATTTAATGAGGGTTTTGAACATCTCAATATTAGGTGTTAATAGTCACAGGTTTAGGTAACACATCTAAGGTGAAAACAAATATTTTGTTAAGAGGTTGCTTCACACTATACGGATCCTGATAAAATCTAATGATTTCGTCCGGGCTTTTGTATGATTTAGGGATTAAATTTAGTATTGAGAGTGTGAATAAAGGCACCTGCATTGCTAGGAAATTGTATTGCTGCGATTATTTTGTCGCATGTGCGTATAATTGAGATCTATTATAGCAACTTAAAAAAAATTAAACCAAATAATTGCTGCGATTAAATACACTTTATTTGATCGTATACTTTGCTTTGTCGCTACAAGTATATAATTTAGTTTGAACTTTTTTATTAAATAGTTGTGGCGATAAATAGATACAGCCAAAGTGATTTTCAATCGCACGACTATTTTGTTGCAAAAATATAAAAACGCGACTAAATAATAGCTGCGGTTAAATTGTATACTAACAGTCATATCATATAAGTATGCGATTGAATTTGAACTTTTTTAATACAGATTTGCGATAAAATAGTCGTAGCGATTAAATAGATACAACTTTTTTTGGCGACGCAACTGGCTTTGCGACTAAAAGTCGTAAATGCTTTAGCGATGACATATTTACCTTTCACTAAGCACGCGATTATCTGTTGCTTTGCTATGCTATGCTGCAAGCATAATATTAATCAGGAGGAAACTTCTTTCAATGTCACTGTCGCTACATACAGATATGCGATTAAATAGTTGTAGCGATTAAATACTAAAAGTTGCAAATGCGCTAGTCCCGGATGCGACTTTGATGATATATGCTTTTGATTAAGTACGAAACGTTTTGTTGCTCTTGTAGGCTGCAAGAGTAATATTAATTAGGAGAAACTTTAGTCGTATCGATTAACTAGATACAATTTTTTTGGCGACGCCACTGTATTTGCGACTTAAAAGTTACAAATGCGGTAGTGCCGAAAGCGACTTTGATGAGACATTTTCTGTTGCGGTGTATTTCATGTAACGTTTGCATGCAGCCTAGCAAACGTTAATGAATTGGAAGAACTTTTAGTCGATGTTTTGCTGATTTATGGTTAGGGTTTGTCACTAATTTTGACACAAGATCTGAGTGTGAACAGGAGGAAACTTTTATTGAATAGAAGATTGTCGAGTGATAGAAACGACGGGTATTTTTCTTTCTTTGGCGATTCTGGAAGCGTTTTTAATGTTGATGATGTGGTGTCGTGGTGTCGTGGTATTTGATGCAAACTCGCTTTTGTTTTCCTTTGAAATATACCTCGAATTTAGCTTTGCTTACTCTCGAAGGATGTTAATATTGTCTATTTGCTTCTCCGAAACCAGTTTTGCTCGTCTTTTTTGGAACCGTCTACTTTTTGGTCGTTTTTTTGACAAATCAAGGTTTCTGGTTTATGAAATGAGCTCATATCTATTTTACTGTTTTGTCTTTACTAAGTCATTCTTAGAGTGAGGACATAACGAGGATCTTTGCTCTCCGATCATAGCTTTGTAGTTGTACTCTTGTTATTACTTAAATTTTTGAGCGAGGGTACCAAACTAGGATTGAACTTCTAGTCAGTATTCTAGGGTCATTCCGTTGAGCGATAAGCTTTGTAGTTGTACTTTCCATTATCGCTCCGATCTTCAACCGGTAGTACCAAGTTAAGATCGAAGCTTTAGTCAGTGTTTCAGGGTTGAGGGAAGAGCAAGGTTTTAAGGTTAGGGCGATAAGTGAGGGTACGGTGCTATGTTTGGACACAACGAAGACTTCTTTACTCATAGCTCCAATCCTCTAGAAAGGGTACCAGGCTAGGATCGAAGCTTCAGCCAGTGTTCTATGGTCGGAGCGGTGAGCAAGGGTATTATGCTATGACTGGACACAACGAAGACCATAGCTTTGTAGTCGCACCTTTGCTTATTGTTCTAATCTTCAAGCGAATATACTAGGATTGAAGCTCCAGTCAGTGTTTTAGGGTTAAAGCGTTGATTGATGAAACTATGCTATGGTCGGAGCGAGGTGAATTGTTGGGTCCGCAGTCTTAGTTCCACTCAGAGATGTGATATGTGTCTTACTTTGGTTAACATTTCAGCAGTTATGCGAGCGAGTGTGAGCGACTCAATTGTAGCTCGTTTGGTTGATCAGAGCTGTAAAATGTAGCTGGCAAGCTTTGTGTTGTGTGGTTTAGAAATTTGTCTAATTATTAATAATCCACTCGCTCTAAACGACTGACACATTTTGGTAACCCCATAAGCTGACTATTAATATTGCAAGCTTCTTTGGTCCAGGTTGCAGAGAGGGGCAGTTTTGGTCTTATTGTCGGTGGAGGTTGATTGCTTAGCTCATGATGATGATGATTGTAATAGAAGCAAGAATTGCTCTTTGTACTGAAATCACAAGAGCAAGAAGTTCTGGTGTAATGTGGATAAGCTGAAGTGGTTCAAGTGGTTCTTACCAATGTTAAGACTACACTTTGGGGTTATGCTAGATTAGTCTGAGCTACTGCGATAGCTTGGATTTTTGCGGTATTTTTGATATTGAAATAACTTTGATGTTCTGGTATTTTTAGAATAATTAGTTGTAGTTGTTGATGGAAACAAATTTTTTTCTACTTGACATGGTTGCGTGGAAGTTGTTTGTGTGTTTGTGGTTTTTTTTTTTCAAAACATTAAGCGATTGTGAAGTTCCGCTTATGGGTATGTTTTACATTTTGTTTGATGTAGTGTTGAGGCTAGTGAGGTTTTGTTTTGGGTTTGTTGGCTTGAGGTGATCTTGGGATGCAAATGTGAGTTTAGGTTATACTGACTAAACGGCTGGTTTCTGTTTATTAGTTGCCGAAGTTGTTCTGAAAAATGATCTACCCTGTAGGTCTGGACGTTAAATGGTGTTTGGAGGCTGCCAAACTTGTCTTTGTAAAAAGTCTTGGTCTTAATGCTGGTGAAGGTTGATCGCTTAGGTCATAATGATGGTAATAGGTCGACTCAGATCCCAGTTCTGGAATCACAGGAGCTAGAAGCCTTAGAAACCTTGCTGAGATCCTAATAAGCAGAAGTAGTTTATGTTGATGTTGACTATACTTTAAAGTTATGGGAGCCTGACCTAAGCTACTGTAGACAGCGTGTAGTTTTGAGGAATGCTTTGCTATCGAGTGCCGTTGTCATTGTCTTTTGTGGAAGTTTGTTGATTATTTTCTAATTGACTTGTTTACTTGGAAGTTTTTTGCTTTAGTAATATATTATGGATGAACAACTAACCTGAGGTCTTGTGTGTCACTGGCACTTTTCTAACAGTGGTTTGGGAAGAGATTGTCTAGTTTTTGCTAGTGAGCGTGGTTTATGTTTTGTTTGACGTGGTATTGGGAGTTGGTGAGATTTTGCTTTGGATTTTTTGGGTTAAGTTAACTTAGGAGATGCAAAAGTCAGTCTAAAATATGCTAAACGGCTGGTGTTTGATTAATTTTGCCTTGATTTGTTTGGAAAATATTGACTCTGGTGGCTTGGACCTTGAATAGTGCCTTCAGGCTACCAAACAAGTGATTTTTCTGAAGTTATTTGGACGAATAACGCTTTGCTGGGTTGGTCATTGGTTGTCCGGTTGGTGGTCGCTTTTTAACATCCGTGATATATCTGACAATAATAAAGGTTGTTCTGTATCAGTATTCTTCTTCTGGCAGAGGTCTGGGAAGAGTCTTGTTTGGCGTGATAAAGATTTTTTTTTTGGTTTTGTTGGCTTGAGGCGACATAAGAGATGCAATGGTCAATCTAGATTATGTTGACTAAACGGTTGGTGGTTGGATATTGTTCGAAGAAGTTGTTCTGAAAAAATTGACTTTGGGGGTTTAGACGTTGAATGGTGCCTTAACCTAACCTAACCTAACCTAACCTGAGGTGTATCAGTGGTCTTCTTTTGGCAGAGGTTTGGGAAAAGTCTTGTTTGACTGAGTTACGGCTGGTAAGGATTTGAAAATGTTAAATGGTATCCGGAGGATTCCACACTATCAAACATCGAAATAATAAGAGAAAGAACTAAAGTGACCGATATCATAGAGCATTTAGCCAAACTAAAATGGCAATGGGCAGCACATAGAGAAATGGCCAATAAAACTAAGAACTTGGCGCCCAAGAGAAACTAAAAGAGGGCTAGGAAGACTACAGAAGAGATGTCTGGATGACGTAAAGCGAGTGGGTGGGAATTGATTGATCTATGTAGCGCAGGCATGCAAGAATCAGGGAGAGTTTTACGTCGAGGAGTGAATGATTAGTCGCTGAGAAAGAAGTGATATATCTAACAAGCGTAGATATAACTCTGTATTTAACATAAAGTTTTGTGTATCAATGATTTTATTCTGACAGAGGTCCGGGAAGAGTCTTGTTTGGCGTAGTGTTGGGGTTGCTAAGAATTTGGAGGCTTGGACGTTGTATGATACTTGGAGTCTGCCAAAACCTGAGGTGTATCAGTGATCCTCTTCTGACAGAGGTCTGGGAAGATTCTTGTTTGACTTTGAGTTTGGCCTGCTAAGGGTTTGAAAACGTTAAATGGTGCCCGGAGGCTGTTAAATAAGTGATTTTTGTTAAGTTTTATCAGTGCATGTAAGGAGGGACTAATAATACTTTGTTGGGTTGGTCTTGTTGTTTGGCTGGAGGGTGACAGTGAAGGCTTGGACGTTGAATAGCGTGGTGAGCTTGTTGTTGCTCAAGTCTATTGTAGCAAACAGCAGTGCGGCGAGTAGTTGCGACAGCGGTTGCTAGTCTGGGTTTACTTTGTATCTAGACGGGTTTTTGAGTTCCGCGCTGCAACAGCTCAGAGTGATTTTGGGGAAAGTAAACTAATCTTAAGTAAAGAGTTGCGGCGGTTGCTAATCCGGGTTGCTTTTGTATCTAGATGGGCTTTTAGTTTTGCGGTGTTGACTTTAAGGAACGCAAAGTTTAAGGTTAGTTTGGTGAGTTAATTAATTTGCACTTCATCTTCAAAACCAACTTTATCGCCGCATTAAAAAGGCTTGTGTTTTGCAGTTTTTTGTACAGTCTCAGGCAGTTTGTTATAAGGTCATGAAGTAATTTATTTGGAGGATTGTTTTGTTCCTATACACTTAGATGCTTGGCTTGTAGATATATTTGTTCACACTTTTAAGTCTGTAAAAACTTTTTTACAGCATTAATAGTCTAATTCTTAGGCTGATATGCCGAAAATCTAAACCAAAAACTCTTTTACAATTGAGTTTATACCGGCCTGAAGGTATGAGCCGGTAAAATCTACGTGTATAGGAACAAAGCAAAAATAACTTTAACTAAAGTTTTTGGTTTCTGTTGCGGAGTGTGGCATGATTATATTAGCTTAGATAATGCTAGCATGATTTGATAAATTTGGAAGGAATGTTTGAGCAGATATGTGGTTGAAGCTGTAATTGCGAAAGGATTGGCCGTAGGTCTTGATTAGCTAAAGTATTACTTAAGCTCGGTTTTGTTATCTATGTACTTAGAGATTGTATTTTGATACAATTGGTGGCTGCATGAGTTTGTGCTTGACAGGTTTGCAGATACAAGTTTTGGGCAACTTGATAGTTGGGTGGAGTTGCAAATGGCGCTGGAAAACAAGGCGTTTTATATATTTATTTGTTTGTATACACTTTTTTTTTTAGAGGTGGTACTTCTAGCATCTTTGTAATGCTGGTTCTTGGTCTTATTGTGCAGTTTTGGCTGTTACGAGTAGTTCCATTTTGCCAAGTGACTGTTTTGAGCTTTTTCTTAGTTAGTTTGTACTTTCCAAAGAAGGCATACAGTTGTGTCTTGTAAGTTTTGCATTTACTCAGTAGATGTAGCTAGAGTTATCTATACACTTAGATGTTGGGGGAGATGATGTTCTACACTATATGGTATTTTGAGTAACAATTTTTTTTAAATTTTTGAAGTATTGCCACCGAGGCGATTAGCTTATAGTTACGGTTCTATCGTCGCGTTTATTTTTATGACACAAAGTTTATCTAAAGCAGTGGCTGCGTAGTGATTAGATATTGGCTAAGTGTTAACGTCAACTCTGATTATCGAGTGGTTCGAGGCAGAATGCGAATCTAAAAATGATTTGGTGTTGCGTCACCCGTTAAAAACACAATGCGTTTAGTATGCGGTCCGTGCACAGTTATAGCCTAGTTTGCTTGTCCAGAACGAAAAAATCGATTGTTAAACAGTTTTCTACTACTGATCATGGAAACACTTCTTCTGAAATACAATTATTTCGTTTCGCAGTTTTAAAAATTGTTTACTTTTCAACCAACTTTGACTCAAGGTGTTTTCTAAATATTTGCAATTATTTTTAAATGATTAATTCACAACGAATTATTTTTTTATATATAATATAAAAATATTCCGTTTTGAGTAAGTATAATATAGCGTGCGGTAAAAATCCGGTACATTAACCTTAAATAGAAAATTTCGTACATAACAAATATGACTATATGTGTGAAAAATATATTACAATTTCACTTTCTATATAAATGCGTTGCGTTTTGCGATTTTTGTTTAACTAATTAAATTTTAATTAACATAATTAGTGCTATCAAAATATTCTTTTCAAATTTTAATTGGCTCTGCTTTTACCTAATGTCAATCAAATCATTACATAAACAATGTATTATTTTCCCTACTATTCAATTTCTAATTATTATATTTTTTTTGTTACAGAATAGTTTGTTGTTTTCTGATAGTGATTCAGACGAAGGCCCAGTTAAGAAACAACCACGTTTATCCACCGGATCGCCAATATTATGTATTCCCTCCGAAGTTGGTTTGAAGGTAAAATTTATTTACTAGAACATGAACATGAAAGCGTATTGAATATATTTAAATGCAGATGTGTAGTTCTGATAAGCGATACTTTCATTCGGTTTAATAGTTTGCGTGATATGATGGATCTCGTTTGCTCTGTTCCGTGCAATGGTTATGTGTCTCTAGGTTACTTATTAAATTTTTATATCGGAATCAAATAAACAAAGGAATAATCGAAACACACATCGCGCACGCTTATTCATTCAAATCAATAATAGTTTTATTATCTACCTGTTGTTTACATTGGAAACATATTTTATTACAGAATGATATTGAAACACCAGATGGTAAGCCAAAACAAGAAAACGAAATGATGAATACCAAGGAACACGAAACAACCAAATCTCCCACCGGGATTGCTGGTGAAGACGCACAATTTAATAAGTAAATTAATCAATTAAAATTAATAAAATAGATAATTAACAATTTAATTTACAGATCTAACAGGAACGCACCAAATTTTGGAACTTATTATTTTAAACACGTTGATACAGATTCAGATATGGAAAAATTACAACAAAACATTGCTTTAGAAAATGAATTACAACAAAATACTTCTGAAACATCCGAAGAGGAATGGACTTACACTGCTAACAAAACTGATGATCCAAAAGCCCCCAATAATAAAATCTTAGAGTTGCAAAAAATTGTACAAGAGGTTGAAGAAATGGTCAGCCCAATTAGGCAATTGCCACAACCAATTAATAAAACCATGCGAATCAAAGAATGGCTTCATATTGATAAACCTGATGATAGTTGTGATGCTAGTAGTGAAGATGAGGATAACGAATCTGAATCTTCCGAAGAATTGAATGAGAGTATTGCTACATATAGACCACAGACTTCTTTACATGCTTCTTCTATGGATTTAGATTTTACAACATCAACACCTAAAGTTGCTTTAAGGTCTAGATATAATTCTAAAATTGTAAGAGGACAAAGACCTTCATCTATTACCTGCATTACACAATTATCGAAATCTACTAACAGGTAAGGAATTAAATATATTGTTGTGGTTTGTTTTTATTTTTTGTTTTTGTTTTAAGGATTGAGTATACATCACAGCATCACTCTATTTCGGAATCGGCGCTAAACAAACTACCTCTTACTATAAATATTACTTCAATTGGGAACAATTCTACGTCCTCCACTGTTGAAGATAGCTGTGCCATGGTAAACGAACACAACTCACCATTAAGACGAAAACGCTTTAAATTGAAGAAGAAGTCAAGTGTAAGAATTATTATTATTTGTTTTATTATTTAGAAGTTTTCAACTTGCTTTAAGCATTGAATCTTCAGACTTTGAAGTAGGTGGATATTAAGTAGGCCTAGTATCTGGTCATCTATTCACTTCTATGCAATGTAGTTTAAAGCACATGGACAGTTATTATACTACTCTTAAATCATTTGTATTAGTAGTTGAAATTGTACTACTTTTAATGGGGCTTGAACTCATGATATTTGAACTAATAAGCTGGCCATCAGTTCGCAGAAAGTTTTGATCATTTTCAATCGGGAACAAAAACATTCAATTTTGCAGGCTACACTTTTGCCCAAATTTCATGTCTGCTGATTTCTTTTGACGATCAAAATTGGTTAATTAACTCTAAAATTAGCGAATCCGCTTTTTTGGCTTTGGAATAATTTTTTTGAAGTATGCTTAATTGGTTTTGGAATCAGTTAATTTAACGTTGGAACAAGCTTAGGAATTGGCCAAAGTCAGCCAATCAACTTCAGAATTGCCTAACCTATTCTGATATATAAATTAAGTGAACTAGAAAGTCTAATAATTTTACAATATAGGTTTTTTTGTTTTTGGCCTGCAGTATTTGCTTATTGCAGGCGATTTTTTAAATCTAGGCCACTTTGGAGATGTTTAGGATCTTTTCTACTTTTTTGGTTCTGTTCGTTCATTGACATTTTTTGGGAGAATGTCAAGGAATGGTTTTAGAAACTTTTTAAGGTTTTGGTGTTGGTGTTCTAAATCTTCTGTTACTACTTAGAATTGTCACAGACTTTTGTGTTTATGTGTGGAAAGTTGTGTTGGTACTCGGCTATATCTTTGTTTTTCTACCTGGCATATAAGGTGGCCAGTGACGAAGCATCGTGTAAGCAAAGAACTACGGAAGGCCCTAAAAGCTTAGAGAACCTTCCAACGTTTCAAAATTTGGAGAGGGATTTTTAAATTGTTTCTGAGGTGGCTTTAACTCTAAAGAATAATAATACTCTTCTACTAGTCAAAGGGAACTCAGGGTCCAAACTGATATTGGGTTTGCTATAGGTTAGATCTGACTGTAACTTTGACTGGACACGAGTCTGGATAGTGAGTGAGATAATTAGTTAAATTGGCAAGCTAAGGATTAAAATTAATTAATTAATGGTCTCTGGAGTTGGCTAAATTGGATTTGGAATTTGGTAAAACAGCTTTGGACTAAGCTAGGAAATTGATCAAAATTAAGTAATAACATAAATCAACTTTGGATTTAGCTAAATTGGTTCTAGAGTTAATTAAATTAGTTTTGGAACAGGAATGTTTTGAATCAGTTCTGAAAGAGCTTATCATCTTAGGAATTAGCTAAATTGGATCTTTAGATCAGTTTAATCAGATTTGAAAGAAGCACAAGCTTAGGAATTAGCCAAAATTTTCTTAGGAATTAGACAAATTACAGTTACATTAATTTTGAAATTAACTAATCACCTTTGGAATGAGTTAATTCATTTTTGGGACCAGTTAAATTGGCTTTGGAACATACTAAGAATTTGTCTAAAATCAGCTAACCAATTCCAAAATTGTCTTGACTTTTCTGAAATTAGGTAATAGCTTCTAATCAATCTAAATAAGTTACTTCAGCTCTGAAATCAGTATTGAAATTATTTTTGGAAATTAATTATCTATATTGAAATTAGTTAATAGCTTTGAATAATCTAAATCAGTTAAGTCCGTTCTGAAATCAGCTTAGGAATCATTTTTGGAAACATATCGGAAATTTGCTAAATATCTAAATTGGATTTGGAATGATCTAAAGGAGCTCTGATATTAGGCAAAATAGTTATTTTTGGGACAATTTGAATTTGAATTTTTTGATGGTTTCCATGGTCTATTTAGTGTAATAAATGCATAGCATACTAGATTTCTTTTGTCTTGGTAATTAGAGATAAGATCTCATTTTGTTTGAAGGTTGGTTGAGATCTAGATAATTTTGAAACAGATCTGAATGAAATGAGCTTATTATCTCAATTGGATTTGGAATAACCTAAAGTAGTCTGATATCAGTAATGGGCAAAATGGTTTATATTTTTGGGACAGTTTGAACTATTGTTGATGGTTCCTACAAAGTTCATGCCTAAGGGATGCAAGATGAATGCACAGCATGCTGCATCTCTTTGTCTAAAGTTGCTGGTAGATAGTTTTCTGTTGAAAAAAGAACGAATGTTGAACGTCCGTTTGCGCTCTTATTTTTTCTGTAAGTTGGTTGAGAATATGCAAATTTTAAAGTTTTCAACCTAGTTTGTACTATTTCCATGTTATAATTTAAATTTATGTAAGTATTAAAAAAAGTTCTATTATTTGTTATTTATTATTAGATTCTACGAAAAAATGATGCACCATACATTAATGTTATCGGAAGCCGTGAACGCCTTGGTACGTTAGTAAAATCAGGATCATTCTCTGGACGTCCATGTGTTGTTACAACATGTGATCGCCACACTGTAAGTGATCCGTCTGCTATACCAATGGGACATGGATTCGAAACTTCCACAACAAGTGGTGCGGACAGTGATGAAGACAAACGTACTAGAAGGTATATCAATCAATTTTGATCTTAAATAATTGTAGTAACAATTTAATGCGTTTTAGGGTGCCAATGTTTAAATTAGGTGCCAAAACTAATTATCATTTAGAGGAAGTACGAGATGATAGTCCGGGCAAATTTAGTCTAAACACCAATGAGGAGCAATCAAATTCGTTATGTGATGAAATTTGGGATAATTATCAAGTAAGTACATTTTCTTTAATGAATGTTCAGTTTCTGATTGTAATTTTGTTTTTAGGAAAAATATCCTTCAGAAGCTTATAGTGAAGCACCAGATTCTGATGCTGCTAGACGACTATTGGAGTTTGGAGAGGACTATCGTACATATTTAGGGAGTCAGTCGGATTGGTCGACTCAATCGAGCCAATTAGAATTTTCACCACAGTTTCCACGAAAAGCCGGATTTTTGCCAATGAATGTTATCGATTCGGACAACGAAGCCGATAATTTAAGCCAACTACTTAAGGATTCACGCAGCCAACATATGTATACGCAGAATGTTTTTCAGAAACAATTTACTCTTGGCCAAAATCAATATCTAGTCAATAATGACATGGTAAGTCAATTTTTTAATATTTTCTGTTTTGGTTTTTATTTTGGGCAATATTTTGAGGTTCGAACCTACGATCTTTGGTGCAGCAGTCGGATTCTTGGACTGCTGCGTTCTGCTTCTCTAGGTAGTAGGACAATTATTTTTGGGCCCGGATTCTTGTACAACTGTAAAGAAAGTTTCAAAGTTGCTTCTTGGTTGTGGGCTGTGGATGCTCCCGGATTAGAAGGTATTTTATTGGATTTTTGCCAATTTCCAAAGTATTATGAATCTTTTTGGGTGGTGCAGCTTGTTATTTGTGGTAGTAATCAGATAATTTGCACAAAGAGAAGTGTTTGCATCTGTGAGTTGAGAGTCTCGATCATTAATTAAGCTTGCGTCATCTTGTAGGCTTTGGTATAAGCCCAAGAGTTATGAAGAAGTTGGTTGATATTATTGTATGTTTATCATAACAAACATGGGTGCATTCTCCTGTTGATTGAGACTCTAGTGGTGTTCTGTAGATGATACATGGTACCCAGAAGCAGATCTCATTGACGTTGCCAACGTCTTTAGTTTAAACAAGTGACCCTGGATTAAGTTTTACTTTTGTGCAATGACCTGGAGATTTGGTCCGGGTGCAATGCTACGACAACGAGGTTTTTCTTTTTCGATGATAAGGCCTAGACCACGTCTTTAGGCGAAACAAGTGGCTTTGAATTAAATGTTACTTTTCTGCAATGTCCTCGTAGTTGGGTTCCGGGTGCAATGCTGCGATGACGAGGCCCTGCGTTATCGATGACTGGGCGTACTCTACCTTTTTAGGCCAAACAGATGGCTCTGGACGAAGTGCTACTTTTATACGATGACTTGGTGGTTAGGTTCCGGGTGCAATGTGATACATGTGAAAAGGGAGTCACAGGTGTGGATTGTTGTGGCTCCTCGGTATCATTCTGGAGGGATGTCGGAGCTTCTGTTTTTGGATGCAATGATTGGTGGACTTGTAAGAACACTTGCCTTTTGTTGTGATTTTAAGCGACTACGTAGCTTTCTCTTGCTTGGTTGCGGTAGTTTTTGTCTCGGTGGATAGTCAATTTGGGTCGATTGTGGTCTGAAAGTGACCTGTGAGCTGATCTTCAAGCGAGCGTCTTGCTTTGGAGATATTTTAAGAGACTTTGCCTGTTCATTGTTTGCCAATGGAATCTGCGACGTAGTTTGCTCTTAGGGTAGTCTGAAAGTGAGACCTGTGGGGCACAGCTGACCTACGAGCGAACTTTTTGCTTCGACGATATTTTAAAAGATTTTGTTTGCCCATTGTTTGCCAAGGAAGTCTGCGACGTAGTTTGCATCTGGACGCTAATTGGGGGTTCTCTTAAGTATGAGCCAGTTCTTTAAATTGCGATATTTTTAGCGCGGGTTCAATAAATGTCGTTAAAATGAGGATACTATCGGAGGGTCTGAGAGTGACACAATGCGGGATCTTTTTTTCCACAGTCAATGACAATGATTTTTGTTGTTGAGGATGGCCTGAAGTGTAAACCTTTGTTTGGCCGTTCTGTATTTGTCATTGGGCACAAGTGTCCTGTGATCTCAATAGTCTTGGTTTGTGTTCTAAGGAAGGATCTTCTCTATGTGCGTTGGCGGTTGCTGGAAGGTTGGGTGAGTGGCGTAAAGAACTATAAGATATGGACTGCTTAGCTAAACGGGTCAATTTTGGTTTGATTGTGGCCGCAGGGTTTTCAATTTGGGCTGACAACTTGGAGGATTTGGCTTTTTATGGATAAAAGCTACGAGATTCTATGGCTGGGTTGTTGCTTGAAAGGCGGGTGATTGGCAGAAAGAAGCGATAAGATGTGGAGAGTTTGCTGTGGTTTTACGTGAATTTTGTGAAACGGTGCAGGTATACGTTGCTGGAAGATGGGTTTTAATTGCTGTGGTGTTGCGTGAATTGCGTATCCTGGATCTTTTTCTGTGTGTTAAACGCTGAAGAGGCCTGCAGTTGGCTTCCGTTTTGGTAGCAAATCTTTGTTTTGGAGATGCTTTAAGCAATTTTTGTTGCTTTTTGTTTGCCAAAGTTGGTCTGAAAAAATTGATCTTGGAGCGATCTAGAAAGCTTTGAAGTGGAGGAGTTTGCACCTAGAGGCTAACGGGATAAGAAATCTGAGAGAGATAGCAGCGGGATATGTCTGGCTTGGGGAATCTCTAGAAGCGTTGTAAATAATAATAAGTTGTGGAGATGAGAATGCTGTGGGCGACTATACACATGGGATGATCTTTGTTTCTCAAGGACTCAAGATCTCCAGACTGGGTTTTCTTTGTTGCTGGGTTGGTGGTATTGCGTCGACTGCTGAGACTTTTGACTCTTGCCTTAGGGTGATGCGGGAGGATTGTTGTACCCGGGAAGATAATATCTCATAGGATGCTGTCGGCAACTCTAAAGATCTTTTCTATGGGCTGGAGATCGCAAGGCGATAGGCAGTAGTAGTGGGGCAGGAGATTGCAAGGCGGTAGGCAGTAGTAGTGAGGCTGCTGTAGCAGTTATAAAGTTTTCTAAACGTCTGCGATGTTGGTATTCCAGTGCCTGGATACTAAATTGCGATGCTGCTGTGAATGTTAGATGCTTAAAGTATTAATGTTGATGTGGAGATCTCCGCACAAGTCTGGGAGAGGTGATATTACTCTGGGATATTAGTTCTTTGCATGAAGTCTGTTTTTGATATCTGGCTTTTGTGTAACGGGGAGTTTTTGGTAGCTATAAACATGTCTCAAATCTTCAGTTTGCTGGAGCTGTGTCGTCAGGAGTTTGCTGGATTATTCGAGGCTGTAAGTTGAATTTCTTGTGGGTTTGTGTATCAAAAATTGTGTGATATTGACTTGGTAGCAGTTGTTGGGAGTATTCAGTTGTAAATGTTAGTGATGGATGACGCAATTCTAGTCACTTTGGTCTTGATACGATTAGTTTAGTAAATTCGTATGATCATTTTGGTTTGACATTAGACTAAACTGTCTGCCTGCTCATTGAAATCTTCTCTGCTGCTACTTTGTCTCGATGTGTATCTGCTGGGACTAAAGATTTCTGAGAATTTTATTTATGCGTTTTTGTGTCTGGTATTGGGCTCCTGCTAAAAGGTGGCGTAAGGAGCGTAAGGACCGCATATGAAATGGTGAAGTTAAACGAGTGTGCCTTGTAACCTTTGTTTTTCTTATCCTGTTTGCCGCTCCGCTTCGTGCTATCGAAGTGTTGTACGATCTACAAGAACTATTTTTAGCTACAGCAACATTTATCGATTTCTTATACAGCTCTGTATCTGGGGTTAGCAGTTATCTTTATAGCTTGCACGGCTTATACTCTACACATTATCTCCAATCCTAGACCCAATACAAGTTGGTGTGTGGATGGACATGGCCAGAGTTTGATCCAGAGTTGCCCGCTCTTAGTTGTCGGTTTGTCAACCGCACATCAAAGGCAATGGATCTTTATTAATGATCTTGTTTATTCTATTAATTCTTTGTCTTATCTTTTATTTGCTGACGATCTTAAAATTTATAAAAGAATATCATCTATCGAGGACTGCATTAGTTTGCAAAATGATTTAGATTCTGTTCATTCATGGTGTCTTATTAATAACTTGTTGTTTAACGCAAATAAATGTTTTTCGATAAGCTTCAACAGAACTTTAAGTAAAATATCGTTTGACTATACTATCGATAATAATGTTTTGGAACATGTTACACAAATAAAAGATTTGGGCGTAATTTTTGATTCATAACTAACTTTTGTTGAGCATATATACTATATGTGCAACCTTGCTATGAAAATGTTAGGATTTGTTTACAGAATGTCTACTGACCTATCTCCTAGCACACTCAAATTACTTTATTGCGCTTTAGTACGTTCTCATTATAGAACGTATTCAAAACAAATTTTTCGTTTATTATCGTACAAATTAGGCATTTTATCCGAAAATTACGATTTTAACCTCATTGCATTGCAATATAATCTTCCGCCGCTGAAAATTCGGCGTAAAAGAGCCGATTTATCATTTTTACGTGGACTAATGATGTCTGAGATTGATTGCCAAGAGCTACTAGTAACTCTTCCATTTCAAGTCTCCAACAATAATCGCCAAACCAGACAGTCTCCATTATTTAGAGAATCTATACATTCTACCAATTATGGATTTAATAATCCAATTGGTAGAATGTGTAGAATTGCAAATAGTTTCTCTAATAATATTGATTTATTTTGTGTTTCAAAATGTAGTTTTAAGTGTCAATTAAAATGTGTTGATGAATAATTTTATATTTTGTTTTTATTTATGTATAATTTTTTCCATGCTTTTATTTTTCAATATTCTTTTATATATTTTTGTGTAATTGTAATATTGTTTGTAATTCATCGTTATTTATGTTAATAATGATGTAGATGTAAATGGTTTTGTATATACCGTGAATAAAGTATTATTATTATTATTATAATGAAGCGAACATGTGGTGTGTCCACATACAGCACATATTCACTTGTGTTTAGGATCCTACTGCAGGTTGCGTAGACAATGATGTGGGCGCATGCACTTGGCTATGTATATAGCCTACAACTGGTATCAAGCGTTGGAGCTAATTTAACTGTACCAACTTTATATGTTTGCAGAAATAGTTTGTAAAATGTCCTTTTGTTAAGTTATTTTGCTCAGGGTTGGGCAATGGGTTACAAGTATTGTTTGCGCATGCGTATTAATACTCTGACATGCGCAAAAATGAACTTTTAACTTTTCTTCTTTATTTTGCGTTTTACAGCTATTTTACATCGCCCCAGAAGTCTTACGACTTGTATGAAAGGGGTTGATGTTTATTAATACTCTGCCATGCGCAAAAATTAACTTTTAACTGTTAAAGATTAATTAAATCTTGTGGGTTATATTAAATCAATACAATAACGTTTTAATTTCTTTCAGAATGAATTGGTTGCAACATGCGACCGCCATCTAAGCTGCCTTGCTCCAGCTCAAAAATCCCCAGAGGAATACAAGCTATCAACAACAGATAAGAAGGAAATATCAGGTAGGAGTCTGGTATATTTCTCCAATGCTTGGAATTGGTTTCTAGAGTTTTTATATAATAAAACCAAGGAGTTTATCCAATTATGTTTACGTAAAGTAGGACTTGGTAACGAAAAAGTTACCATAAACAAAATCCAATAGATTATAGAGAGAAATACTTAATATGTCAAGGATCATATAATATTTGGTATTTTAAAAAGTATTAATTAACGTGGTTTTTTTGTTTTTATAAAGGTGTCCTTGATATTATTGCCAATGAAAATATTAATCGTAAGGGAGCTTTTAGGCTGTGATTAAAAAAAAAACATTTAGAAATTTCTTATATTTAGAAATTGAATTAAATGAGTATATTATTAAAAATAATAACTAAAAGCCGTAATTCTTTCCAGTAAAAACATTCGGTTCTCTTTAGTTTTTATAATTTTCATTAATATTCTACCAGATTTACCCGAGATAACGAAACCATGTCTCAATTTTGATGTATAAACATTTATTAAGACACCCTCAATCTCATAACTTAATATATTGTGCCTAATGATGATGATAAATTGACGCATGTTTCGTTTTGTATATTGCTAAAGCTACGTACAGACTTGCAACGAAAACAACGCAATTTATAGTATTAAATTGAATCCTGCGTTGTTGTTGCAATTCTGAATGAAGTTAAAAACTCTGTAAATGTAGGTAGAATATTATTTTTTTATAATAAATTAACCGAGATTATTTTTTACATACATTATTTTGTTTGGAGGATTATTATATGATCTTACGTTTTTTGTTTTGTTTTGTTCTTGTTTGGAGTTAATTATTGTATTGAAAAAAAGATGAACCCTATGCTATATTTATTTATTTTATGTTTAAAAATTTATAAATATTTCTTGACTGCAGTTGTAACAGCATGTTTTTTTATTTGCATTAAATTGCTTGTTGCTTTGTAAATTAAGGCTTCTAGTTATTTTCCCAGTTCCAATCCTAAAAACCACACAGGGATTATGTGAATATATGTAGAATGTGAAACGATTCCTCCTCCTCTTCTTATTATTTTATTATCTCAATTTTACTCTAGGTAAGTAGTATTGTATTATTAAGGTAATATATTAATTAATAACCAACATTTCATTTCAGTTCATTTTAATTACAAAAATAAATCCCTAATCCATACAAAAAATTTAATCCTATTAACAATTGCTTAATGTATGAGGACTGGATGCACATTTTTATTATTTTCTAATCACAGCATAAAAAAATCCAAAAATTATTATTTTTATTGGTATGGTTAATTTTTTTAATTAATTAATTCAGTTAATACTAACTTATTAAATTCAATTGGGTTCTTTAAAAGTTCTCTTTTTTTTTGGTTGCAGATTTGATTATGAATTGGCAGAATTTGAAGATTCGTATTAATAAAATGCAAGAGTACCGCGAACTTCAAAACCAGATTCTTCAATTGAAAAAGCAGCTATGTGATATCAATATACCTCCGGTTAATACTATCGTTGTTAATACTATTGAAGATCTTAACAGGGATATTGATTTTTATTCGGTAAGTCATTTTATTAGATATTTAAAAATTAAGCGCCTCATAGTAAAAATTTATGAGTTCTCAATAATTATTTATAAATTAGTATGGAATCTTTCAATTAAATACAATTTTAAAGTAGAAAAACAAACATTAGCGCACACTGTTGCATGGTAAACGTTAGACGACGTACGATTCACGGATACTAGCCAAATGCTGTTTAAAGTAGCAGTTAAAAAAAAAAGTGTTTATTATTTTTCTGCACTCTACCTTGGAATTGAATTAACTATTGCAGAAGTAATTGACCAAAATCACAACACTATTGGAATAACTCATAATTTATCTTAACTTGGCGGCCATTTTGTTTTGCTCTGATGCCAAATATGGTTACATTGAAACAATATGAACAGTATAAAGAATTTTGTGCTGGCATTACCTACTTGCAGAGAACTTCACGAATCATACAGAAGTCAACATATAATTGTGTCGTATTCAGTACAATAATAAAAAATAAACAAAATAAATTAATGCAAATGAACACAATAGGCTTGATTGGTCGGGACTTTGACGATATATCTGTTTATAAGGACAATCAAGCTAAAGACTTAAGCAGTAATATAATATTATTAATATATGTATACGTTTGCCAATCTCAAGTTTGTAACTATTTTCAAACTTTAAACAGTAGTCTACACTATCTGCGTTGATATCTTTCCTCTGTCACCATGATGGAACTGTTTTTAATTTTAAAATCATCAACAAGACAAATTTACAGCACCAGGATTAGAAGTTGGCCAAAGGACTAATATTTACCGACAAGTTGGTTCTTAGACCATATACACATATAAACACGCCCTTTGCCCACGCGGTAAAGTCAACATGATCGGTGCGTGTCACGTCAGTAGTGGGCAAGAGACTTGGTGCTAAACGCGTATATAAAAAACCCATTTTTACGCACCTTGGTGCATTAAATTTAGTTATACAAAGAATGGGTTATATGATAATTGACAAAAACAAATTTATTTTTGAATGAGAATACAAATTAATATTAAAATATTTATTTTTATTTTATAGTTTTCAATAATGTTCACCAAAAATTTAACAATTTAACTACTTGAAAGGCATATGCCCACAACTGGCACGTGACGTCAATTGTGACGTTTTTGTACTTATTTCTTTATGTTGCCTGACTATAATCGGCTCTTTCTGAAGCTCTATTTTTTCTGATAACCAAGATTTGTCAATAGTAGTTTGTATCACTACTTTTTTTCATTTTCTGGTGACATTTACAACCACCCACTCACTACGTGAGAGGTTGTTTGCAAGATCTACCGAAAAATATTGAGAAGAAAGCTTTTGTCTGGTTTCTGGAAAAAAAGTGTATATTTATTGCTTTGTAACCAGTTTGACCAGGTTTTTTAATAAAAGTCGCAAGCCCATTGCTTCTTTTTTAGTTCTGGCAGAAGCCGATTCAATGTGTTATGGGTTCAAGTAGTTTGAGGTGTTTTCAGTTGCAGCCGGAACGAGTTTGTCTTGTAGACAAATCGTTGTTGATTGTTTGTTGTTTATGACTTTTTTGCACCTTGCATTGGTTTTGATAATGGGGTGATTTGCTTCTACTGGGAATTATATTTAGCACGTAGTTGCATACTAAAGTCAATTCACTGTTAAGTTTGTGCTTCTGGGAAGTTTATCCAGAATTGTGCACTATTATGTCACACTTTCCTGGTTGGCTGAACATTTACTGCAAGGATTAGGGTGGTTCTCTACCTATCTGCCTTGCTGCATTATGACTTTTTGTCCGCATCGGTAAACGTATTTCGTTGTTTTGGGTAACGCTGGTGTTAATAGGTACTCTAATGTTGCGGTGTGGTTGCAACTATGGCGTCCTATGCTTTGGGCTTAACAATGTTTACTTCCAGTAGGACTTTATGTGATTTTGGTAGCAGAGTTGGTTTTAAGACGCAGGTAGTAGCGATGAGCAAATTCCATAGAATTGTTGTTATTTAGCCTGTAGATGGTGACCTTTCTAACTGGCATTAGATTTCTGGAAACGTTGGATGACCAATTTGGATTAATGTCACTTAATACGATACTGCAAAACTTGCAACTACCATCAGGTAACTTTAGTCATTGCGTTGCTGGTAACAAAAGTATCCACCCGCGCATGCGCGCTTTATTATTGTGAAGATGAACTCATTCTCGATGGGAGCTGTGTCTACGATTAGGTAGAAATTGTCTCCGTCGTAGCTGGTTGGGATTTTACTGCAATACGAGCGCATTGTTGTGGTGTTGCAGTATTACTTTTTGCTACATTGCCGATGATACAACTTGCAATTGTGCAAAGCAGTTTTCTGTTCCTCTCAAGTTTATGTCTAGAATTGCTTTACTCAGAAGAGTTTGCTTTTTTTTATAATTGGTAAAAGACGGGGAACAGTGCTGTAAGTTTGTCCGCATGATAACCGCTGCGATCAGCCAATGATACAGTTCATTGGTATCTTCTTTTGCTTCCTCTTTGCTCGGTGAATGTGATAGAGCGTTTAGTAGCCGGTTTAGGTCCTTGATGTGTGTTTTGCGATAAAGCAAACCTCTTACATCAGCAGCAGATTACTTTGCCCTGACATACATTGATGGCTTGTTGAGGCTATACGGCTATATTTCTGCTTTGATCTATCTAAATGTATTTTTGATCTGGATCTGGAGATTTGTCAAACATGCTTTAGTCTTGACAAACTTTGGGAAAGATTTCCGTAACTAGGTGCAAACTTTAACGAAACTACGCAGTTTGGGAGGATATTCCACATTCGCCATAATTTTCTAATCTTACTCTGTTCAACAATCTTTAGAAAACCGAGAAATCTTACTTAAAAACGACTTTTTTTTTTAATTGGGTCGACAAAGTCTAGAAAACCTTCAAGATTCTTCAGTTGAAGATTAAATAAATTGCCAGAACGTTGTGGCTTGTATCCTCTAGATACATCTTTAACTGAAAACAATTTCAGAGGTACAGTTAACAATCTGTTAATTTGCCAGGAATATTTGCGCTTGCTTATAGCTATTAGACTGCTGCATATGGTTTGAGTAGGGTTGCGATCAGAACGGGATATCCGAAATGAAGACCTAAGAAAGTTCTCTTTGTGTATAATAAGAACAAGGAATCAATTAGAAACTGAATAATCTTATCCGAAATTACTGTAATTATAAGGGTCTTTGAGTTTTAGAACGTTTTGAAATAAACGTTGCGAAAGTGGAATTTAATTGTTTTTGTCTACCGTGTAAATACTCCTGAAGAATAAGTTACAGACGACTTTAATGTATATCCGAATTTCTTTTCTGATACTTTTTTGCTGGACGTTTTCTGTATACTTTATTGTTTTATGTCTAAGGTTCCAGTGCTTTGAATGGCTATTAGTAGTTAATAGCCATTTACTTGATCTTGAAGTTTTATATCACAGACAAGCTGTCTGTCCTAAAGTATGTTGAGTTGGTTCCAAGCATTCGATCATTAGTATTCTTTGTCAGCTTACTATGGTGTGACCTGTTATGGTAGGACTGCACTGTAGGAGTTTTGTTGTTTCTATGAAAGCTTTCTGAGTCACGGGTTGGTCTACTTGGTGTAAATTAACTCGAGGTTATTTCAGATGTTTTGTGGAGACTTTTACTTCCTCTCGGAAGATTTGGTTGCAGGACGTACTTTAAGCAAGCGAGCTGTAGGATGAAAAGGCCCTACTGAATACGAAGTGCTTCTCTCAATAATAATTAGTTTTAGATGTTCTCATTTAGGCTGTCTATGCGTTGATTAAAATTTTGGAATTTCTTGGTCTAAATAGGAGTTTACCTATCAAGATCCACTAAATGCTCAACGATGGTTGTTAAGTCACCACAACTGAAGAATGAACTAGCAAACCAATTTGGTGTTGTAATAGCGCTACTTCTGATGGTATATTTTTGATGTATTATCTCTTTTAGGGGTTTACACTTAAGGAATTTTGACGCAACGTAGTCTTATGGTGGTTAAATGACTGATGCTGATAGATCTATGTGTTGGTTGCTCCTTTGAACTCGAAGCTTTACTACCGAATTTTGTTTAGGTAAAAGTTAATAATGGTCACAAGACGGAATTGCATAATTTTTGGTTGTATCTTAATCATATTTTGTTTTCTCATAAAAAGAGGCGGTTAAGCTATGTCTTCTGTTGTTTTAGTGAAATTGGACTCTTTGCTGTTGCCATCTTAGGAGTCTGACTGAAGTTTTGGAAAAGGTTGCTGCTGGTTCTACGTTGCTGGTGAACGTGATGTTGGGCTGGTGAGGGTTGGTTTTTGAAAAAGAATTACTTTCCTGATCCACCTGCCGGTATTTGAGCTTATCGATTGCTATTCTGACATCTAGCACTTTCTGGATTGTGCCGTTTAGGAAACTTAAATGGGATATATATCTTTGGTTTTTATATGCCGGGTTAATACTACTAATGAACTGTGTAAGTAGCTATTCATAATTTGGATTTTCTTTGGAGTACTTGCCGAACGTCATGGCTAGTTTCTACTTCAGCAGCTTTTTCTGGATCTACGACTGCTTTGAGTTGCTCATCGGGTGTGCTACAGAGTGACTGTGTTTCTACACTACTACGAACAGTGGGTTCTAATGTATCTACTATCTCCGTCGTTTTGCAATCGTGTGTGCCTTTACGGTCATTATGGCCTTTGGGTTGAGAGTAGCTTTGCAAATTTTGTTTTTTTTTGAGCACTTGCCAAACGTTTTTGTTAGTTTCTACTCCAACAGCTTCTTTTGGATCGGCACAACTGCTTTGGATTGTTTTTCTGGAATGCTGACAGAAGAGCGACTGTGTTTTCTTTACTACTAGGTGGGTTCTAATTGCAGGGTTAATACTACTAATGATCTGTGAAAGTAGCTATTCATAATTTGGATTTTCTTTGGAGTACTTGTCGAACGTCATGGCTAGTTTCTACTTCAGCAGCTTTTTCTGGATCTACGACTGCTTTGAGTTGCTCATCGGGTGTGCTACAGAGTGACTGTGTTTCTACACTACTACGAACAGTGGGTTCCAATTTATCTACTATCTCCGTCGTTTTGCAATTGTGTGTGCCTTTACTGTCATTATGGCCTTTGGGTTGAGAGTAGCTTTGCAAATTTTGTTTTTTTTGAGCACTTGCCAAACGTGTTTGTTAGTTTCTACTCCAACAGCTTCTTTTAGATCGGCACAACTGCTTTGGATTGTTTTTCTGGAATGCTGACAGAAGAGCGACTGTGTTTTCTTTACTACTAGGTGGGTTCTAATTTCTAATTGTTCCGTCCTTCCGTAACTATTATTTACCTTTACTGTAATTGTGGTCTTTGGATAGAGTAAACAGCTATCACAGAATTTGGTCAATAACGTGGTCGCACCTGGTAAGAGTGTTTTAAGGTCAACATTAATAATCTTTTTAGGTTGATATACAAAAAATTAAAACTAAGAGGGTTAGAGAAGACTCAGTTCTCCAAAAGTTGGGTTAATGGTCAAGAATTTAGTGCGGAAACTAGGATAAGCGGAACGATTGGCTTTAGTATAAAATCTTCAAAAGATTCACAAGTGTCGGATTTGCTCTCTGAAGGAAAGCGTCTACTGACTAAACTCCACTCAATGTGTGATAGCTTGGAAGTTCGGTACTATAATGAGCATGAACTTTTAGGAAAGATTTGATGGACGCTTCGGGTTGTTATAGGCAGGTGGTTTAAGAAGTTGCTCTATAGGCTGGAGGTCAGGAATGCTACTTGTGCATCGATCTTCTTCAATTTGTATCGTAGTTTTTCTGATTTCTTATGATAACTACTCTATTATGTGTCAGTGCAATGTGATATCTGTAACAATGCTTGACGCAAGTTAAACGCATGCAGACATTGCAGTTCGGTGCGGTTCCTGCGCGAAATCCATAAATAAATTATGATTGAGTGTGAATTGAAATCAGAGTGTGGAAATCAAGATTTCTACTAAATAACCAATTTTTGTGTGTCTAATATTTTTTAGTCAATTGAGTTTTTATCAAAATCTGAATCAATGAGAAGCTCAATTGTCTTTTCCAATGCTTTAACAAATAATTGCAGTTGGTAATGGGACGATTGGGCCTGGGAAAATTTTAGGGACAGTGGAAAGTTTGTCATTTCTTTGATAAATACCACCGTAGTACGTGACAATTCGGATATAAACAAGTGCACTTTTATTGATATAATTTTAATTCCTAGTTAGTTTTTGAATTGTGTAGCGCTGTATTTTGCAACGATATTTAATCTACATGTCAACAGAACTACCCAAAACTAATATTGTTATTCGATATTCTCATGTAAATTTTAATTATCGAGCTATAAATTTTCCGTCAACCTATTAAAAAATTAATCATTTCTCCAACACAAATCTGATTTTAATTAAACTATATTATCCTCATTAACTTCAATTAATCTAATATATTATTATTCAATAACAATAGGAAATAAAGTGAAATTTGCTTAGGTGAAAGTGTTAGAACTGGGTTAACAAAAAATGATCATTTAACGGCATGCACTCATCCATGCAAAACTGTATAAAATAAGGAAATTTGTTTAAAACGTCATACTAAATATGGGTTTATCTAGCATGATTTATACTAATTGTTTGTAAAGCACACCATAAACACTTGCAGTATTGGAAATGTCATATACCATATAATTTAATTGTCGACAATTTAATATTATATTACAGAATTTATTTATTATAAATTGTCTAAAATATTTGAAAGAATTATTTTTGTTATCTTATCGCATCATATGATACAAAACAGTGCTTGTTTTGTTAACAAACATTGGATGACAGGAATTTTATAAACACTATTGATTAAATCAACAAACACTAAATATTATAATGATTAATTTTTAATGTTTATAAATACAAGCACAGTTATCATACTCAAACGTACATTCAATAAAACAACAATAATATAACTGAGCTTGACCACTGCATTCAAAATGAGAAAATCTACTTATGAATCATATAATTATTAAACAAGATACATGTAGGTCACTGTAGAACCAGTTTTTTTGCAATGTTATGGAATACTAGAACACCAGCAGTTTACTGAAATACATTCATAAGTGCAGATGTTTTTTTGAAGTGACTTTTTAATGTTGGTTTGTTGATTTGGATCATCATTTATGGTTTTATAATGAGATTTATATTTAAAATGCTTTGGTAAGGATGGAATTGTTTTATTTTAAATTGATTTTATTCATTTTTTAACATTAAATATTGATAAGTTGGGAGTTATTGACAGGTGTGTGAATTGTAAATGTGTGTGAATAATAAGTTGGAAGCACAAGCTGTACAGTGAGGAGGTTTTTAATTTTTTTAATTTCATTTATTAAGTCAATTTTCAGCTAAAATGTTTTGTTGAATAACTTAGTACATCTTTGCCTATTTACAAGGTATTTTTCCACTATGAGACTTCAATTCAATACCATAAATCGTACATTTAACAAAAAATCTAATCAGAAATTTAAAGTGTTTATATCTGATTTTTGCACACTTTTGTTAAAATATTTGAGATTATGTTTATATTAAAATAAATTCTACATTTTAGTGAGTTGTATTTTTATAATTTCATTTGCAATACACGATATCTGTTAATAGTTAAACAAACTGATGATTGCCTAAAAGCCGAAACTGATCTAAATAATACAAAATATAACACAGCAATTATGTTTGTATTATATACCTGGAAGCTGTTTAACACCTCGGTATTCAATGAAAATACTATATGAATATTCAATATTTTCACCCTTGAATACTACTTCTATGGCTATACTATATGATGCCATAAACATAACTATAAACACAATTCTTGCGTTTGGGTACATCGTAGCGGGCAGGGGATCGGATGCTGATTACACATATAAAAAAAAAAAGAAATAACTGATTAACTATAGCTAAAATTGCTCTGCAGCTACCTACCGACCTCAGTAAATGCTATGCCAAACCGGAAGTGTGTGGTTGAACGATTGCATTGCTTATATTTTAAATGAGAGTTTGAGTGTAATAGTTTTTAGAGTTTGGTTATGTGGCTCTCACTTTGTAATTTTTACTATAGCCAAGGTTGTTTCTGCACCGACTTAGTAGATGCTTTGTTAAAGAGGAAGTTTGGGGGTCACGTGGACCTTCTTTGGCGATCAAAAGAAAGTTCAAATTTGTGAAAACAGTTGAAATTTGAAATTGATCATTGATTTTGATTTTTAACATTTTTTCTTTAGTTTTTGAAAAGTGTTAATAAATGTTGGGTTGTGTGGAAGCTGAAAAAAGATTTTTTTTTGTAAGAAAAATTGACAATCGTTTCCGCGGTAAGCCACTGACCCCATGTTCTGCCAAATGGAAAATTTGTGGGCTAAATGGTTTTTGTTTGGCGATTTTGTTTTCTAAGTAAAATAGTGTCCAGATTTTGATAATATGGCTTCACTTTAATATTTTTATCGTAGCCAAGGTTGCTCTTGCACCGACCACACCTATCTTGGTAGATGTTCTGCTAAAGCGAAAGTTTTTCGATCAATAGTGTTTATTGATTTTTTTGGAAAAAGTTTAGTTTTTTGCACTTTCGTACATAACATTGACTTTTTATTTTGATTCGGTGGTTCCTAAGTTTAGATTTTTGCTTTTATCTCAGCCTTATTTATCTTTTGTGGACGCTGGTATTCTTAACCAATATGTTGATACATCAAATCAAAGAGAAACACTTTTCAGATGGTACCAGTTTAGTACTTGACTCTTGGATGAATTTACACGCCTCAGAGCTAAGTCTTAGTTTACCTTGAGCCGGTCTTACATTACGGTTACATGACAGGCGTCACTGCACAACAACAAACTTTGAGATGTGTGCATATTTTAAGTGCATTTTTACTCATTGAGTGTTACATATTACGATTCGATGGTGACAGTTTAGAATACAATCAGTCAACGCGCTTTCTCACCTAACAAGCATGCAACTATTTATGACTACAACCAATTCTTGCACGCGATGTATAATCTGTGTACGGTATTACAGCTAGACACGAATAGTGTGGCCTGTATAATAGGCAACTTAGTATACACAAAAATGATGTTGAATGTGGTTAAATTAATGCTTTTGCCTGTTTTAGCATTTTTCATTTGCGCTTACATTTTAAACATTCCATGGGCGACGTTGTTCTGGGATTGAAAGATATTAAAACGGGCAAAGGCATAAGTTTAACCACATTCAACATAATTTTTGTGTATATTAAGTTTCCTATTATACAGGCCACACTATTTGTGTCTAGCTGTAGTTCAGTACTGCTGGAATTCTCGGTAGGATATTTTGCAAAAAACTACAAATTTGCATCAAGCGTTCACAAAAATTTGACTAATTGATGCAAAATTGAGTAATGAGTTGAGTTATGATATAAAACTTGACTAATTTAGGCTTGGGATGGTTGTGTTTTATATAAACTGTGGTTTTAATTGCCGAATCTATAAATAGTTTACGATTGATTGGTCTTAAATATAGAGACTAGCAGATCTGCAGTTAATAAGTGAACATTGTGGTCTCTTAGATCTATTGTGCACCTTTGGTTTTTACTCCTCTAGTTGTTTTATTGATGAAGTCTATAAACGTTTGTCAGGGGATTGTTTTGAGTTTTTTTTAGTTTGCTTGTGTTTTCCAACACTGCCTTGCACTCGCTTTACAGATAACGTGGAGTTTCTTCATCTTCCAGACATCCGCAGCGTTTCTATTCTATGCATGTGTTTGTTCGTAGCTTGAAGTGTTCTGTAAATTTTTGCAGTTTTATTCTATGTATGATGGTATTGTTAGGAATAGCTTTGTTTGCTTTATTCTTTAACAGTTTTCTACAGGTTGCTGTGTTTTGTTTCAAGTTTTTTACGGATTAATAGTTTTTCTGTCTTGTACGGAATCCCGAATGCGGTTTTTATTTAAAAGAAAAACTCTTTTATGGTTTTTTGACGAGCTGGTCCGGTTTTTAGATTCCCTTCTATTTCTTGAGTGGCTTAGTTGGGTGAAATGTCTAACCCGAATTTGTGGCGCATAATTTGTTACATATCTAGCTTATTAGACACTATAGCATTGGTTAAAAAAAACGCAGACATATTGATAATTAAACAAAGTGATAAAGTCCACAATGAAGAAATTTGTAGAAAAACAAAAGTGACAGTAATGAGAAGAATTGCAGGACTAAATTTGCAGCGGATCATACATGTAGATAAAATTGGGTGGATATCTTGAGGTGGTCAGTTGAGAAGACTACAAACAATATGGCTAGCGCGTGTTATATCATAACTTGTGTTCATTAACAAAATTTTGAATTATTACTGAATCATCCTCTGAGACCATGCAATGATAGTGTCGACGATTGATTGCTCTAAATGGGCAGATAATGAAATCTGTTTCGAGTTTTTAACAAAATTCTGAAAAACGTTTGTCCAGGCCATAGCAATAGACTATATTTGATCTTGATATCTTAATTTTCATTAGCATTGATGTTTTGACGGGCCTGGGCCCATCCAAATGTATTTGATTTTTTCTGATCATTTTGAATATGTTTTGGCAACATTATCTGATCCGAATTAAGTAAAGTTGATTTATCACTGAAGATCTGTTATGGAGACCATGCAATCATAGAGTCGATGGTTTGGGCGAACTAAAAGAATAGCAGATTATGAAATTAGTTAAGAAACTTTTTTTTACACAAAATGGCCAAACACTTGTGTCCAGGCTATAGCAGTAGACTATATTTAAAATCTATATCTTGATTTTCAGTAGCGTTAATGTTTTGATGAGTCTGGGTTCAGTCAAATGTTTCTTATAATTTTGACTATATGTGGGCAACTGTATCTAATCTTAATTAAAAAAGTTTTACTAATATAATGAAAGGATAACAAACATAAATTGTGATAATAAATAGAACAATTTTACCGAAATTTCAAATTGATTGCATTATTTTTATTGTGTGGTACATTTCATATGATATTGACTGTACATTGCATATGATGCTGATTATTTTGGTGCTTAAAAATATTACTATATTAAATTGGTTTATGTTTTCATAAGCAAACTGTAACTGCAAATAAATAACAATAAAAAAGTTGTATTAGTAAATGAAAATGTATGAACACACCAATAAATCTCATGCAATCAGTCTCACAGCGCCATCTCTCGTGAAGTAGTTTAATTATAGCTCAGGTGCACATTGGGTTGCATACAGTGTTCATTTGTATTGATTATATTATATTATTTTATGAATTTGAAATTTATTATAATCAATATTTATATTTTTATGAAAATATACAACCAAAAATTTATACAAAATCTAATGTAGAATTTATTGAATTAATTACCTTCTCAAAATATAATATAGCGATATTGCTTTTACGCATACACATTGAAGTACAGATTATATTTAGCAACTAATTTTTTTATATAAGCATATTTAGCATCTAAAATATTGCTATAAAATTGATTAAAAATGTTTACTATATTTAGATAATTATCTTTAATCTAATTTGCATTGTTATTTTGTGTTGTCAATCAAAACGGATGGGAACAAAATTTCTGAGCGAGGTCATATGAGGGTGCGAATTTGAAATTGAATTCCGTTGGAATTATTTTATGATGCGTGGGTGTACTGGTTGTGATTTTATTCAATAAAGCAAAAATGAATTGTTAATTTATCCACGGATTCTTTTTTTGTATATTTTAAACTCGGCGCTGTGCAGAATGGGCAAACAAGATTTTAATCATTTTTATATTTTTATACATATTTTGTCAGTTTTTTACAATGGGGGAAGGTTTCACTGAAATTTTATGAAAAAAATTGTAAAATATTTTTGTATGTTTTGCAAATCTAATTGTTGTAGAGATCTAAAACAGATCTTAACTTTTAATTGTCTACGAGGGTAGATTGAGAAGTTCTAGGAATGACAATGGAAATCAAATAATTTTATTTATGTTTTATTTTTTAACATAAACATTTGAATTAACTTTTCTCCAGTTTCTTGATTCTTTTGTGAAACTCGACTTTTGAGATTTCAAAATAGCTTATTATAAGCGGCAAAGTAGGTAGTTTTTAATGGCTCCTATGCTAGTGGTCTTATTCTGCTGTAAATAGTTTGTTGATTTGTTAACCGCTGTAAGGCTGTCACCCACTAGAGCAAAACGCTGTGACTTTTATCAAGCAAAACTTATTCTTTTTATGGGGTAACGCTCACTATGCAGAACACTTTGCTTTAGTGGTTGACAATCTGTAACAACTTTGACATTTATAAACAGATTTGCAGTGTGTTTAAGAAATTTGTATGAAGCCCATTTTTTTATTGCTTTTCTTGTCTGGGAGTTATCGGGGTCTTTGTTGTCGAGAGGAAATTGCATTAAATATTCTTTGTGGTTGGAGACCGTAAAGGAAGGTGGTGTTTTTGCTGTTTTTTTTTTTTATTTGGATCTTGTGTGGATTGCGTTGATTGTAGGATTTGTTGTTCTTCTTGTTCTGGAGTGCGGGGACGGCAATTTACGTTAGCAAGTATGGTGCTCATTTAAAGTTTGTTGTGACTGTAAGCAGGTGGCGGCTGCTGGACCAGTCTGGAAACTGTACAAGGCAGGCGTTGTGTTTTGATGTAGATACTGCTTCTGAGGAGAGTGGCGTGGCTGCAAAGAGACTAGATGCTGTAAGAGCTACCTGGTCGTATTTGTGTTGCTGCAGTGTGAAATGGTGGTTGGAAGGATGACTTTGCGGTGCGCTTGACAGGACTTGCTAGGAGGTTTTTGCGTCTTATTTCAGGCTCGAAAATTTGATCGATTGAAGTATATTTTGTTTGCATCAACGTTCATGAGAAGTAACATTTTTTGATGATTATTTGAGTCTGATGAAAAAAGTTTTTGAGGTTGCGATTGTTAAATTGTGGCAATTAGTTTTCTAGTACAAAGGTTGTAGTGTAGTTGATTTGGTTTGTAACGAAGTTGAGTAGTTCTAATAATCTTCGAGGAGCTCAAGGTGTTTGTGCTTATCAATCAAACTGTCGCAAATAATTATTAGGTGTAAAGTTTATTGAGAAGATTTGAGGTTTTTATATTCAAGATACTGCCGGAAAGTCTTGCATAGTGATAGCATCTAGGAGATACCTAATACTTTTTTATTTGATTATTAAATTCCATTAAGGTCTCTGCGGATGTGTTGCTGAATACCCTTGTAGTCAATTGTGGAAAATGTTTTTCTGTGTTCAAGTTCATTGAGAAGGTGTTTGTTTGGTCTTGATTTTTGTACGGGCTTTGTCGTGCGTGAAGATAAGCTGATGATGTTTGAGTTTTATGAAGAATGGGCGTGGACACATTTTTGGTGATTCTGTTTTCATTCCAGGAGCTTACTTTTTTTTACTTGCTTGGTGAATAGCTACTGGAAACAATTAAATCTTTTGGGGTTGATCTTCTTAGTACAAAACTGTTTTTATTTTGGTGTTACAGGCGTTGGTCTACAAGACGAATTGTAACCCTGATTTGCATTAATCCGACAAATGAGGCTAACTCAATATCCTGTTCACGTCCTCTGCAGATTTGCTTTGTTTTAATTTTTTTTGGCTTTAAGTTGCTTCTTTGTAGTGGGCTTTTAGGGGTTTGTTACTTTTAGATCTGACCTAGTCTTTTCTTTTTTCTATGACTAACTTAATGTTGACTTTGATTGTTCAATTTGTAGAGCTACCTATGCAGCTCAAGGAAGTTACTTCTTTATAGTGGTCTTTAGGGGGTTTGTTTACCTGTGAAGGTGACTTTGTGCTCAGGTATTCAATGTGCTTATTTGGTCTGCACTTAACTGAAGTTTTTCTATGACTGATTTGGTATAGGTTGTCGTTGTTATGCGAATACATCACTATGTCTTTTAGATAGACTAAACATTTTTTCTATGCCACCCCGATAGCAGTTTAGCCATTGACTTCTAGAAGGTCGCGGGCTTGTTTCAAAGCTAGCTACTAAATTTAAACTAACTAGCCTTAGCTACGTTTGGCATGTAGTTAAGGTTTCAGTTTGTTTATGACTTGGTAGTCTAGCTTTAACGGATTTTGGTAGAAGTTTGGTCAGAAACACCAGGTTTGGTAGGTGTCAAAGGTCTTTGTTGATTGGTTTGCAGCCCATCTTCTTCTGAAGTTTGGTGTTATTTAAAAAAAAAGTGGCACTGCTAAGAACCGCCTTCCGGTCGAGGGTTGTTTTTGGTGTTTCTTTCAAAAGTGTCTTTCTGATGTTGGTGGTGTGTTTTAGAAGTGCCACTGAGCTTGGATCTCAGCGGGTGGATCAGTTAACTTTTCAGTCGGCATCCTTATCAAGTTTGAGTGTTTTGCTCAGAAACAAATCCGTAATCTTGAAAATCATCTTATTTGCGATTTTTAAAATCTGAATGCTAGAAATTGATGCTTAGAGATGCCCAATTTATTGAAAATTTGCGTGGTTATAATGGTTTATACACGCTTAATACTGTATTTTTTAGTTTAATGAAGAAAACTTTCAGAAAATTGATTTTGTTAAAAATTTTATGTTTGAATGTCTCTTAAGAGATCAAAATTGGTTTTTAAGGATGAATTTGGTGTCGGGAAACGCACAATTTAAGGAAGATTACAGCCAGACACGAATAGTGTGGCCCCTAAAATAGGCAACTTAGTATACACAAAAATTATGTTGAATGTGGTTAAACTTATGCCTTTGCCCGTTTTAGCATCTTTCAACCTCAGAACAGCATCGCCCATAGAATGTTTAAAATGTTAGCGCAAATGAAAAATACTAAAAGGGCAAAGGCATTAGTTTAACCAAATTTAACATAATTTTTCTGTATACTAAGTTGTCTATTATAGAGGTCATACTATTCGTGTCTGGCTGTAGTGTGATTGTATTGTACTAAATTTTAGAGTAAAATGAAAAAAAAAAAAAAGTCTGAAAATTGACATCTTATTACAATGTTCGTGTTTGAATGTCTCTTAAGATATAAAAAATGGGTTTTGGGATGAAATTTAATAGGGGTATACGTGTTTATAATGGTTTACACAAGCTCAGCACTAAATTTTTAAGCAAAATGATATAAACTGCCAGAAAGTTGGCGGTATTTATTTTGTTACAATGTTTATATGTAAATAAGAGATAATTTTTTTGTTATTCTGGAATGAAATTGACGCTTTGGGTGCTCTAGCCGATTTTTTTAAATTGTTATTTACTATGATTTATTCTGGGTATGGCCTTATAATAACTTATTTATTTTTGAACCACGTTCCGCAAATGTTTTATGTCGTCTCCGATTAATAAAATTGATAAAAAAATGTACAATGTTTCAGACAAAATTAAATAAATGAATAAATAGGAAAAAATAGTCTACTGTTAATCATCGCACTGTATTTTTTGTATGAACATTTTAGTTTGGAAATCCACTTTGCAGTCAGTTGTTTCTACTAGTGCTCGCTAGATGTCGCCCGAGTCTACTGAATTGATTTAATATTCATATTGAGCTTTTCCAAGGCAATTTATATATTTATTCAACAATATTATCAAACTTAAAAATATTTAAAAAAATAATTTCAATTAATAATAAACATAAACAGTAATTATATGTTTTCTTATTTATTTTGGGAGTGATAATTAAGTATTGAATTCAATCAGAGAATTAGTTAGTTTCTTAATTATTCGAAACAATTCCTATATGAGCTTTAATTAATTATTATTTTACTCTGAAAATGTTTAAAGACTACAATAATTGGATCCTATTGAAAATATAAATAATAATTATCAATTTTATTATTTTTTTGGTATTTGCAATATCGACATGAAATTAATTGAAATTGTGGAAGAAGACGAAAGCGATAAATCGCATTTTTGATCAAATTGTTTTCGAACATCTGTTAAGTTATTGGAAAAGATATGACATTCCATTATGATATATGTGGCATTTTTTTCGAAAGCGGTTCAAGCCAAACAAAAATAAAAGCAACTGCAAATAAAATAAAATGAAACTTGAAAGTTCGATAAGTATTGGCTATTTGTAGTTAATGGTACTTGAATAGGCCATTAGCAAGTTTAGGTGCAGTATTTTTTTATCCACTCGGTGTCGAGTTAGTCTTTGTCTAAATCCGCGCTTGCAGTTTTTATTGACTGAGGAATTTAACGATACTTCGACCTAAAAACTGGCGGTGTGTGATATTTTCAGAGTTTGAAATGACGATAAAAGCGTACCCGTGTCGAGCTACTGCTCTGGCCGGCTACGTGACCTGACTTCAAAAGTCCTCACCATCACGGCTTGTGCTTGCAACCACGTCCAAGTCTTAATCTTGGGCCACGAGAACAGGGTACAAATAGGAAACTACCAATCGATATCGATCTCCTGCTTTTGTCGACACTGATAATATATCTACACTTATACTTTTTTTTCTTCTTGGTTTAACATAAATAACATTTTACTAGTTCAATCGGAACATAAATTGATTCGGATCAAATTTAAACAAACTAATTTTATTTCACCGCAAATTATATCATCACATTTGCATTTATACATATTTATACAAATTTGTAAATGTCGATCGATATCTACATACTTGCTGGCTTAATCACTAATATTATTATAATAATACTAGTTAATAATATACTTTTTACATTTAATTATTTTATATTGTTTTATTAAGTGATTTTGAATTTATTATTTAGTAATTTAAACGGTATTAACAATGTTTTCTTATAAATCATTTCAATAAAGCCTTAAACGATTAAAAAATAATGGGAGTAAATTACCAAGAAACTATAACTTTCAACATTCCTAATTAGGAATTTACTAGCGGTTTTTAGCGCCACTTTTTTATATAAATTATTAATAATTGTCTATCTGCTATCTAGTATCTACTATCAACCAATTTCAATTGATTTCTTTTTTGTATTGTATCGTATTGGAAGATGAAAATCAATACCCCCTTTATTTATGCAACGTGACAAGTATATAAATAGGAAAAATAAAACGTGGAGGGATTTATATACTAGCACGCGTTTTTCTATTCAATATTTCAAAATTATGAGCCATTTTTTAGAATATTGAAGCGGTAATATTCGAACATAATAAACGTTTGTCTGTGTGTGAATGTGTGTTTTGGTTTGACGTCGATGTCATCTAGTTGTAAATGTAAATGCGGAATTGCAAAATACACATATGCGGTTGACGAGCGTGCAATTTAGAATAGGGCTAACCCTAGCTAACACATTGGTATGCTGCCTGTACGCCCCTTTTGCAGGCACGCATTCCAATGTAATTCAATTTGCAATCAACAGCCAATCAATTGATTCGAATTTAGTACAATTTTGTATACAACATTGTACAGACACGTCTATGCACAAATTTTATCAAAAGATTGTCAATTTACAATAGACAATCATTAATAATTTACAATAGAAAATCATTCATAATTTACAACTGAAACATTAACATATTGGGTTTATTATAATTAGTTAAATCATTTTAATTAAACTACGTTTATAATTGGATATTAAAATCCAACAACACACACCACTGCACATGCATTTTAAAATAATTGATGAATTTAGTTTGTTGAATTGTGTTAATATTATTTTTTAATATGTTTGAAATGCGAAATAAATAAACAGCTTAATTAAATTATTGTGATGCTTTTTTACAGAGTAGATTATAAATAATGAAACGAATGATTATGCGCCATCTATATTTTGAATAATTAATCAATTTTTGCATTTATTGTAAATGAATTAACTTAATGTTTTTGTTCAAAATTTTATTGTTACGAATACATTACTACATACATTGAGCATTTATACAATTTTATATTTTTCTTGTTTATTTTATAAAATCTTAATTCTAGACATTTTATATATTATGATAAATGATTTTATTTTTTAATATTTATTGTGTTTAGTATTTTTATAAATTAGTTTCGATGATATTGATAATGAAATGAGTTCATAAAAATACCAAACACAATAATAATTAAAAATAAAATCACTTGTCATATAAAATGTGTACAATTTATATAATTGGTAACCATTGTTATTAAATTGAATATACAGATTGTCGAAGTAGTTTCAACTCATAGCATAAATGTAAATAGTGGAAGTAGTAAATAACTGGTTTTCTAAACAAATATTGTCAATTTATTGAAGAACACTAACAAAGGAAAATTAACGAGTCAGTATTGGCGAACTTTGAATGGAATATATGTTTAAATTTGTTTATACAGATTTTCGAAATCATGGAATGGCTTAGTCTTATAAGATCGAGTCTTACATGGCTGAGTACGATTTAATTTATCTGCACAATTTGTAATATTCTTGGCTCTTTTCTTTTGATAACTGTGTCTTTTAGTTTATTTTCTACATATCTGGCGAATCACTTCAAGCAACTGCGGGTGTGTATTTAGCCGTACGCGGGTCTCCGAGGGTGTGTCGATTTCTTTGAATATTATTTTCCTTAACTGGGAGCTTTAATTTATTCTTTCTTTTTGTTTTTACTGCTTTGCAGCACTCATTGTGATTGAGTTAAGGTGTGACATTTATTGATAGCTTGCTTTGTCTGCTGTTGTTCTGACTGGTTTGTTCCGCTATTTTTAGACGGCTAGTGGATCAGTTTTTATAAAATTATTTACGTTAGTTGTTATAGAGCAAAGCGCACTAGTTGCTGCTTTGTCTGGCATGTCTGAAGTCTATCCTGTCAACCAACTTTTCAGTATATTTTTTATGGTCTTCCATGACAGCTTGACTAATATTATGCTTAAGTGTCGGAATCGTTTGTGGATTATCCGTATAACATTGATCTATAATGGCATCCACAAAAAAATCCAACTGCGTTAAATTGCAGCTCCGTGCAGGCCTATTGAAAATGACTAATTGCACGATTACCGAACATAGTGCGCAAAAGATCGATTGTTTGATGGGCTGTGTGCGACACGTTGCGTCATTTTGCCGAAACCAAAGGTCGTTCTCAATTTCTGGCTTCTCTGAAATGGCGTTTTCATTATTATTTAAAAAAAAAAGCAATGATGCCATCACTTCACAAATTATTCGAATCAGTCACACTCTGAGGATGCCTCTTTACCATCATGTGTGGAGTTTTAAATGCTTCAGTTTTGCTTGTTTACATAGCCGGAAATATGAAAATACGCCTCATCCGAAAAGATGATTATTAGAGCAAAAGCTATTTTTTTACTTAAAATGAGAAAAGGTATCGAAGCGGATGATTGTTGGCCTTTAATTTCAGAGTCATTTGGACTTTGTAAGGAAATAATTTGATATTTTTGTGCAGTATTCTCATAAATGATATGCGGCGAGTTGATGTTTTTGGATTGGTTTGCTGACTTTGGGGTACAGCAGCAAACTATTGTCTGTGCGCAGCATGGGGACCGCTTCTGTTGTCTACTAACATTTTTGTCTCACAAAGTTTGCACAAATTTACGTACACCAGGCACAGTTGGCGCATTATTTCGATCAACATTTTGGAAATAAGTTTTCAGTATTTTAAAGACCCAACTTGCATTGCAGGATTTAGAAGAAACATACGACTAGCTACACCCATGATTGGCTTATGAGTTTTGCTCTGTATTTCTCACACATGATGACGCAACTGCGTGACTGCGCCAACTAGAGCGACTCGATTGCATGGAATAGAGCCGGCTAAATTAATAATGTTTACATCTTACGGTGAGAAAACTCTGTGGTAGAGTGTTAGCTTAGCAAGCTAGAAGTTTGATTCTCAAAAGATGACTAAATATAAACTTGTTCTTTATCCACCGGGCTGATTTGGAAGATGTAAGACTTCTGGAGCGATGTAAAGTAGCAGTAAAACGAACAACCCCAAACGCGTCTGACAAGCGATTATATCTTAGTTATAGTATCATGAGCGCTTATTGATGGTTCAGGATGGTAATCTTTTTGCAGCGAGTGGATAGGAACATATGCCATTTTCTACGGCAAGAAACCGATCTCGGTAGATTGTTTGAAAAGGCAGAATTTGGGGCGTAACGTCACCCTAACCTAACCTGTTAACACAAAATTGACTTTTGATTACGAGGTAAAATGTTAACTTTTTGGAAAAAATGCGTTTTTTGCACCCTAACCTAACCTAACGCAAAATTGACTCCTGGTTATGATTACCGTAAGTTCAAGTGATTCTTATCAGTTATTATAGAAAAGTTTGACTTTTTGCTTGTTAGTTTTGGGTTAGTGGTCAACCAGAGAACCAATTTTGTCGCATCCGGGGTCTTCAATTTGATATTTTTAACGTTTTTATGTCACACCTATGCGAATTTTTTATCAGTTTTGCGATCTTTTGACAACAAAATAAAACACTTCTAGAGGAGACACGGGGAAGCAAGCCACCGACCCCGGACAAAGCGAAAGTCCGTAGGTCAAGGTTATTTTTTGGCATTTGAAGGAAAGAAAGTAGTTTGGTTTCTTAATAGAAAATGGTTTCTTTGGTTTTACCCAAGAAAGCTATATCGGAGGTGGCCTGTGTTTGGCGTTCGGTGCTGTTGGGTAACTGTTAACTAAAGCATATTTCTGTCGTATTTGGGTAAATTTGAGCAAAAACGTTGACTTCTCCGATTGGGTTTTCAATTTTGTTTTGCATTTTTACATTCTGGAAAAAAAATCATTGGCTTTAGAAATGAGACTACATTAAAGTTTCTAGGTGTACGCTTCTAAGCTCGAGGTTTGATTAAGTCAGATGGGTCACGTTTGAGACTTCACTTTCGTCATCAAAAATACATTGACATTTCCGACCGACCTAGCTCCTTTAATTTACCACATGAAGTCTGTGGCGAGTAGTGCAATACCACGGACTTGATCTTGAAGATTTAGGTGCGACATAGCATTACATTAGTTGAATTTATAAATGTGATTAGTATTATTGCACACATAATGTCATAATTTCGCTTCTCATTTTTCTCGTTCACATTGTAATATAATAGTTTGAGTATGGCCAGAGATATTGCACCTTAGTTATTATTACTCCGTATTTTTTTATTGTTTAAGCACTAACACAGAGCTTCTGATCTTAGTTTTTTATTGTTGTGAACCTATGTTTTCAACAATAAAAGCAATTATAACATTAGTGTAACTATAAAGATATGATTGCTTTGGGGATGCATTTTTTTAGATACTGACGAGGCTTAGAATCAGTTTCACTTACACTTTCAGTATTAAATGTAATTATGGTGAAATGGACACTAATCATATATTAGAATAACGTCCTGAATTGTAATGCCGTAATTTTTAAAATTTTCTATTGGAGCTGGGGCTCGAACCTGCGACAAATTATGCGCCGAGATTCGAGTTAGGCGCTTCACCCAACTGAGCGGATTTTTTGGTACTGCGTATTACATCACTCTGTGTATTAAGACGCATATGTTTAATAATTGTGCCGGCTTTATTGTATACATGTCAGTGTGATGACTCAGTTACGTCATGTTGTGTGAGAGAGGCATAGAAAGACCAGCGCGGGATCATATCTTACTAGTTATAGTATCATGGGCTTGCAGTAGCTGGATATATGATGATAGTTTTATGGCAGTTATCTATTTACTATAATTTACTCACTTAGGAACGAGAGCTTGGCGATGTAGTCTAGGCATCTAACTGCTGCACCAAATATTTCATGGATTTCAACTTCACAAATGAAATAATTTTAAACGTATATATGTTCTCTTACTCTCTAATCCGCTTTGTTAGCGTTGGGTTTTATGACTAAGATCCTTTTCTGGTTTGGAATAGATAATATAATTACGGGCAGAGAAGAGGTTATAGGCCAGTACAGCTAAAACGACTGATAATAATTAGTATTAATAATTTACCAATTGTTTATTAGTGCGAGGAATGTTTCTTATTATTATGGATGTTGTGGCTTGTGTATTTCTTTTGTACTTTGTTATTATTACTGTCGTCTTTTCAAGCTTGCGGTAGAGCGACATTGTTTATTGTGTTTATTGCTATTTTATAAAGTATCAATAGCACGCGGGTTGTTATGTGCGCGACCCCGCGTGTGCCGTGATGTGGCAGGGTGAATGGTGGATAGTGCTGGGGGGTAGTCATTTTACTCTCGCTGTTGGCGCGCAGCATTGATTTTCATACACCCGTCGGCGCGTATCTTCTTACTATAGTATATTGACAATACACCAGGGTGATTGCTGTTTAATGTCTGGAACTTTTAAATTGATTTTTATAGCAGAATATTGCACTTTTTGGGTGGTGAGGTACTCGGTTGCTCTTAAGCAACTCATCAAATCCAGTAGACTCTACAATTTTTGTGCGAATTCTGCAGCAAAATTGATCATCGTTTCTGCAATTATTGTCGATTTTTGAACTAAAGCCAGTTTTTGATTGATTTTTATAGCGCAGAATATGACACTTTCTGGTGCTGCGTAATACGCATTGAAAATTATTTGTCGTATTTACGGATGGTCAGTTGTGTTAGATACGATACTCTTCACATCTACAGACAGTCAGCGTATCGTGTCAGACTCCATGAACATTTTTCAGTAAATTTTATATGTCTGCGCGGGCACATTACGATAGGTATGACATGTTTCATATAAAAAGCATTGAAAATTGTTTGTCGTGTCAATCGTGCCAGACACGACATGTTTCATATTTACAGATCGTAAGCGTGTTGTGTCAGACACCATAAATATTTTTTCAATAAATTTTAAATGTTTGCGCGGCGACATTAGAATAGGTATGACAAGTTTGGTATAAAACGCTTTGAAAATTATTTGCCGTATCAGGCACGACACGTTTCTTGCACGACACGTTTCAGGCACGACACGTTTCAGGCACGATCCGTTTCAGGCACGACCCGTTTCATATCTACAGGAGTGTCGTGTCGGTCACGATAAATATTCTCAATGGTTTTTGTATGTTTGCGCGGCCACGTTACGGTTGCTATCAATATTTCTATATAAAGCGCATTGAAAATTATTTGTTGTGTCAGGCACGACACGTTTCAGGCACGATCCGTTTCAGGCACGATCCGTTTCAGGCACGATCCGTTTCAGGCACGACCCGTTTCATATCTACAGGAGTGTCGTGTCGGTCACGATAAATATTTTTCAATGATTTTTGAATGTTTGCGCGACCACGTTACGGTTGCTATGAATATTTCTATATAAAACGCATTGAAAATTATTTGTTGAGTCTACGGACAGTCAATCGTTTCAGATACGACACGACGCAATAAATATTTTTCATAGAATTTTATTTGACTGCAAGAGATTATATGGCTGAGCAAGTCAATACTTTTATCTCTGAAAGTGTTAATATGTATGCGGACTTTATACCTGAATAGACAAACTTGACATCAATTGCTTCATAATTAAAGATTTTGTAACAACTTTCAACCCTTCTTACTGACATAAACGGATCGTCTTCTACGTGTATGTTCCGCATATAGTAACAAATGCTGTAACAAAATCGATTTGAATGATATTAGCATAATACTCGACATGAAAATTAGATTATATAATATAAATTTAATGAAAATAGTTTTGTAAATGGCTTCTCATGTGCCCGAGTTGATATGATTGGTTTAATTGAGATATATATGAAAACTTTGAAGAAAATTACTTGCAGACTAAAGTATTTACTAGAGTGGTGGCTTTCTGAATTAATTAAAATATATGTTTTGAATTTTAATTTAACTTTTTATTAAATACCACACGGTTTATTTTTTGAGCGTCGAGAATAAATGATTTTATAAGAATTCCCTAAGTTTAATCTAAGCATTGCTTCACGTAGCAGACTAAAAATAGTTTATTATTTTTAATCATAAAGAAAATGAATAATTAAAGAGGGGGGTTAAACTGAGTAAATTTGTTCGTTAGACAAGTGTCAATTCATTGTATAATTTATAGCGGTCGGAAAAAGTTTGACACGTCCAGGGCATCGGAGAGGCAAGGTCTGGCTATAAACTTGAGTAATTTATACATATACGGTCATCAATGTCGACCAACCACGATATATGACTCGTTACATGTCGCAAGTGGACGGGCAACTGAACGGGGCTCTTTGGTCCTTTGGGAGCTTGACGGACCGTCACTAGGCTCATCAATACGCACTATGTAGTCCCGACCGTAAAAACTGGATGACTATTAATTGAATTCCTAGTTAGCAATTAGCATTATTGGTTGTACTTTTATTTTACTACTTTATTTTATTCAGATGTATGCAAATTAGACTTCCTTTGACGTTTCCGTTTTTAAGTGTATTTTTAAGGGGGGTGGTTGGTTGGAGCCGAGAAAAAACGTACTGAATTTTTTATATCGGACGCCATTTCAGTTTTCAGAGATAGGTACTTTTCTGCATTAAGTATATAAATCACCAGCATGGGCTTGAATAGTCACCGCAAGACATGCATACTCGTAAATTTCACCCAGTTACTTCACTTATCTACATATTGCATTAAATACTGGAAAATTCATGAACTTGTTTATGCCGACAAGTCTTTCTTTTTTTTACAAGCCACTTCGTATTTTAAGATAATTAGACGTCTTATTTTTTTAAATTTATTTACTTCCTGTATCAATTTAATTTTAATTAATTAATATTTTATTGTCTGTGCAGTTGAATATTAAAGTGAAAGGTTTTGCAATATGAGGAAGTTTCAAGATTTGATTAATTTAAATTCTAATCTAAGATAAATAAATCAAAATAATATATTATTTAATGGTTAAAATTGTCGGAAGTATTTGATACATGAAAGATTCCAACTGATTAATATACTATACATAATGTAGTATTAAAAAAAAAGAGAGACCCAAATGGTACTATGAGTGTGCGGCATTCGTAGGATACTCTGAAGTTCAATCATTTAAGCACCGGGTAGTCTTGTCAATAAGTGATGTTCTTTCAGGCCGAACTCGCCAACATAGATGACCACAAAAAGAAGTTGCTGAGAGTCAACGTAGCCGTTAACCATTTTATGACCGAAAATACAGAGTACAATGCTTCCTCTTTCAAGTCAGATGTTTCCGAACTGTACCGTATTTGGTATGAAATTAACAACAGGTTAGTATTAGTACCTTATTAGCATGTTTACTAAATGAAAAATGTCCCCAACTATTTCATCAATGAGGCCGCACTGAAACTAAAAAAAACTGAAATACATCAAAACAAAATAATACAATTATTTCTATTGATAAAATAGTGCGAATGGGAAAAGTTTGTGTAATAAATGAAAATATTAATTTAAAATCACAACACGTTGCATGTGGGTGCAGCTGTCGTTGAATACTTTTATTATTAAAATGTTGTGAATACAAATCATGCCCATTATAGCTTCCACTTGTGTGATGATTTTTGATTAATTTATTTTATTTTATATTTTTTTACAGCACAATGGAACGTATAAATCGTTTGAATGTTCTTTTACAAAATTGGCAAGTCCTTGAGACGCGGCTCGATCAACTGCGTGGTGACCTGCGTGGTGATGAGCAGACTCTTGGTGTTTTGGATTCGGCCCTCCAAGGTGGGACGTTCTCGAATCAGATGGCCTCTTCTGTTCGCGGCGTGGCGAAATTGCTCTCCGAGACCAAAACTGAGGTAAATCCACAATCAAATTTCATCGGAATTATAACTGAATGCGTTTAACATTTTTATATTCTAAAAAGCGGACGTGCATTTTTTACGTAATCCGGAGTGGCGCGCATGTTTGGATTTTTAATCGGCCGCCTCTTTCACAGGCCGTATAAATATTCTACTCATAATTCGTTTCAATTCTCCACTTCGTTTATTATAATTGGAATATAATAGAATCGGGTGCGCAACCTTACATAATCACCGCGATTATTCTAATTCATTTTTTATTACAAAATTTATATTTCATTCAAGTCAAAAATCTCTATTTAACGAAATACGAATAGAATAGAAATCGACGTTATATCGCAAAAAGTTCATTACAAACTTGGCCCAATTTAAATTTAAACAAGAAATGTTTCAGTAGTAAAATAAATAAGCATTTACAACAAAAACTAACGTTTGGAATATTTATTTAAGGGCAGAGTGATATGAGTGGTTAAATTATTTTTCACCAAAAAATATTGTTTGTCTAGTTTTTTATCCTTTCCGAATAATAAAATTTGTATAACCCTTTAAATAGGCATCAACGATTTTCTCATTAGAGCTGAATTTCATTCCGCCGAGCCGTTTCCAAGTCGGGAGAATATGGTGGATTCTAAGATTTTGGCAACTACACACGTGTGCACATATGCATTATGTTGATGGAATTGAACTTGTATTATCACTTTTCCTTCAAATAGTCCAATAAATTGGAATAATATTTATTCAGTGTGATGACTGAGATCATGAACTTGTTAGCCTTCCTAGACGCAGATTTGCCAGTAGAAATCTACTGTTAGGACTGTTTCTTGGTCTCGTTCATAGATGAAACGACACAAAAACTTTTCATTGCGCTTGCACATCGTCTTTGAAGTTGTCACACGTTTGCGTTTTTTGTCGATCTCAGCTATCTCATACACTTTCACTCTCTTCGCGTTTTTAGTAACACAGAATTGCTAAAAATTGCAAAAAACTGATTTATTTATTTAATTATTTAGAGCTGAAATGCTTTTAATTGTTTGTTTTCAAACCAAATTTTTAAACCGCAATTTTAAATTCCTACTGGTTACTACGTTAATGCGTATTTAATAATGCAAATTTTACGGAAATTGCAAGAAAGTAATTTGTTTAATTATTTATTTAGAGCTTAGATGCTTTTAAGTGTTTACTTAAGTATTTTTATATACAATCAAGTATGTTTAATCCAAATTTTTAAACCGCAGTTTGAAATTCCTACTGGTTCCTACGTTAATGCATAATTAGTAATGCAAATTTTACGGAAATTGCAAGAAATTAATTTGTTTAATTATCTATTTGGAGCTTTTATGCTTCTAAGTACCCTTTTAAGTATTTTTATATAAAATCAAGTATGCTCAATCCAATTTTTTAAACCGCAATTAGAAATTATTACTGGTTACTACGTTAATGCGTATTTAGTAATGCAAAATTGACGGAAATTGCAGGAAACTAGTTTGTTTAATTATTTATTTTTAGTTTAAATCTTTCTAAGTGCTCACTTATATACAATCAAGTATGCTTAATCCAAATTTACAAGCCGCAATTTGAAATTGCTAGTGGTTACTACGTTGATACATATTTAGTAATGCAAATTTTACGGAAATTGCAAGAAACTAATTTGTTTATTTATTTATTTAGAGCTTAACTGCTTCTAGGTGTTAACTTAAGTATTTTTATATACAATCAAGTATGCTTGATCTAAATTTTTAAACCGAAGTTTGAAATTCCTAGTGGTTACTACTTTATAGATATTTAGTAATGCAAAATTGACGGAAATTGCAAGAAATTAATTTGTTTATTTATTTATTTAGAGCTTAAATGCTTCTAGCTATTAACTTAAGTATTTTTATATGCAATCAAGCATACTTAATTCAAATTTTTAAACCGCAATTTGAAATTCCTACTGGTTACTACGTTAATGCATGTTTAGTAATGTAAAATTTACGGAAATTGCAAGTAACTCATTTGTTTGTTTACTTATTTGGAGCTTAAATGCTTCTAAGTGCTTACTTAAGTATTTTTATATAAGATCAAGTATGCTGAGTCCAAATTTTTAAACCGCAATTTGAAATTCTTACTGGTTACTACGTTAATACCTATTTAGTAATGCAAAATTTACGGAAATTGCAAGAAACTAATTTGTTTGTTTATTTATTTGGAGCTTAAATGCTTCTAAGTGCTTACTTAAGTATTTTTATATAAGATAAAATATCCTGAATCCAAATTTTCAAACCGCAATTTGAAATTCTTACTGGTTACTACGTTAATACATATTTAGTAATGCAAAATTAACGGAAGTTGCAAGAAACTAATTTGTTTGTTTATTTATTTGGAGTTTAAATGCTTCTAAGTGCTCACTTATATAAAATCAACTATGATTAATCTAAGTTTGCAAGCCGCAATTTGAATTTGTTAGTGGTTACTACGTTAATACATATTTAGTAATGCAAAATTTACGGAAATTTCAAGAAACGAATTTGTTGTTTATTTATTTGGGTCTTAAATTCTTTTAAGTGCTTACTTACGTATTTTTATATATGATTAAGTGTGTTGAATCCAAATTTTTAAACCGCAGTTTGAATTTCTTACTGGTTACTACGTTAATGCATGTTTAGTAATGCAAAATTTACGGAAATTGCAAGTAACTAATCTGTTTGTTTATTTATTTGGAGCTTAAATATTTTTAAGTGTTCACTTAAGTATTTTTATGTAAAATTAAGTATGCTGAATTCAAATTTTTAAACCGCAGTTTAAAATTCTTACAGGTTACTACGTTAATGCGTATTTAGTAATGCAAAATTTACGGAAATTGCAAGAAACTAATTTGTTTATTTATTTATTTAGAGCTTAAATGCTTCTAGGTATTAACTTAAATATTTTTAAATGCAATCAAGTATGCTTAATCTATGAAATTCCTACTGGTTACTACTTTAATACAAATTTAGTAATACAAAGTTTACGGAAATTGCAAAAAACTAATTCGTTTATTTATTTGGATAATAAATTTGTTTTTGAAATATGATCAACATTGAAGGTTTTGTGTTCAATGACAAAAAACATTGGGCGTTTGTTTCTAAAAATTTAAACTGATATTTGGCTTTAAAACGAGTAAATCTGGTCATGAAGTATGAACATCAAAAATTCTGTTTTTAGGTCCGGCCAAAAAAAGTTAATCAGTAAATTTGTTCTAGAAAAATGATCAACATTGAAAATTTGGTTTAAAGAAAGAGCAATTGATAAAAGTTGGGTTTAAAACAACATAAAAAATCCTGTAAAGTAAATTTAGCTGAATAATTAGTAAATTTAATCTAGAAATATGATCAACATCAAATGTTTGGGTCTAATAACAAGAAATTTATAAAGATTTCGTAAATTGGACATTTTATTCAAAAGTTTTAAATTGATAAAGTTTGGCCTTAGAACGATTAATTTGGCCATGAAATATGAACATAACATTTTTTCTTTATAAACATCAACAGTTTTTTTTTTTTAATTGAGAATTTTATTCCAAAATTTCAAATTGATAAAATTTGGCGAATTTTTTTTGGGCCCGGCTCACAAAAAAATATATTTACTTTCAAAATTTAGCTTTCAGCTTAGAAATTTCTGAAGAGCAGAGACTTTTCTTTACCGAAAAGCATCGATTTTTGGGCTTGTAAGTGGATTCGGATACATTAATTTTTTTTTACATTTTTGAAAGATAAGAGGTGTGTGGTCACCAATTTTGTATCAGATTTCTGATATTTGTTAAACTTATATGACTATTCTTTTTGGAGTGTTTTGAAATTTGTCTAACATGTATGAAAACCTTTTCTCTGTCTGTTAGAGCTTTTGCAAACTTTCAAAAATCTTTTGATTTTTATTGAACTTTCTGATAGTTGTAGCAAACATTTTTTTAATTTTTCTATCAATATTGTTTTTGGTTTGGAGATGTATTACGCAATTTGTTGTTCCAAAATCAGTTCAGAATCTGCAGAAATTTAACAATTGGTAGGTTTTCAAAGAAATCTTTAGAGAGGTATTAAAGTCATCAGAAGTGTTGGGTGTTGGGGCAAAGCAGTTCTAGCGCGACATGAAAAATGCAGAAAATCAGATATGTTTTTTGACACTACAAAAAGTTTTGGTATATATCTAACTAAGCTTGATTATTATTAGCAGAACTTTTACAAAGTTTAAGACAAATTTAGGAGCAAACTTCTTACAACTTTTTTAAACCTTTGGTAAGTTATAGAAGAGACTAGTGGTTCTTGCAAGAGTTTTTTGAACAAGGTTTACAAAAACATTAACATGATGAGCTACTAATAGAAGAGATGAAACAGGTTTTGAAACAATCAATTTTGAGAGCTTAAGATGTTTTAATAGGTTTTAATAGACTTACCAAAGAATGAGGAAAAATTACAAGTTTCTTAGAAGCTCGTTTTGTATTCTATAAGATTTTGATAATTATATCTAAAACCTTAATTTTTTTGTTATCATATTTTTGGACCAATTTATCTGATACCTTCTAACATCTCTTCTGGAGTTGTAAAATTATCTAAAGTTTCAAAGATTTACTTATTTTAAAATTCTAACATAACCTAAAACTATTTTTTTCATTTTCTAAAAATGTTTGACGATTATTTTTAAAACTTTTCCTAAAATTTCTGGAATTTTATGAATGGTTAATTAAAACTTGGCCCAAAACTGTTTAATTTTTTTTGAAATGTCTTGCAGGTTTTAATAGACTAACCAAAGAATGAGGAAAAATTATAAGTTTCCTAGAAGCTCGTTTTGTATTCTATAAGATTTTGATAATTATATCTAAAACCTTAATTTTTTTGTTATCATATTCTTGGACCAATTTATCTGATATCTTCTAACACCTCTTCTGGAGTTGTAAAATTATCTAAAGGTTCAAAGATTTACTTATTTTAAAATTCTAACATAACCTAAAACTATTTTTTTCATTTTCTAAAAATGTTTGATGATTATTTTTAAAACTTTTCCTAAAATTTCTTTAATTTTATGAATGGTTAATTAAAACTGTTTAATTTTTTTTGAAATGTCTTGCAGCTTTTGAATGTTTTCAGAAACATATTGAGATGTTTCAAATTTATTGAAGAAGAAGAAGCTTGATAACTTTATTAAACTGTGGGTTGTAAGTTATAGAAGATCTTACTAAAATAGATGACTCCAAACGTAGTAAAAACTTCTGACTGACTTAGAAGTTTTGAAATTCTAAACTACGCTAATTTTCTATAGACTTAACGGGTTTTGGAACAAATTTTTTGACTCTTTCTGATATTTTTTAACACTTTTTCTGAAATTTTTGGGATCTCAAAATCATCAAAAGGCTTATAGGTTAAGTAATTCTAAACTATAAGAATTTTCTATAGGCTTAACATGTTTTGGAACAACTAATTTGCAAATTTTGAAGATGCTAAGATGTTTCAGTACATTCTAAAAAGACTTAACAGGCACTGAAGAAAGGTTAGAAGTCTCCTAGAAGCACCTTTTGTGTTCTAGAAGGTTTTGATAATTGTACTTCAACCTTAGTTCTTTTGACAGATTTTTTCCTGTTTTTTTTGATAACTTCTAACATATTTTTTTGAAATTTTTGGAATTGTATGTATCACCTCCGAAGTAGAAGAAGTGTTTTGGAAATTCTAATGTTTCTTTGGAGCATTAACAATCTGCCCAAAACGGTTTGATCTTTTTTGAAATGTTTTGGAAATTTTGAAAGTTTTCAAAAGCATATTGAGATGGTTCCAAACTTTCTAAAAAAGAAGAAGCTTGAAAACTTTCTTACTTTTTGGGTTATAAGTTATAGAAGACACTAGGTCTTGAAAGACTCTGAACTTCTGAACGAAGTTTAAAAGATCTTTTAACCTAACCTAACTTTCTGAAATATTGGAGAAATGTGATTACAGTGTTCCTGATTTTTTTTTTTTTTTGAAATGTAATAATCTTTTGGACCTTTAAAAGACTGCCCAAAACTTTTTATCTATTTTGGGGTTTAAAACATAATTTAATCTGTGAAAACTTTTAATTAACTATTTTTTTAGCCATATTTTAATATTTTTGAACTTTTTGAAGAAGAAGCTTGAAAACTTTTCTAAACTCTCTACACAATTTTTTGTTTGGTGGTTTTAATATACTTTTGGACCATGTAAAGTCTGCTCAAAACTTTTTGACTTTCTATTGAAATGTTTTGAAATTTTGAGTGTATTTCTGATATTTGTTCAATTTTTAGACATTTTTTGGAAGTTAAAGCTTCTGAAAACTATAAAATGACTGTTACGTTTTGACTTGCTGGTACTTTCCGATAGTTTTGAAATACCGTTTTAATGGTTCTAGCAAATCCTTTTTTTTATACTGAACTAAGGTTTTAAATTTTTACTTTTTTTAAGATTTGGTAATTTTTAAAATCCTCCCGATTTTTTTGCAGGATATTTTTTAATTTTTTTGACATTTTTTTGGAATATTTAGCAATTTTTAAAAGTTTTATTTTGGAAAAAGTTACTAACATTTCTGAAATATTGGAGACGTGTTATTGCACTAATCTTGATTATTTTTTTTTTAATTTCATTATTTTATCGGACCAATAAAAGTTTGCGCAAGATTCTTTTTTAGAATCCAGTACAATATAAAAAAAGTCAAAAATTTTGAACAAATTTTGAACAATTTATGCCTTTTCTTTGGATTTGGAAGTCTTCAGTTGAATTTTTGAAAACTTGTTTGCTTGTAAGGATTCTTCAAACAATTTTTCTAAATCATCTTGACACTTCTTGGAACAAATACAATTTTTGGGAAATGTTTCAATTATGAATTGACTACACAATACACAAAATAGCTTTTTTGACAAATTCACTTCCTGGAACGGATACAAATTTTGGGAAATGCTTCAATTCTGAATTGACTACACAAAATAGCTTTTTTCAAAAGTTAGGGCATATACATATTGTTTGAAAAACGAAATCCAAATGTCGGAAAAAGCATCGATTTTTAGACTTAATGTGTATTAATTTAAGGATTAAAAAAATAATTGAACTTTTGGAAAAGTGCTTACTAGTTAGTTTTCTAAACAGGATTTTTTAATCTTTTAAGAAATTCTGAGATACATTCAAACTCTTTTGGAAAATGAGAGACCTGTGGTCACTTCATTAGAGTTGCTGATCTTTGTCCAATATTTATGACATTTTCTGGAAATGTACAGAAATCTACTTGAGTGTTTAAAAAAATCTTCTGATTTTTTCTAATTTGCTGGAGCTCTGATAGTTTTGGAAAATGTAAAATAATAATTTCTAGAAATTATAATCATGTGCTAAGTAGACAACCGATAGCATTATTAAAATAAATTATTAAGTATTGCATCCGACATCTGTTTATGTATATATATACATTGCAACATTTAAACAAATCAGCTTAAAATGCAAATTTAACTGCGGTTTTCAAGAAAACTTGGCAACGAGCCAATATCAACATAGACACCTATAACAATATATAACACCATTGGTCCCAAAAAGCAACTACAATATAATCATAATAAATTCATTTCCGTGGCTAATAATATGAATAATAATGTTCGCATGAAACATAATAACCGGTTAGGCACGCGAATGCTTCTTAGTAAACTGGTCATAGTCATAACTTATAGATAAGAGACATCCATAACCACATAATTTACAATCTAAAACATATGTTTATTAGAAAAATAAAATTGTAAACGTCCGTTCCATTTGAAATTGATGAATAAATAATGGAACAAATGTATAATGCAAGCCGTGGGTTATTCCGGATTATATTCAGTATTCTATGAAAAATGAAATGCTCAAAATGATTGAATAGATGATATTTTTTGTTGTTGTGTTGTGTAAGATGGGGTTGTGAGAGTAAGTTTCGTTTGTAAGCTAGTTTTTGGTGTATCGTGTAGATAGGACTGACTGGCCGCTGTAATAGTGCCGCTTCCGGATCGTTAATAGCGGCAGACTTAAGTTTCTGGTCACGTTCTTAGAATGTTCTATGGAATCAGCGTAAAAATACAAATTTAATATCGCATCGGAGAGCTTAGTCCAGTTTTCTACTGCCAGATTACAACAAATAAAAACAAACAGAAAAAAGTTTATAAATATATATGAATGCGAGTCTAATTCCCGCAATAATTTGTTCGGTTTCGGCGGGATTAAGTATTAAATATGCATGAGGGAGCGGTTCACTTCCGGAATTGGGTTCGGTGGATGTGCGCCATAACATATGTAAATGCTTAATTGGAATGTTGCTTACTTGAATGGGAAATTTATTTGCCGTTGATTCGCAATATTCCATAAATAATATGAATTTCGGTAATACAAAGGCTTGAACTAGCTTTAGAAGTCGGATTATAAAGCGAATCTACCAGATATTTCGACTCGTTGAGATCTGCTTTGTATGCAGCGCGTTGCTTTTCATTACTACAGCGCATCATTCCAAAGTGCTGGAGAGAGTCGATACATACAGTCTCGTGCTAAAGTACGTTTTTTTTCTTTTTTTCTTTCTAGGGCTGCAGCTTTCCTGAAATCTTCACGGAGGGGTCGTTCTCAGACAGCGGCATCTCCGATGAGGGCTCCGAGCATGACATCGGCGAGAGGGAACGTAGACTATCAGCTATCAGGAGATTGGTCCGTCAGTTGGAGATCATGATGGCCCCTGATTGCGAAGCCAGGTTACGTATGAGAGAACGGCTAGCAGCAGCTGAAGAGGAACTGAAAACCCTTCAGAATAAATGTCGCTCGATTATTGTTCGTACGGCCGTTTCTGCAGCCGCACCTCTGAGGTAAGAACACATCACATCCACTTTTTGTTTGGTCTTTCAGCAGAATCCATTCGGAGACATAAACGACATCTTCAAGCTAACATCCTTTGCTTATAAATTACTAACAAACATTTGTGACACTGTGTTCAACGTGTTCAAAGTGTAGTTAGCGCGCTTTTTTTACATTCCCTGCATTCTTCCCTTTTAATGGTTTTCACACATCACTACAAATACCGATTAGTATCCATACATAAACAGATATTCACGAATAAAAAGAAGCGTGTCAACTCCTTTTGATAGCCACTGCCATAACTTCTTACATGCCAGCGACCAACTTATTCGATTTCCTTCTACGTTAATGTTAATCTGTACTTGTTTTTACATCTTCTTAACCGTTAACGACTAACCGAAAACTACCCAATCTAACTCACTTTTTGCAACCATTAAATTACCTTAATATGGAACTTACCAACATTATTTCAAATACGTGATATATATTGACAATAATCACCCAGTATTAAGTTAAAATAATATTATGTATAAAAATATTTGAAAGTAACAAAAAAAGGAAATAGTGCTTTTACACTAAAGATTTGGGTTCGATATCTGTGCACATATTGTACCCATAGTATTAACTATGAACATACCATCGTTCACCGCTTCATTTGCATTGTCTTGTCCGTAGTTTCTTCTTCTTTTTCTTCTTTTTGCAAATTAAAAATTTTCTGGAATTTAGAGGTATTGAAGAAACGTCAGAAGGATTGTTAGAAGTTTTTGAAAGTTTCCAGAATCAATTTGTTGATTACAACAATTCTTCAATTTTTCTCACGTTCTTTAAGTTTTCTGAAAATGTCTGCAATCTTTTTAAGCTTTTTTTAAACTTTTTGGAAAATGTTAAAAATTATTTACAAAATATGTATCACACTTCTTTAAGTCCTATTTTTTATTTTTTATTTAATTTAATTTAATTTAATTTAATATTTATTCTTTTTCGTATTTTTTTAAATAAATATAATGAGTTTTTAAAATTGATAAGTTATTTCTTAAAAAAAATTTCTAAGAGCTTTTAAATTTTCCTGATATTTTCAATTTTTTTGATATTTTTTTTTAGACTTACGTGAATCTTTTTTTTATGTTTTGGGTTTTTTTAAATGTTTGACATCTTTCTCGAATTTTCTTCAATTTTTGTAAGCTTTCTTATACTTTTTGGACAAATTTATTTTTTTCAAGTTTTCTGTAACTATTTTTCACATTGCATCAAACTTTTTAACAATTATCTGATTTTTTAAAATGTTGACATATTTCTCCAATCTTCAATTCTTTTTTTTTTTTATAAGAGAAAGAACTTTTTGGAATCTTTTATATTGACACAAACTTCCGGGAGGTGTTTTAAACGCTTCAAAATTGCTTGATAATTCTTTAAAATTTTCTGAAGTTTTTGAATCTATAAAGATCTGCATCAAACTTTCCGACATGTATTGAATCTTTATGATATTTCTCCAATCTGCTATTTTGAAACTTCGGCAAATTTTTTGTTTTATTTTTTTGATTTTTTATCGAACTTTTTGCTATTTATCAAATCTTTTCAATAATTTTTCAATCTACTAATGACGTATTCAATGGTTTTAAGATTTTTTCAAACTTTTTGTTTTTTTTGAAAGATTTAGGAAACACATCTAAGAAAGCTTCCAGAACCAATTTTTTTATTTAAAAACTTTAAAAACTTTCCAACAATATTCCAGTTCCTTGATATTTCTAAATTGTCTGCAACTTTTTTGGGCAAATTGATTTAAGTTTTTCTTCAATTTTTCTGCTACTTTTGCAATCGTTTTGAGACTTCTTCAAGTTTTTAGATTTATTTGAATATTTTTACTTGCTTTGGAAGTTTTCAACTTTTGTAAGACTTTTCTGAAGCTTTTATTTTGATGCAAAGTTTTGGAAGATATTTTGAGTGCTTTGCAAAGTTCTGAAATGTTTTCAATTTAACTGAAACTTTTCTAAACCTTTTTTCTTTGTTTGTAGATCTTAAATCTTGTTCTTAAGTTTTCTGTAACTAGTTTTTACACTGCATTAGACTTACATATATTCAATCTTTTTTATATTTCTGCAATCTGTCTAGAGTTTTTTTAATCATTTTGAATCTTGGGCAGTTCTTCTGATACTTTTTTTACATTTTTGGGCCTATTTTGAAAATTGCTAGTATCGATAAATTTTCTTAGATTTAGAAAACCATCTTGATATTTTTTCTAAAATCGTGGGATTTGTACCATTTTTGGAAGATACTTTGGAAGTATTTCTGATGTTTCTCCAATTTTCTGTTAATTTTTTTCAATTCAAACTTTCTAATATTTATTAAATTTTCTCAATATTTCTTCAATCTTGTCATCACATTTTTAATCTTTTCAACACGTTTTCAATGTTTTTTCGGATTTTTTTTAAACTTGGTGGAGTTTTTGGAAAATTTAGGAAACCATCTTGATATTTCTCAAAAATCTTTAGAACTAACCATTTTTGGAAGATGAAGTATTATTTTATCAAAATTCGTGATGCTTTATCAAACTTTTTGATATTCATCAAATATTCTCAATATTATTTTAATCTTCTCATCACGTATTTAATGTTTTTAATGTTTTTTTTAAACTTAGTGGAATTTTTGAAAGATTTAGAAAACCATCTCGATATTTCTAAAAAAATCTTGGAATTGATACTATTTTTGTTTCGAAGATTTTTTTGGTTTTTAAGTTTCTGGGAACTTTTTTGGTTTTTCTACTACTTCAACAAATTGTTTGATTTCTTTAATCTACACTGCTTATTCAATGTTTATTTTTTTTTCAAACTTTCTGTTTTTTTTTTAAAGATTTGGGAAACTATTCTTGACACATCTTAGAAAGCTTCCAGAACCATTTTTTTTATTTAGAAACTTTTAAAACTTCTCATCAATCTTCCAGTTTTTTCTTAATATTTCTAAAACGTTTGCAACTTTTTTGGGCAAGTTGATATAGGTTTTTCTTCAATTTTTCTGCTACTTTTGCAATTTTTCTGAGACTTTTTCAAAGTTTTTTGACTTATTTGATTTTTTTGTTACTTCTTTGGAAGTTTTCAACTTTTTTAAGACTTTTTGGAAGCTTTTATTTTTACGCAAACTTTTGGATGATATTTTTTACTTTGCAAAATTTTATTGTTCAATATGTTTTTTGTGCAATTTTCCTGATAGTTTTTACATTTTCTGGGCCTATTTTGGAAATTTTGTTTGGTCTGCTAGCAGAAGATCAACAAAATTTCAGATACGTTATCGAACTTATTGATATGTATCAAATGTTCTCAATATTTCTTTAATTTTTTTATTAAGTTTTTAATGTTTTTAAATTTTTATCAAACTTTCTGGAGTTTCTAGAAGGTTTAGAAAATTATCTTGATATTTTATCAAAAAATTGTGGAATTGGTACTATTTTTGGAAGATACTCTGGAAGTATTTTAGACATTTTTCCAATTATTATGAAACTTTTGCAAACTTTTAAATTTTTTTTAGATTTTTTGTCTTTAAGTTTTTCAGGACTTCTTTGGTCTTCTTGATACTTTACCAAAATGTTTGATACTTTAATTAAACATTTGGACTTTTATTAAATCTTTTCAACATTTCTTTATTATGTATTCAATGTTTTTGAGACTTTTCAAATTTTCTGAAAGATTTAGAAAACCATCCTGACACTAAACATTTATGGAACATTTTTGGAGATTCTTGGGAAGTTCTGATATTTTTTTAATTATTGTGAAACTTTTTTGCTATCTTACTGATACTTTTTAGTTTTTTTGGACTTTAAGTCTTTAAGTTTTCTTTGGTCTTCTTGATTCTAAATTTTGTTTTTGATACTTTACCAAAATTCCTGATATTTATCAAATCTTCTCAATATTTCTTCATTCTTCTCATAACGTATTCAATGGTTTTTAGGTTTCTTTAAAGTTTTGGAAAGATTTTGCGATAGTGATACTTTTATAAATTTTCTAGACTATTTGGCTGTAAGTTTTTTTAGGTTTTCTTGATACCAAAAGTTAATCAAACTTTCTAATACTAACATTTCTGAAATTTTTTATATTTTTTCAGTATTCAAAGTTTTTAAGATTTTTTTAAATTTTCTGGAATATTTGGAAAACAAGACTTTTCAAAAATGTATGAAACAGGTACTATTTTTGGGAAATATTCTGAAAGTTTTTTTGACATTTCTTCAGTTATTATGTAAACTTTTGCTAACTTATTGATACTTTTTAAGTTTTTTGGGAACATTTTTGGTTTTTGTCAAAATTTCTGGTATTTATTAAATCTTCTAAATATTTCTTCAATTTTACGTATTTAATGTTTTTAAGATTTTTTCGAGTTTTTGCAAGATTTGGAAAACTATCTTGGCACTTTTCAAAAAACTGGTACAATTTTTGGGAAATACTCTGGAAGTTTTTTTGACATTTGTCCAATTACTATGAAACTTTTGCTGACTTACTGTTATTTTTTTGTTGGGTTTTTTGTTTTTAAGGTTTTGTGAGCTTTTTTGGTCTTCTAGATACTCCAAAATTTGTTATACTTTATCAAATTTTTGGATATTTATCAAATCTTTTCAACATTTCTTCAATCTTACTTACATTTTCTGGACTAAAAGTCTTTGAGTTTTTAGAAACTTTTTTGGTCTTTTTGAATTTTTTACCAATTTTTTTTCAATCTTATCATCACATATCTAATCTTTTTGAGATTAGGAAGATTTAGAAAATTATTTTCAAAAAATTATGGAACTGGTACTATTTTTGTTTTTGGGGACTTTTTTGGTTTTCGTCAAAATTTTTGATATTTTATTAAATTTTCTGATATTTATCAAATCTTCTCAATATTTTTTCAATCTTTACAGTACGTATTTAATCTTTTTGAGATTGTTTTTTTGGAATTTCTGGAAGATTTAGAATACCATTCTTAAAAATTCATGGAACTGTTACTATTTTTTTTTTTTTTACATATTTTTGATTATTATGAAACTTTTCCTAATTTATTATACTTTTTCAAATTATCTTCAAGTTTATTTAAAACCTTTAAGTTGTCTAGAATTTCTTCAATACTTTTGATATTGCATAAAGCTTTCTAACATTTTTTTAATTTTTCAGTTATTTTTTTAAACTTCCAGGAAGTTTTCTAATTTATTTGACACTTTATAAAACATTTTGGAACTGATGGGAAATATTTTGGAAGCTTTTTCTTCAAACTTTTGGAAATTTCTGCAATATTTCTAAAACGTTTTCAAAATGTTTGAGATTTTTTTGATTTTTTTTAGAAGTTTTGGAAGGATTATGGAAAATATTTTGTAAGCTTTACAAATCATCTGATACTATTTCTGAAACTTTTTTAAAATTTTTGATTTAAAATTTTTAAATTGTTTTTGTTTCTTTATTTTTCTGACTTTCTGTTATCTTTCTAACGTTTTTTCAATCTTTTTATTATTTTCTATACATTTTTTAACTTTATAGAAGCTTTTCAAATCATCTACTACTTCACAAAAGATTTAGGAACTGATAGCGAGTATGGACAATACTTTGGAAGTTTTAAAAATCAGCCGATATTTAATATTTCTTTAAAATTTTGGAATCTTTTGCAATCATTTTGGAACTTTTTAAAAATTTTGAAACTTTAATATCTTCTCAGACATTTATTTTATGTTTCTAACGTTGCTTCAGTTTTTTTTACGATTTTTTTAAACTTTATGGAATCTTTTCAAATTATCTGATTTCACAAAAGATAATACTTTGGAAGCTTTAAAAATTACCCAATTTTTTTTTCTGACACTTTTTTGACGTATCAAGTTTCTTGATCTTTTATTAATCATTTTGAAACTTACGGAATCTTTTTTTGGAATTTCTTTGTGTAAAACTAATAGTTATTGTCCAATTTTGCTTAATATTCTTCTTCAATTTTTTTATTACTCATTCAATGTTTTTTGGGTAGTCTTGGTACTTCTCAAAACAAACCGATTTTATTTTGGAATGTTTTAAAATTTTCCGAATCTTTTTTTTTTTTAAATTTTTGCAGTTTTTTTGAGGTTTCTTCAAACTCTTTGAAATTAACTGAATCTTTAAGTTTTTTTTTAGATTTTCTTTAATTAAGTGTGTACAAGTACCACGCATTTGTTCAATCTTTCTCAATACTCTTCTTTGATTTTCTTTTTACTTGTTTAATGTTTTTTTTAGTTTTTTGGGTTATATTGATCAAAACATTCTGAAACCGATTTCATTTTTGGAAAGTTTTGAAATTCAATTTTTTTACATTTTATCATTCTTTTTGAAACTTTTTGTGGTTTTTTCCAACTTTTTAAAACTTTTTTGGAATTTCTTTAGTTAAGTGTCATTTGTTCAAACTTTTTTAATATTTTTTTCGACTTTTTTATTACTTATTCAATGTTTCTTTAGTTTTTTAGATTAATTTGGTACTTAAAACTTTCTGCAATCGCTTTTATTTTGGACGGTTTTAAAATCTTTCTTTAATTTTTTTAACATTTTACCATATTTCTGCAATATTTTTGAGGTTTTTTTACAATTTTTTTGAAATTTTGGAGGCTTTCTAAATTATCTTGGTTTGATTTCTGAAGTGGATGCAATTTTTGATAATTCTTTGGAAGGTTTTTGTTGGCGATCGATTTAAAATTTGATTGCCTCTGTACTCAAATCACGTACAAAAGAGTGAACGTTTTTGATTTCTGACGTAAATTTGTTTCTTGATTACAATTCCGGGGTTGTGACTTTGTGGCTGGCAAAATAATCTATTTCCATTGGTTGTAGATGTGTTTTGCCAAACTAGAAGTCTATGGGTCACATGGTTTTCTTCTATTAAAAAATGAACAATTTAGAAAAATGTTGTGTTTGCACTTCCAAAGCCGGGTACCCAACAACGGTGTTTTTGAGATTGAAGATTTCTTCAATTGTTGATAAACATCATAAAAATGCAAGCTTTTGACTTTTGGACAACGCTTCTACTGTTAGCTCCATGCTCAGCAGATGCTCTGCCAAACTGAAAGTCCGTGGTCAAAGAGTTTTCTTTAGCGATTGAAGAAAAGTTTACTTGTGTTGTGAGTGAAAAATTATTTTTGGTTTCTGACGTAAATTGATCCATGATTACGATTCTAGGCTATTAAATTTTGTAACATATTTTCCAGTAATCAATTGTGCCTTACCAAAACTTTAGAAAGAAAATTTAGAATTTTATTTTAAAAAAATGTTTACATTTTTGTTTGTGTTTGCCCATGTTTTGGTAAATTTTACTCTTGATTCAGATCCGTCCACTGCATTTTTAACATTTTTCATCACAAAAGGATTTTGACTTTAGTATGGCGCAATTACTTACAATTGCTCTTTGTTTAGGTACTAAAAGCTGGGCAAGTCAGTATCAGATGAATTAATAATTTTGATCTATGATTTGATAATTTTTGTTTTAACATTGATACAATAAATAAATTTAATTTAAAATAATTTCTTGATATTAATTGTTGTTTACTCTTGGTATATCATGCGACAATAAATAAGTTGCAAGTTGAAGACATTTCCAAGAACTAAATCTATTTTATATGGATGGGAATTTTTGAGAATGTTGAAAGCGATGCCAATAAGTATAATTATATACATAAATGGGTGAATAAGTAAACAATCGCTGTATATAGATAATCTATGAATCTAGAAAGATAAAAAAGAACTGGATATACGTAAACAGCAATCAGATAATCTTTAGAGAATACCAGGAAATCGCTATTCGGGTAATATAATGATCAACATAAATGGAACCGATGTACCTTCAGCGGCTTCAGCATAGCATCCACTCCCGTGTGTTAATTTCGTGGTAAATTTATTACACTCAAGTTGAGGTGAGGTGTCTTATGTGTAAAGAATTCGAAGAAATAATACGGGTGGGCAATGGCGAAGGTATTCCAATAAAATTCATTAAACAATGCGCAATTTGTATTCAACAGTAGCCATTCAAATCTTTTATTGTTTGTTACTTAACGTTATGTTATTGCTTTCATCCTTCATTGTCTATTCAGATCATTGACTTCGAACACATTCGTAATAATTAAATTTGACGAGTGAATAAAAATGAATAATATTTTTTCTTCTTGCCGAGCAAGCCCGACTCCTGAGCGTGGTGCTTGACAAGAAAAATGAAGAGTATATATTAAGCAAATGTTTATATAAATTTATAAAGTCTGTGCCAGCATTAAATATGAAGCAATAACAAGTGCATCGCGGCAGTCCTGCTGGGTTCGGTAAGATTAATAGCAGCTCTCTTAGTAACCCGTGAGCGAACATGCGACTGCCTTAATTAATAATAACAACAAATAAACAACAAATCACTTATCGTTCCCAGCAAATCGTTTTACATACAACAAATGATGTATGGCATTAACATTTTTCGAGCAAAGCCGACGTGATTACACGTTAATGGCCAACCGAACTATCGCATTACTCTACTCTGTTTATTGTGTACTAAATAACTAACTGATTTCCAGTGTTAGGTCTTTAAAAGTAGGTGACTGAGTCTGAAATGTGATGCGGTCTCTAGCTTAGTAATTTCAATCTTGAGCCCCTTGGAGATGCTCCTTCTATAAGTAGACCATTCGGATGCGGCAGGGGTGAGCGCCGCGAGCCGACATTACTGCCTATTTAGCTTTACGTCCCGACGTCGAGGACGCCGCCTTTTCTCTCTCTTCAGTCTCTTCTATTTGAAACCAACCTCCTGCTCCTCGCCTCCACCATCTGTAATCACATTTAAAACCTCAGCACATCATTTTAAAAACATTTTAACTATCCCTGCGGAACCACATTAGCAAATTATATTAAATATACAATATTACGCCTGGGATAACCCTCCATTACGACCCAATGATATCAAATATACAGCAACATTTCAATCTTCATTCAATGTATTTTATTTATCTGAATTACAACGATTTAGATTTAATATCAAATCAATCAGCATAGTTTAATTGATTTATTTTTATTTAATCAATATTTAATGATTTGTTTTATTTGTTTCATTTATATTATTTGATGAATGAAATGAAATTGGCGTTTTTATACTCTATCCAGGCGAGATGTTTGTAAATTTATTCGTAGCTGAAACTATGAATGCCGCCGAGGCGGTTAAAACGTTAAACAAATTTACAAATAATTTAATTGCTGCCGCTTACTATTTAATGATTAGTTGGCAAAATTGATATGTGCACTTTTTGATCTAAAATAGTAAAGCTTATAGTATCAATCTCTGGATTTTTTACATGAACTTATAATCGATTTTATACAGAATTTAAAAATAATTAAAAAGCGGCCATTTTTAATTGTTGTCGATACGACCCGATCATTACCGATATGGCACGAATCATCTCAATAAATCTAAAAGGTTGTTTAATTATAATTAGAAGTAGTTTAGTGATGCATATTGTATAAATTGATTGCATATTTTCAATTGGTTATTATCTTGCTTTACAAACAAATTTTATGTAATTTCATGCACGTTAAATGAGTTTTATTAATTATTAAAGTACATATTTATTGAACTTGCATCTAATAATTATTTAATAATAGTTTTAAAAAGCAGCCATTTTGAATCGACCCGAACATTTCCGATATGGCACGATTTTTTTCAATAAATTTAAATAAATTATTTTAATTATTAGAGTACATATTTATTGATTTATATTACATAAACTGATTATATATTCTCAACCGCTACTGATTTTGCTCTTTATTGGTTAGAATCAAGTTTTACAAACTAATTTATGTGAATCACATTTGATTTCTTGCGAAATTTAAAAAAATGGCAACTATAAAATCGTAATCAAGAAATTAATATTTATAAACGTATACGAATGCCGCAGCAGTAATTGAGTTTTTCTTCCTCATTAAAAAAAATTTGCTACTCGAAGCACACAAAAAAGCATTTTTGTGTAACTCGTTGAATGATAAAAATCATTCAAAGAATTACAAAATTTTAAGTGCGTAAATGTTAAAAATATGTGAAAACCACAAAATTGTTATCAAATGATCAATTTACGTATACCGCGTTAGCAATTGAGTTCCTCCTTGAGCTTTTTGGCCTCTTGGAACACACATAAAAGCATTTTTGAGTAACTTTTTCTTTCAATGACCACAAAAATTGACCAAAAACTTGAGTTTTAAGTAGAGAAGTGATAAAAATATCGAAGTTATCAAGAGACCAATTTACGTATATTCCAGTAGCAATTGAGTTCTTCTTCACTATAATATGCCTATTTGCTTTTGAAACACACAAAAAAGTTTCTCATTCAATTACCACAAAAATTGATCAAAAACTTGAATCCTAAATAGGGAAATGTTAAAAATATTGAAATGGAAACTACAAAATTATAATGAAGATACCAATTCACGTATACTGAGTTTTCTTTCTCACTAAAAATGTTTTTTTGTTAGAAATTTTTTTGAGTAACCTAATGTAACACCATATATTTTTGAGTAATTTTCCTATTTAGTAACCAAAAAAATTGACCAAAAACTTGAATCTTATGGTAAGGAAATGATAAAAATATTGTGGAAACCAAAAATTGTAAGCAGAGGACCAAGTTCGTTTCATTTGGTGATCGGAGAAAAATTTTACTATTGGTTTGGCAAAGCATCTGTTGGGCTTAGTGCTACAGGACAATTGCTTAGTAGAAAACTTAGCGGAGTCGGAGGAGTAACCGCACTCTTTTTTTTTAGATGAAAGTACTTTAGTTTCACTTCTCATCTCATGAGTTTGATCAAAAACTGAAAAAGAAAACTTAAAAATATCGTAATAATTTAACAATTTACGTCAAAAACCAAAAAAAGTTTTTCATAATTTGCATTTTGTGGTCATAGTGTGTACAAGCAAAAAAGTATTAACTGTTTTTTTTTTGTCATAGAATACTTGTATGCTAATAAACAAGATGGACTAATACGAATATTTAGGACGTTACAGAGTCAGTCAACTTTTGAAACCTACACATGTATCAGTGTCTTTTCCAAAAACGTTTGAGACCATCGTATCTTTTATACGGTGTTTCTTTGTCACTTAAATATACATTTATCCTATGGCTTTATTGTGGTGGGGAGCATTTTGTTTATACATGTGAACAGAGAAGCTGTATAGATATTTCTGGTTTCTAACCTAGCTGGACAGGAAGAGCGGCGTTTGTTGGCTACTTAATTGTGTTCTATTGTTGCCTTTTTGTTGGCTTAAATATTAAGTTTAGACGTGTATAGTAATTTATCTAAGACATTGTTCAAGCATTACTTTAATGGAAGAAGACTTTGTGTTGGCAAAATGTCTTCATTCTTCTTCTTTCTTCTACTGGAGGTTGGACATTATTGTCGATATGTGAAATTTATTTGCAATTGTTTGGAATAGTTTGATACTACTACAGCCAGATCTATTCCGCAAGTGATGCAGAAAGTGGCAAAAACTCAAACTATCTATTTTTGACTTAGTTTAAATTTTCTATAATCATAGAGTAGCATCATAAGCATTTGAGTTGGAAAATAGGAGAATTATAGAGGGCCTAAATTTTTATTGTATTTTTTTTACCGAGATATCCATGGCTTTTTAGGAATGCTTTTGGCACTGGGAAAAACGGGAACATATTCAGTGAGGGATTTAAGTGATCATCATCATTATCATCAGCATATTTTCAAGCCACTGCAGGCGCATTAGCTTTTTCTCTGTCCGTAATGCTGGCAACTTACATTACATGTGGTCCTACAGTTTTAAGTGGATTCTGAACTATTGGAGCGGTTATTAATTTACTCCGGACCAGAGCTGACAAGGCAGGTTGGGGGAGTGGGGGAGCGTATAAACGTATGAAATAAATGCGTTGTGAGATTTGAACCCACGATCTTTAGTGCAGCAGTCGGATGCCTAGACTACTGCACTTTCTTTGCGCCACGCTCTCTCTATTTCAGTGATGCATGGCGATAAATCTATAGTTGTGCAAACTTTTGGATAATTCAAAATGCAAATTTTGTTGAAAGCAATGGCTGATGGATGGTGGATTTTGGAAGTGGTGTAAATAACCTATGGATATGATTGCTTTATTTCATAAAGACGCTTCTAAAAAAAGCAAAATATGCTAGTTTTAGGTGACATAGAAGAATGTGATTGTTGCTGCGGATTGGTACTGTCTTCCGTATATAATGCTTATTAAAATGAAAGTTTGTAGCTAAAGAGGATTTTTTATAAACAAAGAAAAGTAAGATTATTTAATCAGTTTTTGTGGGGAGCGAATAAAAACATGTTAAACTCATGACCGGGGATGATAAATCGCTGTAAGTTGGTGATGCAGGCTAGCTTGTCAGCTGGGCCAGGATTGTCGAGAAAATTGGAAAAATAAAAGGGCGCTAGGTCCACAACACATCTATGTGTTTGCACACACTTGAGAGAACACGGAGTACTTTGACTACGCTTGTTTTGCACACGCGGCCTGAGTGCCAGTCATTGGTTGTTTGCCTTGGATTCGACTGTTCGATCTAAATCCCTATAGCTGTATTGGAGCTGTGCACGTGAACAACGCATGCATTTGTGTATTTTGACTCCAGCGCGGCTATGCATAGACTATAGTCAAAAGTTTCCAAAATAAATCTTAACGCGTAAAACTGTCATTCTTCCTTGAACCAAAGAAGTGGACGAAACTTTTTGTTGCGTTTCTGCTTATTTATAAAATTTTCAGATTTGTCTACTAATATCGTTAGGTGGCATGTCGGACAAATCTAGACATATCGGCGACGTTGCAAATGCTAAATATGCCACTTTGGGCTTATATGGACGGAGCGGAAGTTTAAAGAACATATTGTATGTTGAAAAAAAAAACAAACAAAAAAGGCATCTTTTCAATCGGTTTTGTGGAGGCCGGGCATCAAAATATTGCATTTCCGAATGAGGTAAAGGACTTCACTGACAACGGTAGGACGTATGCCAAAGTGGAAGTCTGGGGTCTCGTAATTTCTCCAAAAAGTGACTCTTGATTCTGAATCAGGGGTTTGCCAGCGGTGTTTTTAGCATTTTTAAATATTTTCTTTATCAACATAATAATATTCTAAGCTTTTGACTTTTGGACAGCAAAAAATGTACTTTTCCGCGAAAGGACTTTCTTTTTTTCTTTGATGATCAAAAGAAAGTTCAGTTTTACGAAATTATGGAACAAAGAACTCTCAGGGCTAGGACGTAGCCACCTGCAAGCAAGGATTGCAATGCGGAAGCCGCAAGCATAGTGAGTTCACTTCGCTCTCCAACTTTTTATAAAATCTCAATACTTTGTGGTGTGCCTTAAAAATCTTAGCGAAGCTACTTCTCAGGACATCAATTTTATTTAGAAAAATCAACTTTTTGCAAAAAAATTGCGGATTTTTGCACTGGTTTACGTAAAATTTACCTCTGATTATGATTCGGTTAGTTCTGCAGAGATATTTCTAACAATTTTTTTTAGTTTTTGAAAAAAAGTAATTAAAAAAGACACGTCCTGATGAGACAGATAAAGACAACTATGTTTCTGCGGCTTGCAAACCGACCTCATTATATGCATCGTTAAACCGTAAATGTATTTATTATAATTTTTTTGAAGTGAACTGGAGAATGGTGCTCAAAAACTTACTGATTGCGGTACCATTTACCAGCTTTTTTCAAGAAAATTTTACAAATACGCTTTAATTGCTAGTTACGCCTTTGGATTTTTTCTCGCTTGTTGGTCACTTTTATAAACGAGATTGGTTGGTAGAGATGGAAAAATGGAGGCAGAAGTTTAAAAATTTGAGGTTTGCGGCTTCCATTCCACAAAATTAAAGATCTGCTCTTAATTGCGGTGGTTTTTATGAATCTAATCAGATCCAAGATTCTTCTTTTGCAGTTTTTGGACATCAAAAAAGTTTTGGTGCAGCGGCAATACATTTTTTGTTGGATTTGGAATGTTGATCATTTTTATAGCCGAGATTGGTAAAGAGATCTCAAAATGGTGGTTAGCGCAAAACAATGGCAATTGCGATTTCTATTTAAAAAATTTGAAGACCTAGTCTTAAGTTTATGAATCCGATCAGTACTGCAATTTTTGGGCATTAAAGAAGTTTTGTTGTTGCGGCGATCGATTTTTTTGCCATTCCGATTGATAAAATTTTGATCATGAAAAATTTACTCGAGTTATTGCTGATTGAATACGATTTATTGTGGCATTTTTTGGTTTAAGCGTGTGTGATTACAAAGTAACAAATTGTGACACAATCGCATAGACAACTTTTTTTACACTTATCAATTGTGAAGCGACAGATTTAAAGATTTTAAAGAGACACATAATCTCAAAATGACATTTTTAGAGGTTAGGTTAGGTTAGGTACCGTAACACATAATTACAAAATTGCAATTTTTAGAGGTTAGGTTAGGTTACACAATAATTTCCAAACAACAGATTGAAAGATCAATTGTTGAAAAGCGACAATAAAATTGTCATTTATTGAAAATTGACATATTTGCGATTGTCTTATCGTCATGTGTCACGGCTTGCACGGAATTTTTAAATATTATCCGTTAAACTTAAGAAACCGTTAATTTATTCATTAATAGCGAAGCAAAAGAAAGTGACACAATAATTGCAAAAAAAATTGCAAAGCGACAGATTTAAAAACCGTGTGCGTACCGTGACACAGTAGTCTTGTTGTAGCAACATTTTTAGGTTAGATGCTCATACTTTTGAAGTTATTAAAGTGTCGTGACACGATAATTGCAAATATGACACTGTTCTAAGCTGTCTCATCATAAGATTATGTGTGTACCGTGACACAATGATCTAGAAGCGTTTTTAAGGTTAGATTGTATTGTGAGAAAATAGAGGAAACAATTGCAAAAACAAAAGTATTTTGACAGATTAAGGTGAAAACATTCGTAAAAGCCAATGTTTTTTAAGGCGGCTATACAGTTTAAAGTTTTTTTGTCTACGAAAAAAGTATTGTGAAGTTTGTCTCATATAAACTTTATTGTTTTGTTGGAAACTTAATGAATTAATTATTCTTAAAGGTTTTAATTAGTTTGAAATATTTACAATTTTTTGGTTACGGTCCTGTAAGTTTATAAGTAATTTCAATTAATTAATACATTTTAAAATAAATGGTTTGGTTGGCATGTAATAATCAATATAGGTAGAAATAAAATGTTTTTATTTCATTGATAAATTTGTGTACATGCACATTTGATACAAGTTGAATAGGTTGTGACAAAGTTATCGCATGCTTCCATCTAACACGTGAAATAAACACCCGCACAGCGGGTGGTTTGTACTTGTGATATCCCTAACACCTTAACACATATAACAAGACACTAGGATCTATAGCTTACATACACCCAATGTTTGAACACTGGATAAAAAATAATCGTGTATCTTGTTGCTTGCAGTGAATCGGTGGTTGCAGCAGGTCCCGGAGGGGATCCCGACGAAGAACCGAACACCAAATCATGGTTCAAGCGAGTGGTACGTGCATCAATTTCATTTCAATTTGCAATTATGGCTCTACTATTTGTCGCATGCTTGTTAGAACCGACATGCTGCGATAATATGAATAATATGCAATTGTCGATGAGTCCACAATTGCATTACGTTCGTGGTCCACCACCAGTGTAAGTTACTTAAGAATTTTAAAGCTCAATATGCGCAAGGTAAGATAAATTGCGTAAATTGGGTCAATTCAATCAGTACTTGATTTTATAAAACGACAGCTCGTTTTAATCATTAGTTTGTAATACAATATACATTTTTTTATATACATATTGTACTACATTGTTTTACGCTCAGTCAATTTCGTTACCTTTGTATCCATGCATATTTTATCTTACGTTATTTTATTATTATTATTATATTATTATGTTATTATTATTTTGTTGAAACTTTTGAAGCTGGATACAAACGTTGCGAAAATAATGTGTCTTATGTACATATTCATGGTATATTTAATAAGTTGCTCATAATTAATATAATATTTATATAATAATGAAAAATTTTCTGTAACATGTTGTTATATGAGTAGAAAGTATTGTTTTAAGTACTGACTAGAAGTAAACTCATCTTAAATTAAGAATGTCAAAGTTTACAAAAATTTATAGGATCAATTATAATTTAAATAGCGCGGAGAATTTTTATACTATTCATTTATTTTCAAAATTTTTATATTTTTATGGTAAGAATATTATTTTTGTTATATATAGTATATATTTTTATTAATCTCTCGATGTTGATGGGATGACTTGAGAGGTGTATTTTGTGTTCATTAGTTTGTAAGATTTATACTAAAAGAAACCCAATATGGATTAAAAAGATCATTCCAAATATTGCAGAGAAATGGAAATTCAATTGTATTTGGCGGCCAAACATTTCTCAAGGATAACTATAAATATGGCCGTTTATAATAAATATAAATAAGGCCGTTGTGCTTTTTATTAATGAAATATCAGAAATATATATTAATGTGCCTTGCCTAACAGGCTAAACTTACCAAACGAGACTACTTTTGTAATGCATTTTGACTGCATTTATTTTATCATCAATTAGCGGCAGCTATTAGTTAGCTAGCTAGCTATCAAGTGCTTATTTTATCACTATATTTTTTACTAAAATAAAATAAGCACTTACATTAAAATATCATTTATTTAAACTTAGTTTTTAAATGCATGTTAATAATAATTTATTCAAAATAGTTACGCTATTTTGGTTTTATATAAATAACATCATCTCATTTATATTTTCATTTTAGCTTTTATTAAGGGGACGTTATAACCCCCTTATACAGGGAGTTTATTTATATTGCCAGTTTTATTCTATTAGTTAGTTCTATATAGAATATGTTTAAATAATAAAATCTAAAAAAATAAGATCAATTTGCATGTTAAGATTTTTTTTTATGGGAATGAAAATTGTAAATTGGTCTTTTTATAAGACTGCGAGTCTAATGTTTGTATAACTATTTTAGTGGTATAGAATAACCTATTTTAATATTTCAATGGCATGTGAATGACTGCATATGTAGAATTATGTATGCATCATCCCGTATATGTGTATTTTTGAATGATTTACAGATTCACCAGCCTTATTTTTTTGCCCTCGATGCAAATTGTACTTTATAAATTATTTTCAATTTTAAATAAAGTATAACAAAACATTATTTATTTTATAATTACCTTCCCATACAACAGCTCTACAAGATAATGCAGTAAGTAATATTTTTGTATTAATTAGTTTGATCAAATATTACAGAAATTTTATTATAAAATGTTAACTATTTATTATAATTAAGTTCAGTCAGTGACGAAATCTAATTTTGCCATTTTAAAAACGCTTAAACTAGCTTACGATGTTTTGTCAGAAGCTCATCGATTTAATAATATTGAGTTAATATTTTCCGGGATGTAGGGTTCTATTTTTATTTTTTCATGGATTACTTAGCAGTCAACATGTTTTTTTCTTCTTAATCTTTTTAAAATTACTACTTTTTTTAAAATTTAATTTTAAACTCGACAATAAAATAATATAGAATTAATTAACAATTAAATAAAAATTAGTAAGTAAAAACAAGTTTTAAAATTAAGTTCTACTAGTTCAGTAAATTTCAATTGCGAGCCCGGAAGTTATAATGAGAATAATAATTTAATAGTATTATTACTAATTGTGAGGATTTATGTAAATTTTGCTTTTAATGTTCTCAACAGAAAACAAAAACTGGAAGGTAGGTTCTGGAAATGGAGATATTGGCGCTTGGTTAATTTGTCCGTGGCTGCAAATTTATAAAACGAACAAGGTAAGGTGTGTTTCAAATATTCTTGAACAATTATGTATTAATCATAAGTTTTCTTGAGAACAGAAACGTTATAGATAGAATTGATGGTTGTAACCTTAAACCATATACACTTGTCACATTTTTTGCCGACGTGGCAATGCCAACATGATTGTATCTGTGTGACGTCAGTTGTGGGCAAGAAACGTTTTTACGCCTTGATCTACCAAAATGTCTTTTATATATGGCACTTCGTACATACCGTTGCTTAACTATTTAATTAAAAAATATTATTTATTTCACATATTTGAATTTTGTACTACAAACACAGTGTGATTTGATAATTTTTAATTGTTATTGTTGCAAAAGGTTTAATAATTGATGACGTTTGTTTATCAATAATAAAATTGTAAAAGACAAATTTATAAATGATTGTTCTTGTTAAGTAAAATTTAACTACTTGCAAGACTTATGCCCACAATTAGCGCCTGACGTTATTTGTGGGCATATAACGTTGGCTTCACCATGCGACGAACGGAACACATATAAGTCTAATATAAAGTTCTATTTATAGTTTTGCAGATGACAGCATTGATACTTTTCAAATATTGTATCGACAAATATTGCAGCGCGTCATGAAATTTCTAGTTATTTTAAATATAATAATAAATTGCTTTTCCACTCGGTGTGAGACACATACACTAGGTTTTAGGGCAGGGGTGGCCAACCCGCTGGCCCCATGCAGCCCGCTTTGAACTATTTTCTAGCCCGCTAGATTTATCAGACTTTTACAAAATATACACTAAGATTCAAAAAACCGGCTCATTGGGTAATTTTTTGCAAAAAACCCGGGTAGTTTTTATTTATAAAACTTTTAGTTTAGAATCAGTTTATTTAATGTACAATAATAAGCAAAGCAATAATGTACGTATACACGAAAGAAAATGCATTTCTGCAAAATAAACTTAACAGAGATTAATAATGAAAATTTTATTTGAAAAAATTTCAATACTTTGTATTGCCTCTTCAAGCCCTAACTATTGCCTGCATACGGCGGCTCATGCCACTAATGAGCTCACAAATATCATTTTGAGTAATATTCTGCTATTCTTCCTGAAGTGCCACACAAAGCTCGTTTATTGTGGTTGGTGCAACTGCAGTCCTCTAATAGGCCTGCCTAGCATGTCCCAACATGTTCTATAGGATATCCATCTGGAGTACATGCATGCCAGTTGAATTTTCTTATTTCAACTGCAACCAAGTTTTCTGTGACGCACTTTACAGAATGCGGTCTTGCGTTATCTTGCATCAGAATAAAGCCATCGCCGATAAATGGAACAAATGAGACTACGTAATTTTTCAAAACTTCAATATTTTGCTGTGCAGTCAGCCATCCTGCATAATTAACAATTCGGTGCAGGCATTCATTGATATTTTTGCCCACACCATCAGAGAACCTCTATGGCTAAGCCGGAGCTTAAAGGTGCACTCCGCAAATTGTTCTCCTATTTGTCTCCATATTTGTTCTTTTCTATTTGGCAAACGTAGGCAAAATCTAGATTCGTCAGTAAACAGTACTCCATTGTGCCAATGTCTAATTCAAATGATTGCGAGAAAATTGAAATCTGACTACTCGATGACGTGGCAGTAATTTTGGTCAAGCTGCTGGTTTACAAAATTTTAAGCCAGCTTTTAGCAACTTTTGACAAACTACACTTACAACTGTACCACAACCATCACGGAGTTGGTTTCTAGTCTCTACTGAAGTCACATGACGATTCCGTAGAGTACTACGAACGATAGATCGGTCATTGATAGCAGTCGTTTTTGTTTCCTGCTAGATTCCGGCCTCCGAGAATTTCTGCCGGTCATACCGCTGGCTTCTTCTATCTGCTACAAGAGCAACAGCTTTTACACTATCTTTAGCACTTAGTACCATAATCAACACACCAATCTGCCCTGAGAATGACAGTTAATCAAAAACAAACAAGTCAACCTAGTAGCCACTTTGATTATCTGTGCATAATGTCGAATGAGCAATAGATAGTAAAGAACGCATACATTTAAATTTTATTTTCGGTTATAAATGTTCAATAAATAAACTGATAAGTACTATATGTTGTTTTTTTCTACATCTCTTTGATTAAAAAACACTAAACATTTTATAAAAAAAAATTACCCGGTTTTTTTGCAAAAAATGAGTGTATTTAATTTATAATGTCAATGTATTAAAAAAATACATTATTTGTGCACACATTTTTAAAAATTACTGCGTCTAGTATCATTATTATTATATTATCTATGTTTACAGTAAGAATAATAGTAAACACAATAATAATAATTCATTATATTTTAATTTTTCACTCCAAAAAAATGTCTATAGTGGGTCTAAATCTAATATCTATATGGATATAATTTGATATGCGGCCCGCGGAATTATGATGCATTTCCAAAGTGGCCCGCAAGATCATTTGGGTTGGCCAGCCCTGTTTTAGAGTACCCTTTATCAGGGTGCTATTTCACTGGTCGGAAGAATCTGTAGCATCTATAAACAAAAATCTGAAATTGCATTAACTAAAATAGAAAAGAATTTCATTGGTGTTCCCAACAAAGTGGTGCAGAGCGTAGCGTCCTTTCCAAATGGATCTGTTATTTTATATAGGCATCCAAACATACACATGTTTTTATGTGGTTCGGTGTGCCCGACATCTCGATTGCTTACCCCGAAAGGGAACGGCGTGACTAGCTATACGTATACGAGAATAACATCCAATGTACGGATTACTAACACTTGGGCGGGTGAGTGTAGTACTACCTTCTATGATTTCGGAGTGTTAGTAAACATAAAAATGTTTTTTGCCTTTGCAAACCCCAATTGTTACTAAATTAAATGAAAAAATGATGACATCTACAGATCACTAATTCTTAAGCGGGTGGGCGGTGTACTCTAGTTTATGATTGAGGACAAATAAAGAGTGGGTCATCTAACTTTTGGAATTGGAATCGGCTATAAATAAAAAACTAATGAATATTTTTTCAAAATTATGAGTTTATTAGAAGATTGGACATTTTTATTTAAGATTGAAACACATCAATCAAATAACTACCACGGCTGGCTTGACAGTAACCTATCCGATTAACCCAATGATTTAATACATTTTTGATTGTTTGGGATCCAATCGCTTGATCTGGATGGTTAGCGTAACACTTATCTTTAAGGTTTCCTCACAAAAAAAAAATCAACGAGGTCAAATCAAAGCTCCTAGGCAGCCAATTGACATCAGCATTTTGGCCAATTATTTGATTTCCAAAAACAGTGCACAAAACCCTTGGTTACGTTGGCTGTATGGCAAGTGGCCTCGCCCTGTCCGGTTGAAACCAAATGCCATTTATTTCATACTCTATAGTTTTTTGGAAAAAAAATAATTTGTTTAGCATGGCACAGTAACGTTTACTATTAAGAGTATCGGCGGCTTTTTGCTCATTTTCGAAAAAAAATTGCCCAATAATGCCGCTGGACTAAAAACCACACCAAACGGTTACTTATTGTGAATGGATTAGTTGTTCAATAGTCATGTGTGGGTTCTCTGATCCCCAAATGCGGCAATTTTGCTTATTGACATAGCTTCCAAGATGAAAATGAGCATCATCAAAAAACACGATTTTTTTGATAAAATGCTCATCTTTGGTCAAATAATCTTTAGCCCAATGGACGAACTGAAAACGCATTGGATGGTCATGAGGCTTTATTACTTGGACTAATTGAACTTTGTAGGCCTTCAAACCGAGGTTTTTATGCAAAATTCACCTTAGAGAAATGCGAGAAAAGTTCAGTTCCTGAGAACGATGACGAGTTGATGTTGATGCATGTTCACGCACACTCTGAGCAACAGCATTAATTTTTTTGGCTGAGCGCACTGAACGAGAACGTGAACGTGTTGTATTGTCTACTAACGATCCACTTTTGCAAACTTGCTTTACAAATTGGTCCACAAACTTTGTTGGAGGCACTTCTTTTCTATCAAATTTGTTTCGTAATTTTTTTACCGTTTGAGTCAAAGACTCACCACTTTGGATGTAAGTTTTTATTATTTTCCAACTTTGTTTAAGTGTAAAACGTCCCATTTTGTAAATGTCAAACATAAAACTAAATTTCTGTCAACTCATAAATGTCATTATACCTTTGAAAACAAATTAAACGGTTGTTTAAATTTCAAACGTTACATGGCCCACCTTTAGTATTAACTAATTATTTGTCAGCAATCATAAACTACTATTTCTTACCCAAGAACAATGTTGAACATATCAACAAATAAAAAGAGAAATTGATATCCAAGCAACGGATCATTAACTTGGGATGGTTGGAGTATTCTAATTTATAATTGCGACAAATAGTTTGAGTTGGAGTACCGTTTCAACTAGTGCACTACAGAGATTGAATAGTTTTTTCTCTTTGTAAACGCCATTAATCATTAAATTAAAAGAGAAGATGACATCCAATCTACAGATTACATACACTTAGGCGGGTGAGTAGTGCACTCCAAATTATGACAGCAAGGAAATAGTTTGAGCTGTAGTACTTTATCCACCCACCCGAGTGTTAGTAATCAAGAAATACAATGTTTATTTTATTTGCAAACAAAAATTGTCAATTAAAAAAAAAGATGACATCTGATTTACAGATCACTAACACTTAAACTGATGGGCGATGTGTATTCCAGTTTATGATTGCGGACAAGTAGTCTCACTAAATTAAAAGAGAAGATGACATCTAATCTAGGGATGGATCACTAACACTTAGGTGGATAGACGAGATACTACAACTTATGACTGAAGACAAATAGTTGGAACTAGTGCACTACACCCTCTTATTCGTTATCAACACAAACTGAAGTGTATTTTTCTCCGCGTCTTCTCCGACGTTCGTCTGATCTATTAAGGCAACAGCGCGGCTCATCTGAAAACAATAGCTTGCTCTAGTCCTCATTATTACATCTCTAACTTTATAGAGTTGATTTTGTAGATAAACTGCAGAAGCTGTTCTGTTCCGCAAAACTTGTGGACACCAAAAAAGGGTCATTTCTGTTCGTGGTGACTTTTTTTTGCCCGAATCCTGATCTTCTGGTTATCAGGCTAGTATCTAAGTAACGCTGATACTTTTTTTGTACAGCACAAAGACTTTTACCATCAATCCTTGCAATTTTACGTTTGCCTTGCCTATCTTCAATCGACGCTACAATTCTTGCTACAACAATAGGGCCTAAAGGCATTGTGACCTGTTAAGTACAGTACACCGTGTGAATGACAAGTTTTGCAGAGAAAAATCAACACTAAATAAAAAAATCACAACAAAATGTAGGTTTTCAGTTAGAGCAAAATGGATACTTTGGTTTACAATTTGCAAACATAAAAATAAATCAAAAAATTCCAAAAATAAGTTATTATATTAATGTGACCTCTATTTTTTGCTCGCCAGTTTAGTTTGAACTGGTATACGACGTCTATTTACTCAAGTATTTGTAATAAAAAGATTGAATGTTTTTCCAGTTTGTAAACATCATTAAGCACTAAATTGAAAGAAAATACAACATTCAATCTATGTATTACTAAGATGTGGGCGAAGTACTACTGTTTATGATAACGGTCCAATGTTTGTATTCAATGGATTTGTTGTGTTTCCTCCATGGCAAACGCCGTTAATTAATAATTAAAGAGAAGATAACACCTAATCTACGGAACACTTGGGCCTCATTATTAGTAATCATGAAATTGAATGTTAAATTGAACACTAACACTTGATAAGGGGAGGCAAGATACAACAGTTTATGATTGAACAGAAATAGTTTGAACTGGTGCACTACACTCACTCACTCGTGTGTTTGTAATCAAGAGACTAAATTAAATGAGAAGAAAATGAAATTCAATCTACGGATTACAAACACTTGGGCTGGTGTGCAAAATGTTTCAGTTTATGATTGCAGACAACTTGTCAAGCCAGAATTTTTTTCTTTGCAAAGCCTATAGTCAATAATTAAAAAAAAAGAAATGAATTTACTGATCATTAGTACTTAAACGGGTGGGCGGTGTACTTGCAGACAAATAGTTTAATCTGACTAAATTTAAAGAAAAATAAATGACATCCAATCTACAAATTACTACTTACCTGAGTGTTTGTAACCAAAAGGTTGGTTAATTCATTACAGTAAGAAGTATTTTCTACAACATAATTTAACCAAAGAAAACCTGAAAGTAGTTGTTTGGCAAGATTTTTGATTTAAACGAAAAGACAAAGCTGTTAAAAGGTTAAGACGTCTGAGGTGTATAATAGGATCACCAGGTCTACAAGAGACGCCAAGCAAACCGCCTTGAAGAAAAAAGGGAAAAGTTGGGGGCTTTATTTAGTAAAAACCTCACACTATGGGATGCTCAGTGTCTTAAAATTTTTCTTTTGCAATGCAAAAAAATCATTTGAAAAATCGGAACAATTAGTATTGGATCATGACCAATTAGAAAATAATATTACTGGGATTTTTGATAGATGTGAGTTGCCAGTTGACTCAATCAAATCAAATTTACAATTTATATGTCACACCAAAAATCTTTTTTAACTCAAGCGCTGTCTAATAACTCTTTTTTGTTTATCTTCCTTTCTGCGTTCCTACATCTTGCTATCCTTAGTGATTATCCATTTTAGACAATTTGGGATTATCTTCACCTGACTAAGAACTACGCGTTGTATTTAGGTATTCTTTTTTGGTATTATAGGTTTGTTGGCTTTTACGTTTGTAATCCTGTAAGAACCTAAATAATCCTGGACCAAATTCTTTAGACTTCTTCTGCACAGGTTATAATACTTTCTATTATCTTTTTATATTCTACTATAGTAAATCCTCCTACTAGTGTATTTTCCATGCCGGCTAGAGTGATGGGTCAAATTAATTTTTAATATTTTAATTTCTACATTGTCAAGTTTTTTGAATCAAATAATTTTATCTCAGATACTTAACATGGATTTTGATCTAAACGATCGACAACAGATCTTTTCGTATATGTTAGTCACAAATGGAATTCTATTTTAGACAAACATTTAGAATTGCAGTAGCTCTATACATTTTTATACCATTTGATGAGATATGGCATCTTAATTTTATTAACAAGCTCCATTGTATAGAGGTCTTGATCACAAATCTGTACATTTTATAAATTGCTTTTTTGACAATAAAAAAAAAAGTTAAAATGGATGGTTTTAACCCAGACCCTAAAATCGTTTTGAAATTTGTAGGTTAGAATCTGAAGCATCTACAAACAAAGACATCGAAACAATATTTGAATGGGGTATTTGAATACTCCCAATGTGGTTTTAACTCTAAGAAAACTCAACTTTTTATTTACATCAGTAACCAATATTAAACTAAACAACGAATCCATCTCTAAATCTTCTTCAATTTGTCTTGTAGAGGTTACAATCTCACATAATCTTCTCTGGAACAATTATGTTGTTGACATAACTTCAAAAGTATCTAGAAAATTGGGATTTGTTAATAGATGTAAACAGTTTTTTATAAGTATTGAATATTGTTTTTAAGTATGGAGAAGATCATCTAAAACTACACTAACTCTTTTAAACTCTATTCAAAAAAGAAAATTCAACTACTTGCACGATTTATGCCCACAATTAGCGCGTGACGTCATTTGTGGGTATATACCCAAGTTATATAATGTTGTTATGTTGGCTTCAATATGCGTCTAACGGATATAGCACACGGCGCGTTTATAAGTGTAAATGGTCTAATGTTGTAACTGTGATCTCAAAATCATAAATGCTGGTGTTTCTCAAAGTATTTGCATTAATGAACTTCTCCAAATAATCAAAAGCTTTATTCATAGTTTTGCCGATAATAGCATTTTTTTATATATTATACTTTCCAAAGACTATATTGACAAATGTTGCACTACTTTTTATGATTGCTCTCAAATAGTTTGAATAGAAGTACTCCGGCTACCCACCCGAGTGTTAGTAACTAAGAAATTAAATATTTGTCGTTTTTGTAAACGTCAATTCTTACTTAAATAAAAAAAAAGACATTTATTCGCGGGTGCGTGGTGTACTCTAGTTTATTTGCATTTGCATTTGCATACGCCAATAGTCACTAAATTAAAAGAAAAGAGAATGAAATTCAATTTACGGATTACTACTACTTAGGCGAATGAGTACTATAGTTTATAATTGCGAACACCGCCAAAGTGTTTACAGTTAAAAGTTTTTTTTGCAAACACCAGTCACTATATTAAAATAGAAAATAACATCCAAAGTACGCATCACTAACACTTAAGTGGGTAGACGAAGTACTACAAATAGTTTAAACTTATGTATTCCGCCTACTCACTTAAGTGTTTGTAATCAAAAGATTTGATGTTTTTCCTTGTTGTGGACGCAATTAATCACTAAATTAAAAGAGAATATGGCATCTTATCTACGGTTGGATCACTAACACTTGGACGGGTGGACGAGATGCTACAGTTTTTGATGCCGGATAAACAGTTTGAACTGGTGCACTACACCCGCTTATCCGTGTGTTTGTAATCAAGAGAATAGATGTTTTTCACTTTTGCAAACTATGGATACCCCGGCCACTTAATCAAGTGTTAGTAATCAAAAAATTAAAGTTTTTTGTTTTTGTAAAAGCCTATCGTCACTAAATTAAAAGAAAAAAATGACATACAATCTACAGATCACTAAAACTTGGGCGGGTGGGCGTTGTTCTTCACTTTATAATTGCTGATAAATAGTTTGAACTTTGTAATAGTTAAAACTGGTGCTTCACTCTTACCCACCCAAGATATTGGATAATTTTTTTCTTTGCCAAGGTCATTAATTACTAAATAAGAAGACAGGTTAAAATCTAATCTACGGATTACTACTACTTGGGCAGTTGGGTAGGGTACTGCAGTACTCCAGCCATTTATCCAAGTTTTAATAATCAACAAATGTTGTTTGTCTATCTACGGATTACTAATAGTTGGGCGGGTAGTCGAGGTGCTACAGTTTATGATTGCAGACAAATATTTTGATTTGGTGTACCTAGCTCATCTACCCGAGTCTTTGTAATCTAAGGATTGGATGTTTTTTTTTTCAAACAATATTAATCACTAAATTAAAAGATCTTGTGGCTCAATCATTATAACAAAAAGTATATTTTACAAAATCGGAAGAAGTACTGGATCATGACTTATTTGAATAAAGTATCATTGTTGGATAAACCATGGTGAATATCTAACAGAGTTGCTATTATTAATTAATAAAATAATTTATTATTTACATATATTTACGTGCTACATAAAAAATATTTGTTGTAACTGAAGCGCTGTTTAACAATTCTCTTTTGTTTTCTTGCGTACCGCAATTCTACATTTGCCCACTCTGGGTGACTATCCGTATTGAATGAGTCGGGATCATCTTTATCCAACTTTTAAAACCCTGTGCAGCTGGACGTTCTGCACGTTTTTTAGGTATTATCTGTTTTGACTTTTTTTCTTCTAGTTTTCTAAATACTTTTGAAGCTATATCGACAACATGATCGTTCCAGAGAAGATTATGTGAGATTGTAACACCTAGAAGACAAATTAAAGAAGATTTAGATATAGATTCGTTGTTTAGTTTAATATTTGGTACTGATGATACCTCGGATTTAGATTTTGAAATAGTAAAATATTGAATTTAAAATTGACCCATTCAGATATTGTATTGAGGTCTTTGTTTATAGATGCTACAGATTTTAACCTAGAAATTTGTTAATATAGTTTTTGGAAAGTATGAAGGGTGCTATCATCTGTAAAAGAATTTTAGTTATTTGAAGAAGTTTATTAATGTAAATCAAAAATAAAGCTGGCAACAGAGCAGAACTTTGAAGAACACCATCATTTATGATTTTGGAGTCAAAGTTGAAACCATCAATTCTAACTATAATTTTTCTATTGTCAAGAAAACTATTGATAAGTTTTACAGTTTTTTATCAAGACCTATACAATAGAGCTTGTTGGCAAGATTAGAATGCCATACAACTCCAATTACAAGCAGCATGTAATTGCGACGGTGACCATCAACAACTCCCCAAATATTGAAAAACAAAACACTATCCTGCTACTACTGACACAAGCCAAGTATCCAAACAATGCTAACAGCTATTTGGGAAAGTATTAGAGAAAATTGTCAACCACCGCTTAATGTGAATAGTAGAAACTTTTAGCTTTTTGGTGGGCTCTTCAAAAAAGAATGTTTTCTTGTAACGGTGTGTATTAATCTACAAAAAGCTTACGATATAACGTGGAGGTATGGAAGTCTTTAAAAGCTGCTTGCATTTAGAGGTCGTCTACTCTCCTTTTTCAAGACAACTGTTACATTTTTGAAGATTTTATGTTTAAAAAACAATGTTTTTTGACGATTAACGTTGCCATTTTTGTCATAACAATTAACAAAATTGCAGATTTCTAGACAATTTGGCGGTTGATATCATTCCCACCATAACACATCAACTTCAAACTACCATAAACAACGTAAACCAATATGCCAAGTTAAATGGTTTTTGCTTTTTATCTACAAAAACCTCTTTTGCTGCGTTGTCTGCTATCTTCCTGCATGATACAAAAATCACGTGCGTCTGTTTTCTAATGTTTGTGTTTAGTAGAACTTTTTTTTAAACACATATAGAAGAGCTAGTCACGAGTTACAAAAAAAACTTTGAATGTGATCAAGTGTTTTGCCAGTATACGAGGTTTGGCTATTAAATAACGAGACTGCGATTGCAGAAGGCGTGCTAGAGGGGTAAATGGGGAAACAAATGCAGCGTTAGATAGCTGGAAGTGCCTACTATTCCAGTACAGAAACGTTTTTGTCGCTGTAGTAGTATTTTTTCTATAGAAGTCAGAAACGAATGTGATCTTTTCTTGTGCCGATAACAATGTGTGACAAAAAACACAAGCAACGGATTTGTGTGAAATTTCTCGTTAAGTTAAAAAAACTTCAGACTGAGTATTATAAGTTGTTGAACGAGGCCTATGGCAAGAATTCTCTATTTTGTGCGCTTGTTTTCTGAAGGCCAAGAATGCTTCAAAAATGACCAACGTCCAAGTCGACCGTCTCTGTTTCAACTTTGCAATCAATGACCAAAATCAATGAAATTGCGCGGAGATTGTCGTATGAACATTCGGACGATTGCTGAGACTGTAAACGCCAATAAAAAAATTGTCAGAAAAATTTTACATGACGAATTGAACATGAAGAAAGTTTGTGCAAAGTAGGTTTCAAAAAATTTGACCTCTGATCAAAAGCTAGTCCGTCAACAGATCTGCTCAGTTTTTCTTGAGAAGTTAGACGAAGAGTCTGAATTGATGAAAAACATCATCACTTGCAATGAAACTTGAACATTCCATTACCATGTTGAAACAAAGCGGCAATCCATGTCAAGAAAAAAATATTTTGTTAGTAGTAAGACACAGCATCAAAAGTACAGGTCTCAGGTCTCACGTCTACCGTCAATAAAGAATTTAAATAATTGTCTTTTTAGAGTATATTTAAAGTTTGATTTTGCAAGATTCTGCTCTAGTTTTTCTCAAGGATAAGGGCACATTTGAACCTCATTTTAGTAAAAAAAACGCAATACTTGTTCTTGTGTCTTTTAGAGCAAGTTTTTGGACATTATTGCAGAGTATCCGAATTCTTTTTGGTTATTCACAGACGGTCCCAGAACAAACCGCGGTGTAAACAGTGCCTTTGTTGTCAATTGCAAAACAATGGACAATATATAAATCTGTACACTCTGAAATGTCCAATCACAGTTCGTTTTTTCTCTATTTTGACTAGCTCGGTGTCATCTTGCGTACCAGTTTGTTGTACTTGGACGATCCGTTGGCTTAACTCATACATACACGATAGAGTTAAAATGCACCTTATTTTTACTCAAAAGCTACAGTGTAGCGTTTATTAGCATCTAATGCACAAACTAACTTAGTTCTTTCAATGGTAGATGTGCAGCTAATTCCGCGCTAAAGTTGTTTTTCCGTGTTTTATCTTGAGATTGAATACAGTATAATAAATGAGTTTTTTTTAGCTATAGTTAGTAGAAATTCATTTGTTGGCTACAAACTATGTCTACCTTTTATAATACATTACTTTTTATATTAGAATCCACTGTTCATGTTCCTTAGTAATTTCTATATCTTGTATCTACTTTGCAAGCAATGAAAACTAATTACGGAATTAAAGAATGTTTAAGTTTTATTTTTACAAAATAATTATGATATAATGTAATAAATTATGATGAAGGCAAATTGAGAATAAATCAATGTTTGTGAATTTGTTTATAAATGCACCTGATGCCAATAGGGGTAGATTTGATACGCGTCGCAATTTCTCCAGAGCTAACAGATGTATTTAAATTTCTATAAAATTAAATTCATTGTATCCTAAAACTAGACATATGTATAATAAGGGTTGATATGCTCCTATTAAAAAATAAAAACATTGTTAAAAATGTACATTAATAAAATTAAAAGCTGAAACGGAAACGTTCAGTTATTATTTTGATGCAACAGGTGATATGGTGTGAAGAGTGCCATAGGATTGTGTAGGGGTATGGGGTATAGCTAGTTCTAGTAACGTTGAAGTCACTACTCACTAGTCACAATGCGTGTTAACATGCGCCAGACGTAGTCACACCGTATTCCGCAGGCCGATGGCGTACAGTGGCGTACGGCACAGGACCAGCATGCTAATAACTACCACTCTACGTGTCTCCCGCCGGATGCTATAATATATTATGCTTCCTAGTCGATGTCGATGCTTCCATCGTATTGTTGTGCCTGCCTGCGCCCATTCTCAAAAGGTCACAAACATATTTATAAAACGGTATAAACCAGGATCACATTCCTATGTTATTCACAAATTATAAATAAATGTGTCCCATATAATTTTAACAATTGGATTCTAAACTTGATTTCTTTTACTCAATTTAGACTTAAGCAGGCTGATAGTCTGTTGAGGCTAGAGATAAATATGATAATAAAGCACACAATTCGAGAACTAAAATCCCAAATTTTTTTGCATCAATCAATTAATCAATATTTTTATTTTAGTTCATTTCTGGATTCTTTAATCAATTTATTTTTTATGAAACTCGTTTTGTAATAGAGATAAATCAATTAATAATTAATTTATTTAAATAATTCTATATTTTATGTAATCCTATCTGATTAATAATTATCAGTAATGATATTGGTAGCAATTGGCCACAATACATATTTCACAATAATTATAATTCAATTATTTTATTGCAGTGGAGTTACAATACTGTCGGTACAGACATAATATGAAAGGTATAAGATTAACGTTCCGACATTAAATTAAAAAAGTATCCTTTAATCGCAAGGTAAGGTGAGGATAAATGACTAGCACGATGCAATAACTGATATTGTTTCGTTCAGAACCGTATTGTAAAATTTCTTAACATAAATTCCAAACACACCCAGTAAACAAACACGTATAATTGTTGCAATCCAGTAAATACGATTCCATCAATTACATTACTGTTGTAAATTGTGTAATTTTATTAATTAGTTCTTAGATGATGAGAGTTGTGAGTTATTTTTTCTTTTTAGAGTGCGTACCTGTAGACGGTGTCCACCTGGTACAGCGGACGCTCGCTACCTTGTCATTATTTGATATTACAACACCCACTCGCACCACTACAAATTCTTCTAATAATTGATTATTGTTGTTACCTCGTTTCTCAGATAATAACACACTTCTTTGTTCAAAACGGCGACGAGTAATATTCAAAAAAATATTATACGGTATTATAATTGAAGATAGCGAAATGGATAAAATATGTTTTTATTGAATCATACAAAGTCAGTCGTCGCATTTCTTTTTTTAATACAAAAACGAATCATAAATTTACAAAAACAAAATATTTTAATTACATTCTGCACAGAACACCAGAATTAACTAATCTTGTTGGGTTTTAAGAGATTCTATAATATTTTTTATAAATTAACTGAACAAATATAACCTAGCTCAGTTATAGTGCGTTAGCGTAGCATGCTATCAGTAAGGGGTTTGATTCCTGTAATATGACTAAATAATAACTTGCTCTTTATTCACCGAGGTGATTTGGAAGTTAACCAAAATAGAAGCCTTTGGTTCCATCAACCCCCTTCAAAACAAGTCGTAACGCTTCTGCCAAAAACGCACATTAAAGAACAAATATGTTTTTATAAGCTAATTAAAAGAATTTGTAGTATTCTGCTATGATTGGCTAAGCAAATTAGTGGTCTTGATGCAATCATTTGTTTACCCAAATTATTTTGTCGATTACCAATACTTAATGGTTTGTTGTGTTTTGATATGTTTACTTTACATAATGCCTTGATGTGTGTTTCTTAAAAATAGTATTGATATTGCAATCTTACAAATCAAGATACCGTTAACTCCATTTTTAAAGCATTGTTGTACTGGATAATTAACAGCGTTAGCTTTTAGTCAAGCAATTTGAAACTATGAAGAACTTAAAGATGTACAAAACTGAGTTTTATTAAAAATTGCAACAACCAACTACTAAGAAAATATGTTGCACTGGAGAAATACAAAGTCCATCAAAAATTGTACTGTTAAAGCTCTTTGAGGAATTACTTTAAATAAGGACAAAGTGAACAATTTCTAATTTTAATAAAATATGTAAAAACCAACATTAAACTAAAAAAATTTGCACAATTTTTATTATTTGATAAACTAGAATGTGTAATGGACATCTTCCAGATTATTTTTTGCAAGTTACGCGTATGGGGGCTTTATTTTCAGATAGTGCTGATTGGTTAACTTTTTTGGAAAATGTTTTTCAAACAGTTTTGGGTTTCGGTTTGGCAACACGAGTTACGTATTGTTTTTTGGGTAAGATGGTACATATTTGTCCAATATGCTTAAGCTAACGATCAAAACACAGTTTTTAATACTTCCTTACAGTGACGAACATCTTGTTCACTTAATAGCACGGCATTTTCCCATACATGCTGCAATTTTGCTTGCTTTACCTAACAACTCGCACAGTCACCAAAATAGGAATAATTTCAGACCTGTTCAAGTTAATCTCAATACTACCCATACAGTTGCTAATGCTGATAACACAATCTTATAGGTCCCAAAGTTAATGTCCAAACCCCTTTAGATATTTTTTTTTAAATGATTGTGAATTCATTTACAAACTTCAATTTTAAAACTTCAATCATTTTTATTAAAATTTAAAAACATAAATTTTTGATTCTTGTTGACTCAGTTGCCTGCAGCCGCAAATAACCAACAATCAAAAGTCACCTATTAAGTGCTTTTGCTATTTAATTTACCCAATTTTAAGGCCGAGTTTAAGTTTTTAGTTGTTCCAGGTTTAGCTACCTAATAATTCTTGGAGAAAATTTTCTTTCTCATTTTAAGGCCGCTATTTATTGCAATGAAAAAAATATACAGTTTTATTGTCAGTCTTCTTTTATTGTGCTTGCGAGTTTGCGCAATTAGTTGGATTACAAAAAGATTGTGGGTATATTCCCGTTTTTCACAGATCAAAAATTTGCTTTTTGCGCATTGTTCAGCTGTCCAGGCAGTGATAGATCAAATAGAACTATTGACAATAATTAAAAAATCCTACACGCCTTACTCCAGTCCTTTTATGACAACAATAAAACTTGACGGTTTGGTTTGGTTGAGTCTTGACGTTTGCCGTCTTAATTCTATGACTGAATCGGATTGCTCTCTCGGTCAATCAAAAACATTCGTCATTAGATTTAACTGCGTCTTATTAGCAAGTACCAATTTTAAAGATTCACCGACGTTTTAGTGGTTTGTAAGTTTGAGTTTTTGGTTTTTGGTTGGGTTAAAAACAGCTGTATTTTGGGCCCCGTTTTGATTTGTTTATACATGTTAATTTGGAGGGTATCCGACCAGATCCCAATTGAGTCCAGGCCATTTATGATTTGTTAGTATTTTATATCCCCAAACTCAAATTTATCCTATTATGCGCAGTGTGACACTAGTAACGTCAAAATAACCAATAAAAGCAAACGGGTAGTAAGCTATTTTAACCGTTTTCTGCTTAACCAAAAACGCCGTTATTCACCTCTGGAAAAGAAACTGTTAGCGGTTGTCTCTGGTATGAAGTTGCCGTTTATTGTTTTTACGTATTTTACAGTGAGTGTTGACGTTGCAGAATTTTGATTTTGTTGTGGAATACGTTTCTGGTAAGAGTAATCTTATTGCCCACGTACTTTTTTGTTATCCACTGGTGCGTTTTTCAACTCTTGTAACAAAGTCTGTCATTAGCGCGTCTCCTTGCAGCACTTTCCAGTCTCCTACTCTTAAAAAACGTGCCTAGAAGGGTGTTTCAGCTGGTTTTAATACCGTGTTTGCTAGTTTTAAAACAGGCAATTTAGTTTGATTTAAAGCAAACTTTTTCTACGCCATCAATTAGGAAACCAAAAAGTGTTTGCCGTTGTTTGAAGAACTTACTTTTTGGTTTATTCTATTATGTGCAGCGTGACGCTAGTAAGGTTGGTATAACTGATAAAGGCAAACAAACAGTAAGCTAATCGTTTCTTGTTTGACTGAAACATCGTTATTTGACTCCGGAAAAAAAATTGTTTTTGTTAGGAAAGCAATGGTACTGGCGACCAACGCGCTTTTCGTATGTTTAAATAGTTGCCGCTTATTTTTTCTACGTATTTCACAGTGAGTGTTGGCATTGCAAAATTTTGATTTTATAGTAAAATACGTTCCCGGTAAGAGAAATCTTTTTGCCAACGTACTTTCCCGTTATCCACAGGTGCGTTTTCCAACTCCCTTAACAAAGTCTTTTCTAGTGTCGGTGTGCTTTCTGGTCATTAGCCGCTCTCGTTAGCGCGTCTTCCGGCAGCATAATCTTTAAAAACACGTAAACAAGTAGTATCCAGTTCTGAACCGACCAGTCGTTTTTTCCTTAGCAATTATGTTTTATTCATTTGACATGATAAAGTTACTACCCGTCTCTTGTGTATTCTAAAGTTCATTGTCAATAATTTTATAACTTGGTATCATCAGTACTTTGGGGTGCGCTATTTGTCGTAATTTATAGTGGTCAAGAATGATTCTTAATAAACTGATTTTGGTGAACTTTTTCGGTCTTTTGCCCCAATTTACGGGTAGTGTCTGTTATATTTTTGTGGCTGACGTTTTCTCCAAACTTGTGATATGGTACCTAATTAAACGAGCCACCACTGAGCCGATGATTAACCAATTATAAAATCGGTATATTTCATAGAAAAGCTTGAAAAAAATTCTCTGTGACCATGGGACCCAATTTAAAGCAAAAGAGTGGCTGAATTCTTGTAAAGAAAATTTCATTCAGTGCGTCTGTGAGACACCCACAAAACAATCCGGCAGACAACAATATGTGCAAACTTGGTCAAATCATACTACTTGGGCCCGTTTTGTTCTAAAGTTTAACAAGCTGTTACACACTGTGACTCATGAGTCGACCGGGTTTTCCGCTTGTGAGCTACATTTTGGGCGACTTTTCCAGTTTCTTATTGCGGAGTATTTTCGCAAACTTGTTTGGTTCTTAATTCACGTTCAGATAATGAAGAAACGCGTTTTTGCTGGTCTCATTACAGTATTTGCTGGTTTTAAAACAGGCAGTTTAGTTTGGCTTATACCAAACTCATTCTTTTTCATCAATTAAGAAACTAAAAAGTTTTGGCCGTTGTTTGAAAAACTTACGTTTTGGTTCTTCTTAATTCCGACGATGAACGTGACTCATTTCATGTTTTCCATCTGAAACCTTACTACAATGTTTCCGTTTCTGTCTCTAAGTTTAGTCCAAAATGGTGGCAGATGTTGTAATACGCAATTTAACTTGACCACCCAATATATGCCACTTGATAGAATCATCTGTGAGCAGTACGGTAAATCCCAATATGAACACGTGAGAGCGGTAAAGTTATTTAAAAAATCTCCGTTTTTTTAAACAAAACATTCCAACTCTTCAGAGCAAGAGTCAGCTGACACGAAGTAAGTGCTTTACAGTGGGCCTGACTGTAGCGGCTATCTCTTAGTCTTTGGTAAGCCGGGCAGTTTAACTGGCGGTGTGCGGCCTACCGAATGCAGTGTGGCTGTATTGTTGGCAATGGTGGCATTGTGCAACTTTTTTGCGTTTGCTTATACTCCACGGTGACGCCCGCATAACTCAGTGAGAGACAAAATACCTTGGCTTTTAGTTTCCTGCAAAAACTAAACATGCAACTTTAGAAAGGTTTTCCCGTTTTTTCCTATGCAAGCAGTTAATGTAGGATTCTATCCCTAGACAACAAGCTGATCCTGCACCACATTGATGCAGCCGGGTACATTCTTTATTAACAAACTTTAAGGTTTTTCAGACGCTAACTGGTAGGTGTAATGAAAGATATTGTTTTTGATGATTAGTTGCTGCACGGAAATCCGCATGCAAGAAACGGTGGACGCGAATACTATTGATCGCGTTTTTTAATTATTTAAACTTTGACAATAGCTTTGATAAACAATTGTATGCCAAATAATGATGATCGGAGCGCGGCGTGTGTCAGAGTTGAGGAAACCTTTTGACCTAGATGGCGCTGCAGGCACCTAACCGGAAGTGCCGGATGATAGCCTGTTAGTTAAAAAAACTAAGGAGTGGTGAACGTCCAGTTCTTTCTTGAAAAAAGATGCGGCGTCGGCTGGTTTGGCTGCAAGTCTCTGAAGGAAGGCACAAACCAAGGTTTTTGTTGGCTTGCTTACTTGAATTGGTAAAGCTTTGGTTCTTTGTAGTCTCTATGGCAGAGGTGGCGGTTTTGATGCTAATTTTTATTTTAGAGACGATTTCTTTTGGGTTGCGCATTAACTGCTGAGCTTGGCTTTTATGGGCGTTCAACAAACAAGTTAATCTCATGACCAGAACCAAAATATACAATTCTAGAGAATTGATTTTAGTGGTCTGTTTTTCAATGAGTTTTTGGTTTTTTTCTAATTGGGAGTACATCATGTCCAGGATTTTGAAGATCAACACGTTTCCGTCGGGCTTCATGCTGAAAAATAATTTGAATTTATAATTAATTAACTCAAATTGAATCAAGGGGTAAATATTAATTAGGTTACTCAATCCAATTAATCATCCGAGGCTCAATGCAATGAGAATTGCAACGGCTACCTCACAAACTTTTTTTAACACCTTACGGATTGGAGATGGAAATCACTAACAACAATTTTATTTTTTGGGTCAAAAACAGCTCAAATCTATTGCTTCAAAGTTTTGAGAGCTACTTACAGATTGAGAATTGTTCAATCCAAACATTTGCAATTTTAACTTTATCAGCCGTCAAACTTTTTTTTTAGAACCACATCAACTTTTTTACAAACCTCACCTACCAAAATAGTCGGTGTAATTGTCAACACGTAGCTTTCTTGCTTTCAAGAGTTAACACCAACAATTATAACACCTAGACTTAGTAAAACCTCTGTGGACACTTTTTGACTATAGCCTACAATAGCGCCGTAACAAATGTTAATTTTATTCGAACAGCATCACCAAACAACTAAAAAGAATTGAAAACAAAAGTTGAAGAGGATTGTTGCATTCGGCAAGCGGAGCCACACAAACCGCGCGTCTTTTTCCATTTTGCTTTTATGTTCAATGTCCAAAGATTTCAGAAAAGCGACTGGTAACATTGCACATGGTTCGTCAAATACGGATCCAAACGTGGAAAACTTTAACAAGAATGAACAAGCCAATGTTTGCAAGATATACCAAACTAACAGTAGTTCTTTAGACAAAACCAGCAAAACATGCACTAATCTGATAAATCTAGACTACTCAGCAAAACACTAAGAAACTGAATCCAAAATTAACAAAAGTCAACCAACACTGTTGGTTATCTCATTACTAGAGCTGAGTTGTAGGTTACAGGTGGCGGATAGTGAACGGCTTTTAGATATAGATGTTAGCTGCAAATACACAAATAAGCAGTCCTCGACCAAACAACGGCAGCTTCTAGAAAACGTAGTTAGTAAGCCCTGTGAAAGCTTACCTCAAACACAAATCCAATGAAAAAACGGGAACATGGCAAGTAATGCCGCCAGTAAATAAGCACACCTTTGATGGAGGGCAGCAGCTACCATCAGTACCACCGTAAGGCGTAAGAGAAAAAAATTTGGACCGGCTTACAGATTTGGTCTTTTACGAGCAAGACTGTCATATTGGTTGTGTTACTGCAAGAACTTGCCAACCCGATCAGCAAACTGCTATAAACCTTTTTATTCATATAATATTGGCTATAAAAACAAAAATACCACAGGCAAGTAGAGCCAATAGTTCAGAATCTTGCACTGACACATCAGTCAGTTTTAGGGATTCTGGGGAAGACAAATGTTTGACTAAAACAAAACCCAAACAAAAACAAACAAACCAAACATTCAGAATTGCCACCTATAATATTCGAACGATGAAACTAGAGGAACACCTAGAAAGACTAGAAGAAGAACTACATCACATAAAATGGGATATTGTAAGCCTAAGTAAAACCAGACCAAAAACCAGGGAGGAAAAAAAAGCCACCTTCTTAAAAACGGGACATCTGTTATACCAAAATAACAAAAAAAGTAACCACCACCTAGGAAGAGTGGCACTGTTGATAAGCAAAAAACTGAAACATTAAAAAGTTAAAATGCAGGCTATATTACTCCGAGTCGTCTATAAACTATTACAACTCAACAAAAGATATAATCTACAAAAATTCAAGGATATGCTCCAACCAGTACATCAGAAGACAAAGAAGTAAAGCGGATGTACAAAGACATAACAACAGCAAATCTAAATAAAAACGCAAAATTATAGTTATGGGAGACTTCAACGCAAAAGTGAGCAAAAACACAGACAAAGATAGTCCAAACATAAGTAGGTTTGGATTGGAAAAAAAAACACAAACAAACAAAAATCTATTATGCATGAATATATTCTTCCAAAAGAAACCATATAGAAGATGAACCTAAAAAAGCTCAAATACCAGGGTGAAAAATGAATTAGACTACATCATTACAAACAGAAGAGACATCTGCAAAGATGTGAAGTATTGAACCGGTTTGATTCCAATAGCAACTACAGACAAATCAGAGCAACATCAACACAAGGTATGAGAGAAACAAACTAGTAAAGAAACAAAAATACCCAACAATTGGGACGCTGAGCATAAATAAAAATCAGTTCCAAAGCATACTTAGTAAGAAACTAGGAGAAAAGGAAACATTTGAGAAAATGAGTATAGATGAACTCACAACGAGCAGCATGCGAGTAGTATCAAAAATAATATGCGCAAAACAAAAGAAAAAGGTTGGAAAATTGAGCTCACAAACAAAAGAACTGATGAAACAAAGAAGAAGCACTAACAAAGAACTAGAAAACTATAAAAAACTAAACAAAGAGATAAGTAGGAACATACGGAAAGCTATAAAAGACTACAGGACAAAACTGAGTGAAAACAACAAAAATATAAAGGCTCTTAGATCAAAATTGTTCCCAATAAAAAACAAAAAATAACAAAAATAAAGAACAGCCAAGGTAGCACTGTTAGCAACAGAGAAGCAATCAAAATTGTGGTTCAAGACTTCTACAAAACTTTATATAGCTTCATCACCCAGAACTATCAATATCAAAAATTGGAACTACAAAATACGTTGCCCCAAATAAAGAACAGAAAATGTGCAGGCAAAGATCGGATAACAAATAAAATGTTAAAAATGAGAGGTGACAACTTACAAAACAGTTAAATGTTTAATAAAAGAGGTGATACCAAGTTTAAAATCCAGGCAGACAAAGAAAACCAAACGACCAAAACAGCAAGGAATATAAGTCAATGCTGAACGGCGTTTGGAAAACTGGGATTCATACTCAAATCACGCAAATTTCCTATCAACCTAAAAAGGAAAGTTTACAAGACGTGTTTCTTACCAGTGCTCAGTTACGGTCTTAAGACCATGGCCAATAACAAGCAAAACAGTAAATAAACTGCTAACTACCCAACAAGCAATGGAAAGAACCATGCTGGAAATCAGCATCAGAGATGAAATCAGAAACGAGAAAATCCAAAGAAGGGGCCAGGTAACCAACGTTCTTAAGAGAATAGCACAACTGAAATGGAGATGAGCTGGCCATGTAGCAAGGCAGAACAATACTATATGGACAAACAAGTAAGCGCGATAGCGCCCGAGGAGCACAAAAAAAGAGTGGGAAGATCTCCGAAAAGGTGGAAAGACGACATCCAAGTTGCAAGAAAAAACTGGATACAAACTGCCCAAGACAAGAAAACATTAAGAAATTTGAAAAAGGATTACATCCAGGAGTGGATAGATTTGAGTTAAAAAAAAAAGAAAAAGACGCGGACCTAAGATCTTGTGGGCAAAACTCATAAGGCAGCATTAGGATAACTTTAGCCTGCTCAAGGCTTTAGTGCTCACGTCTGAAGAAAACTACATATTTTGCACCAAAAAACGTTGTCTGCAAATACCAAAGCAAAACCAAACAGTTGTGAACATTTGGAAACCAAACCCAAATGCGCTACATTAGCCAGGAGCTAGTGAAGCCACAAAGCTCAGTAATAGTAAACTACGCGTAAATTATAGTAAACCAAACCACAAAGTTTCAAAAGAATTAACAATTGACTATTTTTTATCCAGGGCAAGTACAAGATATTAGTGCGTACCATGAGAGCTGGCAACTCTTCCAAGATACCCTAAAAAAAAAAAAAAATATACAAATGTGTAGGGAAGGAGAGGAGGGGTTGTTGCAAACACGTGGTCCGCAGAACAGGGTTACCAGTATGGACAATATATAGCAAATTGGGCAATGTAATAAGTAAAATTGCATTAAAAACTTTGATTTGGGCGATCAAAAATTTTAAGGGGTTTTAGAGAATTTTTAAACATTTATTACACATTGTTGAAACAGCATAAATAAGGACCGCAGTTTTTGAGCTGTTTTTTGTTAGTTTTGTCACGATCAAGCCGAGGGTAAGAGATGAATTAATTTGAATTTACCTCAAAAAATTTGTATATTTACAAATTGGGCGATTTGGGCAACATTTGGTAGTGTTTTTGGCAAGCAACTTGTGCAGAATACTGGCAACCTTGCCGCAGAGTACGTTGTCTGTCTTAAAGCTAGCTAGTTTATTACTAACTTTAAAGCTACAACGACTCTTCTGTTTTCACCAAACCACGATTTTTAATAATTATATCAAGTAACTATCTAAGCTACAATCAAAATGACATATTTTCCAGAAAAAAAATTAGGGCACGCTGTATATATTATGTTTAAATTGAAAATTGTCGCATTAATATTAAAAGAAAACGTATTTCTCAATTATTATTAGCATACTTGGTTGTATAATAGCAATGTTTATTATACGGCATTGAAATTAGTAAGTGTAATACATGTTGTCACTTGATGTGTGAGGATGTGTTAAATTCATTTGATAACAATCATGAATAAGTTCAACTTTTTATCCGCCCACATTTTAATAAATATAATTGTCATTGTTAGAGGACCATCTTTATCTCGTTTTGTTTTATTTCTTATTTTTATTTTGAGAAAAATTTAAAATAAACATCATGTATGAGAACGACGGGTCTCACGGAAGGCTTTTTAAATTAGTTGGACACAGGAAACAAGACCACTATCTTGATGTCTGCGGCCATAAAGCACGTAAACGTGCAGCAACCTGAGTTGAGTTATTTATACAATACTCTTTTCATTCACTTTTCCAAAATATGAATCGAGCCTGTGTGCGTGACTTGTATTCCTTAAACGGTGCACTCGGTGAATACAGATGTATCTACATCCATTTATATAGATATCACTTAATTGTCTTCATAAAGTGATCATTTGCTAATAACTTTCCATACAGTTGCGAAAAATTGCAGACTACAAACAAGGTGAATACGGAATTGCTTCCTACGCTTACAATTTCATATTTTCTACATTTTTACCATGAGAACGCGATGATTTATATGTCTTTTTTTGTTTTTGTGTCGCGCCGCGTACTGCTGCCTTTTTATTACCAGCCAACTCAACTTTAAATAAATATAATATAAATTTTCTAACATCGCAAAAGATATAAAACACATGCACCATTTCCATACAGAAATAACCTCACATTCCTTGAATAATTTTATATACAATATTACATTATGTAAAACGTGCCCACATAAATAAAATAATAAAATCTATTGATTTCTAACCTATTCAATATTATTTGTAAAGCACAAAAATGTTATATTAAAATTAAATTAGGTGACAAGGTGTTGAAAATGAAAATAAATGTAAAAAGTCGATTAAAGTTTGTATCTACAGTAGCATTATCGACCCCTTGATCGTACTAGCTGTGTTACACCCTTCGGAAATAAAATTTTATGTGCAGAAATTTCTGACTTCTCCAGGCAATTAATGGCTTTCGATTCAGACAAAAAAAATACCATAGGGCTACGATAACAATAAATTGTTATGACCATTGAATAATATGACAATAGAAGTTGAATATATTAATAATCATTTATACAATGTAAAATTTATAAAAGTGATAATATATTTACGGCATTAAATATATAATTCTTTTAAGAAGAGATTTAAAACATATTAGGAACAGGCGGCTCCGGTTGCTGAAAGCTGCTCGTAGATCTACTCCAAACTAGGTTTTGATTAAAAATGTTTGTACTACTAGGACCTGCATATTTATGTCAATAAGTGTGAATTTAATTTGAAGTATAATATCAAAATCATCGCTCTGTACAAAGTAAATACAGCTTTTTAAAAACGATTGTACATTAAAAAAGTTTGAAATAAAATATATTTTTATATTATAAGTTTAGAATTTTAAAGATTGTACTACAACAACCAAATCATAGAGATAGAGATCAATTAATATAAAATTTCAAAATATTTCTAAAAATATGTAAAAATAATAATCTTATCAAATATTACCAAAACTATAAAACAACTGACGACACTAAATTTGAAAAATTTAAAACCAAAGTAATAATAATAGAAGAATCAAGAAGTTTATAGTATTTTTATATATAAAATTTAGATGTTAGTTGCAAATAATTTAAGAATCATTTGTGAAGCATGGCTTCTCAACATTAAGAGCATACCGATCGCTACCTTGATTTGTAGTATTTTAACAAAAACGGCAACTTCTTCTTCTTCTTCGCTGCTTCTACAAATAATTTGATAATCGATTTATTTTTTTACCAGTACATTTAGAAAGGATTAAACTATGATATGTCGAAGTCTTTTAGTCAAATAATAGTTAGGAAATAGCCGAAAAAAACTATCAAATATAGAAATAAATGCGTTTTTCTGTATTTTTGAATGCATTTTGTTGCTATTTGCAAATATAATTTCACAAAAAAGACTTCGACATATCATAGTTTAATCCTTTCTAAATGTACTGGTAAAAATATAAATCGATTATCAAATAATTTGTAGAAGCAGCGATAAAGGGGAAGTTGCCGTTTTTGTTAAAATACTACAAATCAAGGTAGCGGTCGGTATGGTCTTAAGTGGCACTATTGCACCACGTTTTGTAAGCGGACCGCATACAAAAAAAACATCAACTTGCTGTGGTTAGTGGTACATATACGACATATTTGAGTCAACTAGCTTTGCAATCTGACAGTTGCCAAACTTCAAAATAAAAGCAGAATAAAGTTTGTTTCCATCTAGGTTCAAGTTAAGAAATGTTACTTACAGACAACCTAGATGTTGCAAATAATCTAAAAACCATCCGCAAAACATGGCTTTTCAACATCAAATGCCATTTTGAATGCCGTTTTGTATGCGGTCCGTGTAACTACAATCAATTATGACATTCCTTATTAAAATTGCTATAAAACCAAGCCTAGATAGACTTGGTCCTTTCTTCCTCCCTCAGTAGTAAGTACCGATGGAAGTTTGATAACTTACGGTTCATGAACCTCCCGTTAGGATGTGGATTTAAGAAGTGTTTTAAAAGATTGCTCTATAGACTAGGTTTAGCCACTTGCAAGAGGTAACTCGGTTTTTGAATTGAATCTTCCCGATCTGGTTTACAAGTCGTGCCAGATCAAGATTAGAGTAAACCGCAAAATTTGTAAAGTACTTTTTATCCAAAGCTTTAATGTATTGTAGTAGTGGGAAAATTTCAAGGTTGGTCCAAATAACCATGTTTTAGACAAACCATGAAGCTCTAACAAACATCCGCAAAACCTTGTTTTAAAAGAGTGTAGAAGGTTTTGTTTCAGAGCAACATGCCACTATTCTTACGTAACATCAAATATAGCAAAGTTTTACCCATGTTGGTTTTGTTGAAAATGAACTGTAACATGAAGCTCGTACCTAAGACTCTTGTCAAAGATTATTCTAATATACTTGGCAAAGTCAGACCACGGTATGGAAACGTCGTTTAAGATGACGTTCTCATAAAGAGTGAGTGATCATCGCCGTGTAAAAAAAACGGCTTTGCTTATCTCTGGATTCACTGTGACTTGACAATTATCTAACCAATCTTTCAGATTGGAGGTGGCTTTTTGTAGTCGTAAAGTGACTATTGCCTTAATAAATAGATAAGTGCTGTGTTATTAAGATATTGAGTTATTTTAACTTTGTGCATGCTTCACAAAAGCATGTCAGCTACAAACAGGTTAAAAAGATGTGGCAAGAGAAAGGAGCCTTGAAGGACTGCTTTTCTATTTCACGGCAGATCACGCGTAAGGTAAATATGTAATTTTTTAAATTTTACTGCCAGACTTCTGCGTTTTAAATATAAGACTATTAGCCTTATAAGACGCAGAAAAAAGCGTTGTCAGATCAGTTTTAAGAGAAGTCCGTTGTACCAGACTTTGTCGAAGACATTTTTGATGTTGAAGAAGACCAAATCTATAGTTTTCTTCAGACTGCAACCTTCAACAATGTGGTCCGTCACGCGGTTAACCCATGTTAGTAAAAAGGAAAAAGATTGTTTGCTTTCGTGTGTTCTTGAATAATATCTAAAATCTTCTTTTCTATCACCTTACGTAAGATGCATAGTAGACTTATAGTTTTAGGAAAACTTCTTGTCTTTCTCAAGTTTAGTAATGTTGATGACGCAAGAGCCTTTCCAAACTGTCGGAAAGTGCTCTGTTCTGCAAATTGCATGGGCAATATTAGTAAGTGCCATTATTGTTTTATGCAAAAAAATTTAGAATTTTGTTTGGGGTTTTATCCTGACCAAGGGTAGAACGGGATTTAAATTTTTAATAATTTGTCTGACTCGAAAAGATCTGACGCTATCAGTGTTGTGTTATTGTTAGCGGTTCTCAGAAAATGTCTGACTTTCCGGCAAACCTTTTTTGATGAGTTTCAGATCAGTGTTCTTGGTGTATGAATTAGAGCATTGGAGTTTAAAGCGTGTATTATAGTGTATTGCATTTCATTCTTATCGTGAATGTTTCTAAAGGCTTTGAAATTTTTTTACATTGGGTTTTCATTTTACAAGAATGATTCTAATGTGCACTTTTATAATCGTTCTGACTTTGTTATAAAGTTTATTTAGGATTTTGAATGCTTTTGCCGTTGATGTTGGGCGGCATTTCTTTTACAAACCAACGCCGTTGTTTTTCAAAATAATCCTAGACGGCTATCGACGCAAACCTAAAAAGTTTTAGAAGCTTTTTCCGAGGTTTGTTGGACAAAAGTACAACGGCTCTTTTTATTTCCTCAATCGTTTGTACTGGAAACAAGTTACCAATGCTGTTTTTTAGGTATCAAGAGAAGAGAGCCCAATCCGTATAGATGACAGATTTTCCTCTTTTTCCGGACCCTTTCCGTATAGCTCCAGTAATACTGGATTGTGGTTAGAGTTTAGGCCATTGAGTGTTGTTACCACAGCTTGCGAGTTGACGTTTTTGAGTAATGCAACATTAAGATCATCTCTTGGGTTTGTTTGAACCCAGAACTTATAATTCTTTTAGTTTTACCTAGTCAAACAGTGCTTAACTTTTAGCATTGGTTGTTAAGCTATTCTACAGTTTGTGCTTTAAATTAAAATCTCCAGCAATTATTGTGGGATGTGGTTAGCAAAAACAGCATTAAAATTTGCAGTTTTGATATTGTTTTTGCTGTCAAATGTAAGCAAAAGCAATCTTGATTGTGCCGAGCGCTGGCACAGTCATTACTATCGCATTTGATTTAAGAGAGAGCAAGTCGGGTGTATCCACTTTGGAGTGATCTAATAATCTATTTGCAAATATTAGAGTTCTACGCTTTGTGGGTAGTAACGGCGGTCCCAAACACGTAGAAGTATTTAGGATTCTCAGTGCCTGATTAGGTTTGTAGATCAACTCTGACACTAACAAGACGTCAAAGTTCTGATAAAAAAAAACTTTTCTACTTTACCCATTTTGTAATGCTGTTGGCACTGCTATAAATTTTTTAAGAAATTTACCCATCTTTTTTAAGATAGCGGAAATTTTAGATGGGCAATCGCTGCCTAATGATTGGCTAAGCACAGTTTTTTAACTATCAAGTAACCCAATCGCACGCCGTTTTGTATGCGGTCCTTGTAGCATCAATTTATATTAAGTCAAAACATCTTTCAGCAAAATTGCTACTAAAGCTAGATAGAAAATGTTTGAAAGATATTAACTGTTGCTAGTTTTGCCACACACGACAGGCTTGGGCCAACCAGTTTTTCAATTCAACAGCTGCCTATCTTCAGAATAATGACGTTTAAGTTTTTTTTTATGTTGTATGTCCAAAGAAATAAAAAAAATCAAGAATTACTATAAACAAGCAACCTAGTTGCAAATAATCTAAAAATTATCTCCAACGCACAGTTTTGTTATCATCTCTCTTTCCGCATTATAATAGAAGGGGAATTGATGTTTGTGGAGAGGGTGACGTTGCTTCTTTCTATGTTGTTTTGAAGCGCGTAGTTTTGGTTTTTCACCTAATGCATAATATCCCGTTGGGGTCAAGTACGTAGGTACTTTGTTTACCTAGAGGTTGTAAGTGTAATACAACCTTTGGTTTACCTCGTACACCTGGGCAACGAGGTGCGGTTTTTCAAAGGTCAAGAACTCGCTGCAATCATCAATGTGTCCATGAACTATGGAAGTTGGTGCAACCTAGTTAGATACGTAACTTCAGCCAGGTGTTTACACGCCTTAAGTTTGTACTGCAAGACAAAAATAACTCACGATCTAATTAGCAATTTCATCAAAAAATTTTGTTGCTAAAACTAACATGTGATTAAGGCTGTAGGCAAAGACGCCGCTAATCACCGTTACGCCGCAAAACTTATTTGTCATCCCCGGGCGTTGTTTAACGTTCATTAGTAAGACGTTTTCAGGTCACCACCGGGCTTAATTTTTTTAGACCGACACCAAGCAAAACTAAACAACAAATATGCAAGTCCCAAACAACTGTTACTAATCATTTCTATTCCTACAGAAATCATTCACACCTACTCAGAACCCGGAAGCTTTCCTGTTCATCAACAGATCCTTGGTTTGACAACAATTGGCGCCCAACGCGCGGTGCTTTGAGAAAACAAAGAATTACTACCCCCCACAATTCTACCTGCACCTGGAAAATTAACTCCGGAAAACTGAAAACATTTTTTTTTTCAAGTTTTATACTTTTTAGCAAAACATTTAGAAATCCAATAAAATAATTACTAACTTTTTACTAATTTTAGAACAAAACGAAGCTTAGCTATATTTTGGGATGGAAGAAAAATTGAGAAAAAATACCCTACAAAAGATGATCACCCAATCAACACGGATATTGATAAGATTGTCAACCGCGGGAACAACAAACCCAACTACCGCACTAACTGCCGCCGTTGCCGCACCAAATGCCGCAGCCACTCAGGATACAAGAACTAGAAGCTTTAAGTCCGGAACCTGAGTGGCAACACAAGAAAAGAAGCTCAACATAAAAAAAGACACACAAAAAATGCTTGTTACAAACGTCAACCCAACGACAACAAACCGATAAAATTTAACGGATACTACCACAAAAATCTGTTTCAGGTTCTAGCGCTGACCTACCAGCTCTTGTTTGAAATTATTTTTTGAGAACATTAAGAAGAGACTGATTTGCAAGTATGACAACGCACTAATGATGTCCGACTTATCAAGGAAATTGTGCACAGGCTACCAACAAGTTAAAAAATCCGTGAAAGCAATCTTGCTAAAAAAATGATTGCTATACAAGAGGATGCACCCGCTTCACAGCCAACACGTTAATCAACAGGTTAGAGCCAAGGATTGCAACGGCCTTGGACACCGTCTTGTTGTCGTCATTTGACGACTTGATAGAACTGGCTATAAAAATAAAATAAAGGATTGACAACCGCCATCAACGCAAACAGATGCAAGCCAATAACCATTCGGAAATCTCCCTAAAAACCAAAGAGAACATTTCCGGTCCAGATAAGCATCCTAGGAGCTACACAAAATCTACCACAAATCTAGGTAACTATCAACGGTCAACCACAAGTCAACCTGCTTTAGTAAGACAAAAGTTCAGGTAAAGAACAATAAATCAACTATTTTTTTTGTAGTCTTCCAGTTAAGAGAAGAGGTAATCTTGTAAATTATTGGCTGGTAGAGATGGATGCAAACTTGGACTACTGCCGACAATGTCTTCACATCAAAAAAAGAACCTGGGACCGATGTCTACTGGCTCAGGACAGCAAATTGACTTAGACCAACAGAAGTTTTGGGAACTAATGACCGCTTTTGCCGCAACTTTAGCCAAATAACCGTTACCAAGCACCACAAAATCTGTAGTGCACCACATTTAACTGAAGAATCAGAGTACTAGTACACTTCTGCCAAAAAAAGAGTTTATTTATGGAAAAATGAACCAACTTCTAACGGACGGCATAATCAAATCCAGCTCAAGCAAATACTGCGCGCCGGTAATATTTGTAAAAAAAAAAACGGTATGCCTAGATTTTGCGTAGACTATTAAAAGCTAAGCGACGCCACAAAAAAAAGTTTGCCTTGCTACTAAAAAAATCTCAAGACCCTGCACGATTTTGGAGGAGAAAACACATTCTTCAAGATGAACGCGTTTGCCACTCCCGACAGCGCAACATACTAGTTCCGAGTGATATCATTTAGACTACTTTCTAGAAATTGATGACCAAAGTTTTAGCGGGTTTACTAGATAAGATTGTTTTAATGTACCTTGACAATAACCAATATGTGCAAGGTACTGAAGAGATTTTAAGGTTACGGACTAACGTGTAAATTTTTGAAATGCAAGTTTAAACTGAGATTTACTACCTGGGTCATTGAGTCATTGCCGGAGGCAACAAACTCTTTAGCATTTACCTAACCCTGAGCCAAAACTACTCAAAACCTACAACACAAAAACAAGAAAGGAGTTATTTAGGCACCTTATTGCAAGTATACGTTCCAAAGTTTGCAAACTTTGCTGCCCTGGTGACCGACCTACAGAAAAAAAAACAAGTCATTTTGATGGGACAAAAAACCGACCGATGGTTTTAAAAAGTAAAAGTTTACCTACACTGAGACTAAGACCAGGCCTGAAATTTGTGTTGCAAATAGACACTAGCTACTGAAACCTAGAAACAGGTTTCTACCAAGAGAACAGGAAAGATAGAAAGTGGTCTCTGACGCTAGATGGCGCTTTAACAAATAACAACAACAACAATACCACAGCAACAAACTGGAGTGCCAAGCATATGGACAATTAAAAAATTTCAAGCGTACCCAAAGGACAAGCTGTTTATTTTGCAAATTGACAAGGTGGTTTATCCTACTAACCGAAGAAACCAACCATTTGCTCGACGCTCTTTCCCAACAATCAGACTACGAGCCGATAAAAACACAGATAAGGACGTAGACCAAACGCCATACTGAGTAAAAAAAAAATCAACACGTGTCAAACAGCAAAAGTAAAAACACTTGCCGTTAAAATACGACTCGCCCAAAAAGAATGCGGCACAAAAACAAATACCTGGCCAACCTGGTCGGAGCCCTTATCAAAACCCAATAAAGACAAAACTAGTTAGTCGTGCTCTCAAAGCTACAGGAAACCGCCATTCGACACTACCACTAGAACCGCCACATACCCGGGACGCTATGAGATCATCCAAATAATTTGCAAAACATGCCACTGGCCAAACATGATCAAGAACGTAATATAGTTCATCAAAAGGTAATTTATCTGCATTACTGTCAATGGAAGAAGAAAACAAAAAAATAAAACCAGTAGCACCCCTAACCGACGGACAGACCTTGAAACAAGATAGTAATCAACTATGTAAGCTTTACAATGTTACCCAAAGAAGAAACTTTGTTGCACTGACAATGACAAACATGTCACTCAATAAATCAAAACATTTTCAGTATTGACTGCCCCCCGCGAGAAAAGCCGACTTCTAGTGTACGAGATCTTCCATTATTATAAGTACTTGTAAATTATTCAGTCAGACACCAGCCAAACCTTCACCAAAGTTTGCAAAAAATTAATGCTTTCACCACACCGCCGCCACGTACCACCCACAAGCCAACCCAGTAGATACAAGAAAAATTTATGGATCCTGATTGCAAAAAACCTTAGAAAAGACTTGGGTAAATTAATTTCTTTTGCTTTAATTTAGCACTAACAACGCATCAACAAAGCCATCAACCTAATACTCAGCGAGACCCTGTTAGGAGCAAACCTGACAGCACCAGGCACTTGAGACAATTCCGAAGGAAAGGGCAGGGCGGAGAACAACTCGGAAAAACGTCTCCAAAAGATCCAACACCGACAAAATTTTAAAAAATTAAAAAATGTAATAGTTTTTGTAAGAATTGTAAAAAAAATTACAAGTTACAATAACTTAAACGCTCGTTTTAGACAATAACTGGATATATATATATATATATATATATATATATATATATAAGATACATTTACTTTTACTCTAAATTTAATAAATGATGTATTTGATGTAAATTCTCGTGTTTCAGGATATGCACCCATCATCAGTGTGCTTAGCATCTCACTGGTTGGAGAGACAATTTACATAAAATCACTGTTTAGCTAAACAATGTTTAGTAATAAGTCGGAGGTAGTAACGCAATACCCCTTATTAGGGAAAATGTTGAACTGATTGTGTGTGAAAGAGAGCTGTTAGTACAGTTAAATCCTACACGGACAAGCAACAGCATTTTTGGCGAGTTTTATTTGATCAGATGACCGAAACTAATTTATCATTTGAATTTAAATTTAATAAATAATGTATTTTATGTAAATTGCTTTTCCACTTAGTGTGAGACACATACACTAATGTTTCACACACAAACAGTTCAACGTTTCTTCTAATAGGGAGCATTGCGTTACTATCTCATTATTCTAAATGGTTAAATCTTGAGTTACAACTTTTTTTTTTATTGTTTTATTCTATTAGATTAAAACAAACTATCAACTAAACATAATAACACCAATTAAATATGTAAATGAATAAACTACAACTAGTTAAGTCATAATTGAACTGATTAAATGTTAATTCCATGCTGTAGAATGTAAAATTTATAGTAATTGCCGTATGGAAATTTGCAATTCTCATTCATCTCTCACCTCACTTTATAGCCAAACTTTGTAAGTATCAAATGAGTTTTAAACATTAATTTGCTGTTTCCTATTGAAATAAAGAAATGATCTTGTTTATAACAAAATTAGTATGTTAATTGCATTCTAACAGAAATTAAAAGGGAGTTTTAGAAGTTAAAAAAAAAGGTATTTAAATAAGAAAGTTGGGAATGAGTATCGAATTTTAATGGAATTTCTTGGTACGAAGAGATGGCAATAGAATTGTAATTATTCGGTCGAGTTCTCTAATTGCGGTATTTGGATGTGCAGCATTGACCCCAGTGAGTAATAATTTACAAGTGGTGCCTCAATGCTGCATACATAGTAATTACTACCTGACTCACATTTACAATATTGGAAACTTCTATACGTGTTTATATCATTCATTATTGCCATTATATTTTCTACTCCACGATGTAATTATAGTTATTTATCAATTATTTCATGTAGCTGCATAGAATTACATTCTATTTTACATTTATTTATTGTTGCAATGTAATCAAATCAAATTTATTCATGTATTGGCAATTTTTGTAGACTTACTGAATGCACAACGCATTTAAATTCAAAGCAGTCGTAATGTACGAGCCATGACAAAACATATTTCGAATGAATTAATTTCTCACATTTTCCCCATCATTTAGGGCGCCAATTCATTCCAAGGACCAACAGAATTAATTACTTCGGCAATTTCAATGTTGTATTAAAGCTAAAACTATTTGGAGTACTCTACAAGCTGTTGGTAAACTTAACTGTCCTTTATAGTAGTTTTTTCAAGCCTCCCATCCCCTTAACTCAACGAACTTTCTCTTATTATCTACATATTGAACACTGCAATTCACCAATAAAGAGAAAAAGATAAAATCTATTTATCTGTACACAAAAATATTTTTGTTGAGATTTATAATTGATACATTGAATTATTATTTGAGTAACAGTTTTGTAGATGTATCCAATGAACCCTAAAAAGCCATATACTCATACTCATCATAGCATGGATAAAAAAATAATAACAGAATTATCCATCATTAATATTACAAGAAGAAAACTGGTTCTGATTTTACCCTTAAATTGGTCTTCATAGCAATGTAAAAACACTTATATAGCTATTAAAAAAAATAAAACTATACAGTCGGTTCCAGTCAAGCGTCAAATTAACTCTGTAATGTATTACCTCCGATAATCCTCTTACTCTCACTTTATAGATGCCTATCGAATTTGTTTTTAAACTATTACAAAAATAAAGCACGAACGAACGAACGAAAATAATAATAAAAAAGAACGAACTCTTTACATCAAATTATAGATTGAATTGTTCTCAAGGGCTTTAAGCACTTTCATGCGTGAAGCACACATACAGGAGTTTCATCGATATAAATCTCGACTACTTTACAACCATCTTAACACCTTTACAACGTTCTTAAATCATTTCTTGATTAACTGATTTGCATATACATTTTATATGAAGTATTAAGCGTTTCATTAGCTTTTTTTAATCTTAAACCAGTTAATTTAATGATTATTGAGAAGTGCATTCAGGGTGCTAAAATATTCTTAATGGAATTCTGCATTCTAATATTTATCAACACATTCTTTATGGTTTTTATCATATAACTTAATACATCCAATACGTTTTAAAATTGATTTAAATAATTTTAAATAAAAATGTTTTTAATTCTCAATTGAAAATAAATACATTTTTGTAAACAATGTTCCGTTGGTCATGTAAAAAAAAGTTAGTTGCATTGTTAAAATCCGTCGGATTTTTACGAGATTAAGTGTGGTTAGAACTTAACGTTCACATTTTTGTGAAAAAGTTTTACTGCTGGATAATTAGTGTATAATAATAATGATTTAGGTTTAATACAAAATTGTGTTTTGGTTTAAATTTGTACTGTCTTTTTTGACAAATATTATTACTTTATATAATTACTACCATCATAAAATTCTAATTATCTATTATAAAATACATTTCTTTAGTATATTACAAGAAATGAAGATTAAAACATTTGGGTGGGTATTTTAGGGATTAATATTTTACTTAAAAAAATATTATCTTACATCTAATGAGTTTATATACATAATTATACTAAATATTATAAAATAAAAGAATGCGTTGTAGCATATGATCGCAATTTAAAAAATCAAAATTTGAATAACCCAGCAAGAACAAACAAGTTAATAATTACATGCACAAAACAAGGAAACACTGAACTGCATGGCTCAGAATTTTCTTTTAATATTATTTGTTGTAAAGTGAGCGTTGGAATAAAATGAATATACCATAAAATCTGTAGAGATCTTAGACCATATATAGACGTGCATATGTTATTTTCTGCTTGTTGCTTAATGAAGCCAACATAACAACAATTTATACCCACAACTGACGTCACGTACTATTTGTAGACGTCATAAGCTCTACGAGTAGTTAAATCGTTTAAGCAATGCCACGCGACAAATGCCTTATACAAGATTTATAAATGTTTTGGTAGACTAGTTGCGTAAAAGTGTGTTTTTACCCACTATTTTTTTGCCCACAACTGACGTCACATTGCTACGATTATGTTGTCTTTGCTGCGTCGACAAAAGGCGTGTCTATAAGCGTATATGGTCTAAGGTAGAGATACATTCTCAAAGGTGGTTGTAAGGATGAACCTATAGAGCAGCGGCTTAGTTTTCATCTTGGTACCAGTGGTGTAGCTACGTAGCAAAAATCTACAATGCGAAAGAGTGCACACATCTAGTGGGCTTTTTGACGTTTGTTTTAAATCCGTTTTGAGAATGATTTCTTCAATATTTTGCGGTAATGCCTAAAAATCTTAGCTATGCTACGGATTTCACCATCCGCCTTACAAATTTTTGTAGATTTGTAGTTTATTTGATTCCGCTTAGTAATAGTCACCTTTTGTAACTGGTAATATTTTTTTCAATTTTCACAAAAGTTGATAAATTTTATGATCTTTCAAAGTTTTGTTGGTGTTGGATTTTTTTTCTTGCCGTGATGTTTGCTCCTAGCAGAGCTGTGCTGAGTGTTAGGTTGGTGGCTTTGTTAATGCGTACAGAGATTAACTTATTCCAGTCTTTTCTTTGAGGCAACCGTAGCACAATGGTCTAGTGCGAGGACTGTTGTGCAAGCAGCCCGGGTTTGATTCCCGGCAGCGGCAATATCTAATTTGTCGAATATATTTCGATGCGGTCGTCAAAGTATTTGCCTAGTAAACCCCTCTAGTGGTGTGGTTCGGATTCCACGTTAAACTGTAGGTCCCGTATGTTTGTGTGGAATTATTATCGCGCACCACAAACATACGAGAGGGGCGCCAAACACTCGTAGCGAGTATGGCACTATAAGAAGAAGTCTTTTCTAAGGTTCTCTACAATCAGAATCCGTCGATTCTTCTTCAGTTCTCCGTATCAACGTTCTACTGGGTTGGCTTGGAGGTAGTACGTGGCGGTGGTGTTGTAAAAACATTTCCACTTCTTGCAGGTTTTGGTAAAGATCTGGCTATTAAACTGTGGTTTGTTGTCGGACAGTATAATTGCGGGTAATTATAGTAATAGAAAATTTTGTGCTTTAGAATGTTTTCTTGATGGAGGCGCAAAATACTAGAAATGCTTTAGTCCATTAAGTGGACATGTCCATCATCGTCAGTGCAAAGCGGTTTCCTTTTTGGGTAACATTGACAGACTCACGTAGTAGATTGCTATCTTCCCCAAAGTCTGTCCATCAGTTGGTTGGCCAGTGGTATGCTTTGCAAACTATTTGGATGGTCTCATCGCGTTCTAGGTTTCTGGCGGTTTTATTTACGTAGTAGTTTTGGATGACGGTTTCCCGTTGTTTTGAGGACACAACAAGACTAACTGTTTTGTCTTTTTTGCGTTTTGATTTGTTTCCATTCCGCATTCTTTCTGGGCGCGTCGTATCTTAGCAACAAAGGTTTTCACTTTTGCTGTTTAACTTGTGTTAACTACTTTGGCCCAGCATGGCGTTAGGGTAACGTCATTTGATTCACGTTCTTGTCTCTATTTCTTTCATCGGCTCGCCATTTGGTTGTTTGAAAAGGCGTCAGACAAGTGGTTGGCTTCTCCGGGAACGTTAGTAGGATAAACCACCTTGTCAACCTAGACTTGGAGTTAGATGACAAATTTAGTTAAACTAGTGTTTAGTTGTTGGTATGCAAAACAAGCATCCAGATACGTTCAAAACTTAATTGTTCATACAATTGCTTAATATTCCAGTTTGTTGCTGTGGTATTGTTGTTGATGTTTGTTAAAGCCGCAGCTGAAAACCATTTTTTTATTTTCTCCGTCTTCTTGGTGGAAGACTGATTTTAGACAAATTTTAGGTCTGGTTTTGGTTGTGGTCAAAGGCCGCTTTTATTTCTGTAAAGACTCAGTCAGTTTTTTAGTCTTATTTTAATAATTTCTTTTTTGTATGTTAGTCAGCAAGGCATCAATGTCTACAAACTTTAGTTCGTATTTCCGAAACCAGATGCAGGTGCCTAAGTAACTTTGTACACGGAAGCGTGTCCGTTTCAAGTAGTCTCTTAGGATCAAGTAAGTGCTGAGATGTTTGTTCTCTCCAGTGGAGACCTAATGACCAAAGTACTCAACCTTGAATTGTTTAAACTTGCACTTTAAAAATTTATACTTAGCCCGTAGCCTTAAAACTTCTTGGGTTAGATGTACTTTGTATACAAAAACAAATTTACCTATTATACCCGCTAATCTACAGTCATCAGTTTCTGGAACGTTGCCGGGGCATTCTATAGTCCAAATATCATCTAAAACTAATAAGTGGCGCCGTTGGGAATGGCAAACGCGGTCAAATGTTCTTTTGCCGCAAGAACGCTCGCTCTTCTGAAGTTGTTCAGGGTTTTGTAGATTTTTGGTAGCGAGGCAAACTTGTTGCGGTAGTCTACGCAGAACATTTTTCTTCACTAGTACTACTGGCGCGCAGTACTTGCTGAAGCTGGGTTTGTTGATGTCGTCCGCTAAAAGTTGCTCTATTTTTCCGAAGGTGAGTCTTTTTTGCCAGCGATGTACTAATACGGCCTGAGTCTGATAAAAGTGAGGTCCTTTAGTTAGATGTGGTGCAGTACCGTTTTTGTGGTGCCTGGTAACGGTTATTTGGCAAATGTTGAAGCAAAAACGGTTATTAATTTCCACCGGGAAGCCATTCTTTAGTGTAATCATTTTAGTACCAGTTGAAACCAGTATTGCGCTTTAATGTTTCAATTAGTCTTTGGTTTTTTTACAGAAAATTATGTTGACAATCAAGGTTGTGAAGTAAGTGAACCATATTTTTTATGATGACTAGTTTTTTGCTTTATTGCGGTTATCCCAAGAAATTATCAAATAATGAGATTATTTTTTAGTACTCTTAACTAAAGCTGTCTATGATCTCAAGCAGATTGTCTAATCTACATTCTAGAAAGTGGACAAGGTTGCGCCTGTTAATAAGGTAGTGTAATAAATTTTGAGCAAGTTGCAACCATTGGATTTTTTTTACACCTTAAAGACTTTTGTGGTAGAAAAGCGATGATTGATCTTGTTTTGGGGTTTGTAGTGATTACACACCTTTGCAAGTTTTTTGTTTGCTATTAGAATTGTATGGAATATTAAGAACACTATTAGTTAAATTTTTAGCTAGCGTTGGTTGTTGTTGGTATAAGTCCGCCACCAAAAACAGATTGTTGATAAAACACTTCTCAGTTAAGTTGGTTTAACATTGTTTGCACCGTATTGTTTTGTCAAAAGAATCTAAAAGCGTAGTTGTTGTGGTGTTGCCGCATCTCTTCGCGCTGCAAAGCCTACCTGGCAGTTGTGCATCTTCGCATCTTTTGTTTTGAGCAATATTTTGCAAATTTTGCTTGCAAGTCAGCTATTACCACTTTACAACCAAAGTTTTGTCCGCTTAGGCTAATTGGTTGGGCCATAATTTTTCAAAAAAAAAAGACCAGCGGTAAGCAAGGTAAGCGCGCGCCGCTTTAGAGCGCAATACGTCAGAGGCGCCGTGGCAAGCAATGATTTACATTTGGATTATACTTCTATTATTTTAAAACATTTTGTTTTTTAAATCATGACTTGTAATTTATTGTATTGCTAAGTTAAAAAAAAAAATATTTTGTTTTTAAAAATATAAAAAATTATAATATTACTATGACTAATAAGATTTGAAATCACGATTTATTTTGTAATCGTCCTCGCTAAGAAGATAGATGGTGTCGTTGATACATCAAATTTGGCCGATAAGTTTTAGCTTCTATGAGCGTAGATTTCTTGGATTTTTTGTGTTAGGTTAGGTTCGGTCGGTAGCATGGGTTTAGATTTGCTTTTCTTGTTTTTTTTTTGGCCCTTTATGGCGTTCCAAAGACGCGCACAAAGCGTGAACGTCAAAAAAAAGATTTTACAAAAAAAAATTGTTTTTTTCGATTTTAAAGCTGGAATTTTGCGCAAAATAAGACCGGTTTCAGCTTCAAGAAAAAAAATCAAATTTGATTAATTTGAAAATTTGCTTTTTTTTAGAGGTCGTTTCTGTCGTTGGATCAAACTGGATAAATCTCGCAAAAAATCTTTTTTTTTTTTGAAAATTATTTTTTCTACCATTTTTTAATATCTGCGTTTTTGATTGCCTAAAAGTGTCAAAAATTGGTCAAATTTGGAATTTTTTGGAAAAAAATTGTTTTGCGCCAAGAAAATTAAAGTATTTAAAAAATTATTGCAAAAGATTAAGCTTAGTTTTGTTTAAAAGAAGAAGAATGTTCAAAAAAATTTTTTCCTTATCCTTTTTTTACAAAGTTGGCTAATTTTTTTGCCTTTTATGAAGCAACGGCAAACTTTTTTGGCTTCTTAGACGCCAAATGTGGATTGCTGTAATTTTTGCCTTTTTTTACAGATTTTTTTTTTTTTATTTTCTTTGCAGAACGGGCTGCGGTGCAAAGGAAGGACGTTTTGGGATAGTTTCAATTTCAGATTTACATCCACCGCGTCTGCTTTCTTTGGGAATCCATAATCTTGAGATCGGATTCTTTAACTATTTATGTTAATTAATTTTAGAATTTAGATTAGTAACTTACTATTAAGTTGGATAGTTGTGGCGTTTTTGTGTAATATTTTGTGGGGGTACTTCTTGATTTTACTGTGTTGCAGGGCAGATGTTGCTTGGTTGGGTGACACTCTAGAATTTGTTTGCCGATGCAAATAATATGTGATAGACTTTTCTAAAACCAAATACTATCTAGTTCTAACTGTAGTTTGGTTGATGTCTGTTTGGTGGTACTTTGGCTGGTAGTCTGCCTCAACTATTTTATTTTTTTAAAAACTGTCTAATTTACCTTCTAAAAGAAAGTGCTTACAAACTAAACTCCTCCGGATCATACCTGGAAGTTTGCGACCGTAAGACTCACCTTCCGTTTGGAAGTTGTATTTTAGACAAAGATTGGTTTAAAAAGTGATGATATTAATTGGTTTTTTATAAGAGTATTAATTTTTGTCTGACTCAGCAAGTCTGACCAGATCCAGGTTGTGGTAAACCGCGAGGTTATCAAATTACTTTTTGGCTAAAATTTTGATGTTACCGTTTAAAACATATCATAGGGTTTGTAGGACCAACGTAAAGTAAGAAAGATAATTGAGGTGCGTACTTGTAGTCGTTCCCCAGATTAAAGACGCTTGTTAAAATTAAATTTAATTAATATTTTCCGAATTTAACTCAATTTTGCAGAAGATTTCAAAATCTTTCAAGTTGATTTTTTGACGGCCGTTTTGTTAAATTTAATTGTATTTGAACGCCGTTTGGGGAATACATTTTAAGAAACATGACACAGGTTTTTAGCAAATTACATCAATTTTCCCCAAATATTTTTTGAATTATTTTTAGTTTTCTAAAACACTTCAAAATCCGCCAAATCTATTAATTAATTGCCATTTTGTTAAATTTAAATATATTTGAACGTCATTTTGAAAATAAATTTAGACACGCTTGACACATGTTTTTAGTAAATTTGATCAATTTTGTTTAAAAAGGTTCAGAATTATTCTTAGTTTTCTACAAGATTTTAAAATCCGTCAAATCTATTATTTGGCGATCATTTTGTTAAACTTACTTATATTTGGTTCTCATTTTAGAATTACATTTTGACATGCTTGACACATGTTTTTAGTAAATTTTATCAATTTCCTTGAAATATTTTTCGATTTATTCTTAGTTTTCTACAAAACTTCAATCTGCGTAAAATATTTTGTAATTTTTTTTATATTGGGACACATACAAGGCCCCTCGATGATTATTTTAAAACTAGCTTCCCTCCTCCCAGAATTTATAAAATAAAAGTTAATTAATAGCAAAAACTGTACTTTTTTCCTAAATTGTCTCTGAGTGGGATCTTTTCAATATTTTGCGGTGAAGCCTAAAAATTTTATCTCCGCCACTGCGCTACTAGCTTGCGGCCAGAAAAAAATAAGTTTACATTAATATCAACAAACTTCCTTTTTTATTAATCAGCACAATTTAACAATATGAATTGAATTCTTAGCATAATTAAGTTAGTTGTCATCATACTTATATATCATTAACATTAACAATATCGACAATTTTTTTTTTAAACCACGTTTTGATAAAACTACAAACTTAATGAAACAAAACACAATTATTGAAACACCGATATTAGTGCACGTAATAAACAAAGTTATCGCTATACAAACAATAAGTGCTCATACATAAAAAAATAAAACAAAAAATTATTGACCTATATCACTACTATCAACACTAAATAAAATTCTAAACAAAGTGATTCATACTAGATTAACTAAACACATAAACAAAAACAATATAATATGCAAACAACAAAATTCCACTTCACTGAATGGGTCAAGATTTTTTTTTTCATATTATTTGAGAGTTGGAATAAAATTAGCCTTTCATAAAAATTGAGTTATCTCTAGAATTACATTTTTAAGCGCAGCTGTAAAGTTTTTTTTTTTCAGAAAGCCACAACAAAACTTTAACAGTCAATGCAAACATTTTTTGCAGTTAAATAAACCGATGCAAACTAAAAAACGGTATTTTACAATCGTTTTAGGATATACACCGCTTCAATATACGTAAATGTTTTATATTACATTTTTGTGTCACAGCTTCTTTCTATAATGAAGTTCTTGTGCAGCATGAATTGCAAAACTAATTGCAAAATTTCTGCCAATTTAGAGCGGTCTGAGGTTAGTCATTGACCTAAATTTTTGATAGATCGTTTTACTCATTTCTGCTACTCCTGAAGTTTTACGACTGGAATTTAGTTAGTTAGTTAAATATTCATTTTTTTATTCTTTCTTGCTAACGTCAGCAGTTTGACAAAAAAATAACAAACAAAGCAAAATTTTTTGGCTTCAATCAAACTCTTGGTAAACAAAACAAAACTTTATTGTTTAATCCTTTGTAAAGAACGCGTTGTTCTGTTAGAGTTTTTGTGCAACGTTGTATGCCAAAGTATTCCTTGTACTTATTTGAGCAGCTTTTAAAACTAATGTCTAAAAAATGGACCTTTAGCTTCTGAAAGAAGATTTCTAGATATCATATGGATATTAATTTAGCTCAATCTTGCCAACTTTTAGGCTTTATCAATCGCAACTTTTTCTAAGAAGTTAGATTTCATACTATAATTATTTTTTACAACGCACTTTGAGTATTACTGGCGTATAAATGCAGCTACAAGAAACTACTTTTAATGTAATTTGTTAAAACGTTTTAATTTTGACGGGACTTGTGTAGAAGTATTAGTTATCTAAATTTGTTTAGCTCAATTGGTTTCTTGTCTATGACAAAATAGTTATTTATTTTATATACCGTACAAACGTACAGACTATGCGCAGCACTTTTTTGAATTAAACAATTAAGCATTTCATATTAATGTCTTGCAATTGGTTACAATACGCCCTGCCCTGTATATCCAAGTAGGACAATTGCTACCTGCCAATAATACAAACAAAAGTCCTATGCATCTGCACCTAGCATAACTACCAAAACAACGGAAACATAACATGACCGCCAATTTTTGTTACCAAGACCAAGCAAAATACGTTCTTCATCAGAAAACGTGACCGCATTGATGTCTTGCAGGCTGCTATAATACGTTTTGTATATCCAAAATTTTGGGGTTTATTAAAACTTATTACTAGTAAGTATATGATGCTGTAGACACAGATTACGCAAAGAAGTATGACAAGTATACAAGCAAGAAATCCAATGCGCCTACTTATGCTACCAAAACAACGGAAAACCTAATATGGCCGCCAATGTTTGTTGCCAAAAGAAAAACACATTTTTCATCAGAAAACAAGGCCGCAGACTACACAATACCATTATGAATAATATCCGTGCAGCCACTTCACTAACGCTGCCAAGCTTGAAAAACAGATCTGGTATTTAAAGCTACCCTACACATCATTACTATCCTAACCTATCGATAAATGCAAAGCACAAGTGCCCAAAACTACAATAAGCATCAAAAGTTTCATTTTGTGGTTTTAATTATTTTTTGTGACATTTTTGTAAAGGACAGTACAACAAAATATCTTAAAGCAGAATGACCTGATCATTTGCGTGGTCAGAACGATCTTAGGCAAAAACCTTGCCAAAACAAAAATCCAAGTTTGTAGGTTACAAATGACAAAACAACAAATAGATGCAATTGGTCCTACGGCTAGCCACCAACCACAACAGGTGTTCTGCTGAAACAATAAAAAGTAGAAAAAAGAATTTTTATTTAGCAATCCACAAGTTTTGGTTTTTTTCACTCAACGGTTATTAGCGGTAGATTAACATTTTTTGCAAGCGTTGCTGTTAGAAAATGTGGGTTTCGAAACTTCTCAAATAGAGCATGTAGCATGTAGCAACTTGCGTTTAATTTTCCTAAAATGAACACTAGAGGAGACTTACTTCTAAAGCAATTGCTCTATATACCATCACCCCAAGTGTAAAAGCTGTATGTCGTTCTATAGTAAACTGTAATCTTACGACCATCGTGTATACAAACAAAATCTTGATTTGTTGCTTAAGAAAACTTGCTTTCATTGATCTACACATTATAGTTTTTTATTGTGCCATTTCAAACTGCACCTATTTTGGTGAATAGTTAAGAACAAACAAGAGAAAAAGCCGTACAACTTTAGACCAAATAATTAAATTCTTTGGTAAATTAATCAAACAAGAATTATTTGATTAGTTAAGCCTCTCCAGACATCTTCAATTACTCATGTTGTTGAAAATTAATGCCGCAGAGCAACAAACCTAATCGTTACGTTTAGAAATAGTTTTGATCAAAATTGGGCTTAGTGTTTTTTTAAATTTTTTTGGGTAGTATAGTATGCTTTCACCAGACTCATCTTTATATAATGGGTAGTGCCAAAAGTCATCTGCGTAGTGTGGTATGTGGTTTGTATTAGTAGTGCCAACTCCACATCTTTGGCGGTGCAAAATATGTTATTTTTTCTAGAGGTCGGGGCATCTCCACAGAGGTTTGTAAAAAACATTATTTCTCTTGTTTCTTCCCGCGTCGGAAATATTCTAACGAGGTGGCAAAGTGTTGTGCTTCAAAACAAAAAGTTAGTTTCTTCATCAAATAAAAATGTCAAGTAGAATAAGTCAAGTTTGTAGCAAAGGTTGTCATTGTGCTTCTATTCAGTGTCGTGTTTATAGGGTAAACAAGGTTATGAAAGAATTACCTGTTAACTTCATAAATAAAAAGCTCTTCTAAACCTTTTAGTCCTTCTCTCCAATTTTTTTGTTTGTTTAGTCTTTTTTGTCTTTGTCCTCATACACCTCCAATGTCTACACACCTCTCAATCCCAACAAATTTCCAAAGACAAACAACATGCTAGTTAAGTCTAAAATTAAAAAACACAAGTATTGATCTAATAATTATGATAAAAAAATTTATTGTCAAAAATTACCACAGGAGGTAGCACCAGAAGTGCACAATTCCTCTCTGGCACTACGCCGGGCTGCTCCAAACATTCTAGAGGCAACAAACAACCAATGCATCAAAAAGATGGTAAAAAAATATAGGAGTTATCTGAAAAGGAGTGATAATAAAAAGAAAAAGTTGCAGAAACTAAAAACAAAGAAATTGGCTAAAAAAAATTTAACTATACAAACTCTAAAAAAATATTGAGATTACAAGATTGAACTGTTAAATAAGACTAAGAAAAGAATACAAAAAAAAAACTCACGCAACTCAATAAAAAAGTAGTGAAAAAAAACAAAAAAACTGGATAAACCAATAACAAAAAAATCAACAAATGAAGCCAAGTTGCACGACAACGCACTTGCGCACACTGCTGAGCTTGCTTAACTTTTAAGAATAAAAAAGTGAAAACTGCTGTTTTGGAAAATTTTGACAAAAAAAATTTAAAATATTTTTATGAAGAGATATAATTACTAATTAAGTGACATAGAGTGGCTCAGTTGGGTGAAACGTCTAACCTGAATCTTAGCGCATAATTTGTCGCAGGTTCGAGCCCCAGCTCCAACAAAAAAAAATAAGAAATTATGGCATTTAACCATAATTACATTTAATATGAGAGTGTGGGTAGACCTGATCTATAGCGTTTCTATTCTCTCAATTAATAGGTGCAATAGTATTATATTTGTGTTTTTAAGTATATATTCAAAAATAATTGTGTGGTAGTAGCACAAAAATAAGTGTGTTGAGGTTAAAGTATTAAAAAATAATAAAACATTTTCTCATAAGTGCATTATTTCTTGGTTAGGCCAGAAATTTATGGCAATGTTAAAAAAATAATTCAACAAATGGAAACAAGAAAAAGAACAGAAAAAAACCAAGATTCAATAGCCAAAAATGCACATGTGACTGGCAATATCTAGGGTGCGCTGTCCGGGCGTAATTATTTTGAAAAAAGACTGGAAGTGTAGCGGAATCAAAGATATCAATTTTTCAATAAATTATTAATTTTCTGCAAGAAATTTTGAAAAGCCAAGGACGGAATCATATTTTACGAAAAATTTCCTATAAGATACACCTTTTTGAATATGATTTTTGACTATTTTTTGCAGCACAAAAACTGAAATAAAACTCCAAAATTTTAAGAATAGTTATATTTTGGTACTCCAAACATGTGTACAAAATTTGAGCAAAATCGGAGATATCAATGTGGGGACGATTGTTCGAACTATCGTGGAATTACCCTGAAGCTAATCTTAGAATAAATTGCACTAATTGCCAAATAGAATGTAAGGTTTTAATAGGTAAAAGCCTTTTACACCAACTGGTAGAGCTTTTCCAAAACCACATAGAAAATCAAAAAAGTAAACCAGGTAAGTAACGGTAGAGCTACATTGTCCATTTGTTGCGAAGGTTGTTATTGTGTTTTGGTATCTATAATTATTTGTCGTAGTTGGTTGAGGTTTTGACATGGCTTGGCTTCTTAGACAAAGTTCCTGTCGTTGAAGAAGAGTGTCAAGGCTGCAAAATGACTAATAAAAAAATATTATTTTTGTTTTTTTTTATTTAGTTTGCTTGGCAATGATTGTTTGTTGAATTTTTTAAAAGAGCGCGTGTTTGGTTTAACAACGTGGTAGCCGTAAGAATACAAGTTGACAATTACTAGAAAGAATTGACCTATTGTCAAAAAAATCTAATCCTAGTAACTGCTTGATAATTCCAAAATACGCAGAAAGCAAAAAAAATCTTAGTGGGCTTTATGCAAATAATGCAATCTAACGCAAAGTAACAAACATAAAAAATATTGTTAATATTTTACTAAACAAAGCAAACTTGACCTAATTTGAGATAAACCGGTAGTCAAACAACAACAAAAAAATTAAATTTTGAACAAAATTAGTTCTTTAAATTTTAAAAACCACTGTTAAAGCCATAAAAGTCTACGTACAAACAAATTTTGTTAAAAATTAAATAATTATTTTTAAAATGTATAATTTTTCCGTTTATTTCAAAACCAAGTAAAAAAAATAACAAAATTTTACGTTTTTTTTTCTAAAACAGTCTCTAAAAGATTCTTCTCAATATTTTGCAGTGCTACGCTACTGATTATTTCAATTCAATAATTAGTAATAGAAAAGTATTAGTAAATAACAACATAATTGATTACAATTTTGAATGGATAGTTTACATTATAAATGTTATTAATCTATTTCTTAGTGTATTGTTTCTATAAACAAAATTCCAATTGACTCAAATCTAATAATATCTGATTAATAGATTTTGTTAACTTGAGGAACTACAGTAGTTCGTCAATCAGTTTATTATAATTTGTCGTGTCAAAACCAACAAATCTTAAAAATGGCAAATAATTTAGAAAAATTAAATTTTGAAAAGTGAGTTAGTTGTAAAAGTTTGAGATTATGTAATTATTTAAAATACGTTTGTGCCACTTTAGTGAAATAGTGAGTTCAAATTTGGTGTGCGTAAATACAGTTGAAGATGAACTGTCAAAACAAAGTAAATAGGTCACAATTTTAAAAAGGCGGCGTTAAATACAATAAATATAAGTGATTACATAATCCCAGACATTTATAAAGACCCTGTATATTAATTGATTTTAAATTAATATTTTCGTTAAAGCATTAATTTGGATGTAAAAGAGAACAAGGAGGAAGTGACTTATGTTGCTTCAGAACCAAAGTAAGTAAACTGTAATTAATATATTAATTGGTTTTAATTAAATATTTTTATTAAAGCATCAATTTGAATGTAAACAAGGAAGAAGTGACCTATGTTGCTTTAAAGCCAAAGTGAGTTAATTGTATTTAGTAGATTATTTGTTTTTAAATAATTATTTTTGTTAAAGCATCAATTTGGATGTAAACAAAAACAAGGAAGAAGTTACTTATGTTGCTTTAGAACCAAAGTGAGTAAAATATAATTAATATATTAATTGTTTTTAATAAATATTTTTGTTAAAGCATTTTGGATGTAAATAAAAACAAGGAAAAAGTGACTTATATTCCATTATTGCCGAAGTGAGTTAATTGTATTTGATAGATTACTTGTTTTTAAATAAATATTTTTGTTAAAGCATTAATTTGGATGTAAGCAAGAACAAGAAAAAAGTCACTTATGTTGCTTTAGAACCAAAGTGAGTAAATTGTAATTAACATATTAATTGCTTTTAATAAATATTTTTGTTAAAGCATTGTGGATTTAAATGAGAACAAAGAAGAAGTGACTTACATTCCTTTAAACCCAAAGTGAGTTAATAAAATTAATACATTAGTTGTTTTTATATGAAATTTTTGTTAAAGCATTGCATCGGAAATCAATCAATTGAAAATACATCAAACCAACAAAAAACTAAAATATGCTTCTTCAGTGCCAAAGTGAGTTAATTGTAAATAATATTTTGCTTGTTTTTATATAGATATTTTTGTTAAAGCATTCCATTAACAATCAATAATGTCGGTGAAGATGACATCATGACATATGTTCCAGTGCCAAAGTAAGTTAATTAAATTATTGCATTAATGTTTTTAACAATTTTATTCAAGCAATTCCTGCGCATCATCTTGCCACTTTGATGATGATTTCAAGATGTCTGCTGAATTTCTTCATCGTGCGTTATCATCAGATGGTATTGATTTGCAATTATTGATTTTTATAAACTATTCAATACCTGTTTTCCAGATGTTTCAATTGACATTGCAAGGTTATTAAGTAATTATGAAGCAACTAAAGCACCAAAACCAAAAGGTATTTTTTTAATTATCAATAAATTTTGATCAAATACTTACAAATAATATTTTTGCAAATGTAGCTGAAACTTTTTCTACAATAAAAAATGATGAGGATAGAAGATCTCCACCAATACTTGATTTTAAGCCTTTCGACAGATGTACAGCAAGGTGGTATAAACGTCCAACACTACCACAACCACCACCAAAAAGTAATAATTTTTTTTTTAATTTGCAAATTTTTACTATTAACTATAAATTAATTAAAATTTAAATTATTTTTTGTAAATACTTCAGTAGCGACAAAAGCTGAAGATATCCCGGTGTTTGGTCCAAAGCCACAATTGGTGCCTGCAGTAAGACCAATACGTCCTGTCAGACCTCCAAACTGCCCACCCGAAAGACGCCAAAAGCCGGAAAAATTTTGTAATTTGGCTTGTAAATTAGTTTCTACGTTTTGGGTACTTCTAGTATTAGGTGGAGCGTTAACTATACATTTTATTTGGGGTTTTAAATTTTAATACGTTTTATTGCATATTAATTGTAATTTTAAATAGTTAAATTTTATGTTTCCTAAACCATCAATGAGTATACTGTAATAGTATTGAATAATTATAATAAATTTATAAATCTCACTCATTCAAGTGTTTAATTAACAACGTTATGATCCTGCTATCTGGTAAGAGTAAGAAATGTCAACAACTACTAAGATATCAAGAGTAGAAACACATTAAGGTATGATTTGGTGGTTTTTACAATTATCAGTGTATTGTTCCTGCAATTATATTACAAAAAGAATATTAATAAATATTAATTATTAACTTAATTAAAATGTCAATGGTAAAAATTTGTTTTTGATAAACAAGATTAGTCTATGAATTATATGTGAGTTGCATCTACTGTTAACCTTGTTCTGAGTGTTGGTTTTACAAAATTCATAAATTTTACCGTTTTTAATAATAATGCAACAAGACAATAGTGACAATAATTGAACAATTATTAGTAGTACTTGAGTAAGTGGGCAAACATTTCATTTAATTAATTAAAAATCTTTTTCTTAAAGTTATGATCACTACTTCAACTTTATCAATAACTTTCCTAAAGAATTTTGCAGATACACAACTAAACGATTTCCTAAAGTTGCCAATCTTTTCGGAAACTTTTTAGATATTCTAATTTTTGGTTTCTTGTAGTACTACTAATTTCCCTGACTTTATTAATTTGGCGTAACGCATTTTGTTATTAGAAATATTGTCATCCTATTGTATTCTCAGCATCTTCCAATTACGTCACATTTAAAATGTTCTTTATGTTTTTTTTTGCCTTTTATGTCTTAAAACAGTGTTAAATTTGTTCTAGTTTGGTTATAGACTTTTTTTAAAACTGAGAGAGAAATGATGCATAACAAATGCTCATTACGGGTTTGTATTACATATTGCACTAGTTGTGACGCATTATAAGCGTTGTTTAACGTTTTGTGGAGAACTTGTACCACGTTTAAGTTAAAGTTTCAAATCGTCGGACTTTTCTTTAAAATTTGCTTTTTTAATCTTTGTTTTGGAAAAGTTCTTCCAGCTTATGTGTGGGGCTCTCATCCATTAAAACCTCATCTCTATTTGACGTTTAGTGCTTGATTCTAGAATTAACGACTAAACCTTGCATCAGAAAAGATACGTCAAACACGCACTCAGCGCACCCTAAATTTATACGGTCTTCTGTTTATTTGTTTTTGTTGATGATGGGTTTAGATCTTTTACTTTTTTATCAGAGTCAATCTTTCTTATTTTAGACAGTTATGGATCCTAGTCCAGTTTCGATTATTATGATGCATTATATCTACAATGTTGTTTTTAGTGATGGTGTCTTTGACGTATATGTTCAATTCCATTTTATTTCCTTAGTCTATCTTGGACATTGAAAGAAGATGTGGTTAGCTGTATCCTCCATAGTGCAATGTGTGCATATACCATTATATTTCTTTTTGAATCTTATTAATTACGACTTGAAGCACCCATGTTTACCACGGAGTTGCAAAAGGTTGCAATCAATTAATCCATGTTTTCTATTTAACCACTTTCCTACATCTTTTATTATAGTCTTAGTCTATACTGCTTTGCCAGTGTATCTTGTCCATAGGTCTTGCTACTTGGCAATTTTATCTTCACGTATCTCGTTTTTACATATGAAGTCTTGTTTATATAAGCGTCTTCTTTGCTCTACCATAAAATCTATAGGCATAACTGATGCAATGACCAGTACAGCTTCCGTCAAAACAGTCTTATAGCTAATAGTAACTTTAATGGCAACTTTCCTTTGTTGCGCCACCAGCATATTTTAGTATGCAAATTTCAATGCTCTTTTTAAGATTTGGACTTCATGCAGCATAACAAAATGCACAAGCAAACATAGCAGTTTTTGTTTTGATAAGGACAATCTTTTTATTTTGGGCATTACCTTTCCTAAGGCGTTTGTGATTTTTTTGACATGATCTTTTATCTTAAAACTATAGAAAAACCATACCTCTACATATTTGATTGCGTTTTTGAAGACAAAGCTTGTTTCTCCTATTTCTAGAGTCAGTTCCTTCAGTCGCCGTCCACCGTATAATATTTCGGCCTCGGTTTTTTGCTTTGCAATTTTCTAGTCATTTTGCTTTAACTTTTGATTGATGCTTTTAAGAGTAGCATTTGCGATTGTTACTAGATTTTCAGCCAATTTTGATACTACTATGACAGCAGTGTCTGCAAAACATACTAGGCTTACTCTTTTTATTTTTTCAATGTTCAACATTTTACTGTAGTAAATATTTTACAACAAGAAGCCTATAATAACACTTTACATATCATTTTTAGGCGTTTATTGTTTCCAATTTTTAGGTTTTTATTCATAAAATAGTTGGAAATAATTGCTTTGAGTGCAGGACTTACTCCCAAAACATTTAAGGTTATCCAAAACACCGTCTTGAAAGATTTTTTTATGTTTACAGTTACTAACATGCAGAATTTCTTGTTTATTGTAGTTCTGGTGGCTTCAGCAACTAGTTCCAAAACTTTATCCATAGCGCTAATTGTAGATCTTCCTTTATAAAGCCATACTGATCTGGTGATGTTTTTTCTTCTACTTCAACCTTGAACCTAAACACAATTATGTCCTCATACATTTTGCCTAAACCGTTTGTCAAACATAATAGTCTATAGCTTGCAGTTTTGTCACTTTTTATAGGTTTCACCAATAAGACCAGCTTGGCCTCTTTTCAAATCTTTGAAATTTGACATTTTTTTAGTTCTTGGTTTAATACATTGAGCATAGTTTTTGGTATATGTTTTACAGTTTGAGTTACCACCAGAGCCGGGATATTATCCGGGGTTGGCGCCGTGTGGTTTAATTTTCATGCTTTACTCTTAGCTCCCATGATGGCATATTTAAACTTGTTCTTCTCTATTGAGAAGTTACGTCTTAGTTTTTTTTTGTTTGCCTTACTCGGGTTTTGATTACAGTTGTTTCTATTTGTTGCTCTTTTAGTTTTTCTACACTCTGAGTTAAGCTTGCCTAGTTCTGAGTTCTGCCAGTATACCTTGTTTCTACACGTCGGGAGTCCTTTTTCTTTAACGTTTTTTCTTTTCCTTTGTCTTTTAGTTTTTTGGTTTCTATGGACGTAAGCTTCCTCATCCAAGTTCCTAGATCTGCAGCAATACCTGTAGAGCCACTTTTTATCAACTTGGGTTGCTGACAATATTTTTAGACATCAGTTTAAAGATTTCTATATTTTCTTCATTGCTTTTTATCTCAGATAATATTACTTCAGGTTCATCTACCACTTTAATTTTATCTTTATCTTTATTGTACGGATTTAGTTTAGCTTTTCCAGTAGGGCGGACTTCTAGTTACATTCTTTTTTATTCTGTTCAGTAACTTTCATCTTCTTCCTCTATGACATTTTCAGTTCTTCCATCTTTAGTTTTACTTTTTAAATCTTTATCTACTTCCATCTCAAGAAGCCTTAAATACACTTTGAAAGACAAGATTCAAGCATTTGCTGACAGTTTTAAACCCTAGTGCAGGCCAGTCTACGATAAATATTTAAATTTAGACCACGTGCATCGGGTCCACAAAAAACTAAGACAGTGTTTACAGCGCACTGACACCATTTCAATTTTGAAATCAATTAGGTCGTCTAAGGTAAGAGATATAATTACACATCTTAAACCCAAATTGGTACTGGTTTGGATTGCATTCTAAACAAAGTAATAAGAACATTTTCTTACAAGACTGTAATGTTCCTTAGGACGTCTTATTTTTTGTTTTTATGGAAATGGTCTAATGTTATCTCTAAGATTAGGAAAAATAAACATTTTTATCAAATTTACCGCCCGATTATTTTTTTGTCAACCCTAAGTAAAAAAAAAACTGTAATTTTGGATACAATTTAAGATCACAAAGCGGCTGAAAACCTGTTGCCAAATCTGATGATGGCTTCAGATTTGGGCTCTCTACAACCCATTAACTAACCAAAGTTACCGACCAAATTAAAACTGGGTTTTGTTTAAAGCAGGCTACTGGTGTCATATTCTTCAATGTTGAAAAGGTTTTTAATATGGTTTGGACACCTCTCAGAACTTTATAGTTTCAAGTTCAATCTTAGATTGATTAAATTTATTGCTTTCTATTGGAAAAAAAAACACTGTAAAGCTGATTGGCACATTTCTACCTCTTGACTAATTGAGGCAGGGTTTTTGTATGTAACAGACGTACCATGCAAGTTTCCGGCGGCAAGTTTCTTGAAAAAAGTTTGGTTGGTCGTCTTCAAGTTGTCTTTTTTGGTCTGTTCTAGCTGAAGTAGTGTCTTCTTGTAGACGTCAATTCTTTTGAATTGACTTTTCGTTACGGTCATTATAATTTTTTTAATCTTGGCAGATTGCGGACTTCTATATCTGCTGAAGTGACAATCTGGTAAAAGTCGGTTTTAGTGGAATCAATCCTGAAAAAAGTTTGAATTAATTTAATTTAATTGAATTAATGTTTAAATAATTGATTAAAAAACTAATTAATAGTTTGTAAAATCTCTGCTGCAGTCGGGTGCAGTCAACCTTTTTCTTAATCAAACTACCATGTCAGTTGCGCCTACCTACTACTGAATTTTCTTTTTTTTTTTTAATGTATTTTTGCTCCTTTCTGTAAGCATACTTATTAGATAACTATTTGTAAAACATAACTACTGTGTTTTCACGTCGTTTCGTTAGCAATCCGTGCACAACAAACAACTTTTGCTAGACAGCCATCAGCGGCTACTTTTTCCGGTTTCTCAAGCTTAAAAGCACAAGAGCAATACAAAGAAAAAAGATTTATCAAGGTCAGGTTCAAGCCTGCCGTTAAGAACCTAGATGCAGTTGATGACTAAATCCCTGCCCCACCGCTGTAAATGTCTGCTTCTTATTTTTGCCCAACGGCGTTTGTCGTTACTGACAAAGACTTATTTTTAGGTTTTTACAATAGTATCCGGATCACTCCTGCGTTTAATGACAACTACTAAAAGGCTAAGACCTATTTCAAAACCACCACTGCAAGATAGTTTACTTAGTCTCTTCCTGAACAAAAACGCATAGAATTGGAGATTTGTGACTTGCCTTACCAAAGAAATAGTAGGAAAAGTCATAGAGAAGATGGGCTTTAAGCCATCTAACGTAGATCGCATGGGAAACGAGTTTGATTGTGTCCCAATGATCTCCGGACAACTTCCCTAAAGAGAAAAAAATATGGAAATCAAGGATATCAAAGAAATCCTTAACTTTACGGTCAGAATTAAACCAAAAAAAAGGAGCAGAAACATCGCCCAATGTCAGAAATGCCAAAATTACGTGCACACCGCCAAGAATTGCTTCAGAGCAACTTTGGTATGCCGTAATTATTCAAGTCCCCACCAGACTGTAGCATGTTCAAAGAGTACACTTCCACAGTGTGTTCTATGCTCCGGCCCCTATCAAGCCAATTTTCAGAGATGCAGGGCTTACATCAAAATTATGGCGGCTCAAAAAAAAACGCCATTTTGATGACAGGGCCCGCGCCGGCTCCAACTTAAGCTTCCCGAAGCTCAAGTCCCTGCGAATTTGCAGCCACAGACTCCAAAAATGGCAAACAATCAGTTAGCAAATCTTTTCACAAAACTACTCAGTTTTTAAAAGAAAATTATAGGTATAGCCAAAAATCTTATCACTAACAAACACTATGGATGTAATATTGAAAGTATTGTAAGTGGAAGAATTCTTTTTTAACCACGACATTGGCTATGTGTGAGTCAAATCATAAACCAAGACACGCGCTGAGGCTCCCAAATACCTTCAGAGGTGGACAAAAAGCGTGAAACAGTTATTTTTGCAAGAAGATTGCTGTACTATTCTAAAGTAGATACCCCAGACACTTTGACTCTAGAATCTAATGCGATTGTAGTAAAGGTGCCGGAACTAAGCATTTGCATTTGGGTATGCCAACCCAACTAATTATATCAAAACGTCGGATTTTGACGCAGTTTTTTTGTTTCCTATTTCCACCATCTTATCGGGAGATTTTAACTTAAAACACCTGGCGTGGAACAGTCTGACAACCAACGTAAAAGGTTGAGCTTTGCAATGGTAATCCTACTTACTTCAGCTACAAAAGCTATCAAAGAGACGTTTTTCATGTAGCAATCCTGAAAGACGTCAACTTGCAAGTTGAAATTAGAACAGTTAATAACCTAAACTTCAACCACATACTGGTAATCTTAGAACTCTATAAACAGGAATTAAACAAGGAGGGAGGACAATTTGTTACCCACACGAATTGGCCTGTTTTCTCAAGATTTCTGAAAGATAGCTTAGATAGACTTGTCCCAGTATGTACGGTTGGGGATATTAAAAGAACCGTCAAACAGTTTACAGAACTAGTTTATAAGACCACAAAAAAGACATCTAAAACCTTTCAGGTTTGGGTTGATAATCTACTTGAACTATCTCGCAACTAAAAGCTGCCAGACATCAATGGCAAAAACTTAGGGAGGGCTGCACAAAAATTAGTGTTGGCTAAAAACCTTTTAATTTCCCACAGAGGATGCAAATCTAATGTAGAAGATCTTCAAAACTTTACGCAACAGGAAAGTTTTGATACCAATCATCCATAGTAAAAACGAGTTTCAATATTCCATCGAGGAAAAGGCCAAAGTATTTGCTGACAGTTTGGAACTCCAATGTTCCCCCTCTAAAAAGAACAATGATACAAAACACGTCAAAAGGGTTGAAAAAGAAGTTGAGAACTTTTTGACAGGTTCGGACAACAACACCCCGTTGAACAGCGTTCAACCGTCACGGATCAAAGAAATTATATCAAAACTTAAAACTTAATTTGCGCCAGGACCTGACGGTATTTTGAATAAAGTTTTAAAATCTTTTTTGCACAAAGCAATAATGGTTCTACAATCGTACGTACAGAGCACTTCCCAACAGTTTGGAAAAGCTCCCAAGTAATTAACATCTCAAAACTTGAGAAAAACTAAAAGATTTTACAAAACTACCGTCCAATCAGTCTCTTGTGCATCTTGAGCAAAGTCATAGAAATAGTAATTCTGGATGATATCCAAGAACAAGCAGAAGTAAATTCTCTTCTTTCCTCTTATCAACATGAGTTTTGGCGTGAATACTCTATTGTACATCAGCTAAACCGCATGACAGATCACATTATCAAAGGTTTTAGACTGAAAAAAACTACAAGGGCAGTATTTCTTTGACGTCAAAAAAGCCTTCAATAAGATTTGGCATGACGGTTTACTACTAAAACTGCTTAGACTCAAGTTCTAACTGCGCCTTATAAAGCTGATAACTTTATACTTACAATGCAGAACTTTTAGGTTTCAATCTCACGGTCGATTACAAAAGAAGTATCTCAAGGCTTTCTTCATATTGTTTATGCTATTTTACTTTTTCGTTGCCAACATACCATCAGGCTGGAAGCACGGGGCCAAAATGGCACAATATGCCAATGATACGGCTTTTCTCTACAGCTCAAAGTTGCCAACAGTAATCACCATAAGGTTTCAAAAAACAGCCAACAATTTACAAAATTGGTGTAACAATTGAAAAGTCAAAGTAAACTCAGAAAAAAGCAAAGTTGTTCTTTTCTTACGACGACAAACCACTTTTCATAAAAACGTCTTCATCAATGACGTTTTTATTCCGTGGTCAGATTCTGCAAAGTATCTTGGAATTACTTTTGATAAAGGTCTAACGTATAAATTGCACGTACACTCTAGACAAAACCAAGTTGGCAAAAAAAACTACTAGTCCTAATGCTTCGGCGGGACTACGGATGTACACGTCAATTATTACACCGCAAATAATGTTTGGTTTTTTAATATAGGAAACGGCGGCAAATTTTTGCATCTGGCGTTTTGACGCTATTCAAAATTTAACACTCTGTTGGATCGTCAAAGCCTTATAGTACGTTTTGAAGCAATTGCCAAGAAATATTTTGCAAATTTAGTTCTTCACGCAAATACCGATTACCCCACAGCCTTAAGGTCTCAAAAATTTAGGCATTCTCAGATTAGGTGAGTTTTAGTCGGTAGGCGCTCACAGAAATGAATCCGACACGTTTTGAAAACAAAAGTCTTTAGAAGATTTCCTATCTGCACTACACAAAAAACTTAAGCCAAGCGGGCCCAGCAGCAGCATTGCACAGCTCAACGCTCTCCTAGAGAGACAATCAATCTTGGACTAGCAACGACCGCAACTTTTTGTTTTACTAGTGTTTGCACAACAAGTTTGAGCATTACTTTCAACAACAACCAACCCCACTGATAGATATAAACATCAACATTTAGAAAAAATAGACAAGTGGATTTTGCTGAAACCACTTGTATAGTCTTTGGATCTCATTAACCATTTCAATTGTTCCAAAATCAATCTTTAAAAAAGTGTATTTTTAGTGTTTGCACTACTATAGCAAACTGACTACACTAAAGTAGATCTTCATTGATCCTACTACTACACGTTCACCAGCTACATGTAACCGGCAACATTTTTATTCCAAACAAAAAAGAACCCACAACATCTCTCTCTAAATTATAAGCTACTAGAACTACAACAAGAATTTAAGAAGCAAATAAAAACTTTAGTTGCCAATTCTGACATTTCAACAAACTTTGCTGGTCAAAAACTCCAACAAACCGCACAACGTTCTACATTCTAAAACTACATCCAGTTCAACTCCTAATAAACTCCCTACATTAATGTCACTACCTTTGAGTTGAGTAGTTTTCAAGAAAACTTTTGTAATACATCATATTTTATTTTACATTCAATTAACTTTGAACTCACACCTAAAAACTGCACAACTCATCGTTTACTATATACTTATGATTACTAACTTTGACTTTAGCAAAAACTTTTTGTAACCTCAATTTTGCAGCACCAGCAAACTCTACAACCACTCACTTAATAAGTCTCATCCTATTCTACAAATCAACCTCAAAAAACGGACAACTATAAAATAACGTCAACGTCCACGACTGGATCTATTCATTATCAACCCAGTAGATTTAACCAACTTATCGACTGGTTTCATCCACTATAATCCACATTAGGTAAAACTTATTCACATAAAAGCATTTAGTTTTCTGAGGCAATGTAAAATAGCTGTACACTATTTTACATCGCCTCAGAAGTCTTACGATTTGTGTGAAGTTTTTTCATATTTTGGTAATCAAACCCCGGCTAAGCTAACGTCATCTGCATTTGCTAGCTTGTTCCGTACAATCAGTAAGCAATACAACAAAATTTAAAAAAAATGTTAATTGTCTGACAATACTGAATTGTTTTATCTTGTAAGAAATGCATTTTTTGTCTAATTACAGAAACGTTAATTTTTCTTCTTATAATCAGCATTGTTATTATATTTATTTAAATAATATGAATTATTTGTAAAGCATAATTTAAATCACAATTGAAAGCATATTTATTGACGCCATGAACTAGCATTAATAAAGTGCTTGCAATAAAAGAGATTTAGATATTTGTTTGCTGGTGCGAAATAAAGCAATCGCATTGATATCTAGACGACGTATTGTGTTTACGCTGTGCGCACTTCAAGAGTATTAGATCCGTATATTTGATATGTCCACTGAATTTAATCATTTATTAGGTATAGTGTTGGGGGTGATGCACTAAGATTCCCTTTCAACAATAGAACCGATCCCTCCTTTTTAAGCTTCGGATTATCCTCATATTCAGATCAGGAATTCAAATACAGGATAAAATTCAAATTTTACGACTATTAAAGCTATAAATCATCAGAAAACAGTGCGCAAGTATGCGACGCTTTTAATTGATATCATTTTACGGCCATTCCAAATGAGAACGATGCTATTGCATTGCATTACATTACATTGCGTTGGGTGTTGGGTGTGAGTAATAATTTTATATTTGAGTAAATTCATAAATCACGTTTGAAAATATAATAATCCTGCATTCGAAACCAATTTACGGTCATTAGGGTGGGGGACATGTATGACCACTGGCCTTGTTTTGCAGGGGATGTTGGAGGGAGTGCGTTCTTAATGTGACTTCGTACATATGATCAGATTTGGGTTGATGGTTTCTGTTCCCCTAAAATTTAAAGCTGACCACATATGGGTTGAATGTGTTCTATGTAGGGGTTTTAAATCGTTCTATTGTAATTAAGTGAATGATCATTAAATGCTTAACAATGTATTTGCTTTTAATTGAGATATAAAAGATGACCGCGTTGCTATAAATTTGATTGTTATTGTAACAGTTCATTAATATTAACATAATTGTATGCTATTTAAGAGAAGTTCTTTACAATAATTATGATTATTTTGGAGTAATTACAAATTAAACGTCTGTATTAGTATTCAAGTTCGTCAATTTCAATAACCAAGTTAAACAAACGCTATTAACAATTAAAACGCGTATGTGCTCCGACGTCATATCTGTGCTCTGACTAGGCACTTGCCAGTAGCGTCGTTTTAAGTGTCCGTGTAAACGCAACTAATATGATTTTTTAGCTTAAAATATTTTTGCCGCCAGGACAATTTTTAGCTTTTAGCTCCAATTATTAATTTTAGCAAGGTACATAGCATTACCATGGTGCAGAGGTTGGATAAAAGGACGGATACGTCAATAGTCCGAGTTCAATTCTTGATAATATCTAATTGTTCAATGTATGTTGATACAGTTGGCAAACCGTTAATGTGTCTGTCTAGTAAAAACTTTATAAATAGCGTTGGTTAGATCTCAAGCTCTGTAGGTCCTTTAGGTTTATGTAAATGTGTTATAATAAACTACAAACATATTAATTCAAAGAAGTTGATGACCAAAAAAAAAAGTCGTAACATTTGCTATTTTAATTACAAAAAGTGGCACCGCAAATTTAACCGTAATGAAGCAATTATATCAGATACCATACTTGCTGGTAATTATAACCTGAAGTGACTCACTAACAAAAAAATCACCTTTTTCTTAGACAAAACGACTTCTAATGCTTGCAAGAAAAACTTTCAATTGCTTGATAACAAACTTTTGAGCAAGTGGGTAGGCATTTTAGTTGATCATAAAACATTTGGTATTACCTGCTCTACTTCTAATTAAAAGACAAGTATTAGTCATCAAAAAATTAGATACCAACTCCTTCTTCTTAGACAAAACAACTAATGCTTGCAAAAAAACAACTTTTGAGCGGATGGGTAGTTACTAAAATTACTTTATAATGATTATGATTTGAATTCACCCACCCACCTTCTCAAGTTTTAGTCATTAAATTGGATTATTATCTTCTTTTTTTTGTCTAAAAGATTTATAATACTTGCAGAGAAAAGATACTTTCAATTTTTTAATAACAAACACTCAAGCAAGTAGGTATGCAATCCAGTTTATACTACTTGCTGGTAATCATAATATGAATATCACCTTTATCTCTTTTGACTAAGAGGTTTCTAACACTTGCAGAAAAGAAAAATTTCAAACACTTGGACGGGTGGACAAAAGCCTCAGAACATGATTATAAACAAATAGTTTAAACTTGAGACCTACTCACCAAAATCATTAAGAAATTGAATATCACTTCTTTCTTTTGTGACATAGTAAATATTGACGTTTAGAAAAAAAAATCCAATTTTTTAGTTTGGAGGTTGAATTAATTATTTAAAAAAAACTTTTCAATATTTTAATAACAAAAACTCGGGCGGGTAGGTGTGCACTTCAATTCAAATTATAATCTGGAGTAACCCATTCAACCGCCCAAACGTTGGTGATCAAAAAATTAAATATTCTTCCTCTTCAAAGAGACTTTTAACGATTGTAATGAGAAGAAACTTCTAATCTTTTGGTAACAAACTTTTGAATCGGCGGGTGGAACTATTTGCTGGTAATTATAATTTAAAGTAGCACACTCCTTCGCCCATTTATTGGTTATCAAAGATTAGATATCATCTTCTATTTTTTTGACTTCTAACACTTGCAGAAAAAAAACAAAATTTAATAACAAACACTTGGGCGGTTGAGTGTACACTCTAGTTTAAACTACTTGCTGGTTATCATAGTTTGTAATACAAAAAACTTTTCTTGATAACAAACTTTTGGGCTAATGGGTAAGCACTCCAGTTCAAACTTCTTGACGGTAATCATAATTTCGGCGCAACTGCTGGTTATTAATAAATTAGATATTACTTCTTCTTTTTTATACAAAGAGACTTCTAAAAAGAAAAAAAATAAGTTTATAACATACTCAATCTATCTACTAAATAAGACAAACGTGAATTTTTTGATAATGTTTATAAATTTATATTTTATTTTTAAATTTAGAAAACTTGGGTTACAAGAAAGTTACAAGAAGTAAGTTTTTGAAATTTATTCAAATTAACTTTGAAAAATCCGACAACGTTTTCAAACATTTCAAGAAGCAATTTAAAAACTTTGAAGGTTCACGTTTGCCCATGTTTTATGTTGTATGGATTTAAGAAATAAAACTTCTTTTTTTTCTGTTAAGGCTTTGCCCTGGTTTTTACCATATTTTTGGCCTTAGAATTACTCCTTTGACGTCTAGCTCTCGAGCCATCGTTTGGGCGGCTTTTCGAAAGATTGTTTTGTGTTCGGTCTTGATGTAGTTGCCTGTTTTGCCATCCTGTCATCTTTCATTCTTTCAACATGGTCTCTCCAGTACTATCTCCTGTCTCTTGTTCACCTTACAATGTCTGAACAAATGTCACGGATCCTGTCGCTGCAAACTCTGTTGCGTAGGCTCAATCCTGTGATGGATCTCAATGTTTTCATTTCTGTTGTTCTGATGATTTGTTTGGTTTTTGTGGTGTCGGCTCTTGTCTCAGCTGAGTATGTTAAGACTGGTTTTATATACAAATTTAATTACTTTGTGTCGACATATGTTAGTTCCTCTATATTGTATCGCGAAAAGCACCTAATGTTTGCTTTGTTATAATTGTCGCTAGATATTTTGACCCCAAAATATTTAAATTGCTTGACCTTCTCTATCGGTGTTCCGTCGACTTCTAGTTTACATCGTACGGGATCTATAGATATCACCATTGATTGTGTCTTCTGGGTTGAGATTTGAAGGTTGAATATCTTGGCGTTAGTGTTTACTTTTTGCAAAAGGCGTTTTAAATCGTCTTCGTTTTGCACATGAAAGCTATATCATCTGCGTAGCCTAGAATTTAAAATTTTCTGTTTCCGCTGTTCCGCCGTTGTTTGTTCGTTTGTTCGTTTGTTCGTTTGTTCGTTTGTTCGTTTGTTCGTTTGTTCGTTTGTTCGTTTGTTCGTTTGTTCGTTTGTTCGTTTGTTCGTTTGTTCGTTTGTTTGTTTGTTCGTTTGTTCGTTTGTTCGTTTGTTCGTTTGTTCGTTTGTTCGTTTGTTCGTTTGTTCGTTTGTTCGTTTGTTCGTTTGTTCGTTTGTTCGTTTGTTCGTTTGTTCGTTTGTTCGTTTGTTCGTTTGTTCGTTTGTTCGTTTGTTCGTTTGTTCGTTTGTTCGTTTGTTCGTTTGTTCGTTTGTTCGTTTGTTCGTTTGTTCGTTTGTTCGTTTGTTCGTTTGTTCGTTTGTTCGTTTGTTCGTTTGTTCGTTTGTTCGTTTGTTCGTTTGTTCGTTTGTTCGTTTGTTCGTTTGTTCGTTTGTTCGTTTGTTCGTTTGTTCGTTTGTTCGTTTGTTCGTTTGTTCGTTTGTTCGTTTGTTCGTTTGTTCGTTTGTTCGTTTGTTCGTTTGTTCGTTTGTTCGTTTGTTCGTTTGTTCGTTTGTTCGTTTGTTCGTTTGTTCGTTTGTTCGTTTGTTCGTTTGTTCGTTTGTTCGTTTGTTCGTTTGTTCGTTTGTTCGTTTGTTCGTTTGTTCGTTTGTTCGTTTGTTCGTTTGTTCGTTTGTTCGTTTGTTCGTTTGTTCGTTTGTTCGTTTGTTCGTTTGTTCGTTTGTTCGTTTGTTCGTTTGTTCGTTTGTTCGTTTGTTCGTTTGTTCGTTTGTTCGTTTGTTCGTTTGTTCGTTTGTTCGTTTGTTCGTTTGTTCGTTTGTTTGTTTGTTTGTTCATAAAAAAGATTTAAAAAGCTTCAACGGCTTATAGAATGACGGAGAAAGAAAAAGCTGCCAGATATAAACAATGAAGAAAATCTAAGAAAACCTAAACAGATGTAGAGTGACACTATACCTACTAAAGGGTGTTACCGGCCAGGCACCTGCAGATAATGGAGGCGCCGTCGGTTTGGTGGGTAGCGTGTATTGGTACCAGCCTGGCAAGTACAATTGGTACTGCATGTGTGTAGGTGGGGTTTGGTAACCTACCTGTGGTCCCCCAGAGGTTGGAGCCACCTGGTGCATGATGTGGTACTCATACCCTGGAGAGAGGGTCACCTGGGCCTCTCTCTTTGGTGGTGGAAGTAGTGGTGTGTGTATGACCACCTCCTGTAGCGGACCCCACGTCGTAGCTAGCCCCAGAGTTCGGGCGCGGGTCGGTTGCAGTGTGTGCTATGCTACCGACTGCTTGGTGGTACGGATATGCGTGATGCATACCCGGCTGGTGCGTAGGCGTTATGTAGTCCAAGAAACAGTCTGTGGTTGTAGCGTAGGTTGTTGTTGTTTTCTGATGAAGCGCTGCGGCGGGGTTTGCAAAGCCGCAGAGTGATAGATACCCGGTGGCGAAGGGTGCAATGCCATCTGAGATATCGGAGCCGGGGAGCAGGTGGTATCTCCCAGGTGCAGTCGTCGGTGTAACTTTTGCTTTTTGGTTCGTGACGCTCTGCCCCTTTGGAAGGCACAAAGGGGTCCAATTTTCAACGACTTTTCTACATAGATCCGGCTGAATTTAAACGATGGCCTGTGTTATGTTCACCATTAGAGCATCGGTCAATTGTAGTTTATTTGCATAGACCTGCAACTTCAAAAAACCCCACAAGAAAAAGCATAGCAAAATCAAATCGCCTTGGTGTCTAATTTACTCCTGCAAGAGATAACCTTACCCTCAAAACGTTCATGCAGAATGTCAATTGTGGCGTCCGCTGTGTGTCACGTGGCGTTGTCTTGCTGGATCCGCATGTCATCTAGGTCCATATGGTTTAATTTGGGCCATAAGAAATTGGTTATCCTTATTTTGTAGCGCGCTTGCCGTTGACGGTGACCTCCTCACTAACGTCGTTTTCAAAAAAGTACGGACCAATGACGCCGCTAGCCCAAAGTCCTTACCAAACGGTAACTTTTTGAGGATGCATTATCACCTGGTAAACCACGTGTGGGTTGGTATCGTCCCATATATGGCAACTTTGCTTGTTAACATAACCATTTATCCAAAAATGCGCCTCGTTGCTAAAGATGGTTTTTCCGTCAAATTGGGATTCTCTTCTAAACAATTTGAAGCTCAGTCAGCAAACAAACAGCGTTGTCTATAGTCATGAACTTTGAGGTCCTTGATCAATTGAATTTTGTAGTACGGGTGAAGGCCTAAGTCCCGACGCAAAACTCGAAAAATTGAAGTCTGCAAAAGCCAAAATTCTTGTGCACGGCAAGGAATCGACCGCTTGAGGTTCTGCTGTACACTTTCACAGACCGCGGCAATGTTCTCCGTTGATCTTGCGTTCCTTGAACGTACAGGTGTTTACTGATTATTTACCAAACCCATAGTGTCCAATTTGGCTACCAAACGTTGAAGAGTCGACTGTAAAGGGCCACCAAAATGCAACATTTGCACTAACAAACACTTATTTTGATAATAAAGTTTTAATATTTGAACGAGCTGTTAAATTGTGTAACTTGCCATAGTAATTTGGCATAAGTAACTGAATAATAAACAAAAGATTTGATAGATGTCTTAAAAACAAAATGGCTGAAAAACCTTTTAGAATAGAATTGCCAAGAAACAATAGCAGACCATAGTCTTAGAACCAAATAAAAAAATGCCAGCTGGCAAAAAAAAATGGATCATAGACAAGCAGAAATGCCAAGTCTGGGGCTCACCCAAAACAAGCTTTGCATCCTAAATAGAAAGGAGAGTACTAACTTTTTAAAAAAATTATACATAAACGTCACTTTTTGCTTGACTAAAATGATAAAAAAGAATCTGAGTGATTACATAAACATAGACATCAAATCTAAAAAAAAAACAAAGAATATACCTTCCTCGGTGGCCAAAAAAAAAATTCTTGGAAAACTTAGACCAAAACACATGATTTGATTTGCACCGTTGAAAATCTAATGAAAAAATGGATTGGAAGAAACTATGCAAAGAACTAAACTCGAACATGTGGGAAAAGTACTGGCCAAAGCTATGAAACTATTTTCAAACCAAAGCAAAACAACATGGAACGAGTTAACTGTAAACCTGTCTATAGTACCGGAATGTGCAAAAAAAGGAATACAGATAGCAGATAGCAAAACTAAAAAAAAAGAAAACTCACGGCACAGACATGATTTTGCCAGAGGTAATCAGAGTGATAACGACACAAAACTTATCAAACAAAGCATCTTTTCCACGGAAGAAAGAAGGCAAAATTAGTATTAATTAAGAAACCTACCAAAACAAACATAAAAAAATGAAAAATTTACTAGGAAAACTTTATGAACATAACCTCAAAGTAAGACGTACAGAGGAGTTAGATATGAGAATAGAGGTCTCAAAAACTGGAACTGAAACATGGGACCCCACATAAGTGAAGTCAAACAAAAAGCAGAAAAACTAGTAATGGCTCTGGCACAAATCATGACAAACTTGAGAAGCCCTAGAGCAAAGAACTGTAGAGTCATGGAAGCAACCGTAGACTTGATACTGTTGTACGCTGCGCGCCTTTATAAAAAAAAAGCTGTAACATTAAGAAATGCAGAGTGATTCTAGAAAGGGTCAACAAAAAACTACAGAACAGCCTTGACTAAGGCTATACAGGCAATAACTAAAAGCAATCTTCATACACCTCTTGTCCAAGAGCAACCGTACAACATAAGAAAACAACTGATGAAAGCCAATAAATTTAAAAAAAGAAGAAAGACAGTTTAAGGGAGATGTTACCAAATGGATGCAGACTCTTATAGCCTTGGTGACACCATGAGTAAACAGAGGGCATGTAAAACTAAACTGCTATAGTACACAGATTATTACAAGACATGGATGCTTTGAGTATTACCTACAAAAAATGTGTCTTGCGGTTCATGACAGCTGCTCTACTGTCGCAAAACAGATAACTTAGAGCGTACACAAGTAAAAGGCATTTTTCAAAAGAATTCAGAATGGAGGAACGGAATAAAGTAATCTGACTTTATTTATAGTGAAAATTACAACAACTAGAGAGTCATTAATGAAGGCATAAAAAAAATAATTGCAACAAAAAAAAAGAAGAAAATAAGCTTTAAAGCAAAAATTAAAAGTATTTTAGACTTTAAAAATAATACCACACCGGTGACTCCGCAAGTCCAGGAAAATATAGATGTTCAGGGTTTTAGTGTGTATACAGGCAACAGGAAGCCCCACATAATGTGCGTAATGCAAAAGCAAAAAGATTCTTATCAACTTTAATATTTAGTTACCTAAAAGAGCATTAGAAAAAAATTATAACAATTTTGAAAACTGGCAAGATTTTGCAAATTCTTACTGAATTTGGTGAAAATATGGAAACTACAGTTGACTAATTTTAGACAACGCCGCAGGTTTTAAATATTTGCTAAGCAAATGTACTTAATTTTAAGAAAACGTTCGGATTAATCTGAAACCGCATAATTTTGATAATTGAACTGAATTTAGCTTGAAGCAATAATACTTAGCAATACTCAAAAATTTACTTTTAGATCATTTTTATAATATCTTGAGAACCATATATTAAAAAGAATCAATTTTATCACAAATTTCTTCTTACAAATACGTTACTAGTTTTGGCTCTACTAGAGCATTCTACAGATGTAATAAGTTAGAACTCAATTAACTTATTACATTTGTAGAAGATTCTAGTAGAGTCAAAACTAGTAATGTATTCGTAAGAATAAATCTGTGATAAAAAACATAGTAAATTGTTTTATTATTTCTTAATAATATTACCAATACTAGTTGTGATTCATATGCTAATTCTGATTAGTTGACTTCCAGAAATGTGTCACGTTTCAGCAATGCAATAAAATATTTGTTTAATAGCTCATCTCTATACAGAAGCAATTAATAAAGTATTTATAAATTAATTTCTTTATGGATATAAACTGACGATTCAAAATTGATTTTTGTAATTTTTTATATTTAATGTTTTTCATTCAATGTGCATAAGTGCGCGCAGTGTGGTTTAAAATAATATACATAAAGGTTCCTACTCACTCACGCCCTACACACTAACACCCTACACACGCAAACAATTTATTAAATCACAGCGACCGCATATAATAGTAAATTACTTGAGGTCAACTTATAAAGTAAATTTAGTAAAATAAATCAAATATATATTGGATACATTTATCAGCACTGGAAATATTGAAGATCGAGCAGTAGAAAGAAATATCATTCAATAATACATAAAAATATTGACCACTAGGGTAGTAGTAGTAGTAGCCATGGGGATTCAGAATTGAAATGCGCATCGAGCGGCCACTTTTCTTGAAGGAATAAAACATATTTATTATAATTTTAAAATTTGACATAAATTAAATAAAGATTGGGGTAATATTCACCCCTATAAATTGTTTCATTATCATATTATATTAATTGTCAAAAGGGGTCGGTAATAAGATTAATTAATTAAAGTAGTGATACGATCCTGTTAACCGATAAGGTAAATGGTAAAAAAGGTGTTTGTAGTAAAGTGTAATTGTAAATGTAATGAGAGCTCGGTTAATTGGGAGTGAGAGGGTGCAATTAGCATTGGTTGTAATTAAAGTGAGATGGATTGGGGTGGATGTGTGCCAACTGTTGCACCGTAAGTCAAGGCTTAGTTTGCGAAAAAGGACGGAGTCCTGGGATCCCAGGTGTGCAGCAACCTGGCGACGCGAGTTGGTTGTTGTGCCGCCTTGAGTGGGAGTAAGCGGTTCGTTTGAGGGTGGGCCCGAAGAGCGAAGAGACGCCCGTTACGTCACGTGACGACGGGCCACGCACGCGGGCCTCCAACTCCGCCTCTGGTAACTCTTTCAGTCATTCAGCATCCGCGCGATCAATGGCCGTGTGTCCGTTCTCGCCGCCACACGTGTAAAGCAGTGAGTAGGAGTACCTTTGGTACCACGGGGAATTCCAGCCGAGTACGGGTGTACCATGCAGTGCTGAGTGAAGTGGTTGTTTGTATACATTAAAAAGTGTTAATCGCGGCTTCGAGCTGGATCATCCGGGAGGATTCGCGTCCTCGCCCTGGGCGGCCGTGTTGGGCCATCATCATACGGCGGCAGCTGCCGCAGCAGCGGCCGCCGCCGGCACCATGATGCAGAGCACCGAGCATCACGGATACGGCACCGCTCATCACGCAGCGGCCCCAATGGATCTTCATATGCCGCAGGCCTTCCCTTATTACCGGTGAGTGCTCAGCCACTTGTTGCCCATTTGCATTAGAGGGGTTCCGAAATGCCACGTGATATGGACATTGGGCACGTGCTGTCCGGTAACGGACAGAGCCGCCGGTCAGGAAGCTCATCTCTCAAGGGACCACCGGTCAGGCTGCATTTTAACCCTTCATTTCATATCTCACACCGACGTCCGATGACCCTTACCCACTTGTGGTTTTACACCACCAATTATCCACTCAACCTAAACAAATCATAACAAATCCAAAATTACAACAAACCACTTAGAAATCCAATTAGAAAAAAATCAACGACGCTAAACTTTCTGTTAAAACAAGAAATTATTTATGTTTTAAAATAATCTGGTAACATTTTTATTAGAATAATTTTCAATAAAATAAATTAATCATTTTTTTTTTGAAAATTATGTAGAAATTAATTTTAAAATTTATCACAATTAATTAAGATTTAGGCATTTTTTTTTTAATAATAGTTGAAAGATTTAAAGAAAAAACTTCCGTTATTTAATAAATTATTTTGCGGCAATTTTTTTTAAATTTGCAATTACGCGATGCAATTTATAATGAAATTTGAAAAATTGCTGAATAACTCAAGTGTTTAATTAAAAAAAAATTATTGTTTTCATTATTTTATAATTAATCACTGTTTGTAAAACATAAAGAATGTAAATTGTTAGTAACAATTATTTGTTTACATTTTTGCTACATATTACAAACAAATGTGATTCTTAAATTTGTTGTGAGTAGTGAATGAAAGTAAACAAAATTTAATAATAATAATAATAATAACAATTAGTAATAGTAGTTAGTTATCAATAAAAAAAATCTTAAGCATTTTGTTTATTAAAAATTTAATATGATTAATTAATTCAATTTTCATTTCTCAATGATTTTTTCCACAGATTTTTTAAATTTTAAATTAAAATTTTTAAAATATAAAGCTGCATACACATTAGTATAAATATTTACATTTGTAGGTGTGCATTGAAATTAATGTAGACATTTTACCGAACACAAAACGTAAACAAATGTTTTTGTAGAGTACGAAACATCCTATCCGTCGGTTTTCATTTTATTTTCAAAAAGAATTTTTATGAAATGTGTTGATATTTTTTATTTAATTCAACAACATACATAGGTAGCAACTTTGAGAAAAAAATTGCAAATATACGAGCATAAATTTTCCGCCGCTTATCTGTACAATTTAAATATTTTATAATCAATATTGCTTGATCAAATTCAATTCTTTAAATAAAAATAATTCTTCAATGAATTATTTAAAACAATCTTATTGAATAAAATTTTTTTAACAATATTTTGAGCTCTACAATTTTTATTTTATTATGAAATAAAGTAATAAAATAACCGATACGACCTATAGTCACTATTAGTGCGATTAAAAAAACTAATGAATAAGTTAAAATGATGTTTGTAGCTAGACACGGTTGAAATTTTTAATCAATGCTATAAAAATAGTGAATGCATTTAATCGTTGAGATTAATTAAACGCGCGTATTTTGAAGTCAAATTATTGTGCGACCAAAATTACAAGCAAAAAAGATAAAATCTATTTCATCGTTGCGATTAATTAGTCGTGTTAAAAATATAATTCCTGCATGAAAAAAATGTAAGAATTTACGCAAAATAATTTCAAAATTGTTTGTTTATTTATTTAATCATTGCGATTAATTAGTCGCGTGCGATGTGTATTTTAAGATAAAAAGTCGCAAATATGATTAATTACAGACGAAATAAAATTGTTTATTTGGGATTTAATAATCGTGCAATAAAAAATCGCAAGTCGCAGATAGTATGAAACTATTTAATAGTTTGCAAATTATTTAATTATTGCGATTAATTAGTCGCGCGGGAACTGAATTCTAAGATAAAAAGTACCAAATGTAATTATTTTGCGGATGAAATAAAGTTCTGCTTATTTGCAAAAATTAATTAGTCAGAATATTTGGGATTTAATAATCGTACGATAAAAAATTGCAAGTAAAAATAATCGCAGAGAGTATAAAACTAGAGAACAATCTCATAGTTTGCAAATAATTTGTTTATTTATTTAATCATTGCAGGACAGTTGTATTTTAAGATATACAAATGTGCGATTTGTGATAAATAATTGTGCGACAAAAAATTGTGAAAATCGCAGACAGTAAAACTATGAAACAATCTATTTATTTATTTATTGCGATTAGAAAATTGCGCAAAAACTATTTTAAAATTAATAATTGTACGACAAAGTGTTGCAAATTTGATTAAGATGCGGATGATATAAAGTTCTGCATAAACTTTATAATTTGTTTATTCAATGAGATTAATTAGTTTGTCGCACGATCAAATATACTTTTGAAACAATCACACAAAACAAAACAAATTCAGAGCTAAATAGTATGACATTATGAAACAATCTAGTAGTTCAAAAATTATTTGTGTATTTATTTAATCATTGCAATTAATTAGTCGCGCGAGCGATCTTAATCGTGCGAAAAAATCGCAAGTAAAACCAAATAGTCGCAAACAGTAAGAAACTATGAATCAATCTGATTGTTTACAAATTAATTGTTTATTTATTTAATTATTGCAATTAATTAGTCGCGCAAGACTTTTTAAGATCAATAATTGTGCAACAAAAAGTCGCGAATGTGATTAATTTATGGGTTGCAAAATATTAGCTTATTTGCTAAAATTAATTGTGAAAACCAAATAGTCGCAAACAGTATGAAATTATGAAACAATCTAAGTTACAATTAATTAGTTGCGCAAAACTGTGTTTTATGACAAATAGTTGTGCAATAAAAAGTCACAAACTTGCATTTAAAATAAAGTTTTGCATAAAGCTTATAATTTGCAAAATATTAGTTCAATCACTGAAATTAATTCGTTACTGTAGATTTGATAGTAATTATCGTGCGATTAAAAGTCGCATATGGGTGCCAAATAGTCTCAGATAAAATTATGAAACAACTTAACAGATTATAAATTATTTGTTTATTAGTTTAGTCTTTTCTATTATTAGTCGCGCGAGAGTTATATTTTATGATAAATAATTGCGCGACAAAAAGTCGCAAACGTGATTAGTTTAAGGATAAAATAAAATTTTGTATAAATCTTATAATTTGCAAAATATTAGCTTATTCAATGAGATTAATTAGTTGCGTTTTGTCGCATGATTATTTGTTTTAAGTTTACATTTGAAACTAATAATAATGCGACAAAAAATCGCAAGTTAGAGCAAAATAGTCGCAGACAGTATGAAACTATGGAACAATAAATTAATTTGTTTATTTAGTTAATAATTTTGATTAATAGGTGCGCTGGAATTGTATTTTATGATAAATAATCTTGCAACAAATGTGATTAATTTGCAGATGAAATAAAGCTTTGCATACGTTTTATAACTTGCAAATTATTGGATTTAGTTGCACTTGAGACAAATAATCGTGCGACAAAAATTGCAACTAAGAGTCAAACTGTAAGAAATTATGAATCAATTGCAATTAATTAGTAGCGCGAGAGTTGTATGACAAATAATTGTGCGACAAAAAGTCAAATGTGTTAGTATAAAACTATAGAACAATTTAATATTGTAAGTAAAATCGAAATTAATTGCGCGTATATAATAGTTTGCAAATTATTTGTTTATTTATAATCATTGCAATTAATTAATCGCGCAAAAACTATATTTTAAGACAAATAATTGTGCGACAAAAAGTCGCATATGTAATTTATTGCAAAAATCACATGTGAGAGCCAAATAGTTGCAGATACTATGAAACTAATCTAATATTTTGCAAATTATATAATTAATACAATTAATTAGTTACAAATGCGTATTTATTAACTAAAAAAATGTAAATAAAATAAAGTTCTGCACAATCTAATAATTTTCAATTAATTTGTAAATTAGTAAACATATAAAAATCACAAACATTATTTTTTAAAAAACTCAATGCATTCTACATAAGAAATGTAAAGCACTGAAATATAATAATAATAATACTTTATTTTACGGAAAATCCTTTGGTTACAATATTACAAAAATAGAAAAAATAAAGTTAAAATTAATACGTGTACAACAATATCTAAAAGATGTTGTAGATAATATAAATAAATCAAAGCGATTGTGATCTTTCAAAACATTACATTTCCGCATTTATCTTGACAGTGGATTGTGAAATCTATAGTTTGTCTTAGGTAACTTAACTTTAAACAAGTTAGTATTTTGTTAAGTTTAATTTGCTTAAAGTTGAAATCAAATTTTGCCAACAAGTTTGGACAATCTATGAAACCGTTAACAACTTTATTTACCAAACAGAAGTCGTTAATAGTTCTACAATCTAATAGTTTACTTAAATTGAATTATTCCATCTTCTGCAGAAAGTTGAGGTAAGCAGCGCCTGTTAATCAGTTTAGTAAAACAACAGAACTTAGAAACTTGTCGCCTACAATACCCATTCAAATGTTTTATGAAAAACGTGCCTGATGTCCACATTCAATTATAGCATGGAGATTTTCGTCGGACCAACAATGTGCATTATGAAAATTAACAATTCTTGTTTGTGTGAACCCGGCTTCATCCGTAAAAATAAATTTGGCAAGAAACTGCGGGTCTTCAGCATTCTTGCGTAGAAACCAACGACAAAAAAATCAAACGTGCCTGATGATCAGTCAAATTTAAGCCTGTACTTGTTGTACATGGTATGGATAGAGCAGCTGCTCGTGGAGAGTTCTCTAAACAAGAGTAGTACCAATTCTTACTTCGGCTAATATTCTCCGCACACTCCTTAAATTATGCTCTATCCGTGCTATAATTTCTTGTTCTGCTCTAGGAGTAGATACCGACTTTGGTCTGCCTGAAAGATAGCACTGTTTTTGAAGTGAACCGGTATCTCTCAATCTCTGGTGAATTCTTCCAAACATACGATGTAAAGGAATCTTGCGATTTGGATAAGTTTCTACATAAAGACGTTGCGCTTTGGTGGCAATCCCATTAGCACGACCATACATAAAATGCATGTCGGCTAGTTCTGCATTAGAGTAATCAGTCATAGCAATGAAAACTTGTGCACTAACAACAACTGTCAAATACTAAATGTTTATTTCACAAAACATCAGCCAACTATGATAAGAAAATGCACGTTTTTGCAAAATACAAAACTTTATTTCTCTCATAAAAAATACCTTTTATTGCTTTAGATATAAAATAAATTATCCTGAAAATGCTTTTATAGTAAGAAATTTAATTAAAAAATTCTATGAAAAAGCATTTATTAATCATTTGATGAAATAACACATTGCACAGAAAACTCATTAATTGTACCAAAAAGTTATTAAAATTTGCTCAAAAAATGCATTGGTCTTATAAAATAATTGAAGATTGATGATTAACAATTACCTGTAAAATATATCATAAATTATTTAGAAAAAGCATAAAATAATTATTTTTTTTAAATTTTTTTTTTTTTAAATTTTAAATTTTTATTTTTTTTAATTTGTATTTTATTTCTACTCTTCATACTGCTCTACACCGTTTCCATATATTCGCTTCGTATTCGGGGCGCCATTATTATTTTCTGTTTTTATTTAAATAAATATGCATTTAACGTTAAAAATATAGAGAATATCTGAAGGCAAAAACTTTTATTGTATGAAATACTTTGTAATATGTCTTAATATCACTCGTTTCAAATATTTCAAGTATCAGTAACCTAACCCAACTTAAATGACGATTACTCTTATAAGAAGTTCAAAAAAAACTTCTGCAAGATAAATTTAAGAAAAAACTTTTAACTAGTTTTCTAAACTTTGATAAGCTATAGACGACATTTGGGAGATCTTGAAAGAGTTTGATGGGCAAGGTTTAAAAAATCTTACAGAAACTCTAAGAAAACAGTGAAGTACTAGTGGTCAAAACTTTAAATTTTGGAAAAATACCGAGATAATTTTATACAGGGTGTTAGGTAAACATGCTGCAAAAATTCAAGGGTTTATTCTTTGGCCTATTCTAAAAATATTTTGTCTTATGATGATTTCTGAAAAACGTATTTGTTTTGAAGATACAGGGTGAACAAAATTTGTGACAATTAAAACATTTTATTATCAAAAAGTACATGTAAAGTTGCTGAATGTACAATAAATGTTTGAAATGACTTCCTCCAGCTTGGATACAAGCATTCAATTTTCTTGTCATTGAGTGCCAAACTCTTTCTTTGTTTTTAATTGAGTTACACCTAGCAATTATCCGATTTTGCAAGTCTTCTAAATTTTCCACTGGAGTAGCGTAAACTAATTATTTCAGATAGTTTCAGATGTGGACTACCTCGACCAATCCAGCAGTCTACGTATGTTACTGTTAAATAATCACAAAACGTGGTGATGCACCATAGTGCATAAACCACATTGCAATGTTTGTTGTTAATGGTACATTATCCAGAAACGGAGGTAGCATGTGTTCCAAAAAGTTGCAATACACCTTGTCGGTAAGTCTTCCTGGTAGAAATACTGGTCCAATTAGACAGTTGCCCACAATTCCAACCCAAACATTCAAGGAGAACAGATGTTGAAAACGATCTTCACATACTTGATGCGGTTCATCGGTGAAAATAATATGTGTCAGGAATTGAGGGATTAGAACTAATGTTTGCAAAAGCTATTGACATAAAAGGAAAATCATCAGGTAGTGATGCTTGAACACGTTGAATGTGGTATGGATACAACAAATTGCCCTTAAGAATTTTCCAAACTGTCCAATGACTTGCATTTAAAGTATTGGCATTTTTTTTGCGTAAAACTACTTGGTTCTTCTTCTATCAAATTCAGCACATTCTGTTCCAGTTGTATCGTTTTTACTGTCATTGATCTTCTTGGCTTTCTATTTCATTTCAATGTGCCTGTTTCACAAAGACGTCAATGAATGTTTTTGAAGATTTTTTGGTCAGAGATATTATGGCCAGGAAACCGTTTAATGTACAATCGTCTAGCTTGTCATGAATTGCCATTAACAAGTCCATACATGAAATGCATGTCAGTCATCTCGGCGTTCGTATAGTGATTCATGGTAGAAGAATTCACTAACTATTAAAGACACGGCAAACAGCCAAACGTCACTCAATCTAAACAACTGCGACCAATACATGTGATGATCAATGACAAGTTTCAAATAAAATCCACTTGTACATTAGTAGATAAAGCAGTCGTTCTAAGTTACCGTTAGCAACTTTTTGTACTTGATAAACTTATTAGCGTACGCCATACTTTTATTTACATTAATGATTTCAACAAATATCGAATATGGTTGTTGCAAATTTTGTTTACCCAGTATCTTCAAAACAAAGAAGTTTTTCAGAAATTATCATAGAACAAAATAATCTTAGAATAGGTCAAAGGAATAACTCTTTGAATTTTTGCCGCATATTTACCTGTATATTTTTGACAAATCTTTATTCAAATAATTAATAAAAATGTTTGTTACTTTAAATTTTAATACGTTCTAACACTTTTCTTGGAATTGTATACATTTTAAGATATATCACTATCACTTCTAAAATATTGTAATCACATAGTTCTTGAAAATTTAGAAAATCTTACAAAAACATTAACATGGAGGTAAAAATTTCTAAAAAATTCAACTTGAAAACTACAAGAATTTTCTAAAAACGGGTTTTAGAATAATAAATTCTGAAGGGTTTAAGATGTTTTAGTACATTCTAAAAAAACTTTAACAGAAACTAAGGGAGGATTAGAAGTTTCTTAGTAGCTCTTTTATATTCTAGAAGATTTTGATAATTATATCTAGAAGCTAAGTTTTTCCGACTCGTTTTTCTGATATCTTTTAACACCTTTTCTAGAATATTTGGAATTATATGAATGTTTCAGAATGTATAATTTTTGACAGAGGAAAAGTGTGGTTCCACTATTCCTGAATTCTTTTTGGAAATTTTCTCAGACTATTAAAACTCTGCCCAAAACTTTTTGACTTTTTTTAAAATGTCTTGGAAAGTTTTCAGAAACATATTAAGATGTTTCAAATTTTTTGAAGAAAAGAAACTTCTTTAAAGTTTGGGTTATAATCTTACTAAAATAGAAGACTCCAAACGTAGTAAAAACTTCTAAAAGACGTAGAAGCAAACAATCTGAAAACTATAAGAATTGTCTATAGATTAACAGGTTTTGGAACAATTTTTTGACACTTTTTCTAATACCTTTTAACACTTTTTTTGAAATATTTGGAATTAAAATTATTTAAAAAGTTTTTAGTACATTCTAAAATCTATAAAAAAAAAATATAAACTCAACAGGTTTTTGAACAATTAATTTACAAATTCTAAAATTTTTTTTGGAAGCATTTTTTATGTTCTAGAAGATTTTGCTAATTATATCTATAACCTAAGTTTTTTGTCAGATCTTGTAAGTTTTTACAACACTTTTTTTCCTGTTTTTTGATACCTTCTAACATTTTTTTTTAAATTTTTGGAATTGTATAATTATTCAAGATGTATTACTTCACTGAAGTAGAAGAAGTCACACTTCTTCTACTTCAGTTATTGAAAATATTAATACTTTTTTGGACCATTAAAAGTCTGCTCTTCTATGAACGTTTCCTTTTTTGCTGATTTGTTCTCATTTGTTTAATGACAAATTTTTACCAAATTTAAATAAGACCTAAGTTTCAAGCCAATAATTTGTTAATGTTTTGTGATTTTAACGCGTTTACTTCAACACCTTTTGTTATTTAAGTACATATAATTCTTATTGAAAACATTACACACCATACTGTTACCTTCGGGCTTTGTAACAGTGTAAGACATTAGTAACAGTGTAAGACAATAGTGTTTCGATGTATGCACTCTGCACTATGCACTGCCTAGCACTGGCCACAGTTCAACGTTTCTCCTAATAGGGAGCATTGCGTTGTCATCTTGCAAAATTCAGGCAAATATGCGGATCTGTTAGTTTCAGTGATTGGACAATTTGGATGTAAAGATGGAAACGGAGATTTTTGTGCAAAATTCAAATAAATGTAGATTTTGGTTTGAACGTTTGTGACTGAATTGGGATTAATATTTTAGAGGCTTCTGTCATTTCTGTTTGGTCCCTTATGTTTGACATTGTTAGCTGATACAGTTTTTTAAAAATTATTACAAACCAACTTTTTTATAGAATGGGCAGATGAAAACGCCCAGTGACAAGGAATATTGAATTAAATACAAAATTGCCTCTGCGCTGCGACCACACGTTCATGACTTTTGTAGGAAAGTTTACGTAGTTCTCCGGACCATGTTTCATGATTACTAAATGGCAAAAAATGAAATAACAACATTTTCTGCTCTCGTGGTCCACACTGTATTATCAATCATTTGAAAAAATTATATTTTTTGGCAGCTGGTATTTTCTGAGACTTACCCTAACAATAAAAAGTAATGGATTGAAACCAAATGAACATGATCAACTTGATTGAGTGCAGTTTTGCAATTTTAGTTCCTAAAAATTACTTCATTTATATGATCTTCCTGAGCCCCGATGCAGTACTGCAATCTTTGTTTAAAGTTTTTATTACTCTTATCAACAATTTTGGTCCAGTATTCTTTTTTTTTTTTTAATTATTTATTTTAAGGTTTTGTATTGTTTTAGGAGGCCTTTCATAATTTTTGCTACAGAAAGAAATCAGGACCCATCAAATCGGCCATCACCAAACATACTTTACAACACAATTCCATGTTACAGTGCTGTTATGTGCGGTGGCATTGTCTTGTCTTGTAAATCTACGTAATTCCGGCTTTAAACATATTTTAAGCAGATGAATGTAACGTTTAGAATCAATGGTAACCGTTTGATCATTATTTTGTTGAAAAAATATGGTTCTACGTTTCCAAATATTAAAACACTTTACGATCATGAAGTTAGTATAGATTTTCTTCAGCTCAGTAACTTCCGCTACTTTTTTGCAACATATTCTTCTTCTTTTTGTGATGCCTTGTCTGTGTTGGTTATTATTATGTTGGTAATTCGGTGGTGCAGCTTCAACTATTAAACCTGTCCATTGTCTGACGTCGCGCAGCCATGATAGATTCTTACGTCCTATCCATATATTCCCCTCGAAAGAAAACGTATAAAATACACGCTATTTTTAACTCTAGGAGGGCCCTTTTTAATATTTTGCGGGGGGCCTACAAATCCTAGCTACGCCACTGACCATTCCTCAAGGTTTTAGTGCATGCTTCAGAAATTATATATATTGTTCAACAGTTTTAAGAATATTTAAAACTTTCCTTGATAGATTTTAGTAATCGTGAATGTTTTTTAGGACGTGATATTTTAGTAAAGACAGTTTCAAATTACAATTATTTTACGACTAATTGGAAATTAAACGTGGGGTTTTTAAGCCAAGTTTACGACTTACTTAACTGCCTAGAACAATTAATCATATCCAGGACCATAACATACAAGCTAAATTTAAACACATTAATTTCGATAATGCTATTCAAATAACAAAGCTAGTTTGTGATATATTAAATATAACACATCAATTGAATATTCTAATTATTATAAAAATGATAACAGACATTTTATTTTAAATAAAATAATAGAAAACCGTATTTCCAATACGATTCACAAACGGAAGATCGAACGAACTATTTAAATTTATTCGTATCCCAGTGGGACAGGAAGAATAAAACTGGCCGCTTGCTCTGAGCGAATATAGAACAGGAAATACAAAACATTGCTGCACCTGAATGCAACTGATGAGATAAAAATGCACGTTTGCTACTTTATCGATTTGACTCATCTCGTGTAAGCGTCAAAGTGAAAATCATTTGAGAGACACATCAACGCAAACATCTTGTTGTTGTTTATTTCTTAATCTCATTTTAAGATCTGAACATGCATTTTCTATACTATTATTACTAACTAGGCAATTATTTGTTGACTACACTAATCTGATGCTTACATGATTAAGCAATTATAATTCATAATTAAAAAATACAATATTTTGGGTTTATTTTATTGAGTATAATCTGTGTCCGTGTGTAAATCCGGTATGCAATTCACTCCGCACTATTTCACAGTTTCACTGAAACTGAGATGAGAGTCGCTTGATTAGCCGTGGACTAACGTAGGCGTGGAATTCGAACATATCCCTAATTGATTATTGATACGCGGCCAAGTGTTGCTAATATTTATGAATGACGAGCGGCATCAGTGATTTTTATTGAGATTTAATTCTATAATAATCGTTATTGAAATGCGTGATGAAATGTGAAACGAATTAGTGTTAATAGTTGATACAATTTCCGTAAATTTCTCGATTAACACTTTTAATTTTTTATTTAATAATATTAATAAATAATACGATTAAACAAAAACAAATTAAAGGATTTAAGTATTCCATAAGGATTGTCACTGACTAAATTTGTGGCATACATTTTTTATACAATATTATCTGTTTTCTTAACCTCACATTCTGGTGATGTTTTCTGCAACGTTTTAGAATTTTGTCCCCAGGCTCAACTCAATGCTTATTAAGAATAGTGTTTTAAGGTTTTTTTTAATACTTAATATTACATCTTTTACAACGTGAGGTGACACCTTATGTTAAAAATGGTTTCTGCTAAAAAAAAAGAATTTTGAAATTTGGTTTCCAGGCTCAACTACCCCAATACCTACCAAAAAATTATCTACAAGAAAGTAGAAATACAATACCAAATTTTGCTGTATAGTATTGCATAGATTTGAGCAAGATCTACAATACTATAAGACTAAAATGTTCAATGTTTTGTTCAATTGTAACTAAAATTTTATTTTTGCAAAGCAATCTTAAATTTTTTTTTAAACCAAAATTATAAGCTTAATTGATTAGGTTTATTAAGAGCTTTGTTACAAACTACAATTTTCATGTGATTTGCTGTTTAATCCATGAGTGTAACTAAATTACCTACACTATTGATTTTTGGAACCAAAACAGAGCTAAATAGCTTTTCTGCAAACTCTAAAATAGATGCGTTGCAGTTTAGTTTAGCAGTCAAATAAAATTTGAATTCTTTTTGGTACGCCACATAGACCAAAATCCTCTTGTAGTTAGCCAATAATAACAGAAGGAGTTTTGCAAAATCAGGTTTGTCATTTTTGAAATGTTATGTTCAAGCAGTCAACAAAAATGCAATTTCTACGATCAATTTTTGTGGTAAATTAATGGCAAAATATACCATATTCAGGTAAGGCACGAAGATAGAATTGCTTTTGCGATAAGCGTTTTGGTGTTCGCATTTTCTTACGTAAAATTGACTACTGGTAACGCTTTCGGGAGTTCAACACTAACATTTTTTCTTTAGTTAAAAAAAAACACAACTAATGCAACTACTTGAATTTGAATGCCAGAAAAAATAACTTTCAGATGAGGCAAACAGATAAAATTGATCAAATTCCAACATAAGTTCTGCCAAACCGGAAATCTGTGGATCAAAAGGGTTTTCTTTCAGAAATTAAAAGAAAATTTAATTCTATGATATTGGGATTTGGTTTTTTTAAAATAAAAATTGATTTTTTAAAAAGTTTTCTAGGTAAATTTGACTTCTGATAATAATTTTGGATATCCAACAAAAACCTTTTTTGCAAAATTACTTAAGTTCAATCTTTAATCGTCAAATTTGAGGTTCATTTTGAAATTTTTTACTCTAATAAAGTTTTGGGTGTTCAAAATTTCTGATAACGAGGATATTTGGGGTCCATTTTGATCATTTTTTCTTCAATTTGTTTGTTTGAATTTGGGCGACAGAAGAATCATCTTTCTGACAAAATTTTTTCAACACAAGCTCTACAGAAGAAAAAATTCTCTAAGTAATCATCAGTTTTTGACAACCACTGCAAACGTAATTTTTACATGATTTTAATAGTCAAATGTAACACTTTTACTGTTGCTCTTACGACAAGCTCTGATAGGTGCCTTGCCAAACTAAAGTCTATGGATCATGTGGTTTTCTTTTGGCAATCAAGAAAAATTTGATCTTTGATAACAATTTAGAGGACCTAACATCAATATTTTGAACATTTTTCTTAAATTTGGACGAAAGCTCTACTAAAGTTTGGGCATTGGTCTACTTCTAAAAACAAAATCTAAAATTTTAGGAAAAAAGGCAACTTTTTGGACTGTAACATTTTCAACATTTGTTTCTGCAATTAAAAGAAAAACAAAAAAACATTTTCTCCAATCTAAAGTAATGATTGGTTATTATGGTATAGAGTGGCCCACTCACCACTAACGCTTGGGTGAGTGGGTGGGCCACTCCATACCATAATAACAAGCCAGTAGTTTGGATTGGACCATCTAAATGTTAGTCATTGAGAGATAATATGTTTGACCTCTCTGCAAGCGTTAAAAGTCATTTTGTTGCAAGAGAAAGTTTTGATGCAACCTCTTGATAACATTATCTTGGGCGGGTGAGTGGGCAACTCCAATCTAAACTATTGACTGGTCATTATGGTATGAAGTGCCCTGTCCACAAATCTTGGTCATCAAAAGCTTGCATGTTTGAACTTTCTGCGAGCGTCAGAAGACATTTTGTCACTAGAAAAGGTTGTGATCTAATCTCTTAATAGCTAACATTTGGGAGAGCGGGTCGGTAGGCTACTCTAATATAAAGTATTGATAGGTTATCATGGTATAGAGTGGCACGCTCACCCACCCAAGTGTCCGTCATCAAGAGATTGCATGTTTGAACTCTCAGCGAGCGTTAAAAAAATGGTAGAAAAAACAGTTATTGTCAAGGAAAATAGACAAAACTGTTTTTGTAGTTAGCCGATCTAAGCAAAAACTTTACCAGACTGCAAATCCAAGGATGAGAAGGTTTTTGTTTTCAAAATACACAAAAAATGCAACTATTTTGGGTTTGGACAGCAGAAAAAGACAGTTTTTGTCAAAAAAAAATAGACAAAACTGCTCTTGTAGTTAGCCACCGACCTCATCAGAAGCGGTTTCTCTTTGGCAATCTAAAAAGTCCAAAAATCACTAGATTCTCTTTGGAAAAAGAAAAAAAGAAATATTTAAATAATTGAAAATAAAATTTGATACTTTTCAACAAAATGTTCAACATTCTTTTTTCAGTTTAAAAAAATAAACACAATGTATTTTGGACGGCAAAAATGATAGTTTGTGGTGAGACCATCAGACCATTAGAGCTTGCCAAACCGGGAATCCGTGTATCAAGTAGTTTTTTTGGATTAAAATTTTATGTTTTTTTGGTTTCTAACGTAATTGAGAAAGTCAATTTTTGACAATTGCTGCAAATGCAAATTTTACGGGGAATTGTTGTGGACAAGTCACTTTCAGGTGAAGCTTAAAGATTATTACTCTTGCGGTAAGCTACTGGCCCCCTTCGGTGCTTTTATAATGCCAAAAACAAGAGGAATCACGTTGGTTTTTTTGAAAATCAAGTAGTAGTAGTAGTAAGTAAATTTGATTCTTGATAACAGGTTTAGGAAGTCTAACACTAACATTTCTTGCAATTTGATTTCTGATAATAATCTTGGAGGCCAAAAATCAAAAGGTTTCTATCGATTAAAAGAAAGTTTAATTTTATAGAATTTAGGAGGGTCTGTTCAGTTTTAGTAATAAAATCTGAAATTTGAAAAAGAAATAGAATTTTTTGTACTTTTTTTTGGGTATAACAATAAAATTTTGAATAATTTTTTTTTTTTTAAGTGTTTCTTGTTAAAATTTGTTGATAAAAATTTTAACAGCTTTACCAAAAATCCATGGTCCAAAGAATATTTTTTGACAGTCAACAAAAAATTTAGTTTTCTAAAATTTATGGAGATTTGGGCAATTGTTTTACTATAACATTTTTTTCTTCTGGTTTTAAAAACCTAAAAAATGCAACTATATTGGATTTGACTGCAAAAAATAAAAGTAAGGCAAATTGACAACATTGCTCTTGTAGGTTAGACATCAATTTCAGCAAATGCTTTGCCAAAAAGAAAATTTGTTGATCAAGGAATTTTTTTTGGCAATAGAAAAATTTCAGATATGTTGTGGTTTTTGGCGATTAAAAAAAATCAATTTTAGAAAAAGTCCAAATATTGGATTACTTTGAAAAATAAAATTTAAAATTTTTGAAAGAAAAGGACAAATTTTTTGTAGTATTTTACATAAATTTGACTTTTGATAACAATTTTGGTAACCCAACATCATTATTTTAAGGACTTTTTAAAAATTTAAGTTTTTTTGTTTAGTTTTTTAAAAACACAAAAGTTGCAACTATTTTGAATTTGGGCGGCAGTAAAAGACAGTTTTCGGTGAAAAAATCTACTGTTCTGGATTTGGACAACAGAAAAAACAGTTTCCGCTAAGAAAAATAGACAAAACTGCCACTAACTTCAACAAAAGTTCTATTACGCCAAAAATCTGTTGGTTCAACGGTTTTCTATTGGCTATTAAAACAAAATTGAAAAAAATGCATATTTTTTGTACAACTTTAGATGCCCAGCACCAACATTTTCAAAAATGCTTTATTTTATAAAATTTATGAGTCAGGTTTACTTTTTAAAGCAAAAACTAAAACTTTAAGAAAAAAATTGACCACTGATAACGATTTTAACGGTTAGGGCAACACTAATAAATGCTACATGCCTACTAGTTTCATACTTTGCTCCCGCTCTTTTACCCAAATGTTTGTTATCAAGAGATTGGATCTATCACTCTCTCCTAACTTTAGAGTAACTAACACCAGCAAAAGATAGAACAATTCAACTTTTGGATAACCAACGCTAGAGAGGGTGGGCGGGGAACTCTAATAAACGCTACAAACTTGTAAGTTTTAAGCTTAAATCTCGCCCAGCCAGACTGTTTGTTATCAAAAGATTGGATTTGTCATTTTTTCTCTTAACTTTATGATAACTACTACAAGCAGGAGAACAATCTAACTTCTGGATAATTAACAATGAAGCGGGTAGGCGGGGAATACTAATTAATGCTACACGCCCACCCGAGTGTTTGTTATCAAGAGATTAGATCTGTCACTTTGTCCTACTTTATAATAACAGACATCATCAGGAAGCTTCTGGATAATAACAATAGGGCGGGTGGATGACAACCCAATAAATGCTACACACTAATAAATTTTAAACTTAGCTTACACCCATCTACTCGAATGTTTGTTATTAAGAGATTGCAGTTATCTCTTTCTCTCTTAACTTTATGATAACTAAAACTAGCTGGTAGGCGGGAAGCACTAAATGCTACAACTTAGTTTACGCCTAGTGTCTATTAAGGGACTAGATCAAGAAGAAGGCATATTTGACACCAATAAAGCTACACGAAACTTAAACTAAGTATTCCGCTCATCCACCCGAGTGGATAAAAAGACTGCGCTTTACTACATATAAAATGCTGGGTCTATGGACGCCAAAAATTTTAAAAAAATATTTTAGAACTAAACATCGTATTATCAGCAACATTGGTTTGTTGGCGTTTATGATTAGGTTTTGAAGTAAGGTTGCAGCACCAAATCAACAAGAAAACGGAAAAACGTCAGACTACAGGAAAAAGATAGTTTTTGGCATCAACTTCAACATTATAGTTTTTTTTCACTTACTGATTGTGGTGGATAATTTTGTTTCAATTGTTCTACAGTTTAAAAACTTTTTGGTGAGTCAAATAGAACTGTTTATGTAAAGGGTGGGCCATTTAACTTTTGGAATTTGAATCGGCTATAAATAAAAAACTAATGGATATTTTTTTCAAACTTATGAGTTTATTAGAAAGATTAGACATTTTCATTTAAGAATGAAACACAATATCATTTAAATGACTGCTACGTCTGGTTTGACAGTAACCCATCTGATTAACCCAATTTTTTAGTACATTTTTGATTGTTTGGGCTTGTTTTGTGATTCAAGCCATCAATCGTCTTTAGATGGTTAGCGTAACACTTAACCTTAAGGTCTCTCCACAAAAATAAATCCAACGGGGTCAAATCACAGCTCCTAGGCGGTCTATTGACATCAGCATTTTGGCAAATTATTTGATTTCCAAAAACGGTGCTTAAAAGATGGTTACGTTGGCTGTATGGCAAGTGGCTAAGTCTAGTTGAAACTAAATGTCCATTTCATACTTTTCAATTTTTGGCATAGCACAATAACGTTTGCTATTAAGGGTAGCGGCGGCTTTTTGCTCATTTTTGAATAAAAAAGACCCAATAATGCCGCCGGATCAAAAACCACAACAAACGGTTACTCGTTGTAGATGCATAAGCTGTTCAATAGTCATGTGTGGATTCTCTGATCCCCAAATGCGACAATTTTGCTTATTGACATAGTCTTCAAGATGAACATGAGTTTTATCGGAAACACGATTTTTTTATAAAAATGCTCATCTTTGGCCAAACGATCTTTAGCCCATTGGGCAAACTGAAAACGCATTGGATGGTCATGATAATTAAATTTTGCAGGTTCAGTTCTTGAGAATGATGACAAGATGTTGATGCATGTTTACGCACACTCTGAGCAACAGCTTTAATTTATTTGTTGTGTTGAAGGCACTTTTTTTATCAAATTTGTTTCGTAAATTTCTAACCACTTTGGAAATAAGTTTTCAAAAATCATTTCCAACATTGTTTAAGTGTAAAGCGTCCTATTTCGTAAATGTCAAACATAAAACTAAATTTCTGTCAACTCATAAATGTCATTATACCTTTGAAAAACAAAAAAACAGTAGTTCAAATTTCAAACGTTACATGGCCCACTTATTAGGTATTGACCTTAATAGAAATGTTTGACCTCTGATAACAGTTTTGGGAGACCAACACAAAATTTTTTTGTAATTCAAATATTTGATGATCAAAAGAAAGTTTAATGAATATGAAATTAAAAAAAACTTTTGATAACCTTTTTTTTTGTGAGGAAAACGTTACTGCTCCCTCCCTGGGCGCTTGGTTTAACGCGCCCAGAAGTGTGGGACTTTCACCCACTAAAAAACCTCAATTTTTCTCAACGAGTAGGCGGAATACCCCGATAAGGGTTTGCATCACCTACTCATCTGGTCTCAATTAATTTGCCTGTTGTACGGCTTTCTGCCTGGCCAGTTCTTCTCGTTCTTTTGTAGTCATTGTGTCCCCCACAAATGAGTGTACCTGCTTCCAGTTATGCTTGCTTTGAAGAAGGAGGTCATTAGGCTGTTGATCGTCAAGGCCTTTCCTACAGCTACCTCTGCCTTGTGTCTTCCGACGTGCCATCGCGTGCAATGCAAGATGGTGTGATCGTCGCTCTGGGTCTTACCAATCCTTTTGGTGTAGGTGCCAAAGCTCCCGTGGCCTGTCAGGAATTGTGTCAGGAAGTAGTCGGTGTTTCTGTGCTGGCATCTTCTATTGAAGGGATAAGCTTCTTCGTCTATTGTGCCGTGTCATGGGTGTCGTCCCATCTACGCTGCCAGTGCTCTACGATGTTATACGTGGCTTCGCGCCCTTCCTTTCTGGTTTGATGCTTCTCTGCCAGCTCCTCCACTTTCAGGTCGATCGGCGGGATTGCTGCAATGACGCAGGCACTCTTGCCACTTGTCGTTCGATAAGCGCTGATGACTCTCAGTACGACTTTTCTTTGTGTGGATAAAAGCGCTGTCAGGTGCCTGTTTACTCCGAGAACCCGCTTCCAGACCGGCGCCGCGTAGGTCAATATGGATTGGATCACGGAGTGGTAAATCACCCTTCTTTTAGCGCTTTGTCCGCTTACGTTTGGCATTATCTTCATTAGGGCAGTCATGGTCTTCTCTGCTTTGAACGTGCGGGCCAAAGATCCAGTTCGAGTCCAACCATACTCCCAGGTACTTGACGGATTTTTTTGGAGTGATGGTTTCACCTCTTCGGTCTTTTTCCTTGTTCCTTTCACGACCAGTGCCTCCGTTTTCTTGGGAGCCAGTTCCAGGCCGCTTCCCGTCATCCATTCGTCTACTGCATTTAGGGCGTTGTTTGCAGCATTCTGCATCTCCTGCATGCTGTTTGCTCTGACTACCACCGCTAGATCGTCGGCGTAGGCGACCGTTCTGCATTCCTTTGGAAGTTGTAGTCTCAGCTCGGGGTTGTAACCGACGTTCCACAGAGTAGGTCCTAAAACGGAACTCTGCGGAACCCCCTGCGTTAGGTTCTTCTCTTTTCCGGCGGCGATTAGGATGGTTTGTCCCCCAGGTAGCTTGCTACGAGGTCTAGGAGATATCGGCTTGTTCCTATCTCTGTCAGCCTTTTTCTGATTTGTTCCCAGCTGGCGGTGTTGAACGCGTTTCTAACGTCCAGCAGGATGATAGCGGTCCACGCGCTTATGGCGTCGATTGTTGAGCGGCCCTTTCTGAATCCGTATTAAGCGCTGGATATGGCTTCTTTTTCTTTCAGTTCCTCCTCAAGCCTCTTCTTTATCAGGTGTTCGTACAGCTTGCCGGGTGCGCTTAGCAAACTTATGGCCCTAAATTTGTCCTCTCCTTTGGGGATCTTTGCTTTCTTTCAGGGTTTTGGGAAGATTCTTTTGTCCAGGTGCTTGTTGTACGTTTCCAGCAGGGCCTCGGGGATTACTTTGTGCGCGAGCTTTATAATTTGGCAGTGGATTCCGTCGGGTCCCGAGACTTTTTTAGGCTTCAGTTTTCTAATGGCCTCATTCAGCTCGTCGGCGGTAAAAGAAGTTGGGTTTTTCGCGTCTCCGGTCGTCAACGGAGTTGCTTGCTCAGTTACGTCCGGGAAAAGCTTCTCGATGATTCCTTTCCTCCTACTGTCCTCTAGTGCTATGTGGTTTGGCTTTATTGCTAGCTTTTACACCAGTATCTGGTAGCCTTGTCCAAAAGCATCCCTCTCTAGGTCGTCAACCAGATATCTCTATTTATCTAACTTGCTCCTGCTGATGGCTGTTTGATAATCTTTCCTGGCGGTTTTGAGCTGGGCTTTAAGATCTTTAACCCTTTCGGGTTCTCCTTTTGCCCTGGATCTTGTCAGAAGCCTTCGTGTTGCGGTGCATTCCTTTCTTAGTGCACCAGTAAGGCAAGTTGTTCGTTTGGCCGCGGATCTTGTAGCCGGCCCAGTCCTGAACTTCTTTTAATTTCTGGAAAAAATTCTGGTTGTACCGTAGGCCTTGAAGTGCGTTCCTCGCTTTTTCGGCGTTTATTGCCCATTCCCATTCTGATCTTTGATCTTGGTTGTTGTAACGATTGCCAACCTCAAAAGAGAGGTATCGGTGCAGGAGACTTTTGATAACCTAACCTAACCTAACCTAACCTAACCTAACCTTAGACTTTTGATAATTATTTTAGAGATTTAATTCTAACATTTTTAAAATTTGCTTTTGGTTTAAAAAATTACAAAAAAAAAACTAATTTGGATTTAGACGGTAGAAAAACAGACTTTTTGGTAAGGAAACAGACGAAATGGCTTTAAAGTTCTACCAAAGTGTAAATCCGTGAGTCAACATTTTTAGCAAGAAAGAGGAGGAAGAACGTTTAAAGCTAAAATCTAAAATTTTGAAAAGAAAAAGACTTCTTTTTGCATTTTTATACGCAAATTTAATCAGTTTTGAGGTCAAAACCAAAATATTCATTTTTTTTTATGGCAAAGTAGCCACTGACTTCAACAGAAGCGCCAAATTTGTGGGTTAGATAGTTTTTAGTCGGAAATTAAAAGAAAGTTGATTTTTATAAATTTTAGGAAGGATTTTTTTAAATAAATTCTAAAATTTTGAGAAAAAGCAATGTTTTTAAACTTTCTTACGTAAAATTGACCCCTGATACTGTTGACTGGAATCCAATATACACATTTTTAACTTTTTTTTTCAATTTAATAAAAAAACCAAAAGAAAGCAATTTTTTTAGTTTGTATGTGCATTGCACTCGTTCAAATAAAATTCAGCTACAGTTCCGGAAAAATCATGATACAACCAGAATAAAACATTCCTGTAAGTAATTTCTGGGTACTGCACTGCGTAACTCTATAAATTGATTTAAGTTCTTTAAGATATGAAAGTAAAATATTAAATTTGTAAAATAAATTCCAATTGACATTCTAATAGTGATAGTATAATTAAGCAAATCAATAATAGTGATTTGTAGCACTCTAAAGTAGTAGATGTTGTGTTGTGACATTTTAGTAAATAATTAATAAAATTTGTACGTGAATGCAGGAATGCACAAAGTGTTTAGTAAAAGGTGTTTTGTAGGGAAATAAATTCTTATTAGGACAAATTGACTTAGATCTAGAGAAGGTATATATGCTAGTGTAAATTATCTGCTGTGAATATGTTAGGCACGCTGTGTAGATTAGGTAGTTCCTGCTGTGACAAGAAGCCGCTTAAAAATATGTGTTCACTCTGTCCCAGATGGGATGATGGAGATCCTAACAGCAGGAGTTGGCACCCTGGGATGACACTGCTGCTTCGAAATGCGATTTCAATTATACATATACTGGGTGTACACTTACATATGACATATGATATAGCCAGATACATAGGCGGCGACTATGCAAATTTGATATCATCATCAGGTATACCTTATTATATTTGTTGGTTTGCTGTTATTGCAAATCAGATTAAGATTAAATCAACTGAATCGAAATATGATGAATTCATATTGTTATGGGTTTAAGTAATAATATAATAATAAAAAAATATTTCTATGCGGTATAGCACAGTTTATTAAAGACGCGTTTCACCTTACCTTACCGACCAGGTTTATATGTACTTTAAGCTACATTATATATTTACGGCTACAACATAATATGCTCGTAAAATCCAGTGAAACGCTTATAAAATTTCATATTGTATTTAACTTGAATCGCACCGCCAATTTAACAGCGGCATTATCATTTGCGCCAACAAAATAACCATTTTGATTTACATATGTGTAAAACGATTAGTGATTAAAAACTCATTGCATTTGCATATTCGTCTTTCACCAAATTAAACTTTCCAACTATACCATATAAGTAAGTAAAACCATTATACTTTATTGCATCGATCAAAATTTTATTAACCTGTATACATAGAATTAAAAAAAATTGAATCTAAATCTAGCGCCATTCGGCAAAACATCAATAATGAATCATTAATTTTTCAATAAGAGGAATAAATTGATTTATGATTTATGAATCGACTCATAACTTGATTGCTTGAATTTAGTGTCGTGTAAGTTTTAATCCGATTGTATGGTGGAACTAATGCTATTAATGGTGCAGTATATTTGCTATTGTTAGAGATGTATTTATTAGTAAGTCTGGATAGATAAGTGGCCGTTTAGTAGATGATTTAAGAGGCGACCCTGCTGTAAGTGTGTTATGTTTATGTTATGAGATACGATGTCAACAAATACGGGTGTTATAAGTGTTTGTTTTTAAATTTAACACATCTATGAGACATCCTTGCCATTAGGATATTACTTTAACACTTGCCGAAAAATTGAATTAAGTACCGCTTATTATGTTATTATGTGTCGTTGTATAAATAAATTTTGCAATTATATGGGATTCTTTAGAGGCTTTAAAATAAACACTTCTAGTTTAATCATTTACTTTTTAAGGGCACTGGCCTTTTGATTTTTGCGGGTTTCTTTTTTATTGATTCTGTTATAATTGCCAACTTTACGTTCTGTATCTAGATAAAAATGCTTGCACTATATAAAAAATATAAATAAATCAACAAATAATTAAAGTCTAAAATGGGAATAAACACCCGCAAACCACAGGATGGATGAAACTAGTTTTTATTAATTTTATAAATTATGTTTAATTTAATTTTTTATTATTGCTAGTTTATTGTAAGAAATTTTAGAGGTCTGAGTTTATGACCATTTTAAGTAATCTGAGAGGTTTTTGTAATGCTTGTTACTTTTTATGATAATTTAAGAACACTTGTTCACAATTTATGTCTATTTTAAACCATTTTATGAAAGCCGTAATAGTTTTAAAACATATTCTTCTTCTTTTTCTTTAGTCTGTATGTGTCCACTCCTGAACGTAGGCCTCTTCCAATTTCCTCTATCTGTCTCTGTCTTGGGCTGTTAGACTCCAATTTTTCTCTGCAATGTTTTGGATATTGTCTCTCCATCTTTTTTTTGGTCTTCCAGAGCTTCTTTTACTGTTTCTTGGTTGCCATCGTATCACCCTGTTGGTCTACCTTGATTGATCTTGCCTTGCCACGTGGCTGGCTCATCTTCATTTCAGTTGTGCTATTTGTGTCATCACATCTGTTATCTGCTAATGCTAATCTCCAACATGGCCCTCTTCATTGTTTGTTGTGTAGTACTTTCTTGTTATTGCCATAGTCTTGGTTCCGTAGGTGAGAACTGGTAGTACTCACGATTTGGATACTCTTCTTTTCAAGTTTACACAAATTTTTGGCGCCTTGAGTATGAAGCCTAATTTTCCAAAGATTGCTCAACAGAGTCCTATTCTTCTGTGTGTTTTACAAGATTGGTTTTCTTTACCTAGTTCTATTTTGTATCCGAGATAAACATAGTCGGTTACGTTTTCAAATATCTTATTTGGGATGGTTATGTGATAGTTCTTGGTCATTACATTGGTTTTATTCAAGTTCATTTCTAAACCTATGTTTTTTATGCTTGATGTAATTGTACTAGCTTTGTCTGTAGGTCATTTAAATTTGTACTTATGAGTACAATATTGTCTGCAAATCTCAGGTGGTTAAAGTGTACTTCATCAATTGGAATTTTTATATGATCCCAATCTAGTTCTTTAAAGATTTCCTTTAGTGCAACTGTGAATAATTTTGGGGAGATGGTGTCCTTTTGCCGTACTCTTCTCTTGAACGGTATTTTGTCTTTGTATCTTTGTCTATTTGAATTTGTATTGACGCATTTTGTATACGTTTTTTTATGAGGTTTGAATATCTTGAGTTGATTCTAGCTTTATTGAAGACTCTCAGAACTGCACAGGTTTTAACAAAGTCAAATGCTTTTTGGTAGTCCACAAAGGCGTTCTAAATGAGTATATTCTTGATGATGGTTTTAAGTGTCTGTAGGTGTTGTATTCCTTTCAAAATTCAGCTTGTTTGTCTGGTTGATGGAATTCCAGTTTTTGTGTCAGTCTATTCGTGATGATTTTAGTTAGGAGTTTGTACAGGTGTGGTAATAAGCTTATTGGACGGTAGTTTTCTATGTCTGTTTTTTTTATGTAGAATGATAGCTTCTGCATCTTTTAGAATTGACTCTTTCCTTATACATTTATTTACTAGGGTTTGGACACTTTCTTGTAGACTTGCTGTTCCTATTCTGAGTATCTTAGTCATTATACGGTTTTTGCTTGGGCTTTTTTGTTTTTCAATTGGTTTAGAGCTGCCTTCAGTTTTTCTCGGTCGATTTTTGGGATTTCTTCTGATCCAATATTTTAGATTTTGGGTCTGTGGTATAGGCGGTTCCGTATAATTTTTGAATTGATTTCTTTCTGATTTTTGGTCAGTGTGTTTTGTTTATTTTTTGGTGCTTTTATTTTTGTTTTTCTTTGGGCTAATTTGGATCTCAGGGACTTCATGTTTTTGTTGGCCTTGATGATATCTATTATGAGTTTTGTGTTGTATTCTTTTAGGTCTTTTTGTATATTTTTGCTTATGTTTTTCTTTAGTATTTTGTAGTTATTGTCCAGGTTTCTTCTTTGCTTCAATAGTTTTTTAGTTTGTGAGCTCAGTTTACCCGTGTTTCTTTTTTGTGTTGCACATATCAACTTTGTTGCTGTTTGTATACTTTTGGTAAAGTTTTCAGAAAGTTCTTCTATTTCCATTTGTAGTAGTGTGGAATTTGTTTTGGTTTTTACACAGTGTATTGTTGTTTCTTCAGTAGTTTAGTAGTTTTATAGTTGCTCGGACAAGTCAGTGGTCGCCGCCGGTATCAAATCTGTTCAATACGGTCACGTCTAGGCAGATGTTTTTTTTGTTTGTAATCATGTAATTTATTCTGTTTTTTACATTACTGTTTAGACTTTTTTAGGTTTATCTTTTCTGTTAAAGTTTTTGAGAAAACGTATTTATGCAGAATTTGTTTTATTTCTGCAATAGTCCATTAGCATTCCTCTCCTTTTTGTTTTTTTGCTCAATCTGAGTTTGCTATATTTGGTATATACTTATATTAAGATCTAATAGACTTATATCTAAATCCAATAGGCAATCAACTATAGTCGAGAAGTGCAGATGTGTGTGAAGAGGCTGTTGAGGACAATAATGGAGAAACAAGTTTAGACTCCCGTTTTTTTAAGCAAAAAATGTGTTTTAGTAGCGCAACAAATAATTATAAAGTTTTTCACCTGTGTTCACGTTAAATCAACCACAGTTGTAGACCGATTTGTTCTACTATTTTAAACTTTTTCTAAAAATTGGTTCTTTAATCTTTATTTTTTTCAACTTTAAAGATTTGTAGCCAGCGATAGCAACGAAAGTTAAAGATAGCTACAACACAGGTACAATAGAATTAAAAATGCTTGTTTGTAGCCAGGTACAGCCTACATCACGAACGACAAAAACTGAAGCAACAACACCGATGGTATGGGAATTATTACAAAGTCTGCGACAAAGACGAGCAGTTTATCGGTTGTTTCACATTGGTTCATCTTTGGAGCGGTAGTGTTATTGTCAAACAGCAATGAGTGACAACGGGTAGCAACAGCAATAAGTGACGAATGTTGGCAACATTGACAGTACCGGAACAATGAAAATTAATATATTTTTTTGGAAATATTTTTGGTTGCTGGTTACAAACAAGTACTTTTAGTGTTACTTCAGTGAAAACGTGCAACAACAACAATATTGCAATTGTTGCTATTTACAAACAAGCACTTTTGTTGTTGTCGTCAATCTTTGGTTATTGTGGCTGGCTACAAATAAGCACATTTGTTGTTGTTGTCAGTCTCCGGTAATTGTTACTGGTTGCAAACAAGCACCTTTGTTTTTGTTTACATTTTTGGTTACAACAACTTTAGTACAGGGTGCGACAACAACAAGTCCTGACTTCTAGTGAGTTCTATTGTTTTCTCCGGTAATTGTTGCTAGCTACAAAGAAACACTTTTGATTTTGCTGCCAGTCTCTGCTAATTACTGCTGGTTACAAACACTTTTAGTATATATAGCTTTATTGGAAGCTTGCAACAACAACAAGTTGAACTGAAGTGTTTTTATTGTTTTGGTATTGTCTTTGTTGTCTGTGTCCGGTAATTGTTGCTGGCTACAAACAAGCCGCTTCAGTTTTCGGTAACTGTTGCTGGCTGCAAACAAGCACTTTTGTTTTTGTCGTCAGTCTTCGGTAATTATTGTTGGCTACGAACAAGCACCTTTATTGTAGTTTTATTAGAAACTTTGTTCTTTATTGATTTTTATTGTTCTGCTATAATCATTGTCGTCAGTCTCTGATAATTTGCGACTGGCTACGAACAAACATTTTTGTTTTTGTTGACAGTTTTCGGTAATTGTAAAGCACCTTTAGTATAGGTTAGGTTAGGTTAGTTTTGAGCTCGAGTGTTTTCTACTGTTCTGGTATTGTAAAATCTTGACTAAAACAAAAACAAATCAAAGATAAAAACCAAATAAAACCAATCGAGCAATTTTTATAAAATTTGCTGGTTACTAGGTTTTAAACTTAAAAAAATAAAAAACCATAATATTGCTTTAAAAAATAGTTAAACTGCAAAAACGGTAAATTTTTTACGTAATCCGCTGCCGTAAAAGAAAAATCAATCAAACAATTTGTATCAAACTTTCTGATTGACAAACCAAAATAACTTGAAATGTTAAAAAAACTAAAAAATTTAATATTGTAACAAAAAACTAGATTTTATAGCAATAATTTGAAAAAAACGGTAAAATTTTTACGTAATTTTCCGTAAAACAAAAATTAATTAAGCAAATTGTATAATACTTTATCAATTATAAAACAAATTGTTTTCAAATGTTAAAAAAAAATTAAAAACTATTATATTATTACAAAAAAATTTGCTATATTGTAGTTTTAGAAGCACAAAGCGGTAAAATCTTGACGTGTTATCTCGTTAAAACAAAATCAATTAAAAAATGTTATTAAAACTTGGTGGTTACTAAGTCAACAAGTGTCCAAAACATAAAAAAGAATAGAAACTATAAAATAAAATGGTTTTATAAGGATGAAATTGCAAAAAACGGTAAAATTTTTACGTAATTTGCCGTAAAACAAAAATTAATCAAACAATTTGTATGAAACTTTTTGATAAATAAGCTAAAAAAAAAACCATAAAAAAAATAATAATTATAATATAGGCACAAAAAATGATTTTTCTTAAAAAACATAACAAACTTTGACTTAAAACGCCGTAACTCTAAAACTAATTGTAAAACCTGTATAAAATTATGTGGTTAATGAGTAAAATTGTTGTCAAATGTTGAACAAAATGAATATTGTTACAGTAAAAATAATTATAAGCAATAAAATGCAAAAAACGCTAAAATTCTGACGTAATGCGCTTTAAAACAAAAACCAATTTATCCATTTTTATAAAACTGGCAGGTTATTAGGTCAAGACAATTCCAACCGTAAAAAATTAAAAACGATAACATTGTTACAAAAAATAAAGATTAAATTGCAAAATACGGTACATTTTTTACATAATCCGCCGTAAAACAAAAATGAATTAAGCAATTTGTATAAAACTTTTTGAATAATAAACCAATATATTTTTAAATGTTGAACAAGTTTAAAAACTATAATATTATTAACAAAAAATATTTTTTAAACATTAAACTTAAAAAAAACGGTAAATAATTGACGTAATGTGCCGATTAAACAAAAACTCATTGTTAAACTTTTGTAAAGTTTAGTGATTAATTAGTCAAAATATTGTTAAATGTTGAAAAAAATTAAAAATTGTAATATTGTTATGGTAAAAAGTTTTTTATAAAAGTACAAAAAACGGTAAAAATTTGACATAATTTGCCGTAAAACAAAAATTACTTGGTCAATTTTTATAAAATTTCCTGGTTATTAGGCCCACATGTTTCTAAAAGTAAATAAAAATTAAAACTATAATATTGTTACAAAAAATAGCATCAAATTGCAAAAAACGGTAAAATTTTAGCGTAATGTGCATTTAAACTAAAACTAATACAGCAATTTTGATAAAACTTGCTAGATTAACATGTTTTCAAACGTAAAAAAATAAAAACAAAATTTTGTTACAAAAAATGGTTTTAATAAGAATTAAATTGCAAAAATCGGTAAAATTTTTACGTAATCTGCCATAAAACAAAAATTAATCAAACAATTCGTATAAAAGTTTTTGATTAATAAGCCAAAATGTTTCCAAACGTAAAAAAAAACTAAAAACCGTAATATTGTTGAGCAAAAATGATTTTCAAAAGCATTAAACTGCAAAAAGCGGTAAAATCCTTCCGTAATACGCGATAAAACAGAAACCATATAATTTTTTTATAAAACGTACTGGTTACTGGGTCAAGACGTTTACAAACATAAAAAAATAACAAAAATTATAATAATGTTACAAAAAAAATGGTTTTAATAAGGATTAAATTGCAAAAACGGTAAAATTTTTACGTAATTTGTATAAACATTTCTGATTAATAAGCTAAATTATATTTAAATGTTGAAAAAATTTAAAAATTAAATATTGTTGAAAAAAAAAAATGGCTTTTTCAAGCATTAAACTTGAAAAAACGGAAAATACTTTGACGTTATAAGCCGTAAAACCAAAATTAATTGCAAAACTTGTATAAAGTTTAATGTTGGATGAGTCAAGATGTTGTCAAATGTTTAAAAAATTCACAAACCGTAATATTGTTACAGTAAAAAGTTTTATTATTAGAATTAAAGTGAAAAAGAAAAAGAAAATTTTGACGAATTATGCAAAAATTGCAAAAAACGGTAATTTTTACGTAATTAAAACGTTTTTATACGTACATAAAAATTAAAATAATTATATTGTTACAAATATAGCTTTAATAAAGATTTATAAAAACGGTAAATTTTTTACGTAAAAACAAAAAAAAAATGAAACAAATTGTATAAAACATTTTGATTAAAAAGCCGATGTTTTCAAATGTTGAAAAGGTGTTGTCAAATGAAAAATCGTAATGAATAATGTTTTTTATAAGCATTAAAAGGCAAAATACGGTAAAATTCTTTTGTAAAACAAAAACTAATTACATAATTTTTATAAAAATTGGTGGTTACTATGCAACATTTTCCAATTTAAAAAAATAATTAAAAACTCATACTCATTTTAAGCAGAAATGGTTTTCAGAAACATAATATTGGAAAAAACAATAAAATTTTGGCGTAATAAGCGTTAAAACAAAAACCAATCATGATTTTTTAATAAAACTTTTTGGATGTTAGGGCAACATGTTTCCAAACATAAAAAAAATTATATTGTTACAAAAAAATGATTTTAATAAGGATTAATTTGCAAAAAACGGTAATTTTTTTACGTAATTTGCTGTAAAACAAAAATTAATCAAACAAATTGTATACAATTTTTTGATTAATAAACTAAAATGTTTTCAAATGTGGAGAAAATTAAAAACCTTAATATTGTTACAAAAAATAGCAATAAACTTAAAAAAACGGTAATTTTTTTGACGTAATACGCCGTAAAACCAAAACTAATTGCAAAATTTGGTGATTAAAGTACAAAAATGGTAGAATTCTAAAGAAATACGCTGTAAAACAAAAATTAATTGGGCAGTTTTTATAAAATTTGCTGGTTATTAGGTCATCATGTTTCCAAACCTTAAAAATGTAAAAAACGTAAATTGGTTTTCAGAAACAAAAAAACGGTAAAATCCTGGCGTAATACACGTTAAAACAAAAATTTATTAAACAATTTAATAAAACTGGATATTTTTTTTGACAGCCAAAACATTTGAGGCATCCGTAGAAAATGTAAACTTGATATTTGAAAATTTTCTAGTTTTTTTAAACAATTTTTGTCTAATATTGAAGCTTTTTATATTAATTTTAAAACGTTTTTTAATTTATTTAACTATTTGGACACGATTTTTTAATTATTCTTCATACATTTAGACTTTTCTGAGATTATTGAGAAATCTTTGAATACACCCATACTTAAACTAGATAGCTTTTTAACAATTGTAATTGGACAATTTGGAAATTGATTATTCTATCATAATCTATTATTCAATTCATCAAGATAGAGCAAAACTAAACATGAATTAATTCGCATTGTAATAACTGAACAATACTAAAATTGTTTACATCAACCATTATTTGATCTTGTAATTGAATAATCTATAGCAGTTATAATTAGTATATGGCGCACTGATTTTGTTAAATAATTTAATGCAAATTTTTTACAGTACTAAATTATTCTCTGTATAAAACATCTTATTCAAAATTTGCATATAGAATAAATAAATCGCACCGAATCAAAGACGTTACTCCATTTTAATTAATTTGAAATTCCAAGGGAAATATTTTAATGCAAATTTTTGAGCGTGGTTTTTTTTGAAGTGTTATATTTTGTAAAAAAAAATTGAGGGTCTTGCCGAAAAGTGTATACATATGTATTTATTAGAGGGGTGGAAGCTTTTAATATTATATAAGGTGCCGACTTTTTTATAAGATATTCATGGTTAAAATGAAGCCGGAAAGAAAGCACTTTGATTTTTACCCCCGCAAATATAATGGCTAATATGAATACGATAGCGGGGTGATAAGAATCCATGCATTTTGCATCAAGTTTAAGAGAGAATATATTTGTTATAAATTAATTTTAATTAAGTTGCGCTTTTGCGCGGAGGGTTTTAAAGTAAATAAATCATAAGTTAATATCGAGATAATAAATATTGCTTTGCAAATGGGGTGCGGACGCATTTTTTATGTATGTATTCGCATTACAAGCTGTTGCGACAGAAACAAATTAATGTAAATACTTTTGACTCAATGACTTCTCCTGTGATATTAAGGTTCTTTTAAAAAAGAGGGTGCTAGTGTTTTAAAGAATAATCATCCGACATACCCCAGTGAAAAAAAAATCAGACTTGCAAATTTCTTATTGTACCCTTCACAGTCCGTAAAGACATTAGCCTCTTACATTTACACTCCCTTCACTATTTCATCGCATTAAATTATTTTAAGAGGAGCAAATTATAGAAACAGTTGTACACAAGCAGTTATTTGCATATTTTTCATTTTCGTTTAATTTCACGGTGGGACTTGATAAAATACCTTTCAAATTAATCTAATTAAAAAGATTACAGACGACGCAATTCCTTACAATTTACTTTTAATTTTCTATCAAATTTCAAGGCGGCCTTTCTCTTGTATTCTTTACATTTTACTTCTGCTCTTCGTTTTCTTCAAATAAAGTAATATGAGCAACTAGCACCTGTCCTAACTTAACCTCTCTGTTTCGAGGAATATATACATGCACAAATATCCATATTTACATAGCGTTATACGTATTTACGTTCACTATTTATACACCTTTTACTGACCGGCTACAAACTTTAAGCAAACATCACATTACAACCTTACAACTATTAACTGATTACATTTAGTTCTCATGATTTAACAAGTAATCTCATTTATTTACCAATCAAATGAAAGTAAAATCATTATTTTATTTTTCAGTAGAGGTCAATGGAGTATTAAACAAACATTTAATATCATATAGGCATGGAGACATCATTCCATATGATTTAGTGTTATAGATCCAAATTTGGTAACATGAATTAACCATTAGAAAACATGTTTTATCCTAATACTACTTTCTTGGACCTTCATCATCTTCATACAAATTACTCGCATTAAAATCATACAGAAAGGTTTGACATGCTAACATGCGTAATTCTTTTCCTTTTTATCATGATAATTGCAAATATAATGCATTGAGTTATTAATCAATATTGATTTATCAGACTATGTTACAAAGTTATTACAACCAAATCAGATCAGATTATAGCAAACTGAATTCAGTCTTGAATAGAATGTTAATAATCTATGGATGATTGTTTTATTAATGTTTTGTTAATCACTCATAATTTTTATTGCAATATTATTCATTTCAAGTTTGAGCTAGCTTTGCCTATTTTTGTTTGAATAGTTTGAACCAGGTTTAGTGAACAACAAAGATACTTTATAACTTTGTTTTAAAGAAATTGCGGTAAATGCGTTAAAACAACATTGCTTGACTGACACGTTTACGCTACTCTTTAATCAAACGCTGAGACTAGTGACATCTTCATTACATCTACTTAGTAAATGTGAGGCATACAATATGCAACGCACGGCTCACTTTGGAAAGCACAAGCTAACTAATGAAGAGCTGAAGACAACTTTTGGCAAAAGCTTTTTGGTTTTGTTGAAAAAACAGATCTGCTAAAGGAGTAAGATGCTAGAGGTGCACAATTGGACAATCATGTCCACAGTGCAGGGACTCTAGGTACCTTAGCTTTTAAGTTATTTTAGCTAGAAGGCTAGAGGTATTGTTGCTTTTGTACAATACCCATGCACCTAAAACAGTAGCAGCAGATAAAACATAAACAAAATGTCATGGCAAATGTTGTGACAAGCTGGCTTTTTTATCTGTTTGTTCTAGAATTTTGGCTTGGAAGTTTGTCAAAATTACTTTCTTAAAAGTTGGTTAAGAAGAGTTTAGTTTTGTAAACAGCATATACCATCTGAAGCCCTCACGCCAAAAATGTTGTCATTTTGTATGCGGTTTGCACCGCCATTCACTACGGATCCAAAAAAAGTCCTAGTACTCAAGAAGACAAAATGGTTTGTTCCAAAATAGATTTGATTGAAGAAAGTTATTGTCACAATAGAAAAGAATTTCTTTTGTGTGGAAAACAACACCTCACAAACTTTCAAGATCTACATGGACGACCACCAGCCGTTCCCTCTCAAAAGTTATCTAAATATAGAACCCATCAACCCGGTTTTCCAGGACGACTAGACTTTTCCTCCTGGTTGAGGAACGCCGCCACAACCTACCGAGTTAGGAGTCTTAATACAAGGGAAAGCAAAAAAGTTTGCTTCAAAGTAGATTGGATCAGAAAAGGTCATGGTCACAATAAGAAAGATTTTTTACTGGATCAAAGACAACTTTCACAGACCTCTAACTAAGTCCACAAAGGCGACTTTTGACTGTCTAAATAAAGCCTGACAATAACCTTCCTAAAGCTCTACTATTAAAATGAAGAGTATAGTTGTTGTTGCAGAGGCGTTTCTTTAATGGCGGCTAAGATATAGCCATTTAAAGATCAGATAAGGAAACAGCGCTTCTACCATCTAAGGTTTTGTACGCAGTCTGCGTGGCAAGATCAAATCTACACAATGCATGTCTACGATAGTTGTAACTTATTTGAAACTTGTTTATTGAGTTTGACCTGGTCAAGAAGAAGCAATATCTGCTCTTGCTTAATTGCACCGACCGGCTAAAGAACACAAGTATTATCTACAAACCCAGACAAAAATCTTAGTACGAGGAAAGACAACCAGGTTTGTTACAAAATGTATTGGATTGAAGACAGTCACTGTCACAACAGGAAAAAACAAACTTTACAAACCTCTAACCAAGTTCCACAAAAATGACTTTTGGTTGACTTCTACCATTAGTTGCTTCTAAATAAAGTTCAATAATAAAAAAGGGAGCGTGACGCAGTAGTCTAAGCATACGACTGCTGCACCAAAGATTGTGGGTTCGAATCTCACAACAAATTTTTTTTTGTCAGCCTGGGGTTTTATGACTAAAATATTTTTTTAGTCTAAAGTAAATTATTAATTTTTCTAGTAGTTCCGAAAGCAGTCGAAACTGCAGATCCAACCGTAATGTAAGTTGCCTGCATTACAAAGCAAAGAAGAAGCTGCCGGTAGCAGTGACGTGAAAACAAAACTATCCTAAGGCTTTATTTTTCCGACTGAGAAACGACTGTCCAAAATTTAGATAGGGTCACAAAGCTTTCATTATCTATAGTTTTGTTTTGGATTAAGTCTACGCAATGTTTGGAAACAACAAACAGTCTACAATTAGTCTCCACACCAGCTGGAACTTTTTAGAAACTTGTCTATTGAGTGTTTGACCGCGTCAACTAGAATGCCGCCGATCTTAACCTCGATCAGTGTATAAAACCAACAACCAGTCTACGTCAGCTGGAGCCTATTTGGAACTCGTCATTCACTCAATTTGCGGGAAGGAACCACTTAGACTACTAAAACATTGAGAAAAAAGCATTATTTGTCCCAGCTTAATTGAACCGGCAATTTCTGTAATTAAGATTTTTTTAAGTAACCGCCAGAGTTGCTGTTTTTAGCAAAACTTTGGACTACAAAGTATAACACTGGAGTGTGTTTAAAGCCGCACTCGTCTCATAAAGTAAGAAATTGTAGTGACTGGTGCAATTAGTTTGACATGCACGAACATAAATTGTTTGTTATTGACCAGTGGCGTACTACTATGTCTTAGTTTCTTTTGGATTTTCTTGTGTTTCTATCATTGTAGTCAAGATTTTGACCAAACGTTGCTGTTGCTGTTGTGTTTATTTTTCTACGTGGATAGAATACTAATTTATGATCAGTTGTTAGTTGCCTTATTTTAGATACATGTGGACTCAAATGACCAAAAAATGATGTTTTCTGTGGCAGTGAACATTTGATATAAACTGCATTGTAATGGCTAAGGCCAAACAAGCATTCGGCTAGCAGTTCTCAGAGCTCTGATGATCTAAGTAAGATCTTTTTTTTGGAATTAGGCAAATACTACTCCAATTCATGGAGTAGACTCGTAGAGTCGTAGATGGTTAACTAAATAAACGATCCAAGCTGTGGTCATGTAGGCCTCAGAGTCTGCAGTCGTGTTTTGGCGTAAGCAAGTTGGTCAAAGAATGCGTTTTTGTAACGACTAAGAAGTTTTTGACAAATTTTAGTTTTTAAACCTTGACAACGACTGCTACGCAAAAGAAACATTTTTGCTAAAGTATAGAGTGAGTTGGACAAAAAATGTTTCTTAGTAACAACTTGATGACGCGCGGACTGCTAAGCAAGTTAATTTGGTTTAATTTTTGGTGCCGTTTGAGCAATGTTTTTTTGTAAAATTTGTTAAAAATTGAAACTGAATAGAAAATAAACTTTAGTTTTGGATTTGTTAACAACGCCAAGAAAGAAATTGGTTTGGTTTGAGTTTCTGCTCGTTTACTTTGAAACCATGTATGATTAACAGCAACTAACAAAAATTAAGCAACAGCCGCTCCGGTCACAAGTTGGATGAGTGTCTCTAACAAAGTGATGTAGAGCGTAGCGTTCTTTTTAAATGGATTCGTTTATCTCATATAGGCATCCAAGCATACACATGTTCTCTGTGGCTCGGTGTGCCCAACACCTCAATTGCCTACCCAGAAAGCGAACGGCGTAACTTGGTATAAGTATAGTACTTTGAGCAATGCATCGCTTTTTGTTACAATTTATGGACGATTGGAGAGAGTAGAAAACAAGCATTGGCAAGCTTTTGTTTTGTAACGACTGGTTGACGGGTAAAAGAGAATAAATAATAAGCTATTGGCAAGTATGAGTTAGGCAAACGTTGACAGCGCTCGTACTTGGCATACGTATCAGATAGCGGAGTTTTTGCTCGCTTACTTGATCTCACCTTTGGTGTTTTTTGAGAAATCAATGTTTTTTTTGCAACAACTTATTGGCGGTTAAAGAAAAGTAGATAATGATCTATAGACAAGTTTTAGTTTTGGGAATGTTGACAACACACCGATTACTACGTAATAAAAGAATTTGACAAACTTATAGAATAGTAGTCTCAACCCGCCTACTTGGTCTTATTTTTGGCATTCTTTGGGCAATGTTTTTTTTGTAACAACTTGTTGAGAATTGAAACTAAGTAGATAATAATCTGTTGGCAAGCTTTAGTTAGGCAAACTTTGATAACGCTCGGTCAGCTACGCTTTTGTGTAAGTTTCTGACTACATACTTGGACTTAGCTTAGGTGTCTTTTGGATAAAGAATGCTTTTTCATAATGATTTGTTGACTGTTAAAAAAGAGTGGAGTATAAGCTACCGGCAAGCTATGGTTTTGGCATCGTTGAGCACGCACAAACTGCTACGCAAGAAAATAATTGGCAAATGTATAGGATAGTAAAGTATCTGTCTGCTTACTTAATCTTTACTTTGAGTGCTTTATGAGCAATAAGTATTGCTTTGCACTTGTTGACGGTTAAAAGAGAATAAAAAATAAGCTATTGGCAAGTTATAGTTTTGACAACGTTGACGGACTGCTACTCAAAGAAAAAGTGGCAATTGAATGAAATAGTTTCTGCTCACTTGTTTGGTTTTATTGGACAAGAAATGCTTTTTTGTAACAACTTTTTGATGGGCAAAAGAAAGAATTTAGCAGTCTCCGCTTGCTTATTTGGTCTTTGGAAGAATTTTTTTGTAACGACGTGAAGAATGAGTCATTGGCAAATTTTAATTTTGACAACGGGACTGCTACGTAGTGAAAAAATTGGCTTACGTATGAGATAGTGAAGTTTTTGTTCATTTGGTCTTAATTTTGGAGCTTTTTGGACAAGAAATACTTCTTTGTAACAAGTTAGTGGTTGAAAAAAAGTAAAAAATAAGGTACTAGCAAGCTATAACTTTGGCAACGTTGATAACGCAAGGAAAAAATATGGTAAACGTATTGCATAATAGAGTATCTGCTTGCTTACTTAGGCTTTTGGTGTATTTTGCCATTTTTACGTCCGCAAAGCGTTTCTTTTTACACAACAATTTTTGTGTTGTGGTTTTGTGTGAGACTAAATGTTTGTAGTACAGAAATATGCAAACTATAATGCTTATGAGCTAATTTAAGAAAAGTAAATTGACATTCTAAAATCTCTATAATTATCTATAATTAATTAAAATATATTTTGCGAACTTTAGAAGCGTAAGAATGGTTTAGTTGAAGTAGGCGTGACTACAATTTGAATCAACATTTGTTATTGTAAGTTAGCACTCGATGCTAGGAAAAAAAAATCCAAAATAAATACAAATTTTTGAGACCTACCAAAGAAGATTATCTTGCCAAAAAAAAAATGTCTAACAAACAAAAAATATAAATTACAATTCAAATATCAACACTTCATTGACCAGTAGTAAACTTAAGTATTTGGGATATCTAATGAGTAATGAAAATGGAAACAATGAGCGGGTCAGGATCAAAAAATCTCAAAACATGGTTCTCTAGAACAACAAACCAAGCAGCAGTAAACAAAATGATAATTGTCAGAATGACTACTACTAGATAAGAATGGAAGAATAAAAATTTTACAAAAAATTGTAAAAAAAAACAAAATAAAGCATACGACAACAAGAAAGAAACAATCTTTTACTAAGGAAACAAAACAAAGTTAGGATGTTTAGAGTAAAAATTTAATTTATTTGGTACTACAGGAACTGCTTGAAAACTGACTTACAAGCAACTTTTAGAGTGTCATTGTGTTTAAAGATGGACTAAGCAGATACGGAACACTAACAAAAATTGTAAAATGCAATGAATATCGTTACGCTACAAGAAAAGGAATGAATGAGTGTGGAAGAAGACTGGTGTTGCAGATGTGGTGGAAAGAGTGGCTCAACAGAAATGGAGTTGGGTTGGGCATATTCTTCAAACAACTGATGACAGATAGTCTCACAGAATCCTGGTATGGAGATCAAGAGGCGGAAGGAGAAACATAGGCAGCCCCCTTAAAAGATGGAGCGATGTTCGGGAAGTAGCAGGAAGGAAATGGTTAAGACTGGCGAGGAACAGAGAAGAATGGAAAGTTAAAAGAGAGGACTATATCCAATATCGGAAGAATAAAGCCTGAAAAAGAAGAAAAAGAAGAACAAAAGTTTTCTTTTCAGAAGAAGAGAGCATCTGACAATAAGGAATAAACAACTATCTACTATGGAAACAATCTTAAACAAAGGAAACAACGCTAAAATGTAGTCTTATTTTTAAAGCCAGGTAGTCACGTCACTACAATAACTAGACATCTAACTAGCAGTATCAGTTCAAATCTTTTATTTGCAGAAAAGCCGTTTGGTTTGTCTGGAAAGTGCAAGAATTGAAACGCCACCGTTTATGTTGAGATTTGATCTAACCTTATTGATCCCCAATGTTTAAAGATGCCAGATACGAGCTATTACAAAATAACAAACCTTTCCAAAAAGTAACGTCTTTAAAATGAATAAAAACTACAGAACACAAAGCAAAAGCAAAAAACGATATAAACCGTTGGAGCCAAAAGATTATCGAATGGAGTCAATATGAAAACAAACGAAGAAGAGGAAGACCACCAAAACGAGCAGCAGGGCTAGCGTGGGTGAGAGAAGCTTATGGAGAGATGAGAGCAATGAAAGGAAATGCCTAAGTTCAAGAATGAACACAACAGGCTAAGGAAGAAGAAAAAGATTATTATTTTCTAGTTGAGAGTTTAGCTTTTTGTTTACTTTATAAGTTTGGTAGCAAAAACAAAACTTTTTGCTTAGGTACATATTAATATCAATTTTTAGTGAACTTCTTGCGCGATTTTATGACAATTGCGTTTTCTAATCATTTTTTTGGGTATTTTATACACTAAATAAGTTGTCCAAGCGACATTTATAATGATTCTGAGCGATTTTTTATTTATTTTGAACAATAAAGAAATGCAATAAAAACGATATCTGAGCGATTTTTTATAGTCTAATGAAAGGTGGAGGCTTTTAATAGTTTAGTAAATGTATTTTATAAGTGATAATTTACTATACTGCAGCAATTTTCTGATTATTTTATTTCAAGCTGAAATCGCTTAAAAGATCTTAAGCGATTTTTTTACAATATGTTAATTTCTGAGCGGTTTATTATTTATTTTATAATATTAATGCAATTTTTAAACTATTTATTATGTTTCTAAGCATTTTAATTAGATTATATCATCAATTTCTTACAAAAACTGTATTTTGTAAGCAATATTTAAAAACTTCTAAGCGATTTATTAAATATTTTTGCAACAAATATATTTTGCATTTTGTACGTGATGTGTGTATATAAATTTTATTTAAATTTGTTATTATTTTGCATTTATTATTATATATTTTAGACGACAAATTGGTTTTCTAATCTATTTTATTAGTTAAAATTTAATTGCAACGCATTCACCATTATTACCGAATCATATAGTTTATATAAAGAAAAAAAACACAAAATTTTGTTATTTAAATTAACAATTGGCACTAATTATTCTTTTTTTACATAAATACTAAAAAACATTACAATTGAATTTGTAGAAAACCATTACAGCATATATTTAATGAGTTATGTTAACATAAAACCAACACCCGCTTGCCCACATCCGGTTTTGTTTGAAAGATGCGGATTTGTATTAAGATGCTGCTTGCTTGTCATAATATGAATTAATTAAGTCCCAACGACTTCCACATAATTTGGTGTAAGTACAATCAAGTAGAATTTACTGAATGAAAAAATATTTATTTTAACTAGAGTAGATATACTTTTCCCGCGAATATAAAATAAAGATTAGATCTTTATAGTAGATCATTTGTTGTCTGTCTGGGACATTTCTTTACGGCCACAACAAGTTTGGTTGTAGAGTCAATTACGTATCCCATACCTTACTTTTTTTTTCTGAGATGTTTATCTCTGCTTGTACCTTACAGGTATATGGTAGTAGCTACCAACAAATTCATTCATTTCTTTTTAAAAAAACTTTTACTAATATTTAACATATTGCAAATTGGTGCTTTTATTTTTAGTGTAGCCATTTAATAATGCCTTGTCATGCCTTTTAAACGCTAATTATATTTGTGTGGGTCGCGTGTAGGCATTTTAACTCATGTTAAATGATGTATATTTTGTCATGCTATTATTGCTCTCCCATTTTGTTAAACTAAAAAAATTAAATACACAATTATAATAATTATGTTGGGTAATTAATTTATAACCTGTTATTAATATGAGAATATCACGTCGCGTGTGTTATTTATAAAAAATCTGACAGGTCCCTCATATAAATTACGAGTGACAAAGTTTTTCATGCTTCATTTAAATATTCCCTTTCTTAACTAGAATACATTTTTTAAATCTGCATTATCATTTCCCCCGGCCCCCTATATATATACATATACTTTCTCATCATGATTATGTTTCGATTATATTGGGTATATATCATCTAATTTATATACATGATAGGTATCCGTATTATCTAAGCTCATTTAAAATACATAAAGTTTCGCGCATATCAAAAACAAAAATCGCACCATCCAAAAATATGAGAGGCACAAAGCTCGCATCCGGAGCACGTACTCAAATAAATATGGATTTATAAGTTAGAAAAGGAAAGAAAAATCTAATATATTCCGCTTGTATGTATATAATTATATCATAGTAATATTATTAAATTTACTAATTTTAAGATAAGATTGTATTTACATTGTCAATTAATTGATGAACAAACAGGTCTATGAAATATATCTTGTTTATGTTAATTACGTTTCAGTCTGTCGGTATAATGTGGTATTTATGCACATTTTTATACGTTATGTATTAATTTCTGGTTCGTTTTATTAGTCCAGAATGCGCTTTGCATAAATCTCTCAGGATATAATTAAATTTTTACAACAATTTTTAAATACCTGAACCATTAATTAAATTCCAACTATGCCACTAACTTGTATAAATATAACCGAACCTATTAAACATCTTGGAAGCTTGTGAGAGAATACCAACAACTCTGGAAATTTCTTTCGTATTATTTTACTACATTTTAATTGTTAACCAATACTACAAGCATTAATTAAGACAAGCCAAATTGAGAATATCTTTTACAAATCCTTAAATAAAAGTTGAAATGAAATCTTTTATCTCTTATACTTTTGAAATAAATACTAGTTGGACGAAAATTTTTAATTCATTTATAAATAATACTCTTGATAATAATATATACAGGTTGTCAACATAAATATTAAACTATAGAAGTTTTCAGTGCTGTAACTAAGAGATGACGAAAGAGACTTGACTTCTAATTTTTTACTGTATTTTATTTTAATTAAAGTTTTGTTGCTGTGTTTAATTATGTCATAGTTATCAAATACAAAATGTTATTGTATTTACAGTTTTTAAACACATTTGGTTTATCAAATTCGGTCGTTTAGAGTGTACATTATGTCCCAGAATAGCAGCTATAAGCTTTTCCTTGTAAATAAAAGTATTATCTATTGACGATCAAATTTTTTTGTTTTTTGACATATTAAGTAATTCTTACGCAATTCATGCAATGAAGGTTAAACTACTCAACCACCACACCAAGCACAAATGTCATATATTATTTGATTGATGATATATCTTTACTTTTACGGCCAATGCAACTTGCCGCCAATTTTTTTCAACCATTGTTAGTTAATAAAAATAAAATTAACGTTTTTATACTCTGTCGACCTCACCAACCTGTTTCTAGCATGCCGAAGGTCTTTCCGAGTATGAGTGATGAAATGAGTCGAGATAATTATTGTTTGTAAATTTATTTGTCGCTGGAAACTATGAATGCCGAAGCGGTTAAAGCAAATTCACAAATAATATACGGCAGGGTAGGATTTGAACTCAGGACTCCCAGCATGAGAGGCAAGCATCTAAGCAACTAATATTTTATGTAATTGCAATACTTTGCGCGCCGCTTTAACTTTTCTTGCTATCTGTTTGAGTCAACTTCAAAGCTTTATTAGCCGGTGTAAAATCTTTTGAAGTTGTCCAACCACAACGTTTCAAATGCCAGTGCACAGCATGCTCTCAACGGATATTACAAACAAGGCATCAATGCTGAATACGATGTTAACACACAACTGCTTGAATAACAATCGTTTACAGCCTAGTAGAACTCTTTTTTTGGCAGCGTGGCAAGTTGTTTGATGATTTTAATGCCAATGTATTTTGTTTTACATACATTACATTCTTGTGTGAATAACTTTGACTGCTGTGAAGTATCCCAATGGCCTGAACTTCAATATGAATGTGCTTTATCACCCCCACTTGGTTTATATTAAATAACTTTAATTAACACACGCCGACAATCAGTGATTATGGTAGCAACAGTCATAAATTTGGCATTTAGGCTATACTTTATGAAATGGTGGAAAATGTAAAAGAATACATTCAATTGCCCTAACTTCTGTTATGAAGGTTTCTTTCAACTCTTTCAGGTTTTGAGGTTTATTGACGTAGACTTTTGCCTTTAATTGTTTCTATAAAAAATAATTACAAGTTGTCAGGTCTGTCAAGAGATTACGGCATATCACGGAAACTGAGGCTCTGGCACCATCTTGTTGGAACCAAAATTTTTTTGTGTTAATTCTTTGTAGTCGCAATTGTGGGATAAAACAGTTTTCTAAAATGAAAACATATTGCTCGAAGTTTACAATAACAGTTCAAGACGGCTTAGAGCGTTCCAAACGTTGACTTTATCATTGTGGAGTGGGCGTTGATGCAGTTTGGAGGTTTTCTGCTGCCCAATTTTGATAGTTCTGTTTGTTAACTCAAATAAAAATGAGCCTCATTGCTCATATTACTAGTTCATTTTTATCAGCAAATATTATTTGCGTTTTTTTGGCGAGTTGCTGGCGTTGTGCAATTTTTTTTTTTTCAGTTGAAAAATATAAAAGGTTCTTGGTGCAAAATTCTGCAAAGTGTTTGTTTACTTATTCGAAGTGTTGCAGCTTGTTATTGGACAGAGCGCTCTGGACTTCAAATTACTGCTTTCAACGGAAGCTAGTGGCTTTACACTTTGGTGACTAGCTTGAGATTTTGGATTAATTGCCGATGCTACTATTCTAAAATTCTACACTTATCTGTTAATTCTGCTACGTTTTGGAATAAAATGTCGCAACTTGTTGAAGGGGCTCTATCAAAACTAGCGCAATGGTGCAAAAGGTGTGGAGATAACGGGAGCCATGACATCGGATTATTGTGGTCACGCCGGAATAATCAATGAATTTAAAGGGGTGCTCAAAAACATAGACCGCTGTCTAGCAATACCTGCTTTTGACAACAAATTCTCATACCACATACCCTCTAAAGAGGAGTGGATGGAGAAGAAAGGGATACCAGCAGGACACACGCAGGTCTATACAGACGGCTCAGGAAGGGAGGACAAAGTGGGCTGCGGAGTTTTCTCTAACGACCTTAACCTCAGAATTACCGTACGCCTGCCAGGCTGCTATAAAAGAGGCAGCAGAGTGGCTGATGGTAAATGGAAACCCTGGTGAACAGATCCACATTTACACCAATAGCCAAGCTGCTCTCAGGGCAATTACTAGCGTGTGCACTAACTCAACAGTGGTCTCTGACTGTCGGAGAAAGCTGAACGGGCTGGCAGCAAACACAAACTTGAGATTCATGTGGGTACCAAGTCACAGCGGGATCCCAGGTAACACAGAAACGGATGAGCTTGCAAAGAATAGCACAAGCCTGCACTCAAGCGAAGTATTACAGGTTATTGGTATTCCATTTGCCTCGTGCAAGGAGACCATAGCCAAAATAACCTCGAACCTAGCGGAGCGAAGGTGAAGGGATGAAGACACCTGCGAGGTAACCAGGCAAGTATGGCTTCACCGAAACAGAAAAAGAAGCACCAACATCGTTTCTTTAAAAAGAAACGATATCAGACTGGCAGTGGGAGTCATCACGGGATTCTGTCCCACTGGCAAGCACGCTGAGAGACTGGGTATAGCAAAGCGGGACTACTGCAGAGGCTGCCTGGACGAGGAGGAAGAGGAGAGTGTTCAGCATTACTTATGCCAATGCTCCTCTCTGTCCGCAACACGATTGCTCTTCTTAGGACGACCTTTCTTTGATAACCTTTCTGACCTCGCATTACTAGATGCGCAGACTCTCATGAGGTTTATTTACGGCTCGAAATGGTTTGACAAAATCCCCTAAGGAGGGTTGTACTTTTAAGTACTGTGGTAACACAACGAGCGCATCTGAGGCCTATGTGAGCTTGTGGATAATGAAACGGTTTTAGCAGCTCAAACAAGTTGTCAACAACTTGTCACAACAATCTTAGTTTAAAATACTGTAAGCCAGAAGCCATTCTACACAACATGCAAAGTATGGTCTAGACCAGCCCCTTACAATGTTTGCAATATGCATCACATTGATGTTAAAATTTTACAACTGAAAGTCTGACAAAAGCTCCTCAATTGTATTGTTCAGAAAATATATTTTTTTGGGGGAAAAAAATACAGATTTGGCCCGCGGGTCAGTAGACTCAGAAATGCAGTTATCTGTAAGCCCCCCCCCCCCCCCCCCCGCCGACGTTTATATCAAAATCTAAGCTTCCCAAAATGTACAAAATAAATAAATGATAAAATGGTACTTTTTTTCAAAATCGTCTCTAAGTGGGCTTTTTTCAATGTTTTGCGGCGGAGCACAAAAATCTTAACTCTGCCACTGTTTAAACTGCCACAATTGACAGCAACTTAGTGAAAAGGACGACCCACACATGTCGGAAAAAAGCTAAACTAAACGTATGGGAAAATAACTAAACAATTGCTGACAAGTCACACTGGCCTAGCAAAACTGGAAGTTACTAATAGCACACTTTTAACAATGCCGGTGGTAGAGTGTAGAACGAACCAAAACAAATCTTCAGTTAAGGAACGCACCGCAAAACCATAGCCAAAATTGGCAGTAAAAAACAATTTGACACATATTGACATTCTGACATCACTAAAACGCTGTCAGGATGCTTGTCTTGACATTCTCCGCTGTGACAAAGAAATGCGTTATAAAAAAACTTGGCAATATCACAATTATTGTCACAAAGACCTACACCAAATGCAAAACTTCAAAATCCCGAAAAACCCCAAACAAAAATCTTTTTTTACTAATATTTAACTTAACATTAGTTAGTATTGTATGCTTGAAAGTTGGATTGGAGATTAACTGAGAAGAGAAAAACCAACCTTGCTTGGGCAGCATATGGGAAACTCAGTTATATCTTTAAAAGCAAAATTCCGATATGTCTGAAAAGGAAAGTATTCTGCCTGTCCTTACATATGGGGCAAAAACCTTAATTCTAACAGCCAATACGGCAAGAAAACTTAAAATAACTCAACAAAAAATGGAAAAATTTATGATCAGAGTAACCCTACACCACCATACCACCAATGAGGACCTACGAAGAAAAACTAAAGTGGCAGACGTGATCGAGCGTATAACTAAACTCAAATGGAGATGGGCTGGCCACGTGCGTCGAATGAAGGACGAAAGATGGACAAAGAAAATACTAGAGTGGAGACCAAGAGCCAATAAACGTAGCAGAGAAAGACTTATTCGTTGGACCGATGACCTAAAACGGATCGCAAACAACTAGATCACGAAACTCAAAACAGAAGAGGATGGAGAAGGCCTATGTCCAGCAGTGGACGGATCGGGCTGGGTGATGATGATGGTGATGATAGTTGTTAGTATATTTATTTTACGTTGATCTATTTCTGTCGCCTATGCTAATTGTCGACGTCAGAGGTTAAGATTGACTATAAATTCAGGAATTCTAAGCTAAATTATTGGGTTCTTTAACGAGCACGCAACATTGAGGCAGTACACAGGACCAACTAAAATTTTTCTTTTTATCTTTAGAAATGCGTACTCATCATATTTTTTCTTGACAGGAAAAATTGACCTTTTAAATAGGGGACTTAAACCCGAGACCTCTTGTGTAGTAGTCGAGTTTGCTAACCACTACACCGGCCATCTAAACAGCTACACTAGGACTACTATGTCATTGAAAGGAGAATAAAAAGAACATTATCAACCTTTCCGTCACATACAAATCAGCAGCAGTTACTCACTTGTTACGACACAGAGGCAACAACCAAAGTGACGTATGGTGCGCACTCCTTTTAGTGAAAATATTAGTCTCTACGCAACTATAATTTTATTCTATCCTGCAAAGACACAAAATTGAAGTATGCAAATTGCTTGCTTTTTAGTCTCACAGCTATTATATACCAATTGACATCTCAAGAAGAAAGAAAACATCATTACCACTACAACCGACTTACAACGTTTGAAATGATTTTAATTGTAAACTTTGAAACCATAATCTTTGGTGAAGTCTACAAATGTTTATTCTACTGCGCCACGCTTCTTTTTCGTACAATATGCAGCAACAACTAAAAACAAAACTCAACAAATCACAATGCTCAATGTGTTTGTTAAGGTCAACAGGGATCTGTAGGTTGGTAGACTCAAAGATGTTAAGTTTTTTGTTAAGGTTGCCAAGATTCTAGACAACTTGAATGTCAATCAAATGTATTGGCGTAACATGGGTTTGCAGTCATTTGATCGACATTCAGGTTGTCCTCGTACTCGGTGAACAACTGCACTGTTTGCTAGGTACTTTTTTGTTCTAAAATCAACTTTAGTTTTAACAAAAACATTTATTAGTTGTACCATCTCGGCAACCTCAACAAAAAATTTACAGATTCATGTCGATCTCATCAGGACCTGTAAATATTATCATACTACTTTATTAAGTTTATTATTATTATTATTGTGAGTTAACTGATATTTTTAAAATAGCTTTGTTTACCAATAGAATATTTCTATATTTAGCGGAAAATTTTTATGATTTCATATTTATTTTAACATAATTGATAAATTATTATTAATTAATTGTAACTATTGTATAACTACATTACTTAAATAATAGTTTCAGTTATATTTAGATTGCAACATTGCCGCCCGCGTGCGGTGAGTATATGTGTGGCGGACTTGTACTTTTGTCTACAACCAGTCTTGATGTAAGATAAAAGTTTAGTTGTATTTCTAAATGTGAATGAATAAACTGTTTGTCGGCTGTTTTGTGAACAAGATTGAGATGAAACAGGATGAAATGTTTATGTAGTTTCTAGATATTATCAATTCTAATTTTATTTATTTATCGTTACCATAGTAAAATATTTCATATATTTTATTATCATTATTAGATTGAATGCATAAAAGTTCCGCAAAACTAAACGAACGTAATATTATGAATTTTAATGCCGCATTGGAAGTTCTCATACATCCAGTTTTGTGGAAGCAAGACGAGACGAGATCCAATGAAATGATTTAATGTTCATCAATTGGATTCTAATGCGAGTTTTTCAAATAATTTTACATGGCATCTTATTACTTAATTGTTATTGCTTACATGAAATATGTCAATCTAAATACGGTCTTATTGATTTCTAATTCACTTATTTACTACAACTCTAGGAAATAACACGTACTTGTTTTCGAAACATGACTACTAACGATTTGATAATTAACTCTTGATGGTATGTTTTCATTAGTGCACTTAGGATTAAACTAGAACCAGTCTTTAATATCAACTAATTAATTATAATATATAATTAGTTTAAACGATTACTGAATAATGATCAACATTGTTATCAAAATATATTTAAATCTAATTGTAATTTTAATTAAGTTTTTATTTTGCCAAAAAACCAGAGGCGTACACTCTAAAATTAGAAATAAAAATAAAAATATTTGATACTGTCCATACTTATTAAAGCTACTTAATTCAAATATTCGTTTTAATTTTAATAATAATATAGTCAGATAGTAGCAGTCTATTTTTACAAAAAGACTTTGAAATTAAAATTAAAATTTTTGATACTTTCTATACTTGAAGCACATGTTTTAAAGTTTCAAGAAAATTTGGGATTTGTTTTCAAAAAATTTAAAAAAACAATGTTTTTTTGCATTTTAAATGGTCCTTTCATTCTCTTAGGTATTTAACTGCTTTTCTCAGCGTAACTACCGTACCAAAGATGTTAAAGTGAATTGGGGTTATTTTTTTGTTTGCCGTCAGAAATATCGCCTAAGTTTTTTCCGGTGCTAATTTAAACTCTTTTTGTTTATCTAATTTATGACACGCATAAGTCCAGTGTTGATCATGTTTATTAGCGTTTTCTTACTTTTTGCCGTCGTGACCATTCCCATGTTGTCCGCAAAGCCAATCAATGTAGTTTCTTTGGGGATCTTGGTCTTCAGTAGGTCGTCGCCAAAGGGTTAGGTCCACTGACTTCTGTGAGATACCACTACTTACTTCAACAATTGCTATTCTGTTCTCTGTTTCTAAAATAATTATTTTTTAGATAAGAAGCTATAATAGTAGTTAGGTTGTTTTGTATCTTTCTATTCTTTAGGTCATCTACAATCATCAACTGCCTATTCAATGTTTATAATTTGTTTGAGAGCTTCTAGCTTCTTATTAAGTTGGCTGCGTAGCAATTGTTTGTAAAGCTTGCTCTTTGCTCCCAAAACACTGATTGGTCTAAAAGATTCATGATTCTCGGGCGTTGATTTGCTTTTCTTTTGCAGCAAAACAAGTCATAAATGGAGTTTAATGAGTGGTAGATTGCGTTTGGCATTTTTAAAGTTTTTTTTTCTTGTTACACAGAACCGGCGTAACTCAGCTGTTTCCTCGTTCTATCAATCTATTCTCTTACAGTGTATTTCTTTTTTGGCATTGGTTTGGTCACAGACCGTGGTTGAGAACTCTTTGGCCGAATACGACTCGGTTTCCTTTAAAGCATTCTGAAGTTTCTTCTTGTCTAGTTTCTTAATTTGCCTTGGTTTGATGCAGTGACTAGCTTTGTTAGGTTTAAAATTGAGGAGTAATCCTGCCTTTTAAACTTTTACCTTGATTTACCATGCATAGATCGTTCATGGCAATTCAGTCAGTCACAATCTGCCATCTTTTATCGGTAAAGTGCATACCCCACTGAGGCAATTTTGCAATAAAGTCACCGGAAACATTTGTACTATGTTTATTCTGTACAGGGTATCTTTCAGGTAATTAATATCATCGTTTTTAGAAGAATTGCTCCAAATTATTGAGTAGTTTAAACTGGAGTTTCTACCCATATGCCTAAAAGTTTGTTATCAACAGATTGTTTTTTTTGCATGTGTTAGAAATCTTTTGTCCAAGAAGGAGAAAGCAATATCTAATACTTTTGATCTACCTGCGAGTGATTATTATTATAAAGAGGTTGGAAGTTTTTCTTTTTTACAAACGTTAGAAGTTTCTAAGTCATAAGAGGGAATGATGAATCCACCCTTTTGATGACCAATGCTTGGAAGAGTGGCTGGGTTTTGCTAATTTACAATTACCAACCAGTAGTTTGAACTGGAGTAAAGAATTAAACAAAATACAATTAAAGTATCACTTACCATTTGAAAAATTATTCTTCATTAACATTTTCATCATCCTGTCGTTCATCAGGACTAACCACTATTGGTAATATCAGCATCCATTACAACAACAAAAGCTTTGTACAAACTTTGTATGAAAGTAATGCGCTTTTTTTATGAAAAATAGATTTATTGATTGTACTGGTAACAAACGCCTAAAATTCTTTGAAATACTTTCCCCTTACAGTAATACATTTTTGGAGACGTGTCTGGAAGGCACTTTGAAACTCTCGACAAGAATGTCTTTTAATAACCTTGTAACATGCTTATGGGTGTTTACCACGGACTCCCGCTGCTTTTCTTTTACTTTTTAATCGGGGAAACAAAAAAAAAGTAGCATGGAGCCAAGTCAAAACTGTAAGAGGGCTGGGGTACTACCAAAGTGTTGCTTTGGCTCAGAAAGTTGGTAACAATGAAGGCTGTGTGGCTGGGGGCATTGTCATGGTAGAGCTTGATTGTGTCTTTGATGTCAACCCTGAGCACCTCGAGGTAAAAGGCTAAATTGATAAATTTTTTTTTGTTACAAACTTAAAACGGACGATTCCTCGTACGTCAAAGAAGACAATGAGCATTGTTTTGATGCTTGCTCATTTGGGGCAAGCTAATAATTTTGTGTGCCACGCGCTGCTCAGCCTTTTTGATTCTGGGTCGTTCTCGAACATCCAGGATTTGTTTCCGGTTATGACAGAATTAATAACATCAAGAACTTTTAGATTTTAATCAAAATTAATTCTCGATGTTACAAAATTGAAAAACACTTTACGCGGAAACACGTCTTTCCGCTCAGATAGTTAGAGCAAATTGGCGGCCGGCTGCGTTATAAGGGCAGATTGTCAACCACATTTCTCGACTAGTTTTACCGAGCTGGGATGGATACCGCGTCACAATAAAATCATGCGCATTACTTTCATAATGGACCAGTGACAAGAGCTATAGCGTCAGCAAGATGGCTTTTGTTGGTATTTATTTAAAGGGTTTTGCTCATTATTAGTTTTTGATTGTCTTTTTAGCCTTTTTATTTTTTCCTTGGCATTTAATGTTTCTGGACTGGTGTCTCTCTTTCTTGCAGTGAAAGTTGTACGCATTGTTTTTACATTCAGTTTTGTGTCCCTTCTTATTTCGGACTGCAGTCTGCTTTGACATGGTCATTTTCCCAGCACTCGAAAACTTGACTTTGTCTATTGTTTCCAGAATTTTGGAAAATGTCCAGCTAATTCTAAATGTTTTTATTTTGATCAGTTTTGACATTTGTATGGTGACATTTTGCTTGTTTCCGTATGCAAGACAAACTGATTTTAGCTCAAAATCTTCGTTGCTTTGGAGATAGCCTAGCTTATTTTCTCTACCATTGTTACCTTGTTTAAATCTTTCACATGAACATAAGCTCGAGTATGGTCAACTTTGTCTAGTATTGTTGCAGAGCGTGGTCTTTGATACTTTTAAGAGATAAAAATACCTTCCTGTTGTTGGCCTTCTTGTATGCTCCCATTTGTCAGTAAGAGGTAGTATTTGAATTTTGGCACATAAGATATGCTTCCCTCATTGTCAGGAAAACCAAGAAAATGGGCCATTTTAGCCACTTCTCTTTCCGCTTTGCCTTGTTTTCTAATCTTGGGCACGGCCAATTTTTTTTTGTTTTGTTGCAGAGTAGGTATGGTTTTTGATAGTTTTAATAGATAAAAATACCTTTTTGCTTTTAGCTTTTTGTTGTACACTTCTATTTGTCAGTATGAGAATATGTATCTTTACACAAAACATGCTTTCTTTATTGTCAGGAAAACTGAGACAGTTTTTTTCCCACCGAACAAGTTGATTGCACTCTCAAAAATGTTACATGGAAGAACTACTGAACGGCTTTTGAACCTCAGTCTTCTCCGGTTACTAGTTGGAAATATTTAAAGATTTTTTAATCTTTAATATTTGATTTTGGTTTAGTTTTATTTCTTCAGCCATAGTTTGCGTTGAATGCTGCCGTGGTGGCTTCTACTTCCTTTTTAACTTTTGAATTAAGTTTTATAGCTATCTCCAAAGCTGTTGGTTTTTTTGGACCAGCAAATTGTCAAGTTTTTTTTTCTTGACCCACTTGTTTCAGACAGTTTTTTGGTCTGCAGTTTCTCAACAATTAGAGCTATTGCGCTGACACTTTTTTTGATTTCATTTTTTGGTTTGTACATTTTTGCAACAACTTTTTTGAGTGATGTAGCCCTTTCAATTAGCTGATGGTGCCTTTGTAGCTAACGCCGGTCTGGTGATTAGTTTAAACTTTTTTGCTACTATTCCTTTTCTGTCGAGAAAGTTTTTTGTTTCGTTGGCATTTCTTGTATCAAGCTTGATTAGCATATCCACTAAGTTTTAGTTTGCTACACTTTGACTTTGATCTGCTTTTGCTTTTTTGCACAAATGTGTTAGTTTTTGCTTCTTCTCTATTGGCTAGGTCAAAAGCCAACGTCGGGTTTCCAGAGATTTGTGGCAATCTGGGTAGTCCCTTCTTTGCAAATGCATCTTTTTCCATTTTTAATTTCATTGTCAGGTCGTTTTCATGATCAGTCTTTAGTATGCTTTCCGCAGAATCCATAGAGCAGCCTGGTTTGTGGTTTGTGGTCAAAGTGCATATTGCGCATTTTTGATGCTACCTACCTGGGGTAATTTTTTTTTCTTTTCCTGCTTTGATAAATAGTTTTTCCGCCCGTATATTGAAGCGGAAAGTGATGCTTTTCCTCCCTAGAATCTTTTGTTTCTCGCTGAGGGTTACGTTTTTAAAACACAGATGGCGCGAAGTCAATAATTTTTAAGCATTTGATCTTAAATTATAAAATAATATGAAAACAATTAAACAATCAACAAAAACCTTTTACAAGATTTGTGTTTAAATCTTTAATGTTGTGTTACAAGTTCATAAGAGCCAAAAATGTTAAACTTAAATTGACCTTTGTTAACTCTCATCAATTAATGAAATTGTGCGTTGGCGAGATTATTACCTCCTGAATTAGCATGGGCTTAAATAAGCTAATTTGAAATCATTTAGTTTTTAAATATAATTAATTAATTAATTATAAATAGAATATGTAGTTTAATATGATGAAGCGGTTTGCTTGTATATAGAAATTATATTTAATGATAAGTGAAAAGTAAATTAATAGTGGTTGTGGGTAGGACGGTGTGTGATATAAATGGGTTATAAGGTGCAGAGGTGGTGCAGCAAATTAAGAAATATATTTGTTATATTTTTGACAATAATATGACATGACAGTTAATTAATTTATGTAAAAAATGGAGTGCAAATTGCATTTCATAAGTGAAAAGATTCTCACGGTACTTTGTAGCTGACCACGGGAGAGTGCTTGTGCTGGACCTCCGAGATTTAATAAATGAGAGCAGTGTTAATTACAATACAGATTAATGTGGCTACATGTCGTGGGTTCATCGTATGTAAAAGTGTCATGAGAACTCTGTCCTGGCAACCTTCACCTATAACCTTATCATATAAACGCATCTCAAGTTTTGTTCATCTCGCACACTAAACTAAAACCGGCCGACGGTCGAACACAAGTTGTGCTTGTGCACAAGCACAAGCCAAGCAAAGTATTAACATACATTGTGCAGTCTTTAGATTAATTAATGTCGGTTGTGAAGCAGGTTTAATTATCCACCTGTTATTACTTCACACTTTTGCAGTGAATATTCAATTACGGTTGTAGTTAAAAAAAAAAGATGTAGAATGTATCGCATCGCGAGGGATTGAATCGTTGAAGTGAAGAATCTAAAAATGATTTTTCTATTAAGATTAGATTAAGAGGTGGAATTTCAGGGAGCGAGTGTTATTGAAAATTCGAACCGAATTCGAATTCGAATTGACGCGTAGCAAAGGAGCAGTTTCACCTAGATAAGGTGAGTGGGGTGTGAAGCAGGGGAACAATCAACAATGCCCTCGTGTAAATCGAATGCATTTTATATGAGAATAGAAAAGAAACGGTACGAAAGTTCAATACGAAGCATCCCGAGTAGCAGTGAGCAGGCATCACTGCATCGAAGGTCTAATGCATATCAATGGAATAGCTGTCCTGTATCAAGTGGAGCAAAGATGAAGATATCGGACAATCGAAAAGTGCTTTATTAAATCCGACCCATTGTACGATATCTAATCGCGCGAGCCTCCCCTGAGATTGGCAGCAATTTCCGGATACATGTCACTATGAGGAAATTGTGCACTACAAACACTCACTATTATGCCATTCATCAGTGTCATTCTGACACCTATTACATTACAAATTACCGCATACAAATATTCATTTGTATCTTTCATATTATCGCGATCCACCTTGCCCGCCACGCCACCCTTTACCCAAACAACTTTAATAGATTACACCAATGTTCTTTCACCAGCATTTACATACTTATCGAACCGTACCATTATTACAACCCCACCATCACATCACCTCTTTACCCTTAATATAAATGATCACAATGAACATTTTTAAACACAGGAAATTTGCACAGCTACGCTAAATAACTTTTCACCCTTTCTTCTGCAACATTTTATGTACTCATTTATTCCCGTATATTACATTACAAAAAAATCTCCTTAAATCATTCTAATTAAACTACCCCCAATTCTAGTTTAATATCCAAGCTTATTTTTCCAAGTTGCATTAATTAAGAATAAACTCATTTTATTTTGTCTCGAAACATTTGAAATAAATTAGTTTTATTTTGTGTTTATGCATAAAAGTTGCCTATATTGATATTAGTTTATTAATTTTAAGTTAAAATATCTTAGCGGATTATTTCATTGCCAATTACTTTAGGGAGGTAATTAAGTTTATATTATATACCTGGAAGCTATTTAACACCTTGGTATACAAGGATGAAAATATTATATAAATATACAATATTTTTACCTTTAAATACTACTCAGGTTCTAGATATACAAGTTTTTTATAAAGATTAATAAAATTTTGCAAATAATAATAATAAAAATAAATTTAATTTAGCTTTCAAAGATGTAGTAACAGCTTTATTATACACTTTTTTCCTTCATGTTTCTACTTTTTTGTTGTCAGTTTCATTTGATCTAATAAAAGGGATTTAAAACTTTTGAGTTAATGTATTTTGAATCATTTTCATATTTTCTGATGCTTGAATGGGTGGCACAAAAACTATTGCAGTTAGAGTGGATAATGCACATAGCTGATCTTTTACTATTTTCTGTTAAATGTATTCTTGTTTGCTTATATCTATTGTAAATGATTTCAAGACTTAGTTGTGACTAAATTCTTGAAATTATTGTAGAATTTTATTTTCTGCAGTGTTATCAGCTCAGTACTGCATGCAATTTTTAAGGATTTAAATACAAGTAAATTCATTCACGCCACGTAATGCTGGCAACTTACATTACAGGTGGACCTATAGTTTTAAGTAGATTTTAAACCACTGGAGAGATTATTAATCTACTCCGGAAAAAAGAAAAATCTTAGTCGTAAAGTGGTGGTGGGAGAACGTATAAACGTTTGAAATAGTTTTTGTTGTGAAATTCAAACCCACAATCTTTGGTGCAGCAGTCGGATGTGTAGACTGCTGCTACACGCTCCCCTCATTTATTGCATTTTTTACTAAAATATTGTATAAATCATTCTGTTTGCTTTCCTAATTTTTTGTTGCATTGTAAGTAGTCAAAAATTCTTTATTTGACAACCAAGAGTTTCAATTTTTTTTTCTGTTCTGTTCTGCAATTTGTGTCTTGATGTCTGTTACGACAGTTCTTCTGCAAATCTTTTTGTTTCTCTTTTACTCGGCATGAATTTAAGCAGAAACTAGTTTGATCAATATTTATTATCATCATGATCATCAATCATCAATATTATGTCTAGCAGTTGAAGATAAAGGCTATTTCAATTGGTGTTCTACCATTTTTAATCTACCTTAATATTGTCTGTTTAATTTGTTGGTGTTGTGGTGTTTGCTCAAGTTGGCATCCGCTTTCCGTCTCCACTCAAAAATACGTTTGATCTATCTTTTGTCTATTGTTCTTGCAAGATAACCCAATTTCACATCAAACTTAATACTCTGTCTATGAAAGTATCGGTAAGTCTGATCTAAAAATATTTTCTTCTTAAATACAGTTTGCACCTTAAGTTAGTATCTTTAGTAATTTTAAGCTTAATAAAGCGTCAAATTATTTTAGAAACAAAAAACCTCAAAACGCGCGCAGTAATGTTTCCAAACTAGGAAAAATTTTGCAAATTCTTTTTAAAAAAACATTTCTTAGACAATTAGAACGCAAAAAAAAATTGGAACCAACAAATTGCCAATAGTTTTTGACAGTAGTTGTGCAATTCTAAGGTTTCAAATGCCAGTGCACAGCATGCTCTTAACGGTTTTAATGCACAAACCCAAGGCTTTAAATGCGAATGATTGAATAACAATCTTTTAGAGCCTACTACAACTCCAACTCGAGCAATAAACCTAGCTGTTCCTCAATAACCTCAATGTCAATGTATTTTATTTTACACACCTGCAAGACCCTTTTGGTCTATGTGTGAATTATATCAAATAACTGTAAAGTGCCTCATTGACTTTAATCTTAATATTATTGTATTTTGTCTTTTAAACGTGTTACTCTGTCTATGATATCGTTTAAACCAGTTCTTTATCGTATAATTAAATTTGGTACTTTCTAAGCAAGATTCCCAGCATCTACCATTCTATGGCATTCTGAGAAAATCTAATTTCCAGCGGTTTTCTCAGTTAGTGTAAAAGTATCGGCTCAGTAAATTGTAGACCGTAAGTTTAAGGGCGCACTGGTAAGTCTGATCTAAAAATATTTTGCGGGTTCTCAAATACAGTTAGTATGTTAGGTTATCTTTAGTAATTTTGAGCTCAAAAAAACGTCAAACTATTTTAGGAACCAGAAACCTCAAACGCAACACAATATTTGAAGTGCTATAACTCTTAAACTAAAGAAAATTTTGCAAATTTTTTTTAGATAAGAACGCAAAGAAAACAATTTTGAAACTAACAAATTGCTAATACTTTTTTGCAGTAGTTGTGTAACTCCAAGGTTTTAAATGCCAGTGCACAACATGCTCTCAACGGCTGTTACGTACTAAACACGGTTTTGATGCACAAGCCCAAGGCTTTAAATGCGAATGGTTGAATAACAATTTTGTACGGCTTAGTACAACTTTCACTCAAGCAGCAAACTTAACTGTCAAGTAACTTAATTACCACAATGTCAATGTACTTTATTTTACACACACACACCTGCAAGACTCTACATATAAAGTAACCTCAAATAATTGTGAAGTGCCTCAATGACTTTAATCTCAATGTTATTGTATTTTGTCACACCCAAAATTCATTTGATCTATGCATAAATAACCTCAACTCACTCTTAAACATTCTATTTGTACGTAAATGACAATGTATATAAACTTGTTACTTTATTTATGACATTATTTACACCAGTTTTTTATTGTATGATTAGATTTGGTACTTTCAAACGAGATTTTTAGCACCAAAGATTCCATGGCTTTCTGAGAAACTTTTATTTGCTGCGGTTTTTAAGTTAGTGTAAAAGTATTGGCTTAGTAGATTCTAGATCATAAGTTCTTAAGCGCACTGGTAAGTCTAATCTAAAAATATTTTGCGGGTTCTCAAATACAGTTTGCATGTTATCTTTAGTAATTTTGAGGTCAAAAAAGTTATTTTAGGAACAAAAAACTTCAAACGCCCTAACGCAACGCAGTAATGTTAGAAGAGCTATAACTCCCAAACTACGGAATTTTTTTTTTAACTTTTCTCAGACTATTTGGATTGGAACGAAAAAAAAAACAATTTTTGAAATCAACAAATTGCTTATAATTGCAGTAGTTGTGCAACTACAAGGTTTAAAGTGCCAGTGCACAGCATGCTCTCAACGACTGTTACGTACTAAACCCAAGTCCTTAAATGCGATTGGTTGAATAACAATCTTATGTCAATGTACTTTATTTTTTGACATGACTAAATAAAAATTTGCCCTTTATTCATTGGGGTGAGTTAGAAACAGTTAATCTTATTAACCTACTACAAATGCTTCTATACGCTGTTTATCTTTCATTGCAGTTGTGCAAGTTTTACAACCGCTTAGAAGCAAAAGGCAAAATTGCTTAACCAGCAACGCAGAACACATTTTTAGATTTTTTTTGTGGTTTTTGGCACAAGAAGAATTTTATTCTAAAAAAATTAAATTTCAATTAGTCCAAAAAGAAATTTTTGAACTAAATTTGGTTTCCAAATTAGGAATCTTTAATAAAAAAGTCCGGTTAAGTAATGACAACTTTTTGCACAAGTATAAACAAATTTTCGCTTTATTGTGGGTGTTTATTACCCAAAGATTAGCTAATCAACAATTGTTGATTGACATATGTTAGAAATACTAATAAAGATGATAAAATTAATAGTTTTTTTATGGCAAAAATTTGGGCGGGCGGGTGGGACACAAATATGAACAAAATCTTACTTTATACTACTTTAGCCCACCAACCCACCCAAGTGTTTATTGTTTAAAAATTGGTTAATCAACAACTGTTGATTGACATTTGTCAAAAATATTAGCAAGGTTGCAGAAATTTGAATTTTGTTGATTACAAACAGTCGGGCGGGTGAGCAGGACTAATGTATAAACCATATTCCAATTTATAGTTAAACTATTTTGTCCTGTACACCCACCGAAGTGCTTGTAGATTGACATTTGTCACAAAAATCGGCAAGTATAAACCAAATCCCACGTCAGCAAAACAAAAACCAAACAGCCAATTGTCAGAAATCATTTTATCACAAAAGAAAGTCGTAATCTAACCTGCAATCCAAACTACTGACTGGTTATTATGCTACAGAGTGTCCCACCCACCTACCCACTTACCCAAATGTCCGTCATCAAGAGATTGTACGTTTGACTCTTCTGAGGACGTCAGAAGTCATTTTGTCACAAGAAAAAATTGTGATCTACACTGCAATCAGGAGATTGTATGTTTGACTCTTCTGCGGACATCATAAGTCATTTTGTCAGAAGAGAAGGTTGTGATCTAACCTCCTGATAAGTAGCAATCCAAACTATTGACTGGTTTATATGCTATGGAGTGTCCTACCCACCCACCTACCCAATTGTCCGTCATCAAAACGTTGTATGTTTGATCCTCCGCGGACGCCAGAGGTCATTTTGTCAGAGAAGGTCGTGATTTAACCTCTTTTAGTAACACTTGGGTAGGTGGGTGGGTTACTGCAACCTAAACTACTGACTGGTTACTATGATATGGAGTGTCTTACCTACCCACCCAAATGTCCGTCATAAAGAGATTGTATGTTTGACTTTTCTGCGGAGATCAGAAGTCATTTTGTCACAAGAGGGAGTTGTGATCTACACTGCAATCAGGAGATTGTATGTTTGACTCTTCTGCGGACATCATAAGTTATTTTGTCAGAAGAGAAGGTCGTGATCCAACTTCTTGATAAGTAGCAATTCAAACTATTGACTGGTTTATATGCTATGGAGTGTCCTACCCACCCACCTACCCAATTGTCCGTCATCAAAACGTTGTATGTTTAATCCTCCGCGGACGCCAAAGGTCATTTTGTCAGAGAAGGTCGTGATTTAACCTCTTGATAAGTAACACTTGGGTAGGTGGGTGGGTTACTGCAACCTAAACTACTAACTGGTTACTATTATATGAAGTGTCTTACCCACCCACCCAAATGTCCGTCATCAAGATCCTCCGCGGACGCCAGAGGTCATTTTGTCAGAGAAGGTCGTGATTTAACGTCTTGATAAGTAACACTTGGGTAGGTGGGTGGGTTACTGCAACCTAAACTACTAACTGGTTACTATGATATGAAGTGTCTTACCCACCCACCCAAATGTTCGTCATCAAGAGATTGTATGTTTGACTTTTCTGCGGACGTCAGAAGTCATTTTGTCACAAGAGGGAGTTGTGATCTACACTGCAATTAGGAGATTGTATGTTTGACTCTTCTGCGGACATCATAAGTCATTTTGTCAGAAAAGAAGGTCGTGTTCTAACCTTTTGATAAGTAGCAATTCAAACTATTGACTGGTTTATATGCTATGGAGTGTCCTACCCACCCACCTACCCAATTGTCCGTCATCAAAACGTTGTATGTTTGATCCTCCGCGGACGCCAGAGGTCATTTTGTCAGAGAAGGTCGTGATTTAACCTTTTGATAAGTAACACTTGGGTAGGTGGGTGTGTTACTGCAACCTAAACTACTAACTGGTTACTATGATATGAAGTGTCTTACCCACCCACCCAAATGTCCGTCATCAAGAGATTGTATGTTTGACTTCTCTGCGGACGTCAGAAGTTATTTTGTCACAAGAGGAAGTTGTGATTTACACTGCAATCAGGAGATTGTATGTTTGACTCTTCTGCGGACATCATAAGTCATTTTGTCAGAAGAGAAGGTTGTGATCTAACCTCCTGATAAGTAGCAATCTAAACTATTGACTGGTTTATATGCTATGGAGTGTCCTACCCACTCACCTACCCAAATGTCCATCATTATGAGATTGTATGTTTGATCCAGTGCGGACGTCAGAGCTCATTTTGTTACAAGAAAAGGTTGTGATTCAATCTTTTGATAACTAACAATTGGGTGGGTGGGTAGGCTATTGCAATCCAAACTACTGACTGGTTCATATGCTATGGAGTGTTCTAAGTATTGCTTTTATTATCTTTAATAAGTACTTCAATGGTTAAGATTAAGTTTTTTTCTGAAATTTTTGCAATTTTTGTAGTTTTAGTTTAAAGAAGTTTGCATTCCTTTTGACGTTTTGAAGTTTGTACAAATATTCCAAAGTTTTTAAAAAGAATTTTAATTGTTTATATTCCTTTTCTGCAAACTTTTTTTAAAAGAAAACAGAAAGAAAATCTTTTTAAAGTTTCTAGTTTCTAGTTGATTTTGTTGTACTTTTCAATGTTAAGTTTTTGGAATCTTCCTAAAGTTTCTGCAATCTTTCTAAAAATTTTGGATTTTTTTAAGTAAATTCAGTTTTTGCAATCTTCTTTTAATGATTTTTTAGGTATAGATTCCAGTTTTTCTAAAAATTTTGATTTTTCTAAAGTTATTGATTTTTTTCTGAAGTTTTTGCAATCGTCTGGTAATTTTGGATATTTTTGATGTTTCTAGATTCTTAATGAATACTCGTTTTTTATGTTTCTGGATTGTTTTTAAAGTTTTATTGCATAGTTTAGCTCAACTTTAGTAATTTTTCTGGAAATGTTTATTGAATTGGTGGAAAATTGTTCATCTTCATTCTTTTACTTTGGTAAGGTACTTTTGTCTAAAACTTCACTAATATTTTTCATTTGAGTAGAGTTTTGGCAAAAAAAATTTAAGAAAAAAAGAAATGCTTCTAATTATCTCAAAAAATAGACGCGAATTGGCTCTAAAATTAGAATAATTACAGATTAAATTAAATTGAGGAGCCTTAGTAAACGATATCTTAGTAGCTTCATCATTGGTTTTGTAGTTTCTAAACATAATCTGCACACGTACTTGCACTGTGTCTAACTAGCAATTACAAAAACTAGTCAAACTGGAGAACTTTTTTTTAAATTAAAATTGTGCTTGTTGGTTGTTGCACGTAAATTGTTAATTCTACTTTCTGTTAATTGTTCTGTAAAATATGTCTATTTAAATTTTTAGTAATTTTATTATTTTATACTAAAATTTGCATACTGTTTGCTGCTATATTATTGTTTGCTTAGCTTTTATAATGAATAATAATAAAAATAGTTATATAAATAATTTATGTTGTATTCGTTAAAATAACAATAATAATGTGTATCTATTAAATGATATTTAAAGAAAGTTTGGAGTATATTTGTAATTGGCCATTAGAGCTTATCTGTTGCGTGCTCATCCGTCACAGCTATCGCAGCATCCAACACTCGCTTTTAGCGCCTGTGAATTCCCCACATAGATTGAGTTATTTATTAACCAACATCCTTAAGTGCTCTGCTACTCTAATTACGCAGATTTGTTACTAATGGAACAAATATTAATAAATCATTTAGCGGTAATCACCAACTAAGAAGATGCGAAAAAGAAATCATTAATGCACGTTAAACGTTTACTTGCGTGTTTAGAATACAATAAAAAAACAGTCAAATTTTTTTCACTCTGGTTCACATAGAAATATGATATACTAAAGCAGTAAAATAGATTCATATTTCAGTCGTAAAATATTTTAGAGTAGGTTTGTTTACGTATTGCAAATTGATTTTTAATCATTTAACAGCGCCACCAATTAAAGAAATATTTTTACTACCTTCCTTTAATTGTTATTAAGTTGTTTTTACTTTGACGCTTGTTAAAAATTCTAAATTATATTCATCAGTGTTATAGACTGAAATTTGAGTCTACTTTAAAGCGTTTTGTTTCAACAGTAAAAAATAATTAAAATTTTTTAATTTGTTTTTTATTTTTTGGAGGCTTAAAGTTCTGAATTGAATTTTTATTCTAAAATTTAAATTTGCAATTATATGTTTGTTAATTAAGAAAATTTTAATTGATTTTAATGTGTGTGTTAGTTTTAATTAATTCTGAAGGGTCTGAGTTTATGAGAGGATAGATTTTTTTGTTTAGTGAATGGATGAGATAAAATAATAATTAAGTTAATTAATGAATGAAAAGTGTCGTATAGGTAGCCTAAAGTTAAAAAAAATAATACAAATGCAAAGGTGAACTGAAGCGCCAAAAAGAATGTTCTGTAGTGACAAATGGTAAGAAAACATGGGGCCGGGCGCCAGGGGGTGTCTGGTCCGGTCCTGAAGGTAGAAAGCCACCTCTACTTGTGCCGCTAACTCGCCGCTTTGTCCACCGAAACACAAGATTTCAATTAAAACGACACGTTTAGTAATGAGGTTACAGATTTATAGGCACTGCTGATTATTATGCCAACACGCCGACACGTAACAATTCTATACACCATTTCTGTTTATATAGTATACCTCCTCATCAAAATGTTAACTCTCTTAATTGATCTAAAATAAAACCTCTCGTCACGCGAATCCAACACTTCAATCTATAAACTAATCCGGATTACTCACGCCATCTAAACACGTCTTTATTATACACATATAAACATACGTTTCGTTTTATCACCCTATTATATAACACATTTTTTTATTTAACTATCTGGACATAACCAACCAACCACACAGTCAACAACATTTCTTATCTTGGAATAATTTACACAATTTACATATAATATCATAACAACAATAATAAAGAATTCACTTAAACTGCATAACTTACAGTCTACTTCAAGCCAGAATCACAATCGTTGTATAAAAACTAATGTTGATTGAAATCTAAAATCAATCTTAGTTTAAGCTAAAATCTAGTTTTTGAATTTGAAGTTTTTTAATAGAAGCTACCCGCCCACTACTCAAACATAGTGCTCACCCACTTACTCAAGCGTTTGTCAAACTAAAGATTTACTGTTACAATCTTCTCTAGTGATTTGTTGACAACTGACACTTATTGTATAAAATAGTTTCAGGAACACTTCTTATAGTGCCATACTTGCTATAAGCGTCGGCACCCCTCTAGTATGTTTGTGGTGTGCGATAATAGTTCTACACAAACATACGGGACCTACAGTTTAACGTGGAATCCGAACCACACCACTAGAGTGGTTTACTAAGCAAATACTTTGCTTGCAAAGGAGACGACCGCATCGAAATATATTCGACAAATTAGATATTGCCGCTACGGTCGCTAGGAATACAAGATGTGGAAACAAGTTTTCTTTGATAAGTAACAATTGAGCGAGCGGGTGTAACACAATATTATAAGCTACCTACCTACAACTCAAACATAATGCTCCCCTTCCCCACTTAAGCGTTTGTTATCTAAAGATTTATTACTACAACCTTTTCTGGTGTTTTGTCAAAAAATGCACAAAATAGTTTCAGAAACACACTAGGTGGAAGCAATATAGTTTTTTTATAAACATTTGGGCGGATGAGTTCTCTGGTGTCTTGTTGACAAGTGACACTCATTCAGGAATACAAGAGGTGGAAGCAACTAAGTTTTTCTTGATGACTAACACTTGGGCGGGCGGGTGGGACACAATATTAAAACCTACTCGCCCACAACTCAAACGTAATGTTTGCTCACACACCGAAGCGTTTGTTATTTAAAGATTGTTACAACCTTTGCTGGTACCATGTTGACAAAGGACACTCATTCTGTTGTGTGCCCGCCCTCCCGCTCTAGTGCTTGTGTCAAGAAACTGAAACTTTAAAAGTTTTTATGTCTAAAGAGATGATGGCGATATTTAGTTTTTTGATGACAAACATTTGGACGGATGGGTGAACACTATAGTTTATGATAACTAAACAGAAGTTTGTACTGGACTACTTGCCCACTTGCCTCAATGTTTGTTATCAATAAGTTGGAAGTTTTCTCTCTCTACAAGTCTCTATGTTCAAGGAAAATGTAGTGACTTCAATTTTTTGATAAGCAACTTTAGCTCAAAATTTTGTTGTTAGAAAATTGGAAGTTTTTCCTTTTTGCGAGCGTTAGAAGTTTTATATGTCCAAAGAAAAAATGGTGATATCCAATCTTTTGATAATATATCCGATGTTGGGTAGTTGAGTTTTTCAATTTGTGATTACCAACTAGTAGTTTGTACTGTACCAGTGCCCAAGTGTTTTTTAAATTTTTATGTCCAAGAAGGCGACGGCGATTTCCAATCTCTTAATAACGAACACTTAGCGGGTGGTTGGGCACTCTAGATTATGATAACTAGCCAGTAATTTGTATTGGAGTGCCCGCTCATCCGCTCGAGTATTTGTTATCAAGAAATTGGAAGTTTTTTATTTCTGTAACCGTTAGAAACACTTGGGTGGGTAGACGCAAACTCCAGTTTAAATTACCAACCCGTAATCATAAGCTGGGGTTCCCACCCACCTACCCAAGTGTTTTGTTATCAAAAGATCTGTTCTTGTGCAACATCTGTCCCTTATTCAGTTTTTCAACATTTAAGCGGGTAGTTGAGATTTTTATTAGTGATTACCAATCAGTACTTTGTACTGGAGTATTCCACCACCCGCTCGAGTGTTTGTTATCAAGAAGTTTATTCCCTCATTAAGCGTTAGAAATCTATGCGGATATCTAGTTTCTTGATAAGTAACATTTGGGTGGGTGGTTGAGCTATTGAAATTGTGCTTACCAACCAGTGCCCGACCAGTTGACCGAGTGTTTGTTGTCAAGAAATAGGAAATTTTTCCTATCTGCAAACATTACAAGCTTTTATGTTCAAGAAGGCGACGGTGATTTCCAATCTCTTAGCGAGTGGTTGAGCACTCTAGATTATGATAACCAGCGAGCAATTTGTACTGAAGTGCCCACCCATCTGTCCGAGTATTTCTTATCAAGAAATTGGAAGTTTCACTTCTCTGCACCCGTTAGAAACACTTGGGTGGGTAAGCAGGAACTCCAGTTTAAACTACCATCTGTAATTAGAAATTGAAGTTTCCGCCCACCCACCCAAGTGTTTCGTTATCAAAAGATTAAATGTTAACATCTCTTACTTATACAATATTTTGATAACGAGCGCTTGGGTGGGTGGGCGGGAACCCGAGTCTAAACTACCAACCCGTAATTAAAAGTTGGGGTTCCTGCTCAACTACCCAAGTGTTTTGTTACCTAAAAGTTTAATATCAACATCTCTTCCTTATCCAGTTTTTTGATAACAATCGCTTGGGTGGATGGGCAGGAACATTAGTTGAGCCCGTAATCATAAACGTGGATTCTCGTCCACCCACTTAAGTGTTTGTTAACAAACGCTTGGGTGGGTGGGTGGTTGTGCGGGAACCTCAGTTTAAACTACCAACCCATAATTATAAGCTGGAATTTCCGCTCATCTAGTCAAGTGTTTTGTTATCAAAAGATTGATTATCAACATCTCTCTCTTATCCAATTCTTTGATAACAAACGTTTGGGTAGGTGGGCAAAAACATCAGTTAAGTCTACTTGCTTGAACCTTAGTTCAAACTCTTTGCTTGTAATTATAAACTGGGGTTTCTACTCACCCACCCAAGCGTTTGTTATCAAAAAATTGGATAAAAAAAGAGGTCAGTTTTTCATCTATTAATAACAAATATTTGGGTGGGTAAACGGGAACCATAGCACAAACTATCGACCCGTAATCATAAACTGATGTTCCCGCCCACCCACCCAAGCGTTTGTTATTAAAGAATTGCATATGGAAGAGATGTTGATGTTCAATCTTTTGATAGCAAAGGCTTTGGTGAGTGGGCGATAACCCCACTTTAAATTACGGATCAGTAATCATAAGCTGTAGTTTTTGCTCATCTACCCAAGTGTTAACAAAAGATTGAATATTGACATTTCTTCCTTATCCAGTTTTTTGATAACAAACGCTGGGGTTTAAACAACTTGCTCGTAATCATAAACCAGAGTTTCTTCCACCCACACAAATGTTTGTTTTAATGGATTGGCTAAGTGAAAATTGTCAATATCAGTTTTTTTAATAACAAACACTTGGATGATTGGGCGGAAACCCCAATTTAAACAATTAACCCTTAATCATAAACTAGAGTTTGCGCTCACCTATCCAAAAATTTTGTTGTCAAAAGATTAAGTATCAACATCTATTTTTTATCCAATTCTTTGATAACAAACGCTTGAGTGGGTGGGCAAAAACCCCAGTTAAAACTACTTGTCTGTAATCATAAACTGAGGTTCCCGCTTACCCACCTAAGTGTTCCTTGTCAAAGCAATGAACAAGGAAAAGAGGTTAAATTCAATCTTTCGATAACAAACTTTTGGGTCGGTGGGCGGAAACCCCAGTTCAAACTACTTTCTTGTAATTATAAACTGAAGTTCCTGCCCATCCACTCAAGCATTTGTTATAAAAAAAATGGAAATAAAAAAGAAGTTAAAGTTCCATCTTTTAATAACAAACATTTGGGTGAGTGGGCGGAAACCCCAGTTTAAACTACCGACCCGTAATTGTAAACTAGAGTTTGCGCCCAACCATCCAAGTGTTTCGTTATTAAAAGATTAAATATTAACATCTTTTTTTTTATCTAATTCTTTGATAACAAACGATTGGGTGGGTGGGCGGGAACCCCAGTTGAAACTACTTGCTTGTAATTATAAACTGTGGTTCCCGCTCACCTACCTAAGTGTTTGTTATTAAAAGATTGGATAAGGAACAGAAGCTGAATTCAATCTTTGGATAACAAACTTTTGAGTGAGTGGGCGTTAACCCCAGTTCAAACTATTTTCTTGTAATTATAAACTGGAGTTCCTGCCTCCCCACTCAAGCATTTGTTATCAAAGAATTGGAAAAAATAATGAAGTTAATGTTCCATCTTTTAATAACAAACATTTGGGTGGGTGGGCGGAAACCCCAGTTTAAACTACCGACCCGTAATCGTAAACTAGATTGCGCCAACCTATCTAAGTGTATCGTTATTAAAAGATTAAATATTAAAAAAAAATTTAATCCAATTCTTTGATAACAAACGATTGGGTGGGTGGGCGGGAACTCTAGTTGAAACTACTTTCTTGTAATTATAAACTGGGGTTTCCGCTTACCCACTTAAGTGTTTGTTATTAAAGAATTGGATAAGGAACAGAAGCTGAATTCAATCTTTTGAAAACAAACTTTTGGGTGGGTGGGCGGTAACCCCAGTTTAAACTACTTTTTTGTAATTATAATGACTAATGACCCGTAATCGTAAACTAGAGTTTGCGCCCACCCACCCAAGTGTTTTGTCAAAAGATTAAATATTAACACCTTTTCTTTGTCCAATTTTTTGATAACAAACGATTGGGTGGGTGGGCGGAAACCCCAGTTGAAATTACTTGTTTGTAATCATAAAGTGGGGTTTCCACTCACCCACCCAAGTGTTTGTTATTAAAGGATTGGGTAAGGAAGAGAGGCTGAATTTAATCTTTTGATAACAATTTATTGGGTGGGTGGACGGGAACCCTAGTTCAAACTAATTTTTTGTAATTATAAACTGGAGCTCCCGCCCACCCACTCAAGAGTTTGTTATTAAAGAATTGGAAAAGAAAAAGACAAACAAACATTTGGGTGGGTGGGCGGAATCCCAAGTACAAACTATTGGCCAGTAATTATAAACTAGTGTTCCCGCCCGCCTACCCAAGCGTTTGTTATCAAAGGATTGCATATGGAAGAGATGTTAATATTCAATTATTTAATAACAAAAGCTTTGGTGGATAAGCAAACCCCAGTTTAAACTACTGGAGTTTTTAAATTAAATAAAGTTTTAAATAACGATACAAATGATTGTGGCTTTACCTAGTGCTATTTATTATTAAATGTCAACATTATAAATAATTAATAAAAAATAAGATTTTGTAGAGAAGGCAAAAATGCCTTTATTTGCAATATTTGGAACGCCACTGCTCAAAAAGAAACTACCGATTAGTACCTTTAAAAAAAAAACTATAAAGTTTTTGCCTCAAATGACGGTTGTGCTTGTAAAATTGCATTTTTCAAAAAAGTTTTAACTTTAATTGAAAAAATTTTGGTGACGCCACTGTACAAAAAAATTGGTATTCAGAAATAAGAAGAAGCTTGTCAAATGAATTTTTCTGATTGTACCCCACTTTCCTGCGGTTTAAATTACTGAAGTTATAGCAAATCTACGTTAAAAATTGGTTTTTAAAAAATGGCGGAGTTTATGAAATAATTATGTAAAAGGTAAAAAGTAAGGAGAATATAGGAAACAACTCAAAATGATTTTTTTTTTAAATAACGCCGGGAGATTTTTTTGAAAATATTGTTCAATAGAAAAAAACTACTTGCTACGCCTATGCTTTGCAGGGACGTAGACAAAAATATTTTTCAGAAAAAATTAGAAAAGTACATAATTTTTTTGTCTCGATTTGATATTTTCAAAAACAAAAAAATTATTGTCGTTTTAAACTTTTAAAATGTTAAAAAAAATCTGCGGATGGTTGTATTTCTAAAACGGGCACGAGGAGCTCCCTCATTAAAATATATAAAATTGTAGGTAATTAGTATAACCGATCTATCTCTTAAAATACATTTAAAAAGATTACTAATTAGTGTGAAGTGTGTTTAAAAATTTCTTTATTAGTTAGAATTAGTTAAACTATTGCAAACAAACTTACTACTACACTAGTTTTAATAAATGATAAACAGAAAATTATTAAAAAAATTAAACTCGGTTTGCTGATGGTCTAATGATGACGATATCATTCAGTTAATGCAAGTCAATAGTTGAGATAATTTTGTTCTAAATATGGCTTTAGTGAACATGGTAAAGAATGCAATAATAAAACCCCGAACATTATATAGTTAAGTTTGTAGTAATATATTATGCGGCAGTAATTTATCAGAACATATTGTTTTAATAAATGGTTTTTTTTGCTATGCAAATGTTGTGGAGAAGTAAGAAATGATAGATTTAAATGAGGGCATAAGCGAATAAAAATTGAATGAAGTAATTTATGGGGATATATTTTTATAGAAGGAAAAGCAATAACTGTAAAGAGCGCGCGACAATATCGCCTGAATTTATTTACTGTTTTTTCCCTCATTTGTAACTAAACGTCATTTTTTATTATAAAGCACCTCCTTTACATGCTCATTCTAAAGGTCTGTTGCTCATGAATGGAAAGCCCCCCTCGGCCACTTTTTAACTGAAAGCTTTTCTATAGATGGTTCCGTTCCAATCATTTGCCCTAATGTTCAGATTTAACTAAGAAATATTTTATAAAATATATAAGGAAACGTATGCGCGATCGGATAAAAAAAAGTAAATTATCGAAAGCATTTTACATTGAGCTTTAAGGTACTTTGTGATGAATAGGCTCGAAATAAATTTAAATCGCAGAATACAATTGAATTGGAATGCCATAGCCATAGCCGAAAAAAGAAAAACATTTCATTGTTTCCTTTTGAGAATATGTGTTTTAATAACGTCAAAACAAAGCAATTTCAGACTGGATCCTTTCGATATTCTTTGTTTCGTTTTGTTTTGTTTTTAATATGTAGTCGAGCAAGCCTCTTATTACAGACACCTTTAATTGAAGGAGGAAACAATTCCCATTCATAGCAATAACAGAGTCGGCCAAAGAAGATATTTTTATTTGCCCGGTTTGTACTATAAAAGTACGCGAAACTCCATTCAGGAAACTAATTGCTTGTATTCATTTACAATTTCAGCAATAACAATTGTATATATAAACCTACTATATAAACTTTATTGCAATTTTATACTCTAGGTAAGCGGATTTATATAAAAAAAAGGGTATTGGAACGGCACCTCTCTTGGGGATTGGTCAGTGGCGGCCTCAATGGGATAAAATAGTTGCAAACTGTATTATATATAAAAACACGACTGATAGAATTACAGAATTAAAAATTTAAACTATTCGATTTTAATTAATTGTACCTTACTGATGTACTAACATGCCTCTGCGTCCAGTTTTTTTTAACAAACATAAGGTGTTTGCATTGTACATAATTAAAATTTATTAGTGGCTCGGGAAGAATAATAAATATTATATGATAAAATCACTTACAATAATTGTAATTAGAAAGCGAGTTTCATGCACTATTACCACCTACTGCGGTACATTACATACCTATAAAGTACATTAATTTGATTTGGTAGTTTTTTCTTGCTTCCAAACATATTGTAGTTCTGGTCTGAATCAAATTAAACCGGAAAAATGTGTGTGCTTCAATCGGTGGCTGGCAACCAATTTTATAGTATATTTGTTTGTGCAATAAAGTTTTTTTGGGCGATTTATGGTGAATTTTTTGTGGCAAATTCATGCAATAAAAGAACTTTTTATAAAAAATCAGTTTTCTGTTCAATTTTATACAATAAAAGATGTGTTTTCGCAATATATTGTGCTAATAATTGTTTCAAAGTTATGCTAGTTTTTTGTGTTATTGTTATGGGAATGTTTTGTTTTTTATATTAATTTTAATTTGCTATCTATGTTGTGATTTATAAGTGCACACTTTTTTTTCCAATTAAAAAAAAAAATTTAATTTATTCAATATTATTTGTATTAAATGGAGTTTTTGTAAATAAATAAATTGAATAAATGGCTTTCCTTCTTTTATTTGTTTTTTAATTTTATATATTAGACTAATGTCCTGAATAAATAAATATCATAATTTCTTACACAAAACTGATTTGTGTTATAAAATGTATTATAAATTGCAAGTTAAGACACAAAACTTATTTATTTTATTGAATTACAAACCCATTTATTGCATAACAATCGCAAAAAATAGTTTATTTAATAAAGTGTATCATAAATTGCACAAAAGTTCTTTTATTGTATAAAATTAGCACATAAAACTTATATCTCATCAAATTCAATTGAAATCAAAGCTTTTTTATTTTAAAGAATTATCACAAAAAAATTTTTATTTTTATTTAGGAAACAACAAACAAAAAATGAAAATAAAAACATTTTATTGCACAAAATTAACACAAAAACTATGTAACTCAGAAATTTTATTATAAGTTGCACAGAAAACTTTTTTATTACATAATGTACACACAAAAACCTTGTTTGTTGCAAAAAATTTATTATAATTAGCACAAAAAGCTTTTTTATTGCATAAAATAAGCAAAAAAATAATTTAACTTAAGAAAATGATTATAAATTGCACAAAACTTTTTTATTACATAAAATTTGTATACAACACTAATTTACTTTATTAAATTTATTTTAAATTGGGCAGAGAAAACATTTATTGCATAAAATTATCATAAAAAAAATTGTTTACCTTAAAAAATTATCATTAAACAAAACAACTTTTTATTGCATAAAATGAGCACTAGTTTATCATAAATTGCATAAAATTGAAACAAAAAACTTATAATAAAACTAACAGAAAACCATTTTATTAGTAGCAAGAATTAATTCTCATAAAATGTATCACTAATTGCAAACCTTTTTATTGAAATAACATAAACACATAAAACTAATTTATAACTCAAATTTTTTATTATAATTTGCGCAGAATATCTTTTTATTGTATAGAATGAGCACAAAAAACTAATTATTTGCGTATACATCATAAATAGTGCTGAAAACTTTTTTATTGCATGAGCATAGAACAAAAAATTGATTATAAAATTCATTAAAAAGCAAGCAAAAAGCCCATTTATTGCATAAAATTAGGAAAAAATTTATCATAAATTGTACAAAAAACTTATTTATTGCATTAGTACAATAAGCTGAAATATTTCAAGATACTTACTATAAATTACACAAAATATTTTTCTATTTTTATAAAATTAGCACAAACATCTGATTAATATCATGGAATTCATTATAAATTGCGCACAAAACTTATTTATTGCATAGAATTAGTACAGAAAGCTAATTTATTTTAAGAATTTGCACAAAACGTTTTTCAATTGCATAAAATTAAAACAAAAAACTGATTTATCTCATGGAATTGATTATAAGAAACCTATGTATAATATATATTATAAACACTGATTTCTTAATGAATTCATTGTAAATCGCGCAGAAAACCAATTTATTGCATAAAATTAGTAAACTAATCACATGAAAATTTATCATAATTTGCGCAAAAAATAAAATTTTCATAAAAAACACAAAAAACTAAAATTAATTATAAAATGCACAAAAACCTATTTATTGCACACAAAAAATAAGTTTCTTATTAAATATTTATAAATCGCGCATAAAAATAGCACTAAAAACTGATTTATCCTATAGAATTTAGCACAAAAAAAAATTTGAACAAAAAATGATCATAAATTGGACACACATTTACAGACTGATTTAACCCAACAAATTGATCATAAATTGTGCAAAAAAGTAGAATGAGAAGTAAAAAATCTATTTATAGCAGAAAAATGTATTATAAATTGCAAAACAAACTTATTTATTGCATAAAATTAACACAAAAAGCTAATATATTTCCATAAAATTATAATAAATTGCACAAAACTCATTTATTCAATAAAATTGGCACAAAAAATTAGTTTATCTTATAAAATTCATTATAAATTAAACAATACAACTTTTTATTACATAAAATTAGCAGTAGTTTAACTAAATTTATCATAAATTGCATAAAAAACGTTTTATTGCATAAAATTGGAACAAAAAAACTAATTTATTTCATAATATTTATTATAAATTGCACAAAAACCCTATTTATTGGATAAAAAACAGCACAAAAAATAATTTATTAAAAAAAAACGTACATCACGGAAAAATCAAATTTATTGCAAAAAAATTGCATGAAATTTGTTATAAATTTTACAAAAAAATTTTATTGATAAATTAGCTCAAAAAATTATTATAAATTGTGCAAAATCCCCAACTATTGCACAAAAAATTGAATGAATTTAAGAGTTTTATTATAATTGCTCAAAAATTATTTGTTTTGCACAAAACATTTTTTTATTAAATAAAATTAACACAAAAAATTGATTCATCTCATAAAATTTAGGTGCGCAAAAAACTTATTTTTATTGCATAAATTTAGCATAATAGCATTTATTGCATGAAATAGCACAAAAAACTAATTTATCTCATAAAATTTATTATAAAGCAAACAGAAAGCCCATTTATTTTATTGCATAAAATTAGCTGAAAATACTAATTTATTTAAAAAAAATTATTATAAGTTGCTCACATTTTTTTTTATTGCATGAGCATAGAACAAATATTGATTTATCTCATAAAATTTATTATAAATTGCACAAAAACCGCATTTATTGAATAAAAACAGCACAAAAAACTGATTTTATAAAAAGCATTGTAAATTATTCAGAAATCTAATTTAAAAAAATGCATTTAGAACTAGCTTATCTTATGAAATTTATTATAAATTTCTCCAAAAAATTGTTTATTGATTAAATTAGCTCAAAAATCATTATAAATTGCGCAAAATCTCCAATTATTGCACAAAAAATTAATTGAATTTAAGAAATTTATTATAAATTGCCCAAAAATTATTTTTACTACATAAATTTTGCACAACTAATGTTTATTACATAAAAGTAACATAAAAACTGAATTATCTCATAAAATTGATCATAAAATGCGCAAAAAACTTATTTTTATTGCATAAATTTAGCATAATTGCATAAAAATAGCACAAAAAACTGATTTATTTCATTTTATTATAAAGCAAAAAACAAAATATAATTGATTAAATAAAAATTTATTATAAATTACACACACAAAAAATTTATAACATAAAATGAGCATAAAAAAACTTATTTATTGCATAAAAAGCTCATTTATTTCAAAAAATTGCACAATACATTTTTTTATTGCATAAAATTAAACAAAAAACTGATTTATTTTATAAAATTGATCATAAATTGCGACAAAAAATTATAATAATGCAATAACATTTTGAGCATACTTTTTTATTAAATTGCACATAAAAACTATTTTTTGCTTAAAAATAGCACAAATACTGATCTGTCTCATAAAATTCATTATAAAGCAAGCAGAAAATTTATTTATTGCATGAAATTAGGACAGAATAAAATTGATTAAACAAAAATTTATCATAAATTGCCCAAAAAACACTTTATTGCTTAAAATTAGCACAAAAAGCTAAACTATTTTAAGAAACTTGTATGCATAAAATATCTTTGTATTACATAAAATTAGCAGCAAAATTTGATTTATACCATGGAATTCATTATAAATTGCACAAAAAATCATTTATTGCATAGAATTAGAACAAAAAGCTAAAAGCTCATTTATTTCAATAAGTTGCACTAACATTTTTTATTGCATAAAATTGAATAAAAAACTGATTCAAAAATAGCACAAAAACTGATTTGTTTCATAAAATTCATTATAAAGCAAGCAGAAAACCTATTTATTGCATGAAATTAGAACAAAATAAAATTGATTAAACAAAAATTTATCATAAATTGCACAAAAAACACTTTATTACTTAAAATTGGCACAAAAAGCTAAAATATTTTAAAAAACTTGTATGAACAAAATATTTTTGTATTATACAAAATTGGCAGCAAAATTTTATTTATACCATGGAATTCATTATAAATTCCACAAAAAAATCATTTATTGCATAGAATCAGCACAAAAAGCTCATTTAGTTCAATAAATTGCACAAAACATTTTTCTATTGCATAAAATTAAACAAAAAACTGATTTATTTCACAAAATTGATCATAAAATGCGCAAAAAACTTAAAATATGCAATAATGCAATAACGTTGCATAAATGTAGCTTATTTTTTTATCACATTTTTTTAATTTATTGCACAAAAAAAAACATTTATTGCATGAAAATAGCACAAAAAACTGATTTATCTCAAGAAATTTATTATAAAGCAAACAGAAAGTCCATTTATTGCATAAAATTAGGTCAAAATGAAATTGAATAAACAAAAATTTATCATAAATTGTACAAAAAACTTTTTTATCTAAAAACTTAATTTTTTGCATATAATTAGCACAAAAAGCTAACATATTTTAAAAAATTCTAAAAAATTGCACAAAAAATATCTTTTTATTACGTAAAATTAGCACAAAATTTGATTTATATCATGGAATTTGTTATAAATTGCACAGAAAACTTGCATACAATTAGCACAAAAAGCTAATTTATTTCAAGAAATTGCACAAAACATATTTTTATTACATAAAATTAAGTAAAAACTGATTTATCTCATATATCATATAATGCGCAAAAAACTTATAATATGCAATAACATTGCATAAATTTAGCATATTTTTTATTAAATTGCACAGAAAACCCATTTATTGCATGAAAATAGCACAAAAAACTGATTTATCTTATAAAATTCATTATAAAGCAAGCAGAAAGCCTATTTATTGCATAAAATTACAACAAAATAAAATTGATTAAACAAAAGTTTATTATAAATTGTACAAAAAAAAAATTAATTACATAAAATGAGCAGAAAAACTTATTTATTGCATAAAATTAGCACAAAAAACTAAATTGTTTTAAGAAACTTACAATAAATTGCACAAAATAATTTTTTATCATTATAAATTGCGCAGAAAACTCATTTATTCATAAAATTAGCACAAAAACTAATTTATTTCAAGAAACTGCACAAAATATTTTTTTATTGCATAAAATTAAAACTTAAAACTAATTTATCTCATAGAATTTATCATAAGAACACTGATTTCTTATTAAATTCATTATGAATCGCGCAGAAGTTTTATTTATTGCATAAAATTAGCATACTAGTTACATGAAATTTGTTATAATTTGCACAAAAACCCTATTTATTGATGAAATTAGCACAAAAAACTGATTTATCCAATATAATTTTTATTGCAGAAATTTTGCACAAATTAACACAAAAACTGATTTTTTTTATAAAATTAATCATCAAATGCACAAAAAACCTATTTGTTGCATAAATTTTGAACAAAAAATAGTATCTTATTACATATTTTTAAGTTTGCATAAAAATAGCACTAAAAACTGATTTATTTCACAAAATTTATGATAACGCAAGCAGAAATTTGAACAAAAAATTATCATAAATTGGAAACACATTCACAAACTGATTTAACCAAAGAAATTTATTATAAATTGTACAAATAAATTGAATGAGAAGTAAAAAAACTTATTTATAGCAGACAAATTTATTATAAATTGCAAAACAAACCCATTTATCCCATAAATTTAGCACAAAAAGTTAAGATATTTCCATAAATTTATAATAAATTGCACAAAACTCATTTATTGCATAAAATTGGCACAAAAAATTGATTTATATTATAAAATTTATTATAAAGCAAGCTAAATGCCTTCATTGCATAAAATTATAACAAAATAAAATTGATTAAACAAAAATTCATCATCAGTTGCACAAAATACATTTTATTCCATAAAATGAGCATATAAGCATTTTATTGCACAAAATTAGCACAAAAAATGAAACCCAAAAATTTTTTTATAAATTGCACAAAATATCTTTTTTATTACATAAAATTAAGCCCAAAATGTATTTTATATTGTGGAATTTATTATAAATTGCGCAGAAAAGTCATTTTATTGAATAAAATTAGCACAAAAAGCTTATTTACTTCAAGAAATTGCACAATTTTTTTTTATTGCATAAAACTTAACAAAAAACTAATTTATCTCATAAAATTGATCATAAAATGCGCAAAAACTTATAGTATGCAATAATGCATTAACATTGCATAAATTTAGCAATTTTTTTATTAATTTTTTTATAAATTGCACAGAAAACTCATTTATTGCATAAAATAGCATAAAAAACTTATCTTATAAAATTTATTATAAAGCAAGCAGAAAGCTCATTTATTGCATGAAATTAGAACAAAATAAAATTGAATAAACAAAAATTCATCATAAAAACTTATTTTTTGCATAAAATTAGCACATATTTTAAGAAACTTCTAATAAATTGCACAAAATATCTTTTTATTACGTAAAATTAGCACCAACATTTGATTTATATCATAAAATTTGTTATAAATTGCACAAAAAACTAATTTGTTTCAAGAAATTGCACAAAACATTTTTTATTACATAAAATTAAGTAAAAAACTGATTTATCTCATACATCATATAATGCGCAAAAAAATTTAGCATATTTTTTTGTATTTTTTTATAAATTGCACAGAAAAACCATTTATTGCATAAAATAGCACAGAAAATTGATTTATCTTATAAAATTTATTATAAAGCAAGCAGATAGTTCATTTATTGCATAAAATTAGATCAAAATAAAATTGAATAAACAAAAATTCATCATAAATTGTACAACAAACTTTTTTATCACATAACATGAGCATAAAAACTCATTCATTACATAAAATTAGCACAAAAAGCTAAATTATTTCAAGAAACTTATAATAAATTGCATTTTTTTATTGCATAAAAATAGCAGCAAAATCTGATTTATATCATAAAATTTATTATAAATTGCTCAGAAATTTTATTTATTGCATAAAGTAAGCACATAAAGTTTATTTATTTCAAGAAATTGCACTTTTTATTGCATAAAATTAAACAAAAAACTGATTTATCTCATAAAATTGATTATAAAATGCTTATAGTAACTTATAATAAGCAATAGTGCAATAATATTGCACAAATTTAGCATATTTTTTTTATTAAATTGCACAGAAAAGCAATTTATTGCATAAAAATAACACAAAAAACTGATTTATAACATGAAATTCATCATAAAGCAAGCATAAATTAGAACAAAAAAAATTTGAACAAAAAATCATAAATTGAACACACATTTACAAACTAATTTTACTAAAGAAATTTATCATAAATTGTGCAAAATATAGAATGAGAAGTAAAAAACTTATTTATAGAAATAAAAAATGATTATAAATTGCGCAACAAACCCATTTATTGCATAAAATTAGCACAAAAAGCCAAATTATTTCAAAAAACTTATCATAAATTGCACAAAATATCTTTTTTTAAGTAAAATTAGCACAAAAATTTGATTTATATTATAGAATTCATTATAAATTGCACAAATTAGCACAAAAAGCTAATTTATTTCAAGAAATTGATCAAAAATTGCACAAAACATCTTTCTATTCCAAAAAATTAGAACAGAAAACGGAATTGTTTTATGGAATTTATCATAAGAAGTCTATGTATTGCATATTATTAGCACTAAAAACTAATTTCTTAATAAATTTATTATAATTTGTGCAGTTAACCCATTTATTGCATAAAATTAGCAAACTAATCACATGAAATTCATCAAAATTTGCGCAAAAGCCCAATTTAATGATAAGGTTAGCACAAAAAAAACTTTAATCTATTATAAATTAAGCAAAAAATGATCATAAATTCCTCAAAAATTTTGTTTGGCACAAAACAATTATTTATTGCATAAAATTAAAACAATAAACTGATTTATAAAATTTGTTATAAAATGCACAAAAAATCCATTTATTGCATAAATTTTGCACAAAAAAAATAGTTTTTAATAAATTAATTATAAATTGCGCAGACAAACAAAATTTATGATAAAGCAAGCAGAAATTAGAACAAAAATTCATCATAAATTGAACACACATTTACAAACTGATTTAACCAAAGAAATTTATCATAAAATGTGCACAAAATAAAGTAAAATACTTAAAATTCATTATAAATTGCGCACAAACTCATTTATTGCATAAAATTGGCACAAAAACAGTTAAATTTACTATAAATTGCGCAGAAAATTTATTTATTGCATAAAATTAGTATATAAATTAATTTATTTCTTGGAATTTATTATAAATTGCACGAGGGGCACTGCCAAAGTTTGCGGAATCAAGTACTGCCTGTATTCCCAGCGTTCTGGGATTGTCATATTTGTAAAATTTTACGCTTTTCACTTATAATTCAGTTGACAGTTTGATTTCAAACTGCTCGGTTTTGTTTCAACAAAATTTTGAATCGTGACTTCCGAGTGATGATTTTCTATGATTTTTGATACGGATTAACACCGCAGCAATGTGTGGAAAAACTTAGTTTGTTATTTGGGGATGAAGCACCATCCAAAACTATGGTTTACAAATGGTTTGCAGAATTTAAGCGTGGAAGACCAACGTTTGAAGACGATCTTTGCGAATGTCGTCCATGCACCTCTATTGTCGTTCACGAAGCGTTTCGAAAAGAAAGATTGCTTGTTTCTTCGGAAAAACGGGGTATGTTGCAACTGTTGCATTAGAGGATCAAAAGACAGTTAATGCTAACTGGTATACTTTAATTTGTTTGCTGGAAGTTATCGCTGAAATCAGAAGGAACAACATAAACCGGCGAATCATTGTTCATCATGACAATGCAAGCGCTCACAGAGCACAACGAACTGTAGAGTTTTTGACCAGTAACAACATCCATTGAATGACTCATTGCCCATATTCGCCTGATTTATTGCCCAATGACTTCTTCCTATTTTGACATATCAAACATAAAATGTGTGGCGAGCGTTTTTCATCGCCTGAAAAGGCCGTTGAAGCAATTAAATCACTTGTTTTGGAGGTACTTTGCTTAGAGTGGCAAAATTGTTTTGAAGATTGGTTTCATCGGTTGCAAAAATGTATAGATTTTAAAGGAGAATATTTTGAGAAGCAATAAAGCAATTTACATAACGTAGTTTGTGTTTTGCTTTACATTTTTTGCGAACTTTGGCAGTGTCCCTCGTATAGCAAACCTATTTATTGTATCAAAGGAATTTAAAAAAATTAAATTTATTAGATTAAACCCAGTTTATTGATGAAATTAGCAAAAAATATAAAGCTTTTAAAATCCGGCTATGGAATATCAAAAAAATATTAAAAACTACAAAAATCTGGCCATAAAACTGTTGAAAATGTAATCATTTATTCATAAAATGCCAAAATTATGCCATAAACTATCAAAACATTGTGTAAAATTCTATTTATAAAACGTCAAAAATCCGGCCATACCATGTAAAGCACAAAATCGGGCTATAAACTGTTAAAAAAATTTGTTTTTATAAAATGTCAAAATTAACAAAATCCGGCTTTAAAGCATCAAAATATTGTTAGAAAGCAACAAAATCCGGCCATCACAAAAAAATGGAAAAATGTTATGAGATTAGTTTCATAAACTGCAAAACTAGATATGAAATATTAAAACATTGTTAGAAAAAAAAACAAAATGTAGTTATAAACTGTTGAAAAAATGTTGGCTTTGAAACATTAAAGTATTTTTAGAAAACACTAAAATCCGGCTATGAATTATAAGATAGCACTGAGATCGGGCCATAAATTGCTAAAAAAATTTAAAAAAGGTCAAAAATAGCAATATTCGGTCTTGAAACATCAAAATATTGTTACAAAATACCAAAATTTGGCCATAAATTCCAAAAACTGCAAAATTTTACTTTGAAATATTAAAATAATATTAGAAATCATTTGGTGCTATAAAACTGTTGAAAAGTGTGAAATTCTATTTATAAAACGTTAAAAGTAGTAAAACCCGGCTATAAAATCTAACTATAAAATATGAATTTGTTTTAAAAGAACTAAATTCAGGTTTTGAAATAGATGTCGAAAGAGCCCTGTATGCTTGTGGCATCTTCCATATTGCAGACCATTACTAGGGTTCTGTGTGATTTTGAAAGAATTTTACGTTTTAAATATTGTTTGTCAATTTTCTCGGGTAAAAAGTTATATGGGGTAATGGTTAATGATCATAACAAATTAGTTTTGAGCAATTTTGTCATGTTTAAATTAATAAATAAATTATGAAAATTCATCAAAAAATGTTTACCAGTAATCTCAGTTCCATAGTATTGTCATTTAATTTTGAATTATTCCAGCAACATGCATAAACTTTGCTTTATCTACTATAAAAAGCGGCATCTTTATGTTATAGATCTAGCAACGGCCCTAAAATTACATAATTATAAACAATAAAAAAATAATGTTTAAGATTTCTAGATTTTTTCAATTTCAATCAACTTAACAAAGTCAAAAACATTTCCCAAAAACCTAGTTTTGTGAGTTTAGAATGAGTATTATTATCTAAATAGTAAGTATAATTATTAATTTTGTTGCAGCATTTTAATTAAAAACACGAATACTATAAATTAGTTAATTATGTGAATAGTAAGAAACTCATGTTTTCATTAATTAAATAACATTTTCAATTAAAGGAAGAACGTTTTTGATATTATTGAAGCATAAATAAAATGACAAAATCGTATATCACATAAAGCACATCCCACTTATTATAATTGTATCGATATCATCGCGGGGCTTATTGATGCAAGGTGCGATTCGAATCTCACATGCACAGATAAATGGATATTATTGAAATTCTTTTCTTAATAGAAATCAGAAGCGTAGAGATGAAAGATATTGGATTTAATATTTACTAAGACCACACACGGTAATTTCAAATCAATTTTCAATTTAGTTAATCTCCTTAGAAAAAATATTCTATGCTGGTATTTATTGTATATAAATACCAGCTTATTATAAACATTTATATTCTATGTAAATAACCAGTTAGTATTTTAATATTGTACATACTTTTGCAAAATTGGTTGTAATGAGGTTTATTTATGATTATTGTTTATGGTTATTATGATTAGCGGTGATTTTATCACACGATTGGTATGAAATGTATTTTGAGATCAATGATCTCACCTCTCAGTAGCTGGGGGAATGTTAATTGTGTTAATATTAAATGTGCTGAGGGTGCTTTTTTTTATAAAACTTGTTTAGTTTACTTTGAATGGAATATAGAAAAAATAAATATTTTTCTCATACTGTAAAGTGGTATCGAGTTCTCCGCCCAAGCGTGACTGACTGAGTGAGTGACTAGCCAAGGATCGGTGGGTGCGAAGTGGTGAGAAGGTGCATGAGAAATAGGCAAGTGAACTGTGAAATGTATGAGAACTCTCAAAGATGAGCGAACTTGACCAGTGAAATTAATGTATTCATTCACCTAGAGATAAAATTATTAATTATATTTAGCCGCGTCTTAAGTAACATTAGCTGTTTGCAACGTATAATGTAGATGTTTCCTACTAAACATAACATCATATATATTTTTCTGTCAGTCGCGTATAAAACGTTCATAAATATTAGGACTTATCCGACCGCTAAACCGCTATTCATTTCGTATAAATTTAACACCAAATTTATATCCTTAATTACGAATCACTTTTTTCAACTCGTTAATCATACTTGTAATAACATCTTTTTAATCCGAGCCACGCATTTTAATCATATGTTTCATCAATTTATCACAACAAATATGTTTTGATATTTACACAGCTAACACTGCCTCGGGACCAAATTTATCAACTCATTTCATTAATGCGTTATTAATCCGACAACATTAATTACTTTTAACTTTGCTGTCGGATTAATACTTTCAGTTATGTAAAAGTCATTAATTATCAACCATTTTTTAATGAAGATATTCATTGTAACAAACTGTCTTTCAGATGTATTTATCTATTGTAATCTGTGATAAAGCTATTGAGTTTGTCAAGATTGATTGCAAAAAAGTTACTAATTGTTCAGATTTGAAAAATCATGATACATTGAAGGGTATCATGCTTTCTATTAAGTTTAGCAAAATTCAAATTTGACGACTGCAAAACGACTAACGTTATAACTTCAGAGAAATTGTTAAAAAAATTATGTAAACCGCTTGCTTCTTTTTGTTTATGTCTAGATTTGATCACATATTAACAATTTTATCTTTTAAAAAATGTATTTTTGCTTTTAAATAACTTAAACATTTATGAATCTATTTTAAAAGTTGATATCTTGCCCAAAAATTAAACTTTGAGAATAAGCTGTTGTGTTGATTGAGAGGTTTTAACATAAATTTTTTGTTGAGTCCATCTGTCATTGAAAAACTAAAATTTGAAATCCAAAAAGTTAGGTTAGTTTGACATATTGGCTTAAAAACTGATCCAAAAGACCGCAATAAGGCAATATTGTATACAAAAATGTTTAAGGACTTTTGTTATTCAAAATCTTAAATTTGAAATCCAAAAAGTTAGATTTGTTTGACTTATCAGCTTACAAACTGATTCAAAAGATGAGTCAATGTGGTTAAAATTTATAAATATATATTCTTATTCCAATTCTTCGAAAACAAACGTTTTTAGTTGTTTGGTAAGAAATGAACTTGAAATTAAAAAAAAAATGTCTGATATAGCTAATTTGTCTAAATTTGCAAATTGGTTCTGTTTTGCTAATTTTGTTTTTTGCAGAAAATTCTTTATCATAAAATTTTCACAATTAGACCGATTTTTGTTAACAAATTTGCACACCTTCGCCCAAATGTTACAACTTGTTGCAGAAATCGCCAATCTAAAAATTTCTTACCCGCTTCTTCAAATTTATATTTGACGGATTTTGCTAATGGTGCTACTTTAGACTTAAAATAGCAAAAAAGTGACAATAATACATTGTTCCAAAGAAACTGAAGAAGCATTTTTTTTTATTTTATTAAACTTTTTTAACTTTTGGTTTGCCTTATTGTTAATCTAACTTACAAATAGCTTTTAATTTATCTTCAAAACAATTAAATTCTTTTTTGGCCAAAATGTTATTTGGAGACTTCAGCAATAAGATAATCAAATGTGTCCTGGATGAGATATTTTTATTTTATATCATTCCAAAAACATTTGTTAGCCTGTTTTTGTTCAAACTACACAATCAAACCTAAGCTAAGTTATTTATCAAAGCAATTTATTAGCCTTAAGTTATAAGTTAATTTTTGGTCTTTTTTCAAAACCAAATTTTGCATCCGTTCTACTTGAGAATAAATTGTCGTCTCTAGTAGTTCTTCCTAAACTTGGAGATCTTTTTAAAGTTGTCTAAAAGCCATTACAGGATGTTGTTTTTAATCATTTTTAAAGACTTCTACACGCAAAACCTTTTACAACTTTGAGATTCATCTTTTTTCAAGTTTTGTCAGTCATCAGGATTATCTAAGACACCCTTTTTTAACATTTGGCAAGTATTGTCAGGACCACTGAGAGTTTGTAAGATTAAATTTTTGCAAATCTTTTTGAAATCCTCAAAACTAAGTTTTGCATTTGCTCCACTAGAAAGTAAATTGTTGTTTCTAGTATTTCTTAAATTTTAAAATGTTTCCAAGTTGTCTAAAGGCCAATAAGGCTATCTAACACTATTTATGTCGTATTTTATGTCATTTTTATAGGTTCCTATTATCTACACAAAATCTTTTACGACTTTTGAAAATCAACTTTTTCTAAGTTTTCTTTTGGTTCTTTTAAACTCATAGCCTTGATATTCACTTTTTTTGAAGGTTTGACAAATATTGTCAAAAGCACTAACACTATATTGTCGCACATTTTTTTATAAATTTTCAAAATCAACTTTTGCATCTGAGAGTAAATTGTCGTCTTTAGTATTTTTTAAATTTTGAGAACGTTGTCCAAAAATTGTCAAAGACTTTTTGAAAGGTAAAACACTTATTCTTGCCAATTTTTTTATGAATTTTCAATGTTTTCTAAAAAGTCTTTCAAAGGTTTTGATTGAACTGTTAAGGGCCAGTAAACATTTCTCAAAAGTTTTAAAAGTGTTTACGGCTTAGTACAAAATAGGACAATTCAGGGTTTTTAAGACTACATTAGCCGCTTTTATTTCATATTATTTTTAGGGTTTTTTTAAATTTTCTTATGCTTCTCTAAATCTTTTAAATACTAGATACTCACTTTTTAAATTTTTTTGAATCTTCTTGTATCTTTCAAAGTTTTTTAAAAACTGTATGCATTTTTTAGATTTTAGTGGTATTTAAGACTATATTAGTCTTTTTTAGTCTATCTTCAATTTTTTAAAGTCTTATTATGTTTTGTTTTGTGAAGTTTTCAGAGTTTTCAAAATACAAAGTAGGGCCACTTAGGGTATTTAAGACTATATTAGTCTTTATTAATAGTTTCCCACTGTTTTTGCAAAAAAATAAGCCTTCTTATGTTTCTCAAAGTCTGTCAAAAACTGTACACAATTTTTAAAATTTTCTTAGAGCTCTCTAAATTTTAATTTTTTTTAGAGTTTTTAGTCTCTCAAAATCTTGCAAGAGCTACAATAAATATGGAATTTTTTTTGGTCTTTCAAGTTTCTTTTACATTTGTCTGGTTTTTAAAGTTTCTGTTGAGCTATTAAGAATTAGTAGACACATTTTACAAATCTACTCAGGTTTTTCTAAGTACAAAATATGGTTTTTGAGATTATATCAGTTTTTTAGTATCTCCCACTATTGCAGTTTTTGTTTTTTTGGTTTTTTATAGTTTTCTCATGGCTTTCAAAATTTTCTAAAAATTGCATACACTTTTTAGACATTTCTAAAAAAATTAAAAAAGTTAATATAGCTTTTAGGAAACTTCTCATGCTTCTTTTAGTCTTGTAAGAGCTGTAAACACTTTTTAGATTTTCTGGGTTTATCAAATCTCTTAAAACCACTATGTTTAAGGGTCAGTAAACACAATTTTCAGAAACTTTAGGAATCTTTCAGAATTTTCAAAATACAAAATAAACCACCTAGGGTCTTTAAGACTATATTAGTCTCTATTAGTAGTTTTCTACTATTTTTGCAAAAAAATATTAGATTTTTTAAAGTCTTCTTTTACTTTTGCAATTTTTATTTATTTTGGTTTTTCATAGTTTTTTCATGGCTTTCAACATCTTCTAAAAACTGGGTACACTTTTTTGACTTTTCAAAAAAAATTAAAAAAGTCATAAGAGCTTTTATGAAATTTCTCAGGTTTTTAAAGACTTTAAAGTTTTTGGAATCTTCATGCCATTTATAGTCTTGTAAAAACACTTTTTGGATTTTTTTGGGTCTGTCAAATTTTCTAATACCTTAATTTTTAAGAGTCAGTAAACACAATTTTCATAAGCTTTAGAAATTCTTCAGATTTTTCAAAATACAAAATATTAGTTGTTTTTTACTATTTTTTTGCAAAAAAGAATTTTCTAAAATCTTCTTATGTTTCTCAAAGTCTGTCAAAAATGTTATAGAATTTTTAGAATATTTTTAACCTCTCAAGATTTTAAGCACTTTTTAAAGTATTTGGCCTTTCAAAATCTTGTAAGAGCTACAGTTTTTTTGGGTTTTTCAAATCTTTTTTGCATTTAAGGGCCTGTAAGACTAAATTTTTAGGAATCTTCTCAGGTTTTTAAAAGTACAAAATATGGTTTTTGCGACTAGATTAGTTTCTTTAGTACCCTCTAACTATTCTTGCCATTTTTTTAGAGTTTTTATAGTCTTCTCATGGTTTTCAAAATTTTCTAAAAATTGCATACACTTTTCAGACTTAAAAAAAAGATTTAGTAAAGCCTTTAGGAAACTTCTCAGCTTTTTAAAGATTTTAAAGATTTAGAATCTTCTCATAGTCTTGTAAGAACTGTAAACATTTTTCGGATTTTTTGGTTCTATCAAATTTAAATGGTTTTTAAAACTATTATTTTTGCAAAATTCTTTGTTCATTCTCAAAGTTTTTAAAAACCTATTCAATTTTTCATAAGCTTCTGTTGAGATGTTATGGTTTAGTTGGCATACTACTTAAAAGTTTAAACAATCTTCTCAAGTTTTTAGAAATACAAAATAGGACCGTTTATGGTCTTTAAAACTATATTAGTCTTCTCTAGTAGTTTTCTACTGTTCTTTTAACGTTTTTAGAATTTTCGCAGATATTTTGAAGTTTCTTTATGATTCTTAAAGTGTTCTAAATATTGTTTTTAAAATCTAATTAGGTTTTCAAAATTTTAACCACTTTTAGAGTCTAATGGCAGTTTTTAGAATTTATGGAATCTTATGTCTTTTAAAAGCTAAAAACAATTTTCGATTTTTTTTAAGTTTAATAAGTCTCTTAACAGCATTTGAGGATCTGTAAAATTATTATTCTTGCAAAAATTTTTCTAAATCTTACTCAAGTTTTTTAAAGATTTCTGCTGAGTTCGGAATTGATACACTTCTCATAAATCTTTGCAGATTTTTAAAAATACAAAATACAAAATTTTTGAGACTAAATTAGTTTTTTTAGTAGTAGTTAATAGTAGACTATTCTTGCAATTTGGTTAGGTTAGGTAGGAACCTTTTAAATTTTTTTCTCAACTCTCAAAGTTTTTTAACTATATACACTTTCTGAGTTTTTACTTTTTTTTTTTTTTTTATGTTTCTTTTGTAAGAGCTATCAAAAGTTGTTAACACTTTTTTTGTGTTTTTAAAATTCAATAAGAGCATATATTTTTGCAAAACTTTTTATAATTTTTTTTTAAACAGTATTCAACTTTTTTAAAGATTTTTGTTGGTTAATAGTCAGTAGACACACTTCAGAAGGTTTCAGGAATCTTGTTGGGCTTTTCTAAATGCAAATTAGAGATTATATTAGTCTTCTTTAGTAGTTTGCTATTATTGCATAATTTTTTGTGAATTCTCATAATCTTTTAAAGTCTTTTCATGATTCCCAAAGTGTTTCAAATACTTTTTAGGGTTTTCCAATTTTTTCTCAGAGTCTTATCTTGTTTCTCAAACAAAATTAAAAGCATCTGAGGGTCTTAAGGACTATAATAGATTCTTTTAGTAGTTTTTTTAGCTTTAAATCCATTTAAGACATTTTAGAATATGTTACAGTCTTTTAAATCTTGATCAAGTCTCAGAAATTCGTCTGAATGTTATTAAGATTACTTTAAGTATATATAACAAAAATTGCTTTAAAACTTTTCTGATTTCTAAAAGTAGTCTCTAAGACTTTCTTAGTTTTTTGAATTCTGATTAGGTCTTAGAAATTTGTCTGAAAGTCATTAAGATTATTTTAAGTATATATAACCACTATCAAATTGCTTTAAGACTTTTCAGAATTTTTTTTGTGTTTCTAAAAGCAGTTTCTAAGACTTTCTTAGTCTTCTAAGTTTTGATCAGGTCTCAGAAATTTGTTTGAAAGTCATTAAGACTACTTTAAGAATATATATAACAACTATCAAATTGATTTAAAACTTGTCTGAACCATTTTTGGATTTTTAAAAGTAGTCTCTAAGACTTTCTTAGTCTTCTAATACTTGATTATGACTCAGAAAATTGTTTGAAAGACATTAAGACTACTTTAACTATATATAACAACAATCAAATTGCTTTAAGACTATTTCGAATCTTTTTTGGGTTATTAAAAGTAGTCTCTAAGACTTTTTTAGTCTTCTAAAATTTGATTATGACTCAGAAATTTGTCTGAAAGACATTAAGACTATTTTAAGTATATATAACAACGATCAAATTGCTTTAAAACTTTTCGGAATCTTTTTTGGGTTTTAAAAAGTAGTCTCTAAGACTTTCTTAGTCTCTAAATACTGATCAGGTTTCAGAAATTTGTCTGAAAGTCATTAAGACAACATTAAGTATATATAACAACTATCAAATTGATTTAAGACTTTCAGAATCTTTTTTGGGTTTCTAAAAGTAGTCTCTAAGACTTTCTTAGTTTTCTAAATCCTAGTTATGACTCAGAAATTTGTCTGAAAGACATTAAAACTACTTTAAGTATATATAACCACTATCAAATTGCTTTAAGACTTTTTAGAATCTTTTTTGGGTTTCTAAAAATAGTCTCTAAGACTTTCTTAGTCTCTAAATACTGATCAGGTCTCAGAAATTTGTCTGAAAGTCATTAAGACTACTGTTAGTATATATAACAATGATCAAATTGCTTTAAGACTTTTCAGAATCTTTTTTGGGTTTCTTAAAGTAGTCTCTAAGACTTTCTTAGTCTCTAAATACTGATCAGGTATCAGAAATTTGTTTGAAAGTCATTAAGACTACTTTAAGTATATATAACAACTATCAAATTGCTATAAAACTTTTCCGGTTTTTTTAAGGTTTTTAAAAGTAGTTTGTAAGACTTTCTTAGTCTTCTAAATCCTGATCAAGTCTCAGAAATGTATCTGAAAGTTATTAAGACTACTTTAAATATATATAACAACTATCAAATTGCTTTAAAACTTGTCTGAATTATTTTTGGGTTTCTAAAAGTAGTCTCTGAGATTTTTTTAGTTTTCTAAATACTGATCATGTCTTAGAAGTTTGTCTGAAAGTCATTAAGACTACTTTAAGTATATATAACCACTATCAAATTGCTTTAAGACTTTTCAGAATTTTTTTTGGGTTTCTAAAAGTAGTCTCTAAGACTTTCTTAGTTTTCTAAATCCTAGTTATGACTCAGAAATTTGTCTGAAAGACAATAAGACTACTTTAAGTATATATATCAACTATCAAATTGCTTTAAGACTTTTTAGAATCTTTTTTGGATTTCTAAAAGTAGTTCCTAAGACTTTCTTAGTCTTCTAAATCTTAATCAGGTTTCAGAAATTTTTCTGAAAGTAATTAAGGTTACTTTAAGTATATATAACCACTATCAAATTGCTTTAAGACTTTTCATAATTTTTTTTGGGTTTCTAAAAGTAGTCTCTAAGACTTTCTTAGTTTTCTAAATCCTGGTTATAACTCAGAAATTTGTTTGAAACACATTAAGACTACTTTAAGTATATTTAACTATCAAATTGCTTTAAGACTTTTTAGAATTTTTTTTGGGTTTTTAAAAGTAGTTTCTAAGACCTTCTTAGTCTTCTAAATACTGATTATGTCTTAGAAATTTGTATGAATGTCATTAAGACTACTTTAAGTATATATAACAACAATCAAATTACTTTAAGACTTTTCAGAATTTTTTTTAGGTTTCTAAAAGTAGTCTTTAAGACTTTCTTAGTATTTTCTTGTTTTTATTTTTGCAAAAGACTTTTAAAAGTTCTCAAAGTCTATAAAGTTTCCTGAATCCTGTTCTGGTCTCTGAAAGCATTAAGCAAAAGGAGTATTTTTGAAGCTTCCGAGATTTGAAGATAGTCGTTTGATACATTTATACTTTGCGCTTTTTTTTAATATTTCTTCAACCAAAGCTCATAATTTTTGAAAATCCCATGCGCTTCTTTTTAATATTTTTTCCTTCAATGCTACAAATTTTTGAAAATTTGTTAAAATTCCTTCTTTTAGTTTTTGATGATAATTGTATAGCAAATTTTGATACTGTATAGTCATTTTTTTATGTGGCGGTTTGGATAAACAAAAAACATGCGCGTCTACGGGTTGACTGTGGGCCAAATACAGTAAACCCGCGTATGACTATTGAAGAATATGAAGTTGATGTAACGTCATATTTTTAATTTTAACAAAAACAAATCAAATAACAACGACACGAATGCTTTCATAATAAAGAGTGTTCCAAAATTAACGCAATTGTTGGCAACCCTGCAAAAAAAACAATTTGACAGCTGACAGCTGAGAGTTTAGGGTAAGGTTGGGTTAGGTTTGGATTTATTTTATGTACATTATGATTCAATAAAAAAATAACAATTTAAAGACTAAAAACTGTGTTTTCTATTTAATTCAAATGTTCCGTTTATTTTGGGACACCCTTTATATTAGCTAAAATCTCCTTGCGTCTCAACCTAGTTCTCGACTAGTTTGCTAAGCTCGATAAAGTATAAATAAAAAGCAATTATTAAATATAATAAAACGCGTAATTAACAAAGCGAATATCAATCTGCGTAGGTTGTAGTTTGAAAAGTAATATATTACCAATTAGTAATGGATCATATAACCACTACGCGTTCCAAACGCACGTAAAAAATGACCACTCTAGCCATATTAAATCTTATTAAAGTAATTTACAAATTAAAAAGGAATGCAGGATGATATATTTGGCGTTGATATTATAAGACAGTTTGTGCGTGTGTAGTTATGTATCATGTGGTAGGACAAATTGTGCAGTCACACCACTTCGAGTAACGTCGCGGGTCGCTGCATACACGCTACCCGGGATTTAAGCGTGTATTTAAAAAAAAACATGATATTTATATCTGTTTAGATTTTGAAAATATTGTCAAGATAATTTAAAGGATCGTGTTTCGTAATCTAAAGAATAAGTCTCTGGGTGACAAACATGTAATCACGGCCGCCTTTACTTATTTATTTAAGATGAAATGGTATGATTAATATGAATTATTTATAATACCAACACGGTTAACCAGGGATAATTTGTGAGTAGGCATAGTGATCGCGCGACGGGGAGCAAAGAACATTAAGCAGCGAGCCTGATGTTAACTAGCCTTGATCAGCGACTTATCCTTCTAACTTGGAGAGACGACTTTTTTTGCAACAAAAAAACGATATAAAATGATCGCAGCTGCATCCAGGAAAAAGTTAGTTTATGTTTAAGCCGACAATCGGGGGTTGTATAGGTATGACCATGTTGGGTGCGATTCCAAATATAGAAACGCATAGCATGCGCCGTGAAAGCAGTGGAAGCACCCTTGATGTTGCGATGGACGAAAGGAGTTGATGGTTATTAGGTGGCAAGATTGAATCGATACCGGTGTAATATGCGTGGATTCGATCGGAGACTTTGAGCGAGGCCCGTGCAAGGGTGGGTGTAAGCAAAGCGAGTATTGTCGGAGAACGATCAGGGACAGGGGTTGTGCTCATCACATTGTCATTATAGTGCGACCTCTCATTTGAAATGCGTCGCATGTAGGGGCCGTTACCACCACATGCCCACTGACAACTTTACGAGGAGCACCACTTGAAACCACATGTTACACTTTGGGTTGGTTTATGTCTGCTACATGACATCCCTATTCTCTTTACATACTGTTGCGTTCCTTGATGTACACCCATTGTAAATTGTTACAACCTATATCATGTAGTTTCGCTCGTAAAAGCAGTCGTGTCTTTTTAAGTATTAGCTTTTATTATATTTTTTCGCATCGCTTTACACCCCCCTGATAAAAATGCGACGCGAATTTTACAGTCCTGCTTACGGGCAATCATAGACAGCTGTTATACCTTATACAACACCTAATATTGCAATATGAAAACTTTTGGCATAAAACGACGTATTACGCAAAATAAATTCAAATTACTAAACTTCCACGCCGCATCCATAACTATAACATCCAATTCTCGACATTATATTAAATCTCATCACGACCCCAATTCTCCTTTCAAACACAACACATTTCGAAAACTGCTTCACCGCAAATCAACCACATTAATCCAACCATACATATTATAATTAGAGGGCGGATTTCTACCGAAACAAAACTCGACAGTAAAAATTTATTAAACATTTTTAATATAAAAATCATTTTAAAACAGAACTTGCAATTTTTGCACCTTAATATTTTAACAACTTAAGCGACGCGGCTATTTCCGCAACCAAATACCGCAAGTTACGCTCTTCCAATATTTAGTCGTTACAGTTTTACTACCGATACGTGCTCTAAATCATCACAATCAGTTAAATGGTTTATCTAGTTCTATTTCCAGTCGCACGATCATAATTACAAGAATAACTTTCGAGAAGAAAACAAAGTATAAAATACACGCTATTTTTAACTCTAGGCGGGCTCTTTTCAATATTTTGCCAATATTTTGCGGGGGGTCTACATATCATAGCTACGCCACTGCATTTATGTCGGTTAAAAATAAAATCCACAGTTTTTAAGATGCGTACATGACTTATTTACACCACTTAGCTGCATACACGCTACACGACATTTATAAACGTTACCGACTAAACTTTGCAAAAATAATATCCACAGTTTTTACGTCGTATATATGACTAGTTTTTTGTGCGTGTGGTTTGGACTGGTGTTTGCCTCCAACTCGTCTAATTGTTTTTGATAGTACGCATTTAGTCAAAGCCAATTGCAATAATTTGTTGCATAATAACATAAAATAACTTATCTAAATTGCCCCCACTCAAAATCCCAAGAATCCGCAAAAAATATTGGCATAAAGATTTTAATACGTTTCTTTCGCGTCCTCTTAAAATTTGTCTCAAATAATCAAAATTTTGGTATTGTAAACGGTTCATCTACTTTTTGTTTTTTAAACGGGATTACGCCTAATTTTCTACTTCAAAAACTACAGAAGGAGTAACTTTTGTTCCGTAACAGGTTTCAGTCAAAATCTGCGTTTAAAAGAACAATAATTTGTATCAATCAAACTTGGATTTTTTTAGACCAAATGTTGTAAGCGTTTGGATTTTTGAAAATGACATTTTGAGACGCCACTGCTAGGAAACAAAAAACCGGATCGGAAAGGAAAATAGGTTTTTTCTTTCTTTCAAATTACAACTTTAAAAAGCAATAAATGTTTGGCTGGAAATTTTTGAATCAAACTTGTTGGGCAAAATTTCAGTCAAAAAAAAACTGACCAACTTCAAAAAAATGTCAGTTTTGATAGTGACTATGCCCTACTTTTTATGTTCAATTCCTGTGATTTTTATTCTTTGTCGTACAACAATTTAATCGCAAAAAAAGCAGTTTTTGATTTTTAAGAATCCGCCAAATATTGTACAAAATCTAAAAAATATAAGAATAACAGTTTAAAAATCAAGGTTGAATCCTTTGTGTAAACTATTTGAGTTATTTAATTACCTATTTTTCTAAGATGGTTAACAAAGATTGGAAAATTAGAAAATGAATATTTCTTGCTCTAGTTTCTGTGCAGAGTAGAGCAAACATGGGTGATTTTTTAGTAAAATTGGGTTAGTCAAAACTTCTAGAAATTTTTTTTTTAAACCGACCAATATTAGAAATTACTCTCTATGTTCAATTCCGGTAACTTCTATTCTTTGTCGTACAATAACTTGTTGAAAAATAGCAGTTATTGATTTTTGAGAAACCGCCAAAAATTGTACATAATCTAAAAATTAAATATAACAATTGTTAGACTAAGGATCTTTTGTGCAAACTTAAGTACAGTAACGTGCTCAACCGGCGTACTCTCAATAATTTTCTTTAATTGCTAACAATTACAACGTCACTGATCAACTACGAAGGTACTCCAGTTGCAACTACTGCCTCGTAAATAATGAACAGTGTCCCCCGCTCACCCACCCCATCAAAAAAATTAATTAAAAACACTTCGGTAGCTGGGCAGGAACTAATGTTAAAACTACTGTTCTGCAATCATTGAACTCCAGTTGCAACTACTGTTTTGTAACCAATAAACTGTCTCCCGCCTACTCACCCAATCAAGAAATTGAATCACAAACACTTGGGTGAGTGGGCAGGTTCTAATATTGAAACTACTGTCTTGCAATCATTGAACTTAATGCCTCGCCCACTCACTCAATTGTTTGTGAATTGGATTACAAACACTTGGGTGGGTGGGCGGGAACTAAAATTGAAACTACTGTCCCGCAATCATTGAACTCCAGTTGCATCTACTGTCTTGTCACCAAAGAACTGTGTCCCTTGCCCACCCACCCAATCAAGAAATTTAATCACAAATACTTGGGTGGGTGGGTAAGAACTAATGTTGAAATTACTGTCCCGCAATCATTGAACTTAGTGCCCCACTCACCCACCCAATTGTTTGTGATCAGGAAATTGTACAGTAACGTGCTCAACCGGCGTACTCTCAATAATTTTCTTTAATTGCTAACTATTACAACGTCACTGATCAACAACGAAGGTATTCCAGTTGCAACTACTGTCTCGTAAATAATGAACAGTGTCCCCCGCTCACCCACCCCATCAAAAAAATTAATTGCAAACACTTCGATAGCTGGGCAGGAACTAATGTTAAAACTACTGTTCTGCAATCATTGAACTCCAGTTGCAACTACTGTTTCGTAACCAATAAACTGTGTCTCCCGCCTACTCACCCAATCAAGAAATTTAATCACAAACACTTGGGTGGGTGGGCAGGTTCTAATGTTGAAACTACGTCTTGCAATCATTGAACTTAGTGCCCCGCCCACTCACTCAATTGTTTGTGTTCAGGAAATTGGATTACCAACACTTGGGTGGGTGGGCGGGTACTAAAATTGAAACTACTGTCCCGCAATCATTGAACTCCAGTTGCAACTACTGTCTTGTCACCAAAGAACTGTGTCCCCCGCCCACCCACCCAATTAAGAAATTTAATCACAAATACTTGAGTGGGTTGGTAGTAACTAATGTTGAAATTACTGGTCGCAATCATTGAACTTAGTGCCCCGCTCACCCACCCAATTGTTTGTGATCAGGAAATTGTACAGTAACGTGCTCAACCGGCGTACTCTCAATAATTTTCTTTAATTGCTAACTATTACAACGTCACTGATCAACTACGAAGGTACTCCAGTTGCAACTACTGTCTCGTAAATAATGAACAATGTCCCCCGCTCACCCACCCCATCAAAAAAATTAATTAAAAACACTTTGGTAGCTGGGCAGGAACTAATGTTAAAACTACTGTTCTGCAATCATTGAACTCCAGTTGCAACTACTGTTTCGTAACCAATAAACTGTGTCTCCCGCCTACTCACCCAATCAAGAAATTTAATCACAAACACTTGGGTGGGTGGGCAGGTTCTAATGTTGAAACTACGTCTTGCAATCATTGAACTTAGTGCCCCGCCCACTCACCCAATTGTTTGTGTTCAGGAAATTGGATTACCAACACTTGGGTGGGTGGGCGGGAACTAAAATTGAAACTACTGTCCCGCAATCATTGAACTCCAGTTGCAACTACTGTCTTGTCACCAAAGAACTGTGTCCCCCGCCCACTCACCCAATCAAGAAATTTAATCACAAATACTTGGGTGGGTAGGAACTACTGTTGAAATTACTGTCCCGCAATCATTGAACTTAGTGCCCCGCTCACCCACCCAATTGTTTGTGATCAGGAAATTGGATCACATACACTTGAATGGGTGGGCAAGAACTAATTTTGAAACTACTGTCTTGCAATCATTAAACTTAGTGCCCCGCCCACTCACCTAACTGTTTGTGATCAGGAAACTGTATCACGATTACTTGGGTGGGTGGTTGGGAACTAAAGTTAAAACTACTTTTCCGCAATTATTGAACTTCAGTTGCTACTACTGTAATCAATGAACTGCGTCCTCCGCCCACCCACCCAATCAAGAAATTTAATCACTTGGGTGAGTGGGCAGGAACTAATGTTGAAACTACTGTCCCGCAATTATTGAATTTAGTGCCCTGCTCACCCACCCAATTGTTTGTGATTTGGAAATTGGATCACAAACGCTTGGGTGGGTGGGCGGGAAGTAAAGTTAAAACTACTATCCCGCAATCATTGAACTTAGTGCTCCACCCATCCGCCTAATTGTTTGTGATCAGGAAATTGGATTACAAACACTTGGTTGGATGGGCAAGAACTAAAGTTGAAACTATTGTTCCGCAATTATTAAACTTAGTGCCTCTCCCACCTACTGAATTGTTTGTGATCAGGAAATTGAATCACAAACACTTGGGTGGGTAGGCGTTAATTAAAGTTGAAACTACTGTCCCGCAACTATTGAACTTAGTGCCCCGCCCACCTACCTTACTGTTTGTGATCAGGAAACTGTATCACGATTACTTGGGTGGGTGGTTGGGAACTAAAGTTAAAACTACTGTCCCGCAATTATTGAACTTTAGTTGCTACTACTGTCTTGTAATCAATGAACTGTGTCCCCCGCCTACCTACCCAATCAAGAAATTTAATCAGAAACACTAGGGTGGGTAGGCAGGAACTAATGTTAAAACTAATGTCCCACAATCATTGAACTTAGTGCTTTGACCACCACCAACCACCAAGAAATGTAATCACAAATACTTGGGTGGGTGGGTAGGAACTAATGTTGAAATTACTGTCCCGCAATCATTGAACTTAGTGCCCCGTTCACCCACCCAATTGTTTGTGATCAGGAAATTGAATCACATACACTTGAATGGGTGGGCACAAACTAATTTTGAAACTACTGTCTTGCAATCATTAAACTTAGTGCCCCGTCCACCCACCTAACTGTTTGTGATCAGGAAACTGTATCACGATTACTTGGGTGGGTGGTTGGGAACTAAAGTTAAAACTACTGTTCTGCAATTATTGAACTTCAGTTGCTACTACTGTCTTGTAATCAATGAACTGTGTCCTCCGCCCACCCACCCTATTAAGAAATTTAATCACTTGGGTGGGTGGAGAAAAACTAATGTTTAAAGTACTGTCCCACAATTATTAAACTTAGTGCTCCGCCCACCCACCTAACTGTTAGTGATCAGAAAACTGTATCATGATTACTTGGGCGGTTGGTCGGGAACTAAAGTTGAAACTACTGTCCAGCAATCATTGAACTGCAGTTGCAACTACTGTTTTGTAACCAATAAACTGTGTCCCCCGCCCTCCTACCCAATGAAGAAATTTAATCACAAACACTAGGATGGGTGGGCAGGAACTAATGTTAAAACTAATGTCCCACAATCATTGAACTTAGTGCTTTGACCACCACCCAACTGTTTGTGATCAAGAAATTGGATTACAAACACTTGGGTGGGTGGGTGGGAACTAAAGTTAAAATTACTGTTTTGCAATCATTGAACTTAGTGCCCCGCCCACCCAGCCAATTGTTTGTGATTAGGAATTAAAGTTAAAACTACTGTCCCGCAATCATTGAACTCCAGTTGCAACTACTGTCTCGTAACTAATGAACTGTGTTCCCCGCCTACCCACCCAATCAAGAAAATTAATCACAAACGCTTGGGTGGGTGGGTAGGAACTAATTTTCAAACTACTGTCTTGCAATCATTAAACTTAGTGCCCTGCCTACCCTCAATTGTTTGTGATCAGGAAATCTGATTACGACGGTTCGAGATCTGTTACTCAAAATTTGTATATGTTAGGATGGCGGTAATGAACAAGCTGTAAACAGCAAATTGATGCAATAATCGTTTGCTCCGACAAATGTTGGCGGAGAACTTTGATAGTTATTGGCCGATCTGGGCAAACAATGTGGAACTTGGGCATCCAGAAACCCGATTGCGTTTTCGGATTCGAAAAAATAGCAAACCGCGCCCCGATTATTGATGCGTAAGCAAATTTTTGGCAAAATAATCTTAAATTTTGACAATTTTGACCAAAACTGTCCATAAGAAAATGGCTTTTTTTTACTGACAATTCCAATATCAACCAATCTTGGCAAAAAAACGAGTGAATTGCTTTAGGCATACTCAAAGTTGCGGGTCAGACTTAATTTGGAAATCAAAAAACGTATCATAATTTTTGACAAAACAGAACTGAAATTAATCTTATATTTTAGCAGCCGCAAGGCCAAAGTTTTGATTTGATTGACTCAACAGAAAAAGTTATTTTTGTTTTTCAAAATTTGCTGGAACGAGACTGCAGTCAGCGGTAGTGACAATGTCGAGTGCACATGTGTAGACCACACGTGTAGTGCCAAGCTCAACTGCAGTTGTTTCCGGTTTTTTGCTGTCAACATCTTGTTGAGTGTCCGCTTTTTCTGATAAGTCCTATCAGAAAAAATTATTTTAGTTTTCAAAGTTACAGTTTTTGAGCCTGAAAAGCGTACTTTTCCAAAGTTTTACTTGAAACTAAAAAATTGTGTTGCGCATGTAGTCAAAAACAGATTTTATTGAGTGCTTAAATTTATCAAAGTCCAAGTTTAGAAGGGGCTGTTCCCGGTACCTTGAATTGCGCACAAGTGTTGCATACATGATTTAAGTAAATGGTTAACAATGATTGGCATATTTTTTCTAGTTTGAGGTAGCTTTCAAGTTAGTTGTACGGTGTTTGTCAAGTTGTGTTGCTAGTGTCGGTTTTTTTTTTAGTAGGTATTGTTGGACGCGGTAGTGACACTGTTGAGTGCACGGTATTTTTTGAATACAAGGAGGATTGTCACGTTTGGTTCTTGGACGTCGGTCGTGAAGCCGTTTTTGTCAATATCATCTTGTTTGGGTGGGCTGATTGTAGCTAAAGCATTCAGCTTTTTTGTAACATTTAGTACTAATAGTTTTGGCTTAGATAGTTGTGATTGACTAGTAAAATATTCATTGACCTTTTTGATAACTATGTGTTGGGTTTTGAATGTTTAAGCTTCAGGACTCTTTTTTGGCTTTTTCTTGAATGCAAGGTGTTTGGTCTGTCGTTACGTTTGGTTCTTGAACATTATCCTTGAGGCGGTTTTTCTCAATAGCGTCTTGTTCAGGTGGGTTGCTGATAGTGGCAACTGCAGCTATGGACGAGCCGAAGCATTAAACTTCTTTGTAACACTTGCTACTAACAGTTTTGGTAATGTGGGTGGCTTGGTTGGTTGTGATCTGCCAAAAGAAATTATTTTTGACTTTTTTAATAACAACATATTAGATTTCTAATCTATCCAATTTTAGCTTAAAGATTTTTTGGTTTTCATGGTGGCAGTTTTGATTTAGGGTTGCACTGTTAGCCGATTTATCTTGCTTATTAGGTATTCCAATAGTCTCAACAGGTAGTTAGCTACTTAGTACTTAACTTCCAGGTTGCAGACATAGTTGCCATGCCTATCATTTATATAGTTTCTTCGTACAAGTTACAAAACAGTTTGAGGTTTGCCAAAAGTTGTGACTTCTTGTACGTTTGTATTTGATGGTAATAGTCGTTATATCTTACAACGCCTTTGATCTGACGTGGTTGACAGGTATGCCATAAACTATGCCTGGCCTGGTGGCATCTGCATTTTTTTTGTCTTTTGCTGTCGCATCTCGGGGTTTTGTTCAGTAGTCCTGAAGGCACTTTGATCAATGCAGCAACAGCTTGCTCAAAACCAAATGTCTGTGCCCAGATTAGATGTACGCAGATCTAACCTCTAACCGCTTCTTGCAAGATTCTAACAATTTTGAGAAGCGCTTCATTCAGCGACTTTTAACAACTGGAATTGGAACAATACCAAGCCAAAATTGCCAACAACAATTTTGAACAAAAACACAACTTTAACTTCAACAATACCAATCAAGGTCAGGACATTGACAAGTTTGGACAGGACTACTGGTGTTATCAGTTCTTTGGTAAAAATGTTCTGGTTTAGTTAGGGTTTGTGTATGTTGTTATGAATCATTGTACGCTACTGTATGGCAACATAGTTGTGGTCTGCAGACACTTAAATACCAGTTTACTTGCACTTTTGAGTTTTTTGCAGTAGGCCACCTTATTGTTGTCAGCTTTGCCATTAGGCTGCCGGTGCTTGCGATTGTATTGTAGTACAACTTTGCTCTTTAGTCGCACGATTATTAAACTCTAAAAACAAAACCCACAGACGATTAAATTAAGCTTGTGTACTAATCTTTTTATTTTCTTCTAAAAACACAGAAAATTCTTGATTTTTTGTAGCACGATTATTTATTGGTTGCAGAAATTTAACAGTCGCATTTGCGTTAATTTTTGATTAATAATCGTGCGACTAAAAATTCTTTTCTGATAAAAATTATACGTAACAGAACAAAATGAAATAAATATAACCGTTTTGCTATTACCATTACATAACATCAATTTGCACGCAACACAAGCCACAATTCTTTTATTGCCTCAAGTAATCTGTATCTATTTAAATTAATAAACTACGTGTATAAATAGAGCAAAATGAATCACACAAAAGGCTAATATAAATGGTGTGATGCATCCCAAATACACTTTAAATTTTCTAAGAATACCTTTTAATAATGCAATAGTATTTTTAATCTAATTGAATTCAATTCAATGTAGCTTCTAAACAAGTCTTATATTTTGCTTTGTTCAATATTTTTTAATTTAATCAAATTTTGGCGTCTCTAGTTAGTCCAATCAACACCAAAAAAGTTACTAAAGATTCTTTTGCAAATTTGATCAAAAAATGTAATTACTTTGATGGTTAATAAGGTACCAATTTGTTATCGCTTATAATTTGATTAAATTTGGAAATTTACGTCTTGTACAGTTAGACATTATTGGAAAATACTTTTAATTTTTTAGTTTCCAATTAATACCAATAAATTTTCTAGCAAATATTAAGCAAGAAATTGGGTAACAAACTTTATAATTTCACTTGACTTTTAACAAAAACATTTCAAACTTTATGAATGTAATAAAATGCATTATGTAAATAAAACCACTAGCGGGTTTCTTAATTGACATCAACAATAAGATTAGAAGGTACCCCTATAATAAAAGTTGTACCCGCCTTGAAAACTGGAAAGGGTGTGAAATATAACTACACACACAAAAAAAAACTACCCTTCAACCGGTACCTTTTAATAATAAAGATTAGTTTGAATGAATCACAAGGCACGCTCCTTTCTAAATAATTTATGTTTATTTTAAAATTTCAATAGGATTATATTTATTATGTAAATGGTACCCTGTGGCGCTACGCATTGGTTAGCTTAAAATTACTCCTGTGGTGTAAACAACGCAAATGGTAGTGATTTTATGAATGAAAATGATTCAATTAAATCAATTAAAAAAACAGATAAGATAATTTTTATTTATTCAGATCAATAAAATTTTAATAGGGAGTCTATTATGTAAATTGTAGCCTAAGGCTATTGTCATCACTAGCCGGCAAAGCTCTTTTAATTCTTATCACAAAAGATTCTTCAGTAATCTAACCTTATCTAGGTTTATAAATTAACAAACAAAATATGAAACTGTTAATTGAAGAATGCTATTTATATAAAGAAATTGGCGGATGTGGTATTCAAGTTACATTTTGCTACTGCTTTTTAATTTAATGTGAAGGTGCGTGCCGTTTATCATGCGAGGGTTCCGATACACTTTTCGACGTAGGTGGGTTTAATTTTTTATGTGCGTATGGAACGTGTAGTTGCTATATGATCCATATTGGTTGATTAAAATACAATATGAACTTACTAATTGGTAATAAATTACTTTTCAAACTACACCTGCACTAATTAAAATTTGTTTTGTCAATCACATGTTTTATTATTTTTTATACTACATTTAATAATAACTTAAATGTTTTTTTATTTATACTTTATTGCCAATTAGTCAAGAACTAGATCAAAACGCAAATAGAGATTATATTTTAAATATTATGAACACGTTCTTGGCATTGTAATTTAATTTGTTCTTGTTAAAAATTTGTCTATTAACGTTTTATTAATCCTCATATTGCTAAAAAGAAACCTGCAAATTGCATGTTTTTTGTTTATCATAAAAAAATACTATAAACACAATCAGAATCTATTTATTTTCAATAAATGCTCTCAGAATATTTAAGGTGCATTTACTTTCCTATAGCTCTATAACAGCTCACGTAGACTATTCTCAAAACTTTTAAGATGAGTTTTATTGGCTTTTTGTAGCTTTAAGTTATCATTTTTAAGAAAATTTTTAAGTTTTGAAAATAAAATAATAAAAATCCACAAAATTGAAGTATTGTTTCATGTTTCTTTGAGTTTCAACCTGAGACTGTTTAAGACTGTGTAGGAAATGTTGTTTATTCATCTCTGAGTTTTGGCTCCTACCTAACCTAACCTAACCAAACCTAATCTAACCTATATAAAGCATCTTAAATTATACGGGCGTTACGTTTTTTGTCAATTTTTTCTGACCGTTGTCAGCTGCTACTTCCAACAACTGCATCGTTTTATTGCTAAATTTACTCTGCACTTTAATTTGGACTGGTGGTTTAATAATAGTCTTAAGCTAAAAACCTGCAAATATCTGTTAGATACCTTCCTCGAACTTACTAGATCTAAGTTCTCACTCGACTTGTACCAACTAGATCTATACTTATGTGTAGTCTGCTACACAACCAATAAAAATAGTTTGAGAGTTTTATATCAAAGCATTTTACCACTTTGAATCAGATACAAATTTTAAAAGAGAGGAGAGAAAAGGTGAAAATAAACAACAAAAAATAAAATTTGTTGTTAACGTAATACGTTTATTAATTTATTTGCTCTGTTATATAACATTTTTTTTACATCTTACGCAACGCTCAATCACTCAACAATCACACCAAGCGTTTGTGTTATTGATAATTTAAATTACACAATAACGGTCATTGAAATCAATTTTTTTTTAACCGTTGTCAACTGCCATTTTTATCGACCGCATTGTTTCACTGCTGCAGATAAACTGTTCATTCTCTCACTATTGTTTAAAATTTATTATGCACTTTAGACAAAAGGATCAAAACTATTCTGAGCTAGAAACCTACAAACATCTGTCGGGTACCTTCCTCAATTGATTCGTACTAACCTATACCTACGTTTAATACGCTACACAGCCAACTACAATAGTTTGAGCTATTTGGAAAAGTTTTATATCAAAATATTTGTCCTTTATGTTACAAATAAAGTTTGGAAAGAAGACAGGGAAGATGTGAAAACAACCAAAAACAGAAAATTTGTTAATAATAACAACAAATTTTCTTTTTTTTTTGGTTATTTTACCTCCACCCTTGTCTGTTACGCTTGAGCGCTTATTTGCTCAGTTACATTAGAATGAGCTATGTGTGTCTTTGCAACAAATGCCGAACCACTCAACTACCACACCGAGCGTTCATGTAGTTGATAATTGAAAACATTTTCATTACACGGCTGTTTTTACCAATTTATTTTAACCGTTATTAACTGCAATTTTTATCAAACGAATTGCTTTATTGCAGTAGGTAAACTGCGTAAAATTTACTCTGTACTACGGCTTGGACCGCAAGATCAATAATATTCTAAGCTAGAAATCTGCAAAAATTTGACGAGTGTCCCTCTGTACTCACTAGATCTAAGCCCTCACCAGCTAAATTTAATCTAAAAGTTTTCAACAAAAAGGAAAGAGGTGATAATTAAAAACAAAAATTTGTTGTTAACAACTTACGCAACAAACGCTCAAATACTCAACCACCACACCGAGTACTCATGTTGTTGATCATTTAAAATATTCTAACTACAACGCCGCAGGTAAACTGTTTCCTCTTCCCGCTACGCTACCGCTTCAAAAGAAAGCTTAATTATTAAATACAACACAATTAGCAACTATAAAATCTGTATAGCACAGAACCAATAGATTGTAATGCCAGAATCCCTATCATAATACCAATACATTAAAAATTTGCTTACAGCAACCTCATCACTAATTTAATTTGTTTCACACACCTTCAAATTTCCTCATTCACATTCTTGTGAAGTATCTTAATGGTTTCTACACAGATACTTTCTTGGTCTATGTGTGACTAACCTGAGACAGTTATACAGTACTTCAATGATCTCAATGCTAATGGATTTTCTTATACGCACTTAAGACTGCATTAGTCTATGTACGAACAACCTTAACAGCTGCGGAGTACTTAAATCAATACTTCATAATGCACACTCCAAAACTATGTGTGAGTAAACTTAGCTGTAAAGTAAGTCTGCGTTTTATAAAAAATAAATTGGATGACTATAAAATCTCTTCCAAGCTAAGTCTAAATGTGCAAAATAATAGGATGGCATAAAAAATGCGGAAAGAAAGCAGAAATCTCAGGTTTCATAATAATTCAAATAGAACAAAATGCATTAAAACACTGAACCATATTTAAACACTAGTAGTTTTTAGTATAAATTAAAAAAATCGGAATGAGTAGCGTTCTAATAACCATCAAACTGTTGTGCCAAAGATTTTAAGTTCAAATCTTGGAAAAAACTTTTTCTCGTTGGTAGAAAATTTTATAACTAAAAATGTTCTCTGATTTGGAGTGGATGGATAATTTTTCCAGAATTGTTAGTTGCCAACGCTGAAGGCAGAGAATGGCTACACATTGGTGCTGGTTTAGATGACTATAGTTTATTCGTAAATAAGTCTAAATGTTTAGTTTGAACCTCATAAAACTAGAAAATCTTAGGGTTAGAGATTTTGTATGGCCAATAACCTTTATTGATCTGAAGTAGATGGATTATCTTTCCATTTGTTCAGAATCTACTCAAAACTGTAGGTTCATTTGTACAAAAATTGCCAACTTTACGGACAGAGAAGAAGCCATATGCCTGTTGGGATATGGATTAACACTAGCACCATTTTTTTTTTAAATAAGTTTAAAGCTTCAAATTGGATAACAAAATGGGTGCAATAACAGATGACTATAGTTTAAATAAGTCTAAACGCTTAGTTCAAACCTCACAAAAAAATTTATACATTCTCATCCATTCATTGCCAGACATTTTTATAGCTAATCTGTAATATGGAGTAGATGAATAATCTTTCCAGTGGTTCAAAATTCACTATAAACTGTAGGTTTACCTGTATGGAAGTTGTTAACATTACGGACAAAGAAGAAGCTGTATGCCAACAGTTGCGTTTATGAAAATTAAAATTGATTAGTATAACCACAGTTTATTTCCAAACAGTGCCGTAACTAGGGCGGTGACGTCGGTACCACTGCACCAGGCGCAGCTTGGTTGGGGCGCAGATAACTACCTTAACTTCATAATTTTGGAGTTTGGAAAAAAAAAAAATTGCTACCAATAAAAAATCAAGGGAAACTGTGAACAGAAGAAAGGGACGCAAAAAGACGTTCTCCCACCGGCAGTTACGGCACTGTTCCCAAAAGAATCTATATGTCTAAATTTCACAAAAAAGAAAAATAAACTTCTACATTCCCATTGACTCACAGTGGGAAATTTTTATGACTAAGAACCGTTTCCGATTTGTATTTGATAAATAATCTTTAAAGTAGTTCAGAATCCACTTAAAATTGTAGGTCCAACTGTAAGTTGTAACTTTACAAGCAGAAACAAAGGCCATTAGTAAAGAGCATATGGCTAAAGATTAGTACTGGTTTACTTTCAAGTGAGTCAAAATGTCTCAAATTTAATAGTCTTTAATGTTAATGCACTTTATTCTACACATTCTCGAGACCTTTTTAGTCTATGTACAAGTAATTTCAATCAGAAGTACGTTGATAAACACACCTTTAAGACCTTAAATAACTGTAAAGTACCCCAATCACCTTAGTATTGATGTATTTTGTTGTACACACTTCCAAAAACCCTTCGGTCAATGTGTAAGTAATTTTGGCAAACACAAAGATAATAATAATGTATATATAAAGGTTCATTATGAAAGTAATGCGCATGCGGCTATCCATCCCAGCCCGGTATAACCGGTCGGGAAATGTGGTGGGGGATCTGCCCTTCTAACGCAGCCGGTCGCCAACTTGCTTTGACTGTCTGAGCAGAAAAACGTGTCTTTGGGTGAAGTGTGTTTTTCGACTTTGTAACACGACGCAATTTTTTGCTGTCAAGAACTTTTGTATTTGATGTGAGAAGATTTGAGATGTTCATTATCTTCTTTGACGTCCGAGATATTGTCTATTTTGAGTTTGTACCACAAAGAGAAATTTTCAACTCAGCCTTTTATCTTGAGGGCTGACATCAAAGACATGGTTAAACGATGCCCCTTGTCACACGGCTTTTATCGTTACCAACTTCCTGGCTCAAAGCAACACTTTGGTGGTCCCTCAGCACCCTTACAGTCCCGATTGGCTTCTTTTTTTTTGTTTCCCCGACTGAAAATAGAGCTAAAAGAAAAGCATTATTAAAAGACATTCTTGTCGAAAAGTTTCAGGGTGCCTTCCAGGTGTGACAGACACGTCTCCGAAAGTGTATTGATGCAATGGGAGAGTACTTTGAAGAATTTTAAGCGTTTGTACTAGTACGATCAATAAATATATTCAACGTAAAAGTATTCATAATAGACTATAGTGTATAGTGTTGCTCGGTACTAAGCATCATATCACCACATCAATAAAATGAGATATTGACCTGAAAAGCTAGACTAGCACTCAACCCGTATCCGCTAGATACCTCTTTGTTATCAAACCTTTACATTTACAGCGACATACATGGCTACAATACTTTCAATTTTTGAAAGATTATTTTATCAATGCATACGATTTTTTCTTCTGGCTTGCTCTAAAACGTTTTTGGAGATGGTAAAAAATGAGAACAACTAATTGCTTATTTTTTTAGACAATTTAGACATTTGCTTCTAAAATATTAAAAGTAAACGTTAGTAACAAACGACAGCGACTAGAGACTCAAACTTGACACTAGAAACAAAATGGTTAAGATGCCTGGAGTGGTTGCACATAAAAAACAATGTGTATCAGTAATGTCAATAACCCCAGTCGTCTCTTATTACTGTTACACAATGACAGCAATTCAAAAACAACAAAAGATTGGCGACAACTACAATTGTTGAAAGCATGCAACAGCGACTAACATCTTACTTTACCTAGCACACTTAAAACTCAGCACTAGTTCATAAGAATATAGTTTCTTGCTATTTCTGATAATTGGTTGTTTATTGCAAGAATAATATAATCAACAATTTATGGAGTACATTGTTATGTAATAATCTGGCAAAAATGATCTTTGCTTAGCAAAATGTTGTACATTTTTAAACCTTACTATACCTTTTGTACTTGGAACATCTGGAGAAGTATACTGTTTGTCAAGTGACAATAATGCTTAGTAAATATCTGATTTATCTAGATGTAACTATAACATATTTTTTTTTAGTTGCACCTTTTGCTAATTTTTTTTGGTCCGCTACTGTTTTACTCTCTTTACATTCTAAAATATAAATGTTTGAAAAAAATTACAATATTGAAATTAAGCACTCAATAAACTCGCGTTTGAATTGCAAATAAAATAATACAGAACAAGCACTCTATAATGCAATATTAATAAAATATACAATTGTCCATGAGGGTACCATCTGCTAGAATAATAGCTATAAACCTGCCAAATGTAAGTAAACAAATTAAAATTTGTAGTAGCTAATTGGCCTTGAGGTTGTATGCAAATAAATTTGTTTTGTATAATTTATATTTATCTAATATGCTTAAGTATGTTAATAAAACATGACAGGATTGTGGTACCAGCAAAACGGTTATGCTTTGATATAACTGGTACCCTATGGCGCTTCACGTCGGTAACGGATTAACAATGCCATTGTGCGGAATGGTACCTGCCAAAATGGGTTATCTTAATAAAACATGAGGCGTAAAGTAGCTACACATTAACTGTTGCTTGAATTAATATGATAATAAAAACAATTTATAATACAAAATAGGAAAAAAATCATTATTAATCATGTTGTACCAAATATAGCATATTATTTGCAGCTACCACAATGGAGTAATTTATTGACTAGATTAATATAGTATGAATTATTTAATTGGATTATGTTAATGATAGCCTGCGGAGCTTGTCACTAATAACAAATCGTGACAAGTTACCACACACCTCAGGTAATTAATATTTATTATTATTATTGCATTGTATGGTTAGTTATTAGATTCTGTATAATAGACAAATTGTTTTATGTTAATAGATGTTAAAAATGAAGCAAATTAATTGGTAGAATGTGTAAGTTATGGTAATTTAAATAATCGAAGATTATATGTTATTAATGATGGAATAATACGTTTATGAAAGAAAGTGTTATTATAGTAAAACTGTGCGGTTGATATGCAATTAGTAATAAATGGCGTGTATATCGGTATCCGTATCGCTGGTGGTGAGACCACTGAGACCGAGCGTATATATGTTTTTGTAATTTTACGGATGATTAAAATGTGTATGTGTTTTTTAATATATTTTTTTGTTGCAGGTATCGAGAGGATGCGTTGTGTTGGACGGATCGGTAAGTGTATATAAAGATCGGCAGCTTTGATGTGGAAGTGGGTATCGGATATTAGGTATGGGTATAAGGGTATCGATGAAACATTTAGTAATAGTAATGGTAGTGAAGGCGCCCAGGCCGGTGTATTGAATGCGTTGGGCTTGTGCGTTACGATCCGATACAATCTCCCAGATTCATTAATAGATGTGTTTCACCGTCGCGGCCAAATTTGAGGTCAGTTTAGTTCAGAGCAAGTCGTCAGTCAGGTTTTTGTTTTGTCACAGCCATTATATGCAGGCATCGATACTTGTCGAAGGTTTTTCTGGTCGGTCGCGATGTATAGACTAATGAGGGTGGCAAATAAAACAAGACTGTTATAAATTATCTCGAAGTCGATTAGCCCGAGTCTATCAACCTTAAATCGAAACCTGTTATGAAATTACTGCACATGATTACTGCGCCAATGTTGGGCTGAAGGATAATTTTACTCAATAAGTGCACCGGGTTGATTAAAGTTCGACACCGTCAAAAATGCGTGGTTTCAAAAGGGGGATAGGATACGATACAGATTGTGGAGCAGTCATGAAAATTATAAGTGGCCTGCAAAAAAGTATATCCATTGTTTGAAACTTTACTCCCTTATTAGGATGTTGCATAAATTAACATCGGGCGGCGGACGAATGGGGCAGTCACAATAGAGACTCAGTAACAAACTGATGTACCTTTGATATCTACTCGAATAAATCTCGAGCGTCCAAACCAGAGATGATTTTTTGTGCGAAAATATACGGTGCTGTTGTATTGTTGACTAGATAGATGCAATATTTATTGTGTCCAGCAGGTTGGCAGAATGTGACGACGGCCGGTGGAGTTGCATTTCCACATTCTCAACATACATGAGTTTTAATGAGCAATCCCTCTAACTCTTGGCCATGCGCCGGCCCTGCATAGCGGCCCCTTTTACCACATTTTTTTATACACACAATTTGCACAAAACGGAAGGCTTATACCCGTTCGAATATTTGTTCATCGACCGCGACAACATCTCATAAGATTGTCCTCCTACCGTGCGGCAATAAAACTGGAGATCATAAACAAGATGCAAAGCCACGTAAACGTGTTGCGCGAATTATTAAACAGGGTGAGCAATCGTAAAAAAGTCTGCATTCCCACCCCACGTACATCTAACGGACTTTTGATAACGCTTCCCTCCCGTTCTTGTTTTAATTTAGCAGCCTTGTACTGTACGCTTACTACGCTTACTACTGCGATTGCGAGTGTCCCTTATTTTATCAACAACATATCGGATCTACGAGGTTAACAGATAATCTGCACTAAACAGACGTATTTATTGCAAAACAGGACGTGCCCCGTACCCGTGCGCGTTTATACTTTTATTCCCCGGCATGTGCCGTGCAAATTTAATATTAATATATACGCTAGGTGTTGCTGCAGGGGTAAACTGATGTCGTAAAATTCTGCAGGAATTCACTTGATTTTCCATCAGATTATAAGTGCATTTATTAAAAAGCAATGTAAAGAGTTAAAAATCAATGTTATTTCTGAAAACCAATTAGACCATAATTGGTAGTTGCGGATTGTTGAAGGCTACTGACTTATATGGAGTTGTATTTGTTTCAAGAAACGATTGAGCACTGTCCGATATGAACCTAACGGCTAGTGGACGAGCGTGGAAGAGCGTGAAGGCGCGGGCACGTGAGCAAAACGCGAGCTAAATGTTCAAGACTCCACTCTGTGTACACATTGTCATACAACTCAATAGCGCCTATTAATCTCATATATACATACAAAGGAGGTGCAAATACAATTTGACTACATGATTGCTAATCACCATTCGCATCACTCTTCATCTCATGCTAAATTATTCATTCATATTATATTATAGTTTTAACACATCCATTCAAAATCATAACTTATATCTTATTTTATCACGCAATGAAAATCACATTTACACAAGAATTAGTAAATCAATTTAATCTAATGCATTAAAAAACATAAATTAGAAATTGGCTAATATTACAAAAGATGCAATTTTAACTAAAACATTGTTTAAAGACATCTTACCAATTGGAATAGTAATTACAAAGCTCACAGTATGACAAACAAATTTTTTTTTCTATGACAATATAAGCCGTTCTTATTACAACTTAATCCCCTTCACTTAAATAAAAAGATCCTATGAAAACCTATACCATAATCCTTTTTTGTTTACATATAATCTACTGGAAGACAATTTAAATATGTGTAATGACTAATGTCCCTTGTCTCCTATTTAGCTATCAACAAATTATAACGTTTATGACAGTTTACAAACATTTTATGACGCGTATGACAGCTCAAACACATTTTATGACAATTATGATATTTCACAAACATTTTATGATGTCTATAAGAGCTAAGAAACATTTTATAACATTTATGACGGCTCAAAACCAATTGACGACATTTACAAACATTTTATAACGTTTACAATAGTTCTCAAACTTTTGATGACATTTATGATGTCAATTGTCAACTGCTCAAATACATTTTATAACGTTTATAACAGTTCACGAAACATATTATAACGTTTATGACAACTTAGGAAGAATTTATGAAGTTTATGACGTTTATGACAGCTTACAAACATGTTTTGACAGTTATGACATTTTGAAAATATTTTATGACAGTTCAGAAACTGAATTAGAATTTCCGCCCATCCGCCCAAGTGTTAGTTATTAAGAAATGGAAGTTTCTTTTCTCTGTAAGCGTTAAAAGTTGGTTTAAACTAGGGTCCCCGCTCACCCGCTTAAATATTAGTTATCAAGAAATTGGAAATTGTTCTTCTCTGCAAGCGTTAAAAGTTTCTATGTCAAAAAAGATGATAGTCACTGCCAATTTCCTAATAGCAAACATTTGGGTGGGTGGGTGGGTGGGCGGGTAATTCTAGAACATAAGTACGGACGGCCTTCCGCTTAAGTGTTACTTATAAAGAAATTTAAAGTTACTCTAGTCTGCAAGTTTTAAAAGTCTTTAAGTCAAAAAAGGCGGTGGTAATATTTAATTTCTTTATAACAAACTCTTGGGCGGCTGGGTTATTCCAGAACATGGCAAATGGTTTGAAGTGGGGTTCTTGCCTACTCTCCCAAGTGTTACTTATTTAGAAATTGGAAGTTTTATTTCTCTACAAGTGTTTAAAGTCCTTATGTCAACGAAGGTAATGATGATATCTAATTTCTTGATAACAAAAACTAGGGCCTACCTACCCGCCTAAGTGTTACTTAAATAAAAATTGAAAGTTTTCCTTTTTAGCAAAGGAAGTGATAGTGATATCCAATCGCTTTTTAACAATTGCATTTTTTGTGTTTTGTCATTTTTGACGTCATTCAAAAACATTTTTGACAATTTTAAAATATTTTTAACAGTTTTGGAACGTTTTTGACATTTTTTGAACATACTAATTGATTTAAGAAACATTTTTGACAATTCTAGAACATTTTTGACACTTTTAAAACATATTTAACAGTTTAGAATACATTAACAGTTTTAAAACATAACATTAAAAAATCAAATTTATGAAAAAATTATCCTAAACTAAATACATCCATAGACGCGTTTCGAGGTTTACCTCTCATCAGTATGGCTTTATTTATTTATACTAAATAATTGATTCTCTTTTTTATATGTTTTAAAACATTGTTTGTAACAGATTTGAGTAATTTTTGAAAACTTAAGAAATTTTTGACAATTTTGGAAAATATCAACAAATTTGAGAAACATTTTTCACAATTGTTGAACATTTTTGAAAATTTAGTAATTTTGTTTAACAATTTTAAAATAGATTTGAGAAACTTTTTTGACAATTTAAAAATATTTTTGATAATTTTAGAATAGTTTTGGCGATTTTGAAAATTATTAACAAATTTGAGAAACATTTTTGGCAATTTTGGAAGTTTTTTTACATTTTTGAAACGTTTTTGTCAATTTTGTAACAGCTTTGACAGTTTTAGTATTTTGGTAAATATCAACAGATTTGAGGAACTAAACCAGAAGTCAGTTCTGAGTATTTTAAGTTTGGTGGTACTTACAATAAAGCGTTTTATTCTGTCGTGAGTTTAAGGTGGCCAAATTTTGTTAAGGGTTTTCCTGGCACTCTAAGATGTGTGTTTGATTGAAGTTTATGTAGGATGGGTTGTTCACTCCAAAACATGAGTACGGACGGATAGTTTAAACTAGAGTTTCCGCCCACCCGCCCACCCAAATTGAATTGAAGAAATTGAAAGTTTTTTTCCTCTGCAAGCGTTAAAAGTTTCTATGTCAAACCTTTAATGACGGAAACTTGGGCAAGTGGGTATGTCACTCCAGAACATGACTACGGACGGATAGTTTTACTGGAGTTCACGCCCACCCGCCCATGTGTTGGTTATTAAAAAATAGAAAGTTTCTCTTCTTTGCAAGCGTTCAAAGTCTCTATGTCAAAAAAGATGATAGTAATATCTAATTCTGTATAACAAATACTTGGGTGGATGAATGGATCAATCCAAAGCATGAGTTTGGACAGGTGGTTTAAAGTGGGGTTCCCGCCCTCCCGCCCCAGTGTTAGTTAACAAGAAATTTAAAGATTTCTTTTTTTGCAAGCGTTAAAAGTCTCTATGTCAAAAGTTCCCGCCCATTTGCCCAAATGTTACTTATTAGGAAATTGGTTTTTCTTCTCTGCAAGCGTTAAAAGTCTCAATGTTAGAGGAAGCGAGAGTGATATCAATTTTTTAATAACAAATACATGGGCTGGTGGGTGGGTCATTCTAGAAACTGGGATTCCCGCCCAATTGTTTGTTATCAAGAAATTGGAAGTTTGCTTTCTCTGCAAGCATTAAAAGTCATTATGATCATCATTATCATCATTGTCCAGCCGTTTGCGTCCACTGCAGGACATAAGCCTCCTCTAACTCTTTCCAGGCATCATGTTAAAGGAGGTGAAACTGATATCCAATGCTTTGATAACAAAAACTTAGGCGGGTGGGTGGTTTACTCCAGAACATGAGTACGGACAGGTGGTTTGAATTGGAGTCTTGCCCACTCGCCCAAGTGTTACTTATTAAGAAATTGGGAGTTTCCTTTCTGGTGATGGTGATGGTGATATCAATTTCTTAATAACAAATACATGGGCTGGTGGGTGGGTCACACCAGAATATGAATAAGGATGGATGGTTTGAACTGAGATTTCCGCCCACCCGTTCAAGTGTTGGTAATCAAGAAGTTAGAAGTTTTTCTTTTCTGCGAGCGTTAAAAATCTCTATGTGAAAGGAGGTAATGGTAATATCTAACTCCTTTATAGCAAACACTTGGGTGGGTGAGTTACTGCAGAACATGAGTACGAAACTGAAGTTTACACCCACCCCCCCAAGAATATGGAAGTGCACCTTCTCTGCAAGCGTAAAAAGTCTCAATGTCAAAGCAGATAATGGTAATGTTTAATTTTTTAATAACAAACACTTGGGCGGGTGGGTGAGTCACTCCAAAACATGATTACGGACGAATAATTTAAACTTGGGTTCCCGCCCAAGTGTTTGTTATCAAGAAATTGGAACTTTTCTGCAAGCATTACAAGTCTTTATGTGAAAGAAGGTGATGCTGATATTTAATTCCTTGATAACAAACACTTGGGCGGGTGGGTGGGTCACTCCAGAACATTAATTTGGACAGGTGGTTTGAACTGAAATCCCGCCCACTTGCTCAATTGTTACTTATTACAAAATTTGGGAGTTTCCCTTCTCTGCAAGCGTTAAAAGGTGATGGTAATATCCAATCTCCTAATGACCAACACTTTGGTGGCACACTATTTATGATTATCATTAAGTAGTTTGAATTGGACAATATTAAATTGCTTGGATTTAACAATCTAGACTAAAGCTGTTTCAAACAGTTTTTTTTTTTTTATACAAAATGTTTTTTGAATATAATTTTCTATATAATTTCTTCTATTAGTAAAATCCAAATGGTCAATTTTACCTTTAGAATGCCAATTTAAACTGTTTTAAATCTAGCTTTCTCAAAGTTTCTTTAAACTAACGACTTTAGAAGACAATTTTACATATGAATTTATAGCCGTGTGCACTTCTTTGATTTTTCGAAAAATTTTGAGTGCCAAACGTTTCTCTATTTTTTGGCTTTCTTGAGAGGGCTTCATCTATTCAGAGTAGTTTGTTTGCTTCAAAGATGGTGATACCAGTTTAGACAGTCTCGATCTTTGAACTTTGATGGCAGTGGAAGAAGACGCAAGTTTATTAGGACATTGGCTTAGAGCCTCAATAAAAAATTATAGACTGATTCTACAATTTTTGGTCATCTCAAAAAACTTGGCAATGTTTGGAAATTGTTGGACAATGTGTTTTCAGAGAATCACAAAGCCATCCAAATTCAAATTTAGATAAGGCATGAAAATGCGGTTGCTTCTTAAATAAGACCAATTCCAGTAGATGCTCTACCATGTTCACCACAATTTATGGATGGATGTAGGCATCTTTCATATCTTACTTAGTTTGCGGTTGTCTCTGTAGTTTTGGAAGATGTTATTCTAGCGACAGTTCTTGTCGTCCTTTTTCAGTCCAAGAACTGTTTTGGTTAAATCAGCTACCTTGGTTCTTTCTCTCTGAGGGTAATGTGTAGCGTAGCATTATTCTTTTCAATCTTTGTGAAAGAACATATTTGCGCCCCGTAAGTAAGTACTGGTAATACGCATTGGTCAAACCCTTTAATTTTTAGGTATATTTTTACTCTTCACTACAAAAGTTTGGTTTCTAAATGTTTTCTATCTATGTTTAGTTCTTCTTTGTATTTTGGTCTAATGTTTTGACCTAATTTGGTTTACCTGTTCCAGGTTCCAGGTTTGTAATTACTTTGATATTTTCATATATCTATGGTCAATCCTACTGTGCCTCTTTGATTGCTCATTATTCTATGGAGTCGAACGCCTTTTTGTAGTCTACAAAAGCTATGTACACTAATAGTTGGTATTCTGTGTTTATTTCTAAAACGGTTCTTATTGCCAGCAGGTGATCTGATCTGCTGATAATTTTGGCAAAAATCTTATGTTTTGTCTGTTTCTTTTCTTGTGTGTAGTAGATTGGTTGTAGCTTGTTTCTATTAACATTTCCTCTACTATTCTCAACATTTTGATCAGATTTTTTATTTTTGGTCTCTTTCGAGGCTTGCATTATTTATTCTATAGTTTTGTTGTTAATGTGTATAAGTGGTTTGTTCTGGTTTGGGATTTTTGTGGTGACCATGACTTTATAATTATATCTAGACCATATTTTTGGCAGTTAGTGTTTAGTGATTCAATTAGGTGCTGAAAATCTTCTGAGCTGTCAGTTATGCGTAACGTCTCTTTTACTCTGAAAATGCTTTCTTAAAGATACTTTTGCTGTACACATTAAATAGCAGAGTTGACAGTACTAACCGTACTAACTGCCCAACTCCTCATTATGATTATGTTTATATTTCAAACTACATCAACATACATGCTTTGTTTAACAACATAATCTACACCAACCGAGTTTTGGGCACACAACTTTTTTCATTTACCTGCACTAAAATCCTACTCGCCCTGTAAAAATACTTCTTCAATAATTACAAGCGTTGTATAAACTAACCATTAGATTGCCTTCATCAACATGATTGCATTAAATAGATGTGTAATCATGTGGCGCTTGAAATTTGTCTAAATTAGACTTAATTAGTAGCAATAATTGCTAACAATTAGTCGGAATACTGGGGATTGCAATCAAGGTTAGTCGGTATTTTATTTTGCATAGCTGCATTAGATTCCAAATAATTAAATAATTAAATAAATTGATTTATTTAAGTTATTTTTATAAATGAGAAATTGTTAACAAAATGATGTCAATTTCTTCAGATACATTTCTGAGCACAAGCTAATTAAAAGGCAACTTTTTTAAGCAAAAAGGGGAAATTTACGGCGTATGCGATGGCACACGTCGCGCACACATAGGGGCCGCCGACCATGACTGAATCCTTCTAAAACATTGAATGTCGAATGCTTCGCTGTTATGTTAATACACGCAAGCATGCGTTTATGCATATATAGAAAAGTGTTTTTATCAAATAGATACAATTATACAATCTATCTGCAATAACATAATCGTATCAATCTAATGTAGTCATAATTGCAATTAAGTGTATAATTATGCTATTATGCTATACAAATTAGTTTAACATAATTATTTATTTACTTTATAAATATTGTGAAGGGTTCTATTTTTAGTACAAAACTTTTAAATTTTTATAGTAGGTTAAATTAACAGGGATTATGTTGCAATAAGGATTGACGTCGCAAGAAAAGATATTTAGTTATAAGAGGAATTTTGTTCTAGTGGACTAAAGTTTGTTTGTAGTCTTACAAGAGGATTATGTTATCACAGAACAAAATAGAGTAGGGTACTATGTTGACGTAGAAACCATTAAAAAGAATTATGTTGTAGTTAAAAAAAGATTATGCTGTTACAAGAGATTAGGTTAGGTTAGGTTACTCTTTGTATGATTATCATTAGTTTTTAAGTTTTTGTGAGCTAAATTATGTTGTCATAAGAAGATTATTTTGTTATAAGAGGATTATGTTGTACAACATAAAATAAATATTAAATTAAAAAAAAAATGAAGTTTAATAATAAATAATATAAAGTATTAAAAAAAATATGTTATTGTAAAGTGGACGATTTAACTAAAAAAGGATTATGTTGTAATTGAAAAAAAGATTATATTGTCACAGGGGATTATGTTGTTATACAAAAGATATTTTATCATTAATTTATTAAGTTATTGTAAACTGAATTATGTTTACAGAGGATTATGTGGTCATACAGGGATTATGTTCTCATACAGAGGATTATGTTGTAAAAAAATATTATTAAATTAAAAAAAAATGAGATTTAATATTAAATAATATGCAGTAATAAAACAAATTATTGAAAAGTGGGTGATGTAACTAAATAAGGATTATGTTGTCACTGGCTATTATGTTGTCATACAAAGAATAAGTTATCAATAGTTTTTTAGTTATTGTAATTGTTAAAGTTTTTTTTTATATTGTCATAAAAAATATTATGCAATAATAATAAAAACGTTATCTTAAAGTGGATTAAGTTGTAATTAAAAAAGATTATGTTGTAATAGGACTACGTTGCTAAGGTTGTCATACAAAAAGTATGTTATCATTAGTTTTTAAGTTATTGTAAACTGGATTATGCTTACAGAGAATTATGTTGTCATAGAGAAAGCCATTCTAAAAAAGATTATGTTGTAATTAACAAAAAAAAGGATTATGTTGCCATAGGGCAGTGATTTTTAACCTCAGATTGCGACTCAATTTTGAGTCGCGGAAGAAGAATATTATAATTTTGATCAACTTTACTAGTATTGTCTCATCACTACTACCTACGGACAGTTTTTAAGTTATACTGTTGGTGGTAAGTACGTTTGATTTGTCATACGCCAGCATTGGATAGGACGACGCGGCGTGCTCCCTCACACGTTGTGCGCCAATGCTAGCTTTGCTAGAGTTTACTTAGTTTTTAACAGTTTTAATTAATTCTGAGTAGGACAAATTCTTTATACTAGTTTGTATTGTTTTTTTTCTTGAACTTTTAGTTTGTCTAGCTGCGGCCAGCTGAACAAACCTTGTTTTCCTAGTTTTATTAGTTTTTGCTTCTTTTCTTGACTTTGAACTTTCTGCTTGGTGTTTAAAGTTTTGTAACTAATCATTTGAAAGCATCTCTTGGAGAATATGTATTGTCTGGGACTGCTAGTTTTGTTCTATTCTTTCTTATAGTATCTTACAGCTTTGAACATTTTCATTGTTGTCTTCTAAAATGTTTTTGTGTACAACAATTGGACAATATATTTATCTAGTTTAGTCTACTATCTGTCTTTGTTGGGGAAGCTTAACGCGGGTCATCATGACAAAATCTTTTTTTTTGCGTTTGCAGATGTTTTATGTTACCAAATTTGCTGGCTTCTATTTTCTTATTGCAGGAGAGTAGAAATGACCGGCCGGAGCGGTCACGAGTTGAAAGAGTGTCCCTAACAAAGTGATGCCAAGCGTAGCGTTTTTTTTTTCAAATCTATCCGTTATCTTATATAGGCATCCAGGTGTAGGGCACACCGAGCCACAGAAAAGATGTGTAATCTTTTCTGTGGCTCGGTGTGCCCTACACCTCGATTGCTTATCCCGAAAGGAAACGGCGTGACTAGGTATATAATAGAAAAGGATAATTGCAACCCGGCAGCAGAAACGTTTAAATCAAATCTTAAACAACGAGCTCCTTAAAGAAATAGAAAAAAAAGGAGGCATGTTCAGTAAAAAATATGGGTTTTACAAACGCAGATGCACGGTAACCGACACAAAGCAAGTGAAAATGCCGTTAGAGACCAAAAACAACAATATTCAGCTTAGAACAATTGGGCAATATATTTATCTGGTTTGGTCTACTATGTTACCGTTTTTGTCGAGCAAACCTAGTGGGTCAAATTTTCTATTGATCTACGTCTTTCTTGCTAGTCTCTATTTTTTTATTGCAGGAGTAGAAAAGGCCGGTCGGAACGGTCACGAGTTGGAAGGGTGCCCATGCAGAGCGTAGCGTTCTTTTAAATGTATTCATTACCTTATATAGGCATCCAAACATACACATGTCTTCTCTGTGGCTTGGTGTGCTAGACACTTCAATTGTTTATTCCAAAAGGGAACGGCGTGACTAGGTATATAATAAAAAAGGATAACTGCAACCCGATATACATGTTCCAATATGTCTGATATGTTGATCAGCTGCGGAAACGTCTAAATCATATTATAAACAACGAGCTTCTGAAAGAAATAAAAAAAAGCATGTTTAGTGAACAATATGGGCTTTACAAGTATAAAGCAAGTGAAAAAGGCCGTTACAAAGGCCAAAAACAACAATATTCAGCTCTAGTCACGGTCGATGTGAAAAATGCTTTTAACTCGGTTTCTTAGAAACCGTATGATATGCGGTGTTTTGGAAGGATTGAATTTTGTCCCTACTATGTGGAGCATATACTCTGATTGTGTACTGAGGCTTAGTATGCGGAAAAGTATTGTGATCATAGCATACGCTGACGACCGGGTGGTGGTAATTTTGGACAAGAAATGCCTGTTCCTAAAAAGTTTCAAAAAACAAAAACTTTAGTTTAACGTGGGAGGCGTAAACATCTAAAGCCATTAATACATAAATGTAACTCTGGGTATAACTTTAAAAATAGTTCAATGTAAGAAACCCATAATATTGCTGAGAAATTAATGCTATAACCATGGCAAAGATTTAAGTGTAAGTAAAATACGGAACTCCACAAAATTTCAATGAAGAATTTATCTCTAAAATCACAACTGTGGCTGACATATTTCTTTTAATTGATTATGTTTTGAGAATCACCATTTAAAACATTTAAAAAAAACGTTACCTTATGTGCTGGATTACAAACTTTGGATTTTAGCATTCATAGTTTTAGGACTATGGCTATTGTATCCTGCATTACTTTTAGTTTGCGGCGTAGTATGTTGCTTGACAGTGATGCAGGTTGCATTGAATTACACAATTCAATCCGGAACTTTCTACCGTGGTTTGAAGAGGTGCTTTTTTTTCCGGTTTTGTTCGGGTGGGTTCGCGTCCTGGTCTTGACTTTCTTTTCTATCTCCATGCTTTCCTCTTGTTGCATATCTTTGGTGGCTACTTTAGTGGGTGGTTTGAGGAACATGTAGCTCACTCGGCCGTTCTTCCTACTTATCTTTTCGACGTCTTCTTCTTTCTTATACTTAAAACAACAAAGCAACCTTTTCGGTTTTCTTTATTGGTGGTATGGAAGACACTCCAGCTTTTACGTCGAGTTTTTGGTTTTGCTTTTCCAGGCGACTTAAAATTGTCTCAATGGCATCCGGAGTGGCTTTTGTCTGTCTGGAAGGTGATCCGTTTGCACGACGCTAAGTTTTGACTCCGACCACAATGGTTCTATGCTGGAGATTGTTTTCTCTAACCACCCTAAAGATGTGTTATTATTACAGGTAATCTTAAAGATTTTTCCTGTGTGTGACCACTCTTCAAAATTAGAAGGTGTTTTATCAAAGTAAAGTTTTGCTACGGGATGGGACAGGTTGGTGACAGCTACTTGGAGGTGTTTGAGTATAGTTTTTATGTAGCTGACTCTTACCTTTTTAGTTAAAACAGAGGTAGGTTTTAAGATTGACATAGACTTTTTTGCTTTTTTCTTAAGTTGCCTAGTTGAAGGCTTGGAAGAAATTGAGCAAAATTTTTTCTTTTCTCTCCTCGTTTTGAAGGGGATCTTGGCTTGGAACCGTTTTTTTAGGAGGATTTAAGCTTAATTGGGTCTTCCTCTGAGTAGGGTTAGCAGGGGTTGTTATTCCAGCACGTTTTGACTTAAAGGACGTTTGTCTGCTCTGCAGCAGTCAACCGCGCTTTCTTTTGTCTTTAGATTTTGGCTTCTTTATGTGGCTTTGTGGGGCCTACATCGCGGACGTTTTGAGTGGAGTTTTTAACTTAGACACGCCCGTTTTTTTGAGATTTTATCTCACAGCTGCTCGACAGTGATGCAGGTTGCATTAAATTACATCAATGCAACCCGGAACCTTCTACGGGGGTTTAAAAAAATGCTTCTCCTATCCGGTGGGTTTTTGTTTTTGCTTTGACCGGGTAAATCCTTTTTTCAGCTTTTTCTGTGTGGATCGATTTTCTCTTTTACCTCCATGCTTTCCTCCTGTTGCATAACTTTGGAGGCTATTTTAATAGATGGTTTGAGGGAACATGCAGCTTATGGGGTTGTTCTTCCAACTTGTCTTTTCTTATACTTAGAACAAAGAGGTGACCTTATGAATTATTTTTTTAGTTAGTTTAAGATACACTACAGCTCTTTATGTCGAGTTTTTAGTTCTGCTTCTCTAAGCGATTCAATAGTTTCAATAGCATCCGAAAACCAGAAAGTGGCTTTTGTCTGCCCGAGAAGGTGATCCGTCTGCATTACGCTAAGTTTTGACTTTGGTTACAGAGATTGTTTTCTCTATCCACCTTAAAGATATGTCATTATCACAAGTATCCTTAAGGATTTTTTCTGTGTGTGAACACTCCAAAAGTTAGGAGGTGTTTTTTTGGGAGTGGACAGGGTTTTATCCAACTCTCAAGTTCGGATAGCTTTGATTAATTTTGCCTGTGCTTCAGTGGTTTTACTTAAAGGATGGGACAGGTTGGTGACAGCTTCTTAAAAGTGTTTGAGTACAACCTCTTTGTAGTCGACTTCTATTTTTTGTTGTTAAAGGAAGAGTAGTTTTTAGGCTTGATCTAGACTTATGAGCTTTCTTTCTAGATTGCCTATGTGAAAAAAAGTGGTTTTTTGACCCGGAACCTTGGAACCTATTTTCTTTTGAAGAAACTTTTAGTTTGATTGGAGCTTACTTTGTAAAGGGTTATCAGGGGTTGCCATCTCAGCCCGAGAGGTGTCGGTGCTTTGCAGCAGCTAACAGCGTCTTCTTTAGTTTTTTTACTTTGGCACTTGAAGCGCCTCTGTGGGGACTGCATTGCGGACGATTTGAGTGAAGTGTCTGACTTGGACGTGCCTGTTCTGTAGGTATCTACAGACGCACCCGTCGCTATTTTTTTTTTTGGCGTTTAAACACGCACGTTTGTGAAAATCATTTTTATTTTTCTAGCTCTTTACGCTCCATGGAGCTTGGAGCATGCAATATTGGGGACGTCATTAGTTATTGTAAACTAGATTATGTTTACAGAGGACTATTTTCTCTTATAAGAGGTTATGTTGTCATTAGTTTTTAAAACCATAAAAATATTATCAAAGAAGATTTTAGATTTTTGTATAAGATATTAGACGTTCTTAGATTATGTTCTAATAAGAAAATATTGCAATAAAAAAAGACTATGTTTCATGTAAAGATTAAATTTTATTAAAAGTTTTTAAGAACTAGAGGATTCATTTGTCATAAAGAGGATTATGTTGTAAAAGTATAAGATTATAATTATTGCACAGAAAGTTGAGATTTTATAAAAAAAGATTTATGTTATTAAGAGCACTTGGAATCTTTGTAAAGAGGATTATATTGTAATAAAAAGAAGTTTTAAAGAGGATAATGTGGTCATAAGAAGTGATTATGTTACTGTACAGGGAAATAGAATATTTTAAGTCTATAACTCTCATTACTTTAAAAAAATCATTTTTTTGAATCTCATTTATTGCTTTGTTATTATTGTCATAGTACGCACATAACCTAAAAATATATTGATATTAATTTTTGTGGTCGATACACATAACCTAAAAAAAATAGACATTCAAAATGTAGTTTTGTGATAATTATGTGACAGCACTCATAATTCAAAAAACGTTTAATTGGCGGTTATGGAAAAAATTACATATTTGCGTGCTTGGCTATGATTTGATTAAGTGTTGCGTATTCATAGCCGTAGGTAAATTGTGTTGTGTCCTCGCCCCTCTTGTCACGATTATATTCACACATCTAACAACCGTAATTACCACTTTCTTAAAGTAAATTCTAAATATTAAGTTTTGAAATTTAATAAAATGATGTTATGATATATGACGCCAAGTATTACTCAATTATTGTAATAAGTGTACAAAATTTAATTGGAAATATATTCTACGGAATGTGATAACGGCGGTGAAAATAAAATAAAATAATGCAAAATTTCATTGATTCTTTGTAGTTTTTTACTTAAGTTATATACGTTTAGTAGCTATGTAAAAGAAAACAATTCATATAATGCGAATAATGCCATTCGTAAATTTATTCGGTCAAACCAAGCCGATAGTCTCGCTGACAGTCATCTTCAGATATTCACCTGTCTTGTGACCGAAGCAGGCACGCGATGACCAAAAGTTTGCAATTTAATTTTTTTCTTTCTTTTTAAAAGTCCCGTCTGCAAAACCGAAACGTTTTCCACAAAAAGTACAAATACCGCCACGGCCGCAACAATATAAACACTCAATCGCAACCCGACATGAAACGATCGCCCGCAAACAATTCATTAAAATGACGACCCGTCTCTAATTATCATACCCGGCTAAATTCCCCCCGAATATAATTCCACCATTTTTTTTTATATAATACGCGAAGTTTAATGAAAGTGGGTTTATTCACTACGGACAAGAATTCACGACGGCCCATCAAATATGACAGCGAACATTCCGGCCTGCCCATGTGCTGTTTATGAGATTTCTAACTGCCCTATAAATCAACACCCCACTCACAGACGTGTGTAATTAAAGGGAGTAGTCAATCCGCATCCACCTGACACTAAATATGAATTCAAATACTTATAAAGCGTGATAAACGGTTGTGGAAATTATCAATTACGGCTTAAACATTCTTGGCTCTGTAATTTTTCGAGATAACATATATTAGTAGCTAATAATGCATCTAAGTTAAGTAGAAATTAGATAAGTAAATTTGAAACATTCTTGTATGGGTAATAACTGTCTTGCATTTTTATAAAGTATGGTTATCAGGATAAACATATATTAGTAGCTAATAATGCAGCTGAAAACAGAATGTTTCCATTCAAATGTATTTCAAACAGAAGAATGAGGCACCGGAATAAAGGAATAAAAAAATCAAGCAGAACCTTAAAAGTAAAATAAATTAATAGGGAGTAATTGTACATGTGTTTCGGCTTTTTAGTAAAGGCTTCTTTTGGCCATTGTATTAGTTATTTTCTTATATATTTATGCGTAGACTAAAGTAATGCTATCTACAATCTACATTACATTATGTGATATGCTATTAATTGGCATTCAGACTAAACGCTTACTTATTGGAGACAGTACAATGATATAAACAATTTTATTCTTTACATTTAGACTTTGATATCGACACAATAAATTCAATTAGGATTTAAAGATATTCCACATTGATTACGCTCTGAATTAATTCTACAAGTCTGACAAGAAGAGACATTCCTTTGCAAAAAAATAAACGACAAATTATTGGCTTAAATTAAATAAGCCCAATTCCACGAAGGCCACAACAACTCACAACAACTCACAACAACTCACAACACAACTGGACTTGAATGAAAAAAATAATATAATCGCGCTTCGTTTTGCTTTTTCGTCTTTTCGCTTTTTTATATATAAAAATATAAAATATTAAGCACTACGGCAATAAATTAGACTTTTCTATATGTTCCAGCATACGGCTATATCATCTAATATGTGCCGATGTGACTGTCCTACCCTGCGCATATCATAGTAGTATTATCATTGTATTATTTACGCTGCTAGGGGAGTAGACGGTCTAATTTTCTTTAGTGCTTCATATTTTAACAACAATCCTACACTAGCTCCTCAGCTTTACTATTCCTACTTATCCTACCATGTTTTATTGCCCCTATGCAAAATTTAACAAATACAATAAAACAACATTATCATAAATTACGACAGAATGACGTTTTTCGAACAGTTCCTATTTCAATGAAATTATAATGACCTAATTTCACTTTAAATATCAATAATATTACAAAATAAAAGGAAGTAGGGTAGTTTATCATCTGGTTTGAGTTGCATACATGCATAAAGCCGCGGGGCGAAGCTTAACGCGCGTGATAGTCCATAATTTTAAATAAATATTGTATAAAAAACTAGTAATAGTATCAAACGTTTAGTACAGTATGAATTCCCGGGCCACATAGTGATTAAAATATACAAACTTAACTTTCAGTTCTAGATTTATTTATTTAAATGTGTTTAAAACTATTGAGAGGCAACTTAAAGAGTTTTGAGACATTTCAAAAACTTATTGCTTCAAAAAGATTTTAAAAGTTTTGAATACATTGAGTATCAAAAAATGGCCACGGACCGCTTGGAGCAGTAGTATTGCATACCTAGTCACGCTGTTCCCTTTTGGTGTAAACAATTGAGGTGTTGGACACACCGAGGCACAGACAAGACATGTGTATGTTTAGATGCCTATATGAAGTAACGGATCCGTTTAGAAAGAACGCTACGCTCTGCATCACTTTGTTGGTCTTTGTTGAGTATTATAGAACACTTGCGTAGGTACTACCAAACCATTTTGCAACAAATTGAGTCTTAAAGACTTTCATGTAAATCCGGACTTATTGAATCAAAAAGATTTTAATAATTTTTAAAACTTTATCGAGTATCAAAGACCATGTATAGCGGTAGTATAGACTTCTAAAGCATTTTGCAAGTAATTGAATCTTGAAGATTCTAATCTAAACCCGGTATTTAGAAGACATATTGTTCCAAAAAGGTTATAAAAACTTTGAAAACGTATTATAGAACACTTGCAAAGGTAGTATAGACTATATAGCAAGTAATGGAGTCTTAATTGCTCTCATCTAAACCAGGTTTTTAAAAAATTTGTTGCTCCAATAAGATTTTCTCTTTCTTTTTAAAGTTTTTAAAAACATAGTATCATATAACACTTAGAGCGGTAGTATAAACAGAGTTGTTGTCTTACGGCTTGACAATGACACAGCCGTTTGAAAGGCAATGCTGGTCGAGCTATCTGTCTTGTTGAGAAGTTTTACTTGGCTTGACGTTTGAGGTAATTGTTTTTAACAAGCGACCTGATACACTTCTAACAAATATGTATTATTTTCTATTGTGCTTGTGGTTTTGAGGTTGCTTGTTGTTTTTGCCAGTTTCCGTCACCCGTTGCTGCTTGTCACCGACACTTCTTCTTTTAAAGCAAATGCAAGAGAGGCCATGGGCGACAATGTGGAATGGGTAATGTTTTTGTCTTGCTTGCACGTCATTCTTGTCAGTCTTGGCCATCGGTCACTGGCTACGAAAGAGCACTGGTTGCTAGCCTTTGTTGTCAGCCATTGCTGTCGCTGGTTTCAAACCTGCACTTTTAGTGGAACACTGTAGCTAGTCATGCCAAACTACAAGTTATGTGAATTTGCAGCAATATTAGTCTATCAAACTATTGTCCCATTATTTATAAACTGTGTTCCCGCCCGCCCACTCAAGTGTTTGTTATCTAGAAATTAGTTACGCTATTTTTCTTTTCTAACTTAATGACATTTGGCAGACACTCTACCATGTTTGTTAACATCAGAAACACGGCAGGTAGTCGTAATTTTCAACTCCTTTATAATAACACCTGGGCGGGTGGGAGGGACACAATATTAAACTATCTGCCAAATATTTATAAAATGTGTTCCCGCCTACCCGCCCAAGTGTTTGTTATCAAAAAATTGATTGCGTCATTTCTCTTTTTTAAATAAATGACATCTGTCAAATACTCTATCATGGTTGTTAGCAGCAGGAACACGGCAGATAGTAGTAACTTCCAATTCCTTTAGGAAACTATACTTAGGCGGGTGGCCGGGAACACAATATCAAATGGGTGAGGTAAAATAGCTTAGTTATAGAGCGTTAGCGTAGCACGCTAACAGTCTGGAGTTCAATTTCCAAATATGACTAAAATAATAACTTTGCTTTTTATCCACCGGGGTGATTCGGAAGTCCCCTAATAAGCCGTTGGTCTCATCAAACCCCTTTAAACAAGTCGTAAGACTTCTTGGGCGATGTAAAATAGCTGTAAAACGCGCAATAAAGAATGTTTATAAACTGTGTTTCTGTCTTCTCGCCCAACTGTTTGTCATAAGACAATGGTTACGTCATCTTTTTTTCTTCTAACTAAATGACATCTGTCAGACACTCTATCATGTTTGTGTCGGCGGTTGTAAACAGGTTGGTTTGACCATTGATCATTGTGACAGTTTGAGCAGGTGGTGGATTACTGTGGTTATCCACCTGGAGTTAGTGTGGTGGGACTTTTCCGGGAGTCATGAAAGATGTTAGGTTCCCAAAAAGTTTTGATGTTGTTGCTACCCAGCGTTCATCTGGTGTCCGTCATCTTGGTGAAGGTGTTCTCCAAGGGTTGAGGTCTATGCTGGGTAGCATGTTGGGGTTAGGGACAAACCCGCAGCCAAGTGTGTGCATGCCCCGGAAGGCTGTAGGAGGGAGATTTTGTGGTCGCTGTGGAAGAGACGCTATTGTCTCGTAGTATGTCTGGTATGTGGTCCCCAGGGGTCGGGACGTGACCAACGAAGAGAAGTGCAATGTTCCAAGGCAGTTGTTGGTGTTGGAGCATGGTAAATGTTATAGTTCGTGGCCATGGTTGTGGCCGATAGCGTGGAGTTAAAGAATTTTAGTTACTCTTATAAGACCAAAAAACTAAAAAAAACTAAAACTATTTTACAAAAAAAAGTAAACTTTGAAAGCTATTGGTAAATATTTTTTTTACAGAAAAGTTACTTTTAGACAATTTTTAAAAGATTATTAAAATATTTTGCGTATCATGGAGTACTATAGGAGTTTAAAAGAACTAAGTTACTTTTATAAAACTTTAAAAAACAAAAAGAATATATAAAGAAAATATTAAACTTTGAGAGTTCTATGTTGAAATTTTTTTTACAAAAGTTGCTTTTAGACTATTTTGAAAGGTTTTTAGAAAACTTTGAATATATAAAGAGGTTCTTAATAACTTTGAGAATTCTTTTAAAATATTGAATGACACAAAAAATTTAAAACTTTCTTCAATCATTTTGAGATGTTTGAGACCAAAAAATCCGATAAAAAGTTGCCAGTAAAATAAAAACTTTTAAAAGAAACAAATTTTTTTAGTTTGATAAAAGTTTATAAAAATTAGAACCTTGCAGGCAATTGAAGAAAACTTTCAGAAATTTTAAACTTAAGCTGCTGCCCCAATCAAAAGTATATTAAAGCAAGTTTGAACGTCTTAAATCACCAAGAAATACATTATGGGGAGTATTTATTGCACCGTACTACATCAAAATACTGTCTTGTTATTCTTCTTTTCTAATAGTAGCTCATAAAATACGAACTCAGTTAAAATTTTGAAAGTAATTATCTGGAATTTTATTTATATTTTTATTGTAAACATTTGTTACGTTTAATTAAGTATGTTATGTATTTTTTTTAATAATTGACTGACACGTAACCTCACAACCACCACACCGAGTGTAGACGTCGTATATTAATATATTTTTAGTTTATTAGCCAATACAGCTTGCCGCCAATTGTTCAACCGTTATCAGCTTATATTTCATGTGACTGCATCACTTTACTGCAAAAAAGGTCTGTCTTTCGTGCGCTACTTGTTTTACTGCTTTCCGTTCGAGTTGGCCTGGTACATCTGGTTTCTACTATTGCACTATTGCACGGACTATTTAGCCTTAGTTGCAGTCAAGACTGGGATATGTGATTTATTTTGATTGAAGTGAGTTTGGGCGAGCGACGTAACGCCGTCTGATTTTCTGCTTGTTTGGTAGATTGAAGCTCTGTTAATAAATATAACTGGCAAGCTCTGTGTAGTGTGGTTTAAAAATTTGTATAAAGGGTCTGGCTGTTTTTTCATTGTGTTATCTATTACCGGACATATCTTAGTAACTCCACAATCTGACTAATAATATTGCAAGCTTTTTTAGTAGCAATTGAAGAGAGGTTTTGGTTTTATTGCTGGCTTAGCTCAGAATAATTGTAATGGGTTGATTTAAGTGGTTTCTGGATAACAGGACATACTCCTTGTTTTGGAATCACAGTAGCAAGTAGTTTTAGTGTAATTTAAATAATTTAAACAAGCAGAAGTATATCCTGCGAATGTCAATACTATACTTTGAGGCTTGAAGTCTTGTAGTATCTTTTGCTATAGAAATTGTTCCGTTATTCTGGTTTTTTTATTTTTTATAGTTGTAGTAAATTGATTTTTTTTTACTTGACTAGTCTTGTGTGTCAGTGGTCTTGTTCTGGCAAAAGTCTAGAAAGAAACCGTGCCAGTGGCGGAAGGGCTCACAAGTATTGGGAGATTTGCGACGTTTGTTTATTTCAAAACTTGGGAGAAGGAGAATGATAAGCCAGTATAGGCTTAACAACCTTTTGTATTTGTTGTGCAACTCAAATGCCAGTGCACAGCATGTTTTCAACGGTTAATCTTGATTAAAACTTTATAAAATTTTAAAAATACAATTAATTTGCAATATTTATTGTACAATTGTAATTATCAGAAAAAAATTTAGTTCATATTTAAACCTGAAAATCAACAATTTGAAAATCAAGATCATCACAATTTTAAGATCTCTATGATATTGCTTCTAAAAAATTCAATACAATATTACATATTCATACTGGTTTAGTAGATTATTCTATCTCAATTATATTTTGATTACTGAAAACTTAAAAGTTCAAATGTGCATGCTACAATTTAGATGTTTTTCTACTGTTTAGTAAGTAGCACATGCAGTGGAAGCTGGTGTTCCATAATCTGGTAGGTGATTAACTGCTTTTCATTTTTGATTGTAAATGCTTTAGCTGATAAAAACCATATGAATCAAAATGTGTGTATGAAAAAAAACTTTTCTTCTCTGCCTACTATGAAATCCCGTTTTTCTGGTTGTATTGTTAATCTGGAAAATAATGCTTTGCAACGGCCCTAGGGCGGTAATAGTATACAGTCTATTAAAGACCGAAAATAAGCATTAGCAGCCTTTCGCTTTTAGCAGTAAAGAGGAACGAGTGAAGACTGCCAAAAGCAATGATTTTGGTAGAAACAGGCGAAAAAGTTCATTGCAATCTTCTTACAAATACAATGTTTCAAAAAAGTTTTTATTTTATTTTGTTTTGTGTGATTTGAAAAACAAAAACACTTAAAAGGGACGGCCAAAAAATAGTCCTAAGAAATGTCCTGTTTTGTCGATCTTTTAGAGAAATTGTGGAAAAAAGTTATTTATATTTTTTGTGATTGTATAGTAAATTATGCCATTTCTAAAAAGACAAGATTATTTTCTTAAATCCAAGTTTTTTTATTGCCTTGATTCTTCACGTGTTTAATAAAATCTAACTGTGTTTTTCAAAAACAAAACTTAATTGTTTTTTTAGTGCTTCCTTAATCTTTGTCTCATTTGTACCACAAATCCCATTGGTTTTTGCATTAATTTAAGTGTCGTTTTAGAGTCAAATATTACGTGCCATGCCACGTCTTTCTGTTCGTTAATGTATTTTATTATAAGATGTGAAAATAACTTACTTACTGGACGAGAATGCGGTTGCTTTTGAGGTCCGTGGGTCAAAAAGTTTTCTTTTGGCAATTGAAACAATGTTAAATTTTATTAAAATTAGGCATAGTTTAAAATTTTTTTGGAAAACAATAAAGTTTTTTGCGCTTATCTACGTAAAATTTATTGTTGGTTCTAAATCCGGGGTCCAGTATTGTCAGATATTACGTGCTATGCCACGTCCGTCCGTCTGTTCGTTAATGTTATTTTTTATAAAATTTAGGTTTGGTATCAGCATTATCAACATTATTTTTTTAGTTTTTAATATACATCAAAAAATGCAAGTTATTGGCTTTTGGACAGCTAAAAGTGCACTTTTTGGCAAGCCAGGTGAACAAAATGGTTTCTACGGTTAAACACCAACTTTTGTTATATTAAGAGGTTTGTGAGTCAAGGGTTTTTTTAGCGATCAAGGAAAAATTTAATCTAAAATGTCATTAATTTTTGAAAATCAAAGAAAATTGGTTTTTTGGGATGTGAAAATAACTTAGTTTGAGACAAAGGACAGGGATGCGGTTGCTTTTGCGGTAAGCCACCAACACCGAAAGTTTCTTGGTAAACAGGTTTTGATTTGGCAGTCTAGAGAATGTTCAATTTTATAAAATCATGGAAATTTTTGTTTTTTGGACGGCAAAAAGTAAACTTTTTGACAATCTATATAGACGTAATTGTTTCTGCGGCTGTACACCGATCTCCTTACAGATGTCTGTCAAGTTAAAAATTTGAGAATCAAAGGTCCTTTGAAAATCAAAAAAATTTGATCCAAGAAAAAAAAACTCCATTTTTGTGATTATGGGATGTGAAAATAACTTTTAGAGGATTGACAAAGATGCGGTTGTTTCTGCGGCAAGCTACTGATTATGGTAACTGCTCTGCTCATGAGAAAGTTTTTGAGACAAAGATTTTTTTTTTGGCAACTGAAAGAATAATAAATTTTATGAAATCATACATCATAAAAATGCAAGTTCTTGACTATGAGATGACAAAAAATGCACTTTTCAATAATAAAGGTAAACGAAATTGTTTCTGCGGCTAGACACTGACCCCATCAGATGTACTACCAACTGGAAGTCTGTTAAGGGTTTTTTTGGGAAAAAAACTTTTATCCAAAAAATGTTGATCAAAGAAAATTTAATTTTTGTAATTATGTGATGCAAACTACTGATCTCGATAACTGTTTTGTCATAGCACAAGTTTTTGGGCCAAAAGATTTTTTTTGGCATTTGAGTAAATGTTATAAGTTATAAATGCTGCGGAGGGAAGTTTGTTTAATTTTTTTTGTTTTAAGCCTTGCGAGCTGAAGATGAAATGAGATAATACAAATCTTCTTAATGTTTCTGGCTGCCGTTACTGGTCAACTTAAAAATTTCTGCGATTAAAAACTCTATGACTGCGGACAAGTATTCCATGATGGCCACCAGGTAGATTGGTCTTTGGTACCGACGCGCTTGTCATAGTTACTTTTGCGAAGTAATCTGTGGATATGACCGTCTAAGAACTGGAGTTTAGTTTCAATTGGTAGTAGCGACGGGTATTGTATACAAAGAGCAGAGAAGTAATTAACCCAAATTTATGACTTACGCTTACTAGAAACAATTGCAAACCTAAATCCTTAACACAAAGAAGGTTTGACGTTTAAAAATTGCGGGCGGACAACCCGAACGTTCTTGGCGGACTTTTGAAATGCCAAAAGGTATGCCTAATTAGCAAGCTAGAGTTTTGTTTGTTATCAGCATTTACATTACAGATTTATAGTTTTATTTTGTGCGGTTTTAAGAAGCTTATCTATCTAAGAATTGATTGTACACGCGTAGACCTGATCCAAAAATTAAAAGGTACGTCTAGTTAACAAGTTTAAAGTTTTGTTTGTTATTCAATCAAGAAAAAGCTTTCAATATTCTTGGTAAAGTATCTGGTGTTGGGTCAAATTAAACCACCAATTTTACTTCTCCTACATTTACCTGCCGCTGACATGCCAAGTCTTTTCTTGCAAAACGTTTTAAGTGACCTTCTAATTTTTTGAGTACCGGACAATTTTTAGACAAATCTTTAGAAAATAAACTCGCGCCGCAGATTTGATTTTAGTGTAAAAAAGCAAAAATGTTTCTTTTCCTACACAAAAATCAAGCATTTTTAGAAAACACAGGCACAATAACTTAAGTCTGCTCACTATCCATCACATCAGATTAAAACTCATTTTTTTTAAGCTAAACATCAAAAATCACAAGAAAGATAAAGCAGAGGAGGTAATCTTATACTAAAACCTACATGTAAGCCGTTCCGATGCCTAAAAAACATTCCAAAAACGCAATTTTATTAAAAAATTATACAGAAGAGACTCAAACATTAAATTACTCTTGAGCATTGCTTTAAGCGGTACTGCAATAGAGCAGATAATTGTTTTTTTGCTCGCACCCAAGTACTTACTCTTACAAAACCTTTCAAAAATTTACTTTCAATTTTGGCTTTGAAATTAAATTTTTTCGAAGGAACATTGGGAAAAGAAGGTGCCCAGTTTTACTCAAAATCGTGGTGCAAAAATGACCAACACCGCAAACTGCAAGATTTGGGCATACCAATATTTTGGTTTTGGACCAAAAATGGCAAAAACATTGAAAAAAAGAAGGAACTTGTTAAAAGAAGTCTTAAGACTTGTGTAATGTAACATTTAAATGTTCTTTTCCAATCTAACATAGTAAAAAAGTTTTGGCCAATCAAATCGGCGATTTTTACTTTTAATGACAGCGCTCATTTGGGGTATCGGATTTTTCTTTGGCAATTGGAGAAAATTTTGATTTTATTAGAAGTGTACCTTACTTATGCAGATATGATTGAGTTGTGAGTAATCCAGCGGAAATTTGGATACAAACTTGTTATTTTAATGGTTTCTGACTTAAACTAATTCTCTGATTACTATTCCAGAATCATTAATTTTTGTTAGCATTTTTTTTAAGGAATTGTTGATTATTACGATAGATTTTTGTAGCCACATGGTCATAATTTTGAAGTGAATTACGGCAATGTGCTTGGAGCTGAAATGGTTTTTCTTTTTTGGTGATCAAAAAAAGAATGTTCAATTTTATTTAAAAAAAATTGTAGCAATTGGATGCTACTCTGTTGCAAGATCTTTTAAAGCGAAAATCTAATGGTCACGTGCTTTCTATTGAGTATTGGTTTTTTTAATAAAATTTGGTAAGTTGACCTCTGATTTTGATTGGTTTCAAAATTTAAATCAAACTTTTTTGTAGTAGCGACAAAATCATTGTTATTGCTAAATATTTGTAGACCCAAAGCACTTATCAACATAACAGGTGTACCAACCAGATAACCAACCTGATGCAAAATTCTGATAAAATATTACATTCTATCACAAAACAATTATACAATAAAAGATGAATAGATTATAATAAAATGTAAGATAATTACAGAAAATTTACGTTTAATAATTAATGACATTAAAAATGTAAGTATAAGGGTGCATGAGCTTTAGCAACCCTCCTATAACCATATAGATTCAAACCCTTAATTACAACCGCCTGTCGCACTACATTAAAATATAATAAGAATTCCATTAAAATTTTAAGTCAAAATAGCCAATTTTTTCAACGCCCCTTTGCAATAAAATACTATAATATGATTAATATTTGAGCTTATTTTTATTTTGAATCGGTGCCCACATAACACGTTTTTCCCATTGTTGTGTGAAAGCTGTTTCCAAAAGTGTGAAACGGTAATTTAAAACCTAATGCATGAAGGGGGTTGCGTTTTTTTTTATATGAGGGTGCAATTTTAACAGATAATTTTTTTCTTAATTATGTTGATATTATTTTGTCAGTTTAAATAGCTTTCGATTTAGTTAAGCGTGTATAAAAAGAAGGGATGTAAAACAGTATGTATATGAGAGGATCGTTTTTTTTAAATAGTAATTTAGAATCATCAATTGATGATATCGGGTTATAAGACGGTGGGTTTATCAAATAGGACCTAGTTTGGCGGGGGTGGGGGTATATTAAGATATAGGACTTATTTAGGGTAGCATGTAGTAGGGGATGTGAACGAATAATACCGCCGATATTGCTCACTTCTTGTTGCGATGTTGTGCGGATTACAATACCCTCCTGACTTTTGGTTTGCTTCCAGGAAGCCTTCCGTCGACGATGTCGGAAATCCATCATCAGTTAACGCACGGTAAGTCATTAAATAATTATTTTTAGTGTTAATGAAATCGGTGTAACAGGTCTTATAAGACTATAAGACCACGTGTTGGATGGATTATTTGCGCGCAATTTATGCAGAAAATAATAATACGCGCGGTTGGGAAAAAAGTTATTAATTTTTTTTATCGATAATATGGACCCGTCAGTAATAACTACTGGTGATGCAATTTCAGTTGATTGGTTGTAAATTATTAAACCTATAATTTGATGCCTCTATTTTTGTTGAAGCTTATTATAAAAAACGTAATGTGAAAGGGTGGACCCTAAATATCAATCTTACCTGTTTCATTTTTTATTCCGTTGACCATCTGAAACAATAAGAAAAGAAAAACGATTATTTCATGAAGAAAAGTGAGCTTTATAAATGCAGTAAAAAATATACGTGAACGGTAGTGTTAAATGTTTTCTCAGTGTACTCCAGTCACGGAAAAGCGACGCCTGACGTCAGTCGCTAGGTCATCAGAGAACTGCGGTCTGGTACAGCTGTGTCACGTCTGCATACGTGTTTCGGGTCTTATTGGTCTCTAGAGTATGACCGATAGAGACGTGGACATTATTTGTTCCGAAACCATTTTATCATAATCTATAGTAGTAGTATAATACATCCCACTATAATTATACTCCATTCATTTTCGCACATAATTCTTATAGATTGTGGTTGTTAAAACTATCAAATGGAAGATTTAAGTGTGCTAAATTAATTATCGATGCGTGTTTTGGCAGTAAATATGACTTTAAAGTGCTGTTTTGATGAAGGTTCGGTTCGGTAATCTACAGTAATGAATGATGGATGTTTTGGTACCCGCGGTGCCTCAATGCGAAGGTCGGAGATCTATCGCTCAAGGTGGTCTCTTGCTAGACTATCTGGGACCACAAAACCAACCAAACTTATCATAATCATTATACAATTCAAAACATGTTTTTTATAGTTTTATTTTTTAATAATATATTATCTGTTACACAATTGAATATTTCGATCAAATTAACTTTCTGTCATAAGTTTATAAATATTTATTTTATGGCAGATATGTCAATAACCTGAATTAGTAAACAACAAATATTAAAATGATTTATTAGTAGAGAGCGGGCTTTAATGCAAATTATATTTAACTGTAAATGTAGTAACATAAAGTGACTAGGAAAATTTTAAGTACCAATTTTAATAATGTGTTGTCTGTTTAGATGCAATGGCAATTTGTTGCGTCGCGATTTGTTTTTGCCAATATGGCTCGGTTTAGTGATAATATGTTGCTTAGCTACAATCTGTTATGACTTATTGATCATCAATCATGATAACACGTCGCGTTGAAATTGAATATATATCTTCAATTCAATGACAATATATTGCTTCGTTTTGACTCATTGCAATTAAATACGCCGCTTTGTACAATTTGTTGTTTAGTAGTATGACTCGGTTGCTTTGCAATCTGTCATAACTTGTAGCATTAATAACACACCGTTTTCTAATTAATTGTATGTTGTTTGACTTGTTTCAATAATAATTTTCCGGTTTGCTATTTACTTTTATCTGATTTCATAATTATGCACAGTTTGTTGTTTTGCAATTTAATTTTAGTCAATATGACTCGGTATAGTTATAATATGTTGCAACAGCCATTTAGTTTTAGTTAATATGACTCGGTTAATGATAATATGTTGCTTTGTGACTAATTAAAGTTAGTTGCACTTGATTGTTTTGTGTAACTTAGTTTAATTTTGTTTTAGGATCAAGTTGTTATTTTTCTATTTTATTTGAACCAATATGACTCGGTTTAGTGATAATATGTTGCGACATTAATTTATTTTTAGCTAATATGACTCAGTTTAGTGATAATATGTTGTTTTGCAACTAATTACAGTCAATTACACTTAATTGTATGTTTTGTAATTTGATTTAATAACAATTTGTTGTTTTGGAATCAATGTTTAGTTACTATGACTCAGTTTACCGATTTTGTGTTGCTTTGCAAGTAACTATACTCCGTTGCAATTGACATAAAATTTGTTTTAATAATATTTTGTTGTTTTAATTTGAACCAATATAACTTGGTTTTAGTGATACTATTAATTTTTTGCTAATATGACTCGGTTTAGTGATAATATGTTGATTTGCAATTAGTGTAGCTAATTCGGTTGCGATTGATTGCATGTTTTATAGTTTGTATTAATGCCAATTCCTAATTTTGTTATTTAATTTTAGTCAATATGACTTTGTAGTTAATCAATAAAATTAAATCGCGAGGCAATAAATTGTTATTAAAACAAACTATACATCAGATGCAAAGCAGTGAGTGGCCACGAGTCAACAAATTGCGCACAGAAATAATTTGTGATTTGGTTGTTCTGCAATTTATTTTAGTCAATATGACTCGATTTGATAATATGTAGCTTTGCGATTAGCTACAGTTCAATCAAATTAACTGTATATTGTATAACTTGATTTAGTCTATCTGACTCAGTTTAGTAATAATAATAAGTTGCTTTGCAAGTAACCTAGTTTGTTATGACTCATTGTCATAAGAGCTAAAACGTATAAATTTTTTGAGTGCAATTTGTTGTTTTGCAATTTTAAATGACTTGTAACTGCTTAAGTCAATTTGACTCAGTTTAGTGATAATGATAATGTTACTTTGCAAGTAACTACATATTGATATGGTTCGAGCTAAAGAGTATAGCTTTTTAAGTACACTTTGTTGCTTTGTAATTTATTTTTAAATTATATGACTTGGTTTGGTGGTAAAATATTGCTCTGACTTAGTTTAGGGATAATAATATGAAATTTTGTTGTTTTGCAAGTTAATTTTAAATTATCGGTTTAATGATATTATGTTGATTTGCAATTTATTTTTAGTCAATATGACTCAGTTTTGTTGTTGTGCAATTGTTTACAATCCAATAAAATGAACTGTATATTGTTTAACTTGTTTTAGTCAATCTGACTCAGTTTAGTGATAATAAAATTTTGTAATAAGTCATCACAGTTTGTTATGACTCATCATCATAAGAGCAAGCATTTTGTGATTGATTATATGTTGTATAACATGTTTTAAAAACAATTTGTTGTTTAGCAATTTAATTTTAGATAAATTGACTCGGTTTAGTGATACCATAATGCTTTATTTTAAGTCAATATGACTTAATTTTGTTTGCGATTAGCTATAGTTTGTTGATAATAATATGACTCAGTTTAGTGAAAATGGGTTGCTTTACGATTCATTTTTAGTTAATATGACTCGGTTGGGTTATAATATGTCGTTTTGCAATTAACTACAGTCCATTAGAATTATATGTATCTTATGTACTATGCTTTAGTCAATTTGATTCACTTTAGTGATTATAATATGAGTATGTTGCTTTCCAAATAACCACAGTTTGTTATGACTCATCGCCACAAGGACATTCTTTTTTGCAATTAGTTGTATGTCGTATAACTTTTTTAAGGACATTTTGTTGCTTTACAATTCAATTTTAAACGATATGACTCGGTTCAGTGATACTATGTTGCTTTATGGTTTATTTTTAGTTCATATGACTCAGTTTAGTGATAATATGTAGCTTTAGGATTAGCTAGAGTTTATTGAAACTATTTGTTGATTTTTTAACATGCTTTAGTCAATTTGACTCACTTTTGTGATAATAATATGTTGCTTCATAACTTATTGCCACAAGAGCAAACTTATTTGCAATTGTTTAGTAATTTAATTTGAAACAATATGACTCGGTTTAGTGATAATGTCTTGTTTCACGATTAATTTTTAGTTAATATGACTCAGTTTGGTGTTAATATGTCGCTTTGAGATTAGGTACAGTCTATTGGAATTATATGTATATTATGTAATTTGCTTTATTGAATCTGACTCAGTTTAGTGATTATAATATGTTGCTTTGGAAGTAACTAAAGTTTGTTATAATTAATGGTCGCAAAAGAAGTTAGTTTTACGTTGTATAACTTTCTTAAGGACATTTTGTTTCTTTGCAGTTTAATTTTAAATGATATGACTCGATTTGGTAATAATATCTTGCTTCACGATTTATTTATTGTCATTATGACTCGGTTAGGTGATAATATGTTGCTTTGCAAGTAGGTACTGACTTGACTCGGTTGTGTTTTATGAAGCTTGTTTTAATGACAATTTGTTGCTTTGTAATTTATTTTTAGCCAATATGACTCAGTTTAGTGATAATAACATTTTACTTTGCAAATAACTACAGTTTGTTATGACTCATTGCAACAAGATCAAACTTTTTTGCAATTAATTATAAGTTTTCTAACATTTTGTCGCTTTGCAATTTAATTTTAGATAATTTGACTCAGTTTAGTGATAATACCAAAACAATTGTCTGTGCTTTTTTGTAATGACTCATTGCTAAAAAAGCATTTTTTTGAGATTTGCAATTTAATTTTATTTGATATGACTTGATTTAGTGATAGTGTTTGCAAATTATTTAGCTAACATGACTCAGTTTAGTGGTAATAATATATTGTTTTGCAGTTTGTTATGACTCATTGCCATAAGAACAAACTTTTTTAAGATTTGCAACCGAGTCATACTATTTAAAGTTTTAAATGATACCTATGACTCGTTTTAATAAGAATTTGTTGTTTTGCGATTTTATTTGAACCAATTTGACTCGGTTTAGTGATATAATGTTGCTTTGCAAATAGCTACAGTCTGTATACTACTACTTAACAGGTATCTGCAAACACAAATGCATACTATCAAACCCGTTAATTGAGAGAATGAAGGTGTTGTAAGTTCTGACGAGGCCTAGTCTACTCACACTCATATTAAATGTAATTATGGTTACATGTACACTAATCATGTATTAGACCAATGTCTTGAATGCCATAATCTCTTAAAAATGTTCTCCGGAGCTGGGGATTGACCCTACGACAATTCTGAGTCGAGGTTCAAGCGCTTGACTCAACTAAGCCAGTCTCCGGGTTTATAATACTACAGTCTGTTGCAATTGATTATTTTGGTAATATGACTCAGTTTAGTAATAATATGTTGCTTTACAATTTATTATGATTTAATTTAGTGATAATATGTTGTTGTTGTGTTATAATAAAATATAATAAATTAGTAAATTATAACATATTGCCACAAGAACATATATGACTCGGTTTAGAGATAATATGTTGCTTTGAAGTTTATTATGACTCAGTTTAGTAATAATAACTATAGTTAATTAGTTTATTATAATACATATGACTCGGTTTAGTGATAAAATGTTGCTTGGCAAAGTGTTATGACTCGATTTAGTGATAATATGTTGTTAAGTTATAATAAAGTATAATAAATTAGTGTATTATAACACATTGCCACACAAACACATATGACTCGGTTTAGTGATAATATATTGCTTTGAAGTTTATTATAACTCAGTTTAGTGATAATATATTGTTGTTGTATTATAATAAACTATAGTTAATTAGTTTATTATAACACATTGCCACAGAAACATATATGACTCGGTTTAGTGATAATATGTTGCTTAGCAAAGTAGTATGACTCGATTTAGTGGTAATGTGCTATTGTTGTTGTGTTATAATAAACTATAGTTCATTAGTTTGATGTAACACATTGCCACAAGAACACACATGACTCGGTTTAGTGATTAAATGTTGTTTGGCAAAATATTATGATTTAGTTTAGTGGTAATGTGTTGTTGTTGTTGTTGTTGTGTTATTATTATTTATAGTTAATTAATTTGTTATAACACATTGCCATAAGAACACATATGACTTGGTTTAGTGATAAAATGTTGCTTGGCATTGTATCATGACTCGATTTAGTGGTAATGTGTTGCTGTTGCTTTTGTGTTATAATAAACTATAGTTAATTAGTTTGCTAGAACACATTGCCACAAAAACACATATGACTCGGTTTAGTGATAATATGTTGCTTTAAAGTTTATTATGACTTAATTTAGTGATAAATGTTGTTGTGTTATAATAAAATATAATAAATTAGTGTATTATAACACATTGCCACAAAAACACATATGACTCGGTTTAGTGATAAAATGTTGCTGGGCAATGTATTATGACTCAGTTTAGTGGTAATGTGTTGTTGTTGTGTTATCATAAACTATTGTTAATTAGTTTGTTATAACACATTGCCACAAGAACACATATGACTTGGTTTAGTGATAATATGTTGCTTTGAAGTTTATTATGACTCAATTTAGTTGTTGTAACAAATGACTATTTAGTGATATGTTGTTGTTGCTGTTATGGTATAATAAATTATAGTTAATTAAATTATTATAGGTTTAGTGATAATATGTTTTTTTACAAATTTATTGTGACTCAGTTTAGTGATAATGTGTTTTTGTTGTTGTGTTATAATAAACTATGGTTAATCAACTTATTATAAAACATTGCCACAAAAACACATATAATTTGGTTTAGTTAGCGTTGCTGTAGTTCACAGTTTCGTATGATTAATCTTTTTAACAACAAACCTGATTTACATTTTACGGACATGATTCAATTCAATGGTCAAATGTTATTTTTTTATTACACAATGATATTATAGTATAAAGATTTTTGGTCTTAAAAAATTGGGAAATTATAAAAAAACATAAAAATGCTGAAACTATTTAATAAATATAAAAATGCATTCTGAAAACACAAATATCAAGAATGCATACAAAATTCTTAACAATACAATGTATGACAATTTTATTGCCACAATGTTGGGAGCATTGCGCTCTCCAATACTTAAAAATATATTATTCGAAGGTTTTTGCAGCGAAAAATTTTTCTTTCATGAAATATATAAACATTACACCCAGAAAGATAACAAACATCAAAATTTTAAACTTGGCATTCCATACTACCCCAGGTCTCAGAACGTCTGGATAGGCCATTGCCATGTTATGTAGTAATGGCCTTTGTGCAAGTCTTTGTGCAGGCCTTTGTGCAGGTTTCTGCTCGAGCATTAATTTTTCCAAAGGTGAATTGTCGGTCATTGTTGTTTCAGCATATAAGTCCTTAAGCCATTGATTTTCCATCATAATTTCATCACGAAAAGTCTTGAGCTGTTCATTACTGCAGGTGCCGTCGGTTGCTGATTTAATGTCCACAAACGCATCTGAAAAAAAAAAAATTAACCAAAATGCACACAATTTGTAAATTACAAAAATACCTTGACGAGATTCATAAAATGCATCAGATCCATCATGAGAAGTAATCGAGGAAGTTTCCAATTCAATTGGATCATCTTCTTTGTAATCCACTTCTTCAAACTGCTTGTTATCACCGTTATCAAACAAGAGTTCATTTTTATGAGAAGTCATCAAGGAAGTTTCCAAATCGCTTTAAGAAAAATAAAATAATAATTAAATCATTAATAATTTCAAACGGTATTTTTTACATAAAAAAATGTCAACTTTAAATAAGCGTTTAAATAATCTAAAAAATGCTCCTTTTGCACAGCCCATTGAGAACAAACAAATGGTCGGATTCTACGGAAAATTTCTGATTGATTTCACTAGTACATTTTTTTTTAGTTAAAATTGCAGTTTTTAAATAAAAATGAGATTTATTAAAGTCAAAGTAAAAAAACTAAATAAAATCCTAGAATTTTTTTTAAGTGTTTCATACCCTCATAAACGGATCAAAAGACTACTAATCAGTTATACAAACAAAAAAAAACACTAAAGCAAGTTTCTTGACCCCCCTCCTCCTGCTCTGGTCTGTTTAAAATAGAATTGCCCATATAATAATAACAATTAACTTACTTTAATTCCGTTGACAGATCGTCATCAGGTTCTTTGTAATAAATCATCGAGGAAGCTCCCACATCACTTTAAAAAAATTAAACAATTAAACACCAATAATACAATAATTATAACTAACTTACTTTAGTTCAATTGGATCATCTTCGTTGCAATCCACTTCTTCAAATATTTTGTTTTCACCGTCTTCAGACAAAAATTCAGGTTTCTTATAGGAAGTCGTCATCGAGGAAGTTTCCAAATCGCTTAAAAAAAAAATATTTAAACATCAATAATATAATAATTACAATTAACTTACTTTATTTCAATTGGATCTTCTTTGCAATCCATTTCAACATTTTCAGCGCATGGAGTTGTTTTTATATATTTGTCATTTAAATCTTCTTCTTCATTTTCATCTTCTTCATAAATCACTTCCATATGGCTAACAAAATAATTCAATATGTACAAATAATTTAATAACTACAGTTAACTTACTTCAGTTTATATGGGCAGTATTCTTCTTCTTGGTCCATTTCGTCAAACTTTTGTTTGTTATTTTTAGACTTTTTGATAAATCCTATGAAATCCTCACTTAAATCAGATCTCTTATGATAAGTCAACGAGGAAGCTAGCAAATTGCTTCTTTCTTCTTTGCGTTCATCTTCAACGTAATCAGGCATTTGCTTATATTTTATATAATCATCAGATAAACCAGATCCTTTATGATAAGTCACAGATAAAGCATCCCAATTTCTTTAAACAATCAAAATAGTTAAACACCAATATTATAATAATTACAATTAACTTACTTCAATTTATCTTCATCAGTTTCAGACATGCTGGTTTCTTCTATAGCTCTTTGAAGTAAATCATTTCTTTGAGATAAATCAATTCCTTTAAGAGAAATTGCTATAGAGGTATCCCAAGGGCTAAAAAACAAAATAATTAAACACCAATAATTTAATAATTATGATAAATTTACTCGTATTTAGCATTTTCAGCCAATGCTAAATCAGATTTTTGTTCAATTGGAACATCTTTTTTGCGGTTTATAGCTTCGATTACTTTTTCTTTAAAGTAATTTGAAAATTTGATCCATTTTTCACGTGCAAGTCCATCATGAGTAAAATCCAAACTGCTCAAAAAACAAAATAATTAAACAACAATAATTTAAAAATTACAATTAGCTTACGGTATACGTTCCATTGGAATAATCTTTTCGCCATCTATACCGTACAATTCAAATTTGGGTTCAGCATTTGAATCGCCAGATTCTTCACGAGGAGTCTTTGAGGGAGCCCCCAAATTCCTTAAAAAAATAATTTAACTCCAATAATATAATAATTACAATTAACTTACTTCGACTTAATTGGATCATCTTCGGTCTTATTCATATCATCAGCGATTGCGGTTTCAACACATTTAATGTAGTCAGACATTTTGATTTATTTTCAACACAACACTTTTCACTAAACTGATCACAGAACACTGCTCCGCGATATTTATACAATTATTAGAAGAGATAAGCCCCTTCTTCAAAAACGTCATAAAAAATGGCTGCATTTATTCAAGTTTGGAATGAAGGTATCAAATTATTTATTGCGAAAAGATAAGGACAGGATGTTAGTTGTAATATGAACATTAAACATAATATGATTATCGGCGATACATAATAACAATATTTATTTTTCTACGCAAGAATTTAATCAACATATTAATTCGTGGAACAAACTTATTAAAATTTGAAACGAATGGTGTAGTATGTCAATTTTTTCTAATAGTTTTGATTAACAAGAAGGTTATCAAATGTATTGTATGTCAATTATTGCTTAATTATTAGTAACTTACTTGCAAAACATTTCAATAATGCGATTACAATTCTCTGAAAAAATTTCCGTACAAATCAAAAGTTTATTATAAAATTGGGTACCCAAAAAATTACTATTGAGTACTAAACCAAAATCAAGTTGATTCCAATAAAATATATGTAAATACTCATTACTCAAATAAGTGTACTATACAATCGTGTACTCAGGTACACAAAAAGCCAAATCAAGTATTCAGTTACTCAAAAATAAGTTTGTTATAAAATCGTTTACTTCTAACTACTCGAAAGTCAGTATTGAGTAATCGAGTAGTTGCTTAATTTCAATATATTTAGAAATAAAAGACGTTTTAGATTCAAGTAGACGGACAATTTTATAGTCTTCCTAACATATATAGTCCAAATGATTGCTTATAGTTTTTATAAAATTTTCATGATCTTTGGAACTTATAACATGTTCAGTAAGAGCAGGGCCGTCGCTACATATTGTGCGGTGTACACGGCGGCCAAAAATGTATTTGAATTGATTATTTATAAAAAAAATTGTAAATTTGTATCTGTGACCAAGTTATTGTTCCTTAGGCATAAATCAAAATATTATTTCTGTCATTTTAAACTTGTTTTGTCGTAGATAGCTCTCTAGCTCAATAATGGTTAGACTTTGTTGTTAGTTTCTTTTTTAATGTTTTGAACATTAGGAGCACATTTGGTAATCTGTATTCCAAAGAATTAGAGTATATAAAGTTAAAAGGGCAAAGTAAGAATCTATCAAATTTGTGTGCGGCCGATCCTAACCTACGCCGCTAAAACTAATGCAAAAACTTTTAAAATTAAAAGACTAATGAGGAGCACGGAAATAAAAAGTCTTAGAACAATAAAAACAGTAAACTACGTTATAATATTAGAAGCAGCGCTATCAAAGAAGAACTAGGTAGCTAGATTAGTCAAATCACAAAGATAGCAATAGAGGACCATGTGGATGTAATGAACTACAACCAGACTTGCCAAATGAGGTAAAGACCAAAGATTAAAAAGTAAAAAACCTCTAGGCAGACTACCTAAAAGATAGATGAAGAGTTAGACGTTAGCATCAATGGAAGGCTAGAAGGCAGATAACAGGACTTAGTTCTTAATTGAAAACAATAAAAAAAGAAGTTAACCTTGAAGCGGACTAGCAAATAAAAAACCACAGAAGTGCTTAATGGACTGAACTTGCTTTTGATAACTATGGTAATGCATCTACCAAAAGAGTAACAATCAAAGGTGCATAATCGAAAGAATGGATTGCACTGCTGGACGTTAGAAGTACCAATTCAAGAAAAAAAAATTTAAAAGATTGAAGAAAATGACATTTTTAACTAAAAACCTAATAGAACATGCTTTTTAAACCAAAAATTAATAAAATAACGTAATTTTGAAAGAAAATAAAAGAAATAAACTCAACAAAAAATACTGTTTAAAAAAAAATTAAACAAAAGAAGCAATTTTGGATTAATTTTTTAGAAAACATTGTTTTTGACTACAAATTTAATAAAAAATGCTTTCTAAACTAAAAAGTAATTAAAAAATGTGATTTTATACAAGGAAGGTACAAAAAATTCATTAGAAAATATTGTTTTGACTCAAAATTAAACAAAAAAACTATTTTGGACTAAAGTGTCTAGAAAATGTTGTTTTTGACTTAATTACTTAATAGAACATGCTTTCTAGACCAAAAGTTAATGAATTAATGTAATTTTGTGCTAGAAAGCTAAAAAAGCTTATCAGAAATCATGTTTTGAACTAAAAAATAAACAAAAGAAGCAATTTTGAACTAAAGTGTTTAGAAAATGTTGTTTTTGACTAAAAATTTAATAGAAAATGCTTTCTAAATAAAAAAATAATTAAAAATGTGATTTTGTATAAGAAAACTCATAAAAAACTACTGTTTTGAACTATAAATTAAACAAACAAAAATTTGGATTAAAGTGTTCAAAACATGCTGTTTTTGACTAAAAACTTAATATTAAATGCTTTTTAATAAAAATTAAAATTAAAAATGTGATTTGTGCAAAAAAAGTTATAGAAAACTCATAAAAAATACTGTTTTCAACTAAAAATGAAACAAAACAAGCAATTTTGGACTAAAATGTTTTCAGAAAATGCTGTTTTTGATTAAAACTTTCTTCTTAGACTAGAAAGTAATAACTTTTTAGACCGAAAAGTGATAATAATTGTGATTTTGTGCAAAAACAGTTAGACAAAACTTATAGAGAAGACTGCTTTTAGACTAAAAATGAAACTAAAAAAAGCAATCTTTCATTACATCGTGTTCAAAAAATGCTGTTTCTGAATAAAAACTACATTTTTGAACAAAAAGTAATTAAAAAATTAAATTTTGTCCAAAAAAGTTACAGAAAACTTAAAAAAAGGACTAAAAATTAAATAAAAAAATCAATCTTGGACTAAAACGTGTTAAAAAAATGATGTTTTTAATTAAAATCTTAATAAAAACTGCATTTTAGAACAAAAAATAACAAAAAAATGTAATTTTGTGCAAAAAATTAAACAAAAACAATTTTAAACTAAAAAATGTTGTTTTTGACAAAATTCTTTATAGAAAATGCTTTTTAAACCAAAAAGTAATAAAAAATGTAATTTTTGCAAAATAGTTAAAAAAAAAATACGCTAAAAGATACTGTTTTAGACTAACATTTAAACAAAAAAAGTAATTTTGGATTAAAGTCTTCAAAAAGTGCTGTTTTTTAGACCAAAAAGTAATAAAAATGTGATTTTTGCTCGTATTATAGTAAGTAATTTATCAAAAAACGTATGTTTGCTTAAAATTTGTCATAAAACTTTATAAAACTAATTTAAAAAAAACTCAGAAAATTAACTTATTACACAAAATATATTAAATATCTTTCATAACTTTTATTTATTGAATCAAGAACTGCACAAAAGTCATTAATTGCACTTATTGCATAAATTGTATCAAAAATTGCTCGTAAATTATAATTGTTGCTTGAAGAATTGCACAAAAAGTCACTTATTACACAAAATGTACCAAAAAAACGCTCATAAATTTTAATTGTTGCATCAAAAACTTCACAACAAAGTAATTTATTGCACTTAATACACCATGTATCAAAAATGGCACTAAGATTTTATTTGTTGCATCAAAATTTGCACAAAATAGTCATTTATTACACTTATAACAAAAACTATATCAAAAATTGCTCATAAAGTTTAATTGTTGTTACAAAAACTACACAAAAGAGTTATTTGTTGCACTTATTACACAAAATGTATTAAAAATCGTTTATAAATTTCATTTGTTTAATGAAAAATTGCACAAAAGATTCACTTATTGCAAAAATGTACCAAAAAACGCTCATAAATTTTACTTGTTTCAACAAAAACTGCACAAAAGAGACTTATTACAAACAATGTATTAAACATTGCTCATAAATTTTATTTGTTGCATTATAAATTGAGCAAAAAATAATTTATTATTAATAATAATAATTTTATTGCATTTACTTCACATTTTGTATCAAAAATCGCTTATAAATTTTAACTGTTGCAATAAAAACTGCAAAAAAACAATAATTTTATTTAATGCATCAAAATTTGCACAAAAGAGTAATTTATTATACTTATTATTATGATAATTGTGTTTAAAACTACTCATTTCATGTACACAAAAATGATAAAACCCTATTTACGCACACAAAGAAATAATTAAAAGTACATAAAAAACGATCATTTATTGCGTAAAACAAATTTTGAAGAAAGAAATTGCTCAAGAAACCCGTTTGCTGCATAAAAATTCATTAAAAATAGCTCAGATAACCAATTTGTTGAGTGAAATAAATCAAAAACTGTGCAAAATACTAATTATAAAACAAAATGTCTATAAAACCATTTCGTACACAATACTTTTTTTAAATAATTAAAATATATCAAAAAACGGGCTGAAAAGTTATTTAAACCTATTTGCTGCATACAAATTTATTAAAAACCATAAAAATATTGATTATTGCGTAAAACGTAAATTAAGCCAAAAATTCATCAAAAAAATTACTTATTGCATTAAAAAAAATTCAATAAAAATGCCTGTTGTTCATTTTAAACAAACAAAAATGGCAAAACCCCAATTTATCAAAAATATTTAAAGCAAAAATTGCTAAAAAACCTATTTGTTGCATACAAACTCATAAAAAATAGCTTAGAAGACCAAGTTGTTGATTGCAAAATATCAAAAATCTATTAAAAACATAAAATCGTCCAGAAACCGCTCAAAAAATCTTTGCTTTATAAATTTTTTCTTTAATTTGCTTCGTGAAATTTATCAAAAATTGTGCAGAATTGCTCAAAAAACCATTTCCTGCATAATCAATTTGTTAAAAAAATACTCCTGTTAAACACACAAAAAGAGCAAAACTCATTTCCCACATAAAAACAGTTCAACAACTAAACAAAAAACTTATTTAAACCAAAAAATGTTTTGTTTTTAGTTTTTTTTACATTTAAAACAAAAAATTGCTAAAATACAATTGCCCATCAATAAATTTGTCAAAAATAGCTCATCTTATGCACACATAAATGACAAAACTTTTTTTCTGCATTAAAAACATTAATTTGTTGCGTAGAATCTAACAAAAGTTGTTCAAAAAACTATTTAAAGCAAAAATTGCTCAAGAAACCAGATACAAATTTATTAAAAATAGTGCTTATTGCAACACTTAGTTACTAAAAATTGTAAAACTACAAAGCTAAGCCAATAGACATTTTACATAGAAAAAACGTTTGAAGTGTTTTGCAGATTTAATTTAAGAGAACTTTAAGACAAATTCCGCTATAGAAATAGTATCTATCTTCCTCAACCAAATTTAAATTTATCAACCCATCTTATTATATTATAATTTTATGAAACCGCTTTACTAAACGTGTTTGTTTTGTGCAATCAACTAACCTCCTCTTCAGTTGTTACTACATCTTTTATTATAGCTTCTTCATTTATTTCTGTTTCTTTTTCTTCGTTTAATCCTATTTCTTCTTCTTTAACTTCATCCAATACATTTTCATTTTGTTCTTGTGGTGCACCCTCCATTGCTGATACAGCTCCAACTGCAACGTTGCACTTCAACATAAGTTACAGAAAACTCATGATAAAGACTTCAAGTTTTAGCTGTTTTTAGGGACAGGTTTTCTAATTTATGTTAATGTAGATTCTACACATTTTCCCAACAATTTTAGACTGGGCATCAAGTGTCTTGGTTTGTTACCGTAACACATATTTGCGAACATAACTAAAACGTTGTATATATGTTGGTGATTACATCTTTGAACATGTATGTTTGTCTATAGGCATTTTTAAATTTTTTAAGTTTATCATGTGGGGAGGGGAGGGCTAGTTAGATAGTATATTCAATTGTAAGATAAAGCACTGATGGAATTGTACACTCTGAATACTTTGCGGTGAGTCTCAAAAATTCTAAAATAATTTTGAATCATCTTAGCAACACCTATAAGTTTTACTTTATATGTTTTTGCACACAGGCAGACGTACTTCTCGCGACGGCTCTGAGTAATTGTTCAAAGTATTTTATAGTTTACTGATTGACTAGGGATTTTTAAAAGAGATTCTAGGTGTTTATAGGTTTTAAAATTGTCTCTAGAGTATCTATAGAACTAGAAATTACTTTTAAGTAGACTGTATAAACTAAGAAAGAGAATAGATAATAGATTCTTAGAAAAAACGGTTACAGACAAATTTATGATAAGTTGTCCTAGACTTTCATAGAACGCTTTGAACAAAATAAACGTATTTATAGACACAGCATTTTTAATCAATCTAAGTAATTTTCAGAATCTTAATATGGGCAACTCCATTTCAAACGGAGCAGTTTTGTTTTTTGTCGTTTTTTAACTTAACCGCATTTTTTGTTTAAAAATTGCAAATTAAATTCAAACAAAAAATTTGCTAGTGAAATTAATCAGAAATTTTCTATAGAATTTAAATCTGGCGCCATTTTAAGTCTATACCTTGTCTATAAGCCGCAAAAGTGGGCTGAGCAAAAAAGAGCAATTTTTAGATTTTTTTTTAACTGCCAAAATTGACGTTCTTTGATGTAAGTTAGTTGGAAAATATAATCTTGTTTTGTGTATTTGGGTTTTATGGGTCTAAAACTTGAAAAAACTGCAAAAATAGACCTATTTTTCAACGTAAGCCTTTACAAAAATACACATTTAGTAGCGTTCAGAGGAACTATACACCAATAATTAAATTAGGCTACAATTTCTTAAACAGATTTTTGCAAAAATTTATTTTTTTGTAGTTTATCTGGCGGATATTACATAGATTCCCAAAAAAAATATTTTAATACATTAAGGAATAACGTCAAAAAAGAAAATCATACTTTTAAGCCTAAATTAGGCCACAAATTTTTTTTTTGCAAACTTTTAAGAAAGATTATTTTTGTTAGTTTGCTTGGCATGTATACATTTATTTCTAAAAATTATGACTAAGACACATAAAGAAAAAAGCTTAAAAGTAAGATTTCTTTAAATTTTGAAATAGTTTTGAGTCTCTAAAACATGTCAAATTGCGGCAAACTTAGTTCTATTTTGAAAAACCATAAACATGGTAACTTTGTTTATAGCACTTAATATAGATTCTAAAAATCAATTTTTGAGAAAAATTATAGATTAAAAAAAAATTGTAGAGTTCCAAACAAATTAAAATATTTTTGGTTAACAAAAGGACTGCTGGACTACTCTTGAATTTAGAAGTATTATATTTAATATTTTTATACTCTTTAGAGTAGTAAAATCTAAACAAGTTTATATACAAACTTATCATATCTATACAATATCTCAAAACAAACTTCAACAATTTATAGATAAATTCTGTAAACTACAGAATTTTTTTAAAGATTTATAAAGAATGTTATGGACTGTTGTAGAATGTCATACTTTGTACTTTCAAAATCAGTAGATACTTAATAATTGCCTTAATTTTTATTGGTTTGGAAGTACTCTAGAGTTACAAAAGCAATTTTCAAAAAGATTTTAAAAATAGTTTTGAAGAATTGGTAAAAATGTTAGAAGTATCATGTCTACAACGACTTCATATTTTCTATAAAAATTTTATAGGTTTTTGCAAAAGATACTGTATAAACAAAATATAAACTATAGACTCAAGAAGAAGGCAATAAATTGCAATAAAACTTTGTGATATAGACTATAGTTAAATGCATTAGCAAAAAATTTGTAGAAATCACCAAAAAAGGCAGAAAATGTACAAGAAACCTATTTGCTGCATGAAAGTTTATTAAAAATAGCTAAAAATTTTAATTTGTTGGGTGAAATATAAAAAACCGTGCAAAAATCCTATTTGTAGCAAAGAAATTGCTTAAAAACTTATTTGATGAATGATAAATTTGGTAAAACACACAAAAATATTAGAACTCAAACGTTGTGTAGAAAATTATTTAAAGCAAAAATTGCTCAAAACTGCATTTGCTGCATAAAAATTTATTAAAAATTGCCCGTAAAATAAATCAAAAACTTGACAAAATACTTTATTAGGCAAAAAATTGCTCAAAAAACAAATTATTAAAAACATTGTATGTATTGCATGAAACTTGCCAAAAATTGCTCAAGAAATTTATTTTTGGCATGAATATTTGTTAAAAGTAGCTAAGAAAATTAATTTCTTGTGTGAAATAAATCAAAAACTAAACAGAAAACCTATTAAAAGCAAAAAATCGCTCAAAAAACTCATTTTTTGCATGGTAAATGTGTTAAAAATTGCTCATTATAAGTACACACCTAAAAACATTCAATTTATTGCTTAAAACTTACCAAAACTTGTGCAAAAATATATTTAAAGCACAAATTGCTCAGGAAACCTATTTGCTAAAAATTGTTCTAAGAACCAATTTTTGCATAATAAATTGTTCAAAATCGCTTTAAAAAAACATTTTTTGCATGAAAATTAATTAAAAATAGCTCAGAAGACTAATTTCTTGTGTGAAATATATCTAAAATTGTGCAAAAAACCTTTTTAAGGCAAAAAATTGCTCAAAAAATCCATTTTGACACAAAAGAAACAAAACCTATTTTTTGAAATAAAAACTAAAAATATATAAAAACCTTTAATTTATTGCGTAAAACTATTCAACATTAGTGCAGAAATAGATTTAAAGCCAAAAATTGCAAAAAAAAACACAGTTTCCCCTTGCAAATTTATTAAAAACCTAATTTCTTTCGTAAAATAAATGAAAAACTGGGCAGGCAAATCAATTAAAGCAAAAAATTCGCTCAAAAGTACATTTTTCGCATTTAAGTTTGTTAAAAATTGTAGCATATAAGCTAACAAAATTGGTAAAATACATATTCTGCATTCAAAAATCATTTAAAACATTTATTTAGTGCGAGAAACTATTCAAAAGTTTTGCAGAAAATGATTTATATGAAAAATCGCTCAAGAAATTTATTTGTTGCATGAAAATTAGTTTAGAAAACTATTTTAGAAAACTAATTTGAAGTGAAATAAATAAAAAATGTACAGAAAATTTACTTAGAAATAGATTTAAAACATGCAAATTTATTAAAAACGACTTGGAAAACTAATTTCTTGCAAATTAAAAACCGGGCAGAAAACCTACTTAAAGCAAAAATCGCTCAAAAACGCAAATGCAAAATTTATTTTTCACATTAAAAAATCATTAAAAATACTTAAAACATTCATTTACTGCAAGAAACTATTCGAAAGTTGTGAAAGAAAATATTTATGTCAAAAATCGCTCAAGAAACTTATTTTTTGTACAAAAATTAGTTTAAAAAAGCAATTTTATATGTGAAATAAAACAAAAGTGGACAGAAAATGCATCTAATGCACTTAGTGCTAGAAACAATTCAAAAGTTGTGCAGAAAATTATTTATGGCAAAAATCGCTCAAGAAATTTATTTGTTGCATCAAAATTTGTTTAGAAAACTAACTTGAAGTATAGTAAATCAAAAAATGAACAGGAAACTTACTTAGAAACAAATTTAAGGCCGAAAACTAAAAAATTGTTTATTTTATAAATTAAAAAATTATTGAATATACATAAAAAAACATTTATTTACTGCGAGAAACTATTCAAAAGTTGTGCAAAAAATAATAAGCAAAAATTGCTTAAGAAATTTTGCATAAAAATTAGTTTAGAAAACCAATAATGTGCAATAAATCAAAAAGTAGAAAGAAAATTTATTTAAAGCAAAAAATTGCTCTAAAAACGCATTTCCAGTATGATAATTCTATTAAAAATTGGTCATCATAAGCACCCAAAAGTAGCAAAACCTATTTTTTGAACTTTAAATTGTGACCTTATGAGAAACGCGAAAAGCTACTAAAAGTGGTTCAATGGTTCTTAGAAATTTTCCGAGCACTAAAGAACGAGAACTGTCGTTTTGGTCAGCATTTTAGGGCTGAAAGAAATAGTTTTGGTAAAGGAAGCAAAATATAGTCGCCGAGCTGTGACAAAACCTTTAATGCCTTTCAGTAGTAAAAATATTTTCTATGATAACTGAAAACATTGAGAATATACAAAGATGCTGCTTAAGCGCTTAAAGGGCTTAAAAAGACTTACTTTTTAGAAGTAAAAAATTGGCGAATAATAGAATAACTTAAGAGTTTGAGAGTTTTGAGAAGTGTATTGTATAAGACTTTCAGATGGTCAAAGAATGTTTTGAAGGTCTTAAAAGATTTTAGGTGGCCTGAGAGCTCTAAGAAGTATATTGTGACAATTTAAGGCTAAGAAACTTTTAGAGAACTCTTACACCTCATAAAAGACTTTGATATGCTGAGACAATTTAAAGAATTTTGTAGAGAAGACATTAAGTACTACAAGAGGTGAGCATATTACTACAATTGTTAAAGATTTTGCAAGTTATTAAAGACCACTTAGAAAGTTTTAAGCATTTTATCAATTTTTTGAAGACTTTAGAAGACTGAGAAGTGTTTTAAGATTTTGGGTGAATCTTTAAAGACTTTTAGAGCTAGTAAATATGGCTAAGAACGTCTAACAACCATTAAGAAGAGTGAAAAGGAAGAAGAACTAGTAAAAGCTATTAATAAAGTGAGACTTTAAGGAAAACTAATAAGACTTTGAAAAGTCTTAAGGTGATATTTATAGGAGACGTTGAGTGCTGTTATTGACAATTGAAAGAAGTTTGAAAATGGTTTAGAAAACTTTAGAATACTCATAAAAAACTTAAAGTGTTTTGTGTTTGCTAACTAGTTAAGGCGACTTTAGGGAGACCTGAAAAGATTTTAGAACATTTTGAGATGTCTGACTTTGAGAAGTCTTAAAGTGGTAATCATAAAAGTTATTGACAAAGACAGAATTTTGCGGTTTTTACAAGATTTTGAAAGGTTTGAGAATAGTCTACAAGATTTTAGAATAACCTTAAAAAACTTTAAGAGTTCTGCAGTTGCAGTTGATTTGCAGGTGTAAGAACTAGTAAAGTCAATTAATAGAGTGAGACTCTAGAGAAGCTTGAAAAGACTTTGAGAAGTCTTTAATTGATCATTAAATAAGACTTTGGGTGACGTTATTGACAACCAACAGATATGTTTGCAGTTTTTAGAAGATTTTGAGAGGCATCAGAAAACTTAAGACGGATTTTGCTGTTGTAAAAACTACTAGCGACGGCTTAAAATTATAAAAGACCTAAAAGTCTAATAATTTTTGAATTGTTTTAAAATCTCAGGGCAATATAAATTTCAGAAAAAATATACAAAACTGTTATAAACAGCATTAAAATGACAATCTAGGTTTCAAAATACGAGACGACCGTAGCACAATGGTCTAGTGCGAGAACTGTTGAGCAGGCAGCCCGAGTTCGATTCCCGGCAACGGCAATATCTAATTTGTCAAATATATTTTGATGCGAACCAGCAAAGTATTTGTCTAGTAAACTACTCTAGTGGTGTGGTTTGGATTCCACGTTAAACTGTAGGTTCCGCATGTTTGTGTAGAACTATTATCGCACACCACAAACATACGAGAGGGGAGCCTTTGCTTGTAGCGAGCATACGGCAGTATAAAAAGAAGATTTTTTTTAAGTTATAAGTTATGTTGGATTGACATTGAGATGACGATCTATATTCTAAAATACAGAACAAATAAGCAGTGCAAGTAATAATTGTGATTTTGTGCAAAAACAGTTCCACAAAACTTATAGAGAAGACTGCTTTTGGACTAAATATTAAACTAAAAAAGCAATCTTTTACTAAATCGTGTTAAAAAAATGCTGTTTCTGAATAAAAACTACATTTTTGAACAAAAAGTAATCAAAAAATGAGATTTTGTGCAAAAAAGTTACAGAAAATTTTAAAAAAAGGACCAAAAATTAAAGAAAAAAATTAATTTTGGACTAAAACGTGTTAAAAAAATGATGTTTTTGATTAAAATTTTAATAAAAACTGCATTTTAGAACAAAAAATAACAAAAAAACGTGATTTTGTGCAAAAAATTAAACAAAAAACAATTTTAAACTAAAAAAATGTTAAAAAAATGTTGTTTTTGACAAAAAAATTTATAGAAAATGCTTTTTAAACCAAAAAGTAATAAAAAATGTAATTTTTGCAAAATAGTTAAAAAAAAGAAAATACGCTAAAAGATATTGTTTTAGACTAACATTAAACAAAAAAAGTAATTTTGGATTAAAGTGTTCAAAAAATATGTTTTTTGGACCAAAAAGTAATAAAAATGTGATTTTTTGCAAAAAAAGTTACAGAAAACTCATGATAAAGATTTCAAGTTTTAGCTGTTTTTAGGGACAGGTTCTCTAACTTTTGTTAATATAGATCCTTCACATTTTCCAACAAGTTTAGATTGAGCATCAAGTGTCTTGATTTGTTACCGCAACACATATTTGCGAACATAACTAAAACGTTGTATATATGCTGGTGATTACATCTTTGAACATATATGTTTGTCTATAGGCATTTTTAGAATTTTTAAGTTTATCATGTGGGAGAGGGGGCTAGTTAGATATTATATTTAATTGTAAGATAAAGCACTGATGGAATTGTACGCTCTGAATACTTTGCGGTGAGTCTTAAAAATTCTAAAATAATTTTGAATCATCTTAGCAACACCTATGAGCTTTACTTTATATGCTATAAAAAGCGGCATATTTATGTTTTGCACACAGGCAGCTGTACTTCTCGTAACGGCTCTGATACTATATAATTTTTTAAATTATAGTATAGGTTAGGTTGCAAAAACTACAGATTATTAAACTTATGCTGTAGAATCACATTGTTTTAACTCATTTGCATCAGCTGTAGTAACCAAAACTGATATTCTTTATTACGTTTTGTTTACTGTTAATGTGAATAATAGTATCCAGTAATTATCTTAACCGAATTTATCAAACCAAAATTTGCAAAATAAATTAAACCAATAAAAACCTGAAGCATTACTTGTACTTTTTACGACTCCATTGTGTTGCTATTAATTAATTACATCCGAAACATTTTATGTATTTATCAATTTTACATTACTTTCGAATTTAGAACGATATATTTTATCTCTGTGCATTGTTTTTGTTTGAAATTTTTTTAATTATTTTTTGAAACGCAAATAAAGTTGGCGGTTTTTAGAAAATGCTTACAAAGCGTACGGCATGAATCATTTAGTATTGAAGCCGTGATAAATTATGAAAAATGATTTTTTGTGATTAGTTTTGAGTATGAGGTATGCACAGAGTGTTAAAGGTGGTTGAATGAATGATTGTTTAAATGAGAAGAAAACATGTGGTGTGGTACAGCTTGTTGCGTGTTTTTTTAATTGGTTGTAAGGCAATGAATGTTTTGTGTCGATAAAATGCCATTAAAAAAATATTAGCGCTATGAGTTTTGGTCAATGCAGTAGCGTATAGTCGGTTGTAGAATGTTGTAGATGGCATTAACTGTAATTTTTTGTTTGGTAAATTGTTTTTTGCGAGTCTGTCCACCTTTGATCGGACAGTAAGAATGTAGTATGATGCAGTTATCTGACAATAGGATTGCTTATTGGAAAAAAACCGTATTGAATGTAGGTGGTTTTTCATAGGATTTTTATATAGAAACTGGTTCCTTGCATATATGTCGCATTGATCGTCGGTACAACCGATCGGTCGATATTAGATGAGCATCTGTATTCGCCACACACGCAGCCTACTGCCTAGGTCAGGGCTGCAAAGTCCATCTTGCATGCTGAACAGGCTCCTCTTCGTCCGTAACGGTATCTCCTTATCTTCAACCACAACTGGTTACCTATCCAGTGCTACCGTTTCACGGCGGGAATTAGTGCACGCCTTCCCCATCTAGTCTAGATAATATCGGATAGGTCTGGTCTTATCTTAAACTAAAAAGGGATTGATATAGATCCCGAAGATGAGCACTATTGAGTTCACAGTGCATCGGGGGAATGGAATCTTAAGATTGAAAAACGCATTTGGTACGATATAAACGGTAAACGGGTCCCGGCTTTTGTGTTACTGCCAATTCGTATTCATCTGGGCCATAATACTCTATTGGCTGTTTTAAATTTGTAATTCGGACGGCTCAGTGCGGTTGACCGCGGCGACCGTTCACCTAACCACCGTGTTCACTCCAGCCAGCATCTGATCTGTTCTGTTCTGTTGCCTCTCCTATGCGGTGTACCCCGACTAAACCAGGAATTAGATCCGGCCACAAAACACCATTTTACCCCACAACTAAGTCCATATGATTGGAAACCGCTACTGAACATTAAAAACTAAATCTCACACTAAGACCCGTGACCAATGCATGGATTAATGGGGAATATTGTGCGTGTATGTTTCTATATATCGAATTTCCTCGAGCCCTGTTTGTCAAATCCGGTTTAATTTAAGTGGGATTGTAGGGGGTCAGCTGGACGCGGGGCAGTTTTAGGGTCTCAACCTTACTTATTATTCCAATCATAAAATATCTTCGTACGCAGTATCGATGACACTTCTATGCATTCTAAATGTATTACCGTCACCCCTCAGATTCAACCTTACGTTATATCACATCGCAATATTAATACATCATATGTCACTTTATTTACATCAATATTTTATCATAACAGTTTTATTCGTTTAATTATATTACTAATCTGAAACAACTTCATTAATATGCAAACATTTGTTTATTTTTATTACAGAAGCTTATTGATGCTGATGCTAATTCATTCATAGATTTCAATCTTACCTCGAGGCGCATACTTAATTCAAAATTATATTTAAAACGACAAATCTATTAGAAATTAATTAAATTACAATGTCTGATGAGTTTGTAAGTGCCATCAGAAAGTAATATAAACTTTTTAATTGGCTATAACCAATAAATATACCGCACCGAAGATGGAGGATGGAGAACTTCCCTCTTTGCATTATTTAGAAATAACCGAAATTACCATTCTTTATCCCCAATAAACTTAACCTTGCTCTAATAACGAGCCTCCTAACTAAGATTAGGGTCTACTGAGGGTCTTAGATCTCTACACACCTATTACGATTATTTTCTAGTTATGTTACGTTCACAGATTACTTTACGTTTCTTTCAGATTGCTATTTTATTTTACTATATCAACATACAGTTTAATCATTTTTTATTAACTAATTAAACTTAAAATAAATTTACGTTATTTAACACGACGTATGTTGCTTTGCAATTACTGTGTCACAGCACGCACTCACATAACAAATTCAATTAGTAGCTTGTGATTATTGAAATTTGGAGACAAAATAATGTTAATAGTGTCACGGTAATAATAACAAATGTGTCACGGTAATAACAACAAATATCACGGTACACTTATTTATTTTATTTGCTTTTTTATTATTGACAAATGTGTCACGGTACGCACTCACATAATTAAAAAAGAAGTAAGAATATTGTTGCTTTGCGATTGACAAATGTGTTACAGCACATACACAACATAAAAAAATTGACATCTAATCAGTAGCTTTACAATTATTAAAGTTTGAGAACAAAATGGCAATAAATGTGTCACGGTAATAACGACAAATGTGCACGGTACTTACATAATCTAAACATATTTATCTCATTTATTTTTTTATGATTGACAAATGCATACAATACACGCATAAAAATGATTGTGTCACGGCACGCACCGACATAAACAAAAAAAAGGTAAGCATATTATTGCCTTGTAGTTGACAGATGTGTCACAATATTGTACATTCAATCAAGCTTTTGCAATTATTAATATTTGGGAACAAATTGGTAATATATGTGTCACGGTACTTACATAACCTAAACAACAATTATATTTATCTAATCTGCTATGATTGACAAATTCATTATAGTACAGACATACAAAATAATTGTGTCACGGCACTCACATAATGTAAGTAAGTTGCTTTGCAATTGACAGATATGTTACTAGTCACATAACATAAAACAATCAAGACCCAATTAGTAGCTTTGCAGTTATTTTAGATTTGGAAACAAAATTACAATAAATGTGTCACGGTCACAGTACCGTGACAATTTTATTGCTTTGCGATCTAATAAAGATCTTATATTTTGCTTTGTAATTGAGTTGAAAAATGTTAGCAACCAATTTATTGTTTTGCAATTTTTGTGTCACGGCACGCACTCACATAATCTAAAAAATGTATTACGATGGCTTTGCAATTGAAAAATGTTACAACTTGGACATAACGTAATGAAAATGACATCTAATTAATAGCGTTAAGGTTCTTGAAATTTGAGGACAAAATTATAATCAAAGTGTCACGGTAATAACGACAATGTGTCACGGCACACACATATCTTTAAAAACGTTGACATTTAATGTGTCACTTTGCAACTGTAGCAAAATTGACAAAATACTATAGAAAAACATCAAACTCTAGTTATTGTGACTTCATAATCTGTCGAGGTTTGTATGATGTGATATTTTGAACACACCACCAGATTAATAAGACCAATCAAAAATATTATTAATTCAAAACCACTAACTAAGCACAAAAGTTGCAAAGATATTGTTTTCAATCTATACATTAAATTGAGCTTTCAAAAGTTTTTGCACAAATGTGATTTGCAACAAAAGATTTTTAGATTTTGATTTGTTTCATCTAGTACCTTAACATTTAATTAAAAATTCTGATAATAATGGCCTCAACAAAATGCAAAAAATTTAGAATTAAAGTGGTTTGTTGTTGTCATACGTTCACCATCTTATGCAAAATTGAGCATTCTGGTCAAAATATTGGTATCAACTGGCATCAAACAAAGTAGATTGTAGTTTATATGCTTTGTTACTGTTTTGGTTCACCATTCATATATCTTCTAAAACTTTAATTCTAAGAATTAAAAAAGAATACGGAAAATGTAGTTTTTTTGTCCGTGTTACCAGTGGCGGCGTTTGGTGGTAAACCAGGTAAGCATCACATGGAAGACTTTTGTCTGGAGCTTAACACAGGCCGACCAAGTACATTAAAAGCTAACAAAATTATTAGTATTAAATTTTATTTAGTTCTCAGTTTTACTTTGAATCAAACGACATTCACGCTAGATACAAAATTTTAACTTAAAGTGCCAATGTTAAGCAGACCAAACGTAAGCTTAGAATCCATTGATACTGTTCTTTTACGTAGATAATATGACAAAATAGCAACAACTATAATTGTTGAACCAGTTACGGACGGACGTTTTAATGGTAGACTTTGTTGGTCAGTGGCGTAGCTAAGATTTTCATAAACAATTTTGAGAAAAAATGTAATTTTATTGTTTAAACTTTCCATAGGTTTTGAAATCAACGTAAGGAAGGGGAAAACTGTGCTTGTGGGTTTTTCCGCGTTACAGACCCTTGCTTACAGGTAGCTTTGCTACTGTTGGTTTAAAGAATATCTATCAAACTCCAGATCTTGCTTTTGCTTAACTGCCGCGGTGGCGTCGGATAACGACTTAACGCTTTTTCTTGGTTTTCTTTGGGAGGAGTTTGGCTTGGATAATTGAAAGTACAACGCTCTGTGCGATTGTAGCTGCCTAAAGAAGTTTGATTAATTTGGTGTCGTCATTGATGGCGACCTGAAGCTAAAATGAGATGATACGAATCTTTTTAATTTTTTTGGGGGCATTACCGGCCAACTTAAAAATGTCTAGGTAGACCGGTCTTACCATAGTTGCCTTTGCGAAACAATCTGTGGATACGACCGTCCAAAAACTTGAGTTTAGTTTCAATTGGTAGTAGCGACTAGTATTGTGTTTAAAGGGCATAGACGTAATCAACGCAAGTTTATGACTTGCACTTACTAGAAACAATTGCAAACTCAAATCCTTAGCACAAAGAAGGTTTAGCGTTTAAAAATTGCGCGCGGACGACCCGAACGTTCTTGGCGGACTTTTGAGATGTCAAAAGGTATGCCTAATTAACAAGCTAGAGTCTTGTTTGTTATCAGATTTTTTTTAGTGTAGCGTGATTGCAGGCCAGAACATCTAAGGTCATCACAGATTTATTGCTCAATTTTGTGTGGTTTTAAAAAGCCTATCCATCTAAGAAGAATTGATTGTACGCGCGGAGACTTGACCTTAAAATCAAAAGGTACTTCTAGTTAACAAGCTAAAGTTTTGTTTTTTATCGGAATTAACCTGGTACATTATTCCACCATCTTGGCCATGTACTACCACTCACTGAATCAAGAAAAATCTTTCAATCTTTTTTTAATGAATTGCTTTGGTAAAGTTTCTCGTGTTGGGTCAAATTCCACTTCTCCTTACATTCACCTGCCGCTGACATGCAAAGTGCTTTTGTGCAAAACGTTTCTTTTAATTTTTTTGAGTACTGGACAATTTTTAGATAAAACTTCAGTCTTGGAAGTAAACCCGCTTGTCAGATTTGAGTTTGGTGTAAAAAAAGCAAAAATGTCCTTTCACTTACACAAAAATTAAGCATTTTTGGAAAACACAGGCACAGTAACTTGAGTCTGCTCACTATCCATTACATTAGATTAAAAGTCAAATTTTTTGAAACTAAAAACCGCAGGCTATCTTTGTAGATCAAAAATTACAAGAAAGACAAAAGCAGAGGACGTTACCTTTTACTAAAATCTACGCGGGAACCGACAATACCTAAAAAACATTCCAAAAACGCAATTTTATTAAAAAGTTACACAAAAGAAACTCAAACATTACATTAATCTTGAGCATTGCTTTAAGCGGTACTGCAATAGAGCAGATATTTGTTTTTTTTTGTTTGCACCTACCAAGTACTTTTACAAATCCTTTCAAAAATTTGCTCAATTTTGGCTTTAGATAGTTTTTTGAATAAACATTGGTCAAAACCGGCTAAGCAAAAATTGCCCGGTGGTGCAACAATGACAAGAAGCACAAACTGCAAGATTTGAGCAAACCAAAATTTTATTGATTGGTTTTGGAACAAACTTGATTTTGGTTTTGGGCCAAAAGATGCAAAAACATTGAGAAAAGACTCGTCAAAAGAAGTCTAAATACTTGGATAATGTAAAATTTAATGTCCTTTTCCATTCTTTCATAGTGAAAAAGTTTTGGCCAAATTTTAATAACGGCGCTCATTTTGGGTCAAAATTAGCTAGCACGGAAGACGGTCTAAAAATGACAAAACATTGCAAACCACAAGGTTTGTACAAATTTTGTCAGTATTTACCAGCAGAAAGCGGAGAAAAATTTGACGGATTGTTTTTGAAGTAAACTTGATTTTGGTTTTGGGTAGCTTTTTTTTTGCCAAAACAAAACAAAAAATTGAAAATTTGATGATATACTCATTTTACCAAAAGAAGCTTGGAGAAGCGAATATTGCAAAAATGTAATTGTCCTAATCTGTTGGGTCAAAACTAACTAATCCAAAAAATAACCGCCATAATAGGCGGTGCAAATATAACAAAACACCGCAAACGCAAAATTTGGTTAAACGCTTCTGGCATTTACCAGCGGATAGTAGAAAAAAAATTACTAATAACTTTATGGGTAATCTCGATTTTGGCTTGGGTTGTAGTTTTTTCTCCAAAGTTGCCAAAATATTAAGAAAAGAAAGAGTTTTAGCAACATTTTAAAATTTACGCGAGGCACCAGTAGAAGTCAGGAGACGCGGGTATTCTTTCCGATCTATTATGGTACCGGTGACCCATATTTATGATGACGGTGAAAACCAATTATCCAAAAATTTATAGACCATAGGCGGTAAAATGACAATCACCGCAAACCACAAGGTTTAGACAAACGCCGCTACAATTTTTGTTTTTTGTTTTTGTGGTAAACTAGATTCTTTTGCCAAAGTTGAACATCGGGAAAAGAAAAGGCAAGGCTCGTTGAGAAGAACATTTTTAACAAGTTTAAAAATTACGCGTGGTGGTACCAAGCAAAGCCTAAAGACGCGTTTATTGCAAAAACATGACTGTTCTCTTCTGGTTTGCCATGATTAATAAGTTTGGGTTAGAAACAGTCAACAAAAAAATTGCCATGCACGGGGGAGCGGTGCAAAAATTACAAACATCGCAAACGGTAAGGTTTAGACAAACGTATTTACCGTCTCATCGACCAGTGAGATGCTAGGCACACTGATGATGGGTGCATACCTTGAAACACGAGTGTATGTGTCTCTTACTGGATGAAAAGGCAGTTTACATAAAATACATTATATATTAATTTAAAAAAAAAATTAATTAAACCTAACTGCGCCGTTAGATTTGTAAGATATGTAAGATAGCTCAGTGATAAAGCGCTAGCTTAGCAGTTACCTCCCTCAAAAAACAGATTTGCTTGGTTTTAACTCAAAATACACAGTTTATTGACAAAAATATGCTCTAAATTCTAATTTAAAATTTTTGCATGCTAGATTAATATGATTTATTGATTGGTGTAGATTTATATCTGAATTTTTGTGATGAAATCAAGATTGTGTAGGTTTAAAAAAACGTAAAAGCGTATTGATATATGAAGCAAAAGATATCAAAGTAATTGTGTATGTAGTATCGAAACATGAATAAATGTATAAATTTGAAAGATAATGAAGGTGTTGAGATAACAAGTGTAATAAATAGTATTTTGTTTGGTACGTGAGTAGTAAATTGTAATAAAAAGTAGTGGGCTACTGTATGTTTGCGTTATCTAAATGTTGTCGAGTTTGAAGTGTAATTTAGATATAAGAAATGTATATATTTAGAAAGGTGATTTATATAGTTGGTTAAATGAAAAGTTGACAAATCAATTAGAAGGACATAAAATAAATTTGTTATTCAAATTGTTATTTATCACATGATACGCGCAAAGCTCAATAAGAAGATTTTATAAGACGGAGGTAATAAATATCCGAGATGCGGGGAAATATGTTTTGTGGATAAGTTATATGAAAAACAGGTCCTCCGAGACTTCAGAAGTACTTGTGAATAATTGATCAACACTCAGATTTAGCATTCACATATTCAGAGAAGCGCGGCGCGATTCCAATATCATAGCAACCGCCTTTGTGATTTATAGTGTTATCTATCAATTTCTGGGGTGAATATGGGACATAAACGTATTGCAAATAAATTGATCGTATTAAACGGTGCTTCGCTTTTTTTTCTTTTTTCGTTTTTTCTCCTTCTTAGAATGCAATCATTGATAAAGATATTCGACCGCAATAAAATGCTGGCGTTATTGTAGTTAGCTGTAGGTTGCAGTCTTTGATGATCAAAATTACAATTGGAAATTGAAATGGAGCTATAAGTTTAGTCTTATTGCCGGTGTTATAGGGCATTTAGAAGTTGATAGCTGCGGTAGTAGGAACTGGCGATGATCTGGCAGCGACCCCGTGAATAAGGTAATAGCTGATCAATGATTCAGTATCGGCTGCCCGGCACTTTTACGACTTACACCAATGCTATGTTACTCACTATAATACTCGATGGACCTCACCCTTAAATTTATCTTAATACCGTTGCAATTTCACTTTTATAACCGCGTTACTTTCATAAGAACCCTCTTATAAATATTACAACACTTTTCTTTTATTATTTACTTTTTATATAATAAAATATATTAATTTTAGAATTTGATACATTTCAAGTTTGTTGGTAGTAAAAGTAAATATATTCAGTACGCTTTAGTCAAATATGGAAACTACTGGGTACTTAGTAAAATAAAATAGAATAAAATAAAAAAATAATATAAAAAGCACCGTGCGTGTTACATTTGATATGCGATTGCCGGAACCGGAGGGGCATTATTGAAGAATGGATTACAGCTTTGGGACACTTATATGGTGAAATAAAAGGGACACAGGCCGGCTCGCTGTCCGCTGTCCGGCTAAACGATGGTCATTATGTAAACAAGAAGACGCGTGGTGAGGGCAGACGAACCAAAGGTCGTCGGAGGTGAACTTATTGAATCAACTCGCCAGCTGCTATGGAGCATTATGTATGTTATGGGATATTCAGACAAGATGCTATCATTTAAACCGAATACTATTTCAAAAGGTCCCCCTCTACGCAATAATTCCATTTGCCCACTCAATTATTACAACAAATTCATCTTTACATATTATCATAACAAATCAAATATCAAAATATAGCAAACCTTAATTGAATCAAGAAACGATAACAAATCTACGTTCACTGAGCTCTTTTAAATTGCATCGCTCATGTGAGTCAGTCCAATTAGTGGTCAGGAGCTAATTTAAAATTATTTCCACAATTCAAATCTTGAATCAAATCAAGATTTTTCTTGGATAAAAATCATTTATATAGTTGTTGGTGTCTGAAAGTCAATGTTACTATAATGCATCCCATTAATTTAAACGAATCCAAGTGATTAATGACTTTTTAGAAGCACTAAAGTATATAATCATGTTTACAACTTTATTCTTATATTTTATGGATGTTTGGCATACATTTTCAGAAATCCTTTACGGTATTAAGACCACAGTATTCATTATATTTAGCAGAGATGTATCTAGCAATTAAAGCGACTGTGACCAGCAAAATCCGTCTTTTATAAGTACACGCGCCTTTTATAAATATAATTTTTGCAAAAAAGACGTATTAGGTCATATGTGTAATACGGTCTCTACAAAAATCAATAACATAATCATTTTTTTTTATTAGTTCATAAATTGCGGAATAAAATATTAAAATCTGTTTTTTTAGTTGGCGATCGAAAAGAATGATTGGATTTTTGGAATCTTTGCTTTCTCTAAGGTGGTTTTGGTGCCAAATGCGCATTTTCAAAACATGCTGGGGTCTAGAATTTTTTAAATTTTTAACCAAAAACCGTCGTAACGTGGGCAATTTTAACTGTAGAAAGCCGTCCTTTGCAGTAAAACGTTTTTTTTTTTTTAGTTAGTTCTATTTTGGCTTTTAGAATCTACATCTCTAAAGGCTTTTTTTGGTGCCAAACGCGAATTTTAAACCAAACATGCCAAAAAAGGTCCAAGAATTTTGATTTTTTTAATCAAAAACTTCAGTAACTTTGTCAGTTTTGATCGTATTAGGCCGCGCAACGCAGTCTATTGCTGCTCCTAAAAACCACCATGTTTTGGAAATTTTTGGCAAAAATTTGAAAGCTTAGAATTTTTTTTGGTCAAAACGCAAATCCAAAATCCGCTTTCAATATGCAGCTTGAAAGTGCTAACTTGTAGCCAACAATATAAACCGGTAGACAAAAATAAAAATGGACAGTGAAAAAGGTTTCTAGGGACTCCTTTTAGTGCCAAACGCGTATTGCAAACAAAACATTCCTGGGTAGGTTTAGGAATTTTGAATTTTGTAACCAAATACTGCCGCAGCTTTGCCAATTTGCAGTAACAGTACTTTTGCTTATTGCTACCCATATAAAACTATTCCGGAAAATTTGAAAAATTGTAAGCTTCAAAGCAAAAATCGGGATTACGCAATTGAAAGAGTCTGGACAAATTTGTTGGGTTGGAACGCAAAACTAAAAATCAAATTTCTAGAGGCTACTTTTAGTACCAACCGCGTATTGCAAACAAAACATTCTTGAGTAGGTCCAGGAATTTTGAATTTTTAACCAAAAACTACAAAGTTACGATAGAACTTTGTCAATTTTGTCCGTAGCAGGCTGTGCAATGCAGTCATACGTTATGCTTGTCTACTACTGCCCTGAAACCACCATGTTCCGGCAACTTGTGTCAAAATTTAAGCTTTTAAGCAAAAATCGGGTTTACGCAATTGACAGCTTGGAATTTTTTTTTGGTCAAAACGCAGAACTAAAATCAGCTTTTGAGATGTAGTTTAAAAGTGCTAGTTTGTAGCCAGCAATAGAAACCGATAGCCGAAAATAAAAGTTGATGACGGTAAGATTTTTGTAATCTCCGTTTCTAAAGACTCCTTTTAGTACCAAACGCGTATTTTAAACAAAACATTCCTAGGTAGGCCCAGAAATTTTAAATTTTTTAACCAAATATTGCCGTAACTTTGCCAATTTTGAACGTACAAAACTGCCTTTATAAACCACTATATTCCGACAACTTTGCAAAAATTTAAGCACCCAAGCAAAAATTGAATTTACGCATTTGAAAGAATCTGACAAAATTTGTTGGGTTTGAACGCAAAACCAAAAATTCGTTTTTGAGATGCAGCTTAAAACTGCTAATTTTTAGCCAGCAATAGTAACCGGTAGCCGAAGATAAAAGTTTAAGACAGTGAGACAAATTGACAATAGCAACAGAATTTTTGTAATTTCCATTTTTAGAGGCTCCTTTTAATACCCAACGCATATTTCAAACAAAACATGTTGGGGTAAGTCTAGAAATTTTAACTTTTTTAACCAAATACTGCTGTAATTTTAGAAAGTTTGACAATGTTACACTTGTTCATTGCTCTCCCTAAAAACCACCATATTCCGGCAACTTTGCACAAATTTAAGCTCTAAATTGAAAAAATCCAGAAAAATTTGTTGGGTTTGAAAGCAAAACCAAAAATCTTGTTTCTAAAAGCTTCTTTTAGTACCAAACGCGTATTTCAAACAAAATAAGCTGGGGTAGGTCCAGGAATTTTGAATTTTTAACCAAAAACTGCCGTAACTCTTGTCTATTGCTGCCCTAAAAACCACCATGTTTTGGCAACTTGTGTACATAAATGTAAGCTCCAAAGCAAAAATTAGGTTACGAAATTTAAAGAGTCTGGAAAAATTTGTTGGGTTTGAACGCAAAACCAAAAATCGCACGGTGATGTTGCTGTCAAGTACCGATAGGCGACAGAGAGTACTTTTTTAAAAAAATTTCAAATATTGGTTTTAAGTTATTTTAAAATGGTCTAAGGATTAAACACAAAATTAAAGCCTACTATTGGAATGCAGCCCTAAAACTGCTCATTTGTAGCCAACAAAAGCAACCGGTGACAATAAAAGACAAAACAAAGAAAAGTTGTTTTGAGTCTGTCTTTAGAGCGGTGGTGTTGTTGTAAAACAGCCATAGACGACGGAGACTAGTTTTTGCAAAAAATTGGGTTTCAACTTTATAAGAGTCCAGAAAAAATTGTTGGGTCCGAACGAAAAACTAAAAAACCTGTTCTTAAAGTGCAGGAAAGTGTTTGTTTCAATCAGTAGCCGACGACAAAAACTGACATAAATGTAACCAAAAGTTAATGACAACAACATGCAGCTTTGTTCAAAATTTGCGATACAGATAGGTAAATTATTAATTGTCTCGCATGGCCTGGCTTGTTGTGCGTCTGCCTTTAGAGAAGTAGTGCCATTATTAAGCAGCGACGGGCAACGGAGACTAACTTTTTAAAAACTCAGACTTTTTGAACTTCGATCATTTTCAATAAAAAACGCTAATTCTTGAAAGGTTTTGTAAAAATATATTAGATACAAACGCAAAACCGATAGCGGCGGTAATATAGAATTCAAACCAGCTTTGTTTGAAGTTTGCTGATCTCCCATGATTTGTTGAACAATGGTGTCGTTGTCAACGGGCGACGGAGGATAGCTATGTAAAAATTTGGGTTCCAAAGCAGATATCTAATTTACGTAAAAAGCGATAACTCTAAGAGTCTGTGAAAAAGTGTTGGGTTTAATCACAAAATCAAAACTCTAAATTTTTTGTTTGAAGCTAGTAGCCAACGTCAAAAACTAACAAGAATGACCATGCTACTAAAGTTAATGACTTTATCAACATCGGTAATAAGGAAAATTCATGCAGTTTTGATCAAAATTTGCGACAGATATAGGTAACTTATTAGTCGTCTTGCATCAAACACTGATAGGGAGACTGGTTTTTCTTTAAAGCAAAAATTTTGCATAAAAAGCGTGAATTTTTAAATCTGTAACAAAAATTTGATTGCAAACGGAAAACCAAAAGTTCCTTCTCGAGATGCAGCTCTAAATGACCTTGTTTGCAGTCAACACCATCAGACAATGATAATAAAAACAGCAGTTGTAGTATAGAAATTAAAGAAGCTTTGTTCATAATTTGCGACAGAGATAGGCATTGTCTCTTATGGCTTGTTTTGATTTTGCCTTTGGAGCAGTAGTGTTGGTATCAAGCATTAACAAACAAAATAAGAATGGTTGAGCAAAAAAATTGGGCTTCAAAGCAAAAATTGCTGATTCTTGAAAAGGTCTTTCAAAACTAGTTGCATACAACAGCAAAAAGTTCCTTCTTAAGATGCAGCCCCAAATGACTTTGTTAGTAGCCAGTTACTAGTGGCCAACAACACAGGCTAGTAAGAGGCAATAAAAGCTGACAACAGCTAAAACAGCGGTAGTATGAAAATTAATGCAATTTTGCTCGAAATTTGTAAAAGCGACAGATAGTTTGCTGATTGCACTGTCTCTCATAGTCTGTTGTTTGCTTTTAAAGCTATATTGTCCCTGTAAAGCAGCAACAAGCGACGGAAGCTGGTTTTACAAAAATTTCGATTTCAAACCAAAAATCAGGTTTACGCAAAAATAATAACTTTTAAGTTAACCAACAACCCATAAACTTCTGTTTTGACAAAGCACCTACTAAGGTTAGTTGCTTCAGCTTCAGCAACAATATATTTGTTTTGCCGGAAAGTGAGATTTTTGCCGCTCACCAAGAAATTGTCTAAGCAAATGCGTTACATTTTCTACAAAATTTAATATTTAAATTTTGAGTCGGTAGTTTGCTACAAAAAAATAGCTGGCTACAAAAATTGTTAGAAAAACAATAAAAATATTGAAAAAAATAATCTACAACCTCTTATACCGTTAAGTGTCGAGGCGTTGGGCACACCAAGCCACAGAGAAGGCAAGTGGTTGTTTGGATGCCTATATGAGGTAACGCATCCATATTGGGAAGAACGCTACGATCTGCATCATTTTATTGGTCACTGATCCAAGTCTTGGTTGGAGCGAACGACCTTTGCTTAACTTTTGTTAGCTCTGTTAATCATACATGTTTTTTTCTGTTGTATTGCCAACATGCTTAGCTTGATTGCAAAAAGTGTGCTTGCTTTGATTTACAAAGGAAGCCAAAGGATTTTCGTTTTGGTAGAGCATTCCGTTAGTCATTGCAAAAATAATTGCGTTTTTCTGTCATGCCGGAAAGTAGCTTTTTTTGTTGTCCAAAACTCTAAAACTACGTTCCGTACGTTTTTTTTTCTCACCCACAAATGACACATTTTGCCGTCCACCGTTCCCAAAAATTGACCAAAAAAGTTGACGTTTTTCATTAAATCGACGGAAAAGATTAAAACATCAAAATGGAACTTTTGAAATAAAAAATTGGTGACCACTTTATGGAAGAAACCAAAAACACAACAAACATTTTTTTGATTTTTGCTTTAGAGAAGCATCTACTAAAATTTTGTCTAGTTTCAGGAGCAATTATGGAAAATTTTTGCTATCCAAAACGTTTTTTTTTTATTGTTTTGGTAGAAAAATATGAAGGAAAAGACAAAATAACTAAATATTTTTTTTACAAAATTGATTTTTGATTGCCGAAGAAAAACCAGATATGTTTTGGACTATTGATTTTGCAAAACCCGGTTAGTTTTTTTTAAATAATTTTTCCTCATATTATGCAAACTAAGTGCAAGAATTAATTTAAAATTTTAACACTTATACCTCAATATGTTCTAAATCAAACCCCAAGTTTATAAAATTTTCAATCGCCAATCAATCAATCTATACATTTTTAAACACGGATTGCTAGATGTTGCTAGTATCAGTAAGACCTATTTGAGGCTTCATATCTTATAAACTAAGTGCGTTAAATAATTGATATTTTTAGCACATTTATTTTATTATGTATTTAAATAAATCCCAGATTTACAACATTTTCAATCAACAATCAATCAATTTATAAATTTTCAAAGGCGGATCGCTAGATGTTGCTAGTATTAGTAAGACCTATTTGAGACTTCATATCTTATAAACTAAGTGCGATAAGTGATTGATATTTTTAGCACATTTACTTTATTATGTTTTTAAATAGATACCAGATTTAGAACATTTTTAATCAACAATCAATCAATTTATGAATTTTCAAACACGGATTGCTAGATGTTGCTAGTATCAGTAAGACTTATTTGAGGCCTCATATCTTATAAACTAAGTGGAATAAGTGATTGATATTTTAAGCACATTTACTTTATTATGTTTTTAAATAAATCCCAGATTTAGATCATTTTCAATCAACAAACAATCAATCAATACATTTTCAAACACGAATTGCTAGATGTTGCTAGTATCAGTAAGACCTATTTGAGGCTTCATATTTTCTAAACTAAGTGCGTTAAGTAATTGATATTTTTAGCACATTTACTTTATTATGTTTTTAATTAAATCCCAGATTTAGAAAAATTTCAATCAACAATCAATCAATCTTTGAATTTTCAAAGACGATTTGCTAGATGCTGCTAGTATCAGTAAGACCTATTTGAGGCTTCGTATCTTCTAAACAAAGAGCGTTAAGTAATTAATATTTTTAGCACATTTACTTTATTATGTTTTTAAATAGATACCAGATTCAGAACATTTTCAATCAACAAACAATCAATCTATGAATTTTCACACACGGATCGCTAGATGTTGCTAGTATCAGTAAGACCTATTTGAGGCTTCATATCTTCTAAACTAAGTGCGTTAAGTACTTGATATTTTTAGCACATTTACTTAATTATGTTTTTAAATAAATCTCAGATTTAGAACATTTTCAATTAACAAACAATCAATCTATGAATTTTCAAACACAGATCGCTAGATGTTGCTAGTATCAGTAAGACCTATTTGAGGCTTCATATTTTTTAAACTAAGTGCGTTAAGTAATTGATATTTTTAGCACATTTACTTTATTATGTTTCTAAATAAATTCTAGATTTAGAAAATTTTCAACCAACAGTCAATCAATTTATAAATTTTTAAAGGCGGATTGCTAGATGTTGCTAGTATCAGAAAGACCTATTTGAGGCTTCATATCTTCTAAACTAAGTGCGTTAAGTAATTGATATTTTTAGCACATTTACTTTATTATGTTTTTAAATAGGTACCAGATTTACAACATTTTCAATCAACAATCAATCAATTTATAAATTTTCAAAGGCGGATCGCTAGATGTTGCTAGTATCAGAAAGACCTATTTGAGGCTTCATATCTTCTAAACTAAGTGCGTTAAGTAATTGATATTTTTAGCACATTTACTTTATTATGTTTTTAAATAGGTACCAGATATAGAACATTTTTAATCAACAATCAATCAATTTATGAATTTTCAAACACAGATCGCTAGATGTTGCTAGTATCAGTAAGACCTATTTGAGGCTTCATATTTTTTAAACTAAGTGCGTTAAGTAATTGATATTTTTAGCACATTTACTTTATTATGTTTCTAAATAAATTCTAGATTTAGAAAATTTTCAACCAACAGTCAATCAATTTATAAATTTTTAAAGGCGGATTGCTAGATGTTGCAAGTATTAGTAAGACCTGTTTGAGGCTTTATATCTTCTAAACTAAGTGCGTTAAGTAATTGATATTTTTAGCACATTTACTTTATTATGTTTTTAAATAAATCTCAGATTTACAACATTTTTAACCAACAATCAATCAATCTATGAATTTTCAAACAAGGATCGCTAGATGATGTTAGTATTAGTAAGACCTATTTGAGGCTTCATATCTTCTAAACTAAGTGCGTTAAGTAATTGAAATTTTTAGCATTTTTACTTTAATATGTTCTTAGATCAATTTTAAATTTAGAAATTTTCAATCAACAATTAATCAATCTATAAATTTTCAAACACGAATCGCTAAATGTTGCTAGTATCACTAAGACCTGTTTGAAGATTTATATATGCTAAAATAAATGCAGTAAATTACTGAAATTTTTAGCATTTTTACTTCAAAATATTATTAATTAAATCCTAATTAGAAAACTTTCATAAAAATTTTAACACTTAAATTTTAAAACGTTCTTATTAAAATCCCCAAATTTTAAAGAAAATCAAAGAAATTTTTTTTTTTACTTTTTAAGTTGATTCAGTAAAATTTGAACATTTTAAAACGCACTAAAATGTAAACAGATGCAAATAAATCTTGCACGATATTAAAATATGAATTGTTTGCCTGTAAGCAGATAAATTGTGTAACTTCTTACCATGTCTACAGTAGTAAAATCTAAAAATTAGCTTTGGAAATTGCTTTTCTAAAACAATTCTTTTAATTTTTAATGATAAATTTAAAAGAACCGATTACATTGTTTTAATTAGCTATTAATTACATCAAGACTGAGATTGAAAACGTTTTTTTTATTTGGTAGGGGTCGACTAAGTAAATTTTTATATTTGTAATTAGTTCCCCAAATGGATTTTATTTCACACCGGCAATCGAAGTGTAATAGCAGTTAAGAGCTGGCAAATCTACATTTATTCCGAATGGTAATAAATTTCTTTCCGTGTAGTTAAATTTGATAATGAAACAGGCCCCTCTATAAAAATGCTTTTTTTTTTCGTCTTCCACTTCTGGTGTGCAGCGCCGGTAACATTTTTAATTATCTCCCCGTTGATGTTGCGTTTTATCATCTGTAAATTCTGTTAATGAAAGTGTTTGTTTCTTTTTGCTTTCCACTTCCTTCCCTCTATGCACGGTATGGAAATGCCACCTCACAGTCAACCCCCAATTCATTGCTGCACTAATTAAAAAAACTTATGGGCTTTTTTACTAGCGTTTTGTATTTGCAATTTATTTAGCTCGCTTGCTGATGCCAACAACGTTCTGGCTATTTATTTTTGTCCAACACATTTTACTCTTTAATTTTAACTGTTTCTATTTTATTTCCCTCCGCTTGCTTTAAATTCAACAAATTACGCAGCGCGACTTTTCATTCAGAACTAACTTGCCTAATGTCGTGTTAAATGTTTTAGAAATATCTTGCGAGAACAAAAAAAACTATTGTTAAGTATGCAGAATGAGTTTTGTCTTTTTATCGTTTATTTTAATTTGATTAAATTTTTATGTTGCTTGTTTCTGTTTAATAGTTCCGAGACATTTGATCCTGATGCAATTTTCGTGAATAATTTTCAGTTGTTGCAGTTGATTGCAGGCAGAATTCGGTATAAGAAAATCAAGTCCCACGAGTGTTTGTCTTAATTATTGGCTCGACGAGAGACAAGCTACTCATTAAAATGGGGTCCCGACGGGCAAACCACTCTGCATCTCATCAGACACCTAATCCTGTCGTTTGTATCCTGTATATCCTGTGCGCTAGGCCTCGCCTCAGACTTGCCAATAACAACGACTTCACTTGACAGCACATTTGTCCAAACACTGTTGCACTTTCCAATAAAGCTATGTCAAGATTAATCGTACACTACTTGATATTACCTACATCAATACTTTTCATTTAATTTCTTTTTATTAAAACTATTTGATTTATGTTTTCTTTTTTTTTTACTTAACACATTTGTCACGGCCATTCTTTCTAATTCTTTTTTGTTTATTTTCATACTCAGTAAGGGAAATTTATTTACTATTTAAGCTAATAGTATTTCTTTATATGAAAAATTAAGATTAAACTGTCGGTAAGAGTAACAAGTAGCTTTAATTTTCACCTGTTTACATAGTCTTAAAACGATTTTTTTTTCAGATTTATTTCAGATAAATCAAATTACATTTCTTTACAATTTTGTTTCAAAAATAATAAAATAATTTTCGGGTAACTTCTTCCTCTCGTTATTTCAATCGTTTTCTTCGGGCGGGTGGGTGGTTTTAACTTTAGTGGGTAGTTGGTTAGCTCCAGTTAAAAGTATTGTTCATCATTATGCTCTGAAGTTACCCGCTCAAGTATTTTTAAACTAATCCTTTGATAACAAACATTCGGGCGGGTAGGTGAGCGACTTCAAATGAAAATATTGACCGTTATCATGTCCTGGAGTTGCCCACCTACCCGCCCAAGTGTTACTTATTAAAAGTTTGAATTACAAATACTTGGGTGGTTGGTTGGTTAACTTCAGTTGAAAGTATTATTTGTCATCATGCTTTGGAGTTACCCGCTTGAGTATTTGTAAACTAATCTTTTGATAACAAAAATTCGGGCGGGTGGGTGGGCAACTTTAGTTGTTTTTGGAGCTGCTCACATTTGGATAGGTGGTTGGTTAACTCCAGTTGAAAGTATTGTTTGTCATCATGCTCTGAAGTTACTCGCCCGAGTTTTTGTAAACTAACCTTTTGATAACAAACATTCGGGCGGAAGGGTGGACAACTTTAGTTGAAAATATTGACCGTCATCATGTTTTGGAGTTGCGCACCCACCCGCCCAAATGTTACTTATCAAAAGTTTGAGTTACAAACACTTGGGTGGGTGGTTGGTTAACTCCATTTGAAAGTATGGTTTGTCATCATGCTCTGGAGTTACCTGCCCGAGTGTTTGTAAACTAAACTTTTGATAATAAATACTCGGGCGGGTGGCTGGGCAACTTTAGTTCAAAATATTTACCGCTATCATGTTCTGGAGTTGCCCACCCACTCGCCCAAATGTTACTTATCAAAAGTTTGAATTACAAACACTTGGTTGGGTGGTTGGTTAACTCCAGTTAAAAGTATTGTTTGTCATCATGCTCTGAAGTTACCCGCCCGAGTATTTGTAAACTAATCTTTTGATAACAAACACTCGGGCGGGTGGGTAGGCAACTTCAGTTAAAAATATTGACCGTTATCATGTTATGGAGATGCTTACTCACCCGCTCAAGTGTAACTTATCATAAGTTTGATTTACAAACACTTAGATGGGCGGTTGGTTAACTCTAGTTGAAAGTATTGTTTGTCATCATGTTCTTAAGTTACCAGCTCAAGTATCTGTAAACTAATCTTTTAAAAACAAACACTCGGGCGGGTGGGTGGGCAACTTCAGTTAAAAATATATACCGTTATCATGTTCTGGAGTTGCTAACCTACCCGCCCAATTGTTATTTATTAAAAGTTTGAATTACAAACACTTGGGTAGTTGGTTGGCTAACTCCAGTTAAGAGTATTGTTTGTTATCATGATTTTGAGTTATTTGCCCAAGTATTTGTAAACTAATCTTTTGATAACAAACACTCGGACGGGTGGGTGGGCAAATACAATTGAAAATATCTACCGTCATCATGTTATGGAGTTGCCCCCCCCCCAAATGCTACTTATCAAAAGTTTGAATTACAAACACTTGGGTGGGTGGTTGCGTAACTCTAGTTGAAAGTATTGTTTGTCATCATGCTCTGGAGTTACCCACTCAAATATCTGTAAACTAATCTTTTAAAAACAAACACTCGGGCGGGTGGGTGGGCAACTTCAGTTGAAAATATTTACCGTTATCATGTTCTGGAGTTGCCCACCAAACCACCCAAGTGTTACTTAATAAAAGTTTGAATTACAAACACTTGTGTGGGTGGTTGTTTAACTCTAGTTAAAAGTATTGTTTGTCATCATGCTTTGGAGTTATTCCCTCAAGTATCTGTAAACTAATCTTTTAATAACAAACACTAGGGTGGGCGGGTGGGCAACTTTAGTTAAAAATATTGACCGTTATCATGTTCTAGAGTTGCCTACCTACCCGCCCATGTTTTACTTATTAAAAGTTTGAATTACAAATACTCGGGTGGGTGGTTGGTTAACTCCAGTTAAAAGTATTGTTTATCATCATGCTTTGGAGTTACCCACCCGAGTGTTTGTAAACTAAACTTTTGATAATAAACACTCGGGCGGGAGGTTGGGCAACTTTAGTTGAAAATATTGACCGTTATCAAGTTCTGGAGTTGCCCACCCATCCGCCCAAGTGTTACTTATCAAAAGTTTGAATTACAAACACTTGGATAGGTGGTTGGTTAACTCCAGTTGAAAGTATTGTTTGTAATCATGCTCTTTAGTTACCCGCTCAAGTATTGGTAAACTAATCTTTTAAAAACAATCACTTGGGCAGGTGGGTGGCTAACTTCAGTTGAAAATATTGACCGTCATTATGTTCTGAAGTTGCCTACCCGCCCGCCCAAGTGTTACTTATCAAAAATTTGAATTACAAACACTTGGGTGAGTGGTTGGTTAACTCCATTTGAAAGTATGGTTTGTCATCATGCTCTGGAGTTACCGGCTCAAGTATTTGTAAACTAATCTTTTAGTTAAAAAAATTTACCGTTATCATGTTTTGGAGTTACCCACCTACCCGCCCATGTGTTATTTATGAAAAGTTTTAATTACAAACACTTGGGTGGGTGGTTGTTAACTTCAGTTAAAAGTATTGTTTGTCATCAAACTTTGGAGTTACTCTCCCGAGTATTTCTAAACTATTTTTTTTTAAACTTTAGTTTAAAATATTGACCGATATTATGTTCTGGAGTTGCCCGCCCACCTGCCCAAATGCTACTTATCAAAAGTTTGAATTACAAACACTTGAGTGGGTGGTGGCTTAACTCTAATTAAAAGTATTGTTTGTCATCATGCTCTGGAATTATCTGCCCGAGTGTTTGTAAACTAATCTTTTGATAACAAACACTTAGGCCGGTGGGTGGGCAACTTTAATTGAAAATATTGACCGTCATGTTCTGGAGTCATTGCCATTGTTTCTAGGCCATAGAAAATCTAAAACCTTGAACTCCTCAAACTTGCCCAAAAATAATTTAAATAGTTGAAATAAGTTTTATACAAATTTGAAATTCAAACCCCATCACTAATGGAGTTTACTAGAAAGTTTTTTGAAAGTTTTAAGAATATTTTAACAGCCACCACTACATAAACGTTAAGTTAAGTAAACAACTTAGACCAAATTTTGCTGTTCAACAATTTTAGGATATTTTTCTGAAAGTTTTAAGAATCTTTCAACTGTCACTACCACATTAATGTTTAATTATTGTTGCATTGCAAAAAACTTAAAGTTCTAATATGTTAGTATTTAATTTTAGTTGGTGCTTATTTTGGGCAAACTAGACCAAATTTTGGAAATTTACAATTTCAGAAAACTCATCTGAAAGTTTTAAGTGTCTGTCAACTGTTACTACAACTTAAATGTTAAATTATTGTTGTTTTAAAAAAAATAAAGCCTAATAAGTTCAAATTTCTATTTTTTGATAAATTTTGGGCAAAGTAGACCAAATTTTGCTGTTCCACAGTTTTAAGATATTTTTCTGAAACTGTCATCACTACATCAACGTTGAATTATTGTGGCTTTATAAAAAAAAAAATTAAAACTCCAATAAGTTGATGTTTGTAATTTTTGTTAAATTGGTGCTTATTTTGAGCAACCTAGGTCAAAATTTGTTATTTTACGATTTCAAGATATTTTTCTAAAAGAGTTCTTTAAATATCACCTTTAAATTTTGTTGTTTTGCAGATAAAAAAATTCAAATGTGTGTTATTTGTTAAATTAGTGTTTATTTTGGGCAAACTAGACCACATAAATGACAAAATTCTCTTCACAACTTTAGGACATTGTTCTAGAATAAATTTTTAAAAGTTCTTCAAATGCCATTACTAAATCAACGTTGAATTATTGTGGTTTTATAAAGGAAATTTGGTAGTTTGGTTTAATGTAGTACACATTTTGGAAAAACTAGACCTAATTTTGCTATTTCACAATTTCACAAAATTGTTCTAAAAAAATGTAAAACTCTTCTAAAGATTACAATAAAGTAACTTTAAATTATGGTCTTATAGAGGATACTGAAGCTTCACTGAGTCAAAGTTGGTTTAAATTTGTGCTTATTTGGACCAACCAACCAAGTTTGAATAAATTATTTATTTATTTTACAGATAAATTGTTATTAAACTGCTAAACATAAACAAATGCTTTTCAAAAATGTTAAAATGATATTGAATTGTTATAGTAATTTGCAAAATGTTCCTGAATTGTCCTCAAACATAAAATATTTCTGTTATAAACTATTAAGTACGTCATAAATTGCTTATAAATGACATAATATGTTTCTCAGCTGTCTTAGAAATTATAAATTGTTCCCAAACTGCTAAAATAATTTCTAAATGCCATATTTACATCTTTATTTAAGCTATCACAAATTTTGTAAAATGTTTTTCTTAATAATTTTGTAATAAGAAGCCGGAAAGGAACGATAACTGTGGAATGTTCACGAGTGCATTGTTCATATTTTGAATCACATATGTCATGTTATGTTTATATTATTCCGTTATCTAATACCGTGAATTTGGATTACAAAAATAAGTAATTAGAATTGGTATCAGGCATTATAATATGATATGATTGTTATAAGAATAGTTTTACAATTCTAAGAATGTATACAAGTTATTATATCCAGCGTTGCATTTTTTACTAAACTGAACCAAATTTATCAGTTCCTATTGTTTTAAAAACTTTAAAGGTCCTTCAACTATGATCACTAACTTTCTATAAAAGACAATTCAGGCTTGTTGTGTGCAAGTTGGTTGTTTCGTTTGTTTTCATTTAGACAAACTAGACCAAATTTTGATATTCCACAATTTCCTTTAATTGTTATTACTAAATTGTTGAATAAAGAAAATTGAAGGTTAACTAAGTGCAAATTAGTACTTTTGTTTAAATTAGAGCTTATTTTGGGCAAGTTAAACTAAATTTTGCCAGTCCACGACATCAAAACATTGTTCTAAAATTTTTTTAAATTTTCTAATTGTCATCACTAAATCAACGTTGGCTCTATAAAAGACTTTTAAGGTTCATTAAGTGCAAGTTGGTACTTTTGTTCAATTTTGGGCAAACTAAACCAAATTATGCTATTTCATGACTTTAGGATAAGAGTCTTTTGAACTGGCACTTTTGATAAAAAAATTATTGTTTATTTTGGGTAAACTAGACCAAGTTTTTCTACTCCACGATTTTAAGATATTGTTTTAAAAACCTTAAATGTCCTTAATTTGCCATTACTAAATCGACGATAAACTATGACTATATAGGAAATTAATGGTTTAAGAAGACAACTTACTACTTTTTAAATTTGGGAAAACTAAACCAAATTTTGCTATTCCACAACATTAGGATATTGTTTTCAAAGTATTAAGTCTATCAACTGCTAACACTAAATCTACGTTGAATTATTATTGCTCTATAAAAGACTTTTAAGGTCCATTAAGTGCAAATTGGTACTTTTGTTCAGATTTGGGCAAACTAAACCAAATTTTGCTGTTTTATGACTTTAGGATATTGTTTGAAAGTCTTAAGAGTCTTTCAATTGTTATCGTTAAATTAACGTTGAATTTTTATGGATCTATAAAAGAAATGTAAGTCTAATTACAAGCAAGTTGGCACTTTTGATTAAAGTAGTGTTTGTTTTGAGCAATCTAGACAAAGTTTTGCTACTTCACGACTTTGTAATATTGTTTTAAAAAGCTTAAATTGTCATTACTAAATCAACAATAAACTATGACTATAAAGAAATTTGATGGTTTGTTAAGTGCAACTATGTACTTTTTAATTTTGGGAAAACTAAACCAAATTTTGCTATTTTATGACTTCAGGATATTGTTTTAAAAGTCTTAAGTTTTTTATTTGTCATCACTAAATTAACTTTGAATTTTTGAGTGTCTATATAAGAAATGTAAGTCTCACTTGGCAATTTTGATTAAATTAGTGCTTATTTTGGGTAAACTAAACCAAGTTTTGCTACTCCTGACTAGGATATTGTTCTAAAAACCTTAAAAGTCTTTAGTTTGTCTTCACTAAATTAACGATAAACTACGATTATAAAGGAAATTGATGGTTTATCAAGTGCAACTTATTACTTTTTAAATTTGGGAAAATTAAACCAAATTTTGCTATTCCACAACATTAGGATATTGTTTACAAAGTATTAAGTCCATCAACTGCTAACACTTAACCAACGTTGAATTACTATTGCCCTATAAAAGACTTTTATGGTTTATTAAGTGCAAGTTGGTATTTTTGTTAAATTTTGGGCAAACTAAACCAAATTTTGCTATTTCATGACTTTAGGATATTGTTTTAAAAGTCTTAAGTCTTTTATTTGTCATCACTAAATTAACTTTGAACTTTTGTGGGCCTATAAAAGAAATGTAAGTTTCACTACGCGCAAGTTGGCATTTTTGATTAAATTAGTGCTTGTTTTGAGCAATCTAGACAAAGTTTTGCTACTTCACGACTTTGTGATATTGTTCTAAAAATCTTAAATTGTCATTACTAAATCAACAATAAACTATGACTATAAAGAAAATTGATGGTATATTAAGTAACTTTGTACTTTTTAAATTTGGGAAAAATAAACCAAATTTTGCTATTCCACGACATTAGGATATACTTTTCAAAATATTAAAAGTCCTTTAACTGCCAACACTAAATCAACATGGAAATTGTAACTACACTAAGTGAACATTGATATTTTGGTATAAACCAGTGCTCATTTTGTCCAACTTAAACCAAATTTTGCTATTCCACGACATCAAAATATTATTCTAAATATTGTAAGAGTGCTTTAACTGTTATCATTAAATCAACGTTAAATTATTGTGGATCTATACAGAAAATAACATCTTAGTTTGGCTTCTTTGTTCTATGTTTTGAAAATAAGCGTAATATATGCGGGGTCTAAATTGTCTAAAAATAAACATCAATTGTCACAACATTTTGGAAACTGGTACAACCTTGTCTAAAAGCAATTCAACATTATATTAAAACTTCACAAATGTCTAAATTGTCTTGCAAATTGCTATAGGTTGTCTAAAAATAAACATAAATTGTCCCAAAATTTTGGAAAGTGGTCCAAGTTTGTCTAAAAGTGTTTCAACATTTGTTTGAAACTCTACAAATATTTAAACTATGTTAAAACTGTTCTGCAACTTGTTAAAGATTGTCTCAATTTTCTAAAAACAAACATAAATTGTCCCAAAGTTTTGGAAAGTGATTCAACCTAGTATAAAAGTGCTTCAACTTTTGTTTTTAAAGTTTTTTAAGTCTATATAATTGTATGAACTTTGCTAAAATAGACAATATTTACTTTCTTTGGCTTAAGATGAAAAAAAAATTGTATATAGATGTCAAAATTGTCCAAATTGGTGCAGGAATACAAAAAAATGTACCAAAAATGCAAAAAAAATTGTAAGATTTGTTAAAAAAAATGACTTTGGGATATTGTTTTAAAAGTTTTAAGAGTTTTTCATTTGTCATCACTAAATTAACGTTGAGCTTTGTGAGTCTATAAAAGAAATGTAAGTCTCACTACGTGCAAGTTGGCACTTTTGATTAAATTAGTGCTTGTTTTGGGCAAATTAGACCAAGTTTTGCTACTTCACGACTTTAGGTTATTGTTCTAAAAACTTTAAAAGTCTTTAGTTTGTTATCACTAAATTAACGATAAGCTGTGACTATAAAGGAAATTGATGATTTATCAAGACAACTTAGTACTTTTTAAATTTGGGAAAACTTAACCAGATTTTGCTATTTTACGACATTAGGATTCTTTCTTAAAGTAATAAGAGTCCTTTAACTGTCACTACTAAATTAACATTGAAATTGTAACTACACTAAGTGCACATTGATATTTTGGTATAAACCAGTGCTCATTTTGTCCAACTTAGACCAAATTTTGCTATTTTATGACATTAAAATATTATTCTAAAAGTTGTGAGAGTGCTTCAACTGTCATCACTAAATAAAAGTTAAACTATTGTGGTTCTATACAGAAAATAACATCTTAGTTTGGCTTCTTTGTTTTGAAAATAAGCGTAATATATGCGTGGTCTAAATTATCTAAAAATAATTATAAATTTGTCACAACATTTTGGAAACTGGTACAACCTTGTCTAAAAGCAATTCAACATTATATTAAAATTTCACAAATGTCTAAATTGTCTTGCAAGTTACTAAAGATTGTCTAAAAATAAACATAAATTGTCCACAAATTTTGGAAAGTGGTCCAAGTTTGTCTAAAAGTGTTTCAACATTTGTTTGAAACTCTACAAATATTTAAACTATGTTAAAACTGTTCTGCAACTTGTTAAAGATTGTCTCAATTTTCTAAATACAAACATAAATTGTCCCAAAGTTTTGGAAAGTGATTCAACTTAGTCTAAAAGTGCTTCAACTTTTGTTTTTAAAGTTTTTTAAGTCTATATAATTGTATGAACTTTGCTAAAATAGACAATATTTACTTTATTTGGTTTAAGATGAAAAAAAAATTGTATATAGATGTCAAAATTGTCCAAATTGGTGCAAGAATACAAAAAAATGTACTAAAAATGCAAAAAAAATTGTAAGATTTGTTAAAAAAAAATGACTTTGGGATATTGTTTTAAAAGTTTTAAGAGTTTTTCATTTGTCATCACTAAATTAACGTTGAGCTTTGTGAGTCTATAAAAAAAATGTAAGTCTCACTACGTGCAAGTTGGCACTTTTGATTAAATTAGTGCTTGTTTTGGGCAAACTAGACCTAGTTTTACTACTTTACGACTTTGTGATATTGTTCTAAAAACCTTAAATTGTCATTACTAAATCAACAATAAACTATGACTATACATAAAATTGATGGCTTATTAAGTGCAACTTAGTACTTTTTAAATTTGGGAAAAATAAATCAAATTTTGCTATTCCACGACATTAGGATATTCTTTTCAAAGTATTAAAAGTCCTTTAACTGCCAACACTAAATCAACATGAAAATTGTAACTACACTAAGTGAACATTGATATTTTGGTATAAACCAGTGCTCATTTTGTCCAACTTAAACAATATTTTGATATTCCACGACATCAAAATATTATTCTAAATATTGTAAGAGTGCTTCAACTGTCATTACTAAATAAAAGTTAAACTATTGTGGTTCTATACAGAAAATAACATCTTAGTTTGGCTTCTTTGTTTTGAAAATAAGCGTAATATATGCGTGGTCTAAATTATCTTAAAATAATTATAAATTGTCACAACATTTTGGAAACTAGTACAACCTTGTCTAAAAGCAATTCAACATTATATTAAAATTTCACAAATGTCTAAATTGTCTTGCAAGTTACTAAAGATTGTCTAAAAATAAACATAAATTGTCCAAAAATTTTGGAAAGTGGTCCAAGCTTGTCTAAAAGTGTTTCAACATTTGTTTGAAACTCTACAAATATTTAAACTATGTTAAAACTGTTCTGCAACTTGTTAAAGATTGTCTCAATTTTCTAAAAACAAACATAAATTGTCTCAAAGTTTTGGAAAGTGATCCAACCTAGTCTAAAAGTGCTTCAACTTTTGTTTTTAATGTTTTTTAAGTTTATATAATTGTATGAACTTTGCTAAAATAGACAATATTTACTTTCTTTGGTTTAAGATGAAAAAAAATCGTATATTGATGTCAAAATTGTCCAAATTCGTGCAAAAATACTAGAAAATGTGCTAAAAATGCAAAAAAAATGACAGATTTAATTTAAAAAAATAAATCATAACTTTGGGATATTGTTTTAAAAGTTTTAAGAGTCTTTCATTTGTCTTCACTAAATTAACTTTAAGCTTTTGTGGGTCTATAAAAAAAAAGTAATAAAAATAAGTCTCACTACGTGCAAGTTGGCACTTTTGATTAAATTAGTGCTTGTTTTGGGCAAACTAGACCAAGTTTTGCTACTTTACGACTTTAGGATATTGTTCTAAAAACCTTATAAATTGTAACAAAATTTTGAAAACTGGTATAACTTTGTCTAAAATTAATTTGAAATTTCACAAATGTCTAAACTGTATTGAAATTGTCGTACAAGTTGCTAAAAATTGTCTAAAAATAAACATAAATTGTCCCAAAATTTTGGAAAGTGGTCCAAGCTTGTCTAAAAGTCTTTTAACATTTGTTTGAAACTCCGCAAATATCTAAACTGTATTAAAATTATTTTGCAATTTGTTAAAGATTGTCTCAATTCTCTAAAAAACAAACATAAATTGTCCCAAAATTTTGGAAAGTAGTCCAACTTACTTTTAAACTGTATTTAAATTACTTTAAAGATAGTCTAAAATTGAACTTAAATTGTCTCAAAATTTTGGAAAGTGGTCCAACTTAGTCTAAAAGTGCTTCAACATTTGTTTGAAACTTCTAAAACAGATTTCTAAAGGTTTTGAAGTCTATTGAATTGTATGAACTTTGCTAAAATGGACAATATTTACTTTCTTTGGTTTAAGATTTAAAAAAATATTATATGTGGGTAATTCCATTACTTTTCGAATAATTTGAAAAAGTCGACTTCTTTGCTCAAATTTTTAAGGATCAAAATATAGATGAAAAAAATGAGGTTCCCAAAATTTTGGACCTTAGAATATTGTCTGTTTAAAATGACACACATTTGAAGGTCAGAAATTTTACAATAAAACGTCTTTTTTAGCTTATTTTGTATTTCAATTTTTGGGCTTCTGGAAAAACATAAAAAGGTTCACAATGGCTCAAATTATTCCTTATTACATGTACTTTAAAACTCATATTTTTATGTTTATTATCGTGGCAGTCAATTTGATATATTAAGCTTCAAACATCATTCAAAAAAAAATTGTAAATTTAGCAGAACCGCAAAACTTTGCTTTCTTTAAACCGTTCTAATTTAGTAAAATCTTAACAAAATTTGATTTGCGAGGTTTAGATTTTCTCGTGTTTAATCTCTTTTTAAAGTGATCAGACAATACTTATAGAATCAATACGTATACACCATTATTTTGATGCTGGAAGCACATGTTTTCGCCATCTTCAAAACTTGTAATTTTTAGGTCCCAAAAAAGCGCTGTCACCCTATGTCGATTTTAATCAAAATTTCAGTAAATACTCTTTAAAACACAAGAAAAAATATTATCTATTTGAGAAATGGTATATTGGGCGTTATCATGAATTTTTTAATTTTTTAAAATGGTCAAATATGGCAAACGGCACATTTTTGTATCTCAAATTTTGGGCCTCTGGAAAAAGATAAAAAGGTCTACGGTGGCTCAAAATATTCTTTATTGCATGTACTTTAAACCCATATTTGTATATTTAATGTTGAATATGGGTTTTAAAGTACATGTAATAAGGAATGTTTTGAACCTTTGTGGACTTTCTTATTTTTTTCCAGAGGCCCAAAAATTGAGATAGAAAAATATGCCGTTTGACAATTTTTGAATATTAAAATTTTTTTGATAATGCCCGATATACCATTTTTCATATAGATAACCTTTTTTCTTGTGCTCTAAAGAGTATTTACTGAAAATTTGACAAAAATTGACATAGGGTGACAGCGCTTTTTCGGGACCTGAAAGTTACAAGTTTTGAAGATTGCGAAAATAAGTGCAACTTCCTGCATCAAAATAGTGGTGTATACGTATTGCTTCTAAAAGTCTTGTGTGATCACTTTAAAAAGAGATTAAACGCAAAGAAATCTAGACCTTGTGGGTCAAATTTTGTTAAGATTTGACAAAGTTAGAACGGTTTAAAGAAAGCAAAGTTTTGCAATTCTGCTAAATATCCGTTTTTTTTTTGAATAATGTTTGAAGCTTAATACATCAAAATGACTGCCACGATATTAAACATAAAAATATGGGTTTTAAAGTACATGTAATAAGAAATAATTTGAGCCATCGTGGACCTTTTTATCTTTTTCCAGAAGCCCAAAAATTGAGATACAAAATAAACCCAAAAATTGAGATACGAAATAAACCCAAAAATTGAGATACAAAATAAGCTAAAAAAGACGTTTTATTGTGAAATTTTTGACCTTCAAATGTGTGTAATTTTGAACAGGCAGTATTCTAAGGTCCAAAATTTTGGGAATTTCATTTTTTTCATGTGTACGCCACTGTGTGTGTGTAATGTTATTAATTTTTAATTTGTGCAGTTTGTGTAGAATTTAGTGCCTATAATTCTAAAGTTTGTGTCATTCCGGCTGGTAATTATATTAGCAACCAGTCATCTTTACAATTTTAAGAAAATTCACTGGTTTAATTATTTTTATTATTGTAAATGTATTTAACCTAGAATTATAGTTTCCCGCTTACTGTTTTGTCACCAGTGGCGTAACTTCCATTTTTTAACGTGTAATTTTAAAATTTTATTATTAATTTTTATAATCCTGCTGTCTCTTGTGTAACCTTACCGTGGTCTACCTGTATTTGTTTTTAGTCAGTCACCAGTGATCGACCGCACGGGTGTGAATTGTCATTTTTGTTTTTGTTACTGTATCTGTTATTATGCAGTGTAAATGCAAAACTGTTGCACAATCAGGTGTAACCTGTAGCAATTGTGGCGTTATCTTCCATAACAGTTGCGCTATTCGTTACAAGAAATGTAATTGCGGTAATTTATTTGAATTGGATGATTCCGAACTTCCTAAACTTTATAAAGAAAATATTACTCTTTACCAAGTCTTATGTGATGAGTTGAGGTCGAGCAATAAATTACTCTTAGATAAAATTACTTATCTTGAAGAGAAGATCACCGAAAAAGATAAAACTATTCTTCAATACGAAGCTCGCAGTAAACAACTAACTGCTCCCACTACTGCGCCGCTCACTAATAATACGGTGCAATTGATTCAACCTGCAGTTTTTCCTTCTTTAGCAAGCTCTGTTGTTAAGGGAAAAACTAATCAAAAAACTCAGCCAAGAACTCAAACTATCTTTGGTTGTGGCCCAACCAATGACAAACTGCAGGCTTATGTGCCTACTTCTTACGTACATGTTTCTAAACTTAGACGTGGAACTAATAAAACTGATATAGTAAATCATATTAAATCTAAGTTTTCCACGATATTAGTTGATGTTGTTGAGTTAAAAGTAAAATCTGGAAACTACAGCAGCTTTAAAGTTTCTGTTCCAGCTAATCATGCTCGATCTATTCTCTGCAAAGATTTTTGGCCTGCAAATATAGCGGTCAAGAAATTTTTGAATTATGGGCGAGTTAATAATGTTCCTGCTTCATCTTCGGTGGATTTTCGAAATCTGGATCCAGCCAACAATCTAAACCCGTCACCAGAAACACCAGCGGTATCTCCATCTATTACCAGAATGTCGGGGGTATAAAAACTAAACTCAAAGAACTTATGCTGGCTGTAGCTGTATCCAACTACGATATTATTGTACTGACCGAAACCTGGCTAAATCAGGACATCAGCGATGCGGAGCTACAATTAATTGGTTACAGTTTGTTTAGATGTGATCGCTCTTCATTAACAAGCCCTAAGCTTGACGGAGGAGGTGTCTTAATTGCTACTAAAACTTGTTTTAATTGTACTTTATTACAACCTACATTTTTAAGTGTTGAACATTTGTTTGTAATTGTTAAGTTTAAGTTTGTATCATATATTATCAGTGCAGTCTACTTACCACCTAACTCGGCATGTGATAAATATTTAGATCATTGTTATTCCGTTGAATCTATCGCTGACAAATATCCAGACAGTAAACTAATTTCACTAGGCGATTATAATCTACCCGCAGCGGTATGGGTTAATGATGAGTTAGGCATAAGTGTTATTTGTAATGATACTTATTCTGCTCATTTTGTTTCCAACTGTTATGGATTTCTAAACTGCGCTCAATGTATTTCTATACCTAATGATGGTAGTGTGTTCTTAGATTTATGTTTTTCTAACATCTGTGATATTTCTGTGATTAAAGCTGTGGATGTTTTGTTAAAACTTAGCCAACATCATATTGCTTATGTGATTGATGTAAAATGTGATACTAGCCGTGATATTTTAATGTGTAATTATGTTTTTAATGATTTTAATTATGCCGACTTTAACGCAATCAATAATTTTTTGTTGAATGTTGATTGGTCCGCCCTTTTTTATAATTGTGATGTTGATAATTGCGTTAATTTATTTTACTCTGTGTTGCATTTTGCTATTGACTATTTTGTTCCCAAAAAACAATGGCGAGAAAACAATTTTCCAGTTTGGTTTAATAAAGAATTGATTTCACTTACTAGACTCAAAAAAACTGTTCATAAACGTTATAAATCTTCAAGACTATTGTCTGATTATAACGAGTTTCAATCAATTCGTACTTCGTGTAAAAATCTCAGTACATGTCTATACAAGCAATATATTACTCGAACAGAAAACAACATTCAAAGTAACCCTAAAAATTTTTGGAAATTTGTTAGCGACTCTAGAAAAACTAATGATTTTCTAGCCACAATGTATTATAAACAAAAAACTTGCAGTAATGGAGATGACTATGTTAATAGTTTTGCTGAATTCTTTTCCTCTGTTTACGATACACAAACTCATCCAACTCCTTTGTATGACTTTAAGAAAAACGTATTACATCGATCATTTTCAATTAGTTTGTTGGATGTATTTAAAGGGATTGAGAACCTTAAATGTAACTTTAGCACTGGACCGGACGGTGTTCCATCTATGCTGTTAAAACAATGTATTTATTCAATTTCTATGCCATTGCACTTACTTTTTGAGGCTTCTCTTAATGAAGCCAAGTTTCCTTCAGTTTGGAAACAAAGCTACATTATGCCTTTACATAAATCTGGAGCTAAGGAGGATATTACTAATTATAGAGGTATATGCATCCAGTCTGCTATTCCTAAGTTGTTTGATTAAATTGTAACTGGTCAAATACAATGGATGTGCAAAAGCATTTTAGCGGAACAGCAACATGGGTTTCACAAGGGTCGTTCTACTCTTACAAATCTTCTTTGTTACGAAAATGATCTTTTGAATGCCTTTCAATCAAGAGTTCAAGTAGATTCTATTTACACAGATTTTTCAAAGGCTTTTGATCGCGTTAATCATAGTATTTTGATTGCTAAGCTTCGGGCTTTGGGTTTTCATGAATCTGTTGTTGCGTGGTTGTCGAGCTTTTTGGAAAATCGTACACAGTGTGTGAAAATTAATAACTTTTTATCACAACCAATTGTTGTTCCTTCTGGGGTTCCTCAAGGATCTCATTGTGGACCAATTCTGTTTTTACTCTTTATTAATGATCTTGTTAATTCTATTAATTCTTCGTCTTATCTTTTATTTGCTGACGATCTTAAAATTTATAAAAGAATATCATCTATCGAGGACTGCATTAGTTTGCAAAATGATTTAAATTCTGTTCATTCATGGTGTCTTATTAATAACTTGTTGTTTAACGCAAATAAATGTTTTTCGATAAGCTTCAACAGAACTTTAAGTAAAGTATCGTTTGACTATACTATCGATAATAATGTTTTGGAGCATGTTACACAAATAAAAGATTTGGGCGTAATTTTTGATTCAAAACTAACTTTTGTTGAGCATATAAACTATATGTGCAACCGTGCTATGAAAATGTTAGGATTTGTTTACAGAATGTCTACTGACCTATCTCCTAGCACACTCAAATTCCTTTATTGCGCTTTAGTACGTTCTCATTTAGAGTACGCTCCGTCAGTTTGGTGTCCATTCTACAGCGTTCATATATGCAATATAGAACGTATTCAAAACAAATTTTTTCGTTTATTATCGTACAAATTAGGCATTTCATCCGAAAATTACGATTTTAACCTCATTACATTGCAATATAATCTTCCGCCGCTGAAAATTCGGCGCAAAAGAGCCGATTTATCATTTTTACGTGGACTAATGATGTCTGAGATTGATTGCCAAGAGCTACTAGTAACTCTTCCATTTCAAGTCCCCAACAATAATCGCCGAACCAGACAGTCTCCATTATTTAGAGAATCTATACATTCTACCAATTATGGATTTAATAATCCAATTGGTAGAATGTGTAGAATTGCTAATAATTTCTCTAATAATATTGATTTATATTGTGTTTCAAAATGTAGTTTTAAGTGTCAATTAAAATGTGTTGATGAATAATTTTATATTTTGTTTTTATTTATGTATACTTTTTTCCATGCTTTTATTTTTCAATATTCTTTTATATATTTTTGTGTAATTGTAATATTGTTTGTAATTCATCGTTATTTATGTATATAATTATGTAGATGTAAATGGTTTTGTATATACCGTGAATAAAGTATTATTATTATTATTATTCATCCATATTTTGATCTCTGAAAATTTGAGCAAAATCAAAGAGGTCGACTTTTTCAAATTAGTCGAAAAGTAATGGAATTACCCATATAGATGTCAAAATTGTCCAAATTGGTGCAAGAATACTAGAAAGTGTGCTAAAAAGTGCACGACTATACGGAAAACTTTTTTCAAAATTAGACCAAAAATTTTCAAATATTTGTTGATTTTACTATATAACATAATTGTATTAAAAAAAAAATCATAGCAGATATAATCTAAAAATGATATAAAAACCCAAAGGCTTCTTAATGTTTAAAAATTCAAAAAATCAATGCAATATATATTAAAAAATATGGCGCTGTAAGAGTTAACATTTTACTAAAAAAAGAGGACTTGGTACGGTTAATTAAGTATTTATAACATTAAATGAATTTAGTCGTAACAATCAATTTACACGAATAGATCGGCATATAAACACACTTTTGTAATACCAGTTTCAACAATTATCATTACAATTAAATAATTAAACTAATTGACATACTTGTGATTGATTTGATGGTATACATAGCACAAACTTAAATGAAAGCATTGTCCATGTGCATCATCAAACAGTTTCTTATATATATAACATAATAATACCATGATGACTAGAGAGAATCTCGAGCCTATTTATTACGATATAAATAGAAAAAAATTAATCATATTTACAAAAAGTTGTTAATTTTCTGGTATATCAATTTGATATAATATATTTTTTGTTTAAATATAATATTAGATTTTTTAAATTAGCATAAATTATGTAGTTTAATAACAGATCAATTTTGGTCTAGCTTAATCAAAGCACAACTGTCGCCTTACATTGTAACAAAACTGAATTAACATGATTCGTGACTGACCTTAATTGACACAAATAAAGATTCTTTACTAAACAGGTCACACAATGACCATTACCTTACACAAATATGCTTCATTCAATTAGAAACAAACATAACAATCGTTTATGCACGGTTCGTGCCGTGCGTTTTGTGTATCGTATTGATTGAAATGAAAACAATCAAGGATCATTGCAAAATGTTTACACATAAAAAAGTAACGTACAGTTTTATTAATTAGAAAGCGATTGAAATATTTTAATATATGCAATATTAAGAAGTAACGTTTAGTATCAGCGTAATAAGATCTACACGCATATTATATAAAATATTCATAATATAAATTAAAATTGCGGTTATAATTTACACTTTGACAAAGATTTACAGCGTATGCTTAAGCGTGTATGTAAGCTGAAGTAGTAACGTATGAGCAAGTAATATATGAGATAATATGTAAGGTATTAGGTATGTAATTAAATGTAAGTATTAAACATATTAATTATACTGAGAAATATGCATTCGCGAAACATACACCGGTACAAAAATCCAACACTGAAAATATGTTATCTTGACCTCACAGTTTGAAACCGGCCATTTTTTTGAGAATTAATTAAATGAAGCATAGAATTATTGCTATCTTGCATATCTCGTGAGTCTTTACTTTTTATATGCTCATCTGAGGGATTTATTGTGGGAGAACTAGTATTTTTTTAGTAAAAATATTATTTTTGATTGATAATATTAATGAATGATTCACTAGGTACTGTTCTTGGCAAGACATAATAATAACTTCAACTGAAACGACAATAAAAAGTCCAACTAATTAAAATAAAGTGAAATTAATTAAGAAGGAAAACGTCTCGTTTTGTTTTCACGCAATATTCCCATGTAATTCTGTCACAAATTCATCTTGCTAACTACCTGCCATAACACATCACTAACTGCTTATTTACTTTTATGTCAAAATAAATTGTTTCTTATTTATATAATTTATTGTGGGATTCATTCTTTAGAAACGGAAACGTCGTATTATATAAATAAAATAATCAATGAATCTATAAAAACAATCCTGCATCGTAAATTAAATCTGAGAACTCATTTACCGACTCTGCTGTGAAATATAATCTTATAAACTTATAATTATATAAATAAAATAAACATGTGATTAAGTGCGAGCACGTCGCTGGTGTGCTTTATGCGTAGGAGGTTTTATTATGCGTAAATTCTTCATGAAATTAGATTAAGATTGCTTATTAACTCGTTAGAAATGTTGCGCTTGTTAATAAAACGTGCATATCTTTATTATATAAATACACGAGACGGGTGTTTATAACACACATAAATGTGATAAATACACGATTATGCGATGACTTATTTACTATTCAAGTACAAGGATAACTGCAAAAAGGTCAATTATAAGCTAAAGCTAACGCGTCAATTATGCTTCGGAAATTTTCAACCACTTCATAAACCACGGCTTTTACTTCTTCGAGCTAATTACAGGGATATCAAATATCGCGTGTATGTAATTAAATTTCATTTCATTTTCAACACAATGTTTATACATACATTAATCACTCAATCATTATTTCTTCTATTTATACAGGGCCGTCGCTACATATTGTGCCGGTGCACACGACGGCCAAATGAATAAAGCGGCCAAAAATGTATTTGAATTGATTATTGAGTTAAGATTATTTATACAAAATTTGTAAATTTGTACCTGTGACCAAGTTATTGTTCCTTAGGCATAGATAGTCGCTTTATAAAAATATTATTTTAAATTAAAAGACTAATGAGGAGCACGGAAATAAGAAGTCTTAGAACAATAAAAGCAGTAAACTACATAATAATATTAGAAGCAGCGCTATCAAAGAAGAACTAGATAGCTAGATTGATCAAATCACAAAGATAGCAATAGAGGACCATGTGGATAAAATAATCTACAACAGACTTGCCAAATGAGGTAAAGACCAAAGATTAAAAAGTAAAAAACCTCTAGGCAAACTACCTAGAAGATAGATGGAGAGCTGGACGTTAGCATCAATGGAAGGCTAGAACGCAGATAACAGGACTTAGTTCTTAATTGAAAACATGAAAAAGAAGAAGTTAACCTTGAAGCGGACTAGCAAATAAAAAACCACAGAAATGCTTAATGGACTGAACCTGCTTCTGATAAGTATGGTAATGCATCTACCAAAAGAGTAACAATCAAAGATGCACAATCGAAAGAATGGATTGCAGTGCAGGGTTCAGTCAGTTAGACGTACCACTTAAAAAAAAAAACAATTTTAAGAGATTGAAGAAAATGACATTTTTAACTAAAAACCTTATAGAACATGCTTTTAAAACCAAAAATTAATAAAATAATGTAATTTTGTGCAAGAAAATAAAAAAAAAAACTCAACAAAAAATACTGTTTAAAAAAAATTAAACAAAAGAAGCAATTTTGGATTAAATTTTTAGAATACGTTATTTTTGACTACAAATTTATTAAAAAATGCTTTCTAAACTAAAAAGTAATTAAAAAATGTGATTTTATACAAGAAAGGTACAAAAAAATCACGAGAAAATATTGTTTTGAACTCAAAATTAAACAAAAAAACAATTTTGGGCTAAGGTGTCTAGAAAATGTTGTGTTTGACTTATTTACTTAATAAAATATGCTTTTCAGACCAAAAGTTAATGAAATAATGTAATTTTGTGCTAGAAAGTTTAAAAAGCTTATCAGAAATAATGTATTGAACTAAAAATTTTAAACAAAAGAAACAATTTTGAAGTAAACTGTTTAGAAAACGTGGTTTTTGACTAAAAATTTAATAGAAAATGCTTTCTAAACTAAAAATGTGATTTTGTATAAGAAAACTCTTCAAAAAATACTGTTTTGAACTATAAATTAAACAAAAAAAAAAACAAAAATTTGGATCAAAGTGTTTAGAACATGCCGTTTCTGACTAAAAACTTAATAAGAAATGCTTTTTATTTTGTGCAAAAAAGTTATAAAAAGCTCATAAAAAATACTGTTTTCAACTAAAAATGAAACAAAACAAGCAATTTTGGACTTAAATGTTTTCAGAAAATGCTGTTTTTGAGTAAAACTTTCTTCTTAGACTAGAAAGTAATAATTTTTTAGACCAAAAGTGATAATAATTGTGATTTTGTGCAAAAACAGTTACACAAAACTTATAGAAAAGACTGCTTTTGGACTAAAAATTAAACTAAAAAAAACAATCTTTTACTAAATCGTGTTCAAAAATTTTACTAAATTGTTTTCAAAAAATGCCGTTTCTAAATAAAAACTACATTTTTGAACAAAAAGTAATTAAAAAATGTGATTTTGTGCAAAAAAGTTACAGAAAACTTAAAAAAAAGACTAAAAATTAAACAAAAAATCAATCTTGGACTAAAACGTGTTAAAAAAATGATGTTTTTGATTAAAATCTTAATAAAAACTGCATTTTAGAACAAAAAACATGTGATTTTGTGCGACAACTTAAACAAAAAACAATTTTAAACTAAAAAATGTTAAAAAAATGTTGTCTTTGACAAAATTCTTTATAGAAAATGCTTTTTAAACCAAAAAGTAATAAAAAATGTAATTTTTGCAAAATAGTAAAAAAAAAAGAAAATACCCTAAAAGATACTGTTTTAGACTAACATTTAAACAAAAAAAGTAATTTTGGATTAAAGTGTTCAAAAAATGCTGTTTTTTAGACCAAAAAGTAATAAAAATGTTACAGAAAACCCATGATAAAGACTTCAAGTTTTAGCTGTTTTTAAGGACAGGCACTCTAACTTTTGTTAATATAGATCTTACACATTTTTCCAACAAGTTTAGACTGGGCATCAAGTGTCTTGATTTGTTACCGTAACACATATTTGCTAACATAACTAAAACATTGTATATATGCTGGTGATTACATCTTTGAACATATATGTTTGTCTATAGGCATTTTTAGAATTTTTAAGTTTATCATGTAGGGGGGGGGGGGGGCTAGTTAGATAGTATATTCAATTGTAAGATAAAGCACTCCACTCCAGCAAAAGGATGGAACGAACAGATTAAGGAAGCGGTAAGAAGAACAAAGAAAATGGAAGGAATGCTTAGTAGGCTCATGCCTAGCAAGGGATGACCAGGACAAGAGGCAAGAAGGCTAATAGCAACGGCGGCCAAAAATAAACTACTGTACGCCGCAGAAACATGGGGAGATGCCTTAAAGACAAAAAAAAACTGAAAAGAAATAAAAGGAGCCACTAGAGCAAGCTCGTTAAGGATATGTAGGGCTTACAGAACGGTGTCGCAAGAAGCGCTAGAGGTAATCGCGGCGACACTACCCGCAGACTTGATGGTAGAAGAAAGATTAAACATAAAGAAGAAAATAGTAAACAAAATGCAAAGAGACAAGCAAGAGATAATACAATGAAAAAATGGCAGACACAGTGGAAAGACGGAGAAAAAGGTGAATGGACAAGAGAGTTAATACCAGAAATAAAGGAATGGGTAGAGAATAAACCGGAGACGTGTTACTATACAACACAACTACTCACCGGACATGGAGCCTTTGGAAAGTATTTACAAAATATAAATAAAATGGAGAAAGAAGAGAAATGTATATTCTGCCAAGAAGACACGCAGAACATACGCTAATAGAGTGCGAAGCGTGGGAGAATGATAGGAAAGAGTTAGAGAAAGTATTGGAAAACAAAATTAATAAATCTTCAATAATTTATATTTGCCAACAAACAAACAAATGGAGAGCATTAAAAAACTATGCAACGGCAGTAATGAGAAAAAAGATAGAGGAGTTTGAAAACTCAAGATATAGATAAACGAAAATGGAAGTAAACACACACATCAAAAACCATAGAAGACAAAGAAAGGAGGAAAGAGAAGCTAAGTGGAAGCAAAAGAACATAGGAAAAAGCAATGAAGAGAAAAAATACAAAGAAAGTCAAGACAACTATGCCTACCAAGGAATGGAAGAGGAGAAAGTAGACAAGAAAAGAATATACAATAAATCATTTGTACCTACCGAAATTGTAGAAATAAGGAAAAAAAGAAAAGAGCTGCTCAAAGAAAGCAAACTGACGGAACTGACCAGAGAATTTCTAAATGGTAGATACGCCATTTCGAAGTTGACTGACAATGTAACCTTTGAAATGGTCAGAGTATACTTGGCAACCAGGGGATACGAAGAAATAATTCCAATTGGAGACACAAGAATATCCTTAGAAGTTAAATTGGCAAATCTAGGATTACCAAAGGGGGTACACCTAATGGAGCTCCACAAAATATTCATGATAGAGAGAGGATACGCCGACAAAGAAGTGAATGAAGACTTAGAGAAACTAAGAAGACATCTAAGGACAAATCAAACAACTAGGCTGAATAACAATAGAATGGCAGAAAGGAGAGATGAACGTCAGTATAGGACAGACAACAAATAGGGTATAGGGAGAGATGAGCCGGGGACAGCATGTGTTGCCGCAGCAGTCTGTGTGAATCCCACAAGGCCAAAACCAGCTCATCTCAAACTAATAATAAAATAGAGACAGACATGATAAGGACAAAATGACAACAGAACTAACGTAGAGAAGAAAACCGAAAGGTATTGCCCTGCGTTAGTTATTCTTAAAAGCCACTTGCTGAGAACACAACCTCACTACGTCCTTAAAAAAAAAAAAAACACTAATGGAGTTGTACGCTCTGAATACTTTGCGGTGAGTCTCAAAAATTCTAAAATATTTATGAATGAGCTTTACTTTATATGCTATAAAAAACGGTATATTTATGTTTGCACACAGGCAGCCGTACTTCTCGCAACGGCCTTGTATTTATATACTACTGTAAATGATTATTAATTATTTCTAAATATTTAATTTTAGTATTAAACATTTTGCACAAGAAGAAATTAAAACTACAAATCAAAAACTTTAAAAATCTTTTTTCACCTGCCTCTACCGAAAGTTCTTGGGCTTTTAAACTATTAGTTTCATTGGATTGGCTGTGAATCACAATTTCATATGATGACGTCATACCTTAAAACTGACGGTAGTGACAGTTTATAATAAACAAGCGGCGAGCTGCTAAAGCCTATTTTTGGCCCTTGATACACTTTATACTATTTTTCGCCTGCTTCTTCTAAAACCATCTGTTACTTAATGGCCTCAATGCGTGTGACGTCAGTTGTTGGAAAAACGTGCACATAGCAAGAGATTTGATGTTGGTATGTGTACAATAGGCGTTTTTATTAATTTGATTTTTTTGCAAAATTTGGTACTACTATAGTACACATAATGTAGCAAATTTGAATGACTTTTATACGCTAGTTATGTTTTGAGACCGCTGCAAACTGAACAAGTTATTTAGTCAAAATTTGTTTGTGATATTAGAGCCAAGTTAAATATTTTTGAAACTGTACATTGGTCTAATTTGTTTTTTGTTCAAATTTTGGTACTATTATAGTACAAAAATTGTTGCAAATTTGAATGGCTTTCATACGCTAGTTGTTTTTTTAAATGATGGAAACTGAACAAGTTTCTTAGAAATTTTTATTTTTGTGATATTAATGCCAAGTTTAATGTTTCTGAAACTATACATTGGATTAATTTGATTTTTTAGCAAAATTTGGTACTACTATAGTCCAAATAATGTAGCAAATTTGAATGATTTTTATACGCTACTTATTTTTAGAGAATGTTGCAAACTGAACAAGTTTTTTAAAAATTTTGTTTGTGATATTACTATAAATTGGAATAATTTGAATTTTGTTGACCTTTGACACACTATATACTATTTTTTGCTTGCTTCTACCAAAACCATCTATTACTTAATGGTCTTAGACTGTTTGCGTTTATTGACACACGTTTTAGCGACACGGTGAAGCTAACATAATCGGTGCGTGTGACGTCAGTTGTTGGAAAAACGTGCACATAGCAAGAGATTTGATGTTGGTATGTTTACAATAGGCGTTTTTGAGTGGGACTTTTGCAGGAAGAAGTAACATCTAGTTTTTGGATGACAAAGACTTTAAGCAGGGTACAAAAATCTAAACCAAGATTTAGCAGTCTGTAACTGTTTTAATCAATTATGCAATAACAAAACCAAATTTTATTTGTTAAAATTCTTTAAATAATCTTATACGCAGACATACATGAAATTTATTCAAAAAGTTGGTTTGGTGGTAATACTAAGTCGCACAGAAAACCCATTATTGGCATAAATTTTACTGAGAATAACTATTTGTTGGTTAAAGCACAACAAATTGATCAGATAACGAAAATAGGCAAATTGCCTATAAAATATTTTATTTTATTATTATTAAAAAATTTGCAAAAAACATAAGAAAAAAGGTGCAAAAACTAAGAATTTTTCAAAATGTTTTCAGTATTTTCAGTATTTTTAAGCCTAAAGTAGGACACAAATTTTAAATTTTTAATAAAAGTTATGTTTTTAAGTTTGCCTAAGATATACCACATGGATTTCTAAAAAATGAAACTTATAAACGTATAAATTGAAGAAAAAATGCAAAAACTAAGAATTTTTCATACTTTTAAGCCTAAAATAGGGATTTTTTTCAGTTTGCTTGGCATATCATATACATACACATCAAAAATAGGTCTTTTATACAAAAAGCTTAAAAACTAAAAATGTTTTATATTTTTAAGCCAATTTAAACTATAATTTTTTTTTCAAGTTTTTAATTAAAAAAAATTGTTTTGACTGGCATGTATTCATTCATTCTAAAATTTGAAATATTTAAAAGCCTTAAATCTGACCAAAACTAGTCTTATTTTGACAAAACATTGGCGTATGGCTTTGATGAATTATTTTTATATCAACTCAATCTGTAGCAATTATTATGTCACGGCACAAATATACTTGCTTGATTAGTGTGTTACGGTAATTTTATAACTCTAAAAATGTTGATCCGGTATTCGTTGCTGTGTGACATTTTCTCTCATACTTTTACTAAAACGTATGCAATTGCATAACTGCAGCTTACACATACTTGTGCTTCCTTCTATCTTTTTTTAGTAACTTTTGGTTGTTTTGTTATAAATACTTTTACAATAGCGCACGTCAAATGTGAGATTTTCTCTCATCAAGCGACTAACCACATTTAAATTTTTATTCATACGCACTTTTACTTATTTTATGTACTATTTATTGATCAAATAAAATGTGTTTTTTATTAAAAATATTAATTATAAATTATTTAATTAATACAAAAAGTAATATTAAACATCAGTCTATGCGAGAGAAAGTCTCGCGCGACCAACAGTGTAAGTTTATGCTTAACAACAAATACTACGTTAATATGTTGCTTATCATTATCATAATCATCATTACCCCCTTAGTCTTAGTCATGACAACGTCAAAGTGGGTTGGGGAGTGGGTAGGAGAACGTATAAACGTTTTTGTTGAATGATTTAAATCCACGATCTTTGGTGCAGCAGTCAGATGCCTAGACTACTACGCCAGGCTCCTCTGTCGCTAAGGCAACAAACCAGAAAGTACTAAAATAAACCTGATTGGTTCAAAACTACTCTTGAAGCTACTTGCTAAAGAATTTTATTTGCATTAAATCCAAAAAAAAAATCTTTCAAATTTTGTAAAAACCAAACACGTTTAAATCAAAGCAAGCTTCTGTAGACTTTCTACAGATGTAATACGTTAAATTTAATATATATAATTTAACTTATTACATTAGTAATGTATTCGTAAGAAAAAAAATGTGATAAAAACATAGTAAATTGTTTTATTATTTCATAAACAATTTATTTTGTGCTAAATTGGTTATTTATGGCGGGCAGTATATTTACTATTTTATTTAACTTCAAAATTCTCTCTTATTTCTAAATATCTTTGTAATTATATTTATGTACAAACTTTATGTTAATAAATAAAATATTACTAATACGTTTCTTTATATAAGAAACTTAATAAATTGGATAGAGTTGGTGCCCAATATTGTGGTAAATTAAATGATGCATTGAATTGACATATATTTTTGTATAAATTCTGTGCAGTGAATTGTTTTAGATAATTGTTTAATTTATTATTTGTGACGGTTTAATGGTTCATTAAGATTGTGATTTTATTGTAGCGTAATTCATCTGTAAAGTTTTAATAGGTGAAGTTTTTGAGACGGAAATAAAAAGTATTTTGTTAGTTGTTTGTGAAGTGGAGGAAATGTTTTAGTATGATAGTGGCGTTTTAAGGGCAGTGGTGTTTAAGGACACTTGTAGAAGCCCCCTGATAAAAGATATTAGCAGTCTAAAGTGATAGCTTTTCGAAACAAGCGCACACTCTCGGCCGGCATTGACTAATGGTTCTGTGCGAAGATTGCAGAATGAAGCGAATAAGAAAACAAAAATAAAAAGTAAAATGTACGCGGATGGATGTGTACCCCAAGACCCGTGATGATAGTTAATAAGCCGACACGATGCAGGTGATGTGCGTGACATCACCTTCACTATCTCCGGGCGGCTCCTGTGAAGAGCTCCGTCTTTCCCACGGCAAGATTGCGTCACGTGGGGTCATGCATTATGACCTCGTACTGCTCGACATATGATGCCATGATGCCACGAGCCGCCGCTGCTAGTTAACTAACCTCTTCCTTATTATGGCATTCTTAACTACATATCTAAACTCATTAATCCTTTTGGTAATAAAGTTACACATTTGCTTGCTTTCCACTTTCATATACAGGGAGTTTATAAATGAATGGGATTATGTAATCACTTTAAATATGCCGCCTTTTTAAAATCGTTCACTATACTACATATGTTTTCATATGTTTGCTTGACAGCTGTCAAAGTTGATCTGTCAAAACAAATAGTTTAGTGAACAATTTAAAAAAAGCGGCACATTTAAAGTGATTACATAATCCCATTCATTTATAAACTCCCTGTACTTTTACGCTACACTTTTCGAAACATTTTATAAAACCAATTTTATATACTCAAAGGCTATACAATAAATAGAATTTTTAAATTTAATATAATAAAATATAATCATGATACTAATTAATTCATATTTTAAATAAAATATATTTGAAGAAAACTGTGTTCTTCAGTTTATATAAAAAAAAAGTGTATTTTGGGTTCAAATATTTTATTAATTTTATTGTTATATTGCTATGATTGAGCATTCCACCACAATTAGAATCTATTGTTTTGGTTTAAACTACAAAATCTAATGTAGTTGATTCCCACCCATACTATGAACTATTGAAGGTTTCCGATTGTTGCACTATTAGTAAGCTGTTGGTAAAACCTTGGTTTGGACTTCAACATCTACATATGCTTTTCTTTTCCTAACTACAAATGTTGTATAGGTAAATGTAGATATTTTTCAGTAAGTAAAATCTTCTGTGACAGTGGAGAAGAGTGTGGTGTAGTAGTCTAGGCATCTGACTGCTGCATTAAAGATTGTGGGTTCAAATCTCCCAACGAAAACTATTTGTCAGCGTAGGGTTTTATGACTAAATCTCCTTCTCTGGTCCGGAATAGGTTAATAATCTCTCCAGTGGTTCAGAATTCACTTAAAACGTCAACCTGTAATGTAAGTTGCCAACATTGCGGGCAGAGAAGAGACTAATGCTCCTGCATCAAACTACAATCTTTACTTACACTTCACACGGTCGGTAGGAGTTAGTACAATGTTGTACATCAGTGTCACCTTACGCTTGCAACTTTCCAAAATGGATTTTTTGGAGCAAATAATCGATTTTTTTTTTAACTTGTTGTTGAATTAGAACTCTGCACTTTTATAATACTAACCCAAAAATCACCTCCATATCATCTTACATTGGCTACACATATGCAGTCAGTTATCTGACTACTGCAACGGTTTTGAAGAAAATGCCATTATTGCTATTTTTGAATCAGAACTCCTGATTTTGCGATTGGATTACAGGATGATGAATAATTTCGAACTGTTTGCACCCAAAAAAATGGTTAGCAAGAAATTGCACATTATAGGGTTACATATGGAACCAAGGAAATACTCTTTACAGCAGCTTTTTCTTCTACATGCTTGAGACATTGTATTCTGTTAACCTACACTGCACAAACTATTTAATAGATAGACTAGAGGAACACTACTTTTTTTATAAGATTAGAAGGTATGGTTTTCTAAAATTAGATCTACATATATCTTTGCAAAGGCTAGAAAACACGATAGTTCGGAAAATGGTCTCCACATCGATATCTCCGATTTTGGTCAAATTTTACACACGTTTGGGGTAGAGCTAATTATCAAAAATATTTAAAGAGCTTTAATTAAGCTGTACATAGTAAACCTCGGCTCTACCTGTTAACTTAATCAAAATGCTCTGCAGTTGAAATTTTGAATACCAAAACGGTTAAAGCGTAGAACAAGTTTACAAGTAATTTACGTCAGAGTAGGATTCAAACTCAATATCTACCTACCCACGCTGCGGTTAAATACTCAAAGTACTAAGAGACGATAATTGCAAAAATTATTGTGCCACGGCACGCAAATAACCTAAAAATAGTCTACTTTTAGTCTATTACTTTGCGCTTATTGTGTCACGGTAAGTACCGTAGTACCGCAATTTTGACCTAATCTGCAAATGTCATTTGTTTTGAAAATTGACATATTTGCAATTATTGTCTCCAGATATTAATCTATTCTAAAAATACGTATATGTCACGGTAATCACTTAATCTTTAAAGTTTGATTATTATGTATGTGCTTTGACACATAAGAACCAAGCAAAAATACCAACCTTTCACAACTTACATTTTTGTAACGTGACGAAAATAGAACAAAAATCAACAATTTCTGTACCGTGACACAATTATTGCATAAATAAAATTTAGAGGTGTCACATGCAAAGCAAGATGTACGTACCGTGACACAATTGTTTTTTAGCAACATTTTTTAGGCTAGGTTCTTATAGTACCGTGAAGCAAAACCGATTGTTAATATATTTCAAGTTATTTACACATTATTTGCAAATATGACGCAGACGTAAGCATGTAGGTTTTGTCCGTACCGTGACACAACAATAGAAAAGTTGTTTCTCGGTTATTGTGTCAGAGCACGCAAATATCCTTATTTGCAAATGTCATTTGTTGAAAATTGACATCTTTGCGATTGTTGTCTCACGGTACTAATATATTCTAAAAATGTCATTTAAAAATTATGTGTCACGGCACAGACATAACTTTTAAAGTTTTATTTTAATGTATATGCCGTGACACATATGAACAGTGCAATTTTTTTACAACTGACAATTGCTAAGCAACCAATGTGCGTACCGTGACACAATAGTTCTTTTGTGACATTTTTAGGTTAGGTACTTATAGTACCGTAAAGCAAAGCTGGTTGTTAACATTTTTCAAGTTATTTACAGAATAATTGCCAATATGACACAGATGTAAGCATGTAAAGGTTCTGTGCGTACCGTGACACAACTATAGGAAAGTTGTTTGTCGATTATTGTATCACTGCACTTAAATATCCTAAAAAATGTTGACATTTGTTAAAAATTGACATCTTAGCAATTGTTGTCTCACGGTACTAATATATTCTAAAAATGTTATTTCAAGATTATGTGTCACGGCACACATATAAAATTTAAAGTTTAATTTTAATGTATATTCCGTGACACATAAGAACCGTGCGATAATAACCGCAAAAATGCCAGTTTTTATCAATGTGTGTACCGTGCCACAATAGTTTTGTTGTGACATTTTTAGATTAGGTACTTATAGTACCGTGAAGCAAAGCCAATTGTTAACACTTTTAAAGTTATTTACACAATAATTGCAAATATGACACAGATGTAAGCATGTAAAGGTTTTGTGCGTACCGTGACACAACAATAGAAAAGTTGTTTCTTGATTATTGTGTCACTAAACGCAAATATCCTAAAAAATGTTGATTTAATTTGCAAATGTCATTTGTTAAAAGTTAACATTTTTGCGATTGTTGTCTTTCGGTACTAATATATTCTAAAAATGTCATTTCAAGATTTTGTGTCACGGCACACACTTAACCTTTAGAGTTTGATCTTTATGTATATGGCGTGACTCATAAGAACTGTGCGATAATGACCGCAAAAATTCAAATTTTTTACAATTGATAATTGCTAAGCGATCAATGTGTGTACCGTGACACAATAGTTTTGTTGTGTCATTTTTAGGTTAGGTACTTATAGTACCGTAAAGCAAAACCGATTGTTAATATTTTTCAAGTTATTTACACAATATTTGCAAATATGACACAGATGTAAGCATGTAAAGGTTCTGTGCGTACCGTCACACAATAAAAAATTTTTTCTCGGTTATCGTGTCAGAGCACGCAAATATCCTAATTTGCAAATGTCATTTGTTGAAAATTGACATTTTTGCAATTGTTGTCTCACGGTACTAATATATTCTAAAAATGTCATTTCAAGATTATGTGTCAGGGCACACATATAATCTTTAAAGTTTAATTTTTCTGTATATGCCGTGACACATAAGAACCGTGCGATAATAACCGCAAAAATGCCAGTTTTTTTTCAATGTGTGTACCGTGACACAATAGTTTTGTTGTGTTATTTTTAGGTTAGGTACTTATAGTACCGTGAAGCGAAGCCAATTGTTAACACTTTTAAAGTTATTTACACAATAATTGCAAATATGACACAGATGTAAGCATGTATAGGTTTTGTGTGTACCGTGACACAACAATAGAAACGTTGTGTCTCGATTAGTGTCACTAAATGCAAATATCCTAAAAAATGTTGACTTAATTTGCAAATGTCATTTGTTAAAATTTGACATTTTTGCAATTGTTGTCTTTCGGTACTAATCTATCTTAAAATGTCATTTTAAGATTATGTAACACGGCACATACTTAACCTTTAAAGTTTGATCTTTATGTATATACCGTGACACATAAAAACTGTGCCATAATGACCGCAAAAATTCAATTTTTTCACAATTGACAATTGCTAAGCGATCAATGTGTGTACAGTGACACAATAGTTTTGTTGTGTCATTTTTAGGTTAGCTACTTATAGTACCGTGAAGCGACGCCGGTTGTTACCATTTTTCAAGTTATTTACAGAATAATTGCTAATATGACACAGATGTAAGCATGTAATGGTTTTGTGCGTACCGTGACACAACAATAGAAAAGTTCTTTTTTAATTATTGTGTCACTGCACTCAAATATCTTAAAAAAATTTGAACTTATTTGCAAATAGCATTTGTTAAAAATTGACATCTTTGCGATTGTTGTCTCACGGTACTAATTTATTCTAAAAATGTCATTTCAAGATTATGTGTCACGGCATACATATAACATTTAAAGTTTAATTTTTATGTATATTCCGTGACACATAAGAACCGTGCGATAATAACCGCAAAAATGCCAGTTTTTTATCAATGTGTGTACCGTGACACAATAGTTTTGTTGTGACATTTTTAGATTAGGTACTTATAGTACCGTGAAGCAACACTTTTTTAAAGTTATTTACACAATAATTGCAAATATGACACAGATGTAAGCATGTAATGGTTCTGTGCGTACCGTGACACATCAATAGAAAAGTTGTTTCTCGATTATTGTGTCACTAAACGCAAATATCCTAAAAATTGTTGACCTAATTTGCAAATGTCATTTGTTAAAATTTGACATTTTTGCAATTGTTGTCTTTTGGTACTAATCTATCTTAAAATGTCATTTTAAGATTATGTAACACGGCACATACTTAACCTTTAAAGTTTGATCTTTATGTATATGCCGTGACACATAAAAACTGTGCGATAATGACCGCAAAAATTCTAATTTTTTACAATTGACAATTGCTAAGCGATCAATGTGTGTACCGTGACACAATAGTTTTGTTGTGCCATTTTTAGGTTAGCTACATATTATTAGCTACCATTTTTTCAAGTTATTTACTGAATAATTGCCAATATGACACAGATGTAAGCATGTAATGGTTTTGTGCGTACCGTGACACAACAATAGAAAAGTTGTTGTCTTGATTATTGTGTCACTGCACTTATATATCTTAAAAAAAAAATGAACTTATTTGCAAATAGCATTTGTTAAAAATTAACATCTTTGCGATTGTTGTCTTACGGTACAACTTTATTCTAAAGATGTCATTTTAAGATTATGTGTCACGGCATATACATAAAGATCAAACTTTAAAGGTTGAGTCACGGCACACACTTAACCTTTAGCACATAAGAACCGTGCAATAATAACCGCAAAAATGTCAATTTTTACAACTAGCAATTGCTGAGAGACCAATGTGCTTACCGTGACACAATAGTCTTGTTGTGACATTTTTAGGTTAGGTACTTATACTACCGTGCAGCATAGCTGATTGTTAACATATTTCAAGTTATTTTTACAATAATTGCAAATATGAAAGCATGTAAAGGTTTTGTGCGTACCGTGACACAACTATAGAAAAATTGTTTCTTGATTATCGTGTCACTGCACGCAAATATCTTGAAAAATTTGCAAATATCATTTGTTAAAAATTGACATCTTTGTGATTGTTGTCTCACGGTACTCATTTATCCTAAAAATGTTGTTCGAAAATTATGTGTCACGGTACACATACAATCTTAAAAGTTTGATTTTTGTGAATATGCCCTGACACATAGGAACCGTGCAATAATAACTGCAAAAATACAACTGTCAATTGCTAAGCATTCAATGTCTATACCGTGACACAACAGTCTTGTTGTAACATTTTTAGGTTAGATTAACATTTTTCAAGTAATTTGCGTGCCGTGATACTATAATTGCAAGTCTAAGCTATCAATTGTATGGAGGCAGATCTAAAGATTATGTACGTACCGTGACACAATATTCAAGAAGCAATTTTTAAGGTTAGGTAAGGTTAGGAAGCAATTTTTAAGGTTAGGTTAGTTACTCACATAACACCGTACCGTGTTTAAAACTTATTGTATGTTTTTTCTAATAAGAATACACTATAGAAAGCTATCTATAACGCTCAAACTGTCGTGTTAATATGTTTTGGGTTGTTAACATAATTTGTAGCAAATTTATTGTTGTGTCAATATTTTTTAGGTTATGTGAGTACCGTGACACATTTCACATATTTGTTTGAAACCAGAACAAGTCCGGAAAAGCGCGATGTCTAGCTACCCAATCATAGTTTTAAGTTACATTTTTTTAATTGTCAAAAATTGTTAGGTTATGTCTGTGCCGTAACGTCTGGCAGTTTGATGCAATTTGCTTAATTTTTTTAGCTGTAAATTTGATGTGTTACTTAAATAAAGATTTTATATTGTTTATAACAAAACAAAGTTTTTTGTTTTTTGCGAGAGCGGATTTTTATGCAAATTAAAAAAAAATCAACAACAACCCATCCATTTCTTCAGGTTATAGTAGTTTATTAAAAAACTGTTTGTTTTATTTAATACAAATATGACAAAAGGGTAAAAGTAGGATTGTGAGATAAGATTTAACTAAAATATTTTTATGAATTCAAACTTTGAAAACTTGTTTGATTAGATTATAATATTGTGATGCTATAATTGTGTTGTTAATGAGATAGATTTTTGTTGCGGTTGTTGGGGAAATATGAAAGAGGGAAGCAAGCGGCGAGTAGTGATTTGTCAAAGCATACACCTGGTCCTGTACTGAAGACGAACCCATAAATCCTAACCGACTGCGGTAAGACACAAGCAGACATATGTATCATTGCAATTTCACGAGTATTCATAAATAGCGGATATGCCGCAATAAATCGGAAATCGTGTTGGCTCGATTCCCTGGGTGGTCGTGATCTTGAATTCTAGAGCGGGGCAGGATTCTAGACTTACGTCGGGTCCGGGGTCCAGGGACCCGGAGTGATACACTAACCCACTACCCTTCCTCCTCACCTGGGGGAGGTCTAATCAAATAACATATCCCCGGGGGAGTCTGGCCAGAACCATTACGAGGCGCGCTAATAACTTTTTAAGACCGGAACTGCGGAATGTCATTACCAAATGACGGCCGACCCTCGCGTAAGTGTTGTTAGTGGTTTCTTTTTACGAGTGGGATTCACTGCAACGATAGCATCTTAGTTCAAGCCCCCGAAGTAGCTAAGTATCACCTAACACTTCAAGTTCTAAACTTTTAATGCTTGAAGTGCTATACAGTAAGAGGTGTGAGCTCGACATAATCAGATCCGCTGTATAAATATGGCATGTTGCCGCAGTTAAGATTAGCGAGTTAACCTGCTGGGAGTTAAGGAAATGGGCCGCGTCGAGCCGCCCCCGGCGCGAATTATAAGCCCGAGAAATAACTCCGGATCTTAACAAGAGTTTGCACTCAGCATCTCTTAACGGACACATACAAGATCTGGGTGTGGGGGGTTTTAGTCCCTCATTCTAATATATGACCGCACTAGGGCCACATCTATACCTGCACTGACACCTCACCATACTAATTGTCACCTTTTACAGCCCACAAACAATTAACTACCACTTTTTATTAAACGCCGACTTCCCATTTCCTAAAACGTTATTACTATTACTCGCATCGTAACGTTGCGATACATATTTTTAGTTGAAATGGGAGTGAAGAAATTGATGCATTATAGCTGAGTCAATGGCTGAATAAAAACAGCGATTTCACTTTAAGGTAACGTAGAAAAAATACCGCCACAACATCCACGCAGGGCTATAACAATCAAATAGCTCACGCTGGATAAAGCACTTCATTTCATGCATGTTTGGAATAAAAGCAAAAAGAAGAGACGCGTACCTGGAATTCAATTATGTTAAATATTTGATTATGTTTAAAGCAAATACAAAAGCAATAAGCAATCTATTTGCCGATGCAATAAGTATCAAGTAACATATTTCATTTAATTTAGTAGACGCAAATAATCAAATAGAGAGATAGATTATTTGCGGTATCTAATATGGCGTGATTATTGTATATATGAGGTCAATATAAGAGGGTGTTGAAAGGATTTTGCGACGGGGTTTGTGGGGTTTGTAAACAGCCCCGAGCTTTGAAACATACTCCAGTCCCATAAATAACAATGTGCTAGTGTTAGTATTAGCTCTGACGATCAAAGATGATTCATAGTCTCTTTCAAAGTTCACTTCATCACTGCCAGCCGCATCATAAGAAAGCATTAATGTTCTTAATTAACGGCGATAAAGTATAACATTTAATTATGAAATTAATGACCCACGAGCTCACAACTCGTGTTGTATAAATATATAATAAATTATATTAAATCACTTAATGCAAAACTAATTATACCAATCGCTTTTTATTTTCACACGTACTTTTTTATCTCTTTTAATACCCTTTAACATTTCCAGCATCCATCTTAACATCTCTAACTAAATTGATCCACCCGTTACATACAGTATGATACAGTACAATAAAAAAAAAGGAAGTCTGTTCGGGCAATATGAAATCCACTATATACTATAATATGTAATTTTCGGGGGGCAGTTATTAGCAGCAAAGAAAGCAACAGGGATATTCGCGGTTGTAAATCTTCCCGCACGTTACGCCGTAAGTTGCTATAATGTGCTGCCTTATTGCTTGCGACAGATTGAGCACGACCGTAATATAAATTAGTAGCTCTATTACTATATAATAACTGGACAATTTACAAATACTGCGTTCGCGAAATTATTGCCAATAACTAATATCAAGATATCATCTTTATTGCTTATCTACCCTTATTCATTTATTTACTTTATTTTAAGAATTTTATTTAATTATTTTCTAGCAGGATTTTTGAACCAGCAAACTACTACTGCAAGCAAGACTAGTAATTATTTAAATTGAATTCTAAATTGTAAAAAAAAATATTAATTTTTGAGACCTCTGATTCAAATTTTGTAGGTCAAACAAAACATATTTCTAAATTTTTTTTCAAAAGTTATTTTTATTCAAAAAACTTTTTTTTTACTTTTTTTTTACTTTTTTTGCACTTTCTTACGTAAAAATAATTCTTTATTTTGATTTTGTAGGTTTCATAACAATATTTTTAACATTTTAATTAAAATTTTTTAAAAAATATTAAAAATTGTAACTTTTTGAGTATCGGATAGAAACAAAACTACTTTTCTTAAGACAGATAAGTGCAACAGATTCAACAACTTTGGTAATCAAAAAAGTTTGACTTTAGAAATAATTTTAAAAACCGTAAGAATATTTTTGATTTTTTTTAGTTTCTAAAGAATTTTTTTGAAAGCCATTAAGAAATTGTTTTTTTTTTAACCATTTTTGTGGCCAAAATATTACTTTTGGGTGAGATAGAAAAGCACAAATTCTTCTGAGACAAGGAAATACGGGAGCCACTTGGTTTTTTGGTGATTTAAAAATTGTTTTTTAATTTTTTTTAATTTTTGGAAAAAAAATTATTTTGTTAGTTTGGACAAAATATTAAAAAAAATACGTTTTTCTGAAAAGCCTCGGTTGTTTTACCCATTTTGGAAATTTAGAAGTCACGTGGTTTTTTAATTATTAAAAAAAATAATTTTTATGAGTTTTAAAAATTTTTGGAAAAAGGTTTGTTAGTTCATAAACTTATTTTTTTTTCGAAAAATATTGTTTTGGAGAAAAGCCTTGGTTGTTTTGCCAGTTTTGGACATTTAGAAAGGACGTGATTTTTTTGGAAACCAAAAAATTATTGGTATTTTTTTCGGAAATATGAAATTTTTAGAAAAAGTTTGTCAGATAAAATTGATCAAATCCTAACATAAGTTCTGCCAAACCGGAAATCTGTGGATCAAGGGGTTTTCTTTAAGAAATTAAAAGAAAATTTAATTTTATGATATTGGGAATTGGTTTTTTTTTTTAATAAAATTTGATTTTTCAAAAAGAGAAAGATAATTTATTTGCAGTTTTCTACGTAAATTTAACTTCTGATAATAATTTTAGATATCCAACAAAAACCTTTTTTGCAAAATTACTTAAGTCCAACCTTTGACAATTTTTGAGGTCCATTTTGAAATTTTTTACTCTAATAAAGTTTTGGGTATCCAAAATTTCTGATAACAATGATTTTTGGGGTCCATTTTAAACATTTTTTCTTCAATTTGTTTGTTTGAATTTGGGCGACAAAAGAATCATCTTTCTGACAAAATTGTTTCAACACAAGCTCTACAGAAGAAAAAATCTCTAAGTAATCATCAATTTTTGACAACCATTGCAAACGTAATTTTTACATGATTTTAATAGTCAAATGTAACACTTTTAGGTGAAGCACGAAGATTCAGTTGCTTTTACGACAAGCTCCGATAGGTGCCTTGCTAAATTAAAGTCCATGGATCATGTGGTTATCTTTTGGCAATCAAGAAAAATTTGATCTTTGATAACAATTTAGAGGACCCAACATCAATATTTTGAACATTTTTCTTGAATTTGGACGATAGCTCTACTAAAGGTTTTGGTCTACAAAATCTAAAATTTTACGAAAAAAGAACAACTTTTTGGACTGTAACATTTTCAACATTTGTTTCTTTAATTAAAAGAAAAACAAAAGAACATTTTCTCCAATCTAAAGTAATGATTGGTTATTATGGTATGGAGTGGCCCACCCACCCTCCCAAGTATTTTTTATTAAGAGATTGCATGTTTGAACTTTCTGCGAGCGTCAGTAGTCATTTTTCACTAGAGAAGGTTGTGATCTAACCTCTTGGTAACTAACGCTTAAGTGGGTGAGTGAGCAACTCTAATTTAAACTATTGATTAGTTATTATGGTATGGAGTGGCTTACTCATCCACCTAAATGTTTGTCATAAAGAGATTGAATGATTGAACTCTCTACAAACGTCAGAAATTATTCTGTCACTAGAGAAGGTCCGTGATTCAACCTCTTGATAATTATCACTTGGGTGGGTAGGTGCGTTACTCAAATCTAAACTACTAACTGGTTATCGTACTTAGTCAAACCACTTACTGATTTTTATGCTATGGAGTATCCCACCCACCCACCCAATTGCTTGCCATCAAGAGATTGCATGTTTGAATTCTCTGGGAACGTTAGAAGTCATTTTGTCATAAAAGAAGATTGTGATCTAATCTCTTCATAACTAACACTTGGGCGGTTAGGTGGGCCACTTCAATTTAAACTATTGACTGGATATCATGGTATGGAGTAGCTCACCCACCCACCCACTCAAGTGTTTGTCATTGAGAGATTGCATGTTTGAGCTTTCTGCGAACGTCAGAAGTCATTTTGTCACTAGAGAAGGTTTAACAGCCTGGAAACTAAATTTTCGTTTTTGAGAGAAACCCAAGTTGTTTCGTCTATTTTAAAAATCTAGAAGTCACTTTTTTTTTATTATCAAAAATTTTTTTTGTTAGTTTTTAAACTGAAATATTTACAGTTTTTGAAGAAATTACTTAATTTTTATGAAATTTCTTGTTTTTTTCTAATTTTGAAAATCCAAAAGTCACGTGGTTTTTTTTAGAGATCAAAAGAAGCTCAATTTTATGAAATTTTTCAACACCAATTTTGTTTTAATTTTTGTTAGTATTCAAAAGTTTTTTTGTGGCTAGCCGCCAAACCCAGTAAATGCTTTTTTGTCAAGCTAAGGTTTTTCTTTGACTATCAAAGAAAATTTTACTTCATTGCTTTTAATTTCAATAAGAAATTGTTGGAAAAGATATGATTTTTTTAAATAAAATTGATCTTAGTTTTTTTGATTTTTTTGATCAATTTTGGCGCAGCCTATAGGTTTTTTAAAAATATAATTCAAAATTGTTGAAAAAGTTTTTTGGAAATTTGTCCCTGATTTGAACAATATTCTATCAATTTTTAAAAAAATTATTGGGCTTTGGACGACAAGGAAATGCACTTGTCGATCAGGCAAAAATTTACGCACTTGCTTCTGTAACTAACCACCAACTTCATCAGTAGCTAAATGCTATCGCCCACTAGAGCAAAACAAACAACTTTGTTAATGAAAGAACATTATGAAGCATCACTCACTATGAAGCAGAAACAAAATAAAGTTGCTCTCTAGAGCTTTCAACATTTTTCTACAATGTTTTTATTAAAAGTATTAAGTATTATATATTATTTGTCAAAAAAAAATTCTAGTTAGAAAAGAATTAAGAACTTAAAAAAAAATTTTTAACTAATTTTGAGGACCATAACGTTCCAAAAAAACTTTAGAAAACTATTAGTAATTTTTAAGGATATTAAAAGTATCGTAAAAAACGTTTTTATTACCGATCACAAGAGTCTTTACAGTGTGTGGTGGAGGCATTCAATTCATTGATTACAGGACAGTAGTTTTAACTGAAGTTCCTGCCCACCCATCCAAGTGTTTGTGATATAATCTCTCAGTCTGTTGATTGGGTGACAGTAGTTTTTACTGGAGTTATTGCTCACCTAACCAAGTGTTTGTGAATTTTTTGACCACAAACACTATCTACCCACCTAACTGTCTGTAATCTAATTTTTGAGTTGCAAACACTTAAGTGGGTGGGCGGGCATATTAGTTGCGGGATAGTCGTTTTAACTGGAGTTCCCGCCCACCCACTCAAGTGTTTGTAATCCAATTTCTTGACTACAAACACTTGGGTGGGATTTAGTTTATTGATTACGAAACAGTAGAACTAAAGTTCTCGTACACCCATCCAAGTATTTGTGATCAAATTTTTTGCTTACAAATACTTGGGCGGGTGGGCGGGAACAAAATTTATTAGTTACGGGACATTGGTTTTAACTGGAGTTTTTGCCCACCTACCTAAGTGGTTGTGTTCTAATTTCTTGCTCACAAACACTTTGGCGGCGGGTGGGCAAGAACACAGTTTATTGATTACTGGACAGTAGTTTTAACTGGAGTTTACGCCCACCCACCCAAGTGATTTGATCTCCAAAAAGAAGTTTGAAAGTATAATTTGTTGGTCTATCAACAATTTTCAAACTAAGTTGTAGACTTACTGAGGCAATCTAAAATAGCTGTAAAAGCACAATGATGACACTTATTAAAAATATTTTTTACAATTGGGTCGATTCTTAAAAGTTTTAAAGAAGTGATTTAATGAACGACTTTTAAAAACTTTGAGAGACATCACTAGCATTAACAGTCTCTTTAGACAATGATCATAAAATATTTTGAAAAATGCGACTAAGAATTTCAGAATTAAATATTTTAAACAATTTAGCTAGTTTTTGTGGTTAATTTTTTCTGACCTTTTGTTTGCCGATTTTAATTTGATGTGCTGCAATATTGCTGAAAAATTTGCTAGTTTTTAATTATTATTAATTAGCTTAAATCTATTTGGTAGCTGCTGTTGCATTTGTGGCTGCCGTTGTTCTTGTTGTGGTTGTACGTGTTGTTATAGCTGTTTCTGTTGGGGAGTTGCATTTACTGTTGATGATGTTTTTGCTTATCATAAATTATGTTGGCGGCATTAATTGATTTAGATGGTAATATAGTATTATTTCAATCACTCAACCACCACACCGAGCGTCAAAATCGTATATTAACTAATTAAAGTATATTTTTACTTTAACGTTTTATACCGCTTGCCGAATATTTCTTTTAATTGTCATCAGCTGCTATTTTATGCAACCGCATCATTTTACTGTGGAAGAGAAACTGTTTTCTTTTGAGTCGATTCGGTATATTTTGCCTTTTTGCATCAACTTGTAACTACTGCGGCTTGCCACCGTTTCCGTGTGATTGTCTATTAATTGAACTCAATTCTTTTTAAATTATAATTGTTAAATATTTTTCAATTTTGTTCTAGCGTCCCATTTCATAAATGTCAAACATAAAACTAAATTTCTGTCTACTCATAAATGTCATTATTTTGAAATCAATTTTACTACAAAAGAACAAAAACTTAAATTTACAAACAATAATTTAATAAAATTGAATTTACCAGCCAGTGTGCAGCATGCTCTTAACGGTTGTTAACACGCAATCTCAAATGCCAGTGAATTGCATGCTGTCAATGGCTGTTACGTACAAAACCTCAATGTCAAATACGGTGTTAACACACAATTCCAAAGCCTTAAATGCCAGTGTTTAAATAACAATTTGTTACAGTTACAATTATCAAAAATATCAATTTTTTTTTTAATTTTTTTGAATTCTTATTAATATTAAAAAAGGCACAATTGCAAAACTTAAACTTTTTTTAGGGTTTGTGGCTAACTTTTTCAACAAAACTTTAAAATAATCTAAAGCTATTGCTGTAGAAACTACAGACTTAAATTCAGAATTCAATTTTACATATAAAAATGCAAAACTCAAGCTTTTTCAAACATTTCAAATTCACAAACAAAACAATAGTTTTATAAACTTTAAACTTACCAGCCAGTGTACAACGTGCTGTTACGCAGAAGGCGTCATTACCAAATAGGTGTTGATACGCAATCTCAAATGCCAGTGCACTGCATGCTCTTAACGACTAACTATTGTTTTCTTTTTATAAACACTTAGAGAGCGTATTTTATTTTTTAATTTTAAAATGTTTTTAAAAATGCTAAGATATGATTGTTTAAAAAGTAAAGTTTTAAAGAATCTTTTTAGGATAATAAAAAAAAGGAAACAGTTTTAAAATATTTCAAACTCCGACAATTGGGTGGATTTTTAAACCTTATTGTTTGAAAAGTTTTAAAAAAACGCATTAAGATTTCAAAACAATTTAGAGGATATTGCAAAAAATATAAAAAAACATGGAACACTACTAGAACAAACTTAAAGGGTATTAATGCTTTAAGACAACTTTAAATCTAAGAACAATTATAACAGCTTTTAGAATATTTTGGCAAAAAGGGTAGAAAGTTCAAAAACTTGTTACTAAGACTACTTTCAAAAGACGTGGACAAATAGCTTTTTTAGACAATAATCATAAAATATTTAGAGAACTGCTATATGTGACTAAGAATCTTAAGAGTTGATGATTTTAACTAAATTTTTTAATGTTTTTTTAGAAATATTGAAAGACAAGTAGAAGATTTTAGAGCAATTAAGAGAATTTTAGAAAGCTAAAACGACTTATATGTATTAGAAGATATCAAATTTTTTCGAAAATTATTTAAAATTACTAGAAGCAACTGAAATTGTAGTTGACACTATTAATCAATAATGTTGGACAACTTAAAACCTAGGGTTTAAAAAAATGACTATAAAATACATTAATAGCTACTAGAGCTTTGGCAAGACTAAAATAATACTAAAAAGTCTATTCAGAATCAAAAAGAATGATAACAATGGTAAATTTGATCTTTAGCATAAATAAATAGAGAATGATTTGTTAGTCACCTAATAAGCTATTGGTCCTATCAACTCTTTTAAACTAAGTCGCAGTTTAAAGTAATTTAAAAAGCCTTAACGGCCTATATAGAATTTTAAGAAGACGCCACAGGCATTAAGACAAAAATCAAAAAATATTTTGAGAGATCCTATATGCGTCTGGGAATCTTAGAATTAAAACATTGTCTTAAAAAAATTTCAAAGAATTTTGCCAGTAAGTGAGTCTTAAAAGTTGTATACTTTGAAAGGTCTACAAAACGTTAATATGGCAATATGTTTGCTAGTCTAAGTGATGAAGATTATAAAACTGAATAAATCTAAAAAGCTTAAAAAAAATCACATAAGGTTTTTAGTTTTTGTGTTCATAATGATCTCATTATAAAACGCTATTTGGTATCGTAATGAAGCTTAATAAAACACGGAAATCTTTCATTTAAAGTAATATTTATTTATATTTATTGTAATAGAGTCATTACCAGGGCCGTCGCGAGAAGTACGGCTGCCTGTGTGCAAAACAAAAATATGCCGCTTTTTATAGCATATAAAGTAAAGCTCATAAGTGTTGCTATGATGATTCTAAATTATTTTGGAATTTTTGAGACTAACTAGTTCTAACCTCTCTACATGATAAAACTTGAAAATTCTAAAAATGCCTACAGACAACCATATATGATCAAAGATGTAATCACCAACATTATATATAACGTTTTAGTTTTGTTCGCAAATATGTGTTACGGTAACAAATCAAGACACTTGATGCCCAGTCTAAGCTTGTTGGGAAAATGTGTAGGATCTATATTAACAAAAGTTAGAGAACCTGTTCCTAAAAACAGCTAAAACTTGAAGTCTTTATCATGAGTTTTCTGTAACTTTTTTTGCAAAAAAAACACATTTTTATTACTTTTTGGTCTAAAAAACAGCATTTTTTGAGCACTTTAATCCAAAATATTTTTTTTTGTTTAAATGTTAGTCTAAAACAGTATCTTTTAGCGTATTTTCTTTTTTTAACTATTTTGCAAAAATTACATTTTTTATTACTTTTTGTTTTAAAAAGCATTTTCAATAAAGAATTTTGTTAAAAACAACATTTTTTTAACATCTTTTAGTTTAAAATTGTTTTTTGTTCAATTTTTTGCACTAAATAAAATAAAATATTTTTTGTTCTAAAATGCAGTTTTTATTAAGATTTTAAATAAAAACGTTTTAGTCCAAGATTGATTTTTTTGTTTAATTTTTAGTCCTTTTTTTAAGTTCTCTATACCTTTTTTGCACAAAATCACATTTTTTTATTACTTTTTGTTAAAAACTGGAGTTTTTATTCAGAAACAACATTTTTTAAACACGATTTAGTAAAAGATTGCTTTTTTTAGTTTAATTTTTAGTCCAAAAGTAGTCTTCTCTATAAGTTTTGTGTAACTGTTTTTGCACAAAATCACAATTATTATCACTTTCTGGTCTAAAAAGTTATTACTTTCTAGTATAAGAAAAAAGTTTTACTTAAAAACAGCATTTTTTGAAAACATTTTAGTCCAAAATTGCTTGTTTTGTTTTATTTTTAGTTCAAAACATTATTTCTGATAAGCTTTTTTAACTTTCTCGCACAAAATTAAATTATTTCATTAACTTTTGGTCTAGAAAGCATATTTTATTAAGTAATTAAGTCAAAAACAACATTTTCTAGGCATCTTAGTCCAAATTGTTGTTTTGTTTCATTTTGAGTTCAAAACATTATTTCTGATAAGCTTTTTTAACTTTTTAGCAAAAAATTACATTAAATCATTAACTATTAGTCTAGAAAGCATATTTTATTAAGTAATTAAGTCAAAAACAACATTTTCTAGGCATCTTAGTCCAAATTGTTGTTTTGTTTCATTTTGAGTTCAAAACATTATTTCTGATAAGCTTTTTTAACTTTTTAGCAAAAAATTACATTAAATCATTACTTATAAGTCTAGAAAGCATATTTTATTAAGTAATTAAGTCAAAAACAACATTTTCTAGGCACCTTAGTCCAAAATTGTTGTTTTGTTTAATTTTAAGTTCAAAACAATATTTCTGATAAGCTTTTTTAACTTTCTAGCACAAAATTACATTAATTCGTTAACTTTTAGTCTAGAAAGCATATTTTATTAAGTAATTAAGTCAAAAACAACAGTTTCTGGGCACCTAAGTCCAAAATTGTTGTTTTGTTTAATATTGAGTTCAAAACATTATTTCTGATAAGCTTTTTTAACTTTCTTGCACAAAATTACATTATTTCATTAACTTTTGGTCCAGAAAGCATATTTTAATAAATAATTAAGTCAAAAACAACAGTTTCTAGGAACCTAAGTCCAAAATTGTTGTTTTGTTTAATTTTGACTTCAAAACATTATTTCTGATTAGCTTTTTTATCTTTCTCGCACAAAATTACATTATTTCATTAACTTTTGGTCTAGAAAGCATATTTTATTAAGTAATTAAGTCAAAAACAACATTTTCTAGGCATCTTAGTCCAAAATTGTTGTTTTGTTTAATTTTGACTTCAAAACATTATTTCTGATAAGCTTTTTTAACTTTCTAGCACAAAATTACATTAATTCATTAACTATTAGTCTAGAAAGCATATTTTATTAAGTAATTAAGTCAAAAACAACATTTTCTATGCACCTTAGTTCAAAATTGTTGTTTTGTTTAATTTTGAGTTCAAAACATTATTTCTGATAAGCTTTTTTAACTTTCTTGCACAAAATTACATTATTTCATTAACTTTTGGTCCAGAAAGCATATTTTAATAAATAATTAAGTCAAAAACAACAGTTTCTAGGAACCTAAGTCCAAAATTGTTGTTTTGTTTAATTTTGACTTCAAAACATTATTTCTGATTAGCTTTTTTATCTTTCTCGCACAAAATTACATTATTTCATTAACTTTTGGTCTAGAAAGCATATTTTATTAAGTAATTAAGTCAAAAACAACATTTTCTAGGCATCTTAGTCCAAATTGTTGTTTTGTTTCATTTTGAGTTCAAAACATTATTTCTGATAAGCTTTTTTAACTTTTTAGCAAAAAATTACATTAAATCATTACTTATAAGTCTAGAAAGCATATTTTATTAAGTAATTAAGTCAAAAACAACAGTTTCAAGGCACCTTAGTCCAAAATTGTTGTTTTGTTTAATTTTGAGTTCAAAACATTATTTCTGATAAGCTTTTTTAACTTTCTTGCACAAAATTACATTATTTCATTAACTTTTGGTCTAGAAAGCATATTTTATTAAGTAATTAAGTCAAAAACAACAGTTTCTGGGCACCTAAGTCCAAAATTGTTGTTTTGTTTAATTTTAAGTTCAAAACAATATTTCTGATAAGCTGTTTTAACTTTCTAGCACAAAATTACATTAATTCGTTAACTATTAGTCTAGAAAGCATATTTTAATAAGTAATTAAGTCAAAAACAACAGTTTCTAGGAACCTAAGTCCAAAATTGTTGTTTTGTTTAATTTTGAGTTCAAAACATTATTTTTGATAAGATTTTTTAACTTTCTCGCACAAAATTAAATTATTTCATTAACTTTTGGTCTAGAAAGCATATTTTATAAAGTAATTAAGTCAAAAACAACATTTTCTAGACACCTTAGTCCAAAATTGTTGTTTTGTTTGAGTTCAAAACATTATTTCTGATAAGATTTTTTAACTTTCTCGCACAAAATTAAATTATTTCATTAACTTTTGGTCTAGAAAGCATATTTAATTAAGTAATTAAGCCAAAAACAACATTTTTTACCTTTCTCGCACAAAATTACATTATTTAATTAACTTTTGGTCTAGAAAGCATATTTTATTAAGTAATTAGGTCAAAAACTACATTTTCTAGGCACCTTATTCCAAAATTGGTGTTTTGTTTAATTTTGAGTTCAAAACAATATTTTCTAATGAATTTTTTGTATCTTTCTTGTATAAAATCACATTTCTTATTTATTTTTTAGTTCAGAAAGCATTTTTTATTAAATTTGTATTCATAAACAATGTTTTCTAAAAATTTAATCCAAAATTGCTTTTTTTGTTTAATTTTTTTTTAAACAGTATTTTTTGTTAAGTTTCTTTCTTTTTTTTCTTGCACAAAATTACATTATTTTATTAATTTTTGGTTTTAAAAGCATGTTCTATAATAAGGTTTTTAGTCAAAAATGTAACTTTCTTCAATTTCTTTAAATTGTTTTTTTTTTTCTTGAAGTGGTACGACTAACGTTCCTGCACTGCAATCCATTCTTTCGATTGTGCACCTTTGATTGTTACTCTTTTGGTAGATGCATTACCATAGTTATCAAAAGCAGGTTTAGTCCATTAAGCATTTCTGTGGTTTTTTATTTGCTAATCCGCTTTAAGGTTAACTTCTTCTTTTTCTTGTTTTTAAGTCCTGTTATCTACCTTCTTGCTTTCCATTGATGCTAACGTCCAGCTCTTCATCTATCTTTTAGGTAGTTTGTCTAGAGGTTTTTTACTTTGGAATCTTTGGTCTTTGTCTCATTTGGCAAGTCAGTTGTAGTTTATTCTATCCACATGGTTCTCTATTGCTATCTTTGTGATTTGACCAATCTAGCTATCTCGTTCTTCTTTGATAGCGCTGCTAATATTATTACGTAGTTTACTGCTTTTATTGTTTAAGACTTTTTATTTCCGTGCTCCTCATTAGTCTTTTAATTTTAAAAGTTTCTGCATAGGTTTTAGAGGCGTAAGTTAGGATCGGCCGCACACAAATTTTATTGATTCTTACTTTGCCCTGTTACCTTCATATACTCTAATTCTTTGCAATACAGATTACCAAATGTGCTCCTAATGTTCAAAACATTAAACAAGAAACTAACAACAAAGTCTAACTATCATTGAGCCAGACAAAACAAGTCTAAAATGACAGAAATAATATTTTGATAAAGCGACTATCTATGCCAATGGAACAATAACTTGGTCACAGATACAAATTTATATTTTTTTTAATAAACAATTTCAACCGCACACACCGCACAATATGTAGCGACGGCCCTGGTCATTACAATACGTAACATTTGATTATTATTAAACGCGTATCGTAATGGTGTTATTACAGTACGGAACATTTTGATTTTTACAAATTAAAAACGGAAAATAGAATAGCTTGTTTTATAATATCACTTTTGTTGCATTTATCTATTGGCTTTGTTTTTAAACGCATGCAATAAAAATGTGTCGTATAAAACTCGTTTTTTGGTAACATATTAATAGCTTTGAGGGGTCTTAATAGACCTAAACGGTTTTAAAACAATAAAAACAGTCTTTGAAAATTTTAAAATATTTTTTTTATATTTTGCGTTTATAATAATTTTATTAAAAACGCTATTGTAATAAAGCTTATTAAAAAAACGGATTTTCATTATTTAACGCGTATCGTAATGGTGTCATTACGATACGGAACATTTGAATATTTGATTTTTAATAAACTAGAAATTCAAAATACAAAATATAGTATAAATAACTCTTATAAGACTATTTTTATTGCTTTAAAAATAGTGTAAACTGCATAAATTTGATATGACTATAATTATCATGTTTGGTAGGAGAATTGAACTCAAAATATCCAATAAATCCAATAATTTTGTTTCCATACTTGCGCCCCTGTATTTCCCCTACTATTTATTTGTGGCTACGGCCCTTATTCATTGTTAATTGTGTCATTTCATCCCCACATATTTAAGACCTGATACAATCAATAATTTTTTAATACAAAAATTAATTTAATCTAAATTCTTAAAGTGGCAATTCTGTTCTCACAAATTCATCTTTGCATTAATGTAGTTGTGCAGTATTGGACTTTTTTATATTATTTATAAAGTTATTTAAAAAAGTGTTTACGTATTATAAAATAACGTAATTAGTGGTAGATTGGTTGTGACATAAAAAAAGTTTATTGGTGTTATTAATAAAATTAGATTGTGATGAGATGAGGGAGAGGATGGTAAGATTGATGCGAGGTATCTGAAGATGCAACTGTCACCTGAGAAGTCACTGATCAAAATCCAATCTCGGTTGCTGCCTATTTTGGTTTATGGCTCTAAATTATACGGTTCACATGTGTAATTTTGGTCAGTGAGAGAGGCGAGAGTAGCGGCCCGCGGCTTGATTACACACCAGGACCCTGGACCTTTCCGCAATATGGGGGCTATAGAAGCCGGCAGCCGGTGGTCGAACTCGGCCCGCCCGCCCGCCTTCCTCCCGCCGCCCGGCAATATGTTAGTCGCCATAAATCATTGTTAGGATGACTAACAGCCTTCGAAGACGCGCCTCGCAAACCCCTACGCTCCAGAAATATGATGTAATTTATATGGAAATGCATCGAAATCTTTGTCATTTGGAGATATGAATGAAAAATTCAGTGTCCTTTTGCGGCCGGCGGCTTCTGAGCATCGGAGCATGTGTCGAGAAGATAGTAACCGCCCCTTGATTTGTCAGCTTATCTGTCCCTGTTGTTGATTTTGCGTACGAAATACTATGATTTATATTGCGAATCTTTTTCGATTCTCATCCGCAATAAATTCTTCTCTATTCTTCTTCTTTTAGTGCAGACAGGTATTCGGGTCACGGACACTGGAATTCTAATATCCCCCACGACCCCATCGTCCCCATCCTATTATCACGACTACACTCTTCTATTATATAACATCATTAACATATTAATAAGTGTATGTATCAACTTTATTATTATAGGTCGGTCGCCTCGCTTGCACGTCCGATAATGGGAAAACGGAACGAACGGGCTTAAGGTGGCTCGCCCCCTTCACCCCCTTCACCCCCACCTCACCCTGTGCTTTTGGTTACATGTATCTCCTACCATGAATCTGCCGAAGACATTGCCGCCTTAGCTTATACATATTGCAATTTGCATGTTAACTAGTTCCTATCTTCAAATATCGACAGAAGGGGGATATTGCTCGTCTTTGACAAGTCCACGTGCACAGCATTATACCGCTCACATATACATAATATTCTCCACTGTCTTAATAACGTTACTTCATCAGCCAAATCCTAAGAAAACAATCCCAACCCTCCGACACCGAATTCATTTAAATTTGATCAAAGCAATTACCTAACAACTCTCAACAATCTTATTAGACTTATCACTTTCACAAACTTCATATTCTAATTCTAACCCAATTTGGATCAACTTAATTTATTTTATAATCACCGAAACATCAAATTTACCCCAAACATATTGATCCGTGAAATGATTTATCTATACATTCAAAAAAAGGTGCCCCTAATAAAAGGGTGCGCATGTGATCCCATCTTTACCAGCAATACTATCAATACTTTGAATGATTTTTTATTTATTTTTTAGGGTTCTGTTGTGAAAATATTACTCAGTGAAATAAATTAGTTTTATTAATCTAAACTGATGGATAGAGTATACCCAGTAATTTTATTTTAACATCAACCCCTTCGCGACCCATTAATGCGACGCGATTTGAAAATGCACTACTGTGGAGCACTAATAAATTATCGAGAGTGGTAGGTCCCTACAAAAGCATAATAAAGGTCGGTTTATGGGACTATATCCTCTGACCCTAATAAAGTCCTTTGCATCGACCGATCCTTATCTCAATCTTATAAATTCTATCAATAAAAAATCTTTTTACGATTATCAACAATGAAATATGAATTATATTATTAATAAATCATTTGTTTCTTTTTTGCATTTATAGTGGTTTATTAAAACAGACATTATAAAGCGACATTTGCAAAATTAATGGTCAGTTTGATGATAGGTTTGTCTGATAGGTCAGGGGATGAACCCTAATATAGAGACGACTGTCAGTTGATCTATTTGTAATCATTAACTCTGAGTGATAAACTCAAATGTGAATGAATCCATCTGTGATTCGGGCTAAATTACTAAAATAAAATCAAATAGGGGTTGGTTGAATAAGGGATGTTTGTTTCCAAGTGTTTTGTTAAGTATTTCAAATATAATTCATTGCCGTTTATGTATAGAAACAATTGATGGATAAGAAATGTTGTGTTTTAAGTTAAGTTATTTTTTTCTATTTTTTACTGTTTCATTACGCACGCATTATGCGTGCGAAAAGAGAACATTATGCACCCACGTGCACAATTTTCACTTTTTGATGTCCACACATCAAAAAGTGATCTATCTACCAAGCAAATGTTATATTTAATAAACAATTTAATTCTTGTTGTTTTAATAAATTGTTAATTTTTTTTTTTTAATTATTGTAGTCGTAGAAAAATTATAGTATACAACTCGCACGTAATATTCATTTTGCACTCGTATAAATTGCAGCACTCGTCGAAGTCTTGTACAATATCATTTATACTCGTCGAAAACGGTAGTATAGCCATAGAAATAGTGTCTTTACGACTTTGGCTTAAATTATCTCAACGGATTATTTTATTTCTAACCGCCTCGGGGGGCAATTATGTTTCTATTACACACTTTATTCTATTCAACCTGAGGTAGTCAACGGTAAAAATATTGTATATTTATATAATATTTTTACTTTTCAATATCAAGGTGTTAAATAGCTTCCAGGTATAGTGGCTACAATATGGGCTTAAATTATTTCAGCGGATTATTTCATTTTCAACCGCTTTGAGTGGCAATTATGATTGTATATATATCTTAAAGCTATTCAACCCGAAGTAGTATTTAACGGCAAATTTTTTGTATGTTTATATAATATTTTTATTCTTCAATACCAAGGTGTTAAATAGCTTCTAGGTATATAGTACAAACATTGCCTTCTTCGAGGGAGGCTGTAGGTAATGAAATAATCCACTAAAATAATTTAAGCCTATGTTGTGAAGACACTATCTATGGTTATACGATATAGTAATACATGACTTTAAATACATTTAAAATAAGTGATTAAGTACATCCAAGGTAGCACCTTTATAAAATACTGCTTGAATTTGTCATAAATGTAACCACCTTGCGGCTTTTATGGTTTTGCCAACAAAATCTTCTCATTATTTTACTCCTCATACTCGGAAGGACTTTTGGACTACTTAAATCAAGTTGAGAGAGTTGAGTAAAAACAAATTTACAAACATTCTTTTTATTTTACTACCACGAAAAAACAGCCCCAAAGGACAAAAATACGTCAGTTTAATCTATACAATAAAAAACTTGTCAGTTATTTTGTAGTGTGCATCATGAAATTTTAATAAAATATTTAGAGTTTAATATGTTAAACAGCAAAACAGGTAGAAAGTTACAATCAAAAACTTACATTTTTGTTTGTTTGAAAAACTAATATTTTAGGTCTTAGGCTTGTGTTGCCACCTTGCTGCTGTTTTTGAATATGTATCTGAGTAAGTAATGGGACGAATAAGCCTGCGAAATTTTTAGCAATTGTGGAAAATTTATTCATCTTTTGATAAACCATTTTAAATTATCTATAAACTACTTTAAACCACGTTTGAACCGCTAAATAATATTTTAGTTATTCAAAGCGGTTCAAAATGGACACATGCCAAACGGAACAGCATTTCACACGTTTTGCCTGGAACCTGTTTTCTTAACGGCTTTAGCACATACTCGAGCTAAGTCAAAACTAATGCCAACATCAAAAAACATTTAAGATTTAGCAAAATTTTGTTCACAAATGTAACCGCCTTGCCGCATTCATGGTTTTGGAAACTAAATGTTTAAAAATAGTTTCTTTATATCATACTCCGAAGGACTTTTAGACTGCTTAAATCAAGTTGAGTGATGTTAAAAATTTATAAGGTATGCCAACTTCATTTATACGATAAAATTTAGTTGGAGCCAACGTAAGAATTTTTTTTAAGAGTTTCTGAGAAATTGATATAATTGTTTTAGAAGATGAACAATAAAAAGCAGAACAGTAAACTAATTGCGTAAAATTTCAATTTGAAGGTACTAAAATCGAAACCCAGTCTGCCGTAAATTATTTGTTATTTGTTCACATCTGCAACCATCATGGTTTTGAAGACAAAAAATTTACATTTTGTTTTTCTTATTTTACCCTTCACACTTTGAAGGTACCGTAATGTAAGTATTCTGCGTTACGGGCAGAGAAGAGGCTAATGCGCCAGCAGGTCAAAAAAACGTGAGTTTTAAGTCTTACGTTTCTATTGCCACCGTACATCTTTTGAATGAACTTGAGTAGGTAATGGGACGATTGAGCCTGGGACCATGCAATTTTTCATTCTTTAATAACTCACTTTAAAGGTGGTTTAAACTACTTTGAACTATCTATAAAGCACTTTGAACTGCTTATGAACCACGTTGAAGCTGCTTGGTTTGCTTAGAATTATTTTAAAGTTATTTTAAGCGGTTTATAACGGCTCCACGTGGTTTAACATGCTTTGTAAGTAATTTGATGTAGTTCAAAGTGATTTATCAAAAGAATGAAAAATCCACAGTCCCTAAGAGTTTTCCCAGGCCTAATCGTCCCATTACCTTTACACCCATCCTTAGCTATGAATTAACTACACAATATTATACTACCAAACGTAACCTAACCTAACTTAACAATTTTCCAGGCCTAATCGTCCCATTACCTTTTTACCTATGCTTATTTATGAATTAACTACACAATATATACTACCAAACCTAACCTTATAATTTTCCCAGGCCTAATTGTTCCATTACTTTTTCACCAATGCTTATCTATGAATTAACTACACAAAATATACTACCAAACCCGTTAATTGAAAGAATGAAGGCGACGTAGATACATGGCCGATAGCCATAACAATTTTAACACCAAATAACAAGTTTGAAGCTGATAAATACTGATTAAGACAATTGAAAAGAGGAAATACATTTTGGCAGACGCAATCCGTGTAAATCACTACTAGACTGTGAAACAACTCCAAATGTCTACGCAATTACTGCAATTTTTTATAACATATTCAGAGACAAATTTACTCTTACTTGGTCCAACTCAAAAAAACTTAAAACTCAAAGTACACAAACGGTATTAACCCAATTTTGCTAAACCGACTTTCAGCAACAACCGCCTTAAAGACTCAAAGATAGAGTTTAAAGAAAAAAAGGAAGTGTACCCTTCCGTAAACTACTACTGGCCATCAAACGGTTGCAATCAAGCCTGTAATCATAATCAACAACAAGAGACATTGCTGTAGATGTAAAAAAGATTTTAAAGTTCTTCCGGTTAGCCAGTCAACAACCAGCTTGAAAAATTGCACATCAGCACAAAAAAGGAAAAAGAAACCTAACAACAATGTTTACAAGATTGTAAATGAAAATTTTGGCCCGGACTAAAACCAAGTTCAAGCTTGACAACATTGGATCAAAAAAAGTAAGAGGATGATAAATTAGACAGAAGACGCAGACAAAAATGGCACTTTAGAACAATAAAAGAAAACGACGATCTAACAGACTATAAGCCAGACAAAGAAAATGTTCCGTCACAGACCAGCAAGTTAAAGAAAAACTGAGAATAACTTTAACACCAAAACTATGTTCAAGCATTAGATCAAAAATAGTTAAAAAAATGTTTTTGTAAACTTTATCAAACCACGCAGTTAAGGCGTGCCCAAAATTGCTATGACCGCAGCTAACTTGTAGGAAGACATTTTGGGGAAGCAACCAAACTTTTGACAGATTGCTGACAAGGTACATCTTTTCAACAATCTTACCATACACCAATTACAAATCTATGATAATCTTCATTTGTAGAAAACACCTAATAACAAAGGCATAAAAGAGTCTATGGCTGAAACAATTTTTTTGCTAAAATCTCAGAATCTTGGCGGAAATTGGAATTTGACCATACTTAGAGCACAACGTCAATTGCGGTGGTTGTAGATTCTGGAAAGTATTCAACAACAAGGCTATAAGAGAGTCTATAGCTAAAACAACTCTTCAGCTAAAAAACTTACCGGATAATCCTTGTGGAGTTTGGAATCGAATCAAATTTGTGACGTAACTAAATCAATACGACCCAACAGCAAGGAGATAAGATAATTTAAGGCCAACACAACTTCTCAGTTAAAAAAATTAACACAGAATTTTGACGAAATTTGGAATTTGAACTTGTAGCACAACTAAGACATCAACACGGCTAACACATTTTTCTAACTGAAAAACTCACCTTAGAATCCTTGTGGAGTTTAGAATTAAATCAAACTTGTAACGTAATTAAGTAGTTGATACGATAAATCAATATTTATTGTAGTGGGCTTCAACTTGAGAAAACACCCAAATAGTAAGGGCATAAAGAATTTATGGCCAAAACGACTGCTCAGCTAAAAAAATTACCACAGAATTTTAACGGAATTTGAAATTTGAACTTGAGACACAACAAGGATACCGACACGACTCAAGTCAACGTTTATTGTGGTGAACAATAATTTGAGAAAACAAAGACATCATTAGATATATGGCCAATTTTTTTTTTTTTTAAACTCAATTTAGAATTAGATGAAACTTGTGACATAACTAAGACGCCGATACAACTTGAGTCTATGGCGGTGGGAAAAAAGTTTTTTGTTTTTGGTAGACGTTGCATGAGAAAACACCAAATATCAAAAGCATATGGGAGTTTTTAGTCAAAAAACTCTTTAAACTCACCGTAAAATGCTGGCAAAATATAAAATTAAACTATAGACGCACTATGTCCGCCGAAAAGCCAGAGATACAACCACCGTCACTAAAAATACAAAATTCTGAAATCCGAAATTTCTTTTACCATATAGATTTGTTCAATCAACTTGGACTTTTACGGACCAAAATAAAAACACCAACAAAATCTCAACTTGTCCAAATACAAATTTTAGATTTGTTTACAAAATTGCAGGTTATCTATAAAATAATTGTAAAAACTTTTTATGGAACGTTAGGTTTGAAAGCTTTTAACATATAATTTTTAGTATGTGTTTAGTTATTGGTAGAGCATTATAGACTAGTATTCGAATGAGTCATTAGTTTAGAATTTTGGCATATCTAGTGACTTCCTTTTAATCTAATTTTGGACACTGTAATTTTTTTTTTATTCAACGTTTATCTATTTTTGTTACAAGGCTAACAACCACCGACATCAAAGGTTAAATAAAACATTTAGGAATTTTGACTCAAATCCAAAAAATTTTTCTTAACTAAAAAATTGACTTTTCAAACCCAAGCCCCTAATATAGTAGCCAAATACGCTAACCACCTGGGCGGTTGGAAAGAAATTATAGAATTTTTTTGTGAACAGTTTCAAATACATATTTAGGTTAAGTTAGGTAAAGACAAAAGTCTCATAAACATTACAACTGCCTACTTAGATAAACAAAAGAAAGTTCTAAAGACAAAAACGTTAAGCATGAGACAAATTAAATCTTATGAAACATTTTGTACGATAGGTTTCTAACGCTGCAACAGAACAAAACACGAAAGCTTACCGGATATTGTGGCTTAAACAAATACATGCGTAGAATGGAAATCCAGATTCTTTATACCGCGGATGTCTAGAAAGGCAAAAAAACTTAGTTACATCTGCCGAGCGAGTGCAAAATTTACTTCTTTGGCAACCACAAGTTTACCATTCATTTGGAAAAAATGTTTAGATTTTATTTAAAGATTGGAACTATCTGAGAAGGAGGAACCAGAAGTTCACAATAAGACAAAGCAACCGCAGTGCAGAGACGTTTGGGGTACCACCTCGTTAGGAAAAAAGCTGGAACCTCCAAAAGTAGTGACAATTGTAGGATTTGCTAACAATGGTGGTTGCAAAAGGAGAAGAAATACTCATGCAAACATTGCACTCTAGCGGGTCTTTAACTGGATGCACGGTAAAGAATTACAACTTGCCTTAAAGAAAATGGAAGCTACCTTCTTTACAAAAAAGTTTTGACGTTTAGGGTACTCTAGTAGTTCCGTCAAGAATCATAAAGTCTGGTTGGATACAAAGCTGTTGTTTGCCAAGCAAGTGATAAAAATAACGCAAAAACCTAAGAAAACAATATTGGCTCTAGCCAGTTGATGCCAAATGTTAGGGGACCCAGGGCTTTGAAAAAAGATTGATGGCATAGGTGGTAGATTGTTAGATTATGTACGTCGCATCTTAGCATATTGTAACAGAAAACCAAAAACTTCTTCAAACACTAATCAGTGTTCAACGCAAAATGAAGTGTGCTGCGCGTTTAATCTCTACAGAAGCAGCAAGAATGTTATCAATAGAATTCTAAATACAGGGTTAGTAAGTAAAAATTTTGCAACTTTGCTGGTAAGAAGGTGACATATGAAGGTTGTACCTCTTCCAAAATTTAAAAAAGTTAGGTTAGGTCCTCATTTTCTTATTTTTTTCAAAATTAGCAGAGACCATGTTTGGTAAATACAAACTCTGAGGCATCATAAATATATCATTTTTGCACAAAAAATTAACAATTTTGGAACACATTTTAATGCAATGAAATGTGTAAAAAATACTTAAACCTAAAATTGAGAGTCTCAAAATAATTTTTAATTTTTAAAACAAATCTTTTCTAAAAATTCCAAAAAAAATTTTTTAAAAAGATTTTAAATTATTTTAAGTTTTTGCAAAATTGATTTTAATCAAAAAATTTAATAAGTAATAAACCATATAAATTTACTTATATTTTTTAATGTAAAATATCTTAAATGCATATCGAAAGGCTCAGCGCATATATATATCCCATAAATCCAACGACCCAAATAATGATCCGGTTGTGGGTCAATTTGCCTTTTATCCATGTGATTAAAGGTCGGTATGTCTCTGTAATATCTCCAATACTTAAACCATCTAGTCTCAAATCTCAACCAATTTTCTGCATTAAATATGAATAAAAACGCTTAGTACATACGTTATATTTTAATATTAGGGTAGTTTTATAAATTATAAACGATATGATCTACTTGTAGTATGAATGAAACATTTTATTCATAAAGCGGTTAATATTATAAATAAAAATGATAAGTTATGGGTCTGACAATGACCTGTCTCGTGGAAAGATGCATATCTGGTAACATCTCTCATACTTAACCGTCAAGTATGAAAAGGGAATGATCTTAAATGAAGCAAGATGCATACAAATTGTATAATAAATTTATTAAATATTGATATTACAAATGATCCGCAACGTATGTAACTGGTAATTTCATCCCCTCTGTAACTATACGATTAAAATCTAAGGGTGAGCGAGGTAGTGGTAGTGAGTGACTTGAAATGACTAAATGAGTAATTGCTAACATATTGCACGGTAGGCGAGTTGAGTTGCCTTCAATGTGAACATCCAACTGATATAGGGGATTACTATTATGCCATTAAAATGACTGACAAGGGGAGGGTGTTAAATGCAAATTATTATTGAAAAGCAAAACCGTGTTAATATGCATATATTTGAAATTTATTAGATCTATTAAACGCCTAAATATTTTCATGTAGTCCCCTAACTTCACACTCATTACTCATACATGAGAGATTTTGCATAACTTTGTTACATTCTATTGCATTACGTGATTCGATCATATTATAATTTCATCAATAATGTAAAACATTTCATTACAGTTTTTACATTTTTGAAACATTTATAATATTAATTAATACTTTTTTTTTAAATTGTTTTATTGTGCATTTTACCGCTATTTTACATCGCCACCATTACCATTTTAACTATTTTGCAAAAATTACATTTTTTATTACTTTTTGGTTTAAAAAGCATTTTCTATAAAGAATTTTGTCAAAAACAACATTTTTTTTACATTTATAGTTTAAAATTGTTTTTTGTTTAATTTTTTGTACAAAATTACATTTTTTTGTTATTTTTTGTTCTAAAATGCAGTTTTGATTAAGATTTTAATCAAAAACATCATTTTTTTAACACTTTTTAGTCTAAAATTGTTTTTTTGTTTAATTTTTAGTCTTTTTTTAAGTTTTTTGTAACTTTTTTTGCACAAAATCACATTTTCTGATTGATTTTTGTTCAAAAATGTAGTTTTTATTCAGAAACAGCATTTTTTGAACACGATTTAGTAAAAGATTGCTTTTTTTAGTTTAATTTTTAGTCCAAAAGCAGTCTTCTCTATAAGTTTTGTGTAATTGTTTTTGCACAAAATCACAATTATTATCACATTTTGGTCTAAAAAGTTATTTTTTTCTAATCTAAGAAGAAAGTTTAACTCAAAAACAGCATTTTCTGAAAACATTTTAGTCCAAAATTGCTTGTTTTGTTTCATTTTTAGTTGAAAACAGTATTTTTTATGAGTTTTCTATAACGTTTTTGCACAAATCACATTTTTAATTTTAATTTTAATTTTTATTAAAAAGCATTTGTTATTAAGTTTTTAGTCAGAAACAGCATGTTCTGAACACTTTGAATCCAAATTTTTGTTTAATTATAGTTCAAATCAGTATTTTTTATGAGTTTTCTTATACAAAATCACATTTTTTTATTATTTTTTGATTTAGAAAGCATTTTTTATTAATTTTTTTGTCAAAAACAACGTTTTCTAAATACTTTATTTCAAAATTGCTTCTTTTGTTTAATTTTTTTCTGATAAGCTTTTTTAACTTTCTAACACAAAATTACATTATTTCAATAATTTTTGATCTAGAAAGCATGTTCTATTAAGTAATTAAGTCAAAAACAACATTTTCTAGACACCTTAGTCCAAAATTGATTTTTTCTTTAATTTTGAGTTCAAAACAATATTTTCTAATGAATTTTGTGTACCTTTCTTGTATAAAATTACTTTTTTAAATTACTTTTCAATTTAGAAAGCATTTTTTATTAAATTTGTGGTCAAAAACAACGTTTTCTAAAAAATTAATCCAAAATTGCTTCTTTTGTTTAATTTTTTTTAAACAGTATTTTTTGTTGAGTTTTTTTCTTTAATTTTCTTGCACAAAATTACATTTTTTATTAATTTTTGGTTTAAAAAGCATGTTCTATAAGGTTTTTAGTCAAAAATATCATTTTCTTTAATTTCTTAAAATTGATTTTTTTTTCTTGAAGTGGTACGTCTAACGTCCCTGCACTGCAATTCATTTTTTTTATTGTGCACCTTTGATTGTTACTCTTTTGGTAGATGCATTACCATAGTTATCAAAAACAGGTTTAGTCCATTAAGCATTTCTGTGGTTTTTTATTTGCTAGTCCGCTTCAATGTTAACTTCTTCTTTTTCTTGTTTTCAATTAAGAACTAAGTCCTGTTATCTGCCTTCTAGCCTTCCATTGATGCTAACGTCTAGCTCTCCATCTATCTGTTAGGTAGTCTGCCTAGAGGTTTTTTACTTTGGAATCTTTGGTCTTTACCTCATTTGGCAAGTCTGTTGTAGTTCATTCTATCCGCATGGTCCTCTATTGTTATTTTTGTAATTTGACCAATCTAGCTATCTACTTCTTCTTCTTCTTTTATTGTTCTAAGACTTTTTATTTCCGTGCTCCTCATTAGTCTTTTAATTTTAAAAGTTTCTGCATTGGTTTTAGCGGCGTAGGTTATATTCTTACTTTGCCCTGTTACCTTCATATACTCTAATTCTTTAGAATACAGATTACCAAATGTGCTCCTAATGTTCAAAACATTAAACAAGAAACTAACAACAAAGTCTAACCATTATTGAGCTAAAGAGCTATCTACGACAAAACAAGTCTAAAATGACAGAAATAATATTTTGATAAAGCGACTATCTATGCCTAAGGAACAATAACTTGGTCACAGATACAAATTTACAATTTTTTATAAATAATCTTAACTCAATAATCAATTCAAATACATTTTTGGCCGCTTTATTCATTTGGCTTAGCCGTGTGCACTGCACACACCGCACAATATGTAGCGGCTCTGCCTGAGGCCAACAACTGAGATGAGAAGTGCTGAGTTGTAGTAACTTCTATTGTTTCAAGATTGTCTTTGTTGTTAGTTTCCGGTTGCTGTTGTGAAACTACAAATGAATACCTTTTAGGGAAACTTTTGTACCGAATTACAACTTGCAGCAATAACGACAAGTGCTGAGTTGTAGTAATTTCTATTGTTTTAAGATTGTCTCTGTCGTTGATCTCGATTTGCTGATGCTAGCTATAAACAAGTAGTATTGTTGTATAGTTTATTTCTGATGAATAAACTGTTATGAAAAGTTAACACTATCCGCATTACGTTTGATTTGAATCAATCATTTATACGACAGGAGAGCGTGGCGCAGTAGTCTAAGCATCCGACTGCTGCACCAAAGATCATGGGTTCAAATCTTGCAACTGAAATGATTTCAAACGCGTATACGCTTTCCCACTCTCCAACCCGTCTTGTCAGCGTGGGGTTTTATGACTAAAATCTTTTTCTGGTTCGGGGTAGATGAATAATCTCTCCAATAGTTTGGAATCCACTCAAAACTGTAGGTCTACCTGCAACGTAAGTTGCCAGCATTGCGGGCAGAGAAGATGCTGCTTGCCAGCAGTTGGCTAATAAAGAAGAAGATTTACAATATTGTTATAACTAAAGTTTATTAGGATTTATCAAGAGTAACTTTAAGAAGTTTTGTAACTTTCGTGTTCCAATTACCCTTTACAATGCACGGCCCCATCCCGGGTATTGCTCAAATGTGTGATTTCCATACACCGCCGTTAGTAAAAGACAAATTTACCAGATTTATCTTTGTTTGTTAGGCGTATAAATGCAATATTGTTGGCAGCTACACAAAACTCTTGAAAAAGTTTTAATTTTGACAAAACACTAGATTTTAAAGTGATTTGTAGGATTATTGATTGCCTTGACTTGCTCATTTTAATTGATTATTATGTTCTAATTCAAGTTTTATGCAATGACTATTTATTTCATATACCGTATAAACGTACAGATTATGCGCCGCCCGTACATGTTTTTGCGGCATGCCAACGAAGTTAAAGTGATTTTTTTCAGAACATTTTGCGCCTAGCAGTTTTTAGTATTTAGTATTTATTTTAGTTTAGAAACAATCTAAGATTAACAAAGAAAAATATAACTTAGCGCTTAGATGTATTGTTTTTGATTGATGTAACACAATTTTGGTCATGCGATCTGTGCATTTTGTTACGATTTTGGTATTTTTATGCAATTTTTGTTTGATTATAAAATTTGTTTAATTTTTTCTTGTTATTTTTCATGCAATATGTTTGTGCATTTTTTGTTAAATTTGTTACTTTTCTGAATGCCTATTCTTATAATTTGTTAGTAAAAAACGAAAAAATTATTGCCAAATAAAAAAAAATTGTCTAAGTTTTGGTTTTGACCATTTTGGTTTTAGACAAAAGACAAAACATATTTTTGGTCGGTTTAAAGTATCATCTCACATGGCTTGAGTTTATTTTGGTCTCCTTTTAAAACCAATTTTTGCATCCGCTCTACTTGAGAGTCAATAGTCGTCTCTAGTAATTCTCTTCAAACTTGGAAAATTATTCAAAGTTGTCTAAAGATCACTAAGGGTCTCTAACACTATATTAATATCGTTTTTGGTAATTCTTATAGACTTCACAGTAAATTTTTTACAACTTTAAGACCCAAATCTTTCCAAAATCATCACACACTTTTTAAAAGTTTGACAAATATTGTCAAGATTACTGAGAAATTTGCTCTATTGTTTCTAACAGTTCTCAAATTTTGAGAAATTTTTAAAGTTTTCTAAGGATCAGTAACGGTATCTAACACTATGTTGTCTTTAGTCATTTTTAAAAGCTCCTACGGTTTTCAATAACCAACTTCTTCTAAGTTTTTTTTTTTTATAAATTTTCTGAGCAATTTTTCTAGTATTTTATGCAAAAAGTAAATTATTAAGAGCAATTTTAGTGAAGTAAAACTATGCGCTCACAAAATTTGATATTAGTTTGTGATAAACAAATTAGATTACAAACACATTAGCGGGTGGGCGGGGAACAATAATTAAAACCACACGCCCCCAAAAATTTAAACTGAGTTACCGCCTAACCGTCCATGTGTTTGTGATCAAGAAATTAGATTACAAACACTAGAGGGTGAGCGAGGAACATCGCTTTAAAAACCGCACTCTCACATAATTTGTACTACTCGCCTACCCAAGTGATTGTAATAAGTTGACAACCCACCCACCCAAGTGTTTGTGATAAACAAATTAGATCACAAACATTTTGGCGGGTGGGCGGGGAACAATAATTAAAACCACACGCCCCCAAAAATTTAAACTTAGTTACCGTCCATGTGATTGTTATCAAGAAATTAGGTCACAAACACTAGAAGGTGAGTGAGGAACATCAATTTAAATCCACACTCCCACGCAATTTGTACTACTCGCCTACCCAAGTGATTGTAATAAAATAATTCTATTAGAAACACTTGAGCGAATACACCAATTGAATCCACACATCCACCTAATTATTTTTGATAAAAAAATGAATTACAAACACTTTGGAGAAGAAGAAACGCTAAGTGAAACCACACGATCACAAAATTTGAACTTCTGGCCCATCTACTCAAGTGTTTGTGATAAAAAAATAAATCACAAATTTTTGGGTGGGTAAGCGGGGATCATTAGTTTAAAAAAATACGTCTCTAAAATTTAAACTTACTTCCCGCCCACCCAACCAAGTGTTTATGATAAAAAATTGGATTACAAACATTCTTACGGGAGGGTGGGCAACACAAATTGAATTCAGGCGCCCCAAAAGTTTGAACTTAGTTTCCGCCCACCCGCCCAAGTGTTTGTGATAAAGAAATTGGATCACAAACACTGGCGGATGGGTGAGCAACACCAATTGGGTCCACACGCCTACAAAGTTTAAACTTAGTTTCTACCCATCTACCCAAATGTTTGTGATTAAAAAATTGGACCACGCTTTGACGGGTGGGCGGGAATCAATAATTGAAACCACGCACCCTAAAACTTAAACTCAGTTTTCGCCTACCTACTCAAGTGTTTCTGATAAAGAAGGTGGGTGGGCGGGGAACACTAGTTGAAACCAGACGCCCCCAAAATTTGAACGTAGTTCCTGTCCATCCACCCAATTTTTACATTAAAATGTAATTTCTAAAAAGTTTTTGATAAATTATTAAAAAATAAAACGCATTTTTGGTTGATTTTTGTATTTTACGCAAAAATGCGTTTTTTGAGCGATTTTTGTAAATTTAATAAATGAAATTATTTTCTAAATATTTTTTGCCAAATTAAAAAAAAATCCAATTTTTTATGTACAGAGTTTGTTTTCTAAGCAATATTTAAATTAAAAACGGTTTTTAATCAATTTTGTCAAATTTTATACAATTTTTTTTGGGCGATTTCATTATGTGAGCAATTTTTATTGAATTTTATACAAAAAGTGTATTTTTTGAACAATTCTTTGAAAATTTTATAAATTTAATTTAAACGCATTTTCTAAATAACTTTTGACAAATTAAAAAAAAAGAAATTCATTTTCTGAGCGATTTTTCTAGTATTTTATACAAAAAGTGAATTATTAGTAAAGTGAAACCATAATGGACAAAATTTGATTTTAGTTGACAACCTACCCACCCAAGTGTTTGTGATAAACAAATTTGATCACAAACACATTGGCGGGTGGGCGGGGAACAATAATTGAAACCACACGCCTGCAAAAATTTAAACTTAGTTACTGCCCAACCGCCCATGTGATTGTGATCAAGAAATTAGATCACAAATACTAGAGAGTGAGCGAGTAACATCGATTCAAAATATACACCAATTGAAACCACACGTCCACCCAAATGTTTCTAATAAAGAAAGTAAATCACAAACACTTTGGAGAAGAAGAAACACTAAGTAAAATCACACGATCACAAAGTTTGAACTAACTTTTGGCCCATGTACCCAAATGTTTGTGATTAAAAAAAAGAGATCACAAACACTCGGGTGGGTAGGCGGGGATTACTAGTTGAAAAAACACGACTCTAAAATTTAAGCTTAGTTCCCGCCTTCCCACTCAAGTGTTTGTGATAAAAAAAAATGGATTACAAACTCTCGGATGGGTGAGCGGGAAACATTATTTAAAATCTGATGCCCTATAATTTGAACTTAGTTTCCGCCCATCCGGCTAAGTGTTTCTGATTAAAAAATTGAACTACAAACATTTTGGCGGTTGAATGGGAAACAATAATTGAAATCCACTCGCCCCCAAAGTTTGAACTTAGTTAGTTAACAGCCACTTAGCGAAGCGTTTGTGATTAAGAAATTGGAATACAAACACGTTGACTGATGGGCGGGAAGCAATAATTGAAACCCCGCGCCGTAAAATTTAAACTCAGTTTCTGCCTACCCACGGAATGTGTTTCTAATTAAAAAACTGGACCACAAACACTTTGGCTGGTGGGCGGGAAACAATAATTGAAACCCCGCACCATAAAATTTAAACTTAGTTTTCACCTACTCACCCAAGTATTTGTGACAAAGAAACTGAATCACAAACACTCCGGTGGGTGGGCGGGAAACACTAGTTAAAACTAGACGCCTCCAAAATTTAAACTTAGTTTTCGCCCACCGCTCAAGTGTTTTTGATTAAAAAATTGGATCACATACACTTTGGCGGGTGAGCGGGAAACAATAATTGAAGCCACGCGCCCTAAAATTAAAACTCAGTTCCCGCCTACCCACCTAAGTGTTTGTGATAACAAATTGAATCACAAACACTATGGTGGGTGGGCGGGGAACACTTATTAAAACCAGACGCCCCTAAAGTTTGAACTTAGTTCTTGCCTACCCGCCCAAGAGTTCCTAATTAAAACATTGAACCACAAACACTTTGACGGGTGGTCGGAAAACAACAATTAAAACCACGCGCCTTAAAATTTAAACTCAGTTCTTCCCTACCCACTCAAGTGTTTGTGATAAAGAAATTGAATCACAAACACTCGGGTGGGTGGGCGGGGAACACTAGTTGAAACCAGACAACCCAAAAATTTAAACAAAGTTCCCGCACATCCGCCCAAGTGTTTTTGATTAAAAAATTGGACCTCAAACACTTTGGCGGGTGAGCGGGAAACAATAATTGAAATCACGCGCCCTAAAATTGAAACTCAGTTCCCGCCTACCCACCTAAGTATTTGTGATAATAAAAAACACTATTTAAAATTAGATGTTTCCAAAATTTGAACTTAGTTTTCGCTCACCCGCCCAAGTGTTTCTAATTAAAAAATTGCACCACAATCACTTTGGCGGGTGAGCGGGAAACAATAATTGAAACCACGCGACGTAAAATTTAAACTCAGTTCTCGCCTACCCACCCAAGTGTTTGTGATAAAGAAATTGAATCAAAAACACTCGGGTGGGTGAGCGGGGAACACTATTTGAAATCAGATGCTTCCAATATTTAGTTTTCACTCACCTGTCCAAGTGTTTCTGATTAAAAAATTGAACTACAAACACTTTGGCGGGTGAGCTTGAAACAATAATTCTTTTTCATGCAATTTGTTGCATTACAAGGAAAAATAAATATTCTGTCTGGACACAGTTTTTCGTATTTTATGTGTAATTTTAGTAGAATTATTTGTCGCAATAAATTCCGTAAAATTTTTATTGAATTTTATGTAATACATTTTGCAATTATTAAGTAATCTATATTATGTATATATTAAATAAATTGTGCAAGTTTGCTTTGCCCTATATATCTAAACGGTTTAGGGTTATAAAAACTCCTTTCAGTGGGCCAAACATATTAAGTTGCCAGCACGTGAGCCTTTAAAATGCGTTTAATGAGCGATAAATGTTTTTTTGCTTCAAATAGTACAGCTATTACGCTATAGGTATTATGCGCTTTTCTTATAAATTTATGCGATAATAATATATTAAAGTACAAGTTTTATAAGACATTTTTATTGCATGCTTTTAAATTTAAAAATAACAATTTTTTCTATTTTGCATTTTTAATTTATTAAAACCAAAATGTTCCGTATTGTAATGACTTCATTACAATACGCGTTAAATAAATATCAAATGTTCCGTACAGTAATGACTTTATTATGATACGCGTTAAATAATAAACTTACTCATACTCATTTTAACGAGATCATTATGAATGTAAAATCTAAAAATATGTTTTTGCACCAATTTTTATAAATTTCTTGTAATATAAGCCGTTTCTGGACAGTCATATTTGCAACAAATTTGTCTAGTTTTTCATAAATTGTATGAAATAAACAAATTCTTTACTATATTTTGATATATTTCAGTAAAGTTGTAAAGTTGTAAAGCAATAATTGTATTTTCTGATCTTCTTAGGTTTTTAAAATCAAATTTGTGCTATAATTATTACAATAAAATATTATTTCAAACCTTTTTTGTTGAGTACGAAAAATATATACAAATATGATAGCAAGAAACCAGTGTTTTATTGAATACAAACTTGAATTGAATCATATACAATATTTATATATAATTATGCATTGAAAGTACGCACTGAGCGTAAAATTTCATTTTAAATAAACAAATCGTTTCAATTTTTTATATAAATCAACTTGTTGCGATGATTTCGTATCGAGCGCGTTGTGTTGTGGTAGGTGGCGCCGCTTAACGGAAGCTTTTAAAAGGTGGTTAGTTCCGTGCTTTGATAGCAGGTGGCGTGTAGCGTTCAAGTTGAGCTTTTGCTAATTTTAATTAAGAATATCTACTCTCTAAGTATAAATTAAATATGAAAATGTATTCATTTATTTAAAGAATTTAATTGCATATAATTATTAATTTAATTCTATTTAAGCAATTCAAATTAATTTCAAAAATATTATTAAATCAAAATTTAATAATTTTGTAAGAATTAACAAAAATATATAAATTTTCAACGCAAAACGTAGTTAATGCAATTATAAATAATAAAAACAATTAATTAATTTCTTTCTATTTGTAGTTAATTAATGTATCCGCAATTAAAAAAACTCATTGAACAAATCAAGCAATAATAATGGGAATCATGTTTTTCTACCAGCAATAAGAAAATAATACAAATTAATCTAATTTAAACTTTCTAAAGTAACTCTTAGTTTAATTAATCATTAAAACCTTTTTCATATTGCAAGATAAATTTTTTAATGCGAATTGCACATGGAACCCCAAGCCTATGACCTAATTAGGATAATCATGTTTCCTAATTTGGCTTTCGGCGTGGAATTTTAATAGTACTTGCCGGCCAATGGTGCACACACTTTTAGATAACTTGGTGTTTTGTGATATAATTGTTTTACAAGAAAAAATTGCATTTTATTGCTCAGCGTCATTGGAAACAATTGTGATTAATCTTCATTAATATTCAATATGTGTAGTACAGAATATATTATTAAATTAAATGTAAAACATTAAAAAGAACAATAATTACAAAAAAATATTAACTTAATTTTGCCAAATCAGATGATTGCGACGCAGCAACATTGCGGCGGTGCTTATGCCGTGCGGTATTTAGCTTTGTCTGTTTTTAACCCTTAGGGCGTAAGCGTCGCCGCGCCCTGTCATCACATGTTAACTTATAGCGTGCATGTAAGTAAAAAATACTGAAAAGTGTACAAAAACTGTACGGTTATTCGACATAATTTAAATTAATTTTCGTATTTTTGTTAAATTTATTCAATTATTCAAGCTGTAAATATTATAATAACTATTAAATCTTCTGTGTCCATGTCCGGAAATACTTTCTTAAGAATTCATAGCCTCATACATATAAATAATATGCTTCCTTAAAGAGTTACTTCTAAATATAGTCTTCTTTGTAATAAATATTGGTGCCACACTTAATAATTGCTTAATTCAATTTTTGGAAGTAGAATTTCATTTTTTATAGCATGATTTCACCATCAATTATATAATCGGAATTTTCACTTACACTTAAGAAAGCTTTGATTTAAATAAAATATTTTACATGTTTAGTTGGTAAAATTAAATCTTAGCTCTTGATTAAGTGAAATTATTTAAATAAATTTATTTAAAAATGGGGTACAGAGTCGACTTTTAAACTCCTAACCCATTCACGCTATATTTTAATTCCCCGCCCGCCCGCAATAGAAAATTTAATTCAAACAAAACTTCTACAATGAAAACGATCATTTGTGCGCGTTTTTTTTTTTTAATTTAACAACTTGCCAACTTTTGTTTAAAATATAAATTTTGGTTGCTTTTCGATTGCTTACCGATTGCTTACCGGTTGTTTACCAGTTGCTTATTACTTAGCAGCGTATTGGAACACTTTGATAGGACGCACCACGGAGCTAACCAAGCATTAAATCTGTTACTTTTGGTTGAAATTATTTGATTCAAATTCTGAAATCTAAAATCTGAGTTTTTTTTGTTTGTTTTTAGTTTTTCTTGTGCTTAAAATACTAACTAACAGATATAACATCTAACTGACAAAACATAACAATGGGTTCTAAAGTAGCTGTAGTAAGTAGTTAGTGTCATATGTTGATGAAAATAAATAAAAAAATTTACACTAGGGACGGTGCTAGGCGGTTGATTACCGATTATTTACCGGTTGCTTAGAACCTAGCACCGTATTAAAAACACTATACATACAAAATAATTTTCAAAAGTGTGGGTATGATCTATAATCTATTTTAATTTAGGTCATATTTTGATTACGACACTTTTTAAAATTACTGTTTACTAGACTAGCTCAAATCAAAAAGAAAATTGCATTAACACCTTTGACACATTAGTAAACATAAATGGTTTAATAGTTATTGTGATTTGATGTAAATTGTCTCTTCGACCAGTGAGATGCTAGGCACACTGATGATGGGTGCATACCCTGAAACACGAGTGTATGTGTCTTTTACTGAATGAAAAGGCAATTTACATAAAATGCATCATTTATTAATTAAAAAAAAATCTTACACTAAGAATAGTGTTAAGAGGTTGCTTACCGGTTGCTTGCAAGTTGCTTACCGGTTATTTGCAAGTTGTTTACCGGCTAGCACGATGTTAGAGCACTTTGCTAAAATGCACCTCAAAACCAACCAAGTATTATGTAACTGCTACTCAAGTGATTTTGAACTAATTTATTTTAAATTCTGAATTTTTTTATTTGTTTTGAGCAATTTTTTTGGTGTGCTAAAAACACAAAAGAAAAATGACTGAAACACATTATAAATACAGAATGGTTTTCAAAAGTGTTAAAGTGATCTATAGCGTCTAACAGACAAAGAATTTTAGTTTAGCGATGACATCTAAAATCAAAGAAAAAACTTTCAAAATTAATTTTATTATATGATGATGAAGTTGTTTACTTGACCGACTCAAATTTTAAAGAAAATATCTTAAACTAGGTGCGGTGCTAGGCTGTTGTTTACTGGTTGCTTACCGGTTATTTATCGATTGCTTACCGGTTGCTTACTGCCTAGCACTGTATTGAAAATTTTTGTCTCATAAAAAAGTGATTCTGAAATAATTTAAATTTTAAAATTTGTAACGCTCGAGTTTCTCACACAAGCACAATGCAAATATACAATACTTATCAAAAAAGATTTTTTGTCTATTTTTTTGGTAACAACCGGTTGTAGCGTCTAGCGTTGGCAATGGGTCCTATAGTCAAAAGGAAACTTTCAAATTTTGATAACATTATTTAAAGTCGTTTACTAGATTGGCTCAAGTTGTAAAGAAAACATCTTACACTAAGAACGGTGCTAGGTGGTTGCTTACCGGTTGCTTACCGCCTAGTATTGTATCAGAGCACCTTGCCTGATAAGACGCACTACAGAGCCAACCAATTATTATGTCTCTGTTACTCAAGTAATTATATAATAATTATTTTAAATTTTGAAATTTTTAAGTTTGTTTGTTTTGAGCGACACACGTTAAAAACACCAAAAAAAAATAACTGACTGAAACACAATGGTTTTCAAAAGTGTTGACGTGATTTTTAGTCTATTTTTTGAATTTAAGTTTGACGATGTGTTCTAATGTCAAAAGATACTTCTCAAAACTGACGTTAGTGTTATATTTTGACCACAACACTTCTTTGTCGTTTACTAGACCGACTCAAATCGAAGAAAAATGTTTTATCAGGGACAGTGCTTGGCTGTTGCTTATTAATTGCTTACCGGTTGCTTATTAATTGCTTACCGGTTGTTTACTTCCATAAAGAAAATCAACCAAATATTGTGTTCTTGTTAATTAATTGTTTATGAAATCATTTATTTTAATTTCTAAAGTTATGAAGTTTTTTTGTTTGTTTTGAGCAAGTTTCTGTTGTGCCTAAAACACAATAGAAACATAGTTTAAACACAATGAATTTCAAAAATGTCAAAGTGTTCTTTAGTTTATTTTTGCTAGCAACAAGTTGTACCGTCTATCTAAAAAAAATATTAAGTTTTGCAATAGGTTCTAAAGACAAAAAAAACTTGTAAAACGGTGCTAGGCGGTTGCTTACCAGTTGGTTACCGATTGCTTTGCTTTGGTTGTACTGGCGTCACTGTTGGCTAGCATTTCTTTTGCCAGTAATGCTGGCAACTTACATTATGGGTGGACTTATAGTTTTGAATGGATTTTGAACTATTGTAGAAATTATTAATCTTCTCTAGACCAGAGAAGGATTTTAGTTGTAAATCCGCACGACAAGGTTGGTTGGGGAGTGAGAGAGCGTATAAATGTTTAAAATGAATTTTGTTATGAGATTTAAATCCACGATTCTTAGTGCAGCAGTCGGATGCCTAGACTACTGCGCCACGCTCGTTGGTTGTTTGCCGGTTGCTTGATAATTGCTTACCAACTTAAACATTGTATTTTTGTTTAATGTAAATGTGCGTTCTACCACAAAGCTAATTAAGCATTTTGTCTCTGTTACTCAAGTGATTATAAAATAATTTGTTTTAAGTTTTAAAAAATTTGAGTTTCTGTCGTGCTAAAAACACTAAAAGAAAATGACTTAAATACAACGTAAATTCACAATAGTTTTTAAAATTGTATTTTTTGTATTATTAAGTATTCTTAAGTCTACAACAGGTTGTAGCGTCTAACCGATAAATAATTTAAATTTGGCAATGAGTTTTAAAGTATAAAAAAACTTTCAAAATAGATTTTATTATTTCATGTTGATCTCAGTTTTTAAAGTTGTTGTGTCAAATTATAAAAAAGGTATCTTACAACAGGAATAATACCAGGTGGTTGCTTGCCAATTGCTTACCGGTTGCTTGCCGATTTCATACCGGTTGCTTACTAATGCTTTACCGGTTGCTCACGCCTAACACCGTATTAGAGCATCTTGACTGATAAGATCCACATCAGTCATCAAGTATTATTTTTCTGTTACTCAAAAAATTATGAAATAATTTATATTAAATTCTAATTTTTTAATTTTTTTTTTATTTGAACTAGTTTCTGTTCTTCTTAAAACACTAAAGAATGAAGGATTCAAACACAATGTTAATACACAATAGTTTTCAAAAATGTTAAAGTGATCTTTAGTCTATTTTTTGGTAACAACAGGTTATAGCCTGTAATCAAAATAATTAAGTTTAGCGATAGGTTCTAAAGTTAAAAGAAAACTTTTAAAATTGATTTTAATGTTATATTTTGATGACGACACTTTTTAAAGTTGTTGTTTAATAGACCGGGTCAAATTGAAAAAAAAAATAAATCTAACACCAGTGATTGCGCTAGGCGGTTGCTTACCGGTTGCTTATGACGGTGTTAGGCGGTAAGCAACTCTTGTCTGATAAGACGCATTACAAAACCAACCAAGTATTAAAACTATGTTATTTAAGTGATTATAAAATAATTTATTTTAAATATTTAGTTTTTTGTTGTTTCTTTTAAGCAAGGTTGTGCTAAAAACAAGTTGTAGCGTTTAAAAAGATTTTATGTTTGGCAATGGATTTTAAAGTCAAAAAGAAACTTTTAAAATTGGTTTTAGTTCATATTTTCAAGTTATTGTTTACTAGACTGGCTCACATTGGAAAAAAAAACATGTTACACCAGGGGGTGCTAGGCGGTTGCTTACCGGTTGCTTAAAGCGTAGCACCGTATCGGATTATCTTATCTGATAAAACGCACCACAAAATTAACCAAGTATGTCTCTGTTACTTAAATGATTACATAATTATTTAAATTAAATTACAAATTGTTTATGTTTGATTTGAGTTTTTCTCATGTTTGGCAGAGGGTACCAAAGTTAAAAAAAACTTTTAGAATTGATTTTATTATCATGTATTAATGACAACACTTCTTAAAGTTGTTAACTAGACAGGTTCTAATTGGAAAGAAAATATCTTACACCAGAAACGGTGTTTGGCGTGTTTATTGGTTGTTTGTTGGTTGTTTACCGGTTGCTTGCCGATTGCTTATCGGTTGCTTACAGTTTAGCGCCATAACGGAGCACCTTATCTGAGAAGAAATAATAACAGAAAATCTTATACCAAGTACGTTGCTAGGCTGCTTACCGTAAAATATTGATAAACGCAAAAAAAAGAACCAAAAACTGTTGAAAAGTTGTCTAGAAAAATAACTTATGGCCATAAAAAATTAAATATCAGAAAATTTCAAAATCAGATCACAAAATGTAAAAAATCTTTTTATGGCATTTCAAAAGTAGCAAAATGTGGTCATAAAATATGAAAATTATGTTGGAAAATAATAAATTCCGGTCATTAACTTTGGAAAAATGCAAAATTTTATTTATGAAATGTCAGAAATAGTAAAATCCAGTAATAAAACATGTTGCTAGAAAGCACAAAAAAACAGCAAAAAACTAGCCATAAACTGCTGAAAAGTGCCAAACTCAAAAATAGGCTACAAAATACTAGAAGACCGAAATTCGACATAAGCTGTTGAAAGTCAAAATTTTTTCAATAAAATGTCAAAAACAGCAAAATTTGGTTATCAAGTATTAAAATATTGTCAGAAAGAACCAATTTTTTATTCATAGAATGTCAAAAATAACAAAATCAGGCTATATTTATAAAAGTATACTTAAAAAATGCAAAAAAAAATTATGAAAAATTAAAAATTTTAAGATCCAGTCATAAAACACTATAATATTATAAAAAAAAAACAATATCTGGCAAAAAACGGTTAAAAATTACAAAATTCTGTTAGTAAATCAGCAAAATCCGCCTTGAAGTTTTGAACAATTGGCCATAAACTGTTAAAAAAGTGTAAAAATGGCAAAATTTAGCTATAAAATGTTAAAAATTTTGTTAAATAGAACTAATCCAGCTACAATCTGTTCAAAAGTGCAAAATTCTACTAATAAAATGCCAAAATTTTGCCATAAAATGTGAAAATATTGTCAGAGAGCACTAAAATTGGATCAAAAACTGATAAAAATGCAAAATTCTATTTACGAAAAATTAAAAATCGGTTAATCCTGTCATAAAACATTAAATTATTTTTAAAAAGAAGAAAAACTGTTAAAACGTGCAAAAATGTTATTATAGAATGTCAAAAATAGCAAAACCCGGCCATGAAATATAAAAATATTGTTTTATTTATTATTTTTTTGTTTGTAGCCCCTTTCAGGTTTTGAAACCAACGTCGGAGGGGGGGGGGGTAGCTACGCCACTGTACTTTGTTATGTTTTATATAATTTTGATCACAATTAAAGCAATACTTAGAAGTTGAAAAATTGAGTCAGATTTTTAATAGACATGGGCGAAAGAGTATTAGAAAGAGGCGAAACGCTAATATATTTTTGCGTACTTGAGTGTGCCGTGCCGTTTCTTTAAATATAACTGTTCTCCTTACACACAATTTAACGACAATCTGATATATCTAAATTAAATGATGTGGTGGATAGCCGCAAGTAAAACAGATATATTTAGAAAAACAGAATACTAATGAGCCTACTCTAGATATATGTCAATTTTTTTCAAAATATGTTCATAAGTATGCAAAAAATTACAATATTAACGCCTCTTTCTAATGCACTCAACCCTATTAGTTAAATGTATCATATTCATCACATTTAAATAAAATGTTAAATTACCTGTATTTCATGAATGTATTTCTTATATCTATTCGTTGAAGTAGTTATTATTTAGAATCTGATTGGAATTTATGCGAATGTGCCAGTTCACTTCCCACAGTTGTTTTTATTGATTGTTACTAAACATAAGAACAATTTAATGGTCCGATAATCATTGTTATATAATTTTAGTTTAATAATCGCAATTGCTCTAGTTCTGAATGCTATTTTTTGTTAATGGGGATGTTTTAGAGTATAGGAATGTAAAAATATGATGTTATGTAAAGTAGTATGTTGTGGGGATTTGAATATATTTGTAAGAAGCAAAGAAAGTAGTCGTTGTAGTTTTATTTGCTGATCGAAATTCGTGAAGTGCGTCAGGTAAATAGGTCTAGCAGAGTAGCAGAGAAACCGATCCCGAGTTTATGATGTACACACGATCCATATGATCCCAGCATGCTTATTTCGACAATTCGAGATGGAAGTAAATCTGCACAGATTTAGTTTTATTGCTGCATTTACATTTTAGCGTGCGATACAGTTCTTTTCCCTGCTTTGTGGGCAGAATCCACACTTTATGACGTTCTTAAGCGACGGAATCAGCTCGATTCTCTTGTGCCCAATAAGCATACATATTTAAAACGTCCGTAAGAAAGCAGTAGTCAGTCGGCAGTGTTTTTAAAGCGGCGGTAATTTGAAAGTACCGCGAAAAATTGTACATCAGAGGCATATAAAACGTTACCCTTTTGCATTTCTTACATCCGGGTGTTATTGTGTGTGAAATTAAAACGTAAATTCCAACCCTTTTTAAACGCAACCAAATGCATTCATTTAGACTTAATTTTACATCTTGTTATACTTGCGCTTGATGCAAAGACACTTGTTATCGGAATGATTGGGGTCACGGAGCATTTAAATGACAAGGGCTAGGGGTGGTTCTGCCATCCTTCCTTCACCTCCTCCTCATTTCGTGTGTCCCCGTCTTCTGCCAGACGCCAATTCTGAATGCTCCGATCAGACCGGATTCGTATTATTGCTGGTTACTACACACAGTCTGGCACACTAGACAAAGTATTAAATATATCTCTCTTCCCTCTACCATACCCCCCTATTACACAACTTATTCATACATGTCGCTTTTTAGTTCGCTACTCGGAAATTAGTTTCCATACATACCCTACAAAATTATAAATTATACCTCACCAGGGCTTTAATTCCATTCCATACAACAATTCACCATTTATTATTTTTTACGTCTCCATACACAGGCAACTATCACAGAATTAAATTACATTCAGTTCTCTGAATCAATCAAGGTAATATAATAGCTTAAGGCCACTTAAGTGACAGTGAGTTTTGTAAAATATATTTTTTTCTATACTTTTCAATATATTAATAAAATTATTTGGCTAATTAACTCTAAAAGCATCTACAGAACTGCATATAGCAACAAATTTTAAGTATTAGATTAGATGGCTGTTTAACTATTAAGGATACTTAATACTTTATTCACGGTATATACAAAACCATTTACATCTACATAAATAACGATGAATTACAAACAATATTACAATTACACAAAAATATATAAAAGAATATTGAAAAATAAGAGCCATGGAAAAAAGTATACATAAATAAAAACAAAATATAAAATTATTCATCAACACATTTTAATTGACACTTAAAACTACATTTTGAAACACAAAATAAATCAATATTATTAGAGAAACTATTTGCAATTCTACACATTCTACCAATTGGATTATTAAATCCATAATTGGTAGAATGTATAGATTCTCTAAATAATGGAGACTGTCTGGTTCGGCGATTATTGTTGGGGACTTGAAATGGAAGAGTTACTAGTAGCTCTTGGCAATCAATCTCAGACATCATTAGTCCACGTAAAAATGATAAATCGGCTCTTTTGCGCCAAATTTTCAGCGGCGGAAGATTATATTGCAATGCAATGAGGTTAAAATCGTAATTTTCGGATAAAATGCCTAATTTGTACGATAATAAACGAAAAAATTTGTTTTGAATACGTTCTATATTGCATATATGAACGCTGTAGAATGGACACCAAACTGACGGAGCGTACTCTAAATGAGAACGTACTAAAGCGCAATAAAGTAATTTGAGTGTGCTAGGAGATAGGTCAGTAGACATTCTGTAAACAAATCCTAACATTTTCATAGCACGGTTGCACATATAGTTTATATGCTCAACAAAAGTTAGTTTTGAATCAAAAATTACGCCCAAATCTTTTATTTGTGTAACATGTTCCAAAACATTATTATCGATAGTATAGTCAAACGATACTTTACTTAAAGTTCTGTTGAAGCTTATCGAAAAACATTTATTTGCGTTAAACAACAAGTTATTAATAAGACACCATGATTGAACAGAATCTAAATTATTTTGCAAACTAATGCAGTCCTCGTTAGATGATATTCTTTTATAAATATTAAGATCGTCAGCAAATAAAAGATAAGACGAAGAATTAATAGAATAAACAAGAGTAAAAACAGAATTGGTCCACAATGAGATCCTTGAGGAACCCCAGAAGGAACAACAATTGGTTGTGATAAAAAGTTATTAATTTTCACACACTGTGTACGATTTTCCAATAAGCTCGACAACCACGCAACAACAGATTCATGAAAACCCAAAGCCCGAAGCTTAGCAATCAAAATACTATGATTAACGCGATCAAAAGCCTTTGAAAAATCTGTGTAAATAGAATCTACTTGAACTCTTGATTGAAAGGCATTCAAAAGATCATTTTCGTAACAAAGAAGATTTGTAAGAGAACGACTCTCGCGAAACCCATGTTGCTGTTCCACTAAAATGCTTTTGCACGTCTATTGTATTTGACCAGTTACAATTTGATCAAACAACTTAGGAATAGCAGACTGGATGCATATACCTCTATAATTAGTAATATCCTCCTTAGCTCCAGATTTATGTAAAGGCATAATGTAGCTTTGTTTCCAAACTGAAGGAAACTTGGCTTCATTAAGAAAAGCCTCAAAAAGTAAGTGCAATGGCATAGAAATTGAATATATACATTGTTTTAACAGCATAGATGGAACACCGTCCGGTCCAGTGCTAAAGTTACATTTAACGTTCTCAATCCCTTTAAATACATCCAACAATCTAATTGAAAATGATCGATGTTGTTCTTAAAGTCAAACAAAGGAGTTGGATGAGTTTGTGTATCGTAAACAGAGGAAAAGAATTCAGCAAAACTATTAACATAGTCATCTCCATTACTGCAAGTTTTTTGTTTATAATACATTGTGGCTGGAAAATCATTAGTTTTTCTAGAGTCGTTAACAAATTTCCAAAAGTGTTTAGGGTTACTTTGAATGTTGTTTTCTGTTCGAGTAATATATTGCTTGTATAGACACGTACTGAAATTTTTACACGAAGTACGAATTGATTGAAACTCGTTATAATCAGACAATAGTCTTGAAGATTTATAACGTTTATGAACAGTTTTTTTTAGTCTAGTAAGTGAAATCAATTCTTTATTAAACCAAACTGGAAAATTGTTTTCTCGCCATTGTTTTTTGGGAACAAAATAGTCAATAGCAAAATGCAACACAGAGTAAAATAAATTAACGCAATTATCAACATCACAATTATAAAAAAGGGCGGACCAATTAACATTCAACAAAAAATTATTGATTGCGTTAAAGTCGGCATATTTAAAATCATTAAAAACATAATTACACATTAAAATATCACGGCTAGTATCACATTTTACATCAATCACATAAGCAATATGATGTTAGCTAAGTTTTAACAAAACATCCACAGCTTTAATCACAGAAATATCACAGATGTTAGAAAAACATAAATCTAAGAACACACCACCATCATTAAGTATAGAAATACATTGAGCGCAGTTTAGAAATCCATAACAGTTGGAAACAAAATGAGCAGAATAAGTATCATTACAAATAACACTGGGTATGGGTTAATGATGAGTTAGGCATATCATCATTAACCCATACTGCTGCGCGTAGATTATAATCGCCTAGTGAAATTAGTTTACTGTCTGGATATTTGTCAGCGATAGATTCAACGGAATAACAATAATCTAAATATTTATCACATGCCGAGTTAGGTGGTAAGTAGACTGCACTGATAATATATGATACAAACTTAAACTTAACAATTACAAACAAATGTTCAACACTTAAAAATGTTGGTTGTAATAAAGTACAATTAAAACAAGTTTTAGTAGCAATTAAGACACCTCCTCCGTCAAGCTTAGGGCTTGTTAATGAAGAGCGATCACATCTAAACAAACTGTAACCAATTAATTGTAGCTCCGCATCGCTGATGTCCTGATTTAGCCAGGTTTCGGTCAGTACAATAATATCGTAGTTGGATACAGCTACAGCCAGCATAAGTTCTTTGAGTTTAGTTTTTATACCCCCGACATTCTGGTAATAGATGGAGATACCGCTGGTGTATCGGGTTTAGATTGTTGGCTGGATCCAGATTTCGAAAATCCACCGAAGATGAAGCAGGAACATTATTAACTCGCCCATAATTTAAAAAAATTTTGACCGCTATATTTGCAGGCCAAAAATCTTTGCAGAGAATAGATCGAACATGATTAGCTGGAACAGAAACTTTAAAGCTGCTGTAGTTTCCAGATTTTACTTTTAACTCAACAACATCAACTGATATCGTGGAAAACTTAGATTTAATATGATTTACTATATCAGTTATATTAGTTCCACGTCTAAGTTTAGAAACATGTACGTAAGAAGTATTTGTTTGAAGTGTTTGACAAATGCTGTTTAATAATGTTAATTAAAATATTAAAAATCATGTAATTAAATTTTACAAAATAAATTAGCAAACAATAATATATCAACTAATTCATATTAACTTAATTAGAATTTTATTTAAAGCGCATAAAGTATTTCATTTTAATAATTAGTTTCAATTTTTATTAAACGATTTGCAAATTATCGCTTAAAATAATCACGCATTTTTTTGCATTGGAAGATTTATGACGGAAATGCTTATCGGAATCGAATCGATTTGCACAACCTTGCAATATATACAAATTCTGTTCCAATAAATACTATCTAAAAATTGAATTTAAATTAAAACAATATGTATTATTGTTGTGATCAATAATTCAATTTTATCCTTCACTAACACCATATGTTCACATTTGTAAACATCTACAATTGATGTATATTCAGAGATAAAAATCAATATCCACCCTACATAGTTTTAATAAGAAAAATACAGTTTTCTAAAGAAAGATACGTTTATAAATTCAATTATTTTCTATTACCATTAGACAGAAGAAAACAATTGCAATTAATAATAAATTTTGCTTATATTAAATAGTAAACTAACCTTTAAAATGGGCTTCATTTATGTTTTGGATAACCTGTAACAAAATTATAAAATATTAATTTCCTCTTAGCTTTTCTGTACAATTTTTAGTAAATTTGATCTTAAAAATGATTTTTTTTATAGTTTTTGGTTTTTAGCAATAAATGTGCAATATTAAGCTGCAAGTACAAACGCGTTTTTGGATTTCAATGTGCGATATTTAAACTATTCTAAGAAGTATAGTCTAAAGGATTTTTCAAATATTTCTTTGCGTTTTTGTGCAAAAGCATTTTTTGAATAATTTTAACTTTTTTAATTTTTTTGCTAAATTTTAAGCTTTCAAAGCTTTTTGTGCAAAAACGCATTTTACATTTTAATTAATTCGAATGCGTTTTCAAAATATTTTTAATCAAAATACGTTTTTTTTTTTAGTTTCTACTTTTTTGATGTGACATTTTTTGAAAAAACTTAAGCGTTTTTTGATTTTCAAGCATTAAATATGTAAAGAGTTTTCAAAGTGTTTTTATGCCAAAAATTTAGACAATTTTTCACATCTTAATTAATTTAAATGCGTTTTCAAAACATTTTTATTCAAAAAATGGATTCTTTTAAAATGTTTACTTATTTTTTTAAGTCAAAGTGACATTTTCTAATTTCAAACATTAAATGTGCAATATCAGCTAGCAGGCAATTTTTTACATTTTAATTAATTGTAAATGCGTTTTAAGAACTTTTTTGTTCAAAAAACGTAATTAAAAAATATTAAACTTTTTTTTCTTACATTACATTTTCTAAAAAACTTTGTTTTTGTTTATTTTTAAGCATTAAATGTGCAATCGTTATGTTCTGCATGCGTCTTCAAAGAATTTTTGTGCAAAAATCACAGGTTCTTGAGCGGTTTAGTTGATTAAAATGAGTTTTCAAAATATTTTTATTTTAAAACATTTTTTTTATTTTTTTTTTTACTTTTGTATTTTTTTTGTAAAGAAATTACATTTTTTGAATCAACTAAAATGTAAAAAAAATGTCAGAAAATTGCGTTTTTTGGACAAAAGCACTTTGAAAAAGCATTTACAGCTCAACTATTGCATAATTATTGCTTGAAACAAAAAAACGCAAATTTTTGTTTAATAAAATGTTTATAAAGGTGTGTTTTTACACAAAAGCGCACATGTAATGTTTGAAATTTAACAAAACTTAATAAAACTGTTAAAAAGCGCTTATTTTTTTTTGAAAATGTGGTTTAAACACAAAAACGCAAAAAGTTACAAAAATAAATAAAAAATTCGTTTTTTGAAAAAAAAAAGCTCTTGAGTAAAATAAAATGTAAAAATATTGTCAGAAAACTGCAGAAAACTTTAGAAACACATTGACAATTTAACTATCCTTAAAAAAACGTTTAAAATTGTTCGAAAAATGTAATTTTTACACAAAAATCGCAGAAATAAAAAAAAACATTAAAAAAAAATTTTTTAGATAAAAATATTTTACAAAATATTGCACAAAAAGTTTTTGAAAATTTGGTTAAAAAACGCTTAAAATATTTTGGAAATTGTAATTGTGATTTTATTTAAATGCGTATTTTAAATAAAAATGTTTTTAAAACGCATTTAAATTATTTGAGTTTTTTTGCACAAAAACAAATTGAAAAAGCATTTTAGCTTAATTTTTACTCATTTATCGCTTGAAATTTAACAAAAATCAATAAAACTTGTTAAAAACGCTTAAAATCATTTAAAAAATGCCATTTTTACACAAAACAAGTAAAAATAAAAAAAAAACTTAAAAAGCAGCGTTTTTAAAACATTTATAGCTGGAAATTTGACAAAAATTAATAAAACTGTTAAAATTGTTAAGAACACAAAAAACTCAAAAATTTCAAAAAACCATAATTTTTTTTTTTAATAAAAATATAAGACATTTTTATTAATCGCATTTAAATCAATAAAAATGTTAAAAAAGTTGCGTTTTTTCGTGTAGGAACACATTTACAGCTTAATTAACATTGCACATTTAATGATATAATACGCTTATTTTTTTTTTAATGTAATTTCAACACAGAAAAACGCGCAAAAAATTAAAAAACGTTTTTTGAAAAAACTGCGTTCTTTGCACAAAAGCACTTTAGAATAGAATGTTTAGCACATTTATAGCTTGAAATTTAACAAAAATCATTAAAACTTAAAATCCTAAAAATGACATTTTGAAAGAAAGAAGAAAACAAAAGAAAAAGAATTAAAAAACTTATTTGAATCAACCAAAATGTAAAAAATTGTCTCAAAAACACTTTGAAGACGCGTTTACAGCTTAACCATTGCATAATTATTGCTTGAAACTCAACAAAAATTAATAAAACTGTTAAAAAAGCGTTTTTTTTTTAATTTTTACATAAAAATGTTAAATAAGTATTTAAATCAGTTACATTAAAAAAAAAGTCTGTCATCAATCAATTAATTAAAATGTAAATGCGTTTTAAAAACTTTTTTGTTCAAAAAACGTAATTAAAAAATATTAAACTTATTTTTCTTGTGTAGAAATTACATTTTCTAAAAAACTTTTGCGTTTTTGTTTATTTTTAAGCATTAAATGTACAATCGTTATGTTGTGCATGCGTTTCCAAAGAATTTTTGTACAAAAATCACAGGTTTTTGAGCGGTTTAGTTGATAAAAATGAGTTTTCAAAATATTTTTATTCAAAAACATTTTTTTAATTTTTGTATTTTTATTGTGAATAAATTACATTTTTTCTAAAGATTTTAAACGTGTTTTGTTAAAAAACGCATCATTTTGAGCATTTTTTTCTCTTTTTAATTGATTTAAATGTGTTTTCAAAATACTTCTGCGTTTTTCTGATGTGAAAATCATATTTTTTGAACATTTTAAGCGTTTTATTAATTATGGTTAAATTTACAAATGTGCGATAGTTAAGTTAAATCCGTTTCCAAGGTGTTTTGTGCAAAAAACGCAATTTTGTCAACAGATTAATATATTAAAATGTGCTTTAAAGACAATTTTGTTCAAAAACGTATATTTGAAAGGTTTTTTAAATTGCGTTTCTTTTTGTGTGTGGAAATCAAATTTGTCGAAAGATTTTAAGCGTTTTTCAACAGTTTTATTGATTTTATTAGATTTCAAACATCAAACGTGCAGCAATTAACATTTATATTTGTTCCCAAAATGTTTTTTGTTTAAAAACGTATTTTTCCAAACAGATGTTTTTAATTTTAACTGATTTAAATACTTTTTAACATTTTTTATGTAAAAAGTTAAAAAAAAAACTTTTTTTTAACAATTTTATTAATTTTTGTTGAGTGTATACGCGTTTTCAAAGTGTTTTTGAGACATTTTTTACATTTTAGTTGATTCAAATGAGTTTTTTAAATTTTTGCCTTTTTTTTTTCTTTCAAATTTTTTTAGGATTTTAAGTAAGTACAGTTTTAATGATTTTTGTTAAATTTCAAGCTTTAAATGTGTTTAATATGCATTTCTAAAGTGCTTTAGTGCAAAGAACGCAGTTTTCTTCGCAATATTTTCAAAAAAAATTTTAAATTTTTTGCACGTTTTTCTGTGTTAAAAATACATTTAAAAAAAAAAATAAGAGTATTATATCATTAAATGTGCAATGTTAATTAAGCTGTAAATGTGTTCCTACAGAATTTTTTAGAAAAAAACGCATTTTTTAACATTGATTACATTTTTATTGATTTAAATGCGATATAAGACATTTTTATTAAAAAAAATGTTATGCTTTTTTAAATTTTTGAGTTTTTTGTGTAGAAATTACATTCTCTTAACAATTTTAACAGTTTTATTTATTTTTGTCAAATTTCAAGCTATAAATGTATTAAAAAACGCTGCCTTTTAAGTTTTTTTTGAATTTTTTTTTGAATTTTCTAAAATTTCACTTGTTTTGTGTAAAAATGGCATTTTAAAAAAAAAATTAAGCGTCTTTAACAAGTTTTGTTGATTTTTATTAAATTTCAAGCAATAAATGAGTGAAAATTAAGAGTCAATGTTTTTTTAATTTGTTTTTGTGCAAAAAAACGCAAAAAATTCAATTACACAACAACAATTACAATTTCCAAAATATTTTAAGCATTTTTTAACAAAATTTTTAAAATCTTTTTGTGCAAAAAATTCAAATGCGTAAAATATTTTTATCTAAAAAAAACTTTTTTTTTAAACTTTTTTTATTTTTTCGTTTTTTGTGTAAAAATTACATTTTTGAACGATTTGAAACGCTTTTTTAACGATAGTTAAATTGTCAAAGTATTTCCAAAGTTTTCTGCAGTTTTCTGACCATTTTCTTTACATTTTATTTGACTCAAGAGCATTTTTAAGACATAATTATTCAAAAAACATATTGATTATTTATTTTTTAATTTTTTGCGTTTTTGTGTTAAAATCACATTTTCTAAAAAAACATTAAGCGCTTTTTAACAGTTTTATTAAGTTTTGTTAAATTTCAATCATTACATGTGCGTTTTTAAAGTGATTTTGTAAAAAACACACTTTTATAAACAACACATTTTAATTTAAAAAAATCTGCGTCTTTTTTGTTTAAAAAAATATTTAAAAAAGTTTTTGTTTTTGTTTCAAGCAATAATTATGCAATAGTTAAGCTGTAAATGCGTTTCCAAAGTGCTTTTGTCTAAAAAACGCAATTTTCTGACTATTTTTACATTTTAGTTGATTCAAATAAGTTTTTAAGACATTTGTATGTAACAAACGTTTTTTAAAGAGTTTTTGAAATTTTTGGTTATTTTGTGTAGAAATTACATTTTGACTAATCGGTTAAACAGTTTTAATGATTTTTGTTGAATTACATGTATTTCTTAAGTGTTTTTGCTTTTTCTTATATTTTAAGTAATTTTATATGTGTTTCCAAACATTTTTATTCAAAAAACGTACTTTTTAAAACATTTTTTACTTTTTTGCGTTTTTTGTTTTAAAATTACTTTTTTCAAAAAAAATTAAGCGTTTTTTAACGGTTTTATTAATTTTTGTTGAAATTCAATAAATGTGCAACCTTAATTAAGTTGTAAAAGTGTTCCTACATGGTTTTTGTGAAAAAAACGCAGTTTTTTCGGCATTTTTTTACATTTTTATAAAAAAAAAAAAAATTTTGTTTTTTGAATTTTTTGAGTTTTTTGTGTAGAAATCACATTCTCTTAACGATTTTAACAGTTTAATTGTTTTTTGTCAAATTTCAAACTTTAAATGTTTTAAAAACGCTGCTTTTCAAGTTTTTTTTTTAATTTGTTTAAAGATTTTTCAAATTTTTATTTGTTTTGTGTAAAAATGGCAAGATTTTATGCGTTTTCAACAAGTTTTATTGATTTTTGTTAATTTGCAAGCAATAAATGAGTCAAAATTAAGCGTAAATGCTTTTTCAATTTGTTTTTGTGCAAAAAACGCCAATAATTTAAATGCGTTTTAAGACATTTTTATTCAAAATACGCATTTAAATAAAATCACAATTACAATTACTTGTTTTGTATAAAAATTGCATTTTTTTTAAGATTATAAGCGTTTTTAACAGTTTTACTGATTTTTGTTAAATTTCAAGCAATAAATGAGTAAAAGTAAAGCTTTTTCAAATTGTTTTTGCGCAAAAAACGAAATGAATAACGTGTTTAAAAAAAATGACAATTTCCAAAATTATTTAAGCGTTTTTTAACAGTTTTATTATTTTGTTAAAAAGCATTAAATGTGCGATATTTAAGCTTAAAATGGGTTTTTAAAATCTTTTTGTGCAAAAAAATTCAAATGCGTAAAACATTTTTATTAAATTTTTTTTTTAATTTTTTTTTTGTGTAGAAATTACATTTATTGAACGATTTTTTAACAATTTTATTGACTTTTGTTGAATTTTAAGCATTGAATGTGCAGTTTTCTGATCAATTTTTTACAATTTAATTTGATTCAAGAGCGTTTTTAAGACATTTTTATTTAAAAAACGTATTTTATATTAATTTTTTAACTTTTTGCGTTTTTGGTCTTAAAATGACATTTTCTAAAAAAAAAATAGCGCTTTTTAACAGTTTTTTCAAGTGTTGTTAAATTTCAATCATTACATGTGCGTTAATTAAGGTGTAAATGCGTTTTCAAAGTGTTTTTGTGTAAAAAAATGAATCAATGAACTTAGTACCCCGCTCACCCACTCAAGTGTTTGTTATGAAGAAATTAGATCACAAACACTTGGGTGGGTGGGCGGGAACTAAAATTTAAACTACTGTCCCGCAATCAATGAACTTAGTACCCTACCTACCCAAGTGTTTGTTATAAAGAAATTAGATCACAAACACTTGGGTGGGTGAGCGAGAACTAAAATTAAAATTACTATCCTGCAATCAATAAACTTAGTACCCCGCCTACCCACCCAAATGTTTGTTCTGAAGAAATTAGATCACAAACACTTGGGTGGGTGGGCGGGAACTAAAATTAAAATTAATGTTTCTCAATCAATGAACTTAGAACCCCGCCCACCCACTCAAGTTTGGTCAAAAAGTGCAAAATTCTATTTATGAAATGTCAAAAATAGCAAAACTAAGCTTTGAAACATCAAAATATTGCCATAAAGCACCAAAATCAGGACATAAACTGTAAAAAATGTAAATAAATTCATAAGATCTCAAAAAATAGCAAATTTTGCCTATGAAATATCAAAATATTGTTAGAAATAGCAACATCTGGCCATAATTTGACAAAAAAATGCAAAATTCTATTTACAAAATGTTAAAAATAGCAAAATTCAACCCTTATACAATTGTCAGAAAGCACCAAAAATCGTTAAATGGTGTAAAAATGTTTATGTAATTTCAATAATAACAAAATCCAGTTACAAAATATCAACATTAACGTTATAGTATGTTAATAATAGAAATATCTGCCCATAAAGTATGAAAAACCATTAAAAAATAATAAATAATGTTAATAAATTGTCTTGACGCTATAATTTGAATAATATACTATCCGAGAAAAGTAAAAAAACACTAAGAACCTTCAAAATCACACACCTTTATACACAACAAATTTTAATTCAAAAAACATTTTTTTTTTAATTTTAATTTTTGTTGTTTTTTTTTTGTCTTTAAAAAAGTTAATGAAACCGTTAATTAATTTTTGTCAAGTTTCAAGCATTAAATGTACGATCTTTCAGTTGTAAATGCCATTGTTGAGCATTTTTTATATTTTAAAACATTTTTATTCAAAAAACGTATTTTTTGCAAATTTTTTTAAGTTTTTACTTTTTTTTAAAGCAGCATTTTTTTTAAGTCCTAACTGTTAATCATTTTTTACATATTTTAGTTTTGTTGAATTTCAAACATTACATTTGTGATAGTAAAGCGTTTCCATTTTTTTAGTTTTTTGTTCTTTAATTTTTTTTTATTCAAATGCGTTATCAAAATATTTTGATTAAAAAAAAAAACGTCATTTTGTGTACGTTGTTTACATTTCTCTATTTTATTAATCTGACGAATTGTTTAACATTTAAACTGTTAAAAACTATCAAATTGTCAACTATTTCTTTTTCACATGTCAACATTTTGATCGACAAGTTTTAATATTTGTGTAAAACTAGTAAATTTTAAACTAAAACGTGTATTTTATATTGTATACTCGCATTAGTTGAGTTTTTATAAAAATAAATTTATAATTACAACTCTTATAATCTTGCTATTATAAAAATTTAACTTTACTATTATTATTATAATTTTTGATTCATTTTAAATTCTTTAATATGAAACGCACGGTGTTTATTAAATCCATTCATGAACTGTCCGTGAAATAAAATTGTATGTGTGGAGTTGTAAGGGTGTGTATAATGAAATTAAAGTTGGCATTAGCTTTAGATTGCGTCAAATGAACCGCAATCGGCACTGAAGCTTAGGGCAGCGCAGCAAAAATGTACACCCTACAATCAATAATCTAACTCTTTCTGATACAACTTAAAGTTAACAATACATTCTCAGGCTTATATATACATAAGAAAAGAAATGCTAAATATTTCAATTGAATAATTGATTTTTTGTTTTGTTTAATTAATTTAGTTTGGTTTAAAATGCGTATTATTTCAAATGCAAACAAAATATTCAAAAGTGTTGACAAATGACTAAAATTGTAAAACTAACATCACAAAATTGTCTAAAGGTATCAAAATATGTCTATAGGTAGTCAAATAGCATAACAAATGTTTAAAAATGTTAACAAACGAGTGAAATTGTCAAACAAATGTCTAAAAATAAACTGAAAACAAAAATATTTTAAACAAATCTACAAAACTGTCAAAAAATTGACTTATTAGTGAAAAGTGCAAAAAAATGTAAAAAATGTCAAATCTCCAAAACTTACCGCAAAAAGGATTTTGCGGTTTTAGAAAAAAAATAAACAATTTTGTCATTTTTTTTTAGTCCGTCCATAAATTATTGAAAAATTTAAAACTCTATTCATAAAAAGTTAAAAATAACAGAAGCCGGTCATTAGTATTATTAAAAAAAAAAAAAAAAAAAAAAAAAAAAAAAAAAAAATGGTCAAAAAGCACCTAATCTAACCAAAAGCTTTAAAAAGTGTAAACATTTGCATGTAATCTCAAAAATAGCAAAATCCGGCTATGAAATATCAAAATCAGTCGTTGTCCACTGCTGGACTTAGGCCTCCTTTGTTTGCTACCTATTTTTTTTAAATTTTGTGCTTTTTGGTGTTGTTTTTTTCCAGCGATGGTTTTGGTATCGTCCAACAATCTTTTTTGAGGTTTTCTTTTAGAAGTTTTTGGGCACCAATGTTCTGTTTGTCCACTTCAATGTTTCTTGTTTTGCGACATGTCCTGTCAAGCTCTATTTGAGGTTAGCAATGCGTTAAATAACATAACTGATTACACACTTGAGTCGTATACTTTGGATTTTAGTGAAATACTTCAAGTATTTTGGAGTTTTTAAGACAAGACATGATCTCTTGACAACCTGATTTGCTTTGAAATTTCTGCTTTTTGGTTATTAAGATAATCTTTGAGCAGTTCATCAAAAGACCAACACGTTCTAATGTTTTTTTTTCAGTTTTTCTAACATAGTTTTTAGATTATCTTTATTATCACTGATCAGAACCTTATTGTCTGCAAATATCTTTGGCTTCAGCAATATAAGTACATCTCTTAGGATTTGTATAGTTTTGTGATCATATCCTTTTTAAGCCTAATTTTGATTGTAGCGTTGTTGTAGATAGTTTCTAGTAGGGTGGAATATTTTGAATTAATCCTAGTCAAATTTAATGGGTTTGTGATAGCCCACATTTCTAGGGTAGAGATATTGTTTGCAGTTTTTTTTATAATTTTGTATATAGGTGGATAATTGTACTACACAGTTTTTGCAAAATCTTGTTTGTTCCATGGTTGATAGAAATCAAACTTTTTTTTTAATTGGTTGGTAATTATTTTAGAAAGTAATTTGTACATGTAGTAGAGCAGACTTATTGGTCGATAGTTTTCAATGTTAGAATTATCTCCCATTTTGAATGTCCGCATTTTGCTTTAGACACTTGTTTGGTAGTATATAAACTACTAACAGAGTTGTTCTTCACTTAACTTGAATATTTTGGTAGTGACTTGATCTTCTCCTGGTGATTATTTTTGTCATGTCTATATCTGGCATATCTTCTGAGCCCATAAGAATACAATCACAGACCTTACGGTACTGAAGACTACACACCGGAAATGATCATAGCAATGCCATAGAAGACCTGAAGCAAAACAAATCCAAAAACCAAGAAGAACTAGCTAAGAAATTTAAACATATCAAAGAATTAGAAGATATAGATTTAAACCAGTTCTTAGATAAATTAACACAGGACACAAGTCTGCAGTAAAAAAAATTGTATGAGGACCTAAAATACTGTGGACACTATCAAACTAATAAAAGGAAGAAAAATACGACTAGAGGATCGCCAAGTTACTCAATTTGGAAAAACAAACAGTCGTGTTAAAAGCAAGTCGAAATTAGCAAAATCCGGCTTTGAAACATCAAATTATTGTTAGGCAGCACCAAAAATCCGGTTAAAATCTGCAAAAAGGTGCAAAAATTGGTCTTAAAAATATTGGCAAAAGGCACCAAAATTAAACTGTTAAAAGTTTTTCATAAAAAGTCAAAAACAATTAAATCTAGGCCAAAACAATTTTTTTCCTTAAATGTCAAAAATAGCAAAATCCAGTCAAAAAACTGTTCAAAAATGTAAATATATTTATGAAATTTCAAAACTAGCAAAATCCGGCTATCAAATAACAAAATATTAAAAATAGCCAAATTTGGTCATAAACTAAAAAAATCCGTCTAAAAATAGTACAAAAATATAAAAATTTAAAAATCCGGCTATGAAATATTAAACTGATTGTCAAAAATAGTAACATTTGGTCATAATATATTAAAAAGAAAACAAAAATTTGGCCAAAAACCTTTAAATTCTGCAAGATTCTGTTGATAAAATGCCAAAACAGCAAAATTTGGCTTGAAATTTTAAGCAACTGGCAGTTGCAAGCATCAAAATTTGGATATACATTTTTTTTTAATCCTAAAAATAGTAAAACCTAGTTTTAAATATTTTTTGAAAAACCAAAATCTAGCATAAACTGTAGTAAATACTATAAATTTAAAAGTGTAAAAATCTTTATGAAATTTTAAAAATAGCAAAATCTAGCTATAAAATATAAAAAATATTGTTAAAAATAACAAAAGTCCGGACAACAATATTACAAAACAATTCATCATTCTGCAGAAATTTTATCTTCTACGGTAGCTCAAACTTCAACTTCTTTTTCCAAAATTTGCGTTTCTCTTTCTTTGGTCGGTGGATTTGATTTTGCACTATCTTCTTTAGCAGTTGCCACTTTGTCAGAATTTTTATCTTTGGAGCTGGCACTCTTTACCAATTTTTGAGAAAGTTTCTTGGAATCAACAACATATGTTTTTTTCTTAACTGATTTTATACTGTTTTTTTGAACTTTTGCAATTGAAAGTTTTGATTGTTTTGACTTGATGGATTCAAGAAGACAACGGTTATGTGGTGCAAAGTTATTTATTTTTAATTTTTTTACCTCAAGCCAAATTCTAACTGGTAGAATAGTTGATCATTTTTAGCAGAATTTGAAGTAGATGGTTTCTCAATTGCAAGAATAGATTTTTTCTTGGTTGCCACATAAGCATCCATGTTCTTGGCAGAACATTGAGTTAGTTGTTTTATTTTGTCATAGACATGTTTTGATGGTAACTATTCTTTACGCAGAAGTTGTTCCAATTCTTTTTTTTATGTGCCGTCTCCATTCCGGAGGTTGGCTATAATCATTACTACTTTGATTTTGGAAACTGCCGCCCTAAACAGATCAGCTGACGTGACCTTAAACCATTTTCTCACATTACTAAGCCAAGACATTCTTCTTGCTCCGATAGATCTTTTTTCCACGATTTTTCCTTGGATTATGAGTTGGAGAATCTCATATTTCGGACCTCTCATGATGTGGCCGAGATATTGCAGTTTTTTTTTTCTGTCTCTGTCTTTCTCCATTCTTCTCAGAACCTCCACGTTGGTCGCATGTTCTGTCCATGATATTCTCAACATCCTACGGTAGGCCCACATCTCAAAGGCTTCTAATTTCTTCTCACAACACACGTTGAGGGTCCAAGCTTCCACACCATATAAAAGGACTGGGAGTACGTAACATTTGAGCATCCGAGTTCCGAGTTCCAGGCTTAAGTTGCGACTACAGAGCAGTTTTTTAATCTTCACAAAGGATGCACAGGCTTTCTCAATGCAAATCCTTATTTCTGCGCAGTAGACTACGGCACGTCGACGTTTGTACCTAGATAGTTATACCTCTCGACTCTTTCCAGATTTTTGTCTTCCACATACAGATGTTCATTTGGTGCTTTAGTATTGGTGACAATCATGTATTTGGTTTTTTTAACATTGAGTGTCAGCCCATATTCTCGACTAACTGTGACGACGTTATTCAGCATATTTTGAAGGTTTTGCATGTTTTCGGCGAGAAGTACTGTATCGTCAGCGTAACGCAAGTTGTTCAGTGGGGTGTCGTTAACACGTATTCCGCCGTCCTCTCTTTCGAAGGCTTTGGTGAAGATTTCTTCTGAATAGATGTTAAAGAGTCTGACTTCTCTCTTGATCTCAACGGCTTTTGTTAGTTTGGATTGGACGCGATCGGACGCACTTTGGTTTAGGCACAGTTTTACTATCATTTGTATATCTCTTGTGTCGAGGTTTTTTTGTTCAAGTGCTTCTATTAGTTGTTTGTGTCTCACTTTATCAAATGCTTTATTATAATCTATAAAACTGGCGTATACCTTTTGGATGACATCCAGACACCGCTGCATCAAGACTTTGTAGGCAAACAAGGCTTCCCTTGTTCCAACTCCTTTTCTAAAGCCAAACTGGGTATCTCCTATTCTTCTTTTTAGTTTCTTGTAAATCCTACGGTGGATGACTTTGAGAAAGATCTTTAGAGTGTGGCTCATTAGGCTAATCCTACGGTGTTCTTTGCATTTTTTGGCATTATGCTTCTTAGGAACTGTGACAAACGTTGACTGAAGCTATTCTTGTGGTATTATTTCTGTTATAGCATTTAAATGTTGCTCTTCAATCATCTTAAGCACAATTAGAAGCTAACAAACTCTAAAATGATAGAGACCTTGTTTTTCAAACAAATCAAATGTCAAAACCAACAATTGGGCTTTAGATTGACTCTGAGCCAGTTAAAAGAATGCATTTACGGACATTTTAATTGGAGTTGATAATCTCCATGATACTGGAGGCAACTATTGATTAAAAGATACGTTTAAGGACGTAGAACTTGCCACATCTTTAAGTCTTCTTGCTTTCATCTGTAGGTTTACGGGTTGGCTAGCTTGGTTTTTTACCATTTTCTTTATAAGGTAATTCCACAATAGTTTGGACAATTGTCTTCACATCGATAACTCCGATTTTGCTCAAATTTTGTACACATGTTTGGGGTACCAAAATATTAGATCTTTAGGTGCAGTGTAAATGACGGCCATTTTAATATTCTATGAATATTTTGTCATCTTTTAGTTTTTGTGCTGTAAATAAGCAAAAAATAGTCAAAAACCATATTCAAAAAGGTGTATTTTATTCCGCCTTTGGTTTTCTGGAATTTTTAGCAAAAAATGGAAAAATTACCATTTTATTGAAAAATTTATATCTTTGATTTTGCTGAGAGACTTGAAATTTGAATATGATACTCCTGAAACATAGTACTTTGACAAAGTCTTAACCTTTGTCAAAGAATATTGGGAAAACATAAACTATGTATATTAAATCTATGGAAGTTTTTAGGAGACTATAGAATTAGCAACCAAATAGAACTATTTATCGGAACCATTGTCAACTCAAACAAAGACGGAGATTATATGCAGATTCAAACTCAGTTTTTAATGGAAAGTGAAGGCAACTCTTTGTACGCGGATTTGCTTTTTAATAAGCAACTTAAATCGTTCAGAGCTGTTGAATTTGAAATCAAATCCACACAATTGATTTAATTAACGACCTCTTCAGACACAATTGCTAGAGATTGGACTCAAACACTCCCAACTGGATTTAACTGCTTGATAGTCCAAAACTTATGAGGAAATCCAAAAAATCTACATTGGAGACCCACACAAAAAAGTAAATTAGCAAGTAAGTTGTTTGTCAAAACCAGCGACGTTACTTGAAGATATTTGAAGAGACTCAACCTTTGTTGCAAGGAAACTTGATGCGTTTTGGTCTGATGTCACTACAAGAGCTGTGACGCCAAACTTGTTAGCAAAAGTGACTAGCCACAGCAGAATCACTGTTACCGCTTTAAAGACTCCACAATAATGACCCACTTTACAAGCAGTCTCAGCACAGTCATTTTTAGATTGAACTGAAGGAGAACCCAGAGATGCCAAAAAAATTACCTTAAAGGAACAGCAGTAGCCAGCATTTTTCCACTGCTTGAAGAACTTGTTTGATGATCTACATTATTCAGACCGCCTTAGGGTTTGCTTTTAGATACATACATTCAGTACTACACCAATAAACAACTTATCCAAACACAATTGCTAAGGATTCTTGTTGGCTCAACAGGATTTTTTATTTTTTTGTTTTTTCAGTTGCTAGGGCTAATATTTAAAAGTTTATGCTTGTGTTGTTACCTCAAAAAAATCAAGAAGGTTTTAATCTGGCAATCTTTCTGTCTATAAAACTGGTCCGCCTCTTCCTACCCTTCTATGTGGAAAAGTTTGGTCTAAATACTCTGTAACGGCAATCGAAAAATGAACTGGAGCACCATCATGCTGGAACCACATTTGTTGTCTGTGGGCTAAACGAATGTCATTCAAAAGATTTGTGTTCTACAGAAAATTGAGATAAGCAGCGCCTGTTAATCGATTTGGTAAACTAACAGGGTATAGAAACCTGTCGACTACAATACCCATCCAAATATTTAATGAAAAACGTGTCTGATGTCCACACTCAATTAGAGCATGGAGATTTTTTTCGGCCTAACAATCTGCATTATGAAAGTTAATAACTTCATTTCGTGTAAACCCGGCTTCATCCGTAAAAAAAAATTTTGCAATAAGCTGCGGGTCTTCAGCATTCTTGAGTAGAAACCAGCGACAAAAAACCAAACGTGTCTGATGATCAGTTAAATTTAAGACCTGTACTTGTTGTACATGGTATGGATAGAGCAGCTGCTTGTGGATGGTTCTCTAAACAAGAGTAGTACTAATTCCTACTTTGGCTGGTATTCTCCGCACACTTGTCCCTGGATTATGCTTTATCCGTGCTATAATTTCTTGTTCTGCTTGGTAAACCGGTATCACTAAATCTCTGGTGAATTTTTCCAAACATACGATGTGAAGGAAGCTGGCGATTTGGATAAGCTTCTACATAAATACGTCGCGCTTTGGTGGCAATCCCATTTAGCACGACTATACATAAAATGCATGTCGGCTAGTTCTGCATTAGAGTAAGCAGCCATAGCAATGAAAACTTATGCACTAACAATAACTGTCAAATACTGAATGTTTATTTCACAAAACATCAGCCAACTATGATAAGAAAATGCATGTTTTTGCAAAATAAAAAATGAAGAGAAAATGAATAATAAAAATAATTAATGTTCCATATCTCTGAAACAGTTGCTATGACAACCCATGTTTATTAAGACTTTTTTGTTTGTTGTGGTTTGTAATACTACTTTCTTAAATATATTACATTCTTTTTTGAACACCCTGTATACTGAAACCCGTTAATTGAGTGAATGGAGGCGCTGTAGATACTGATTTTCCGCAAGATTTTAAATAAATTTGATCAAAATTTATAGACAATTACAATTTCTACAAGATTTTTGGTTAACTTTTGAAAAAAAAAAATCAACTACTTCTGGTATAAGTAAAATAGATATTGTTTATGTGGGTCTTGAAAATATAAAAATTAAAATGATTACCAATAAATTTATAAAAACTAGCTCCCAAGTTTTGCAATGACATTTCAATAAAATTGGTAAAATATTATTTATGATTTTGATAATTACAACATGTTGAGCATTTGAAGCAGATTTTTTTGTTAAATCCATACCAGCCACCAATAATTCATAGTTGATCGGCCGGAAATTCTGTCACTATCACATAATTGATGGACAACGCTTGACCGTACAATACTGATCGATTAAATTTCCATGAAAAAATTTAAAAATACTATTTACAGTGTGATGAATGACCATCCGCTACGAATTTATATTTGAATCGGTCCCTGTTGTTCTTACCCTGGAATCAATTTCCCATTACTATGCGACAAGCAAAATGAACAGGAGAGAAAAAAGTTTAAATCGTGTAAATTTTTTAGGGGATAAATTTTCCGTAAAATAACATTGCTGGTATGCAATTGTAAATTTAAAATCACCCCTAACGGATTGTTAAAGTATCTAGGGAAAAGCGTTAAAATATATACAATTGTAAAAAATATGCATCCCTTCGCGTTAAAGGCAATGCACTGTGAAATAGCTAATACAATCGAAAAATTGTAGGAAATCGTATGGGGTGGTTGATGGATTATACCATGTTATTTGCCGTTTCCGCACGAATCTTCTTAATCCTTAATTATAATATAAATGGTTCGTCCTTCAAGGAATAAAGTAACGGTGTATATTTATTAAGAAATTTTTAATATACATCTTTTGTATTTGATAGGGTGTTGAGATAAAGCAGAAAGTTTTGCTTTAAATAAAGACATAAATAAGTGAAGTATGCTCAACTTTTATACCCCATCGGGGGGAGAAACAGGTAGCCAGAACATCACCATAATTATGATTTTTGACATGGTTGTAAACAAGTTAAAACTGATCTTGTATCTCCCTCATATTGTAAGCGTCATCTAGTCTGCGTGTCTTGTAATCTAATAGACGTTGAAAGTTCTTTGAGCTTCTTGTCGCACTGCGGCGGGGCTTCAGACTTTCATACAAGTAAAGAATAATAATTAACATACTTGAAATTTATAAATTCAAAAATCTACGCAAAATAATCAAATTTGCTTGCTTCCAAGAATAATGTTTTTATTTAAATGGGCAAATATACGGAGATAACAATCGGTCGTTAAGATGAGAAAGTAACGGAGTAAGAGATATATTGTGACAAGCGGGTGCGTTATGAATTTCACCCTCTTACCCTTAAAAAAGCACGGTACCTGAAACTACCCAGTGTGATGCATATAGACATTATATCTGTCAAAAAGGATGTTATCTGATAAGTAATTGAAAATTTCTACTGAAATCCACAACCTCAAAACACACGACATTACTTTATCATCCCTAAATTTATTTACCGTGCTTTTTCTTTCTCTTAATATTTATTACTATTATACAAATCTGAAATGCGATATATTTTGCAATTTCAAACACATCTGGTTATAAATAATTATCATGTTTCACACAAACATTCTATCTAACCACCCCATCATTTGCAGTTACATTTGTATTAATTATATATGCATATTGTTAGTGCATTCTTATGTTTTTACATAAGGAAATGCACAGGATAAAACTAGTAATTGTAAGAATGATAAATAGAATAATAAAAATATAATTTGCATATGAAAATAACCAATATGTAACAATAAAATGTAACGACTATGTGACAGGAAATATGTACTGTAAAATTTCATTTTAAAAATAATGCGTTTTAAATTATCAAAGCAAAAGGTCCCCAAGGACCATTAAATCGTTCAGCCTATTATGGGCCGGGCGCGGAACAAGGAACAAGACAAATCTTGCGCTAACGTCTGCTCTGTCTTTTATAGAAACAAGGGAACACAAGATTCATTACTATACACATATTTTACAACCAAAATACAATATATTGCACCTACCCCATTTATGATTGCTTAATATTCAGAAGACAAAAAAATGCATTTTATTTCGATAGTGTGCGCGTTATCCTACGAGGATAATTAAATACAGGAGACGGATAATTTAAATAGACAAAACACAACATTTCCGTATAATCTCATATGAATTAAACTTATATTGCCAGAACATGCAAATCAGTTAATAAACGACATACAGGCTTCTACTTTATGATGCCTCAGGAGCTTTAACTTACTAATTATACATACTTAATTAAATTTTATGAATTATTATACGAATCTAATTACTTTGCCAAGTTCCACCGCTAAATTTACAATAATATTATTTGATCCTATTTACATATCTGTTATCAAACAAAACTTACATAACAATCTAATTTAACTCACAGTTTACAATAACGTGCAAGCACAGTCTTTTTATATTATATATATAATAAGTTTATTTCTTGCCTTTCGGCCTTGAAAATTACATTTACAAATACAGTTTTAACTTCCCAAAATTATAAAACCTAATCCTTATAACATTAACACATCTAAAAGTATTTTCTTCTCTGTTTATCTACTTTGTTTCTTCGTTTTTAATTGCCCTCATCCATTATATACCTCTTCCTTCTCCTTTCAATATCTCATTTTTTTCCATCTGTTCTTCTCTCATTTCGTTACACTCTCAACATATTTTCTTTAGTCTCTCCGCACATTCTGCACATTTTTAAATCTTCTTCCATCCAAAATTTTGTCACTCGCTCTTCATTACCACATCTGAATCTTGCAATCATCTTTTTATCATTTTTACTATATCTATCGCTCTCTAGGTACATTGGCAGTTTGCTTTCTATAATGTGTTCATAATTTGCGTTGTACCTAGACTCTTTTACTCATATTCTCCTTTCTTGCCTTTGTATATCTCTATCTCTTTCCATAATTTCGTACCATGTCTCCCTCCCAGATTCTCTCATTCTTTCAATTTCTTGGCTAGCATACCCATTCCTATTGTAATAATTTTCCTTAATTTCTCCTAGCTTTCCATTTCTTGCTTTCATTTTCTCTTTCATGCATTCTTGTAAGATTTTACATTCGTGTCTCTGTTTCATTCTTTCTTCATACTTCATTGCTCTTTTTCCAGCTTCCACTCTTAACTTATCTTTTTTGACTTCCTCCAGCACAATATATGCTGGAGTTTTCCTATTTAAACCTAGTACCCATCTCCAATATTTTACATGTATTGCTTCAAATTTTTCTTGTTCCTTCCATCCCCATATTTCTGACTTATACAATATCATACTCCTAACTAAACTATCAAACATAAGTCCTTTTATTCTCATACATTCAAATTTTCTTTCTTATTCCCCAAACTTGTCCCACTACTTTATTTGCTTTTCGTGCCATCTCTTTAATGTGTTTGCTCTCAGTGTTGTTTGTCCCAAATATTTAAAAAAATTTACTTCCGTAATACCTTACCCATTCCATTTCTAATCCTCAACTTTTTTTCTCCTACCCCCCTTTCTGAACACCATAATTTTTGTTTTATCTACATTGACTTCTAAACTTTTTTGTCTAAAATATTTTTCTAAACTTTTAATAATTTCTTTCATTTCCTTCGCTTTTTTTGCTATAATTACCATATTGTCTGCATATGCTAGCGACCACACTTTTTCTCTACCGATTACTACCCCCACCTGCTTGAGCTAACCTAATTTTTTTTTTACATCTGCTATGTAGGTTGCAAACAAAGTGGGACTTAATGGACATCCTTGTCTTACTCCTTTTGTTGTCCAAAATCTTTCACTCATTTTCCCGTTCACCCACACTTTGCTTGCTGTCTCCTCATACACTTCTTCCATTCTTCTTACCAATTTCTCGCTAATTTCTTTCTCTCTCATACACTTCTACAGTTTCTCTCTATACACTATCAAATGCCGCCATTAGATCCAGGAATAACGCATATACTTTTCCCCTTTCTCTGCTATTTCTTTTTCCACAATATGGTGTAAAATATATACGTTATCCATGGTACCTCTTCCCTTCTTAAATCCGGCCTGCCCGTCTGGAATTATCTCATTCATACCCAGTTCCTCATTCAACTTTTCTTCTAATATCATGGCGTAGATCTTGTATGCCGTATCTAGTAGTGTTATGCCCCTATAGTTATTTACTAGCTTTTTGGTTCTACTTTTGTGTATAGGGCATATAAGACCTTTTCTCCATTTATTTGGAAACTCTTCTCCCTTCCATACTCTATTTATTAACTCACTCAATCTCTCAATCAGCTCTTCCGTGCCATACAACCACGCTTCATTCTGTATCCCATGCATACCTGGCGCTTTTCTTTTCTTTAATTTTTTTATTTTCTCCCATATTGCTTTTTTTGAAATTTCTTCCGCTTGTAGGATTGGCTCTTGTCTGTCTAGTTTTTCTTCTTTTTCCTTTCCTCCAAACTGACCCAAAAAGTGTTCCTTCCACGCTTCCATTGGTATTGCCTCAATATCTCCCTGTTTTTTTCTTAGTTTTTTGTTTATGTATTTCCATGCTTCTGCTTCTGATTTTATTTTTTTAATTTCTATTTCTTCTTTTTTTATAAATTTGCTTATAGTTTTTTTATACTGATTTTTGTATGCCTTCTGTTTGTTTAGGTATTCTTCTTTTGTGAATTTGTTGTTTCTCCAGTGCCTTAACCTCTTTCTGGCTTCTAGTATTTTCTTAGTACATTCGCTGTTCCACTATTTGCTTTTTTTCATTTTTTCTTCTACATGTTTTTTTTTACTACCGCTTTCCTGATTGTTTCCTCTAAATCCCTCATTATCTCTTCAACATTTTTTCTAATTTCTCTCAGATTTTCTTTGTACATTATCACACTTTCTTTTGTCCATACTATCCTCTTTTCACTTTTCTTTTCATTTTCCTGTCTCCTTACAGTTTTCCCATTTAAGCTGAGTTCTAAAGGTTGGTGGTCTGATTCAACTCTTATTCCTACTTTAAAATTGTCTATCTCTTCCCACGCCTCTTCATTTACAACTACGTAGCTATTACCGATTGTCTATTTGTCCCTATATAAGTAAGTTCTTCCTCTTCATCTCCAGTAATGTTTCTATTTAAAATGTCCCAACTCCTCTCTTTTATTATTTCTATCATTTCCTTTCCTTTTCTATTTTCTGTGGTATCCTTTGATTCTCTGTTTCTTGTGTCATCTTGTTTGATTTTTTCTCCTTTCTTTCCAATTCTTGCGTTGAAGTTCCCTCCTATATATAATCAATTTTTTTTTTCAGTTTCTGGTATTACCGTTTCTAACTTTTGCCTAGTGCTTTTCATGCCTCTGCTATATACTGTTATTGCTCTATATTTTTCTCTCGTTTTTGTATACCTTCATTTTCAATAACCTCATCTTCTTCTTCACTTATTTCTTTTTTAATGCCAGTAATTATGCCTCCTTTGGCTCTTCCTTTTTTTTAATCTTTGATAGCTGGTTGGCATTTCCAGATGTATTCGGCTGGCATGTTAAACTTTATTCCAATTATGTCAAATGTTTTGATGTACTCCTAGAACTCGGGATCTTTGTTGTTGATCCCAGCTACGTTCCAAAACAAAATTCTGCTTGTCTGTTTTTTTTTTCACTGTTTTTGTTTTTTACTATTTTTTGTTTTTTTCTATCTAGTGTAACTATGTCATGTCTTTTGTCCTTGCTTGCGTTGTCTACTTTTTTTGTGTTTATGCTACTAATTACTTTTTTGCTTTGCGTTCGCTCTCTTTTGAAACTCCTTGATCTTTTTATATTATATTAAAGAAATCAAATTTGCTGTTTTTTATTCAAAAAAGTTTATTAACGAAAATTATAGAAACGCATGGTACGACGATGCAAATTATAGAAACTAATTTTTGTTAGCGTTTCATGTGCGGTCCGTGTAAATGAACCAATCAGTGTTGCAATACATAACCTTCTACATGTTAAACGTTATTTTGTATTTTAGCAACATAAACAATCTTAATTATGTTCAAATACACAACAGAACAACGCATTCAAATTGTCCAATCTTTAACAGTTTTATATATTTATTTGTCACTTTTGACAGTTCTTTTGACAGTTTTAAGAAACATTAAACCTTCTTTTGACAAAATTGTTCACACTTTTACAATTTATTTTTGTATACATTTAGACATTTGTTACTTACAATTTTTTGACACTTTTGGTTATTAATTTAAGCTTTAGACAATTTTTGGAGTGATTTAGAATTGGTTTTGGCGTTTAGATCATTTTTGAACAGATTTAAACCATACTTAAACGGTCTTTTTGCATTTAATATTGTTTGAGAGTTTATTTCTTCATATGATGGTATTTCTTTCATATTATTACATTTTGTAAAATTTTGCACTTGAGGTAGCTGCAGATTAGATTTTCAAAACCTTATCGTTACTTCTTTGATGCAAAGGTGATGAAAGCTTTTCTAGTTCCGCACCCGATGCAACTTCTTTTTTAAGCGACAGAGCAGCGCAATTTGGTCTACAAATAACAAAAAACGCAAATTTAAGTTGAAATCCGACAACAGCAAGTAAAGCCAATTTTTGGGGAAGGACAACGTGCAAACTTTTTATGTTTTTTAAATCTAACTGTGCAATCAATTAATCTTTTCTTTGCTATCAACCGGTAATAACTGCGGGCGTTTGCTCAAATTTTGCGTATTGGTAATTTTTTGATTGGCTGGTTTTGACCCGCCGTTATCAAAAATAAAAGTTGATGGTTTGGTCTACTATAGCTTTTTTTGGTCATGGCAGATCAAAAATTTTGCAATATTAAGGCTTGAAATGTTCTTCTTGACTAGTTTTTTTCTTCCGATGTTTAACCCAAAACTAAAACCAAGTTTAAGTAAAAGCACTAATTTTTAAAAAGATTTGGAAGAATTATGTAAGCCCAAGCAAAATTCATCTTAAAGCAAAATTTGAACAAACATGGTAGGTCTAAGCAAAAAATCAAATATTTGATTTTTCTTTTTCCTTTCAGACCAAAGTCAAAATTAAGTCTACCTAAAAGTACAAATTTGTAAAAGGATTTAGAAAAACTTGGTAGACCCAAGCAAATATCTAGTTTTGAAGTACGGCCTAAATTAATGCTTAAAATATGTCAATTATTGATTTAGGTTTTTTGTATTAAGCGTCAATTTAATTTTATCTTAAAACACGGCCCAATGCAATGCTTTAGGATTTACGCTTTCTGTATCAAGCATCAATTTAGTTTGAAAAAACTTGGATAGATCTATAAAGTACAGCTTAAATTAATGCTCAAATTAGGTCAGGTTTGATTTGGGGTTTCTGTAACAAGTGTCAATTCAATTTGGAAGAACTTAGTAGGTCCAAACAAAAATGATGTTTAATCCAAAGCCAAAATTAAGTTCTCCTAATAGCACCAATTTGTAAAAGGATTTTGAAAAACTTGATAGACCCAAGCAAATATCTGATTTTAAGGTAATGCTCAAAATATGTCAACTTATGATTTAAACTTTCTGTATCAAGCGTCAATTTAATTTGTAAATCTAAGCAAAAAATATGGCTCAAAGCAATGTTCAAAATATGATTTAGGTTTCTGAATCAAGCACCAATTCAATTTGGAAGAACTTGTTATGTCCAAACAAAAAATCAAATATCTGATACTTAAATACAGCCCAAATAAATGCTTAAGATATGCTTAGGTTTTCTATAGCGTCAATTAAATTTTCAATCAAATTGCGTTTGTCTGGTATCGAAATTGTTCTTGCGTACTTACGTAGACTTAAATTTTGTTTAAAAACTGTCTTGTGCTCAAAGAATTGTGGAAGAAATCTACTTAAAACGTTTTCAACAAACAAACGCACTATGCATGTTGGCTGGCGGGCAAATTTTGTTGTCATTATTTTTTTTTTAACTGCAGTTTTGGAGTTTAGATATATATTCCTTTAGTCAACAAGGTTTTGTAATATTTTTGTACATATCTGTTCTACTATTTGGTTTTTTGTGTACAATAATTAACTTTACGGCCGATTACGGAACAATTCTACTGTTTTTGCCATTTTTAAGCTTCCAGAAACTATTTTATCGTAACAGTTTGGCAATTTTATTTATTGCAACGCATTTGGAAAAATGTTTTGCTATTATTTAGCAAATTCTATAAAAATTGACCTGCTAGTTTCTGTTTTTCGATCGATTACGGAACATTTTTACCGTTTTTTGCACTTTTTAAGTTGCCAGTAACTTTTTTTTGCAATTTCAACTATTGCAACGTATTTAGCAACATTTGGTGCTACTATTTAGCAACATTTATAAAAATCGTCTGGTTGGTTTTTGTTTTATGTTCAATTATAGATGGAGTTTGTTGTTTATGCAAATTTTGGGAAACTAGTTTTTTGTAATAATCTTACTAATTTTATCAACGTATTTGGCAACATTTTGTGCTACTATTTAGCAAATTTGATGCATAAGACTCATAATTTTGAACTCTGCTCAAAATATTGTGTCATTTGATACAAAGTAAAACTGAAAACTATATGAAGAACCAACAGTGATACCTTAATAAGTTGGTTTGTTTTCAATGTACATAGATGGCTCTGTGCCAAGCCTTATCTTACAAAGCACACTAATGACTTGACTTATTACCTAGCGTCGCTGCTGAGGGAACGGAAATTTTTGTTAAAATTTGAATTAGGAAAATATTTTATTTCTTTTTCTAATTATTTTATGAAATTTTCCAGACAAACTAGATTATGTGTCTTGTTGCTAACTCGTATTCAACGCCCATTAACGGTAAAATAACATATCATTACTAAGTTGAGTCATTAACTAACATTGAAATAAAGAAGTTGTCACACGACATGCAAATCAATCGCGATAAATGAGTTGGTTTTTATGAAACAAGGAAAAATTCTATTGTTTAAATAGCCTACAAGCAGAAACGGGACAAATCTTCAAATATGGTATAATAAAGAGCTGAATTAATCTAATCCTAGTAGGTAATGGGACGATTGAGCTTGGGAAAATAATTACATTTTATTTAATCTTTTATTAAATGCCGCCAACTTATAAACGGATGATTAAATAGACAAATTTATCTATCCATCCATGCATTCGCTTATGGGTTGGCAAAATTTATCAAAAAAATTAAAAAAACATGGTCTAAAGTTTTTCCAAGCTCAATCGTCTCATTACCTTGTAACGCTCAAATGTTTGTAAAATTAGAATAGAAATAAGATTACATAATGTTTCAAAGATACTTTTTAGAATAGATATTTTATGTAAATAAACTAAATTAATGTTATATTGGGAATTTTTGAAATTCAGAAATTTGCTTAAAATTAACCGGATTTGTGACTATTAATTGTTTCTTATTGCTTTCAGTCACACGCAAGCAAATTCCTGTGATGAGTGGTTGACGATCGACTCTACAGGAATTCCCAAGTAAACAAAACTTTATTTAAATTAAATTAAATTAATTCAACCGTATTAATATTGAAGTCCATGCGCTGCATTTGTAATTGATTTGTAATGCGTAAGCAATTAACATAATAGAACAAAATAAATATGACACAATTATATAAGTCCTCGTTGGAAAAACGTTGCATTTGTAGAATCGGGAGGTGGGAATATATAAGAAGAAGAAGAAAAAAAAAAAGGTGACGTGGAGCTACTGCGCAAAAGTTATCTATTCCTGAAGACGCGACAGGAATATTTATTTTTCCACCGGGGGGACTTGCATTTAACTACTATCACTACTATCGCCATAAAAATGTATTAACATTTGCTATTACGTTAATATTTATTTTCAATCATATCAAAGTATTGCATTGTTATATAGTTGACTTATGATTTGTTAAAATTGTCATTTCATTAAATCTAAACTATTTGATCATGGATTTCTAATAATATTAATTTGGTTTTACTATTTAGATCAATCAAACCGTTCTCAAGCTTTCTAATTAACAAATTTGCTATTTTTATTGAATATTTTTGCAATACAAAATTTGATTTGTTGGTTTTAATCGATGCAACTATTTAGTCGCATATGCTTTTAGTTGTACGATTGTTTAGTTGTATGTAATTTTATTGTTTAGTTTTTAATAACAAAAAGATGCGACCAAAAATATTCAATAAAAAACAATGCTTCTACTAAATAACATTTGCGCTAATGTACTTTAAATACTATCCCATGTGCAATTAATTTGAACAACTAAACGTAAGAGGTGATAACGTAACGCCTACAAATACGAGTAAATTGAACTGTATGTATGTGTAAAGAACCTATAGTATAGCTAAATTCTTAGCAACATTTTACTTTGAATCAGGCGATCAAAACAAATTTATCATTTAAATTTAATAAATTTTATGTAAATTGTCTTTCCACCTAGTGTGAGACAGATACACTACTGATTCAAGGTATGCACCCTTTAGCATTGTGTCTAGCATCACGCAGTATGAGACACATACAACAGTGTTTTAAGGTATGCACCCTTTGTCAATGTGCCTAGCATCCTACAGTAAGACACATGTACTAGTGTTTCAAGGTATGCACACTTCATCAGTGTGCCTAGCATCTTACTAGTGAAGATTGCATACCTTGAAACACTAATGTGTGTTTTTCATACCAAATGAAGAAGCAATTTACATAAAATATAATATTATTTATTAAATCTATCTAAACGTAAGGTTATATTTTCTAAAAAGTATAAACAAACATTTTAGCAGCTTGTAGATTAATAGACAATAATAATTGGCTGTATTGGTCAATATTTTGCCTAAATTGCCCAATAATGTGATTTATAAAAATTGCATTTAACTCAAAACTAATGGTTTCTTGGTTTCCACTAATTTCAAGTATTTTATAATAACGTTTCTTGATTGGGAAAAGGTCAGGTTTCTTAAAACAAAGAAGCAATTGTTTTTGTTTTAACTATTTTGTTGAAACTACCAGTAGCAACTGACAAAACAGCCTTGTACATTAGTGTTATATTTAGATTTAGAGACCCATTATTTACAGAAATAAATCTAGTTTTTACCATTACTTATCCTCTTATTTTATTTATATACTGTAGCTAGATTTAGGATCTTAGCTATAGTGTAGTCTAGATATAGTGTCTTTGCGATGTAGGCTTAAATTATTTCAGAAGATTATTTCATTTTCTACCAGTTCGAGGAGGCAATTATGATTGTTGTATATACCTAGAAGCTATTTAACCCATTTAATTATTTAAGAGTGAAAATATTGTAAATTTGTTTATAAATATACAATATTTTTACCCTTGAATACTACATATAGGTAAATAGCATCTAAGTATATAATACAATCATAATTTTCCTCCCCCCCCCTCCCCCCAGGCGATTGGTAATAAAATAGTCTGCTAAAATAATTTACACAACATAGAAGAATCAATATTAAACAACTCGAAATACTAATAGTTGAGTCAAAAAATCATCATGAGTTTGTTGTTTTAACCGTCACAAGTCCAACGAGTAGGTATGGTTGCCCTTGAGTGTCAACTTTGGTGAAAGAGTTAGTTACTTTGTTTAAGTTAATGTGGTTATTTTCCAGCTTCAATGTGCTATGAGAAAGGGTGTTGCACCAGGTATGGTCCTTCTGGTGTCACCAAATGTGGGATCAAATTTGTCTGTAGCGTGACTTTGGGCCGGTATTGTTTCAATACTAAGTTGTTTTCCAATAGTGATTTTGATGCACTTGTTGTTTTGTTGGGAACTCAAAATCATTAGCCTCTTTTTACGCCAGAAGCGCATTAGCCTCTTCTTTACCCGTAATGCTGGCAACTTACATTACAAGTAGACACACAGTTTTAAGTAGACTCCGAACCACTGGAGAAATTATTAATTTACTCTGGACCAGAAAAAGATTTTAGTCATAAGAGTGGAATAGCGTATAAACGTTTGAAATAGTTTTTGTTGTGAGATTTGAACCTACAATCTTCGGTGCAACAGTCAGATGCCTAGACTACTGCGCCACGCTGTTGGGACCTTGCGTACAAACTTTAGGTTACTAGTAACGATATGATTACTAAGGATGGCCGTAGCAAAACACGTTCTGCGGTTTTGCACCACCAATCATAGAATCATTCCTAATTTTTGGAGAGTATCACCCTAATTTTTTGTTTGACAATGGATTCCGCACCGATTAGAAGCTACCTCCGCGCTCCTAGACTTACACTCGGTTTGCACCTCACGCCGCAGACTTGCTCCTGGACAACCTTGGTAATCTACGAGATAGATTTATCTTTGATGAAGTAATAACTGACCATTCACCTCTTTGACCTATAGTATCAATGCTAAAACAAGAAGTGCCTATACCTGCGGTTCTAGAAGAAACCCGGCGGAATACATCCGCGCTTGGTTTATGGTTTGAAAACAAGGTGGGTTGTACCCAATTTGCAACTATTTAACCGAATTCCATACTTTACGTATGGACAAAAAACTCTCATCTTAATCTATTGATAGTCCTTTTCCCAAATACCATCGGGTGGCTGCCGGTGTAAACTGCTTAAGTAATCTACATAATGTTGCAAAGTAGAACTAAATTAAAAGAAAACATAAATGTCAAAAACAATAAAAGAACAGCCAACTAAACGTTGGAATGCTGGAAATCACTACAAAAAAAGCGCAATTGATTAAAAGTAGTTAAGAGTATAAACCTAAAATTAGTAATTTCTAAAATGTAGATTAGAACCACAAGTAAAAGTATAAGGCTTAGTTAGTTTAATTAGATTAATTTTTTGGCATATCAGCTTAAAAACTATGTTGGTAAAAAAGGAACAAATAATTATTAAAAAAAAACTAAAGACCTTGAAAGAAATTTTAGACATCTTCATCAAAAGAAGCTAAAGTACCATTGCAAAATTTTAGAAAATTAGTAGCAAAAATCTAAAAGAATTGAGTGATTTACAAAAAGTTACAAAGTAGATTAAAATAATTAGGAAAAGATTATAGGGCAATTTACGGAAATTTGGACAATCGTCCCCACATCATTATCTTCGATTTTGCTCAAATTTTGCAAAAAATTGTCAAAAATCATATTCAAAAAGAATCGACATATATTGGTACCCCAAACATGTGTACAAAATTTGAGCAAAATTGGAGATATTGATGTAGGGACAATTGTCCAAATTTCCGTGAAATTATAAAAGATTTATCCCAAAACAGGAAACAAATTTGTACAAAAATTTTCAAATATGCCAATACTTTAGATAGAACAGTTAAATTTACATTGCAAAAGCATAAACAAATAGTTAAAACTGCCAAACAACTGTAAGAAAGTATAGCAACAATGTGCAATCAAATATGTCAAATTAGTACTACTAAAACTATCAAGTATATGCCAAAATTGTCAGATTTTGAATAAAACGCTCAACATTTGTAAAAACAACAAAAAATAATTAAAATTGTCAAACAAATGTAAGAAAGCACAGTACAGATAAGCCACTAAACATGCCAACTGTCAAATTTGTAGTAAACCATTGTAGATATGCCAAAACTATAAAACATCAGATAAAATAATAAATATGTGTCAGAAAATAATGCAAAAATATTCTAAGTATATGCCAGAGCTGGCGAACATTGAATAATATTGACAAATAAATGCCAGAAAGTATTGCAAAAATATGCTAAAACCATAAAATATGTACTACAATTGTCAAAAAACACTACAAATATGAACAAAATTATCAAAAACATGCCAGAACTGACTAACAGTAAATAAAAGTGACAAATTTTTGGCAGAAAGTAATGCAAAGATATACTCAAATTCTAAAACGTGTACTACAATTGGCAATATATGCCACAACTGGCTTAATTTACACTAAAATCATCAAATATGTATGCCAAACTTGCCAAACATGATGAAACTGACAAACATGTGTCACAAAAAAACGCAAAAATTAATTAATAATAATTATCAATATATGCCACAAATGGGAAACATACAAAGATCATCTAAAATATGCCAGAACTGACAATCATATTTTAGAAAATATTGCAAAACCATGATTTGTGTACTTTACAACTGCCAGAATTTGCATTAAATCATCAAAGATACAAATATGTGCCAGAAAATTTAAAAAGAAAGCCATCAAACATGTACTACAAATCATGACACGATTGTCAAATTGGTACTAAAAACATAAAAATATGCCAAAGCAGTCAAAAGTTAGATAAAATGCCTATATGCGTTTTAAAGATATGCCAAAACCATTAGCCATGTACTACAATTGTCAATATATGCCACAATCAACAATTTTGTACTAAAATCATCAAAAGTATGCTAAAACTTGCAAATAGTAGATAAAAATGACACAAACATGAGTCAAAAAGCATTGGAAAAATATTCCAAAGCCATCAAACATGTACCACACATCAATATATGCCACAAAATCATCAGAAATATTCCAAAACTGTCAAACTTTAAATAAAACTGACAAAGATGTATCAGAAAGTACTACAACTGTCAAATTTGAGTTATAATTACCAACAATCTACTAGAACTATCAAATAGCACAAGATGAGAAGCCAATAGGAAGAAAAGTTGTAGAAAACCATATAAAAATTTTTCCTGAAGTTTTTAAAGAAATCGCATTACTTAAATTACATACATTTTTCAATTCTTACGCTAAAAGCGTATCAAAATTTTGTCCAACTTTTTGATGAGTTTAAATAAGAAATAGATTTTTGATTTTAGTTGGGTTTTTTGAAGTTTATTATTTTTATCTTTATGGATAGACATTCAGTTAATTAATTCTTTGGGCATATTAGCTTAAAGGCCGACCTTGAAAAACAAAATTTTGTTTCTAAAACTGGTTTTTGATGAAGAAATTTAACTCAATAATGGTCTCCTAAAAAAGGATTTTTACTCTGAAGTATACACTATTCTATTTTAGAATCGTGATTAATCATAGCGTTTAGAATAGATCTACTAACTGTTTAGTGAAATATAGCTAAACAGTTACTCAGAAAGATTTTTGTCATGCTAGTCTACTTGGCAACAGCTTTCTTTTGTTTAATCTGCGCTACAGAGCTACTATTTTTAGTAATTCTACTGAGTATTCCACTTTTTAAGTCGGCAGTACGGCAGAGAGGGCATGTACAAGTACCAGCTCTAACAAAAGTTAAGCAACGGCCGCTCTGGTCACAACTTGGATGGGTGAACCCAAAGTGATGCCGAGCGTAGCGTTCTTCCCAATATGGGTCCGTTACCTCATATAGGCATCCATACATGTCTTCTCTGTGGCTCGGTGTGTCCGACACCTCGACACCTAACGGTATTAAGAGGTTATTGAATATAATAATAATAATAATAATAATAATAATAATAATAATAATAATAATAATAATAATAATAATAATAATTCCACTTTTTGACTTGTTTCTCTTTTTCAACCAATTCAGCTTGTCTTGCCTTACATCTCTACTCTACTCTTTAGTTGAAGTCTTTAAACCATATTGTATTATTTTTTTGTTGTAGTCTTAATTTGTATTACATCAACTACTGTCAAGGAGTTTTTGATTGATGACGTTTTTGATCTACAAATCTATATAGAAACATTTGTTTCTTTATTTTCTGACTAACTCACTTTGGCTACGTCTTTCAAAAATGTGATATTTCTCATAGTTAACTGTGGTTCCGATACACTTACTTGGTGCGCTTAGTGTTTTAGTATTTTGTAAAGTTTTACTACAGTTTCTGCAAACACGCGTAGTATCAATGTTTTGTTATTATCAATTAACCTGTTCAATTATTTAAGCATAATATTTGGTTGGAAGTTAGTTAAGTATCTACACAAACATTTTTTAATTTTAAATATGTATTTGTTGATATTATTTCCTTGTATTTAGCTTAAATCGTAGTTATTTGTTACAAAATTGATCTAAATTCTGCCGTTGTTCGAGAGTAAAATGTATATAGGTAATTTGTATTTCAAGTTGTAAAATCTTCAGTTCATTTCCAATATTTTATATGCTGAGGTATCCATACTACAAGTTGTTCTTGTAGTGAAGGTGGAAAATAAAAAAAATAAAAGAAAAGAAAGAAAAAAGGTGACGTGTAGCTACTGCGCAAAAGTTATCTATTCCTGAAGACACGCCGGGAATATTTATTTTCCACGGGAGGGTTTGCATTTAACTACTATCACTACTCCTCCGATGATAATAAAAATGAATTAACAAAAGTCGAGATATTAATGTACTTTTATAATGAATTTGTTTGCTGCTTTACACCACCCTTGAGAATAGGTCGTATATAACTTCGCGGAAATTTTTGACATGTAGATTTAAGAGACAACCCAATGCCACCCTCTCCAGTACATTTTTAAGCACCCTTTTTTACTGTCGCCTACTTCGCATTTTAATCAGAGAATATGGAAAATGATTATGGCCCGTATCCGACCGGAATTTACACGGTGTATAATGTATTATAGGAACACCGATGTAAACAAACTTTAATTATAAGATAGCGATAAGTGAAAAGTAAAATATGAACTCGGCTAATGATTTAAATGGTGAAGGAACGGAAAGGAAAGAAAATTAGAAGTAAATAAATGAAGGCCCGGGAAAAACTTCCTGTGGAAAAGCCAGTTCATTTGTTGCGGGGGCGAGGCGACGAAAAGCTGTGATACTTATATATTAACGTGTTTTAGATAAAATATTGTCCCCCTTAAAAAATATATTAAGTAAGGCAATTTACCGGAGCGTCATTTGTAAAGAAAAACCTATTAAAAAAGGGACTTTATTTAATAAAATGCAAAGCGGAAAGGGACTATTCATTTTGAAGAAGTTTCGGTCAATTTATCACTTTCAAGTTTCATCTTACGTTTGTGATGCAGATTACAAATGATTCTGTAAAGGAATGTAAGTCGGTGAAAGACGGGAGGGATATATGTGTGTAGATAGAATAAGGGATGTGACCGTGACGGTGACGGTCAGCTAGAATTTGGCAACCCTATAGGCGAGAAACTGTCTCTAGGGGGCAAACATTCAATACTACTGCTCGCTTGCCCAGGAAACCTAATCAGCCGCTATTGACTCAGAGTTATGGAATTAATGTTTCCGAGCTTGGTAGCACTAATAAGACTCATTGTGAATCATATAAATTTATTAATATTATTCCCGTCCCCTCATTTATACTTTTACTACCATTTCTAATGGTTATTGTCTACCTTTTATTTTCATTTCATATCATATCTATTATGTATGTATTCCATTTCATATATTATCACAACAATTTATTTCAATCATCATTTATTACACAATATGTCCATCAATTAGCAAAGAAAACTATAAACAAATTTAAATGTTTATCATCAAATTAAGGTAAGTGCCTTCCCTCAAGACAGATGTGATTGATAATTGTAAGTGACTTTCCAGTTTTTTTTTTATTGATGCAAGTAAAAACATTTTAAAGAAGAATTTTATAAATTGAGGTCATCAGTGAAATTATGCTTAACCAAAAAATAGTTTCCATACATGCTAATTATTTTATACAGACCAGTTTTGGCGGTTAATATATTCTAACCTCTTATACATACACTAGTGTTTCAGGGTATGCACCATCCATCAGCGTGCCTAGCGCAACTCATTGATCAGAATTGTTTGTATTAAAGCACTCCGATATACTCATAAAAAAAATTACTAGAAAATAATTATTTCCAAGTATCAGTGGCGTAACTATTATAAAGTCACAGTTTATTTTAAAATATTGTGGGACCGTTACAAAGCAGTAAAAAAAAACCGGGAAAGTATGTTTTGAAATAAATTTTATGCATTTTGAAAACCCATACAGGCCAAAAAAATCTTAGCTACGCCACTGCATAATTAGCGGTAACGTTAGATAAGACTATAATAGTTCTTATTCTAAGTCCTTCCGTGCTCTTAATGCACAAAAATAATCTCCGGGAATGATTTTCTTGGTTTGATCGCAGTCATAGTCAAACTGTGCAGCAGTCTAATTGTTAACTGAAAAATTGTTTTTAACCATGGGCGTATTCCAGCATTGTACGCTTGTTTATTACTCAGAGCTCTGGCACTAGAGAGCTGTAATCCTAGCTTGGTACCATTGCTACAAGCTTGGTGCAAAGAGCAAAAGTATCAAGCTTGATTCGAAATTTTAGTCTTTCAGGGTTGGAACAATGTTTAAATATGGTTGCCGTTACAATACTGCAGTATATTTAACAAAATTTTTAGGCAACCAAAAAGTTATTTAAATAGGACCACAAAGCAGATCTAGCTTTTATAGACGTAAAATGATTCAACAAACTTTTAATAATAGTGAATGAGGTGGATGGTATTGTTTTAAGAATTTTACTTTATTTTGAGTGCAGACTGGTTACTTAATACTCCATCAAGTTTACCGGACAAAGAGGAAATAAGAGAAAAGACCAAAGAAATAAATTGATTAATACTTCTAATCTGTCCATTAGAGTATAGGACGCATTAAAAGCTATAGTCAGCAATTACACACAGGCTACCTATTTCCAAAAACGTTACTTAAAACTATAGTAATTGTGTAAGGTTGAAAAACCTAGTTGAAAGAAAAAAAAAGCTCATATTACAAACAACTTATTTTAAACACAACAAATGGCCAGACCGCATAAAAAATGTATTGAAAATAATAAATCAGAATGTTAATTCATTGTGGGACTTACCAAAAGTTGTGCAAACAATTATATAAGTTAAAAATTGCCCAGGAAACTTATTTGACGTACACAAAATTATCAAAAATAACTCAAAAGACCAATTTGTTGCGTTGCATATATCAAAATTTGTGCAAATACTTTTTAAATAAAAAAAATTGTATAATAAACTTGTTTTTAGCACACAAAATGGAGAAACTTATTTATTTGCATAATAAATTTGTTTATACAAAAATCATCAATTCATTGCGTGAAATTTGCCATATGTTGTTTAGAAAATTATTTAAAACAAAAATTGCTTAAGAAACTGTAATAACGCATTTAAATTTGTTAAATATTTTGTTGTGCAAATTACACCCAAACGATCTAAAAGCGTTGAAAAAGTATTAAGGCGATTTGGCTTGGGAACTACATTGTATAAATCCGTTAAAAGGTATTAGGGCCTGGGAACTACGTTGCCTAATAGCGTTAAAAAGGTTCTAAAGCACTTTGGCCTGGGAGCTACATTGTATTAGGTATTAGGGCGATTTGGCCTGGAAACTAAATATAAGAAACAAGTGAACATTATTGTCCACAAAAATTTATTTTTTTCCAGGATCGAAGAAAAAAAAAAGAAAAAATACATTCAATGTTTTGCGGCGGTACTCAAAGCTCCTGTTACAGTCAAGAACTCTTCATAAGAATGTCAAAACAGCTTAAAATGTTTGTTACTAAAATAATATTTGCCTGAAAACTACGTTGTCTAAAAGCGTTGAAAAGGTATTAAAGCGATTTGGCCTAGTAACTACATTGTCTAAATGCGTTAAAAGGTTTTAGAGCGATTTGGCTTGGGAACTACGTTGCCTAAAAGCGTCAAAAATGTATTATTTTAATTTGGCCTGGGAACTACATTATCTAAACCCGTTAAAAGGTATTATAGCAGTTTGGCCTAAGAACTACGTTGTCTAAAAGCGTCAAAAAGGTATTAAGGCGCGTTGGCCTGGGAACTACATGATCTAAATCAATTAAAAGATATGTGGGCGATTTGGCCTGGAAACTAAACAAAAAACAAGTGAACAGTAATGTCTACTAAAATTCATCTTTACTACGTTAAAAAAAAATTGCTCATTATAAGCAAACAAAATTGGAAAAACCTAATTTCTGCGTAAAACATTCATTAAAAATACTTAAATATTCATTTAATGCATAAAACTTGCCAAAAGTTTTGTGTAAAACAAAAATTGCTTAAAAAACTTATTTTCCGCATAATATATTTTTTTAATTTTAAGTAAACAAAAATTGATAATATTATTTTTTGTATAAAAATCATTAAAAGCTACAAAAAAAGTATTACGTCAAACTTCTCAAATATAGTGCAAAAAAATATTTATGCCAAAAATCGCTTAAGGAACCCACTTTTTGCATAAAAATGTAATAAAATAAATTTAAAAGATTAATTTGTTGCATAAAATATATGAAAAATTATGCAAAAAACCTATTTAAAGAAAAATTTTGTTAAAAAAAACTATTTTCCAAAAAATATGATTACAAAACTTTTTTTTGATAAATATGTTAAAAATTCTTTATTTTAAAGTACGGCAAAACTTATTTTTTGTGTACAAAGTTTATTAAAACTAAATAAAAATATTAATTAGTTGTGTAAAATTAACTAAAACTTGAACAAAAAAGTATTTAAAGCTAATATCGCTGTTAAATTTTTAAAAATTGCTTATTTTAAACACTGAAAAGTGAAAAAACTTATTATCCGCATGAGAAATTTATTACAAATACAAAAAAAACACTAATTTATTGCGTAAACTTACCAAAACTTGTTCAAAATACTATTTAAAGCAAAAATCGCTTAGGAAACCTACTTATCGCATGGTTTGTTGCATAAAATATATTAAAATCTGTTTAAAAATCTTATTTAAATCGTTTTTGGCAAGCACAAAAATATAGCAAAACTAATTTTTTGCATAAAAATATTAAAAACACATAATACCATTAATTTATTGAGTAAAATTTTCAAAAAGTTGTGCAATTTTATAAAATTTTTTAGGATTGTTAAAAAAAGAAAAAATACACTCTCAATATTTTGCGGCGGTACCCAAAGCTCCTGTTACTGTCAAGAACTCTTCATAAGAATGACAAAACGGCTGCCACCAAAACAGTATTGGCTTGAAAACTACGTTATCTAAAAGCGTTGGAAAGGTATTACGGCTATTTGGCTTGGTAACTAAATTGTCCAAACGCGTTAAAAGGTATTAGTGCGATATGGCCTGGGAACTACGTCGCCTAAAAGCGTCAAAAAGGTATTATGGCAATTTGGCCTGAGAAATACATTGTCTAAACTCGTTAAAAGGTATAAGGGCAATTTGGCCTGGAAACTAAATATAAAAAACAGTGAGCAATAATGTCTACAAAAACTCATCTCTACTACATTAAAAAATATATAGTATATTCAGTTCATGCGCTATATTATAAACAAAAAATTGCTCAAAATAACCTACATCCCGCATAATAAATGTGTTAAAAAAATGCTAATTATAAGCAAACAAAATTGGAAAAACCCAATTTCTACATAAAACATTCATCAAAAATACTTAAATATTAATTTATTGTATAAAACTTGCCAAAAGTTTTGTATAAATAAAACCATTTAAGGCAAGAAATTGCTTAAAAAACTTATTTCTTGCATAATAAATGTGTCAAAAAAATCTTATTTTAAGTAAACAACAATTGAAAATATCATTTTACAAAAAAATCATTAAAAATACAAAAAAGATTAATTTATTGCGTCAAATGCAAAAAACATTTAAGGCAAAAATTGCTGAAGAAAGTCACTTCTCGCATAAAAATGTAATAAAATAAATTTAAAAGATCAATTTGTTGCTTAAAATGTATCAAAATTTATGCAAAAAACTTATTTAAAGAAAAAGTATCAAGGCACGTTGGCCTGGGAACTATATTGTCTAAACCCGTTAAAAGGTATTAGAGCAATTTTGCCTTGGAACTACGTTGCCTAAAAGAGTCAAAAAGGTATTAAGGCGCGTTGGCTTGGTAACTACATTGCCTAAATGCGTTAAAAGGTACTACAGCAATTTGGCCTAGGAACTACGTCGCCTAAAAGCGTCAAAAAAGTATTATGGCAATTTGGCCTGGGAACTACATTGTCTAAACCCGTTAAAAAGTATAAGGGCGATTTGGCCTGGAAACTAAATATAAAAAACAAGTGAGCAATAATGTCCACAAAAATTCATCTCTACTACATTAAAAAATATATAGTATATTCAGTTCATATGCTATATTAAAAACAAAAAATTGCTCAAAATAACCTACATCCCGCATAATAAATGTGTTAAAAAAATGCTAATTATAAGCAAACAAAATTGGAAAACCCAATTTCTACATAAAACATTCATCAAAAATACTTAAATTTTAATTTATTGCATAATACTTGCCAAAAGTTTTGTATAAATAAAACCATTTAAGGCAAGAAATTGCTTAAAAAACTTATTTCCTGCATAATAAATGTGTCAAAAAAATCTTATTTTAAGTAAACAACAATTAAAAATATCATTTTACAAAAAAATCATTAAAAATACAAAAAAGATTAATTTATTGCGTCAAATGCAAAAAAAACATTTAAGGCAAAAATTGCTGAAGTCACTTCTCGCATAAAAATGTAATAAAATAAATTTAAAAGATCAATTTGTTGCATAAAATGTATCAAAAATTATGCAAAAAACCTATTTAAAGAAAAAGTATCAAGGCACGTTGGCCTGGGAACTATATTGTCTAAACCCGTTAAAAGATATTAGAGCAATTTTGCCTGGGAGCTACGTTGCCTAAAAGAGTCAAAAAGGTATTAAGGCGCGTTGGCTTGGTAACTACATTGTCTAAATGCGTTAAAAGGTATTACAGCAATTTGGCCTGGGAACTACGTCGCCTAAAAGCGTCAAAAAGGTATTATGGCAATTTGGCCTGGGAACTACATTGTCTAAACCCGTTAAAAGGTATAAGGGCGATTTGGCCTGGAAACTAAATATAAAAAACAGTGAGCAATAATGTCTACAAAAACTCATCTCTACTATATTAAAAAAAATAGTATATTCAGTTCATGCTCTATATTAAAAACAAAAAAATGCTCAAAATAACCCACATCCCGCATAATAAATGGGTTAAAAAATTGCTAATTATAAGCAAACAAAATTGGAAAACCCCAATTTCTGCCAATATTAATTTATTGCCAACAGTTTTCAAAAGGTATTAGTGCGATTTGGCCTGGGAACTACGTTGCTTAAAAGCGTCAAAAAGGTATTATGGCAATTTGGCCTGGGAACTACATTGTCTAAACTCGTTAAAAGGTATAAGGGCGATTTGGCCTGGAAACTTAATATAAAAAACAAGTGAGCAATAATGTCCACAAAAATTCATCTCTACTACATTAAAAAATATATAGTATATTCAGTACATGTGCTATATTAAAAACAAAAAACTGCTCAAAATAACCTACATCTCGCATAATAAATGTGTTAAAAAAATGCTAATTATAAGCAAATAAAATTGGAAAAACCCAATTTCTACATAAAATTCATCAAAAATACTTACTTGCCAAAAGTTTTGTATAAATAAAACCATTTAAGGCAAGAAATTGCTTAAAAAACTTATTTCTCGCATAATAAATGTGTCAAAAAATTCTTATTTTAAGTAAACAACAATTGAAAATATCATTTTACAAAAAAATCATTAAAAATACAAAAAAGATTAATTTATTGCGTCAATCTTACCAAAAGAAGTGCAAAAAACATTTAAGGCAAAAATCGCTGAAGAAAGTCACTTCTCGCATAAAAATGTAATAAAATAAATTTAAAAGATCAATTTTCTGCATAAAATGTATCCAAAATTATGCAAAAAACCTATTTAAAGAAAAAGTATCAAGGCACGTTGGCCTGGGAATTATATTGTCTAAACCCGTTAAAAGGTATTAGAGCAATTTTGCCTGGGAACTACGTTGCCTAAAAGCGTAAAAAAGGTATAAGGCGTTGGCTTGGTAACTACATTGTCTAAATGCGTTAAAAGGTATTACAGCGATTTGGCCTGGAAACTACGTTGCTTAAAAGCGTCAAATAGGTAATATTGCAATTTGGTCTGGGAACTACATTGTCTAAACTCGTTAAAAAGTATAAGGGCAATTTAGCATGGAAACTAAATATAAAAAACAAGTGAGCAATAATGTCCACAAAAAATTGCTCAAAGTAACCCACATCCCGCATAATAAATCCGTTAAAAAATTGCTAATTATAAGCAAACAAAATTGAAAAAAAACCAATTTCTACATAAAACATTCATCAAAAATACTTAAATATTAATTTATTGCATAAAACTTGCCAAAAGTTTTGTATAAATAAAACCATTTAAAGCAAGAAATTGCTTAAAAAACTTATTTCTTGCATAATAAATGTGTCAAAAAAATCTTATTTTAAGTAAACAACAATTGAAAATATCATTTTACAAAAAAATCATTAAAAATACAAAAAAGATTAATTTATTGCGTCAATCTTACCAAAAGTAGTGCAAAAAACATTTAAGGCAAAAATCGCTGAAGAAAGTCACTTCTCGCATAAAAATGTAATAAAATAAATTTAAAAGATCAATTTGCTGCATAAAATGTATCAAAAATTATGCAAAAAACCTATTTAAAGAAAAAGTATCAACGCACGTTGGCCTGGGAACTATATTGTCTAAACCCGTTAAAAGGTATTAGAGCAATTTTGCCTGGGAACTACGTTGCCTAAAAGAGTCAAAAAGGTATTAAGGCGCGTTGGCTTGGTAACTACATTGTCTAAATGCGTTAAAAGGTACTACAGCAATTTGGCCTGGGAACTACGTTGCTTAAAAGCGTCAAAAAGGTATTATGGCAATTTGGCCTGGGAACTACATTGTCTAAACCCGTTAAAAGGTATAAGGGCGATTTGGCCTGGAAACTAAATATAAAAAACAGTGAGCAATAATGTCTACAAAAAATCATCTCTACTATATTAAAAAAAATAGTATATTCAGTTCATGCGCTATATTAAAAACAAAAAATTGCTCAAAATAACCTACATCCCGCATAATAAATGTGTTAAAAAAATGCTAATTATAAGCAAACAAAATTGGAAAACCCCAATTTCTGCCAATATTAATTTATTGCCAACAGTTTTCAAAAGGTATTAGTGCGATTTGGCCTGGGAACTACGTCGCCTTAAATCGTCAAAAAGGTATTATGGCAATTTGGCCTGGAATCTACATTGTCGAAACCCGTTAAAAGGAATAAGGGCGATTTGGCTTGGAAACTAAATATAAAAAACAGTGAGCAATAATGTCTACAGAAATTTATCTTTACTACATTAAAAAGTATATAGTATATTCAGTTCATGCGCTATATTAAAAACAAAAAATTGCTCAAAATAACCTACATCCCGCATAATAAATGCGTTAAAAAATTGCTAATTATAAGCAAACAAAATTGGAAAAACCCAATTTCTACATAAAACATTCATCAAAAATACTTAAATATTAATTTATTGTATAAAACTTGCCAAAAGTTTTGTATAAATAAAACCATTTAAGGCAAGAAATTGCTTAAAAAACATATTTCTTGCATAATAAATGTGTCAAAAAAATCTTATTTTAAGTAAACAACAATTGAAAATATCATTTTACGAAAAAATCAATAAAAATACAAAAAAGATTAATTTATTGCGTCAATCTTACCAAAAGTAGTGCAAAAAACATTTAAGGCAAAAATCGCTGAAGAAAGTCACTTCTCGCATAAAAATGTAATAAAATAAATTTAAAAGATCAATTTGCTGCATAAAATGTATCCAAAATTATGCAAAAAACCTATTTAAAGAAAAAGTATCAAGGCACGTTGGCCTGGGAACTATATTGTCTAAACCCGTTAAAAGGTATTAGAGCAATTTTGCCTGAGAACTACGTTGCCTAAAAGCGTCAAAAAGGTATTAAGGCGCGTTGGCTTGGTAACTACATTGTCTAAATGCGTTAATAGGTATTACAGCGATTTGGCCTGGAACTACGTCGCCTAAAAGCGTCAAAAAGGTATTATGGCAATTTGGCCTGGGAACTACATTGTCTAAACCCGTTAAAAGGTATAAGGGCGATTTGGCCTGGAAACTAAATATAAAAAACAGTGAGCAATAATGTCTACAAAAACTCATCTCTACTACATTAAAAAATATAGTATATTCAGTTCATGTGCTATATTAAAAACAAAAAACTGCTCAAAATAACCTACATCCCGCATAATAAATGTGTTAAAAAAATGCTAATTATAAGCAAACAAAATTGGAAAAACCCAATTTATACATAAAACATTTATCAAAAATACTTAAATATTAATTTATTGCATAAAACTTGGCAAAAGTTTTGTATAAATAAAACTATTTAAGCCAAGAAATTGCTTAAAAAACTTATTTCTCGCATAATAAATGTGTCAAAAAATTCTTATTTTAAGTAAACAAAGATTGAAAATATTATTTTACGAAAAAATCATTAAAAATACAAAAAACCTTAATTTATTACGTCAATCTTACCAAAAGTAGTGCAAAAAACATTTAAGGCAAAAATCGCTTAAGAAATTCATTTCTCGCATAAAAATGTAATAAAATAAATTTAAAAGATCAATTTGTTGCATAAAATGTATCAAAAATTATGCAAAAAACCTATTTAAAGAAAAAGTATCAAGGCACGTTGGCCTGGGAACTATATTGTCTAAACCCGTTAAAAGGTATTAGAGCAATTTTGCCTGAGAACTACGTTGCCTAAAAGCGTCAAAAAGGTATTAAAGCGCGTTGGGTTGGTAACTACATTGTCTAAATGCGTTAATAGGTATTACAGCGATTTGGCCTGGGAACTACGTCGCCTAAAAGCGTCAAAAAGGTATTATGGCAATTTGGCCTGGGAACTACATTGTCTAAACTCGTTAAAAGGTATAAGGGCAATTTGGCCTGGAAACTAAATATAAAAAACAAGTGAGCAATAATGTCCACAAAAATTCATCTTTACTACATTAAAAAATATATAGTATATTCAGTTTATGTGCTATATTAGAAACAAAAAATTGCTCAAAATAACCTACATTCTGCATAATAAATGTGTTAAAAAAATGCTAATTATAAGCAAACAAAATTGGAAAACCCCAATTTCTGCCAATATTAATTTATTGCCAACAGTTTTCAAAAGGTATTAGTGCGATTTGGCCTGGGAACTACGTTACCTTAAAGCGTCAAATAGGTATTATGGGAATTTGGCCTGGAAACTACATTATCTAAGCTCGTTAAAAGTTATAAGGGCGATTTGGCCTTTAAACTAAATATAAAAAAACAAGTGAGCAATAATGTCCACAAAAACTTATTTCTACTACATTAAAAAATATATAGTATATTCAGTTCATGCGCTCTATTAAAACCAAAAAAAATTGCTCAAAATAATCTACATACCGCATGATATGTGTTAAAAATTGCTCATTATAAGCAAACAAAATTGGAAAAACCCAATTTCTGTATTAAACATGCATATTTAAGGCAAAAATCGCTTAAAAAACTTATTTCTTGCATAATAATTTTTTTTACTTGATGTAAACAAAAATTGAAAATATTATTTTTTGTATGAAAAGTTTATTAAAAATACAAAAACAATGTATTGCGTCAAACTTACTAAAAGTAGTGCAAAAAAATATTTAAGGCAAAAATCGTTTAAGAAACCCACTTCCCGCATAAAAATGTAATAAAATAAATTTAAAAAATCAATTTCTTTCAAAAAATATATAATAAACTATGCAAAAACACTAAAACTTGCTTAAAAAACTTTTTTTTGCAAGCACAAAAATATAGAAAAACCTATTTTCTGCATAAAAACTATTAAAAACACATAATAAGCTTAAAATTGTTTAATTCAAAAGCAATCAACAACAAAATGTTTACAAAACAAATTTGTTTTGTCTCTAGCAGAGAACATCTTAACCCAACTCGCTTGGGAGGCGTATCACGTTGTTTTGCATTTTATACTTATTCCCCGAATTGAAGAAAAAAGAAAAAATACTCTCAATACTTGTTACTGTCGAGAACTTTTCATAAAAATAACAAAATGACTTAAAATTTTTGCCACCAAAACAATATTCCTTAAAACTGCGTTGTTTAAAAGCGTTGGAAAGGTAATAAGGCAATTTGGCCTGGTAACTACATCGTCTAAACGCGTTAAAAAATATTAGAGCGATTTGGCCTGGAACTACGTTGCATAAAAACGTCAAAAAGGTATTAAGGCGCGTTGGCCTGGGAACTATATTGTCTAAACGCGTTAAAACGTATTAGAGCAATTTGGACTGGAAACTACGTTGCCTAAGAGCGTCAAAAAGATATTAAGTTGCGTTGGCCTGGGGACTACATTGTCTAATTGCGTTAAAAAGTATTAGAACAATTTGGTCTACGTTACTTAAAAGCGTCAAAAAAGTATTAAAGCGCGTTGGCCTGGGAACTAAAAATAAAATAGAATGAGTTGAATTAATTCAATTAAATATTTTGATGGTTGAAGGACAAAAAAAGCTCAAAATTAATTGGAAAACGTTCGAAAGACATGCGTACAACAAGCAGAGAATACATATCTATAAAGAAGAAACCTAAACTAAGGTTATGTTAAAAACAGATTTTAGCTCAGTTCAGTTAAATTCTGACAACAACGTTGTTACATGATTTAAAATTAGTTTCTTCTGAAGCAAAAAAAACTTAATGTTTTTAAAACATTTTAAGGTCAGATTGTGGGCTTAGTTCTAGACAATAAAGTACAAATTTTTCAAAATAATTTGGGCATCAGTTTTACGTTTTTTAAAATGTTCCCAACAAATTATATTTACGTTTTTTGTAATTTTTTAGAGTAAAAAACTAAACCTTAAATTTTTCCTATTACGGATCTAACCTAATCTGTTAATGCATTTCTTTTGATAAAATATAATATGTTGTATGTTATGAACTTCTGCGTGTATATAATTGATTTCCTATATCTGCTTTTGATTGATGGGTATATTTTATTTGTCGTTTGAAATAATATTTCTTCCCCTTTTCGTTCTGTTATATTTATTTGTGTTGGTGGTAATTTAGCCAAACCCTGCAAGTACGATTTGTGGTCCGAAACTGTTCTAATGAAGTTCATGATCACACGGTATTTACCTACTTACTTTGGTTGACTTAGAGTTGACTGGGGGAATTTTACCGAGGGTCTTTATAACTCTCCACCCTTACTACTACACACACACACATATATATAGATCCGTGCGGATATATACATGGAATTCGTAAACGTGCTCGAGCACAATTTTTTACTGTCTACTGAGAAATCTAACAAACGATTCAGATGTAAATAGAAAATTGTACTGAAATTAGAAGAGTTAATTGTTGAATAATTTTATCAACAGCATGAAACATTAAAGTGATAAGAAGAAATAATTTGATTTATGACTGGTTACGCATAATAAAGTGATTGGATGTAATCGAATAAGGAGTTAAGATATGAGAGAATGTCTTAATACACATAATAATACCTTGCAATTTCCGCCAAGCACCCTAAACTATTCAAAAGGGCGTCTTAGAGTTAGGGTGGGTCGCTTTAACTCTTTCCTGTTTCCTTCAACTACATAAGTTAAGGGCCACTCAACATACTGTTTCTTTCACATAAAAAGAAAGCCGATAAAAAATATATAAAAAAAGTATATCAAACAGATTTAATAGGATTAGTATCAAGTAAATCGTATTAAATATGATAATTTATTCCCGCCTAATTGTAAAGTAAATGCTGCGACTCATTGGAGCAGTTTCAAAAATGGAGCTAATTAGGTTAGAAAAAGAAGGAAGGGAATTTGAGTTAACAATGTAAATGTAACGGCGGGGAACGATTCTGATAAAAAATAACTGTCTCTTAGGGTCTGTTCTAATAAGTGATACAAATACCTCCCTGTAACGTTCTATATTGTCTCAGTGACACGCATAATTGCTAAGACAAATGCAATTATAATCATTTCAGGGGAAGAGAAAAAAGCCCTTGGAAAATATCATGTTGAATAAATTGTTTCTCATTAATAATACACATGTAGTGGGGAGAAAATGAGAAAATGTTAGTAGATTTCATCCCCCGACATAAAATAATTAATATGTTTGCTCTTAAAACAGGCAAGCTTATAAACATAATAAAGTGGTAAAGATAAGTGGTTTTACTGTGGAGTTTTCCACATAACGTTGTCTCACGTATCAGCATAATTATCATTGTACTAATCAGTTTAAATAATAAAAGAACATGGTACGCATACTAAAACGTAATTAAAAATTTTCTTCCGGATAAATAGCCAGAGTAAATTAATTACTTTTTATACAGACAATTTTCCATTTTATCAAAAACATATGTTGATGCATGTTTTTAAAATGCAATTTTGTGAGATAATGCGAATAAGCACAACCCCAACATTAAAGAATGGGAGGGCTACAGAAACAAATGTGAATAATATTACGTATTCATTCAAGCGAACACGATGTGATAAAAATACACTTCCTTTGCTCCCTTGTCCCTACGAGACATTCGGCATCACTTTTATACCATTGCCCTATAATTAACATTTTTATCAAGCACATCACTCACAGACTTTTTAAGCTAAGATTATAAAGCAGCGGTTTTTGCATCCCCAACAATAAACCAAAATATTGTTATTAAATTTACTTTATCTAACTTTTTACTATAAAGAGAAATTTTCTTACTTTAACTTTTAAACCATTTTTATAAAACTTTTTCAGTACAAAATTTGTTAATACAAAATATACAGTAAGTATATAATCGATTACAATTTAGTCATCAATTACCTTAAGCATATTAAAAAAAAAAACGGATAATTGGAGTAATAAAACGTTTACATGGCACCAAACTGGAGATTTTGCAGTAAAAAAACCTATTCGTACGTTTTTTACGTTTGAATTTGGCTCCAAATTTTGAATACAGAACAAATATAAACATGTTTTATCAATGATATTGATCTTGATTGTATTATACCGTCCGATGATGATCTAATAAAAGTTGAAACTAGTAACAATTTTTAAATATATTGTGAGTAAATGCGTTTTACATAATTTATAATAAACTTTTATATATAATATAAATTGTGGCTGTTACTATAGTAACAGCCACAAATTAATTTGTTGATTAAATCTATTTTAAAAACGCGTTTGAACCAAATTTAGAAAACTGCGGTTTTTGCACAAAAACACTTTAAAAATGCATTTACAGCTTAACTATCAAACATTAATTGATTGAAAATTAATAAAAATTAATAAAACTATTTAAAAACGCTTTAAATCTTTCAGAAAATGTGATTTCTACACAGAAGTTTAAAAAAATCTTAATTTTTTTTTTTTTTTTTTAATAAGATTTTATCTTAAAAATGCATTTGAATGTATGATCTAGAAATTAATGACTAACTAACGGTTATTGTAATTTTTGTTGCAGTATTCTAACTAAATTTGGTCACCATACCCACAAAGACCTATTCAAAACCTTTATCAAACTTGAGAAACATTAAAAAATATATTATTTTATCAATTTTTTGTCATGATTATAGTTAAGTCAACCAATGATCTTCAAATCAAGGACCAACTAACAGCTATTACAATGATTTTAATAAATTTAGCAACAAACTTTAACTAAATTTGGCAACCATACCCACAAAAACCCAAAACAAACAACAAAATTCACTAGTTTTTTGCCATTTAGTTGAAGACAACCAATGATCTGTAAATGAAAGGATAACTAACGACTATTACATTTTTTTAATCAACTTTGCAGCAGTACTAAACTATATTTCTACCCAAATCCCTAATTAATTAAGAAATTTGGCAACTATGCCCAGAAAAACCTAAAACCTTCATCAAACTTGAAAAGATTCTTTTATCTAAGGAACAAAATGTTTGACACTTTTTGTTACAATCAATAATTTCTACTTACGCTATTAATAACATCAATTTTTGAACATCTTCTAGGTGTTGATGACTAAAACTTCACGTTTTGTTATAATAGTGGTCATTATCGAAAAAGCTTGTTAGTCCAGTCAAAGTACCTTTTCACCTCTAAAAAAATCCAAGAAACTTTTTACACTTGATTTATAGGTACCTAGTGAAGGATTTACTGAAAGTCCTGACAAATATGACACGAGCTCTGGCAGCAATTACCAAAAACAGGGCATATCTTGAGAACTGTAGGTCGGAGGTTTGCAATTAAAATGATTATATACATTTTTCTAGTACTCCTAGCGGTTACAGAGTTAAAGAGCGCTAATGGTTGCGTTGTTTTTTTTTTAAGTTATTACGGCACAATATGTAATTTATTAAAGATGCTAAAGTAAAAAAAATAAGTGTACTTTTTACTATCATTTGTTAGATACTTGTAAATCAATATTTGATAATGTTTTGCCTATATTTTTGGATACGTTGGATCATTGTTTTGGATACGTATCATTGTAGACAGGGGGGGGGGGGTTATACATTTGCGAGAAACTAGATTGAGGACTGCCTCAAGTTCTGCTGCGTCTTCTGTAGTTACTGGGATCAACTGGCTGCCTCAAACTTCCAACTCTACTGTTCTGGAAGAAGTTCATTTCCTAGCTCAACTTGGATTTGGTGGTACACACAAAAAGCATGCTGCATTGCTGCTTTTTCTGTGAGCAACAGCGCAGAGAAGTCTGGTTTAGCATTCAAAACTGATTTGGTAAAAGCCTTGTAACAATGCTTGTTAAGGAAAGTTTGCTTGTGAAGTGCATACTCCATAGCATAAAAACCAGTCAGTGGTTTGACTAAGTACGATAACCAGTTAGTAGTTTAGATTTGAGTAACGCACCTACCCACCCAAGTGATAGTTATCAAGACGTTGAATCGCGGACCTTCTCTAGTGACAGAATAACTTCTAACGTTTGCAGAGAGTTCAAACATTCAATCTCTTGATGACAAACACTTAAGTGGGTGAGTAGGCCACTCCATACCATAATAACTAATCAATAGTTTAAATTGGAGTTGGCCACCCACCCACCCAAGAGTTAGTTACCAAGAGGTTAGATCACAACCTTCTCTACTGACAAAATGACTTCTGACGCTTGCAGAAAGTTCAAACATGCAATCTCTTAATGACAAATACTTGGAAGAGTGGGTGGGCCACTCTATACCATAATAACCAATAATTACTTTAGATTGGAGAAAATGTTCTTTTGTTTTTCTTTTAATTGAAGAAACAAATGTTGAAAATGTTACAGTCTAAAAAGTTGTCTTTTTTTCCTAAAATTTTAGATTTTGTTTTTAGAAGTAGACCAATGCCCAAACTTTAGTAGAGCTATCGTCCAAATTCAAGAAAAATGTTCAAAATATTGATGTTGGGTCCTCTAAATTGTTATCAAAGATCAAATTTTTCTTGATTGCCAAAAGAAAACCACTTGATACATAGACTTTAGTTTGGCAAGGCACTTATCGGAGGTTGTCGTAAGAGCAACTGAATCTTCGTGCTTCACTTAAAAGTGTTACATTTGACCATTAAAATCATGTAAAAATTACGTTTGCAATGGTTGTCAAAAATTGCTGATTACTTAAAGAATTTTTTCTTCTGTAGAGCTTGTGTTGAAAAAATTTTGTCAGAAAGATGATTCTTCTGTCGCCCAAATTCAAACAAACAAATTGAAGAAAAAATGGACCCCAAAAATCAGAAATTTTGGACACCCAAAACTTTATTAGAGTAAAAAATTTCAAAATGGACTTCAAAAATCGTCAAAGGTTGAACTTAAGTAATTTTGCAAAAAAGGTTTTTGTTGGAGCATTATTTGTGTTTTTTTTAACTAAAGAAAAAATATTAGTGTTGAACTCCCGAAAGCGTTACCAGTAGGCAATTTTACGTAGAAAAATGCAAACACCAAAACGCTTGTTTTGTTTCCAGTTTCAGTTTTATCAGTAATACTTTGCAGTGTAGCTTGCTTCTTGAACAAATTGAAACAGACAAGTTTCCATTTTCGATATGCAGCGGAAGTTGTATCACATTCGCTGAATGCATGCACAAGAAGTATGCAGTTTTTTATTTCCATAGTTTGCAGTTGCTGACTTGACTTTAACTTCCTTTCTATTCTTTCGTGGCTTGGTTTAACAAATAATATCTGTCTTTTAGATAGGGTTAAAGCCATGAGGAGAACAATAAGATCAACATCTTTGCCAACTATTGCTACTTTGTCACTAGTTTAAGATTTTATGATTCTTGTGCGGATGATCAATTTACCATTTATGTCAACTGACCTTTTTAAGTTGTACTTCGGTTCTATCCTACGTACTGGATAGTGCCGCTGAATAGCCATCAAACGCAACGGTACAGCTCTTGCCGGCATAATGCTTGAACATAGACTACATAACATTGGCAAATTGTTGAGATTGAGGATTTTTGGGCCACCACCTTGTGTAACAGTAATTCTCCATTCAAAACAATGCCAAAATTGAGAAGATTGGCTTTTTCTTGTAGTAGTAGTTTTTTCAAATAAAGATGAATGGTAAGAAACAAGCTTATGTTTTAAGTAGTTCTTTAAATCCTCATTACTCTGCTTGTTGATAGCTATCTTTAGAAACATCGTTAAAGGTTTGATTACCACCTTTCTTCATGAACAAAGAAGGTAAAAGAGAGACCGCACTAACACTACAATTTGACGCGTATGACACGCGTATTATGAACGCTATGTAGAAGGAAGGGCAGGTAGTTGGAGGAGATGGGGAGGACCGTCAAAATGAACGGAAGACCAAACAAAAGAAACCGGTTTCTTGGTTCGTAACAATACAAAAAACTTTTTTCTATTCTATAGCGCCCTATAACTCTGTAGCCGCTGAAAATGCAAAAAAAATGTATATGATTATTTTTATTGCAAATTATCAGCTTTGTGCCCTGTTTTCAGTCATTACCGCTAAAGCTCGTGTCATATTTGTCAGGACTTTTAGTATATTCTTCATTAGGTACCTATAAAGTGTACAAAGTTTTAAAACTTTTGGAATTTTTTAGAGGTTAGATCAATATTTGAGCATAGTTGACTGGACTATGTCGGTTTTTAGATATAATATAACAACTACAATGACCTTCTTACGAAATGTGTAAATTAAATGAATAATAGACTGATTTAAAAAAAATATAATAATAAAATTACAATTTATTATTGTCTCCCTCAAAATTACTTTTTTGAGAAGCCACACGGTGTTGGAGAAGGTTTTTCCAATCTCCATAGCAGTACTCGGATACTAGAATAGCCTTCAACTGGTCGGTTACAGCATGTTTTTGAGTTTCCTAAAATGACGCTCTTTGGTCTCACACGCATGACAAAGTTTTTCAAAAACTTCTTGTTTAAAATGTTGGTTGGCCGTTTTGAGGCACTAACTCTTTGTGAACAATTTTTTGGCTATCAAAAAAAAACAAATCAGCATTTATTTGACCTTTGATTTCTTTTTTTGGGCTTTGGAGAGGTTGAAGTGAACAAATCCATAGTCTGGCGCTTAGTTTCCGGGTTGTACCCAAACTCCCAAGACTTGTCAGAAGTTATAACATCATTTTCAATTAATTCCAAAAAGTTAAAGTTTTTCTTCTTGATATTTTTTTTATTGGTGCAAAAAGTGTTTTTAGCCAATTTTGCGCAAATTTTTCTTATCCCCAGTTTATTAGTCAAAATTTAATAAACGGTGGTGTAGGTCAAATTTAATTCTTTTCCGATCAATCTGATAGTTAACCAACAATCTGAACGCACAAAATACCGGATTCGGATTCGGTTCACTGCGTAGATTTTTTTAATCTCTAATTTGTTAGTTAAAATTTGATGAAAGGTGGTGTGAGTCAAAACTTTTCCCGATCAATCTGACAGTCAACCGACGATCTGAACGCACAAGGCAACAAATTCTGTCTACATTTTTATTGGTTCTTGAAAATGAAGGCTTTCCACTGTCTTTTGCTGCGTGTTTTATCTTCAATTGACTCTTTTCTTTCTGAAAATAGCTTAAACTACCAAAAAACTTAGGTTTTTGACAAAACACTGTTCGTAGGCTAGCTAATGTTTGGTAAAAGTTTTTGTTGCACTGTGCCTAAGTCTGATGCAAAACCTGAGAGTACACTATTGATCAAAATTGATGTCACTCATTTTTAGAAAATACCAAAAAAAAATACTATTTTACGAAAAAAATTGCTATTGACTCTAGCAACTGCTCAGTTTTCTATGCACTTTGCTAGATAGCAGTATTGTTATCAAGCAAAGTTGCTAATCAATTTTGCATTATGTTTACTAAATTGTTTAGCAATCTTGCTCGATAACAATATTGCTATCTAGCAAAGCATATGAAATAATTTCACCAAAAATTAATTTTCCAAAACCTTGTAAGTCTTTATAATTATAAGATAGAAGAAAACACACAGATCAAAAGCCACAGAAGAGCAAAAAAACGAAGAAGGCCAAGACATTTATGCCTGCCAAGGAATGTACGGTGAAAGACAAAAGAAGAACATTTACTGAAAGTACCAACCAAAATTAGAGATAAGGAGAAGAAGAAAAAAACTGCTCAAGGAAAGCAAACTGAATGAATTGACTAAGAAATTTTTATACGGCAGATATCTTGAGGTTAACAAACAATGCAACTTTTGAAATGGTCGGAGTATATCTGGCAACCAGGGGACACAAAGAACTAATTCCAATGGGAGAATTTAGAATCTTACTACAAGTAAAACTGTCAATTTAGAACTACCCAAGAGGATACATTTAATGGAGAATGAAAGAAGATACGACAAGGAAGAAGTTAATGAAGATATAGAAAAACTAAGAAGACACCTAAGGACAAAGCAAATATTTAGACTGAATAACGAAGAAAGGAGAAATAGATGTCGGAGTAGGAAGTAGGACAAACAAGATTTTGTATAGGGAGAGATGGGCCGGGACAGCATTTGACAATGACAAGGTCAAATTAACAACCAACGCAGAGAGGAAAACCAAAAGGTATTGCCATGCGCTAGTTATTCTCATGGGCCAACACTTGATTACGTCTTAAAAAAAATTTAAAAGATATTTGAAGGTTTAAACAAGGTTAAACAAATTAAATGCAAAAAGATAATCTGAAAATACTTTAAATTTGTTCAAAAATTATCTAAATGCCAAAAACCAATTCTAAATCACTCCAAAAATTGCCTAAATCTTAAATTAATACCCAAAAATTGTAAAAACCTAGAAAATGTTTAAATGGATACAAAAGAAAATTGTAAGAGTGTCTTATGAGAAAAAATAAGAAACTGTCAAAAAATTGTCTGAATCTGTCAAATGTGTAAACAATTTTTGGAACTGTCAAATGTTTTCTAAAAATTTTTTACAACAGTCAAAAGTGACAATAGAATTTATAAAACTGTTAAAGATTGATTAAATGCAAAAAATCTAAAAATGTATATCAAACAAACCTCAAAACAGTCAAAAGATTGTCTACATAGTCAAAAAAGTCAAAATGCCAAAAAAAAGTAAAACGAATCGTGTAAGAATGTCTGAAAATAAATGTCAAAAAATGGTTAAGTGTTCAAAACTGTCAAATTTTTAATCAATCTAAAGAGTACCTATTTAACATTGTCAAAAATTAATGTAAATATAAATTTTAAGCAGTTTTAAGTGTCCAAAAACAAAACAAAATACAAACAAATATGTCTTAACGTCAGCAAATTGCCAATATCATTTTTTTAGCAAACTATCAAAAAATATCAAAAGATTATAAGAGATGTGTTAAACTGTTAAATGAGTAATGTCAAAAGAATGTCAATAAATGTGTCAAAATATTTCTAAAACTGTGCAAAATTGTTCAAAATTGCTGCACCATAAACATCTAAATGTGTCAAAACATATCAAAATGTTTAAATTTGTCATACGCGTTTATAAATTTGCAATAAGATTGTTTAAGTGCCAACAAAAAGTAAAAAAGAAAAGAAAAAATGTCTAAAGTAAATGTTAAACTTTAAAATAAATCTCTAAAACTGTTAAAATATTCTAAATGTCAAAAAACTACCAATAGAATGTCTATCTTTCTAAAATTGATCAAAATTGACCAAAAAACATTTGCAAATTCTAAAATAGCTCCAAAAAAGTTGCCGATTTATGGTTTAGAGACTGAAGTACATAAAAGGTGGGCCATGTAACGTTTGGAATTTGAACTATTATTTATTTTGTTTTTCAAAAGTATAATGACATTTATGAGATGACAGAAATTTAGTTTTATGTTTGACATTTACAAAATAGGACGCTTTACATTTGAACAAAGTTTGGAAATAATAAAAACTTACTTCCAAAGTAGTGAGTGTTCTACTCAAACGGTAAGAAATTTTCAAAACAAATTTGATGAAAAAGAAGTACTTTCAACGCAATTTGTGGACCAATTTGTTAAGCAAAATTGGATTGTTAGTGGATCAAACAACACGTTCACGTTCTCGATTAGTGCGCTCATCCGAAAAAAATAATGCTGTTGCGTGAACATGCATCAACATCAACTTGTTATCGTTTTCAGGAACTGAACATTTCTCTTCTCTGAGGAAAGTATTGCATTTAGGCCTTGGTTTGAAGGCCTACAAAGTTCAATTAGTCCAAGAAATAAAGCTTCATGACTATCTGATGCGTTTTAGTTCGCCCAATGGGCTAAAGATTGTTTGACCAAAAATTAGCATTTTTATCAAAAAATTAGAGGCCAATAAGCAAAATTGTTGCATTTGGAGATCAGAGAACACAAAAAGTAACCGTTTGATGTGGTTTTTGGTCCATCAGCATTGTTGGGCCATTTTTCTTCAAAAATGAGCAAGGAGCCGCCGTTACCGTCAATAGTGAACGTTACTGTGCTATGCTAAACAAATTTTTGTTTCCAAAAATTGAAGAGAATGACATTTGGTTTCAACAGGACGGAGTCACTTGCCATACAGCCAACGTAACCATGGATCTTTTGCGCACTGTTTTTGAAAATTGAATAATCAGCCAAAATCCTGATGTCAATTGGCCACCTAAGAGCTGTGATTTGACCCCGTTGAATTTTTTTGTGGGGGATCTTAACGATAAGTGTTACGCTAACCATCCAGAGACGATTGATGTCTTGAAACATGAAATAAAAGTTGCTGTTCATGCGATTGGAGCTCAAACAATCGAAGATGTACTAAAATTTGTTCAAATTCTAAAAGTTCGATAGTAGACTTTTTATAATAATAAACAAAAAAGTTAAAAATAAACTTACATTCCCCAATTTTAATTAACTAAAATTAATAATGTAAAATCCAGTTTGTTAAATATTTCAAGCTAGATAAAATAAATTCAATCTACGCACAATTAAAACTAATATATAAATCATTTTATAAATCATACACAAACATACGTAAACAAAACATAAATCACCTTCATGACCAGCTCCCTGTCGCCAACATTACCATTAACATCAACAAACACTCATTACAATATCCTAGAATGGCCACAACAATCACAAATAATTATTTTTTTTATGCATCTATATAATTTATAACTATTAACACTACCGTATGCAAATAGATCCAACAATCAACTAGCATTTGACGGTCACAAGAAATATAATGCGACAGATAAGATACCGAAGCGGAGTATCGAATAAACAGTTTATCGTGTTTATTGTAAATAAAATGTAACTTGATATTATAAAAATACATATATTTTCTTGTATTTGACTAGCAATGTTTAATTAAGTACTGGGAAAATTATGATTAACAATTTTTTTAATATTTTTACAAAATGGAAATAATTATTATACAGGGTGTTTCAAAACGTGTGTCAGAAAATAAAGGGTGGCATTTCTTGGCTAATTATAAGTTCCTATTAACATGGTTCCGCAAACGCACCGTTTTCGAGATACAGGGTGTAAAAAAATATTTTTATTTTTTTATTTTATTTTTTGATCTCAGGAACGGAAACAAAAAGTAGCAACATGATCACAAAACCTTTATTTTACAAAACTAAGCAATAACATCACAAAAATTGTTGAAAATTACCTCATCCTACAGTAACGCAGACTTCCAACCTACGTCTTAATGACTGACGTACCCGTTTGAAAATGCCTGAAGTGTTTCGTATCGTATTGCAGGATGCGATTATGCGATTTCTTAGTTCTTCATCAGTATTAATCTAAACTTTTCAAGTGACCCCACAAAAAAATCCAGAACATTTAGATCTAGAGACCTATGAAACCAAGCCTGTAGGCCTCCTCGACCTATCCAACGGTTCCTATACTGTTCATTTAAGAATTGACGCGCAACTAAACTAAAATGTGCAGGAGCACCATCGTACATGAACCACATTTCGTTTCTTAATTGAACCGGAACGTCCTCTAAAAGTCCTGGCAGCTCTTCTTCTAGATAATTACGAAAGTTGACTATTTAGCCTAAACGGCAAAAAATATGGACCTATTAAATGGTCTCCAACAACACTTGCCCAAACATTAACGGAAAATGTTTGCTGATGATGGCCTTCCATTATGGCATGTGGATTTTTGTTGGCCTATACATTATTATTATGGAAGTTTATAATCGCATTGCAAGAAAAATTTGCTTTGTCCGTAAATAAAACTTGTTCTACAAATCGAGGATTTTGCGCAATTCTTTCTTGAAACCATTGACACATAGCCAATCTTTGCGGAAAATCCGTTGGTAAAAGGATTTGTACTCGCTGTATGTGATAAGAATATAACATCTGGCTTTTTATTATCCTCCACACTGTAACGTGACCAAGGTTTAAGTTTAAAGCTATTCTTCTAGTGCTAGTTGTTGGATCGTCTTCGATTTCTTGAAGAACATCTTTTTTAATTTGCGGAGGTAGCAAACGAGGTCTTCCATTTCCTGCACCTCTTTTATGTTCACTTCCAGTGGTACCTGTGGGTTTGGAAACCTTTCTTGATAAATTCGACAAGCTTTTGCTGCATTTCCATCGGCAACGCCAAAACAAAATACATATTGCACATCTTGCCATTACTGTAATTATTCATTTTGCTATCACCACGCAAGCAAATATTAAGAATGAGCAAATTAATTGGGTAATAAAAATATCTAAAAAATCCTTTTGAAAAAAGATTATTTAACAACTAAACAAATGCATGAACGCTGACTAGATAAAAAATGTTTTTATCAACAAAACATGTTGCTACTTTTTTTTATGTTTTCCATCATAAAATGCCGTATTTCTCTAAAACGGTTTACGTTAGAGCTTTTGACTTGGAGTACCTTTTTTGTGTAGAAATTATTGGTGGTTCACAATGTGCTTCAGAATGCCAATTTCCCAAGTGTCATAGAAATTAGAGCCATAAAAACCTCACGCAACCCTAAAATCTCCATCAATGCCACATGAAAAAAATTGAATAAGCGCTTAAAAAGTAGCTAATATTAATGCTAAAATGTGTACAAAAGCTGAGTTTTGTATCTCAAAGGATTAAAAAAAATTAAAAATCTTGAAATTTTTATAATTAGCCAACAAATCCTACTCTTTATTTTCCGACACATGTTTTGAAACACCCTGTATATGTGAATATGGAGCAATGGGTGTTTTAATATCTAATTGGCACATATCTTAATCTTTAATTGTATAATTCAAATATACTAAAACTTGGGGTTGTAAGTAACCAATTCTATGTAATAATATTAAGGGTAGTTTTGAAATGTACGATGTTAATCTAGTTATGGAAATAAAAAGTATTAATTGAATAGTGAAATAATCACGATTGAAAGTTATTATTGAGAACGATAATGAAATGATAGCTCTTTGTTAAGTAAAAAGAATATAGTTGCATATATGACATTCGCGATAAGATAAGAGAATCCTTTAGAGTAGGTAGAGAGTAGTAGTCCTCACCCCCCTGAAATAATTTAGTTATCTGTATCTATGTACGGTGTATATATGTACCTATGGGTCTAAAGGAATGTGCAATAGGTCCCAGAACAGGAGATGCAATCTTAACTATAAACTGTGCGCTGGAGAATTGATAAGGTTATCTGAGGACCACTAATTGAAAGCTAATTGGCCAACTCAGGCAGTTACGAGAAAATGAGCGGCGCCCCGCAGGCATAATGCAGATTTAGAACCGTGTGTGTCGCAACTTAGTGCCCTAGGCTCTTGATAAACGACTGCTAGCGATCTGAATTGCCACTACGAACCAATTGTCTGAAGATTTAACCGCTTCACAGATTAACTGTTTTTGCTATTAACCAAACTTCGATCGCAATTTGTATTGGATTTGACTTCGGGCTTCATTTATATTACCTCGACTAAAACCGTCTGCGCTTATAACATTTATCACATTATTACACTAATTACCCAAAACAAAACTGATAACGATTATAACAGCGCCATTAAATATATTATTATTCCGTTTCATCTCATCCCCGAAACTGCAATCAATGCAGTGTCCGACACCCTAAGCAATTACCATAACTTACTGGACACTTTTATATATTATACATTTTTTTCTCATTTCATCATGCCAATTAAGCGGAAATGCAGGAAAAAGTACAATTGCAACGTTCCCTTTTTTTGCACGAAACTCTGTTATTATTTACCAAGAAAATAGTGACCTTAAATTGGCTCTAACGAATCCCATTCAATGCGTCGATACGTATTGGCAAATCGATAGTTGGGGCTTCCTCAATCATACACCCTCACCAGCTGCCCTTCGCTATCTTTACCCGTTCACAACCCCCCAAGGAACATCACAATAATATAATTACACACAGAACCGATAAATAATAATACTTATTTATGTTACCAGCTCCACTATTTCTAATAGAAGGGTCATGGTCTACAGTTTAATTACCTGCAAATATTTATCATGTGAATAATTTTATATACAACAAAAAAAGTAACATATTACATATTTATGTCGGTAGAAAAAAATTTAAAATAAGAAATTGTACTTTAATATGAATACACAATTGGTTGCGATTAAATCAATCAGTTTTGAGCAATTTTTGTAATAATTTTACAAATAATTGAGGTTTTAGAACAACTTTTAATGTATTCCATGCTCCAAAAACATTATTTATACTATTTTAGATCAATGCAAGGCTGTAATTTTAACTTTTTTGAAAAAGTGGATTATATCCTGGCAAATTTAATTTACAATAATCTGAGCTATGTATTTTATGTTAAATAAATTTCTTGAGCGACAATTATTCAAATGACTGCCATGGCTGGCTTGACAGTAACCCATCCAACTAATCCAATTTTTTAGTACAATTTTGATTGTTTGGGCTCAAATTGCATGAATGGCAACTTTCATTTTGTGTTTCAAAGCATCAATTGTCTCTGGATGGTTAGCGTAACACTTATCTTTAAGGTCTCTCCACAAAAAAAAATTTAACGCAGTCAAGTTACAGCTCCTAGGCGGCTAATTGACATCAGCATTTTGGCTGATTATTTGATTTCCAAAAACAATGCCCAAAATATCGGCTGTATGACAAGTGCCTCCATCCTATTGAAACCAAATGTCATCAATGGAAGGATCCTACTCTTCAATTTTTGGAAACAAATATGTGTTTAGCTTGGCACAGTAACTTTCACTATTGACAGTAACGGCGGCTTTTTGCTCATTTTTGAAAAAAATGGCTCAATAATGCCGTCAGACCAAAAACCACACTAAACGGTTACTCGTTGTGGATGCATAGGCTGTTCAATGGTCATGTAAGGATTTTCTGATTCCCAAATGCGACAATTTTGCTTATTGACATAGCCTCCGAGATTAAAATGAATTTGATCAATTTTTTGATAAAAATGCTCGTCTTCGGCCAAACGATCTTTAGCTCATTAGCCAAACTGAAAACGCATCGGATGGTCATAAGGCTTTATTTCTTGGACTAATTGAACTTTGTATGCTTTCAAACCAAAGTCTTTATGCAAAATTTTCTTCAAAGAAGTGCAAGAAATGTTCTTCCTGAGAACGATGACGAGTTAATGTTGTTGCATGTTCACGCACACTTTGAGCAACAGCATTACTTTTTTGGACGAGAACGTAAACGTGTTGTTTCATCCACGAACGATTAAGTTTTGCAAATTTGTTTCACAATTTGGTCCACAAACTGCACTTCTTTTCTATCAAATTTGTTTCGTAAATTTCTTACCGTTTGCGTAGAAGACTCACCACTTTGGAAGTAAGTTTTTATTATCAACTTTGTTATAGTATAAAGCGTCCCATTTCGTAAATGTTTTTTTTTTAGGGGGGGGGGGGGGACAAGTGTCGGATTTATTTCCTCAGGTTGAAATGCCTACCGACTAAAAACCGCCCAATAATGAGTGCCAAATAGAAATTTGAGACCTTACGGCTCATGTACCTTCCTTTAGTTATATTTAGATAATGTATTAGTTAGTATTAAGCCCTATAGGCTGCGGAGAGATGGTGTGTTAACCTGATCCCTGTTAGTATTGTTAATAATTAGAGTGCGGCTACTTGGTTCACCAGGCGTTTATAAAAGAAAGTTTTCCTGTCTGGCTTGGCGAGTCGGGCCTAATCAGGGTTCGGATGAAACGCGAGATTATTGAAGTACTTTACGGCTAAGAAGAGGCATCTCTAAATCCGCTCGAATTTCTCTTTTACGACAGTACCATAGAGCACTAAGAAGGCTCCTCAGAATATTTCTTTGGAATACCTCGAGACGATCGAGATGACATCGCGAGGCCGTGCCCCAGATCGGGAATGCGTACGTCAGCATAGGCCTGATTTTAGAAGTGTAGAGCCGAGTTTTGTTCCGAATTGACATGCCTCTGTTTCGACGCAACATCGGAACAAGAAGATTTTTTGCCAATCTGGCTTTATCGAGAATAGACTGCACGTGTAATTTATACGTGAGTCCTTTGTCTAAGATAACCCCAAGATAGATGGAAACGTTGTTAAGACTGACGTTCTATCGGGAATGATTTTCCGGCGTGTGAAGAGAACAGCCTTGCTTTTCTCTGGATTCACTTTGACTCGCCATTCGTCCAACCATTCATCCAGGTCCTCCGTGGCTTTTTGTAACCTTGAAATAATCACATCGGGTGATCTTGAAGAATAGAAAAGAGCTGTGTCATCAGCAAATTGTGCCATTTGAATCCCGTGTGTCAATCCCAAAAGCATAAGTTAATCAGCAACGATGATAAAATAAGACCCCTGAGGCACCCCTGTCTCTATATGTCAAGAAGTAGACATATTGGCAGAAATTCTGACTGCCAGTATTCTGCGGTTTAGATATGAAGCAATCAACCTCACAAGACGAAGTGGGAATTTATTCCTGCACAATTTAATAAGAAGGCCTTTGTGCCAAACCTTATCGAAAGCTTTTTTAACGTTGAGAAAGATCATTCTCAGTCTAAAACCTACGATAATATGGTCTGTCACGCGGTTTTTGATGGACAGCTGAATGGTCCCATCAGAACCCATGTCGGTGGGGGGGGGGGGGGAGAAGATTGTTAGCTTCCGTGTGATCTTGTAATTTGTCCAAAATCACTCTTTCTATGACCTTACTTAAGGTACATAGTAAACTGACGGCCGGTAATTTTGTGGAAATGTCCGGTTTTTTCCAGGTTTGGGGATAGTTATCACCAGTGAGCTTTTCCAATCTAAAGGAAAGTGCCCAGTTCAAAGAGTCGCATTTGCAATATTGGTGAGTGCTATTATTGCTTTATGCAAGAACGATTTCAAAGCTATGTTCGTTATCTTATTGGAACCAGGGGCGGTTCGAGCTTTAAATTTTTTGATAATTTCTCTGATTTGAGACGGTCAAACGCTGTCAGAAACTTCCCGTTCAGGAAGTTTCTGACAGTCTTGTGGACCCGATCGATATATATATATATCCAAATCAGTGTCCCTTGTGATTACCCTATTGGAGTTCGAAGCGGTCTGCGAATGCCTCAGCTTTTCCCTCATTAGAATATTGAACCCCATTTTTGCCAAGAATAGCTGGAATGGGGACTCGCCTGTTGCGTAAGACCTTAGAGATCCTCCACATTGGATGATCATTTTCTGTAAAAGATTCCATAGTATTTTGCCAGCACAAATGTTTGTGCCACTTTTCTCACTTCGCTGTGAAGCGCATTTATATATTTGCAATCTCTGGGGTCGCAATGCCTCTGCCATTGACGTTTAGCGGCATTTCTGCGTCTTATATGCTTTTGTATTGCGAGATAGTCCTAGAGGATTATCAACGAGGACCTGATGGGTCTTAGAGGCCTTTTCCGTGGCTTTGCAAATTTGTACCGTAAAAGTTTTGATAATTATTTTATTACAATTACTTGGGTAGGCGAGTAGTACAAATTGTGTGGGAGTGCGGTTTCAAATCGATGTTTCTCGCTCACCTTCTAGTGTTTGTGATCTAATTTCTTGACCACAATCACATGAGTGGTAACTATGTTTAAATTTTTGGGGGCGTGTGGTTTCAATTGTTTTTCCCCGCCCACCCGCCAAAGTGTTTGTGATCTAATTTGTTTATCACAATTACTTGGGTGGGTGGGTTGTCAACTAAGATCAAATTTGCTCTTAATAATTCACTTATAGTATAAAATACTAGAAAAATCGCTCATTTTTTTTTTAATTTGTTAAAAGTTGTTTAGAAAATGCATTTTTTTTTTAAATATTCAAAGAATTGTTCAGAAAATACACTTTTTGTATAAAATTCAATAAAAATTGCTCACATTATGCATTTAATTCACTTAAATCTACGAAAATCGCTCAGAAAAACCTATTTTTGTATGAAATTTGTCAAAGATGATTAAAAAACGCATTTAAATTAAAAATTGCTTAAAAAACAAACTTTTTGCATAAAAAAATTGGAATTAATTTATTTAATTTGTCAAAAAAAATTTAGAAAATAATTTTATTTATTAATTTACAAAAATCGCTCAAAAAAATGCATTTTTTGTATAAAATATTACAAAAATCAACCAAAAATGCGTTTTATTTTTTTATAGTTTGTAAAAAAAATAGAAATTGCATTTAAAAGTAAAAATTGCAAAAAAAAATGTTTTCTACAATTTTTGTATGAAATTCAACAATAATTGTTTATAAAGTGCATTTTATTTGTTTAAATCTTTAAAAATTGACTCTAAAATGCATTTTTTGTGTGAAATTGCTCAAGAAACGCATTTAAATTGAAAATTTGCCCGTTTTGTATGAAATTTAATAAAAATGCTAGAAAAATGCATTTTATTAATTTGAATCTATAAAAAATGCCCAGAAAAACTTTTTTGTATAAAATTTGTCAAAATATGAAGAAACACATTACAATTGAAAATAATTAAAAGAATTGCGTTCAAAAAAACAATTTATTTGTATGAAATACTACAAAAATTCTTTAGAAAAATATAATATTTTTATTATTTAAAATTTAATTTTTTTTTTTTTTTAATTTTTTCAAATTTTTTTTTTAAAAATCTAGCAATAAAAATTTATGGTGTATCAAAACTTTTTGTTGCCTCTAAAAAACTAAGAATAAAACATATGTAAACAAAGAGACTTGTATAAAATGCTTTAACTTAATTAAATTTAAAAAAAAAAAAATTTAATGTATCAAAACTTTTTTTAGAAATCTAGCAATAAACATGTATAGTGTAGCAAAACATCTTGTTACCTTTCAAATGCTAAAAATAATACATATGTAAACAAAGAAACCATGTATAAAATATTTTAAATTAATTTAAAAAAAAAACTTAATTTTTTTTTTTATTAATTAAAACTTTTTTTAAAAAGCTAGCAATAAAATGTAGTGTATCAAAACTTTTTGTTATCTCTAAAAAGCTAAGAATAAAACACACGTAAACAAAGAGACTTTGGATAAGATGTTTAAACCTAATTAAAATTTAAAAAAAAAAAGTTTATAATGTATCAAAACTCCTTTCAGAAAACCTTCTACCCCTACCCTAACCTAACCTACCCCAAACATGTGTACAAAATTTGAGCAAAATTGGAGATGTCGATGTGGGGACGATTGTCCAAACTAACGTGGAATTACTCTAAAGTGTTTTTAGTTGCACCTAAACTGTTCTCAACTGTGCCAGTGTGTGTTCTGGCTGTGTCTAACTGTTACTACGTAATATTGAGTTTTTTAATGTATTATGAGTTATTCCTGGGAGTTATCAGTTGCAACCAAATTCTTCTCAATTACACCTAAAGTATTTCATAATAATTTAATTTTATGAAGTATCAAACCTCCTTACTGCTTTTAGAAAATTAGAAATAAAAACTTAAAGTATCAAAATTCTTTTTTTTTTTTTTTGTTTTTAGAAGACTAAATATATTTTTTTTAAACAGAACATTTTTTGCTGCTTTTAGAAAGCTAGCATTAAAAACTTATGGCGTATTAAAACTATTTGTTGCTTTTAGAAAGCTAAAAATAAAATTGTATGGTGTATCAAAATTCCATGTTGCTTTTAGAAGGCTAGCAATAAAAAATATGCTTTATTAAAATTTTATATATGGTTAACAGCTTAGACGAGTTGGATTGGTGTCCCCAACAAAGTGATGCAGAACGTAGCGTTCTTTCCAAATAGATCTTTTACTTCATATAGGCATCCAAACATACACATGTCTTGTCTGTGGCTCGGTGTGCCTGACTTTAATTGTTTTGAATTGAATATGTTTTTTTGACGTTATTTTGATCATTTTTTTTTAACAATTGTGCTATCATATGGATTTTTAATAAAATCTTGATCTGCGTAGTTTAAAGAGTTCTGTGTGCCGCACAAGTAGCCGATACTTGCTTTGTCTAGACCAAAGTTTACGCTCAAAATGTGTGGTGCAGTTGGCAACTATTTTTTTGGTAAACATTATTTAATGCAAAAATTGTTCAAAAAACTTATTTTCGCATATAAATTTATTAAAATTAGTTATAAAAAAACATTAACTGTGCACTAAAACTATTTAATGCAAAAAAATGCTTAAAACACACAAAGAAATTGCAAAAACATAAAAACCTTAATTTATTGCGTGAAACTTACAAGAAGTTGTGCAGAAGAAAGGCAAAAATCGTTTATATCTAATTTGTTGCACAAAATATACCAAAATTGTTCAATAAATCCATTTTTTGCACAAAAAAGGTTTATCTTAAACAAACCCAAATGACAAAATTTCTTTTTTTGCATAAAAAACATTAAAATACATAAGAAAAGACAAAAATCGCTTAAGAAACCAATTTGTCGCTTACAAATTTATTAAAAATAAAATTAATTTGTTATCAACTGCGTAAAGAATTGCTCAAAAAATTATTTTCAAATTGATAAATTTGTTTAAATTAAGCACACAAACATGGCAAAATCCAAAAACATTAATTTGTTACAAAAAAAACTTATTTAACCCAAAAAATCGCTCAAAATTCATTTATTGCATAATAAATGTGTTAAAAATTGTTAATTTTAAGCACACAAAAATAAAATTAATTATTTTTTGTATAAATAATATATAAAAACAATAATTTAGTGCGAGAAACTTATTATGAAATTATGCACAAAATTATTTAAAGCAAAAATCTCTTAAGAAAAAAAAATTGTTTTATATAAATTTATTAAAAATGCTTGATATATATTAAAAACTGTGTTTTCTAATTTTCATATTTTTAACGGAATCTTGAGTAGTTCACTAGAAAATACAGTGACAAATTAAAAAAAAATGCAATTTATGTGATATGATTGTGATATGTACATTTTATAAGATATATTTAATTTTTTTTTGCTTTTTATAATTTTTGCATTATAATCATATTTCTGAGCTATTTATTATACATTTAATGCAATGAATGCGTTTTCTTGTGAATTATATCCTTTAAAAGTTGTTTTTTAAATATTATTTATTAAATCTGGGCTCTATTTACAGAACCAAACAGTTTTTTTTATTAAAACCTTTGATTATCTGAGAAAGAAATTGGAATTAGTGTAGAATTTTCAGAAAATCAAAGTTTTTAATCAATGTGCATCAACATTCCTTGAAATAGCAAATAATTCAGATTCTACTTTGAATCTTAAATACAAATTATAATTACATAAGTCAACTTTTTGCTTATTACTTATTACTGTTCTTACTATAAAATTAATAACAGTAAGTCGTTCGCTTCAAATTAAAAAGGAAAGAAAACTTTAATCGATATTAAATGTAGGTACCTCCTTTTTAATTACGAAAATTATACCTTTCTCTATGATATTACCGCATCTATTTATTATAATGAAGGTGTAATTGCGCGGTGTTGGTATATTTACACTTTCAAAATGAATATTAAGCGATTATATTTAATAACGCTTTGTGTGGAGAATTTTTAATTGAATTGCATTTTTTTTATTTGCTTAAGGAAAAAATTAGATTTGACCACATGTAAACAACAGATAATAAAAAAACAGAGAGTAATTTAGTTGCAGACCCTTTTCTGTTATCTTGTTCTAGAAATTAATAAGCAGTAGCCAAAGTATTTAGGATAACGATGTTGTAAATGAATTAAAAGTCATAGAATATATTAAAGTAGAGGGTCAAGCCGATAGCTGTAGCCCGACATAGATACAAATTAAGATATTCTAATTGCGCGCCTGGCAAGGACCCCTCTTCGTCCTCTTCTTTACATGATACCATGATGTCATAACCTACCCTTTTATACAGAGATTTACTGATAACTGCTTTGATTTAATGTATAATGCCTAACATAGACTTTATCTTTACATTATTTTTCAGTTTGGGTTTTACAATTTATCAATATTTCTTATATCTCAATTAAGGAATTCAGGCTATTAATTTTATTAATGTTTTATTACAATATTTTCTTACAAAAATCAATAAAGTACTTGAAAATCTTCAGAAATTGTCTTCCAAATATTATAATACAAAACATATTTGTAACAAAATTTTGAATGAAGTATTTACTTTTTTAATTAAAAATAAGAAATATTTATTAAAAAATTTGATATGGTTTTAAAAAAATAATTTGTTTTTGTAATTTACTCAGAGCGGTCAATAGTCAAGCACTAGATGAAGTCACAGTCATTTGTTTTTTTTTTAAATCAAATTGATGTCTAAATTATATTTTTATAGTTTTTACTACTAATGATGTTGATAGTTTATGAAAAAAAACTAAGTTTTTGGCTATACTATGCATATATAACACAAAATAGAGACATAATTTTTTTCACCACTGAATATTGAAAAAAAAAGTCAAAATCACTAAAGTAATCAGTTTTAAATTTTAAATAAGTTCAATTAAAAAAAAATTTTTTGGTGACATGTTGGTCTACTTTGATATTTTTGTAATTGACAAAAAAATTAATTTTTTTTTTTTTTTTTAAATTTTATTAACAAAATTATTATTATTATTTTTTTTTTTATTTTTGACACTTAATTTTTTGTCAAATTTTTTGATATTTTTAGTTTTTTGACAAAAAAAAATGATATTTTTAGTTTTTTGACAAAAAAAATGATATTTTTAGTTTTTTGACAAAAATAATTGATATTTTTAGTTTTTTTGACAAAAATTTTTATATTTTTAATTTTTTGATAAAGTTTTGGATATTATAGTTATTTGACATTTTTGATTGATTTTTTTAGTTTTTTGACATTTTTTTAAGTTTTTTATTTTTTTAATTTTTGATATTTTTCATTTTATTTGTGGTTTATTTAAGGTTTTCTGATATTAAATAAAATTAAACAAGGTTTAGCTTGTCTTTGTTGCAAACTATGTCGCTCCTGTTACTTTTTATATCCCGTTGCTGTCTCAAAAACAACTTTGCTGCTCCAAAAGTAAAGGCAAAGTTTTTGTATTTTTGACGCAGATTTCAATCATTGCTGCATTAATTGGCACTGTATTGGTGGTGTAGCTGTTGTCAGTTTTCGTTTCTTGTTGTTGTTGGCAGTTTTTGTTGAATGTCGCTGTCTCAAAAACAAAACCATTGCTTCAAAAGTAGATGCAAGACAATTTGTAACAAGCATCAAGCTACTGTTGGCGCAGATTTTGAACATAGCTGCATTATTTTTTTGTAATTGTATAATAGCTACCAATCATTGTCACTAGCTACAAACAAGCACTTTTATTGAGGGCGTAGAATTTATAATTTAAATACTTATTAAGCAGATCTTGGTAAGAACTATAAGAGACGCATTCTTTATTTTTTTTTTTCCATAATTCAAAAATGCTGTATAGTTAAATTCTGCTATTTGCCTGCATTGTTTGTAGTTGTGGTCTAATTTTTGAAATATATTATGTTAATAATGTTATTTGTTTCTTATATTTAATCTTCCCATCCACCACACCGAGCATTTATTAATGAATTAAAAATTAACTTTACTCTACAACTGATTGTTGCCAAATTGTCATTTGATACCAATTCATCCGACGGCATCAGTTTACTACAAAAAAGTTACTGAGACTGTCCCGTTTTTTGCTTCTCTAGGCTGCTCTTGAGTTAGTCAGCCCGTCACAGACACAACACCGTTTACCAGCGTTTTTTTTATAAATTGAACCTGCACATAATTATCAATATATTCTGCAAAACTAACAAACATTGAATATTTCTCTAGCTTAGGACCCAATATGTCGTGATATCAACCAGAATCTTCATCATAACATCAATACATAGTATATCACAATACTGATCACTGAATGAACACAACTCTATGGTATACTCTACCAGTGTGTTTATAACTGCATTTTACTAAAGTAATCTGCTCTGCATACAACTTCAAGGCCCAACTGACCAGTGTAAGCTTGACAATCTTTTGCAGTTATTGTGCAACCCCAACGGGAGGCTGTTACGTATAAGAATTTACTGTTAGCTACATTGTTATAATACAATTTTAAGGCTTCATCTGTCAGTGTGCAAATGGCAGTCTTTTTTAGCATTTTATGCGTGCTACAACTGTCAGTACCTTGATGACCTTACTGCCAATGTACTTTGTACTATCTACTTACGGTTTTCTCTCATTTTTCAATTTTTTTGAACGCAACGAATATTTGATTTTTACAATAGCATTTATAACAAGCAAATTTGAAAAAAAAAATTTTGAACAAATTTTTTTTTGTCTTACCCTGTATAATATCACTTTCTACTTATTGGAACACCTTGTATGTTTTTTGTTTAAAATGTAGTAAATTATAAATTATTTGTGTAATTTAATTTTTATTCACTTTAAAAATCTTAATTTTTTGTTTTTTTTTTAATTTTTGGAACACCTTGTATATCAAAATTTTATTTTTATATGGCCAATTTTTAAAGAAGCAAACAATTTTAATACAAAAAAAATAGTCAAAAAATGTTTTGTTTCATTCTTTACTTATTGGAACACTTTGTATGTTTTACTGTTTTTTTTTTAATTTTTGAACACACTGTATATCAAAATTTGATTTTTTTTTTATTGCATATTATCAACAATTATTCAAATTTGAAACAAAGATTTTTTTCATTTTTTTTGCCTCACCCTGTATATTGAAATATATTAAAATTTGGATTATTTTTTTGCCAATTTCATTTAACAACAAATTTGTAATTTTTTGTTTTACCCTGTATAATATCACTGTTTTTGAACACCCAGTATATCAAAATTATTTTTTGGCTTACCCTGTATAATATCAAACTTATACATAATAAATTATTAAAATTGGTTTATTTTAGACAAGACTGCATTGCTATTTCTTACTATAATTTATCAGAAAAAGCAAAAAATTGCTTGAAATAATCTTTTCAAATTTTAAATCCTGCTTTTCCTTCCCAAAAAATATTTATTTTGAGCTGAAATCATTAATTCCATACAAATAATGAACAGTTTTACAATTTATGATGCAATATTTTGAAATCACACGCTTTGCCCATTTTTAATTACATCATCATCTATATTATCAAGAGAAATAGAAAATACGGAATAGAATGATACAATATGTAATAATAAATACAATCAATTAAATATAATATAAACTCACATTGTAAATGAGGTCATTGCCCTCTCCATCCATTATGCTGAATTTCCATATAAATTCATGCTGTATCCTCACTACACTTACACAATATCACAAAATCACTTAAGTCAACACAATTCACACAAAATTGCATCCCGATCAGTCCAAAATTAAACAAAATTTCATTAATTTATGCACAAATTCGCGAGCCGATCATCTCTGTATGAGATGCCATTGGGTACTGTCATTCATACGCCATGTACCATGGGATGATAATTATAACACTTTCTTCTATTAAACTGTATCTTAATCACTGTGAAGCAGTAAATTCTTATCATTGTTGTTAATGTTGAGATATTTTTATATTATTTGTTTTTATTAAATTTTGCTTACATGGTTTGATTCAATATGGTACTATATTTTTATGCGAAGTCTGTCAGGGACTAATACCAACTTAGTTTTATTTTACTAAAATAAATAATATATGAGTAGTACCAATGGATATAATATTAAAATTTATTAAAAAAAATATTATGTTAATAGTTTTAGGTTGCTTAAATGGAATCAAAATTAAATAAATGACTGGCTTTGAGTTTTAATTGAATTATTATTTGCATTCATATAGATAAATAGCATGACTTTAACATTGAATGTGCATGGTTTGATAATAAATTATGAGTGAATTTGTGTTTTCATTAATAATACACATTTACGTTAGATAACAAAGTTTAAAATAACTTAAATACTAAACGCAGAGGTTGGATGTAACTACTTGAAACCGTAATTATGGCTTTAAACATAAAAAATGTTAAAAACTGAATATATCTGTTTTGATCTTAAAATAAACCTATTTGAGATCATAATATCTTATTGACTTTACTGCTTAACTACGTACTAACTAATAATACAACGTAATAGCTTGTTCTAGAATAATTAATTTTGCACATTAACTATTAGAGGTAGGAAACATTTTGAGCCAAGTATTCAAGAAGACGTTTAATTTTTGTTTTCTCCATACGCATTATGTGATCATTGTTGGTCGAAATTTGCTTTTTTTAAGTAATCTTTCAGAATACAATTGTTTTTTTTGTTTTGCTTGCAATGTTCTTCTTTGTAAACTAGAAGTTATTTTGTTGCTTAGCATTAGATTTTTCAGCAAAGCTTTTGTTTAGGAAAAATGCAAATCTTTCAGATTAACTTGAATGAGTATCCGCATTTAAAGATTTGTCAGTTTTTGAGGTAGAAGCCAAAAATTGACATCTTGGAACACACAATGTGTTTTACGTCAAAAGCAAGATTTGACTTTTGAGGTAGAGGCCAAAAAGTTATATCTTGTAGCACGCAATGTGCTCTACGTAGAAAGCGGATTTCGGTTTTGGCTTGAAGCAAAAAAATTGCAAGCGTAAACTACAAAAGCTATTATTTTGAATACCGAATACAATTTGCGGCAAAACTAAAAATACCAAGAGATTAAATCTTTAGCAACAAAAAACCAGTTTAAAAAAAATTAAATTTTTTTTCTAACCTACAGCACTCTGGTACTTTATCTCAAAAATACCAAATTTAATAATCCAAAAAGTTAGAAATCTAAATCCAAACTAATCACGGACAAACTATCTACTACCGCCAACATCGTCCTACCGCTCACGGGAATAAACTTGACATCAAACAAGACTATTACACCAAACGCTGGAGTTAACTGGAATCTATGTCAACAACTAATTTTAAAACCAAAATACCGATATAAAAACAAAAAGACTGCATTGAGAACCTTCTCAGCATCACACGTAGTTTGGTCACTCGTTTGTAAAAACATGCTACGTTTTCTTTACATGGAAATATTTGAAGATGGGACAAAACCCTGTTGCAAAAAGAGTTTGTGGATTTTAGGCAGTTGTTACCACAAAAGCTGCAACTCTAAATTTGCTAGCAAAACAGAGTCTAAGAAGTGTTGGCGTTTTGAAGTGTTAAACGCAGAACTACCTGGCAATAATGATTTACTTTGTAAGCAGTTTATGCACTACCAAACCTTACCTGGGACCCAATTCTGATTTTGGTGACTTTTTTGGGTAAAACCTAAATAACTTATTAGTTTAATTCATTACTTCAATAAAAAATTACTGCAATTCATTGGCAGAGCTAGGATTTTTTTGTTCCACCTCAAAATATTGAAAAATTTTGTGTATTGCAGATTTTTGCTTACAGGTAGCTCTGCTTCTGCTGCAATCAAAATTGCCTCTTAGGGACTTAATGATAAATCAAACCTATCCCAATTTCTCTCTGAATTTACTGCTTTTTGGCATTTACTGGACAAAAACCGTTGTCTTCAAACTTCAATCATCAACCACCATTGTTCAGGTGGGACAACTAACTACATTCAAAGCAGCAAAATAATTTATTGGGGAACGTACCAAAAAACTGTGCAATTTAATCCCACAATTTAAACAATTATACATTCACACACACTTCTCAATCCATCTTGCCAACGTAGGAATTTCTTAACTAAAATTTTGGTTTGGAGTAGATGTATAACTTTTCCATTGTTTTGGAATCCACTCAAAACTGTGGGTCCACCTGTAATGTAAGTTGCCAGCATTATGGACACAGAAGTGGTTAGGCGCTAGCAGTAGCGTGTATGCTGAGCAAATTGTTGTTATTTGCTTTGGTGTAACATGTACTTTTGATAACACTAACCCCATACACATTTTATTTGTTATCAAGGTTATTACAATTTTCCCGGGACGTTGTTTTTACCCCAGACCAAAATACCAAAATAGTGACGTTTAAAAAGAATTGCACTTACATGTTTAAAAACCCGTATATAACTTTGGAACAGAACCAAAAAGGTTGTTATTTTTGGTATAAGTCATTAATTTTTATGTAGGTTTGAAAACGGTGGCTGAATTAGTAGCTTAGCTAGGATTTTTGAGCTTCACTTCAAATTATTTAGAAAAGAAGTTTTTGGAAAAAGTCCATAATATTTCTTCCCTTCACAGAAAGGCTCCTCAGAGACGTGTTTAAAAAAAAAACCGTTCAGTTTTTTTTTATTTTTTATTTTTCCTTTAGAAGGTTTTTGCTTGTAAGCAGACTTTTGCTTACCGGTACATACGCCACTTGGCTGAAAGACCTTTAATATGCTAGATGTTTTCTGATCTAAGTTATTACCAACTTGTCTGGGTTTCATTTTGTCTTAGAGAAATCAACGGAGATGTAAAAGCAGACTTCTGGTGTGGCGTTGAGACTGAATAGACTGATCAGCTGAAATTTGTTGCAGTTGTTTTCTAGTGTCCGGTGCTTAAACAGTTATCACAAATATGGTAGTTTCTGGCATTCTTATAGACTTAACTGTAAAAGATAATTTAAAAATAAAAAGCAGGAGCGCAGAGAGGAGCGCAGCTACTATTTTGAAGTGACAAAAGAAATGGGAAACGGATCAAAATAAAAAATAGTAAACCACAAATAGGACAGTGAGTAGAAAAAAAAAACAAAAATGTTGATTACCTTGTTACCTAATTCCTTACAGAGGTAATGATTTAAATGCAGATGTTAAATGAAACCTTGCAACAGTAGACCAAAAATAGAAAAATAGGTAGACAGGAAAATTTTAGACTATCATTTCACCTAACTACTGACAGAGACGATTCAAATTCAGATATGGGAACAAACTAAAGCTAAAATACATGGTAGCTGCTTCAAAAAAGCAGGTGTTAAGGAGTCAAAAATAAATCACAACAGTACTTACAAGAACAAGAATTACCTTCTGAGTACAAAAAACAGTGGCGGTGCTACCGGTAAGCAAGGGTTTGCAATACAAAAAGACCCACAAGCAGAAGAAGCTCCTTCAACATTTATTTATTAAAACTTGAGGGGAACGTTAAAAAGTAAAAACAGGCTTCTTCTACAGTCGATTTTGAGGTCTTTTACAATTTTAGCTACGCTACTAACAAAAATTAAATTAAAAAAAAGTTAGGTTAGGTTAGGTTAGAAAAAAAAAGGCTTTTCCTCTTGACGTTTGTTTATTTCAAAATCTGAGAGAGAGAGTTAACAAATAAAAATACAAAAATCTTAGCCACGGTAACAACAATAGTAAGGTGTTTTTTCAAAAAAGTTAGGTTAGGTTATGTTAGGTTATCTTCACTAAGGTAATAGCATTAGCCAGATTTTTTTTCAAAATAAGTTTAATTAGATTAGATTAGGTTATATAGCAAATAACAGTTTATTTTTGTTATTGCTTCTTAAGCTAATGACTTTTTATGTGGTAGCAAAACTGAGAAACCCCACATGATTTTATTTACTTTATGATGTCCCATTTTATAAAATACGTTTTTAATTAAAATTAGTATCTGTCAATCAATTAACTATCACTCCATCTCAATTAACTCACAGAAACAGGTGTTATAAGTTTTCTGTTACTCTCACGTAGAAGATGCTATTAGCGGCAACACTCTATCCAAACTAGTGTTTTTGCCTCGCCTCACCACATTTGAAAGACTACAACCAAGCTCAGATGAGCATTTTGGCTAGGAAGTAAAATCCAAGATGGCCACTAATTAGGAATTTTTGGCCTCAAGTATTTTTTATTTGCAAAACTGATTACTGAAAAATAACTTAATTAAAAAAAGCTACATAAGATTGAATGACTCAGGCAGAATCTTAAAATGAAATTACTAAAAGTATAGAAACTACTAAAGACTATTCTTGTTCTATTGGACATTGCCTCAGCAAAATAAAACTTTTTGATTATATTTTTGAAAATCATGTTCAAAACATCTTAGAATACAGTTTAGAACCAGCATTGAGATTCAATTAATTTAAATATATTTGTTGCTTTTTGAGACAAGAAGTACATTTCACCAGTACTTTATTCCAAAAACTTTTGTTTTGTCTACTGTAGAGCAATTTTTAAATAACTAATAATAATTATTTCTGAAATTATCTAAGAAGTTCTTAAAATTGCAATATTTAAAACTAAATATATTAAGTTAGTGTAACAAAATTTTTGTTCCAATGTTTCTAGAAACTATTTTTTTAAACTTCTAATGTTACTAAAATAGTCAAAATTGTCAATAAATAGTCAAAAATAGTCAAAAACGAACAAATCCGGCTATAAAATATCAAAATATTGCTAGAAGTATCAAAAAAATTGCAGTCACCCATAAACTGCAAAAAAGTGCAAAATTCTATTTATAAAATATCAAAAATGACAAAAACGGGCCATAAAATATCAAAATATTGTTAGAATAAACCAAAACTCAGCCATAACCAGTTGAAAAGTGCAAAATTTATTTATGAAATGTCAAAAATAGTAAAACCGAGCCAAAAAAAAATTATGCCATAAACTATTAAAAAAGCAAAACTATTTTCATGGAATGTAAAAAATAGCAAAAGACTAAAATCCGATTAATAACTATTGGAAAGAAACGTCAAACATAAAAAAATTCGCCTATAAAATATTTAAAATATTGTAAGAAAAATTCAAAATCCTGTATAAACTGCCAAAAAGTGCAAAATTCTACTTCTAAAACGTCAAATATAGCAAAAATCTTGCTTTAAAATATGAAATAATGTCAAAAAGCATAAAAATTTAGTCATAATCTGAAAAATGCAAAATTCTGTTTATGAAAAGTCAAAAATAAAAAATTCCGATCATGAAAAGTTTTCAAAAAGAAAAAAAATGTAATCTAAACGGTTGAAAAGGAGAAAATTCTATTAAAAAATGTCTAAAGTAGCAAAAATCAGCCACAAAGTAGAACATTTTGTCAAAAAACAGCAACTTTTGGTTATACTGTTAGAAAATGCAAAATTCTAATTATGAAAAGTCAAAATTGGCAAAATCCAGTCATTAAATATTTTTAAAAAAAACTAAATCCAGCCAAAAACGGTTAAAACGGGTAAAATTCTGTTCAAAAAGTGTCTAAAGTAGCAAAAACCGCCCACGAAATATAAAATATTGTCAAAAACAGCAAATTTTAACCATAAACTGTTAAATAAATCCAAATTCTATTTATAGAAAGTAAAAAATGAAAAAACACAACCAAAATCGGGCCAAAAACGGTTGAAATGTGCCAAATTCTGCTTATAAAATGTCTAAAATAGCAAAATCCCGTGTTGAAATTTTAAACAATTGTCAGAAAACACCAAAATCCTGCTATAAACTGTTAAAAAGTGTAAATACCTTCCTAAAACACCAAATGTAGCATAATCCAGCTATGAACAAAATTCTATTGCATACAGCCCTTTATGCTTGTAGGTCCTTCCGCATTGCAGACCTTTGCTTACAGATAGCTACTCCGGTATCATTAGTATAGTAGCTAGATTCTTAGATATTCTAACAAACTGTGCCAGTAAAAACAGTAATGTAGCCTATGAGTATTTTCTGCTATTAGTAGCTCCTACTTGACAACAGTTTTGTCATTAAAACCTGGTGTTTCCGACAAAAGCCAAAATTTTAAGCAAAAAATATATGTACCTACGTGATTGCAATTGGCTCCCCCATTAAATAATTGATCGAAAAAGCTATTTAGATCGTAGTTGCGGAAGTGGTTATCTGCTTCAGTTATACTAAGATTAGTCAGTGAAAGTTTGATTAAAGTTTAAATGTTTGCATTCTTTTTTTAAATTGCGTTTTGCCTCCTTCAAATGCATTTTAAATTAGTTTTGAGAGTAAACTGATTTCTAAAGTACTTTTTAGATTCAGTAAGTTGTTGACTTACGTAGTCTTTGTGCAAATGCTTTTGTCTTCAGACTTGCTCTTTCAAGTAGCATTCCAAAAACACATTGTTGCATTTGTTGATACAATATTTAGAGTTCATTTGCTGTGCTGAATAACGTTTGGTCCTTCAAACCGGATAGAAAAAGTTTTTTCTAAAAAATCAAAATGTTTTTTTTCAAACAGTATTTTTTACTAATATTCAAAAACAGTCAAAAATAGTCAAAAGCATGGAAAAATCTTGCTGCATAAAAAAAATTGATAGTGTATGGCTTTTTAATTTGTAACAAATGTTAAGGAATTTATTACAAGTGTTTTTAATAATATTGAGTACAGATTGTGACCAAGACCGTATTTAGGAAGAAAGTATGGGAGTTAAAATAGTTAAAACTGCCAGTTTCTACTATGTTTTATAAAAAATTGCAAAAATCCCTCCTAAAGTATTAAAAACTGTTTTTTTAGATTTAAAATTTTGTGTTGAGTTTTTTTTCCAAATAAAAATTTGACTCCTCCAAAAAATATTTCTAGATACGGCACTGGTTGTGAACAATATCTTAAAACTAAACACATGTGTTCTCCAAGTTTTTGATTTTTTTTAATAAACAAAAGTTTAAAAAAATATATTATTGATTACTATTCTCAGAGCCGACGTAAATTTTTTCCGGGTTCAAAAGTTGTGTGAGTCAAAAAAAAAAACACTCATGCTTCAAATTGAATTATTTATATTAAACATATTATGATATACCATATAAGATCATAGAATATTATTAATTTGTTTGGTCTTTTAATCACGTAATCAAACTTTTCGGAAAAGCGCGGCTCCCTCTAAAACCCCCTAGCACCGCCCCTGACTATTTTTTTAAAAAGTTTCAGTTTGCATTGCTTTACATTTAATTTTAGAGTATAAAATAATTTAATTATTTCTTACATATTTGTGTATAATTAATTTAAGGTGATTATACTCTATAGACCTAATTTTCAAAAAAAATGGTATATAAAAATAAAGTATGTGGTTGTTGTTGTTGATATGTGTGGAGTGTCTATAAAATGTATAAGTATGGCGTAAAGATGGCAATAGAAAACAATATTATGATTTAGCAATTCCTAAACGTTTATAGTGTAGTAGAAAAGATGTTAGGTCGGTGTAAAATATGGTTTATGAGAATATTGATTCAAGTATGAATATGAGTATGTTGAGGACGTGTTAATGTGTGAAGGATAAATTCGTGGCGGTTTCTTTTTTTATTTATATGGGGTGATTCAATTTGGGTGTCTTCAGGTGGCGGTGGTTGAGGTTTATAATGCGGCGTACGTGTTAATGTTGTAGGCAGGACGTGGGGAATCCTTATGGGTTTTTATCTGGGATGCGGATGGTGTAATTGAAAGGTGATAAGAGAGGGTCAAGTCAGAGTAAGATCGATAATATTAATGGTATTTATGGTTGATGCAAGGAGATTTTTCGATGGCCTAAATTCTTGGCCCGTCTGGAACGACGCGAGAACGTGTTAGCGGAAGTAGGTGATAATATGACGCATGGCATCGGTGGTGTATTGGCTACTTGTTGATGTAATATGCGGGGGCGTCGCGTTCAGCGAATAGCCTCGCGAAGAAGCGTCAAGTACGCTGCGCCAACATACGCTGCGTGGTTGCGGCCAACCAGTTGATCCGGGGCCGTTCATGAATCCGCCCATTTCACCGAACTTGCTTTGAAACCGGCACTGCTTACCGACACCGACAGCGCATTTCTTATTATACCGAAAGCTCGTGCATAGTACTGTTATATCGTGATTGCGTGAGTGTTGTGTTTTCTCGTACGTAACGTAACTCGTGCAGAATGTTGCCGTACCAGGCAGTCGCAATGGACTACGCCGTTTCATCTAGCTTCCAGCGACAAGCACCCATAGGACTTGGTGTCAACATCAATCCAGCTTTCACGCACTCCTGGTTCGTACCGGCGGATCTCTGTGTCCCCTACAAACAGACTCCTCTCCTCGAACCAGGGCATGTTATACTTATTATCTCTGCTTTTCTTGTGATACCTTTATACCAACCAACCAAGTGACATATTTTTATCAATAATAATTAATAAATCATATCAAATAAAAACATGTCACAATCCTTAAAACGATTCTAGTAGCACGTGACCGCATTTGCACGTTCGTTGTGTGACGTCCCCAAAGCATGAAGAATCAAAATCACTAATAGCAATCCCTAATTTGCACCCATCACGTAATTAATTGAAAGTGTGCCACCGCTGAAATATAATTAATGGTCAGCAACCGCACATACCAATAAAAAAAAGGAATATAATATACAATATGTTATTGGGCAATATAGGATAAATCGGGACCCTTACCCAAACCCCGGCCACAATCAACATACTCGATAAATGTATTTCGGCAATCAAAATCTTTACAGCCCTTTTACGGCATCAGTCAGTTGAGCTTTAAAATTCCTATCATTGCCGAATAATAGCCATCCGCATGTTCTTTCCCCCAGGGGTGACTTCACTGACTTCATATAACACAGTTCTTATTTTAAATCCCCTTTTTTATTTTATATCTCCCGATACTAAAAGAAATCGCGTATCGTTGCATTACTATTACGCAAATTAATAAAATAAAAACAACGTCCTTCAACAACATAGATCTATATATTTCTTTTCCATGTCCACGTTTAATATTATTACGGTTTTTGCCGGTTGGAAAGTTAATTTAATAGTAAATTACTCTCAATAGTCCAATAAACAATGATGTCGCCATCGAAAATAAAACAACTATATACCGTTTTTTTATCAGTCTTATTACTTTGGTTACGTTCATTTAACAGTTTGTAAATTCTCACGGATGAAAAAGTCAATCATTTAAAGCAATAAATCTTGCCTGGGATTTTAGTGTCACAAATCGATTTTCATTAAATAAAAAATAGTCTGGACCACACATTGAGAACGCACTTTATTAATAATTTATGGTTTATTTTATATTCAATCAATTTTACTATTACCTGTTTCGGTTTTTATAAATAATCTTCAAACGTAATTGATCACAGAATTATTTGTTAATTAAACATTACATTTTTATATAATTTGATTAGATACATAAACAACTTTTTGGTATTCCCCAAGGTTCTATATTGGGTGCTATTTGTAATTTTTGTGAAAAATTACTTTCTAACAAATAGTTTTTTTTTGTCTTTGTTGTTACTAAGATATATAAATATGTATTTCATTGTTTTTCTCTCTGTCCAGTGCTAGGCACACTGATGAAGAGTGCATACCTTGAAACACTAGTGTATTTACTCACTGGGTGGAGAGGTAATTTATATAAAATACATCATTTATTGAATTTAAATGCGTTCTATTTTTTAATTGTTTATATATTTGTTATGATCTCTTCTTAATCTTAGTTGGATAAGAAAACTATTCTAAAAATTAACCAAAACATTGGTCAAGTTTTTTTAATGTAAATTATGATTATAATGATTAATGTAAAAGAAAAACAGGAAAATAATGGTTCTTTTCAACAATTTAATGCACAAAGAATACAATTGATGACAACAAAACAACAAACATCAACATTTACTCAGTTTCAAGTAGGAGGCATTGTAGAGCATTACACATACCAAAACACTTTTTTGTAGAAATCAATATTGAAGTGGTTTTAGTTTAAGTCGAACCTTGTAGAATACCAAAACAAATTTTTGATAGTATTCTGAAACAATAAAACAGTTTTTTTTTACATTTTACAATTCATAACAAATTAACATATTAATTAGTGGTGCAAAGTGATCGTAGCTTCAACTTGTTGTGTCCATGGGCGCCGACTTTTAAAAATATCAATGGGGGCAGGGTTACTTGTGCTCAGATATTCGGGCTGTATGGCCAAATTTCTTATATAATATATTTATGAATGGATGGTCAGTCACTTTATGCAAATTGAAAATATTAAATTAAATTTTTTTATTTTTTATGCATATAAGCAAGCGCCCCGGTGCCCCTTGTACTCGGCGCACATGGTTGTGCCAACATAATACAGTGAATTTGTTTCACATAGGACACACTCTAAAACCTTGTGGAATACCAGTATAAATAGAACTTCAAAACTGTTTGTTAAATTTCATTATTACCAAATTTGTTACACTAAAAGTCTCAGTTTTAATTCTCATCCACTAATGCAATTGTAAATTTGACGCCAGTTCAATATGCAATAAAACGTTACATTTACAATTAATTAGTAAAAAAAAAGTCTAAACTAGTCGCAAATAAAATTGAAGGTTATTATACCCAATTTATTATATTCCAATTACGCAGTTCCAAATTTTAATCACTAAAAAAAGTTATTATTACTTATGACAACTTACCAGCTGCTTTATTACAATTTTTTGTTGATTCAGGATTTTAGTCATGTTTACATCAACAACCAACAGGAATTAATCAAATTGTTAAACTATCTTCAAAAATGATTCAGGTTCATTATCAATGGTGACTATTACATTGATAAAATTGTAATTCCATTTTAGTTTTATAAAATTGCCACTCTTAGTTTGTGTGGCATAGAGTGCTAATCTAAATATTGTTAGTTAGAATCCAGTTTTGTGTAAACGTTTTCACATCACAATGAAGAGGTATAGTAATTAATAATTTTAATTTGTTTTGGGGGTATAATGGTTTATAAAATGTTTTAAATTAGAAATTAGACAACGTTTTCCATTTTTTAATATTTTAATCAAATTTAAAATTTTTTATGCAATTTATTTATATTTATTTAAACTATTTTCTGAAATTTTGTTTGTGGTTTGCAATAAATCCATTTAGAATCAGTTTCAAATTTTAAAATTCTAAGCGATTTTGTGTAGAATTTTTATTATATTTAATACTACAGATGCGGTTTTTGGGCGTTTTTTTTTATATTGAGCGATTAATGCCGTTCATTTTTAAGCAATTTATACTCAATTGTACTTTTTACATAATTTCAATACAACAAGTTTGCCAATAAAAGTTTTTTTTGTGTTTGTATGCAATAAATTTATTTTACTTGCGGTTTTGTGCTATAAATGCTATTTCTAAGCGATTTTTGATATTTTTAAACGAATTTATACTCATTTCTACACAATTTTAATGAAAAACACATTTGCAAATGATAGATTTGTTTGTGTTTGTATGCGGTAAATTTAGTTTTGATTAGTTTTCTAAGCGATTTTTGATATTTTTATGATATTTATAATTCAATTCTACTATTTTTATACAACTTCAATAGAACAATAGAAAGATTTGTTTGTATTTGTATGCAATAAATCAATTTTTTAATAGTTTTATGCTTTAAATGCATTTATAGGGAATTTATTAAACATTTTTGTGCTATAAATGCGTTTTCTGAGCGATTTTTTATACTTTTTAATGAATTTATACTCAGTTATACTGTTTTTACACTATTTTAATACAAACAAACTTGGAATTGAAAGATTTGTTTGAGTTTGTATGCGGTAAATTTAGATTACATTAGTTTTTTGTTATTGTGCGTTTTATAAGCGATTTTTGATATTTTCTTAAGCAATTTAAAATCTAATTGTTTGTTTTTTATATAATTTAATGCTATAAATGCGTTTTCTAAGGGGTTTTTATACTTTTTAAACATTAAATATTCAATTGTACCTTTTTGTTTCTATTAAATAATATAATATATAAGTTTTGTGCTATAAATGCGTTCTTAGCAATTTTTTTTATACTTTTCAAGCGATTTATATTTAATTGTATTATTTTTATACAATTTTTATTTAACAAATATACAGTTAAGAAAAAGTGTTTGTATGCGATTAATTCATTTTGCATAAGCTTTGTGCTATACGTGCGTTTCTTAAGCGATTTTTAATATTTTTTAGGCAATTTATGTTTAATTTTACTATTTTTTAGATAAATTTAATACAACAAATACGCAATTGAAAGATTTGTTTGTGTTTGTATGCGATAAATTTGTTTTGTATAAGTCTTGCGCTATAAATGCGTTTTCTAAGCAATTTTTGAAGCTATTTTATGAGTTCCTGAGCGATTTTTGATGTTTCAAAGCACCTTTATATTGAAGTGCACTATTTTTATACGTTATTAATACAAAATAAGCTATTAAAAGATTTGTTTGTGTTTCTATGCAATAAATTCATTTCATATAAGTTTTGTGCTATAAACGCGTTTTTTATAAAAATAAATTTTGTCTTATAAATGCGTTTTTAAGCGATATTTTTAATAATTTTTAAGCATTTTTTATTGAATTGTATTATTTATATACAGTTTCAATACAACAGATATGCAATTCTAAAGTTTGTTTGTATGTAATAAATCTAAGTTTTGTGCTATAAATGCGTTTTTTAATACTTTTGAAGAAATTTATATTTAATTTTATTATTTTTTACAGAATTGCAATACCATAATCATATCTAAATCTATATTGCATCAGTTGTGCTATAAATGCGTTTTTTATCCGTTTTTTTGATACTTTTTAAGCAATTTATGTTCAATTGTATAATTGTGGACACAATTTTAATACAACAAATACACTATTAAAAGATTTGTTTGTGTTTGTATGCGATAAATTAAATGTTTATTAGTTTTTTGCTATACATGCGTCTTCTAAGCAGATTTTTTATCACTTTTAAGCAATTTTCTGCAATAAATGCGTTGTCTAAGCGATTTTTTATACTTTTTAAGCAATTTCTTTTAAATGTTTTACTTTTCATACAATTTTGATACAAGAAAGACTTATTTTTTATAAGTTTTGTGCTATAAATGCGTTATCTAAGCAGTTTGATGCGTTTCTGAGCAATTTTATGCACTTTTAAGCAATTTTATGCGTTCCTGAGCGATTTTTGATGTTTCAAAGCACCTTTATTTTGAAATGCACTATTTTTCTACATTATTAATACAAAAAAATCTATTCAAAAATTTGTTTGTGTTTCTAAGCAATAACTCCATTTCATATAAGTTTTGTGCTATAAACGCGTTTTTTATATAAATAAGTTTTGTCTTATAAATGCGATATTTTTAATAATTTTTAATGAGTTCTATTATTCTTATACAATTTCAATACAACAGGTACGCAATTCTAAAATTTGTTTTGTTTGTATGCGATAAATTCACTTTGCATAAGTTTTGTGTTATAAGTGCGTTTTTAAACAATTTTTAATACTTTTTAAAGAATTTATATTTTTTATAGAATTTTAATACCACAATCACGCTATTGAAAACAAAATTTGTTTGTATGCGATAAATGTATGCATCAGTTATGCTATAAATGCGTTCTTTAAGCAATTTATGTTCAATTGTATAATTGTGTACACAATTTTAAAACAAATACACCATTAAACGATTTGTTTGTGTTTGTATGCGATAAATTATTTATTTATTACTTTTTTGTGCTATAAATGCGTTTTTTAGCTAGTTTTTTATCACTTTTAAGCAATTTTATGCAAGAAATGCGTTTTTCAAACAATTTTTGATATTTTTGTATGCGGCAAATCTATATTACATAAGTTTTGTGTAATAAAAGCATTTTTTGAAGTAATTTTTGATACATCAATACAGCAAATACGTCATTAATAGATTTTTTTGTGTTTATATGCGATAAATGCATTTTACGTTAGTTTTGTGCTATAAATGCGTTTTCTAAGCAATTTTTTATAATTTTTAAACAATTTATAATGCATTTTTATAAAATTTTAATACAAAAATATAGATTTTGTTTGCGATAAATATACTTAAATTAGTTTTGTGCTATAACTGCGTTTTCTAAGCGATTTTTTATACTTTTTAAGCAGTTTATATAGCGTTTTAATTTATATATATTTGCAAATTTTGTTTTGTTTTGTTGTTTAGTGCTTTAATGTGCGATTGTTATGTAGTTCCTGTAACTTCTCAGAATTGCATTTTTAGGAAAAAATAATTGGAAACTTTTTTTTCAAAAGTTTTTATCGCCAAAAATTTTTTTCATTGAATTTTGAAAATTTTGCAGTATTTTAAAAGACAGTTTTTCTTAAAAAAAGATTACGGTTATTTTTTTTTTTTTTTTAATATGTATAAAAACGTGTATTCACAGAAATAATTTGAAAAAAAAGAAAATGCCCGTTATTTTTTTTTAAGAAAAACTGTCTTTAAATGTTTTGCAAAATGTTTAAATAAAAAAAAATTTGGCTGTAAAAACTTTTTTTTTTACAAGAAAAAAGTTTTGTATAAGTTTTTCCTAAAAATGCAAACCTGTGAAGTTACAAACGATACAAAAGAAGAAAAAAACGTAAAAAATTCAATTTTTTCAAATTTTGATTGCATATTCTTCGGCAATGACTTATTGAAAAAATATTTAAAAAATTTACATAAATAGGACTCATGTAGAGGAAGGCGTTTTCAGTGGTTTGAGCAAAAACTCATAGATGGCCATATATATAACACAAAATGTATGCTTTTTTGCAAATTTTGTTTTTTAAAACGTTTTACCAATAAATTAGTTTTGTGGAAGATACTTGAAAAACTTTAAATACGTTTTTTCAATGAGTTAATATAATTATGTTAAACGCTTGGGTCTTCTTTTTTCTTTTTCTTCTCAGCCTGTGCTCATCCACTCCTGAATATAGGCCTCTTCTATATTTTTCCATGCGATTCTGTCTTGGGCGATTTGATGCCAGTTTCTGCCCGTAAGTTGTTTTATATCATCAAGCCATTTCTTTTGAGGTCTTCTTACGCTCCGTTTTGATTGTTGCGGATTGTCCATTTGTTTGGGTCTTGCCTTGCAACATGTCCCACCAATCGCCACTTTAGCTCAGCTACCCGCTCGATGTTGTCTTTCACCTTTGTCCGTCTTCTTATTTCTGTATTGCTTATTGGATCTTTCCATTGTCTTCTGCGTTGTTCTAAGGCGTTCTGCACTTTTCTGTGTTACGACATAAGTAGCTACTGGCAAATCACAGGCATCATATACCTTCTTCTTGAGATTAATAGGTATATTCACATCTTTTAGGATATGCCCCAACTTCCCGTATGCAGCCCAACTTATTTGTATTCTCCTGGTGATCTCAGCAGTCTGATTATCTTTACCAAGTTTGACAGAATGACTGAGATAAACGTATTCTTTTACCATTTTGAAGACATGGTGGTCGATAGTTATATGTAATTCTTCGTTACTCATAAGTCTTATTTAAGTTTATTTTTAGTCCAACCTGTTTAGAAGCTTCCTGGGTAGTATATAGCATACATTTCAGAGCAATTTTAACCAAATTAGATGCAATAAATTGTGTTTGAAGCAATTTTTGTATAGTTTTGTACCAAAAATGTTTTTTTGTTATTTTTTTAACTGACAAAAAGTTTTTTCAAATTTTGGTTTTATAAACGCGATTAATTTTATACGATTTATGCTTTTTTGGCAAATATTGTTTGAAAGAATTATTGAGTTTTTTACAACGTTTTATTAATAAATGAGTTTTATGAGAGATATTTTAGATGCTACAAAAGCGTTTCTTTATAGATTTAATATAATGCGTTTAAGGGTTGGGTTATTGCATACTTTTCAGCATTTTTTTATCAAAAATTAGATGCAATAAATGAGTTTTTGGATTTTATGATTTTTTTAGATCTATGCTATAATTGCGTTTGAGATTATTTAGTATTTTTTAATGAAATTCTAATGAGATAAACTTTATTTAAAGCGATTTTTGTATAGTTTTGTAACAAAGATGCGTATTTGAATGAGTTTTTTTACAAACTAGTTTTTCTAATGTGCAATAACAATAAATGAGTTTTGATATTATAAAATCTACAAATGCGTTCTGGTTTTATGCTACAGGGTTATTATAAAAGTTTGGGATTATGTAACCATCTAATGTACGTTTGTGCCGCTCTAGTGAAATGCGTAAATAAAGTTGCCTATCTTAGGACTCAATAATAAAAATATTTTTTTTATGTTTACATTGTTTACTGCTTTCGAAACTCTCGAACACAATTTGGAATGCAATAGAGCCATTCTCCATTATCAAACCGCCTATTCCTTAAGTAGGATTCAATAATACAAATATTCTTTTCATTCTTATAACCTTGCTTGTCAGTTGAACTGTCAAAACAAAGTCAATAGTTTGGTGCACAATTTTAAAAAGGCGGTACATTTAAAGTGTAAAGTAATTACATAATTCCAGACATTTATAAAAACGCTGTATAATTTTGTTTAAGGATGAACACACCTGCATTTATGCATGTCTGTTGAGCAATTTTTGATCAAAATCTGATGCGATAATTGTGTTTGAAGCAGTTTTTAGATAGTTTTATAATAAAAATGCGTATGAATGCATTTAATAAGTTTTTACATGTTTAAAAAATGAGTTTTTTAAATTATAAAACAATTTTTTTTTGTTTGATTGAGAAAAAAAGCAATTTTTGGTATATTTTAATTTTTATGAATTTTTAATTGACAAACAAGTTTTTTCGACCTTGACAAGTGCGTTTTATGGTATTTTTTCTGTGCGATTTGTATGCGATTTTTTCATATATTTTATGCGATATTTGCTATCTCAAATCAATCAAATTTTATCGGTTTGCCATGTGAATCATTGCGTTCTCTAAAGCGTTTTACTAATAAATAGTTTTGTAGCAGATATTTCAAAAGTTTAAATGCGTTTTAGTTAGTTTCATGCTATAATTGGTTTAAAGATAGTGTTTTGTATGTTTTTTTATGAAATTCAGATAAATTATAACCTATTTTTAAAAGAAATTTTTTTTTGCAATTGTTAAACTAAAGCAAGAAATGTATTTTTATATAGTTACAAACACGTTTTAAAGAAAATTTAAGATTTATAAAAAAATAATTGCAATAAATATTGGGTTGTTGCATAATTATCTGCATGAGCGGTCAGAAAGCATGAGCTTTCCGACCAGTCCTATTGGTGCCTATCTTGCAACATTGCTAAACTTTTTAAAACAATTAAATGGTAAAATAAAATATTTTTTTAGCCAATATTTGGGTTGCAATTTCTAAATTGATTCAAAAATTTATTACAATCAATATTGTATGTGTAAGAAGCTACAAATGAGCGTTTGTTACAAATTTTATGGAAAAGAATTGTATTTTTAATGAAAAACATGTGAGAAATGATTTTTAGGATTTTCTGAACAGTTATTTTAGTGCGTATTTTGAGCGATATTTTTGTAATGTTAGTCTATGGGTAAGTCTAACCTATTTTATAGATAAATTCCTTATCTGAACGATATTTTATGTAAATAAAAACAATTTTTTTCTAAAATATTGAATAAATATTGGATTAGTATATAATTATCTGCACGAGCGGTCGGAAACCACAAGTTTTCCGACCGCGGCATCTATCTGATAAGTTGCTCACCTTGCCTAGCTTTTTAAGACAAACAAGTTTGTTGAAGTTGAAGTTTTTGGGCTGCTAAGCTTCCGTCTTTTTTTGAAGTGCTTGATTGTCAAAAGTTGATAAACGTTCTTTTCATGACTTCAAACTTGTGTTTCCAGATTTAAAATAGGCAAATCACTTTCAAAACAAACATTGCACGCATCAACCTGTTTAAGGAAAATTATTTTCTAAAAAAAGCGATTTTTGAAGAATTATTCAACTCAGTTTTTATGGATAAAATATAGAGATTGTATCAATTTGTTTTAATAGTTTTTTTTTTCGGCAATTGTGTCTTTTTCTTATAATATTATGATAAGTTTTTAAGCATTATTAGGCTTAGTCATGTTTGTTTACCTTTATATGAAAACCAAATGCGATAGATGCGGTTGCAGCAGTTTTTGTATATTTTGTTTAGAAAGAAATCTTAAGTACGTTTTTTCTAAAAAAATTGCATAAAATACATTAAAAAAAAACTTTTTTTTATGCGATTCTTTTTTTAATAAAAAGAACATTTGTATGAGTTATTACAAAAACACTCATGCAAACACAAAAAAGAAATGAAATAGTATTTTTAGTTCACCACCAGAAATTGCACAAAAAAACACTTTTATCAAAAATAAATATGTTAGCGATTTTGCGCGCATTAAGTACGCAGTATAAACTGATATAAATAAATAATTATTTGTCGCTGTAATTATAAATACAGTATTCAATTAGCAGGTAACATTTAGTGTTAGAATACGGAGGCTATTATCTTGATAATTCATTGTCTAGGGCCATCAAATTGTTTCTAATTGCCTCAATGAAAATTTGTGGGGTCGTTTGGTATCAAATTACAGCGTTTTATTGTTGAATGTATCGGTAGTTATGGGTGTAAAGTAGAGGTGAATAAATGTGTATAGGTATTTAATGCGTGAATAAAATGTTGATTGTCATTTTTAATTGGTATTGTAATTGATGATAGTTGTATTCGACTCAATAAAAAAAAGCAGTAATGATTAATTTAGTATAGGTTGTTAATGATGCGTGTCATGTGAGATGATTTGAAGCTTAAAGCTTAACGTATTCGGATGCGTGAAATGATTCATATAGTGGTGGAGTAAAATACCGAAATCCGTGATTGAAATAGCCTCCTGGGTCTCCGCAAATACCACTATGAATATAGAATGTACAAATCCTGAAAGCGACAATTGGACTTGTTTTCATTTTATTTTAGTGCTCCCCTATAAAATGTTATTCGGAATATAATCGTATTATCGTATAGTGCCCTTCTTTAGTACGATAAAAAGGAAAGAAACTATCGGGAGGTGATCATAACGCGGCCGCAATAATAGAAACAGTAGAGGAGTTGTAACGAAGCGAAGCCCCGCAGAGTGTTCGGACACAAGGGACTGTTGGACAATAATTGGCCTGAAGAATTGTTTCTGTCGGCATCGCGTCTGCTCAATTTACGGTACTTGTGAAGGGCATCGTGTGAAAACAAAATTAAACCGAACTTTTTTTTTTTGGTAAAATTGGTTTCAATTGGTCTATGCTACTTCACCCGTCATCCGGGTCCGTAGAGAGTTATCCCTCGCTCGCGATTATTAGGTTATCAGCATCCTAGTTGTACCTGGCGACACCTCCGATACTCTCTAGAGAATATGGACAGCTCCTTTTATCTTCTCATGTGTGCATTCTAAGTGTATTCCATCCCTTGTACATTACGTCTTCTTCGGAAATGACCCACGTACCATCACACCAGTAGCTATATACTAGCGGTAAAAGCAGCCACCGTATTCCTATACTGGAGGAGTGCTGACTGGCAGCTGAGGATGCGGATGCTCGGTTTATGACCCACCGTACGTGTGCTATGTGTCACACTAATGACTATCTACTCCCACGGGACTGTCCCTGGACGACACTACTCAATATTACTTACTTTTACTGTTATTCCAAGACACCAAACAACACCCCCCAATAAAACCTCTCTCTCAAAACCTCTCAAATCTTAATTACAACTAAATCTACATATTAAAATGAATGTTTTCTTAAATCTTATCGACCCATCACAATTTTTGTCATACCTGAGATACATTTATTTTTATGTTAGGGCAATATTTACCTTATTTCATCCCCTAATCTTATAAAGGAATTTATCCAACCACATCAAACAATAACATAAATAAAATAAAATGATAACGATCAATAATTATTTGTAGTAGTCACATCTATCAATTATATTTAATAGTATTTTGTAAATATTTAAAATTGAAAGTGGTGATCAAAGGACAACTCATCATATTGCAGACTTGAGTCATCCTATTATAATACAATCAATTGATTGATCAAATTAACATGTTTGGAATACTTAATAGTGATAACCGCATGTTATGTAAATTTTATTTGTTATTTATTCAACAATTTTAAATCACAAACAATTAAAACCAATATTAATATTTGAGTGTGAAAAAATACAAAAACAATTGCAATATATGTGAAACTGCAGCATGTTTAAAATAAATGTTTTAATTTTGCATTTGTATACTTTTGCATCCAGTCCTGATTTTATATTTATCGTATAGGAAAAACCCGAAAAACAAATAGGCCGATCTTCGTCGATAAGAATATATGGGTGCGAGAGAGACTAATTACTCGTCGACGATGACGTGTGACAATTTTTAAACTTTTATTTATTGTAATATAAATCAAGTTGATTCAGTTCATTTCATCATTATGTGTATTTTATTGTAAGCAAATTGCAACAGTATTCAGTTAAATTATGAAATTAATTAAATCAATATGTTTAAAAGTATTAATCAGTTTTACTTTTACAGTTTTAGAACTTCTTAAAAAAATGTTTTAAAACCCCTTGACAGGTTCTAGTATAGATTCTAGAATAAACACAAAGTCTATAAAGTTTGATAAAATGTTCCACTTTGATAGGTTCTAGTATAGAGCTTAACTGACTACTTTCATGTAGGTTCTAGATCTTTTTTTGGAAGTTATCAAAATTTGATCAAATATTCTATCCTTTGACAAGTTTTAGTATAGATTCTTAACTTTTTGTTTACTTTCATAAGGATTCTAGAACTCCTGAATCACTCAACAAGATTTATTATCAAATTTAAAATTTTCTAACTATTTTTGTCATGCAAGTTTTTGAATTTATTGATAGATTCTAGCACATATAAACAGATTTAAGATTTTTCTAAAATGTTTTAACTTTTTGATTACTTTTATGTAGATTCTAACTTTCACGATGTTGGAAAAATTTACTAAAATCTTCCAAAAAATTCAGTTTTTAGAATGTTTTAAAATAAAACTTAAACCACTTTCAAACAGTGTATGCAAATTTTTAAACTTATTGGCGGTTCTAGAACAGATTCTAATATGAAATGTTTTAAAATTACTTGACGGATTCTAATTCTTTTTGTTTAGTGAAATTGTTATGTAGTTTTTAGAACACTCTAGAATTTGATAACAATTTGTGCCAACTTTATAAAAGTTCTAGACATCTATGAAGAAAGTTCTAAAATTTATTTAAATGTTCTAGGGCTTCTCGTTTATTTTAAAAATATTTTTAATTATTCTAACACTATTCCATGTTGTAGTAATTACAAAGATGTTCTAGAATACGTTGAAATGTGAAAATGTGAAATGAACTTTTAAACTAACTGATGTGTTAACGTAGATTTGATAGATTCAACAATTTTTTACTACTTTCTTTAGGATTTACAAACATACTCTAGGGCAGTCATGTAATTTCATATAGTTAATGTAGATTCTACAATTTTTGAAAATAGTCAAAAATTGTAGAATCTACATTATCGTTTGGAATTTACAAATATAATTTATGTTGGCTTGGTTGGTCATGTAATTTCAAATCTGTATAATTTTAAAATACTCTATAACTTCTAGACTTTACAAAAATAATCTATAAGGTTATTGTATGTTTTATTATAGATTTTAGAATTAACTAATAGGATCTAGAACTACATGAACACATGCATTTTTAGAATGTTTAACACTTAACTTACTAGAATATTCTGGGACGTTTATAGGTTAGGTTAGGTTAGGCTATAGAGTAATTAATTTTTATTAGCAGGTTCTAGTGTAGATTCTACTTGACCACTTTTACTACATTCATGTATTTTTAGTTTTATTTTTTAGTACCTACTAAAATACTCTATAGCATTTTTAGTTTAGCTTAAGTTAGATTAAGCTATAAAGTAATTGAATTCTTTAGCAGGTGCTAGTGTAGATTCTACTTGACCACTTTTGACCACATTTTTAGAACATTTTTTTTATATTCTAGTACCTACTAGAATGTTCTATGGAACTTTTATTGTTTGATTTGGTTAGATTAGGTTATTGAATTGAGTTCTTGAGCAGGTTTTAGTTTAAATTCTACTTAATCATTTTTGTTCTAGAATATTCTATAGCATCTTTATAGGTTATGTAATAAGTTCTAGATTTGAGTTAAAATGTTTTAGGCATTTTTGATAGGTTTTGAAGTTCGTAGCATAATGTACGAACATTGTAGCAGAATAGATTCTTTATTTGGCTATCACCAACTTTTTGCACAAATTTTGGAATCCATAGAAAAGATAAAAAAAAAATTTTTGATAAGTTTTTGTATTTTTTGGAAATTTATTAACAAGATCTAGTTTAGTCTAATAGATTTTTGAAGTTATTGGCTAATTTAAATGTTTTAGATGTTTTAGATCATAGGGGCTTTAGGAACTTATTGACAAGATTAAGAACACTTTGATAATGCTTAAAATTCATCAAATTTTGTTTGGGGTTTTAGTCTCAATTTAATTTTTGAATCAATTTATAGGGTTAGACCTTGATGATAGATTTAACAATTTCTTGATAAGCAAAATTATTAGCAATTTTTGAAAATATGATCTAGATTATCTAGAATATATTGACAACTTTTAGGACTCACTGGTCGTTATCAGAACTGCAATGTTTTTGTTTTCCAAAAAATTCATATAACTCAGTTTAGAATTTATTCTTAGGTTTGGTTATGTTTCAATGTTTTTGTGATGGTTTTATTAGATTCTAAAATATTTTTTTAGGTTAGGTTAAAAAAAAATCTAAAAGATTTTTAGAATTTGTTCTAAAATTAAATTTTAGGTTAGGTTAGGTTATGTTACATTATTTTTGTGGTAGTCTAATTAGTTTCCAGGATGGTTCTGTTTTTTTTTTAATATTGTCTAGAATTTTAAGATTTTTTTAATCTCAGTCTAGAATTCAATTTAAGGTTAAGTTATGTTACAATATTTTTGTAATAGTCTGTAATATTTGTTTGGAACTCTAAAATTTAATCTTAGGTTAGGTTATGTTGCAATGTTTTTTGTAATGGTCTTATTAGTGTCCAGTTCTTTCAAAAAAATTATTTTTTTTAGAATTTAGTTTAGAATTTATAAGTTATTTTACCGTATTTTTGTGGTCTTATTAGCTTTCAAAGTATTTTCTAGAGTTATAAGGTTTTTAGAATTTGGTCTAAAAATTATTCTTAGGTTAGGTTATGTTACAACGTTTTTTGTGATGGCCCTAATAGCCTTCAAAATATTTCCTTGAAGTCCAAGATTCTTAAAACTAAGTCTAAAATATAATGTTAGGTTAGGTTAAGTTACAAAGTTTTTGTAAGATCTTATAGTTTCCAATATACATATTTTTCAGAATTCTAAAATTTTTAGAACTTTAGAATTTAATCACAGATTCAAAAATTAATATGTAAGTTTTTGGATATATTGACTACAGAAACTGTTTTATATTATTTTGATACTCTCTGAGAACGGGTAGAGAGCTCTAGAAGAGCTAACTGACTTTTTGACATTTATTTTAAAGTTTGTTTTTTCCACACTTAAAAGGTAGCGTGTTGGCTGTCATGACATCAAAATATTTTGCGACATATAAAGCTGCAGTAGCAATGATTTCTCTGTCTATTTTTAGAATTGTTTACTTGAGTTTTTAAACTTATCAACAATGACTTTATGATTACAAATAGCAAATAAAATGAAATCAAAATGTTTTGAACTAGGCGCCATATAAAGTTGTTGGGGCACTGATCTTTTTGACTATTTTTAAATTTTTTTACTTGAGTTCTTGAACTTACCAATATTTATTACTTTAAATAGCAGAAGCTGAAGTGAAGTCAAAATGTTTTGAACCAAAGTTTAGAGGATACTGTGCACTAGTCTTTTTAGTTGTTTTTTTTTTAATTTTTTACTTACCAACATGTTTTTAAGACTACAAATAGTAGAGTTAAAGTAAAGTCAAAATGTTTTGCACTAGGCTTGAAGTCACCAACATGTCTTTGTAGCAGAGTTAAGGTAAAAATGTTTGGCACGAGGCACCATAAAAAATTGTTATGGCACTAATCTCTCTGGCTATTTTTTGAATCTTTTACTCAAGTTAAGACTAACATTTATGACTACAAATAGCAGAACTGAAGTGAAGTTGCTTCTGATACCATATAAGTTTAATGAATTTAAGTGCAGTCAATGTTTATAGTTTAGACAAGATAAACTATTGCAAACGACACAAAAATTTTTGTCCAATCCACAGAAATCAAGTAAATTGTTTGTTTAAGTTGATTTATGCAAACGTTGTTACATCTTCTTCTTATAGTGCCATACTTGCTATGAGCGTCGGCACCTCTTTTGTATGTTTGTGGTGTGCGATAATAGTTCCACACAATCATACGGGATCTACAGTTTAACGTGGAATCCGAACTACACTACTAGAGGGGTTTAATTTGCTGGTTTGCCATTGCCTTGCAAAGGAAACGACCGCATTGAAATATATGTGACAAATTAGATATTGCCGCTGCCGGGAATCGAACCTGGGCTGCTTGCACAACAGTCCATTGTGCTAAGTTGCCTCTTGTTACTACAATAGAGTTTTTTTCTTCTGTTAGGTTTTTACTGACTAAAAACTTCACTTTTTTCCTTACTTTCTACGAGGTGGTTTGCTTGGTGCCTTTTGCACTGCAATTCTGTTGGACCTGTTATAGACCTTTGATGTTATACTCCTTCAATAGCTCTGTCTTTTTGTTAATGTTCAGAATATTTTGCCTACGGATTACTTTCAGCTCTGCTTTGGTCAAGTTGTGTTTGTTAAAGAGGACCGTGTAGTTTATACGTTTTGCATTCACTTAACAAGTGTATCGAAGACTTATTTTCCGCCTTACAACCGCTGTTTGTGATAACAGTGTTTGGTTATCAGTTCTATGAGCTTTCGCAATCTGAGTCGAATCATTTGTGTTACCAAGGTTTTGTTAGAAATATTCTTGAGTGTACCAATCCCTTACAGCTGTGTTCCGTCTGCATTTGATTTAGTTTTTCAATGATTTTTTCTAAAAATGTTGCTTACATTTCTACAACCGGTTTTTAAGTAAGCAGATGTCAAAGTTAAAGTTAACAAAGATGTCCTCAATGTTGATTCTTTTACTTATGATAATGGGGTATATTGAAGAAATAAAGTTGGCGTTTTTATACTTTATTGATTTTACTCAACCTGATGCAAATAAGTCAAAATGGTGAATGAATGAGTTTGCTTGTTTTTCAAAGCATAAACAACAGAGTATGGGAATCAATCTCGGGACCTTCCGTATCAGAGCCAAGCACGCTAGTCACTAGCCTACTTTGTCGGGACATTGATATACTACAATTTAAAACTTGTAGCAGTATTTTTCTGAGTATTATTTAAGAGAACACACAAATCCAGCGCTACATAATATTTGTAGTTAGTCGAGCAAGCATGGTTCATTGTAGCACGTTGCAGGCATGCTAAATGCTAAAATTGAATAGATAAGTTCTTTCAATAAAACCATAGTATATTCAATTCTATGATAGAGCGTGAGATTAGAAATACACACAACTTACACATAACTAGCTACAATAAACAGGGTATCATTATGCAATATTGTGCAACTTAATTCAGTACGTACATACAGCAGATTTTGCGCCAATGTTTCCTTCCCGCGCTCTACTGTAGAATTAAATATGGTATAGTAAAAAAACTGCTATCAATATACTAATTATTTCTCCGTTAGTGTTTCAGGGTATGCACCATTCATCAGTTTATCTAGCATCTCACTAGTCTAATATATATTATAATTTACATAAATTTACACATTTTATGTGTAAAAATATGTTCTCTCTATTAATTTGCTTTCTAAAACAGCTTTTTCTTGCCGAAGCCGATTGTATACTTTACAATACATTTTGTTGATGATTATATTATGGCAATTGTAAAAAAATGTCAATAGCCTTTCTGTTTTATTATTATATTGTAACATTTAAGTTAAATTTATTTATAACTGTTGTCAAACTGAACGGTATTGTATACGAGTAAATATGACTACACGTACGCAATAAATTTTATTATCCCTATAACCAGATGTTGCCGTAGGAAGCATTAATACCGCCGGTTAGTCCACAAATTGTAATACAAATTATTTAAGCATATTTTGTTAATAATAATAGTTAGTTTGTCGTTTTTAAAAGTATTTTAGTATAAAATTTATTCAGTGAGGGTTGTAAATAGAAAAGATTTAAGTGGAGATATTATGAAGGGGGATGTAAAACGTAGCCTGAAGCTTTGAAACCACCTAGTGAAAAATAAGTTCAATATTTGGTTTATTACTTATATTAACGTGATCGAATTTTGTTGAACGGATTTGAGTATACGTAGTTGTATTTTCCGTAGCGCACAAGTAGAGAGACTATAAAACTAATTCGTATATCGGGGAGTGTTTTTGTCGTTTTAGAATCGGAATTCTTTTGTCCGGAGTAGAGATTAGTGAGTTATGGGGCCTTTTGGCATTTGCGTTGTTTGGCCGGTGATTGGATTCCGGTTACGTGTCGAGTCCGGGTACTCGTAAAACTTGCTCGTTTTCCATCAGCTTTAATTCTTCCCCACTCACCGGACATTTCATTTCAGGAACGCCTAATCATCATCCTGAATGCCATGACCCCTTGGTTCATGTTACTTTTCACTTTTATACATCCTGTGGGACCGGTGTCCAGCTCCGCTTTTCCGAGCTTTCATTCTCAGCAATTCCCAAAGGGAGATTTTCATTTCAATACAGACCGTTCCATATCATTGCTCAATATATTGTATATATATATGTAATAACAGCAACTGATTTTATAATATAAACTTTATCTAACTTTTATTTTATTTTTTGCAGTATATTGGAATTGAGGAAAGAGAAGAGTCGAGATTCGGCCAGAATAAGAAGAGGAAAAGAGAATTTTGAGTTCTATGAGCTCGCTAAAATGTTGCCGCTACCTGCTGCAATCACCTCACAATTGGATAAAGCCAGTATTATTCGATTAACTATATCGTACCTGAAATTACGCGACTTTTCCGGGCATGGTGATCCTCCATGGAGTCGCGATGGACCACCACCAACGAAGACACTCAAAAGTAAGTAGTTTAATTTAAGTAGTTCATTAGCCCAATATAAATGTAAACAAAACGAATGAGGTTATGGCACTACTTTGAATAATAAAGTAGTAGTAGAGAGCAACCATTTTGTTTTTACTGGATATTGTAGTCCATTCATTTACTTTGTACGTGATTGTGGGTACTAATTTGATGATGTTCCTTTTTATGTCTGCATCGCAAACGACTCATGAAAGCGTTGCGCTTTAATAATGTAATAATAAAAAAAGCACATTTTTATAGATTCGTCTTGATGAGACAAAATAAGATTATTTTCCCCAATTTGCAGTAGCCATGTGCAATACAATGGTTGTAATGATATATGATAAAACGAAACTACTGACGGGCCGTTATTGAATTATCTAAAAAGGGAATACTGACCGCTGGGCAAAGCCCCCAAGAGACTTGACCCTACCCACCTCTTCAATATTGTTTTATGAAAGATGAACGTTTCCTACATAGTACACACAGCTGCTTATTATTGTTGATTTTATCAAACATTTATTTATTGCTATGCACCGGCTAATCCCACCCCTATCTAATTATACAAAAACCGCCTGCAATTAATTAATTATTATTTGGTTAAGAATATGGGTAATACAAATGCGATTTGGAATCTAAAACAAACCTCCAACCCTCTAGATCAATGTCAATTCATTAGGGTTTGTATAAGGAGAAATTTTCAAGCGCAGACTAATTCTGCATAATTATTTCACTTAGAGCAACCCCTCGCCACAAGTACATGAATTACAACTGTAAATTTTCCGAGTTTGGTTTACAATAAGCACCACCTAATTTTATCATTCCCGGGCGGGGACGGAATTGGATTTGCGAATTTAACAGCGAGGGTTCATGATTAGATTTACATGTTGTAGTTTGGGGGACATTCTGGTCTCGTCAACCGCTATCTATGGGGATGACACACTTTCAATCAAACTCTGATATGTATGTCATATACTTTATTTCATTATTATACCCTGATTCATAATCATTAACCAGTCTCTACACCTTACTAATCGCATTATTTTAACCCTCATCCAATACCCTAATTTATCTCTTCGTTACTTTACACACTTTTTAATCACCATCCCCAACAATCTCTCTTACAATTTAAATATTTACATTGCAAGCCGTATTTATTTGCAAAATAAACAATTAAATTTAATATTTTTTATTAATCCATACAAAGTTAGATAATAATTTATGATTTGCTCCAATATTAATTTGTAGTTATGTGTTTTGGTGTTTAGTTTTTTTTACCATGACTATGTTCTACACTTAGTTTTAATTATTTGCAAAGCGACAGATGATTTTAATCATTTTGCACTTTATTAATTGCAAAACGACTGAATGACTAAACTTAACTCGATTTATTTCAAGGCTTTTAGTCATTCTGCACTAGCGTCATAATTAATCGCAAAGCGACAGAATATTTATTTTAAACACAATAATTAATTGCAAAGCAGTAACATAGTTTCTGCAATTCCTCGCATTCAATTGCAAAGCGTCAGTTTTTATAGTAAATTTGCATTTAATTAACAATAAATTGCAAATCGATATATTTAATGCTTTTTAGTCACTCTGCTTTTGCGCTATAATTAATTGCAAAGTAACAGAATATTTATTTTTGTTTTTAGACACTATATTTAATTACAAAGCGATAGTATAGTTGCAAATAATTGCAAAGCGACACAGAATTTTTTAGTTGTTTTGCAGTTAAATAATAATAAATTGTTAATTGACTGAATGTCAAAACTATAAGCCAACCTATTTTAAGGCTTTTAGTCATTCTGCACTACAGTCATAATTAATTGCAAAGCGACAGAATATTTATTTTAAACACAATAATTAATTGCAAAGCGATTATATATTTTTCTGCACTTAGTCGCGTTCAATTGCAAAACAACAGCTTTATAGTCAGTTTGCATTTAATTAACTATAAATTGCAAATTGACAAAACTGCAAAACGATATTTTTAATGGCTTTTAGTCATTTTGCTTTTGCAAAGCAAAAAGATATTTAATTTTAGTTTTTAGACACTATAATTAATTGCATAGCGATAGCTTGTCTTCCTGCACATATTGGCAAACAATTGCAAAGCGATACAGAGTTTTTTACTCGTTTTGCAGCTAAATAATTATTAATCGCTAAGCGACTGAATGGCAAAATTGCAAAGCAAACTATTTATTAACTTTCAGTCATTTTACCTTTGCGTCAAAGCAAAAGAATATGTTTTTTTTTTGTTTTTAGACACTTCAATTAATTGCAAAGCGATAGTATGTCTTCATGCACTTAGTTGCAATCAATTGCAAAGCGAACTGCAAAGCAACCTATTTAAGAGCATGCGTTATAAATAATTGCAAAGCGACAGAATTTTTTGTTTGTTTAGTTATTATAATTAATTGCAAAGCGATCGTGTATTGTTCTGCACCTAGTCACAACCAATTGCAAAACGATACAAAACTTTTCTAGTTATTTTGCATTTGGATTAAATAATTAAGTGCTAGGCGAATGAATAACAAAACTATAAAGCAAGTTATTTAGTCATTTTGCGTTTTGTTATTTTTTGCAAAGCGACAGAATGACTAAACTACTCAGTAGTTATTTTTACAAGTAATCTGCAAAACAGATACATTCTAGTGTCAAGTAGATACTGATACGTTTGTTACATTTATAGGCTCAATCAACGAAGTTATGCAATTTGATTCATATTTTATTTCAATTCATTCATTATTCAAATAAATATCTGTAGCAAAATATTTTTTTTACTTGGTTTATGTCAAACGATAAACAGTTTTAGCCAATTAACCTATTCTATCATAACACTACACCAGAGGTTTGCTTTAAGATCAGCATTGTCTTTTCACAAATTAGACTCATTAGACTTATCAGTTTTATTAATAGCTTAGAAAAAATCAGAAAACGTCTAGCATGACAGTATCATAAACTTAAACTCCTGAGCACTAACGTTAGCATAGTGCTATCAATTTAAACCCAACTGTATTTTAATTGTTGCTTCAACAATTTTAAACGCTCAAAAAATACTGTTTAAAAAAAACATTTTGACTTTTTTTGGATTTAACATAAAAGTTTTTCCATCCGGTTCGAAGGACCAAACGTCAATCAGCACAGCAAATGAACTTAAAATATTGTATCAACAAAGACAACTATGTTGTTTTGGAATGCTACTTGAGAGAGCAAGTAAAATATACTGTTTGAAAAAAAAAACCTTTTGATTTTTTAGAAATAACATAAAACTTTTTCCATCCGGTTTGAAGGGCTAAACTTTAATCAGCACAGCAAATGAACTCCAAATATTGTATTAACAAATACAACAATGTTTCTTTGGAATGTTACTTGAAAGAGCAAGTCTGATAAGACAAAAGCATTTGCACAAAGACTTTGTAAGTCAACAACGAATACTGAATCTAAAAAGTACTTTAGAAATCAGTTTACTCTCAAAACTAATTTAAAATGCATTTGAAGGAGGCAAAACGCAATTTAAAAGAAGAATGCAAAAATTTAAACTTTCACTGACTATTCTTAGTATAACTGAAGCAGATAACCACCTACACAACTACGATCTAAATAGCTTTTCCGATAAATTATTTAATGGGGGAGCCATTGCAATTGTGTGGGTATATATATTTTTTGCTAAAATTTTGGCATTTGTTGTAAACACCAGATTTCAATGGCCAAACTATTGTCAAGTAGAAGCTACCAATAGCAAAAAATACCCATAGGCTACACCACTGCTTTTATTGACACAGTTTGTTAGAATGTCTAAGAATCTAGCTACTATATTGATGATACCGGCGTAGCTATCTCTAAGCAAAGGTTTGCAATGCGGAAGGACCTACAAGTATACAGTCTTTGCAATACAATTTTGTTTATAGCTGGATTTTGCTTGATGTTTTATAAAGATTTTTACACTTTTTAACAGTTTATAGTAGGATTTTGGTGTTTTCTGATCATTGTTTGAAATTTTAACGCTGCATTTTGCTATTTTAGACACATTATAAGTAGAATTTGGCACATTTTAACCGTTTTTGGCCCGATTTTGGTTGTGTTTTTACTTTTTATGAATAGAATTTGGATTAATTTAACAGTTTATGGCCAAAATTTGCTGCTTTAGATACTTTTTGAACAGAATTTTGCTCTTTTAAACCGTTTTTGGCTGGATATAGTTTTTTTAAAAATGTTTTATGACTGGATTTTGCCAATTTTGACTTTTCATAATTAGAATTTTGCATTTTTTAACAGTATAACCAAAAGTTGCTGTTTTTTGACAAAATTTTCTACTTTGTGGCCGATTTTTGCTATTTTAGACATTTTATAATAGAATTCTGTCTTTTTCAACCGTTTAGATTACATTTTGGTTCTTTTTGAAAACTCTTCATGATCGGAATTTTTTATTTTTGACTTTTTATAACCAGAATTTTGCATTTTTCAGATTATGACTAAACTTTTATGCTTTTTGACAATATTTCATATTTCATGGCACGATTTTGACGTTTTAGAAGTTGAATTTTGCACTTTTCGGCTTTTCGGTTTATAACCGGATTTTGAATTTTTCTAACAATGTTTTGATATTTTATGTTTATGTTTGACGTTTCATAAATAGAGTTTTGGACTTTCCAATAAAAAACAATTTTGTTTTTTTATTAGTTAATATTTTTGACATTTTATAAATAAATTTTGCACTTTTCAATTGTTTATAGCCGAGTTTTGGTTTATTCTAACAATATTTTGATATTTTATGGTCAGATTTTGTCATTTTTGATATTTTATAAACAAAATTTTGCACTTTTCAGCAGTTTATGGCCGACTTTGATAATGTTTTTTTGCTACTTTTAGCAGTATTAAAATCTTACAAAAATCTTAATTAGCTTTTTGATAATATTTTGATATTTGATGGCTGAATTTTGGTATTGTTGACATTTTATAAACAGAATTTTACACTTTTCAATTGTTTCTGGCTGGATTTTGCTATTTTCTGAAAATATTTAAATATTTATGTCTAAATTTTGTTATTTTTAATTTTTATGAATATAATTCTGCACTATTTAACAGGTTTAGCTTAATTCAAAGAAAAATAACAAAATTGTGTATATTTTTTCTTAAAACTGTTTTTGGTAAAAAAAATTTAGCTACGCCACTGCCGGTGTTTATTAATAAATGCTATTCAAGCATGTTACCTTATTGCAATTAGTTTGAGTAGATAAAATTGAATAAATATTATAAAACTGTCCATTAATTGCAAACCTAGTTACATTTTATAAGAAGATTAATACAAAACCTAAACAAATCTTACAATTAATAACAAAGCAGCCATCTTTCTTTGGTCTTTGGACAAGTTGATTACCGCAATTGAATAATAGACCACTTACATCACCATCTTAGAGTAGCTAACTTCAACAAACTGAAGCTTATAGTTCAGCAGAACGACTCAGATAATTTGAACGTGGACAAATTTTCTAAAAAGACCACCAGAACCGACTATATCCAAAAGTGCGTAACCTGGTCTATTTTTGTTTCAAACTACAGCAACTGGACATACTACTACTACTACTCAAAAATGATCTGTGTGATTGCAAATTTTGATAAGTTTTACAAGAAGATTAGTGCAAAAATTGTAGTGCGTGACCTTACAACCTAAATGCCAAAGCTGATGAGCCATAATAAAGCGATGGATGGAATGTTTTTATAACTTTTTGCATTTAGGGCCGATATATTTACCTTTTAGTAGTGCTTGGTAGCATTACTGATAAAATTGTCATGAATAAACGTCTTATCATTTGTCAATGATAACATTTTATCAAATCAAATTTACAAACCAGATAGATTACAGAGATCACTTTCATTACAAGAGATCTTTAAGTTTACTGAGCACATAACTAATTAAGACCTTACCAACAGATGAATATACTGGGTCTCTTAGTCACAATCATTATAAAGTAACGCATGGCTTCTAATTATTATTCTCTTCCATTACGTTAGAGTTAATCACGAAGCGACGAAATGAGTCTTTTTGCACTTAGTCACAATCAGCTGTAAGTCAACACAGGTTACCCCGTGCCTTTTCAGACATTATCTATTGCAAAGCAACACAGACATTTTATCATTTTTTATTTAATAATAAATAATCTGAAAGCAACAAGCAAAATACGAGAAAAAATCACTAATAACTGTTGCATCGGTTATATGTATTGATTTCAAATTTAATACAAAAAAGATTTTAACAACAACAGTGAGCGTTTGGACTTTTTTCTACCCATTCTTTCTAAAAGTTATTTTTTGGAAACCAAAAAGAAGTATGCACTCGTTTAATGTAACTTCGGCGTAAGCAGATTTTTTGTTCATAAAGCAATTATACGGTTTGACAATGATTTAAATTATTTTGTGTAAGTTTTACAGTTTTACGATGCTGAACGAATGCAAATGTAATTGATATAAATTTACCTCAATAGAAAATATGTTAACCACTTTTAAGAAGAATTCTCCGTTTTAAATGCGTGCTGTTTTTGAATTGAATTTGTCTTCATTTTGAGCAATTTGAGCGTGGTTCTAATCTAACCATTTGTAGAGAATTAAATAATGTTTTGTCTTCATTATTAGTAATTCCGTGACGCATATAAAACAGCATTGGAATTAAAGGTTTATTTCAATTTGCAATACTATTTAATATAGAAAATATAATTCACAAGTTTAAACTTGTTGTAATTTGTTTTATTATTTCATATTTTATAAAATTATTTGGGGAAGTTAAATTTTATCAAAAATGTTTGATAGTTATAATCACTGTATATCACAGCCCTATTTTGTTTATTTTTTTTCTAGTTATTAACCCACTGAATCATTTCCTGTAATTAAACGGTATTAAATTCAATCGCGGCTACGGAATCAAAGAATGTACGAAAATAAAAGAAAACGTAATTACAAAATAATCTATTGACAATCGATTCGTTTTGGATAGCGTGAAATTTTAAAGAACACATACCGACGTCTCAGGGTATATCATGAACATCTGCAGAGTCACATTGGTTTATTTTTTTATCATCATCAACATTTAATTCCCTTTGAAAACCAATTTTATTGAAAAAATGTTATGTATGTCAATAATACCGTTTCAATTAAAACAATAACAAAGCATTATAAAAAAATAATGAGAATTAAAAAATAGTGGAAAATTAAAAAAAAAGTTTATGAAGTTTATTTTATATTTTAAATGAATTTATTTTAATTCATTTTTTGTACCGCAACGTATGCAACCCAATATACACAATATGTTGTGCATAGAGTTACCATGAAATTAATGTAGGATACGTTGTTACAGACATAAAAAATATTGATTGTTTTATATTTAGAGATTGTTTAATAATATTAAAGGTTTCAATATTCCAAACAGTTTGTAAATAAAATTAAATCAGTGTTGTAAGGCGATGGTTACAGTAACAAGCAAAGTTATTTTGCAAATAGTAAATAGTGATTAGTTGGCTGTCGCATAGCATAGAGCAATCTAAATTTTTCTAGGGCAACATCTGAAAGTACATTTAAGTTTTAAAGTTTTACTAAAAAGATGCAAATATAAAATAAATAGAATAGTTGGATGCAAAAATTAATTTAAGTAATATTTAAAGATAAAATGTAAGGTTTTTATATGTTTTATAAATACATATACACTAAATTGGTGCAATATGTATAAAGAAAAATCAAGATTAGAGTGTAGAAATGTAAAATAATTGCACTGAAATGGCGCAGTCAAAATCACAAAAATCTAAAATATAAAATTTTGTAGAAATAAAATAGATAAAATTTAAAAAATACAAGCTTTATAAAGCTTACAGATTAATACTACTAGTTCTACAGTTTTTAAATGTCTAGACGGAAGGTTTGTAGATTTGCTGTTTTTTAGTGTCTAAACAGATGAATTTTGGCAATTTCACGGTAATTCAGAATCTACACAAAAGAATTTTAACAGTTCTACGCTTTTTTGGTATTTAAACAGAAGTTTTTTAATATTATTTACTGTTTTAAAACAATTAAAATGAGAAACTTTAGTAGTTTTACAATGTATTAGTGTCTAGACACAAAAAGTTTGTAGTTTTACGGTTTTTTAGATTTCTGAACAGAAAATTTTGGTAGTTATATGCTTTATTAGTGTCTAAACAGAAGATTTTTTTTTATTACTGTTTAAAATGTTTAAAATGTGTAAAATGAGAATGTTTAGTACTTTAATGCTTTTTTTAAAGTCTAGATAGAAGAAATTCAGTAGTTTTGCGGATTTTTAGTGGGAATGTTGGTAGTCTTTTAGTGTTTAACTGAAGCGTTTGCTTTATTTACTGTTTTTTAGTGTCTAAAATCAAAAACTTTAGTAGTTCTACAGTTTTTTTTTTGTGTAGACGGAAGAATTTTATAAGTTTTATTATTTTTAGTGCTTAAACGGAAAATTTTAGTGGTTATACACGTTTTTATTATTTAAACATTTTTTTGTTGTTTTCTTTTACTATTTTTTATTGTCTAAATTAAAAATCTTTAGTACATCTACGTTTTTTTAATGTTTAGCTAAAAAATTTTTAATAGTTTTACGATTTTTCAATGTTTAAACGGGATTTTTTTGTAGTTTTACGCTTTGTTATTGTCTAAACAGACGAAATTTGTTTTTTGAAATTGTTTTTTAATGACTAAATTGAAAATCTTTAGTAGTTCTATAGTTTTTTAATGTCTAGATGGAAGAATTTGAAACTTTTTACAATTTTTAGTGTTTAAACGTAAAATTTTGGTAGTTTGACGCGGTTTTTAGTGTCTAAACGGAAGACTTTTGTTTTCTTTAACTGTTTTTTATTGTCTAAAATAAGAAACTTTAATTCTTCCATGGTTTTTTAATGCTTAGACAGAAAATTTTCAGAACTTTTACGGTTTTTTATTGTTTAAACGGGAAGTTTTGGTAGTTTTACCCTTTTTAGTGCCTAACCGAAAAACTTGCTTTTTTATTGTTTAGTAGTTCTACAGTTTCCTATTGTCTAGACGGAAATTTTTTAAAAGTTTTACGGTCTTTATTGTTTAAACGGAAAATTTTGAGCATGGGAATGTTATTGACAAACAAGCTCCATAACTTTTAACAAGGTGCGTTTAAATTTATAAATATTTTATCATATGTACCTTAAGTATGCACCAATATACTACAAAAAGTATAAGAATCTAACATTACTAATTTTTGAGATATTACCTTTCAAATTGACTTACTGTAATTCAGCCTAAGTTTGAGGTGTAATTTCTAATTCTCATAACTTTTTAAAAGGTGGATATAAATTTATAAATATTTTACCCTATATACCTCTAGTATACACCAATATACAACAAAAATTATAAGAATCTAACATCATTAATTTTGGAGTTTTATTTTTTTAAACCGTCTCACTGTAACGCAGATTGATCTTGAGATGTTGTATCTAATCCCTTAAATTTTTAAAAGGGTGGATATAAATTTATAAATATTTTACTTTATATACCTCAAGTATACACCAATATACTACAGAAATTATAAGAATCTAACACCACTAATTTTGGAGCTATAATTTTTTAAACCGGCTCACTGTAACCCACACTGAACTTGAGATGTTGTTTCCAATCCCTATAACTTTTAAAAGGGTAGATATAAATTTATAAATATTTTACCTTATATACCTCTAGTATACACCAATATACTACAAAAATTATAAGAATCTAACATTACTAATTTTGGAGCTATAATTTTTTTAGCCGGCTCACTGTAACCCAGACTGAACTTGAGATGTTGTTTCCAATCCCTATAACTTTTAAAAGGGGTGGATATAAATTTATAAATATTTAACCTTATATACCTCTAGTATACACCAATATACTACAAAAATTATAAGAATCTAACATCACTAATTTTGGAGCTATATTTTTTTAAACCGTCTCACTGTAACCCAGACTGAACTTGAGATGTTGTTTCCAACCTCTATAACTTTTAAAATGGCGGATATAAATTTATAAATATTTTACCCTATATACCTCAAGTGTACACCAATATACTACAGAAATTATAAAAATCTAACTACACTAGTTTGGGAGCTATAATTTTTTAAACCAGCTTACTGTAACCCAGGCTGAACTTGAGATGTTGTTTCCAATCCCTATAACTTTTAAAAGAGTGCATATAAATTTATAAATATTTTACCCTATATATCTTTAGTATACACCAATATACTACTAACATTATAAGAATCTAACATCACTAATTTTGAAGTTATAATTTTTTAAATCGGCTTACTGTAACCCAGACTGAACTTGAGATGTTGTTTCCAATTTCTATAACTTTTAAAAGGGTGGATATAAATTTATAAATATTTTACCCTATATACCTCAAGCATACACCAATATACTACAAAATTTATAAGAATCTAACTTCACTAATTTTGGAGCTATATTTTTTTAAACCGTTTCACTGTAACCCAGACGGAACTTGAGATGTTGTTTCCAATCCCTATAACTTTTAAAAGGATGGATATAAATTTATAAATATTTTACCCTATATACCTCAAGTATACACCAATATACTACAGAAGTTATAAGAATCTAAGATCACTAATTTTGGAGCTATATTTTTTTAAACCGTTTCACTGTAACCCAGACTGAACTTGAGATGTTATTTTCAATCTCTATAACTTTTAAAAGCGTGGATATAAATTTATAAATATTTTACCTTATATACCTCTAGTATACACCAATATACTACAAAAATTATAAGAATCTAACATTACTAATTTTGGAGCTATAATTTTTTTTGCCGGCTCACTGTAACCCAGACTGAACTTGAGATGTTGTTTCCAATCCCTATAACTTTTAAAAGGGTGGATATAAATTTATAAATATTTATCCATATATACCTCTAGTATACACCAATATACTACAGAAATTATAAGAATCTAACATCACTAATTTTGAATTTATAATTTTTTAAAATCGGCTTACTATAACTCAGACCGAACTTGAGATGTTATTTCTAATCCCTAAAACTTTTAAAAGGATGGATCTAAATTTATAAATATTTTACCCTATATACCTCAAGTATACACCAATATACTACAGAAATTATAAGAATCTAACATCACTAATTTTGGAGCTATATTTTTTTAAACCGTCTCACTGTAACCCAGACGGAACTTGAGATGTTTCCAATCCATATAACTTTTAAAAAGGTACATATAAATTTATAAATATTTTACCCTATATACCTCAAGTATACACCAATATACTACAGAAATTATAAGAATCTAACATCACTAATTTTGGAGCTATATTTTTTTAAGCCGTCTCACTGTAACCCAGACTGAACTTGAGATGTTATTTTCAGTCCCTATAACTTTTAAAAGCGTGGATATAAATTTATACATATTTCACCCCATATACCTCAAGTATACACCAATATTCTACAGAAATTATAAGAATCTATCATCACTAATTTTGGAGCTATATTTTTTTTAAACCAGCTCCCTGTAACCCAGACTAAACTTGAGATGTTGTTTCCAATCCCTATAACTATTAAAAAGGTGGATATAAATTTATAAATATTTTATCCTATTTACCTCAAGTGTACACCAATATTCTACAGAAATTATAAGAATCTAACATCACTAATTTTGGAGCTATAATTTTTTAAACCGGCTCACTGTAACTCAGACTGAACTTCAGATGTTGTTTTCAATCCCTATAACTTTTAAAAGGGTGGATATAAACTTATAAATATTTTACCTTATATACCTCTAGTATACACCAATATATTACAAAAATTATAAGAATCTAACATCACTAATTTTGGAGCTATATTTTTTAAACCGTCTCACTGTAACCCAGACTGAACTTGAGATGTTGTTTCCAACCTCTATAACTTTTAAAAGGGTGGATATAAATTTATAAATATTTTACCCTAAATACCTTAAGTATACACCAATATACTACATAAATTAAAAGAATCTAACATCACTAATTTTGGAGCTATATTTTTTTAAACCAGCTCACTGTAACCCAGACTGAACTTGAGATGTTATTTTCAATTCCTATAACTTTTAAAAAGGTGGGTATAAATTTATAAATATTTTATCTTATATACCTCAAGTATACACCAATATACTACAGAAATTGTAAGAATCTAACATTGCTAATTTCGGAGCTATAATTTTTTTACCCGGCTCACTGTAACCCAGACTGAACTTGAGTTGTTGTTTCCAATCCCTATAACTTTTAAAAGGGTGGATATAAATTTATAAATATTTTACTTTATATACTTCTAGTATACACGAATATACTACAAAAATTATAAGAATCTAACATTACTAATTTTGGAGCTATATTTATTTAAACCGTCTTACTGTAACCTATACTGAACTTAAGATGTTGTTTTCAATTCCTATAACTTTTAAAAGGGTGCATATAAATTTATAAATATTATACCCTAAATACCTCAAGTATACACCAATATATTACAGAAATTATAAAAATCTATCTTAACTAACTTTGGAGTTATAATTTTTTAAACCGACTGACTGTAACCTGGTCTGAGTTTGAGACGTTATTACTAAGCGCTATAGCTCTCAACAAGATGTTGATAATTGTATACATGTTTTACCATGTATACATGAACTATACACCAATACAGAAATTATAATATTCTAACATCAGTAACTTTTTAGTTATAAATTTTCAAACTGGCTTACTCTAACCCAATTTAAGCTTGATATGTTGTTTCTAATCTCTATAACTTTCAACAAAGTTAATGTAAATTTATAAATATTTTACTCTGAATAACTTAAGTATACACCAACATTATAAAAAATGTTTAAGATTCTAACATTACTACTTTAAAGATCCGTACTTGAGATCTTCTTGCCTACCTTTATAACTCTCAACAAAATTCTCTGTGTCTCGGTGTGTCCGACACCTCAACATCTAACGGTATTAAGAGGTTATAGATTATATATATATATATAAAAGTTTTACTATATATACCTGGCCTATACACCAATATTCTACAAAAATTATAAGATTCTAACATTTGCAATTTTAGAGTTATGCATTTTTAAACGATCTTACTGTAACTCTGTCTTAGCTAGAGATGCTATTACCAACTCAGATAACTTTTAATGGGGTTGATTTTAATTTATAAATATTTACCTTATATATCTAAACACCAATATACTACAAAAATGATAAAATTCTAACTACAGCAGTTTTGGAGTTATAAATTTTAAACCGCTTTATTGTAACCCAATCTGAACTGAAGATGTTATTAGAAAATCCTCAGAAACCCTAACAAGGTTTATTTAAGTTCATAACAATTTTACTTTATATACCAAAGCTACACCAATATACTACAAAAAATATAAAATTCAAACATCAATAATTTTGCAATTATGCATTTCAATCTGAAAACAAAGTTTACCAACCCTAGCAACTCTCAATTTTGGGTTATAAGCAATATTGATTGGAAAAAATAGTTAATTTGAAAGTGTTAGTTTATAATTGACTTACACTAAGCAATTTTTTTCTATTTTATTATTAAAATGATATGGAATAAATAAATTTATTCAATATGATTGCAATATCAAAATTTTGTAATAAAAATACTTATGATACTTTAAAATTAACTACCTTTCACTATTTGCAAATAAAAATTTAAATACAATTCCGGTGTAACACTATATGCAACCATAGTTACACGTGTCGCACGCATAAGGATACTAATAAGAAGTTATATCTTTAATTAAAGCGTTGTCAAAACATTTTTAATACTTGCTATATAATATCTAACGAATAAAAATGGCTGTAATAAAGTTGATCCTACGCCATGACAAAAATCCGATAGACATAATGGTAGATTAGCGATAATCTTCCCGATATTAGGAAAAGGTCGGTGCATAACTAGCATATTAAAGTCTTCATCAAGGGTGCAGAGACGACAGGAAAAAAATTGTGATAGTAGCAATAAGTTGTTATAAAGTAATAAATTCCGGATGTGATTTATTTTCTTGTATATTGAAGTTGCGCACAATATTATATAACTGGATAACATATGAGTCTAACTCCGGAACTGTAACAAATTGGGTATAATGTCATCCCTAAAATATGACTCTTCGATAAAGCAGTTTATCAATTTGTGAAGTATATATATGGTTGGATAGAACATGTGGCGTGTTTACCACATTTCTATAAGAACACAAAACCCTTATGCATTTTTAATTCAAATGTCCCTAAACAAGGATTTATACACTTGATTGTGGAAGGGGTGGTTGGATTTAAGTGCATTGCGGCTTGCTATAATATTTAATAAATATACATGTTATTCGGGGTTTACTGAAAGAATAATGAAGCAATTGGAGCTCCATTTCTGATGAAGTGTCGATGATGAAAGTATAAGGAGGGAGGGAGGGTTAAACTCAACCCCTTTTATATCCGCTTGACTCATCAATGTTGATTTTGATTATTTCCAGCAAATCGGAGCAGAACGTCAGGTGGTTTGGCGATGGACATATTCGAACAGCACCAGGGCACCCACATACTCCAGGTAATAATTTTAATTAATACCCTTTTGAATATTTAGTAGGTGTAAGCGATGTAGCACCAGCAGTCTATGTCTATAAAATAGATGATTGCGAAGAGATCTAGGAAATGTCGGGATAACATATCCGCTACATCCCGACCAGCCCTTTACTTTTTCCCAACCAATTTACCCCGCGCTTGTCCCGACTGACGTCTGATCCCTTCGGTGTATAAAGAATGACCGTCAAGACATGACAAGAATAACTAACTCGTTTACTAACATTATAAGACTTGATACCGGTTAAAGATATATTTTTGATAAATGTATTTCTGCAAAGCAGTCATCTCTCAGGAATATTTTGTATGCATGTATGCATATATCTCTAAGCCACACTCCATACTAATGTTTTTTTCATTTTTTTCCTTACTTCACTTTCATGATCTTGCACGAAACCGATTTAAACCAACCTAATACCCACTAAAAAGTTGGACGCACTTAATGCATTGTAATAGCATCAAATAATGCAATGGTTTATAAAAAGCGGATTGTTATGCATTAATAAAAAGAGCGAATTGTTATGTAATAAAAAATCGTCATGGTTTAATGATTCAATCAATTAACTGTATTTTGTATATATTTGTTTGTATTATTACTAACAATTCATATTATTAAAGTTTTTAATATATTTAAAATTGATAATCAATTAATATTTTAATTAAAACTGCTTTCAAATGTTGCTACAATTTATAAAAATACTAATTACATTTTTTAAATTATAATCAATCAAATAAAAAAATTTAAATTAATTATAAATAATAATAATAATAATAAACATATTTATGTCGTATGAGGAAACGATTAAGCGGCAATACAGGACTCAAATAACATTAGTTATTTAGTGTATTTCTTTTACACCATTACAGACGTTTTGGTGCTCATGTTTTAGCTTTGAAGAAATTTGTTACTTTGAGTGCTTTATTGCTGCATAATCGTTTCTTCATTTCAAATCAAATTAATTTATTTTATTTTTGTTTACATGTATTTTACATTACATTTTGATCAACTATCTAAATGATGGCGATTGTGGAAAAAGCTATTGACTTGAGTCTTTTGGTTCTATTTATAAACATTAAAGTACTTATCTGTTACATTTAGATACTTTAAACATTATTATTATTAAATATGCATCATTTTTTAAATAAGAGATAAATCTACATTTTTGGAGACGTTTATAAGTAGCCAGTAAAAAGATGCACAAATCAAGAATTGTGATTAAAAAAAGGCTAAAAATTTGATTTATTTTTTAAAGCAAAGGTTTTGGGCTGAATTTAGCCAAACAGTTCAAAAAATGTTTTATAATCATTCAGCAAATTGTGCCCAAAATGTTTTACGGCACATAAAACAAGCACTACAAAGCTCAATTCATTAAAATCCTAAAAAAAATGAAAAGAATGGACCCACGTCTAGTTTGACAAATCTTTAGATTTAATAAAATGCCATTAACGTTGTCAACGAAACTGTGATAGTTGGTACGAGGATTATATCTAAATATGTTAGCATAAGGCTCTAATCTGGCAGCAAAGAATCAAAATGCCTGCAAATAAACTGAATTAATTGCAACAAAGAGATTTTCAAATGTAAAAATTAACATACAAACAAACCAACTGCAGCTATAACGTTGCGTTAAGAACATAGAAACCATTTTGCGTTTAAATGCTATTTCTGAGAAGGTAGCAAAACTGCGGAAAACACTTTAGTCACAAGCAAAAACACAATATGTCACTACTTTGTATACTTTACGCAGTGGCGGAGCTAGTATTTTTGGCCCCACAACGAAGTATTGAAAAGGGCCTATTCAAAGACGGTTTTGAAATAAACAGTGGAGGCCATTCTGTGCTTGAGGGCTTTTCTGCATTGCATTTACTGTAGTTGCTCTTGAATATGGATTACTAAAAGCTGTAAAGCAACAATTTTGTGCAAGATTTGCTCATGCAAACTCATCAGGATTACAAGTGGAATAGATGTTCTAAATACAAGATATTTGGTTAAAAATCTAAAAGAATTTGATTTATACTACTTCAGAGAATTTATGTAGGATATAGTAGAAACCGCCCAACAATGTACAATTTAGCAAAGATTTATTTTTATTATATTATTTGGTTTCGAATGTAGAAAGATGTGATTCGAATTTATGTAGTGTGACTTAACTATATACGAGATACCAAAGCGAAGAGAGGTTTTGATTAGGCTACTGTAAGAGAAACCTTTGCAAGCACTGTGTTAGTATACAGCAACATACATGATGAAACAACAAAACTAAAAAAAGTACAAAAAATCATTGTTTTCCAAAGCTCAAAAACTATTATTTATAAATATGAAAGTAATGGAATACGCAAACAAGAAGATACTGGTCTTTAGGAAAGCAGAAATACGATTAGATGCTAAGGATGATTAATAAAGTTGAAAATTATTGAGTGAAGTCGTTTTATAGTAATGCATGAGCTTGAGACTTTTTTTTGCCACAGAAGTTAACTGAAGTCTACTCAATGGTCCATGAAGAGGCTAATCTTAATGAGTTTTTGGGCCAAGAAATAGAGGCTATGGAAATACTAAAAATAAAGTATTGTGTATTAGAAACCTTAGACCATACACACTTATAGGCACGCCTTTTGCCAATGCGGTGAAGCCAACATGATCGTTGCGTGTGACGTCAGTTGTAGACAAAAATGCGTACGTAGCAAAAGACTTGACGTGTATCAAAACACATTTTTACTAAAATCTTGTACTTGGTGTATACTTAAATTATTTAATAAACAAACATTTATTTTGTCATAAATAATTTTAGTTTGTAAAAGTTATTGTGTTTATTAATGGTTATTAAAAATTGTAAAATTAACTTGTAAAGCACAATGTCTACAATTAGCGCGTGATGTCAGTTGTGGACATAGAACGTTGTTATGTTGGCTTCACTATGCGACAAGCAAAAAATAACACACGGCGCTTCTATAAGTGTATATGGTCTAAGTTGGAAACATATAATTTCACTTTATTGTGGGAAATGATTTTTTTGCATAACGACTTGCGATTTGTTTGAAGTGCTCATTTTCTACTTATATAAATTGCACCAGCAGAGGCTCGTGTGTAACTTTCATAATGGTGGAAAATGGGCATCAAACTAAACATTAATTAGCTGAAACTGCAATTAGTGTATTTTATTTTTTGTTTTTTCCTTTTTGTAAGGAATTATTTTTTATTGTAATGCCGTTGCAATTTTCCAAGTTTGGAATCCAGTCCCGGAATTTCAATAAAAATATGAAAGCTATTGCATAACACGCATTTTTTAGAGAAAAATTGTAAACCAATATTATTAAATTCATTCTTTTAGTTCTAAAATAGTGTAACGTGTATTGCGGGTTTTATATTGAAAATACTGTAAATGCATTTTATAAAATTATATTTTACTTAAATTTGTGTTTATTTTGAGTTGAAACTCTGGTTGAGTTTATATGAAACATAAAATGATAAAATCAGAAAATATTGATATATTTCTCGAAGAATATTTTATTACCCTCAATGGACATCTGAATTTTGATGCAATAAAATGTCTCCTTCTTGGAATTGGGTAACAACCCAACTGACCATTTTTATTGAAACAGGATGTCCGTATTTTAATATATGATAATCTGGTGATATGTAAATGTAAATAATATGTAAATAAAAAATAAAAAATACGTAAACGTGACAACAATATCAGAATATATAAGAACTATCTTTTTTACTCGTTGTTATACATCATACATTTTCTTTGATACTAACTATAAGTACTCCCAGACATATAAATGAGATCAGTGTAGTATAAAACAGATAGGTATTCTCTAAAAAATCGTATTCAACAGTTTTATTGTGACATGAGTTTTTTCTAGTCTCACGGGAATTTCGATTTACATCCATCCCCTATTTTCCGTGTAAATTCCATTCCTGGTGTCACCAATTGTCCTCAATATATCAGCAATTACTTGCATTTTCTATTGAATATATTAAATTAATTAATTTGTTATTTGCAGTCGTTGGATGGATTTGCTTTGGCATTGGCTGCTGATGGTCGATTCCTGTACATCTCGGAAACGGTCTCCATATACTTGGGTTTATCACAGGTATGTATAGAAACGGGATCGTTGTAACCTGTCGACGTTGTCGACTGCCACGTTCTCGTCGTTCGCAACCCGCCACCCCCATGGCAAATGCTCCTCACGTAGTCCTCTGCAGCGGCGTGCCTGCCATTCATAATGCGACTGGCGGGGTTACAATCAATAGGGTGTTTGCAACTGCGGGAACATGGCCGACCTTAGCTGCACACGTACATATTATCACCTATAGTTTTAAATCTCTCCCATCATAGCACCTCACATACTAATTGTCTTTAAAAAAAAACTATCAATTGAAATTAACGTACGTTTAACATATTTTCAGGTGGAAATGACGGGTAGCAGTATTTTTGATTACGTACATCATTCGGATCATACCGAAATGGCAGAACAATTAGGTTTAGGATTATCACAGGGACAAAGCATGGCATCACCTGGAAGCGGGTCTGAAGAAGGCGCCTCGAATGCAGGCACCAATAATCCAGATGGTGAGTTGAAAATGTTTGGGTATTGTATACGTTTCACAAATAATCGTTCGGTTTGGTTGTGACAGGAAGTCGTGGTTAACATGGAAGTCAGCCTCTCGTACGTGGCCAATTGTTATTCTGTGGTGACGATGTTGTGTGTCACGCCCAGGAATGCTGTGGCTGTCGGTCACTACGTTAATCGCGTACCCAATTAATTATCCCATACAATTCCACTTTCTATTCATGCAAATTGTATTCTTTCAAAATTACTTCATTCTAATCACTTTTATTGCCTTGCAAGAAACAAAACTATTTTCACGAACGCATGTGGTTGGAGTTTAGTTAAGCGTGACCACAACTGATTATTTTCAATTTTTATTTTTCAGTATCTACAATAATGTCTCTGGGAAATAATCCAACGTACAAAGGCCTTGATCGAGCATTTTGTGTACGCATGAAATCAACTTTAACCAAAAGGGGTTGTCATTTCAAATCGTCAGGTTACAGAGTAAGAATTATCCCAATTAATTAATTAATCAATTTAATTAAACTAATTAATATTTTAGGTTGTTTTAATGTTGTGTCGATTACGGCCGCAATATACGTTCTCACATTCACGGAAAGCACAGCCACCCTTACTAGGAATGGTGGCATTAGCTATAGCATTACCTCCACCTAGTGTTCATGAAATTCGCCTTGAATCTGATATGTTTGTTACGAGAATTAATTTCGACTTTAGAATAGCACATTGCGAACCCAAAGTATCCGACCTGTTAGATTACACGGCTGATGAATTGACTGGAAGAAACCTTTACACATTATGCCATGGGGAAGATGCTAATAAATTAAGAAAGTGCCACATCGACTGTAAGATTTAATGAAATTAAAATCAATTCGATTAATTAATTGTTTTTATTTTTTAGTAATAAATAAGGGACAAGTGTTGACGCATTATTATCGCATGATGAATAAGAACGGTGGATACACTTGGGTGCAAACTTGCGCAACAGTAGTTTGCAATTCAAAAAATGCAGACGAACAAAATATAATTTGCGTAAATTATGTGATAAGGTATTTATTTCATGTTGTTTTGTTGTAATTGCACGTATTTGAGTATTGATTTTTTAGCGGTCGTGAGTTCGAGAATATGATCATGGATTGCTGCCAAATGGAGGACAACGCACATACAGTAAAGAGAGAGGAGGCGAGCAACAACGACCCAGAGAACGGATCACCAGATGCAGATCGAGGAGGTACGTTAACGTACCACCTATGTTAAATAGTTGAATTTAGTCTAAATATAAATATCTGTGGTAAGATGGCCGTAACAGTGGGGGTCCGTCCAATCCACCACCGGAGCCGCCGCAGAATCTGGAGGACAACAACACTGAGGATCCAGGGGATTCTAGAAGTCACCGAGTGGAACACGTCACGCAACTCCAGACACCTGCCGATAGTCTACAACGCAAACCTGTCAATGTACGTAGAGGAACGAAGCGGCGCAACACACCAGAATCATCAGGGTCATCAGAAGAAGAAGAAGAGCCACAGCCACCACCAACTCATCGGAATATTGTACTTAGCCCAGCATCATCATCGTGCCATTCAACGGGTGTCGTCCATGCAGTACCGGCAGATTCCAGTGGTACCAGTCCGAAATCCCATGAAGAAACCAGCGGGACTTCTGTTAAAGATTTAGAAAACGCCATGTCTAAACATCTACCTGCTTGCAAGTCACCAGCACATCAACCCACCGATTTCAGCACAGATGCGTTATTAAAGCAACAACAGCGCACTACCATCCAGTGGATTGGGGCCCACCATCAACAGCTCCAACAACAAGGTCCCCTTCCAGCTTCAGCACTCCTTCGGCAACTTTATGCTAATCGGGAAAGCGTAATCCGCGCTAACGTGCATGGAATTACAAGTGCTAGTGGTAGATCTGGTAGTTCCTCCTCTTATTACCCAGGGGATGGACAAGTAGGTCCCCTTCCCACTCCTCCTGGTAGTGAAGGTTCATCATCTTACAGTGAACACCAATTTCTTTTATCACAACACCAAAATTACCCAACTAGTTATTCAATGGATTATCATTCTGCCATGACGCCTCCGTCCAGCGTGTCACCTAGAGACAAGCACCAACAACTACATGGCGGTGTTGCATTTGAAACACCTGTATATCAAGATGTTTTAAGGCATCAATACCCCGATAGTCCGTTGCCGCTCAAACCACAAGTGTACTCATACGTAGAGCAACCACAATTCTACCATCATGGAGCGACTGGTGCCGGTTTCCACTTATATCACCCTGGAAAAACTGCCCCTGCAGCACCTGCTAACTGGTACTCACCATCATAGTGTACTGATATTTAAAATTAAGTGATGTATATAATTACTACTATAGTGAATTCAAACTGCTAATTATTGTGTGCACTGAACTTGTTCCTTATATATGAATTATTTCACTGTTGTCATTTGTCTAGACTTTATTTTTTGTTTTAATTAATTAATTAATTAATATCATTAGCCAAGCCAAAATAACGACAAAACATTGATTTCAATTTCAGGAACACTATTTAACATCGGGAAAATATTTTGAGGCTAACATTATAAACCAAAGAAAATAGTTTTGAAGTAACTACTTCGCGCAATATATCAATAATACAATTTTTATGATATCTTAATTTGTGATTGATTTATTAATTTAACAAATTCGGATATCATCTATTTAATATTTTTTATATTATTTTATATTATTTCTATTTTAGTTTTAGCTTTTAAGTGTGCGGCCCTTTTAAAATACAAATACGGGCCCCTTTTTGTTTGTTTATTTGTTGTGGTTAATTGGTACTTTCCCACAATGATATCCATATCCTGTTATAGTAATTGTAAATATTTAATAAACAAAAATAGATGTATGTACGCTAAATCACTGGGCATTGGTGACATTTGTGGCTTAATATGGCCTATGTATATAATATTTAAGTGACCATATCTACATCCCATCAATGTACTAACTTATATTAAAATATTGTCTCCTTTACGAAGATAAAAGGTGCTGAAAGATGTAGGAATGTGATATCAGTTTAATTTGTTACTTTTAATTGATCCAGATCAGATCAGACAACAATATTCACTGCAGTTGGGGGCTCAATCACTTTCCTCTTCTTTTGAGTTGAGTTCGTCCTACATTTATAAGTATATTAATTAGTTTTAGCCCCGTTTGTATTTTAGTGCTAAGTAATCGAAAGTACTGGAACTGTAAATTAGGAAGTGGAATATGTTTTAGCTCTTCAACGAGTGAATTATTGATGTTGATGTGTTATAGTAACTATTACTTTTTTTGTCACATGGCGTGCAGTACAAATTTAGTAACAGCTTATCATGAATATGTAACATATATTTATGTGCAATATATACTTGATCCTACTTGTTTTCGTTACATTGCAACAACCTCGTTGTATATTTTTTTATTTATAATAACCTTCCTTTTTTATTAATAAATTACATAAATTAATTTTCTTTTTATTTAATACCTACACCATCATCAATCACAACATTTACCTAATTCATTGATTCATATACCATATACAGTTTGTTAACTTATCTGATGGCACGCTGTGCACTGGAATACGCTTTCTAGTATTGAGTATATACTAATACTATTGCTACTGCTGTTGGATATTAATACCAATAATTACTCATTATAATTATAAGCTCAATCAATGCATTTTAATTGGTACTAAAGATGACAAATTATAAACTATAAATAAATATATTTAACAAAATTAGTTTTTACCTTGCTTTTTGTTAAATATAAAATAGTCCACTTCAACAAATTTTAGCCAATCACACTACACTAGTCTGCTTTAACATCTCCTTCTCTAAGACAAATCAAGAGCACTAGAGTTATTAATAACCTAGAAAAAAACAGAAAACATGTAGCATGTTTTAAGCCACCATAAACTTAAATATCTCATACCAAGCTGGGTTCCGTGAACACTAAAACTGACCTCACACATTTTAAATCAATTAACTCAATTGTCGCTTCAAACGTTTTAAACAATAAAAAACTTCTGTTTTTAGAAAAAGGTACTTTGATCATAAAACTTTTTTCATCCGGTCCGAAAAACCAAACGTCAAGCAGCACAGCAAAAGAACTCCAAACAGCCACAAAGATAACAATTGTTTTCTAAAAAGTTACTTGAAAAAGGCAAATCTAAACGGACAAAAGCCTTTGCACAGAGTAAGTCAACATCTTAGCAAATCTAAAAACTAATTTACAAATCAGTTAACTTTAAATTGCATAAAAAAAAGTATGCAATAAACAAAAACAAAATAAAATGTAACAAAAAATTAAGACCACATGACAAAATTAACACAAATTTTAGAGACCAAAAACATTAAAAAAATATTCGCAATCTGTTTGTCTACAAAACAGTATTGTCTAGCATGCTGTCTCTAAAAAATGAGTTGACAAAGTGAGGATAGCCAAATAAGTTTTGACAAAGTAATAAAAAAACTATTTTTTTAAACCAAGAAACCCAACCTGTTCTGCCGTCAGCAGTACAATTTTACTAACTGTAACTGACGTAGAGAACACAATTATTCAACCACAATCTAAATAATTTTGCTAAAGATGTTTAATGAAGTCAAACTACCACAGTTATCATAATTGAGTAAGTACATAATCATCTCAAAAGTGACGCTCGTTTTCTTGACTTTAGAAAAAATACGAAGAGGTACGTAATAATATAATTAAAGCTATTAAGTTAGTAATACTAGTAGTCAGTCAGTCATTAGTTATATTGACTCTGGATTAAAAATTGAAGGGTAAACCAAACTCTACTGCACGTAAGCTTCATTAGGCTCTTTGTATCTCCTTCAGTGGTAACCTCATTTTGTTGTCTTACCATTCAACCACCTTATGTGTCTAATGTATGCAAGTACAACGCTTGCAAGGGTCTCTCTTATACTGACCATGTCATTGCTTTCTTTGCTTGTCTGCAGCCTGGAATGTCATCTCAATGCCGTCTCAGTGCATTGTGTGTGTTAATTTTTAGTAGATTATTTAAGCTTTTGAGTGTTAAAGCGGTCCAGGGTTCAGGTTTACACGCCATGATGGTTTACCCTTTACGCCCAGCTCGTCCGCCTCAATGTTACCTACTTTGTGTACTTTTACCCAAAGCAGCTCGATGCTATTTTCATAGGCTGCTAAAGTAAGGGCACGATGACATTTTAGGCTTGTTTATAGCAATTCTGTTAGAATTTGGACTTTCTTTACAGATATTTTACGGTTTACAATTTCCATAATCCTATAGGTTATCCCAACTACTTTGGCTTAGAAAATAGTCGTGTCAGCTCCTTATCTAGTGATATTTTGAGGTCCAGATCATTTCCGCTCCAGAACTTTTATTGGTTTTTGAGCCATCCGTGTAGGTTCTAATCGAATCATTGACCACGCTCTGCTCTTCTTGTTGTGGGTGACATGTTATCTGTTTGCGTGTTTTTTTAACAACCTCTTTCAGAAGAGATCTGTGTTTGCCAGTCCTCCTTGCAGTGTGCCAAAGTCTAGTTGTATTTAGACGCAAAAATGCCATTGTCGCCATCTCCTTGACGTAAATGTTGAGGGGCGGCAGACACATTGCCTCCATAGCTGCTGTTGATGTTGTCCGCATGTCACCTGTTATACTCAGGCATGCTATTTGTTGCAACTGATTCAGTTTGCTTGCAGACGTTTTTGTCTAGCTTTTGGCCATCATATTAGTGCCCCGTATGTGATCATAGGTCTTATGACGGCTGTGTACAGCCATAGCAATATCTTTGGAGACAGTCCCCATGTTTTCTCCACAGCTCGTCTGCACTGCCAAAAAACATATGAACCCATGTGAACTTATTGTCAAAAATTACCCCAAGATGTCTTACTTTAGTTGATAGAGGTAGTGGGGTATTTAAAAGATTTGATAAGTTTAAATTTCTAATTTACCTTTTTTTTGTAAAGAGAACGAGTTCGGTTTTCAGAGGGTTGACCGTAAGAGCCTGGTTTTTGCACCAATTTTCGATTATTTTTAAAGCTTTTTGTATCAAGTTGCAGAGTATGCTTTTAAATTTAATGCTTAGTAAGATTGTTATGTCATTTGCATAACCAATTGTGTAGAAACCATGATCATTGAGTAGCCGTATATGGCTGTCGACTACTATATTCTATAGTAGTGGAGATAATACACCTCCCTTGGGACATCTTTTAGGAACAACTTTTCTGACTGTCGAGTCTTTTACATTAACAGTAACGGCTCTTTTCTCCAACATGTGTTTTATTCATCCACTAATTGTGGGGTTTATACCATGTGTTCCAAAAGCAGTTTCTATTTTTTTGAAAGTGGCTTTATTGAAAGCGCCTTCAATATCTATAAACACGTCCAAAGTAGACATTTTGTCTCTTAATGATCTTTTAGTTTGGTCCGTTACAAGATGTAAGGCCGATTTGGTAGGTCTTTCTTAGGTGTATGCATGTTGATTTGGGTGTATTGGCTTAGTAATAAGGGCCGTTTTCCAAATTGATCATTTGCAGAATTATTCAAATGTCTTTAGGAGAAAAGACCTGAAGCTAATTGGGCGATAAGATTTTGCAAGAGTGTAATTGTTACGCCTTGGTTTTGGTATAAATACAACTTTTACTTCCTTTCTTGCTATAGGTATGTATTAAAAAGCAATGCATGCACTATAGATTCTTGCCAGGTGAGTTAGTATGATGTCTTTGCTTTATTGTAGAAAGGCAGGAAAAACTTCATCTAATCCTGGCGCTTTATACGGAGAGAAGTTTTGAATTGCCTACGCTATACGCATTTCTTCAACAAACTGGAGAGCAGCGGGAGCGGTACAGCCTGGGAAATGAGTTTCTAGAAGTATCTCCGTTGCTTCCAATAGATTGACTATGTATGAGCTGTCAATTCGTTTCAGGCAACCCAGTTGCTGTTGAGAATCTTTAGTAATTTTTTTTAGCCTTGCAGCAGTTGAAATGTTTTCAACATCTTTACAAAAAGATCTCCAAGTTTTTTGTTGACTTTAACGTATGCGTCTTTTATAATCTTTTTGGGCATTTTTGTATAACATTCAGTTTGATTGGTTTTTTGAATTTTTTGCTCTGTTGAAAGATCTCCGTGCAGTCTCCTTAAGCCGGTCAAATTCCTTACACTACCAAGGTATGGTGTTGTCGGATTTGGTAGCCAGCCTAAGTAGGCACGAGTCCTTGTACGCTTGTGTTAATGAATTTTCCAACTTACTTACATAGTTTTTTATATCTTCTAAACTAATAGGTTTACTTAAATCTGCACAAGTACTTGAACTCTGCGATAGGTTGTCTTAAAAAGCAGCCTTATCGGTCAGCTTTGGGTTTAAGTAGGGCCTGATTATTGTTTTTTGTTCATGTTCTACATTAAATTTTATTCACCTGTGATTTGACATCAAGACCGACGTAGATACGTGCCAGTCGTGGATTTTGCTTGAAATGCTAAGAGTTGCCAATATGATATCTATCACAGTCTGGCTGCGGGACGTAACAAACGTTGGTTCAACGCCTTGATTTAGTATTTCTAGGTTAGTACTGATAATAAAATTGTAAAGTTGCTTACCCCTGCCATTTGTGTTTTCACTTCCCCAGACAATATGATGGGAGTTGGCGTCATATTCAACTATGAGGTCAACCTCTTGTACAGTAGTGCACCAAGTCCTCCAGCTATGTTATTAGAGGTACTATGTTGTGCGCTAGGTATGCCGACGCCACAATGGTGTCTGGCTTTTGTTTGTCTGCCAAGCTGATTCTGACGGTTGTGAGGTCACTGTCGGAAAGCTGTGGCGTAAGAAACACTGTTATGTGCTTGGGTATGTATATACACGTCTTTAGCTTACCGTTAGTTGGGTTTGAAAATACCTTCTCACTTAGTTTGCCGAATCCACAAACCTTGGTTTGTATGATTCATGGTTTTTGTATTAGGGTTATTGTGTCCTGCATCAGCTCTAGTTTGCGGCATAATGTTGCTACGGCCGCTCCACAGTGAAGCAGGTTGCATTTTATAACTTTAATATGTTGCGTTATTGGTAAGCTGTGAGGACGGTGGTGTATCTCTATCTTGGTGAATCACTTCTGTTTTTATTGCTTCCTCCTGCGGCGGCACATTTTTTGTTATTTTGACGGTGGGTTTGCTAAACATATAGCTTGGTAGATTTTTTTTATCATTTAGTGTACGTACATCTTCCTCACATATTCCTAGAAAAAGGAGTTAGTTATTTGGTTTGTTGGACTCGACGGTGTGGAAGATGCACCAATCATTTACTTTGAGCTACCGGTTCTGCTTTCCCAGGCAACTCATAACTAGCTTTATGACATCCGGTTTTATCGGAAGCCACAAAGTAGCCTTTGTCAGCCTAGGAAGCCGGCTCAGTGGCACAACGCCTAGTTGTAATTACGGTCACAGAGGTTGTAGACCAAAAATCACTTTTTAAAGTCACCCCAATGAGTCGTCATTATCACAGGTGATCCTAAAAATCTCTCCTGTGTGTGACAGCTCACTGAAGATGGGAGGTGTTTTGCCTAGGGTAGATAAGGTATTATCTAGCTCCCGGAAAAGAACATCTTTAATTAAATTACCCTGCTCACTAGTGATTTTACGCAGGGGATGAATTAGGCTATTAACCCTCTTGTGTTTTTCACCTTTTTTCTGGGTTGTCCAAGTGAGGGTTTAGACGTGGAAAAGCAAATTCTTTTTTTTTTTGGTGCTCCCGGTTTTGAAGAAAGTGTCCCTTTGCTCAAAGGCTTTGAAACTTGCCACTTTTGAGGGAATCTTTAATTTGGCTTTGACGCCCTTTGTTTTGAGTTAGCAGTTGCTCGCCTAGCACATGAGGTGTCTGCTTTGCAGGAAAGGAGGTTTGTTTGCATTTTAGCAGCCAAAGCACCTTTCTTTGTCTTTTTGCCTTAGCCCCGCAGAATTTGTGTTTTTTGACACCGGTCAGAAAGGTGTATTTCAATGGCGGAACAGTTTTGGACGTCAATGGGGTATTCGTAGATGCACTCATCAAGTCTGTAGTTTTTAGGGTAACCGAAAATTTACTTAATAAATTGGTTTTAAGAATTTGGTTTTTCATAGTTGAGAGACTAAAAAATTTATTTCTCTGGCTTTCCACCCGCTATGGAGCCCGCAAATTTGGGGACGTCTACAATAGATTGCCAGGGTTACTTGAGAAATATAGCCCCGAAGGTGGGTTGTATACGAACAAGTGACGCACACCAAATCAATAAGTGTGCAGCCAGCCCGCTGCATACCCTTTCACTTCCAAGAACTCACCCTTTCGGCTACTTGACTGGACAACGCAGCCGATTAATTGAGGCGGGTTAGTTTTGACCCTCCGTTTAAGAAAAAATCCAAGCCAAAGTGGAGTGTTGCCAAGCCCTAGAGACGCATTTGTAAGGTGACTCAGCCACCAGGATTCCTTCATTCTCCTTTACGGGTTTTCACGCACGGCACAAACACGTAGGTAGTCATACCACAGACCTTCAGCGCAACTACTCCGTTGCGGGGTGATTGTAATTAGTCAGGAACTTTGCCTTTGGTCGCTTAGCAGCTTGTTGTCCAATACGAGGAAGTTTCCATCCCGACTGGTCCCACTGATCACGTCTAAGGAGGAACACGCAAGCCCTATAACCACGGCAAGGTTACAATCTTTAAAAGGAAGAAGATTGTAGCTATTGCCCTTCCTCTATGAGGGTCATATTGACTTAAAATAATCTAGTTTGCTTTTTTTTTATTTATTTTTGTGTTTCAAATAGAACAAGGAAACTTTTGCCATTGTTGACGTGGCACATACAAGCGTTTTAAACAGTTCAGGACAAACTCATTTAAAAAAAAAATTAATTTACAGGTGTTTAAAGAAGAAATTATTTCAAACAGTACAAGCTACAAGTCAATTTTTGCCGATGGTTGTTGAACAGTGTTAACAATTCTGTAGAGTAATAAATCTACTTTTGCATCAATACTCATAATCTGCATAAATAAAGCTTTATACAATCTGTAGGCGATTATATCAACAAAGATTTAGTGTGAGTTATTAAATAATGGTGTAATTTATTGTGAAATTAAAAACCACGCGGTTGTGTTCTGCACAGACTGTTTTATTTTGTCCTATATACAACCTTGAATACAAGTTACATATTTATATATTGTCACTAGATGGCGGTACTAGTATAGTTTTTCAGATATAATTTCAATACCTTCACTATGTCTTAAAAACTATTTCTATACTACTAAACCTAAATCCTTAACAAATTTACAATGTTTTGTGATATTTAAACCTTTGGTCAAAATATCTGAAGTCATTTTATCGGATCTAAGATATTTTACCTCTATATAGTTATTTGCAATGGTCTCGCCAACAAAATGGTGTTTAATGTTTATATGCTTTGACCTTTTGTGTCAACCCTACTAGTCAATTCCTTTAATAGATTACTCAAGTATATAGCTTCCTTTAAAGCTTCTGTCAATGCCATAATTCATGCTAGAGAACGCAACGGTTTTCTGCTTATTGCTCTCCCAAGACAATACAGAACCAGAGTGTTTGAAGACAAAACCTGTATAGGATCTTCTATCCTTGTCACTTGCTCAGTCAGAATTCACGTAACTTTTTTAAATTCATATTTCCCTCATTAAATTCTAATTTTTAACTCTTGGTACCTTGGTTGTTGGCTTAAATAGGTCACTATAAAAGCTATGTCTAGGCGAACTACTGCTAAGTACATCAAACTACCTATTAGATTTTGGTGTGGTAAGTTTCCATCTCGATCTGTACTATCTTAATCAGCTATGCTTTTGTTGCATTCCCAAAGAGTGCTCACATTTTTGCAGTTTGACATTTTAAACTTTCCTAAAATTTAATTAACATATTCTTCTTGATCCAGTATAAACTTATGTTCTTTGTGGTTCCTTCTGATTTGCATACCAAGTGTTTGTTTAGCTTCACTTAGGTCTTTGACCTTGAATTTAGAGTTCAAATCTTTTTTAAAGCAATGGTACTTTCTGAATCGTTAGAAAACACAAAAAAATCATCTATATATAATGCGATAAATGTTACAAATTTATTGTTTTTTTTAATATATACACAAAGCTCAGTGTCTAAACACTTATACTCAAGATCTAACAACACATCATCAACACGCTTACTGCAAGCTGTAGAAGCTTGTTTATAGATTGCACTATTTGGCTTACAAACTTTTTGTTTACAATTTAATTCTATAAAACCTTTTGGCTGCGTCATGTATACAGTTTTTTCCAAATGACTATTTAAAAAAGCTGTGGTTACATCTAGATGAGTAATGTTTAAATCTAATCTAATTAATAAACTAATCAGCAAACGCAATGTTTCATCAGTCTACACCTTCCTTTTGTGTGAAACCTTTTGCTACTAGACAAGCCCTGTACCGCACTTGACCAACACTATCCCACTTTCTTTTAAAAACCCTATTTTTTAAAGACCATTTTCTTCAAAACTCTGAATTTTTTCTTGCATTGCCCGTCTACAACTTTTTCCATCTGGCCTTGATAGTGCTTCCTCAATTGTAAGTGTATTATTGATTACATGTTGTTCTTCAGCGCACATGTAATTGATGTAGTTTTTAAATAATTTTGTCTTCTTTTTTGATTTTCAAATTGTACTTGAAGCTCCTATATTGAGTGGTGGTACAGTTATAACTAAATTTTTATCATATTCCTTAGATAGTTTGTCTTCATTAATCAGCACTGAATCTGTTTCAGATTTATATTAGTCAGGATGGTTTGGGACTATTTCAATCATATTATTTTGACTTTTCAATGGTTACAACATTTCTGCTGGTAGTAAATCGGTTGCATATGGAATCGTATAACCTATAACCCTTTTTATTTTTATTAAATCCCATTAAGATCATTTTTACTGCTTTTCTAACCCATTTTTTTTTTTCTTTGGGAACATAAATCATAACTTTACTCCCAAATATGCAAATGTTACTTACATTTGGTTTTTTCTTTGTCTATATCTAGGAATGTGTGCTGTTGCCAATACCTGTGACTACTGAGCGGTTTTGTAAGTATATTGCGGTGTTTGCTGCTTTTGCTTAAAAACATTTCGCCTTTTCCACGATCGAATTCTTCATCTTTTCAGACATCTCATTCTGTTGTGGAGTATATGGGTTTGTTTTTGGTAGACAATTCCTTCTTAAAAAAAATTTACCTTACCACCGTTGTCTGTTTGAGAAACGTTGATTGTGACCCCTTGCTGGTTCTCTACAAAATACTTAAAATTTTTGAATCAATGAAATGCTTCATTTTTGTTTTGAGGAAATATACAAAAATTAATCTGCTATAATAATTTTCAAGAATCATGAAGTATTTAGTGCCACCAAACAATGTTACCTCCATGAGTCCACATATATCTGCATGTATAATCTCCAACACTGAGGATGTTCTAGTTCCTTTGTGTTTAAAAGGCTGTTTGGCTTGTTTGCTTTCACAGCAAACATTACTCACGCTAAATTTTCCTTTGAGATTTAAGCCTTCAACTGTTCCATCTTTAATCAGTTCTAAGTCTTTGTAATTTAGATGTCTACAACTACAATGTCAGGTGCTGCCAGTGACTAATAATGCTGCCCATCTGATCTCTCTTTGTCTTCATTAAATTTAACTTGTACATATTATCAAATATGCTTCTGCTATTAGAACTCCCAGTTTGTTGAAGATTCTACATCCATTGTTGTCAAAACGTACTTTATTTCCATTGCTGATCAGTTGGCTGACGAAACAAGTTGGCCGTTAGCTCAAAAACATACAACACTTCATTAATCACAATTTTATGCCTTTCTTGGCCCACAATCGTTATAATTGGTATTTTACCCTTACTAACTACAGAATTTTTTCCTATATTTGCTACCATTATCTTTGCTGATTTTTGATGTTTTGCAGCCAGTCTTTTCTAGCTGTGAAGTGTACACAAACTCTAAAGTCCACGTACCAATCTGTGTTATTAAATCAATTATTTAAAAACGTTGCATTGAAAACAGTTTGAGCTCTGTTCTCACTATTCTGCCTCGTTTTATCCAAATATGATTTAGAGCATTTATTTTTAAAGTGTCTTGGTTGTTTGCATTGTTGTATCCTTTTTTTTAAGTTGGAAGCACTGTTTTTGAAGTATTTTTCTGACCTGCCTTACCGACAAATGCACCGTTTGATCTTACACTGCTGCTGCCATCTTCCATTATGTCTAGAAACTTTGTCTTAATGATACTGATGCCCGAGTGTTTGATTGCCATTATCATTGGCGCGTATTTTTGTAGGTAGTTCGGCTAATAAAAGGGATTCTACCCATTTTTCAATTTTGAAGCTTGTTTTTTGTAATATCTGTGCAATTTCTATCACTTGATTTAGGTAGGATTCTATTGATTTGCGATTTTCCAGATGTAATGAAATCAACATACGCAAAAGCCCGATCTTCCTGGTTAAACCTCTGTTATCGTACACAACCTGCAACTTTGTCTACACATCCTAGGCCGTCACTGCATCACGCACGTGCATGTTTAATGAGGAATCGAGTGTTAAGACCAGTTTGGCCTTTGCTTTTGCAATTTTTTCTACATCAGTCTCCGTGTCTATTATGCACGCCAAAAGCCGTTTGCCAGTTGTAAAGCTTAATAAAAAAAAGTATATTTTGTGTTATTTCAAATTAAAAAAGTAGGTTCAAAAAAATCATATTTTACTAAAAAAGCTTTTGTCAGCCTGCTAAGAGATTAAGTTAATTTACATTAGTTTTAAAACACAAATTGCTACTGCAAAACTTTCATATGTACCATATACAAGACCAACCTTTTACGCCACTGGTTTTATAAACAATTAATAATAAAAATTATTATCTTTTTGCAAAGCTATACTCAAGCAAGAGAAACAAATATTGAACGTTTTATCAATATTTTTTTAGAATTATTTTTTTAAGAATTAAAATTGTTTGCAAAACAACAAAAATATTGTTTATTATTAATATAAATTATCATTAATTTAGTTGTAAAAATAAGGTTGCTTAAAATTATTGCCTTTTGCTTGATACGCCACTGGTAATAGCAAACAATTAATTACATTTTGGACTTAACTCATATTATAAATGAATATTACGCATAACTGTAATGCAATAAAATACTGTTAACATAATATTAATACCAAATTAAAAAAATATAACTAATATAATGCAACACTCCATAGACGCACGCCCGAGATTTTTATTTAACTCAATTTAGTAGAGAAAAAAGTTGAAATCTAATAAGATTCTTATGACAATTAACATGTACTTTCGGTTAATCCAATTTACGAGAACTACATCCGGATCAGGGTTAGTTCGACGCTTTCGACAAGCAACTATATAAAGATTGATCTAACATAGGTTTTGGCCAGATAATGGAGTATAAAAATATAGACAAATATATGTTGTAAACAAGCAAAAAATATGATTGCAAAACCAAATTTTAACAAACCAAGACGCTAACGCTCAACACGGCGTCAATATTTGAAATTTGCGCGTTTTCAAGCAAGCGACCATTTTGTGCAAACAAGTGTGCCGTGTGAAATAACAAAACGCACGCTTGTTTCTGTTGTAAAAAGTTTGTTACGGTGTCTTCAGTTATTTATTATACCTGTTAATAGTCAGTAATACTAATCAGTGATGAAGGAAGACAAATCCGGAGAATCAAATGATGATGAAAATACCCACAAAATGGTAATATTATATTTTTAATAACATCCTTTGCAATCAATTGCTAGTTTATAGGTTATGTTGTAATTGATGTTTTGTTTGCCTCGTCTTTAGAATTTTTTTATTTACAAGAATGATTTATTAATTTTATGGTAAAATAATATTTTTTTTACAAATATAATAATTAAATTGATTAAAGCTTAACAACGGTTAGTTGTTAATTAATTGTCAATCGTCAATGACAAACTTTTACGATGCTTTATAATCGGTTGCTTCGTATAATTTTAATTAATTGTATAATTCAGTTAGGTTTGAGAGTTTGTTGTTGACTATTGTCAATAAATAAAGTTATTATTGTAACAATTGTTTTATTTATTATATTGCACAATAAAAACCTCTGTTTTGGCTCTAAAATGCGGGTCGAAACGACGATTTATAATTATAATCACAATTTTACATGACGCCTTAAAATCGAAAAGTAGTGACAGAAATTTCTTGAAACAATATTTGTATTTGTGGCTTTGCTCTTTTGTGCTGCTAAATGCCGCGGGCTGCTAAAGCTGATTTTTGGCCCTTGATACACTATGTACTACAGGGTGAGCGAGAAGGCCCGAGGTTTACGATGTAGGCAACCAAATGTATTAGAAAACAACTGATTATAAAGCATAGTTTAACTTTAATCAATTTAACAATTCAGTTAGACGTAAGAGTTTGTTTTTGACAGTTGATTAACAACAAACTCTTTTGTCTAAATAAATTGTTTAATTGATTAAAGTTATACATTGTTTTTTAAAATGTTTGTTGTGCTATGTAATAAATAAAACAATTTACTTGTCACAATAACAATGATTGACAATTAACAGTAGGTGATGATTAATCAATCATAAGCAAAAAACTTTTTAAAATCCTAACTGATTCGTTCAATTGATTAAAGTTTTTTATCTGAATTTTGCACATTTTATTAAATTATTTAAAGTTATGTTTATAGTAAAATAAATTGTAAATGTTAGTATGCTGTTTTTTAGTTTATTTTGTTTTAATACCCAATTTGGTTATTAGGCCATTATCAGTTAATATAATACACAGTACTATGCCTGTGTAATATATTAACTGATGATGGTTTAACAGGATTCATTTTTAGGCCTACTTCCGATGACGCTGCTTTTAGTTCTAGCACTTGTTTTAGTTTGTCCAGCTTACTGCTAAATATGACTATGTTGTTTCCAAACCTTAAGTGGCTTAAGTATTTGCCACCTACGTTGATTTCTTTGTTTTCCCAAGGTAAGGTTTTGAATCGGTGAGATGGCTCAGTTATAGAGCGTTAGCGTAGCACGCTAACAGTTTGGGGTTCAATCCCCAAATATGACTAAAAATAATAACTTGCTCTTTATCCACCGGGGTAATTTGGAAGTCACCCAAAAAACCGTTGGTCCCATCAACCACCTTCAAACAAGTCGTAAGATTTCTGGGGCAGTGTAAAATAGCTGTAAAAAGCGCAATAAAGAAGAACATATCTTCCATGGTCAAGGTGAAGAGTTTTGGAAAAGTAGTGTTGCCTTGCCGCATGTCTTTTTTATAGGTATTTTGTTTGTGGTCATGTCTTCTTCTATCTTTGCCTGAAAAGTGGCGTTTGCATATACATATTTAGGGAGAGTTGTGTAACGTCAATTTGGGCGTGATCCATGTTTTAAACATTGTTTCCAGATTTAACAAATCGAATTTCGATTAGTGTGCGTACTGTTTGGAGATGATCGATTGTGCTGTAAGCTTTTCTTTTGGTTGACATGCATCTGGCTTTGCTGAGAGCCTGTTTGTTACTATTTTTGTGAGGAGCATATAGGCGTGTGGCAGTAGGTTTATGAGTCGGTAATTGTCTATTTGCTTTTTGTCTCCTTTTTTGTGGAGGATGATAACTTTTGCATTGTACTATTGGTCTGGGATCTTGTTAGATTGCAGGCATTTGTTTAACAGAGTAGCTTTAGCTTTAAAAGTGGCATCGCTTCCGAGTCTCATCATTTGAGCTGCTTTAGCAAATTCAACTTCTGAGATAGAAATGTATATGTATGCATGTCTTTCGATTCTAAGTTTGCGGCATAGTGTTGTTACGGCTGCTCCACAGTGAAGCAGGTTGCATTTTATAACTTTAATATGTTGCGTTATTGGTAAGCTGTGAGGACGGTGGTGTATCTCTATCTTGGTGGATCAATCACTTCTGTTTTTATTACTTCCTCCTGCGGCGGCACATTTTTTGTTATTTTGATGGTGGGTTTGCTAAACATATAGCTTGTCAGATTTTCTTTACCATTTAGTGTACGTACATCTCCCTCACATATTCCTAGAAAAAGGAGTTGGTTATTTGGTTTGTTGGACTTGACGGTGTGGAAGATGCACCAATCATTTACTTTGAGCTACCGGTTCTGCTTTCCCAGGCAACTCATAACTAGCTTTATGACATCCGGTTTTATCGGAAGCCACAAAGTAGCCTTTGTCAGCCTAGGAAGCCGGCTCAGTGGCACAACGCCTAGTTGTAATTACGGTCACAGAGGTTGTAGACCAAAAATCACTTTTTAAAGTCACCCCAATGAGTCGTCATTATCACAGGTGATCCTAAAGATCTCTCCTGTGTGTGACAGCTCACTGAAGATGGGAGGTGTTTTGCCTAGGGTAGATAAGGTATTATCTAGCTCCCGGAAAAGAACATCTTTAATTAAATTACCCTGCTCACTAGTGATTTTACCCAGGGGATGAATTAGGCTATTAACCCTCTTGTGTTTTTCACCTTTTTTCTGGGTTGTCCAAGTGAGGGTTTAGACGTGGAAAAACAAATTCCTTTTTTTGGTGCTCCCGGTTTTGAAGAAAGTGTCCCTTTGCTCAAAGACTTTGAAACTTGCCACTTTTGAGGGAATCTTTGATTTGGCTTTGACGATCTTTGTTTTGAGTTAGCAGTTGCTCGTCTAGCACATGAGGTGTCTGCTTTGCAGAAAAGGAGGTTTGTTTGCATTTTAGCAGCCAAAGCACCTTTCTTTGTCTTTTTGCCTAAGCCCCGCAGATTTTGTGTTTTTTGACACCGGTCAGAAGAGTGTGGTTCAATGGCGGAACAGTTTTGGACGTCAATGGGGTATTCGTAGATGCACTCATCAAGTCTGTAGTTTTTAGGGTAACCGAAAATTTACTTAATAAATTGGTTTTAAGAATTTGGTTTTTCATAGTTGAGAGACTAAAAAATTTATTTCTCTGGCTTTCCACCCGCTATGGAGCCCGCAAATTTGGGGACGTCTACAATAGATTGCCAGGGTTACTTGAGAAATATAGCCCCGAAGGTGGGTTGTATACGAACAAGTGACGCACACCAAATCAATAAGTGTGCAGCCAGCCCGCTGCATACCCCTTCACTTCCAAGAACTCACCCTTTTGGCTACTTGACTGGACAACGCAGCCGATTAATTGAGGCGGGTTAGTTTTGACCCTCCGTTTAAGAAAAAATCCAAGCCAAAGTGGAGTGTTGCCAAGCCCTAGAGACGCATTTGTAAGGTGACTCAGCCACCAGGATTCCTTCATTCTCCTTTACGGGTTTTCACGCACGGCACAAACACGTAGGTAGTCATACCACAGACCTTCAGCGCCACTACTCCGTTGCGGGGTGATTGTAATTAGTTTTTGCCTTTGGTCGCTTAGCAGCTTGTTGTCCAATACGAGGAAGTTTCCATCCCGATTGGTCCCACTGATCACGTCTAAGGAGGAACACGCAAGCCTTATAACCACGGCAAAGTTACAATCTTTAACAGGAGGAAGATTGATTAGCTATTGCCTTTTCTTTATGAAGGTCATATTGACTTAAAATAATGCAGTTTGCTTATTTTTTATTCATTTTTGTGTTTCAAATAGATCAAGAAAACTCTTGTCATTGTTGACGTGGACACACATCAAGCGTATTAAACAGTTCAGGACAAACTCATTTAAAAAAATATATAATTTGCAGAAGTTTAAAGAAGAAATTATTTCAAACAGTACAAGTTACAAGTCAATTTTTGCCAATGGCTGTTGAACAGTGCTAACAATTCTGTAGAGTGATAAATCCACTTTTGCAAAAGTGGGCATTATCAATACTTAAAATCTGCATAAATAAAGCTTCATACAATCTGTAGGCAATTATATCAACAAAGATTTAGTGTGAGTTATAAAATAATGGTGTAATTTATTGTGAAATTAAAACCACGCGGTTGTGTTCTGCACAGAATGTTTTATTTAGTCTTATATACAACCTTGAATACAAGTTACATATTTATGTATTGTTACAAGATGGCGGTACTAGTATAGTTTTTCAGATAAAATTTAAATACCTCCACTATGTCTTAAAAACTATATTTATACTACTAAACCTAAATCCTTAACAAATTTACAATGTTTTGTGGTATTCATATCTTTGGTCAAAATATCTGCAGTCATTTTATCGGATCTAAGATATTTTACCTCTATATAGTTATTTGCAATGGCCTCGCCAACAAAATGGTGCTTAATGTCTATATGCTTTGACCTTTTGTGTCAATCCTATCAGTCAATTTCTTTAATAGATTACTCAAGTATATAGCTTCCTTTAAAGCTTCTGTCAGTTCCATGTATTTTGTTTTCATGCTGGAAAACGCAACGGTTTTCTGCTTATTGCTCTTCCAAGACAATACAGAACCAGAGTGCTTGAAAACAAAACCTGTATAGAATTTCCTATCCTTGTCACTTGCCCAGTCAGCATTCACGTAACCTTTCTAAATTCATATTTCTCTCATTGAATTCTAATCTTAAACTCATGGTACCTTGGTTGTTGGCTTAAATAGCTCATTACAAAAGCTATGTCTGGGCGAGCTACTGCTAAGTACATCAAACTACCTATTAGATTTTGGTGTGGTAAGTTTCCATCTCGATCTGTACTATCTTAATCAGGTATGCTTTTGTTGCATTCCCAAAGAGTGCTCACATTTTTGCAGTTTGACATTTTAAACTTTCCTAAAATTTGATTAACATATACCTCTTGATCCAGTATAAACTTATGTTCTTTGTGGTTCCTTCTGATTTGCATACCAAGTATTTGTTTAGCTTCACTTAGGTCTTTGACCTTGAATTTAGAGTTCAAATCTTTTTTAAAGCAATGGTTATTTTTGAATTGTTAGAAAACACAAAAAAATCATCTTTATATAATGCGATAAATGTTACAAATTTATTGTTTTTTTTTAATATATACACAAAGCTCTGTGTCTAAACACTTACACTCAAGATCTAACAAAACGTTTATTCCAAGCTGTAGAAGCTTGTTTATAGATTGCACTATTTGGCTTACAAACTTTTTGTTTACAATTTAATTTTATAAAACCTTTTGGCTGCGTCATGTATACAGTTTTTTCCAAATGACTATTTAAAAAAGCTGTGGTTACATCTAGATGAGTAATGTTTAAATTTAATCTAATTGATAAACTAATCAGCAAACGCAATGTTTCATCAGTCTACACCTTTCTTTTGAGTGAAACCTTTTGCTACTAGACGAGCCCTGTACCGCACTTGACCAACACTGTTCCACTTTCTCTTAAAAACTCACACTTTACTACTATTCCTTCTTTTGGTGAATTTGTTAAAGACAATTTTCTTTAAAACTCTGAATTTTTTCTTGTATTGCCCGCCTGTAACTTTTTCCATCTGGCATTGATAGTGCTTTCTCAATTGTAAGAGTATTATTGATTACATGTTGTTCTTCAGCGCACATGTAAGTGATGTAGTTTTTAAATAATTTCTTTTTTGTCTTCCTTTCGGATTTTTAAGTTGTACTTGAAGCTCCTATATCGAGTGGTGGTACATAATCTTCATTATTGGCTTCTGCAACAGTTTTAATTAGATTTTTATCATGTTTTTCAGATAGTTCTTTTTTTTAATCAGCACTGAATCTGTTTTAGATTTAAATTGGTTTGAGATTATTTCAATCATACTATTTGACTTTTTGATAGTTAAAACATTTCTGCTGGTAGTAAATCGGTTGCATATGAGATTGTATAACCTATAACCTTTTATATTTTTATTAAATCCCATTAAGATCATTTTCACTGTTTTTCTGATCCATTTCTTCTTCTTTTTTTTTGGAACATAAACCATAACTTCACTCCCAAATATGCGAATGTTCTGGTTTTTTCTTTGTTCATATCTCGTAAGATGTGCTGTTGCCAATACATGTGATTATTGGGCGGTATTGTAAGTATATTGCGTTGTTTACTGCTTCTGCCCAAAAACGTTTTTTAAATTTGGCATTTTTGGACATCTCATTTTACTGTGGAGTATATGGGTTTGTCTTTTGGTGGACAATTCCATTTCTTCCTAAAAAATTTCAAAAAAGGAATTACAGAGCTTACCACCGTTGTCTGTTCAAAAAATCTTGATTGTGACTTCTTGCTGGTTCTCTACAAAAGACTTAAAATCTTTGAATCGATCAAATCTTTCATCTTTTGTTTTCAAGAAATATACAAAAGTTAATCTGCTATAATCATTTTCAAGAATCATGAAGTATTTAGTGTCACCCAACAATGTTACCTCCATAGGTCTACATATATTTCCATGTATAATCTTTAAAATTGAGGATAGTTTAGTCCCTTTATGTTTAAAAGACTGTCTGGCTTGCTTATCTTTACAGCACATTTTGCAAAGTTCACTCACGCTGAATTTTTTTTGCGATTTAAGCCTTCTTTTATCAGCGTGAGTAAAAATGCTGCCATCTGATTTCTCTGTGACTTCATAAAATTTAACTTGTATGTTCAATCTTGCAAATATGCTTTTGCTATCAGAACTCCCAATTTATTAAAGATTCTACATCTGTTGTTGTCAAAACTTACTTCATTTTGCTTGCTGATTAGTTGGTTGATTGATAACAAGTTAATTGTTAGGTCAGAAACATATAGCACGTTATTAATAACAACTTCATGCTTTTCTTGGCCCACAATTGTTGTAATTGGTATTTCACTTTTAACTACAGATTTTTTTACTTTATTTGCTACTATTATTTCAGTTAATTTTGCCGATCTTTGATGTTTTGTAGCCAGTCTTTTTTAACCGAGTTGTACACTAGCTCCAGAATCCACGTATCAATCTGTGTTATTAAATTGACCATTTAAAAACGCTCTACTGAAAACATTTTAAGCTCTGTTCTCACTATTCTGCCTCGTATTATCCAAATATGACTTAAGGCATTTATTTTTAAAGTGTCTTAGTTGTTTGCATTTATAGCAAATTATTACTTTCTTTTTGAAGTTAGTATCATTGTTTTTGGAATGTTTTTGGTGACCTGCTTATCTTGCATTGCTGCTGCCATCTTTCATCATGTCTAGCAACTTTGTCTTAATAGTGTCCGTCTAAATACTGATGCTCGAGTGTTTGATTGCTATTATCAGTGGCGCGTGTTTTTTTAGGTAGTCTGGCTAATAAAAAAGACTACCCATTCCTCAATTTTGAAGCTTGTTCTTTGTAATTTCTGTACAATTTCTATCACCTGATTTACATAGGATTTCATTGATTTGCAATTTCCCAGTCGTAATGAAACCAACATACGCAATACCCCGATTTTCCTGGTAAAACCTCTGCCATTGTACAAAACCTGCAACTTTGTCCACACATTCTGGCACGCACGTGCGTGTATAATGAGGAATCGAGTGTTAAGATTAGTTTGGCCTTTGCTTTTGCAATTTTTTTTCATGTTTACCACATACAAGACCAACCTTTTACGCCACTGGTTTTATAAACAATTAATAATAACAATAAAAAATATTATCTTAAATAAAAATCTTTTTGCAAAGCTATACTCAAGCAAGAGAATCAAATATTGAACGTTTTATCAATATTTTTATAGAATTATTTTTTTAAGAATTAAAATTGTTTGCAAAACAACAAAAATATAGTTTATTATTAATATAAATTATCATTAATTGAGTTGTAAAAATAAGGTTGCTTAAAATTGTTTCCTTTTGCTTGATACGCCACTGGTAATAGCAAACAATTAATTACATTTTGGACTTAACTCATATTATAAATGAATATTACGCATAACTGTAATGCAATAAAATACTGTTAACATAATATTAATACCAAATTAAAAAAATATAACTAATATAATGCAACACTCCATAGACGCACGCCCGAGATTTTTATTTAACTCAATTTAGTAGAGAAAAAAGTTGAAATCTAATAAGATTCTTATGACAATTAACATGTACTTTCGGTTAATCCAATTTACGAGAACTACATCCGGATCAGGGTTAGTTTGACGCTTTCGACAAGCAACTATATAAAGATTGATCTAACATAGGTTTTGGCCAGATAATGGAGTATAAAAATATAGACAAATATATGTTGTAAACACGCAAAAAAATTGATTACAAAACCAAAATTTAACAAACCAAGACGCTAACGCTCAACACGGCGTCAATATTTGAAATTTGCGCGTTTTCAAGCAAGCGACCATTTTGTGCAAACAAGTGTGCCGTGTGAAATAACAAAACGCACGCTTGTTTCTGTTGTAAAAAGTTTGTTACGGTGTCTTCAGTTATTTATTATACCTGTTAATAGTCAGTAATACTAATCAGTGATGAAGGAAGACAAATCCGGAGAATCAAATGATGATGAAAATACCCACAAAATGGTAATATTATATTTTTAATAACATCCTTTGCAATCAATTGCTAGTTTATAGGTTATGTTGTAATTGATGTTTTGTTTGCGGCGTCTTTATAATATTTTTATTTACAAGAATGATTTATTAATTTTATGGTAAAATAATATTTTTTTTACATATATAATAATTAAATTGATTAAAGCTTAACAACGGTTAGTTGTTAATTAATTGTCAATCGTTAATGACAAACTTTTACGATGCATTATAATCGGTTGCTTCGTATAATTTTAATTAATTGTATAATTCAGTTAGGTTTGAGAGTTTGTTGTTGACTATTGTCAATAAATAAAGTTATTATTGTAACAATTGTTTTATTTATTATATTGCACAATAAAAACCTCTGTTTTGGCTCTAAAATGCGGGTCGAAACGACGATTTATAATTATAATCACAATTTTACATGACGCCTTAAAATCGAACAGTAGTGACAGAAATTTCTTGAAACAATATTTGTATTTGTGGCTTTGCTCTTTTGTGCTGCTAAATGCCGCGGGCTGCTAAAGCTGATTTTTGGCCCTTGATACACTATGTACTACAGGGTGAGCGAGAACGCCCGAGGTTTACGATGTAGGCAACCAAATGTATTAGAAAACAACTCATTATAAAGCATAGTTTAACTTTAATCAATTTAACAATTCAGTTAGACGTAAGAGTTTGTTTTTGACAGTTGATTAACAACAAACTCTTTTGTCTAAATAAATTGTTTAATTGATTAAAGTTATACATTGCTTTTTAAAATGTTTGTTGTGCTATGTAATAAATAAAACAATTTACTTGTCACAATAACAACGATTGACAATTAACAGTAGGTGATGATTAATCAATCATAAGCAAAAAACTTTTTAAAATCCTAACTGATTCGTTCAATTGATTAAAGTTTTTTATCTGAATTTTGCACATTTTATTAAATTATTTAAAGTTATGTTTATAGTAAAATAAATTGTAAATGTTAGTATGCTGTTTTTTAGTTTATTTTGTTTTAATACCCAATTTGGTTATTAGGCCATTATCAGTTAATATAATACACAGTACTATGCCTGTGTAATATATTACCTGATGATGGTTTAACAACCAAAACCGGTGTTAGAATAAAAATACCGGTTTTGGTTGCTAAACCATCATCAGTTAGTATTTTTTTATATAAAAAGTGCCATAGTTTCTAGACCATATGACATCACGGGAAAGATACACGTCTTAAACTTTTCTTTTTAAATTTATAAAAACCTCCGAGCCTTTCAGAATAAAGTTTAGCTTTCCGAAAGCCGCCCATGTCATGCGTAATTATCTCGTAATTTAGTTGTTTTGGTTTGCTTTATCAAATTTGATTAGGTGGCCTAAATACACGTACTTTTCTACTTTTTCGATGACTTTTCCTTTGAGAGATATAGTGTTGGTCTCATCCGGGCTCATAAACTTGGTTTTTTCAGGATTCATTTTTAGGCCGACTTTCGATGACGCTGTTTTCAGTTCTAGCATTTGTTTTAGTTTGTCCAGCTTACTGCTAAATATGACTATGTTGTTTCCAAACCTTAAGTGGCTTAAGTATTTGCCACCTACGTTGATTTCTTTGTTTTCCCAAGGTAAGGTTTTAAATCGGTGAGATGGCTCAGTTGTAGAGCGTTAGCGTAGCACGCTAACAGTTCGGGGTTCAATCCCCAAATATGACTAAAAATAATAACTTGCTCTTTATCCACCGGGGTAATTTGGAAGTCACCCAAAAAACTGTTGGTCCCATCAACCACCTTCAAACAAGTCGTAAGATTTCTGGGGCAGTGTAAAATAGCTGTAAAAAGCGCAATAAAGAAGAACATATCTTCCATGGTCAAGGTGAAGAGTTTTGGAAAGGTGGTGTTGCCTTGCCGCATGTCTCTTTTATAGGTATTTTGTTTGTGGTCATGTCTTCTTCTATTTTTGCCTGAAAAGTGGCATTTGCATATACATATTTAGGGAGAGTTGTGTAACGTCAATTTGGGCGTGATCCATGCTTTGAACATTGTTTCCATATTTAACAAATCGAATTTCGATTAGTGTGCGTACTGTTTGGAGATGATCGATTGTGCTGTAAGCTTTTCTTTTGGTTGACATGCATCTGGCTTTGCTGAGAGCCTGTTTGTTACTATTTTTGTGAGGAGCATATAGGCGTGTGGCAGTAGGTTTATGAGTCGGTAATTGTCTATTTGCTTTTTGTCTCCGTTTTTGTGGAGGATGATAACTTTTGCATTGTGCTATTGGTCTGGGATCTTGTTAGATTGCAGGCATTTGTTTAACAAAGTAGCTTTAGCTTTAAAAGTGGCATCGCTTCCGAGTCTCATCATTTGAGCTGCTTTAGCAAATTCAACTTCTGATATAGAAATGTAAATGTATGTATGTCTTTCGATTTTAAGTTTGCGGCATAGTGTTGTTACGGCCGCTCCACAGTGAAGCAGGTTGCATTTTATAACTTTAATATGTTGCGTTATTGGTAAGCTGTGAGGACGGTGGTGTATCTCTATCTTGGTGGATCAATCACTTCTGTTTTTATTGCTTCCTCCTGCGGCGGCACATTTTTTGTTATTTTGATGGTGGGTTTGCTAAACATATAGCTTGGCAGATTTTCTTTACCATTTAGTGTACGTACATCTTCCTCACATATTCCTAGAAAAAGGAGTTGGTTATTTGGTTTGTTGGACTCGACGGTGTGAAAGATGCACCAATCATTTACTTTGAGCTACCGGTTCTGCTTTCCCAGGCAACTCATAACTAGCTTTATGACATCCGGTTTTATCGGAAGCCACAAAGTAGCCTTTGTCAGCCTAGGAAGCCGGCTCAGTGGCACAACGCCTAGTTGTAATTACGGTCACAGAGGTTGTAGACCAAAAATCACTTTTTAAAGTCACCCCAATGAGTCGTCATTATCACAGGTGATCCTAAAAATCTCTCCTGTGTGTGACAGCTCACTGAAGATGGGAGGTGTTTTGCCTAGGGTAGATAAGGTATTATCTAGCTCCCGGAAAAGAACATCTTTAATTAAATTACCCTGCACACTAGTGATTTTACCCAGGGGATGAATTAGGCTATTAACCCTCTTGTGTTTTTCACCTTTTTTCTGGGTTGTCCAAGTGAGGGTTTAGACGTGGAAAAGCAAATTCTTTTTTTTTTTTGGTGCTCCCGGTTTTGAAGAAAGTGTCCCTTTGCTCAAAGGCTTTGAAACTTGCCACTTTTGAGGGAATCTTTGATTTGGCTTTGACGCCCTTTGTTTTGAGTTAGCAGTTGCTCACCTAGCACATGAGGTGTCTGCTTTGCAGGAAAGGAGGTTTGTTTGCATTTTAGCAGCCAAAGCATCTTTCTTTGTCTTTTTGCCTTAGCCCCGCAGATTTTGTGTTTTTTGACACCGGTCAGAAGGGTGTGGTTCAATGGCGGAACAGTTTTGGACGTCAATGGGGTATCCGTAGATGCACCCATCAAGTCTGTAGTTTTTAGGGTAACCCAAAATTTACTTAATAAATTGGTTTTAAGAATTTGGTTTTTTCATAGTTGAGAGACTAAAAAATGTATTTCTCTGGCTTTCCACCCGCTATGAAGCCCGCAAATTTGGGGACGTCTACAATAGATTGCCAGGGTTACTTGAGAAATATAGCCCCGAAGGTGGGTTGTATACGAACAAGTGACGCACACCAAATCAATAAGTGTGCAGCCAGCCCGCTGCATACTCTTTCACTTCCAAGAACTCACCCTTTTGGCTACTTGACTGGACAACGCAGCCGATTAATTGAGGTGAGTTAGTTTTGACCCTCCGTTTAAGAAAAAATCCAAGCAAAAGTGGAGTGTTGCCAAGCCCTAGAGACGCATTTGTAAGGTGACTCAGCCACCAGGATCCCTTCATTCTCCTTTACGGGTTTTCACGCACAGCACAAACACGTAGGTAGTCATACCACAGACCTTCAGCGCAACTACTCCGTTGCGGGGTGATTGTAATTACTCTGGAACTTTGCCTTTGGTCGCTTAGCAGCTTGTTGTCCAATACGAGGAAGTTTCCATCTCGACTGGTCCCACTGATCACGTCTAAGGAGGAACACGCAAGCCCTATAACCACGGCAAGGTTACAATCTTTAAAAGGAGGAAGATTGATTAGCTATTGCCCTTTCTTTATGAGGGTCATATTGACTTAAAATAATGTAGTTTGCTTATTTTTTATTCATTTTTGTGTTTCAAATAGATCAAGAAAACTCTTGTCATTGTTGACGTGGACACACATACAAGCGTATTAAACAGTTCAGGACAAACTCATTTAAAAAAATATATAATTTGCAGAAGTTTAAAGAAGAAATTATTTCAAACAGTACAAGTTACAAGTCAATTTTTGCCAATGGCTGTTGAACAGTGCTAACAATTCTGTAGAGTGATAAATCCACTTTTGCAAAAGTGGGCATTATCAATACTTATAATCTGCCCAAATAAAGCTTCATACAATCTGTAGGCAATTATATCAACAAAGATTTAGTGTGAGTTATAAAATAATGGTGTAATTTATTGTGAAATTAAAACCACGCGGTTGTGTTCTGCACAGAATGTTTTATTTAGTCCTATATACAACCTTGAATACAAGTTACATATTTATGTATTGTTACAAGATGGCGGTAATAGTATAGTTTTTCAGATAAAATTTAAATACCTCCACTATGTTTTAAATATTTATATTTTATATTTATACTACTAAACCTAAATCCTTAACAAATTTACAATGTTTTGTGGTATTCAAACCTTTGGTTAAAATATCTGTCGTTTTATCGGATCTAAGATATTTTACTTCTATATAGTTATTTGCAATGGCCTCGCCAACAAAATGGTGCTTAATGTCTATATGCTTTGACCTTTTGTGTCAATCCTATCAGTCAATTTCTTTAATAGATTACTCAAGTATATAGCTTCTTTTAAAGCTTCTGTCAGTTCCATGTATTTTGTTTTCATGCTGGAAAACGCAACGGTTTTCTGCTTATTGCTCTTCCAAGACAATACAGAACCAGAGTGCTTGAAAACAAAACCTGTATAGAATTTCCTATCCTTGTCACTTGCCTAGTCAGCATTCACGTAACCTTTCTAAATTCATATTTCTCTCATTGAATTCTAATCTTAAACTCATGGTACCTTGGTTGTTGGCTTAAATAGCTCATTACAAAAGCTATGTCTGAGCGAGCTACTGCTAAGTACATCAAATTACCTATTAGATTTTGATGTGGTAAGTTTCCATCTTGATCTATACTATCTTAATCAGCTATGCTTTTGTTGCATTCCCAAAGAGTGCTCACATTTTTGCAGTTTGACATTTTAAACTCTACTAAAATTTAATTAACATATTCCTCTTGATTCAGTATAAACTTATGTTCTTTGTGGTTCCTTCTGATTTGCATACCAAGTATTTGTTTAGCTTAACTTAGGTCTTTGACCTTGAATTTAGAATTCAAATCTTTTTTAAAGCAATGGTTCTTTTTGAATTGTTAGAAAACACAAGAAAATCATCTTTATATAATGCGATAAATGTTACAAATTTATTGTTTTTTTTAATATATACACAAAGCTCTGTGTCTAAACACTTACACTCAAGATCTAACAAAACGTTTATTCCAAGCTGTAGAAGCTTGTTTATAGATTGCACTATTTGGCTTACAAACTTTTTGTTTACAATTTAATTCTATAAAACCTTTTGGCTGCGTCATGTATACAGTTTTTTCCAAATGACTATTTAAAAAAGCTGTGGTTACATCTAGATGAGTAATGTTTAAATCTAATCTAATTGATAAACTAATCAGCAAACGCAATGTTTTATCAGTCTACACCTTCTTTTTGTGTGAAACCTTTTGCTACTAGATAAGCCCTGTACCGCACTTGACCAACACTATCCCACTTTCTTTTAAAAACCCTATTTTTTAAAGACCATTTTCTTCAAAACTCTGAATTTTTTCTTGCATTGCCCGTCTACAACTTTTTCCATCTGGCCTTGATAGTGCTTCTTCAATTGTAAGTGTATTATTGATTACATGTTGTTCTTCAGCGCACATGTAAGTGATGTAGTTTTTAAATAATTTTGTCTTCTTTTTTGATTTTCAAATTGTACTTGAAGCTCCTATATTGAGTGGTGGTACAGTTATAACTAAATTTTTATTATATTCCTTAGATAGTTTGTCTTCATTAATCACCACTGAATCTGTTTCAGATTTATCTTGGTTAGGATTGTTTGGGACTATTTCAATCATATTATTTTGACTTTTTAATGGTTACAACATTTCTGCTGGTAGTAAATTGGTTGCATATGGAATCGTATAACCTATAACTCTTTTTATTTTTATTAAATTCCATTAAGATTATTTTTACTGCTTTTCTAACCCATTTTTTTTTTTGGGAACATAAATCATAACTTTACTCCCAAATATGCAAATGTTACTTACATTTGGTTTTTTCTTTGTCTATATCTAGGAATGTGTGCTGTTGCCAATACCTGTGACTACTGAGCGGTTTTGTAAGTATATTGCGGTGTTTGCTGCTTTTGCTTAAAAACATTTCGCCTTTTCCACGATCGTACTCTTCATCTTTTCAGACATCTCATTCTGTTGTGGAGTATATGGGTTTGATTTTGGTAGACAATTCCTTCTTAAAAAAAATTTACCTCACCACCGTTGTCTGTTTGAGAAACGTTGATTGTGACCCCTTGCTGGTTCTCTACAAAAGACTTAAAATTTTTGAATCAATTAAGTTATTCATCTTTGTTTTGAGGAAATATACAACAATTAATCTGCTATAATCATTTTCAAGAATCATGAAGTATTTAGTGCCACCCAACGATGTTACCTCTATGAGTCCACATATATCTGCATGTATGATCTCCAACACTGAGAATGTTTTAGTCTCTTTGTGTTTAAAAGGCTGTTTGGCTTGTTTGCCTTCACAGCAAACTTTACTCACGCTAAATTTTCCTTTGAGATTCAAGCCTTTAACTGTTCCATCTTTAATCAGTTCCAAGTCTTTGTAATTCAGATGTCCACAACAACAATGCCAAGTGCTGCCAGTAACTAATAATGCTGCCATCTGATCTTTTTTTGGCTTCATAAAATTTAACTTGTACATAATATTTTGCAAATCTGCTTCTGCTATCAGAACTCCCAGCTTGTTAAAGATTCTACATCCATTGTTGTCGAAACGTATTTTATTTTCCTTGCTGATCAGTTGGCTGACGATAACAAGTTGGCCGTTAGGTCAGGAACATATAACACTTTTCTTTTGAAGTTGGTATCACTGCTTTTGCACCGTTTAATCTTACACTGCTGCTGCCATCTTCCATCATGTCTAGCAAATTTGACTTAATGGTCCGTCTGGTTACTGTTGCCCGAGTGTTCGATTGCTATTTTTATTGCGATTTTTGGCGCGTATTTTTTTAGGTAGTCCGTCTAATAAAAAGGATTCTACTCATTCTTCAATTTTTTGTAATATCTGTGCGATTTCTATCACCTAATTTACGTAAGATTTCATTGGTTTGCAATTTTTCAGCCGTAATAAAATCAACATACGCAAAAGCCCGATTTTTTTGGTAAAACCTCTGTCATTGTGCAAAACCTGCAACATTGTCTACACATCCTAGGCCGTCACTGCATTACGCACAACGGCACAATTAAAGTGATTATATAATCCTAATCATTTATAAACTCCCTGTATAAACGATTAATAATAATAATAAAAATTATTATCTTTTTGCAAAGCTATACTCAAGCAAGAGAAACAAATATTGAACGTTTTATCAATATTTTTTTAGAATCATTTTTTTAAGAATTAAAATTGTTTGCAAAACAACAAAAATATTGTTTATTATTAATATAAATTATCATTAATTTAGTTGTAAAAATAAGGTTGCTTAAAATTATTGCCTTTTGCTTGATACGCCACTGGTAATAGCAAACAATTAATTACATTTTGGACTTAACTCATATTATAAATGAATATTACGCATAACTGTAATGCAATAAAATACTGTTAACATAATATTAATACCAAATTAAAAAAATATAACTAATATAATGCAACACTCCATAGACGCACGCCCGAGATTTTTATTTAACTCAATTTAGTAGAGAAAAAAGTTGAAATCTAATAAGATTCTTATGACAATTAACATGTACTTTCGGTTAATCCAATTTACGAGAACTACATCCGGATCAGGGTTAGTTCGACGCTTTCGACAAGCAACTATATAAAGATTGATCTAACATAGGTTTTGGCCAGATAATGGAGTATAAAAATATAGACAAATATATGTTGTAAACAAGCAAAAAATATGATTGCAAAACCAAATTTTAACAAACCAAGACGCTAACGCTCAACACGGCGTCAATATTTGAAATTTGCGCGTTTTCAAGCAAGCGACCATTTTGTGCAAACAAGTGTGCCGTGTGAAATAACAAAACGCACGCTTGTTTCTGTTGTAAAAAGTTTGTTACGGTGTCTTCAGTTATTTATTATACCTGTTAACAGTCAGTAATACTAATCAGTGATGAAGGAAGACAAATCCGGAGAATCAAATGATGATGAAAATACCCACAAAATGGTAATATTATATTTTTAATAACATCCTTTGCAATCAATTGCTAGTTTATAGGTTATGTTGTAATTAATGTTTTGTTTGCGGCGTCTTTTTTTATTTACAAGAATGATTTATTAATTTTATGGTAAAATAATATTTTTTTTACAAATATAATAATTAAATTGATTAAAGCTTAACAACGGTTAGTTGTTAATTAATTGTCAATCGTCAATGACAAACTTTTACGATGCTTTATAATCGGTTGCTTCGTATAATTTTAATTAATTGAATAATTCAGTTATGTTTGAGAGTTTGTTGTTGACTATTGTAAATAAATAAAGTTATTATTGTAACAACTTAATTGTTTTATTTATTATATTGCACAATAAAAACCTCTGTTTTGTCTCTAAAACGCGGGTCGAAACGACGATTTATAATTATAATTACAATTTCACATGACTTGAAATCGGACAGTAGTGACAGAAATTTCTTGAAACAATATTTATATTTGTGGTTTTCTCCTTTGTGCTGCTAAAAGCCGCGGGCTGCTAAAGCCGATTTTTGGCTTTTGATACACTATGTACTACAGGGTGAGCGAGAACGCCCGAGGTTTATGATGTAGGCAACCAAATGTATTAGAAAACATCTGATTATAAAGCATAGTTTAACTTTAATCAATTTACCGATTCAGTCAGACGTAAGAGTTTGTTGTTGACAATTGATTAACAACAAACTCTTTTGTCTAAATCAATCGTTTAATTGATTAAAGTTTTACATTGCTTTCTAAAATGTTTATTGTGTTATGTAATAAATAAAACAATTTACTTGTCACAATAACAACGATTGACAATTAACAGTAGGTGATGATTAATCAATCATAAGCAAAAAACTTTTTAAAATCCTGATTCGTTCAATTGATTAAAGTTTTTTATCTGAATTTTGCACATTTTATTAAATTATTTAAAGTTATGTTTATAATAAAATAAATTGTATACTTAAGAATGGTGTTTTTTAGGTTTTTTTGTTCTAATACTAGATTTGGTTATTAGGCCATCATCAGTTAATATAATACACACTACAATACCTGTGTAATATATTAACTGATGATGGCCTAATAATCAATACAAACTACAATACCTGTGTAATATATTAACTGATGATAGTTCAACAACCAAAATTAGTGATAGAATAAAAATACCGGTTTTGGTTGCTAAACCATCATCAGTTAGTATTTTTTTATATAAAAATGTGATATTTAGCATTACTACATTACTAAGTAGTATGTAACAGCATAAAAATACTTTTGAATTTTAACAAACGAAACCACATTACTAAATCTATCACATTAAAGACTAGATTTAAGCATAGATCTTGAACATTTGTGGCTTACAATTCGGAGTTTAAAAGTTTATTTTATGTGTTGATAGTACGGTTAAATAATTTCTTTTAAAAGTTTTGGTCTTATATTTCTGAACTGTCAGTGAATATGAATATTTGTTAAAACTCTTAGCAAGCCCTGTACTACATGTAAATATTTGTTTAGATAGCATTATGTCATGTATTTTGTTTGAACATTGTTTATAAAAATATCTATAGAAAATGCAAAAATCTGCCGGTGCTGTAAAGTGTATAAGCCTCTAGTTAGTTTTGGATTTTCTTTTTTAGCAGCCTCTTTTTGTCTACTTCTGGACGTAGGCCTCCCTTTTAAGTTTCCACAACTTCCTATCTTGTGCCAGCTGGACCCAGTTACTTTCTGCCTGATGGTAGATGTCATCCAGCCATCTCTTCTGCAGTCGTCTTATGCTCCTCTTATGCGTTCTTGGTCTTCATTGCATTAATAGTTTTGCTCATCTGGTAGTCTATAGCGACGTGACCTGCCCACCTCCATTTTGCTGCAGCTACGTTTTGAATCACGTTGCGTACTTTTGTTTTCCTAGCATTGCGCGTTCTATCGCTTGCTGTGTGACTTGCAATTTAATGGCACTTTTGATGGTCAGTGCCATAGTTTCTAGACCATATGACATCACGGGAAGTATACACATGTCATGAACTTTCCTTTTTTTGATTTATAGAAACCTCGGGATCTTTCAGAATAAAGTTTAGCTTTTCGAATGCCGCCCATGTTATGCGTACTCTTTTTGTAACTTTGGTGTTTTGGTTTGCTTTACCGAGTTTAATTAGATGGTTTAAATACACATACTCTTCTACTTTTTCAATGACATTTTTTTTGAGAGATAGAGTGTTTGTCTTATCCGGGCTAATAAACTTGGTATTCTCGTGATTCATTTTTAAGCAGATTTTTGATGACGCTGTTTTTAGTTTTTTAGCATTTGTTTTAGTTTGTCCAGGTTACTGCTAAATATGACTATGTTGTACGCTAATCTTAAGTGGCTTAAGTATTTGCCACCTATGTTGATCCCTTTGTTCTCCCAAGGAAAGGTGTTTTGCACATATCTTCCATGGTCAAGCTGGAGAGTTTTTTTGAATGCTTTGCTGTAGTCGACGAATGATATACGTAGTAGAACGTTGTATTCAGTACATCTTTCAATTAGTGTGCGTACTGTTTGGAGACGATCGATTGTGCTGTAAGCTTTTCTTCCGGTTGATATCCATCTAGCATTGCTGTGAGCCTGTTTGTTACTATTTTGTGAGGAGCTTATAGGCATGTGGTAGTAGGCTTATGAATCGGTAATTGTCTATTTGCCTTTTGTCTCCTTTTTTGTGGAGGATGATGACTTTTACCATTTGTTTAGCAGAGTAGCTATAGTTTCAAAAGTGACATCGCCCCCGACTCTTATCATTTCCGTGGTAACTTTGTTTTGCCTCAAGGCTCTGCCGGATTTGAGCTGTTGTAGAGCAAATTCAATTTTTGAGATGGATATTTTAGGTATGTCTTCTGATCCTACGTTTCTTATATTTGTGGTGTGTTTTTGAGCAGGATTTAGTTTAGGTGCGGAGTAGAGTTTTTGTATTCTTGGATTATTGACGTTATTTTGGATTTGTTGTAGTTCCTGTTTCCATCTTTATCGATTATCTAGTGTACTCTCAGTTTTTCATTTCTTTGTGCTGTCTTTAGGATTTTTATGTTTTTGTTGTTTTCAATTACTTGCTTTATTCTTTTGGTGTTGTAGCTTCTTACGTCTTGTCTTGTCTTTTTTCTAATTTGTCGGTTTAGTTTGGCGTATTCTGTAGCTTTTTCCTCTCTTTCATCATCTGTCAGGTCTCTGGTTTCAGTTTTGTATTTCTTGGTGTGGTTTTAATGCTCAGTTTTTTTGTTACTGTATGTATGTATGTCATTTGTAATTTTTTCCGCCAATTTTTCTAGAGACATGTCTGTCAAATCTACTAAAAGTTTTTTGTGTAATTCCTTTTTGTATTCTTCTTTATTCTGCCTAAGTTCATCAATGGTTGGAAAACTTGGGTTCTTAATAAGATTGTGTTTTTCTGTTCTACTATTGTAGCCCTAACTAGTCAATAGTCACTACCTATATCTATCTGGTTTAAAACTGTGACGTTGTTTACTATCTACTTTTTGTTAGATAATATGAAATTGATTTCATTTTTATAGGCTCTGCCCGGGCTTAGCCATGTTCATCTTTTATTTTTAGAGAAAAAGAATTCAGATTTTCTTGTTGCATGAAGTTTATTAGGGATTCGCCTCTATTGTTGCGGTTGCCAAATCAAAATTTTCTCAGTGTTAGACTTTGTGCGTTCTTTGTATCTCCTAACTTTACCCATTAAAATCGCCGGTGATGGTTTTGAAGTAAGTGCTTTCTGATCTTATAGTTGTTGTTACATCTTTGTAGAATTCTTCTATTTTTTCGTCGGGCGCATTGCTAGTTGGCGCATATGCATGTACTATTTGGAGGCAATATCTTTTGGAGATTTTTAGGACTATGTAGATGACTCTGCCTCATATGAATCTTATTTTGGTGACAAGGTGTTTTATTTTCTTATTTATTATAAAAGCTATCCTTGCGAAGTGTGTGTTGTTTTTGGAGTTGTTCTGATACATTAAGTGATTTGAATTTAATGTTGTGCATTTTTCTTCTGTTAGTCTTGTTTAGCATAGGCCAAGTATGTCTTATTTTGTTTTAGAGAGCTCTTCCTCCAGTGTGAGGAGTCTTTCTGGAGCTTGCAGTGTTTGAACGTTGTAGGTTGCAATATGCAGTTTGACGAGTTTATGCCTCTCCCATAACCTTTGAGGCAGACCCTTTTCAGGGTGCGGGTTTAGCCATTTTCTCCCACGCTGGCTGGGCGGGTTGGGAAAGTTGAGGTTTAGCCGCCTATTCTGGGATCAGACGCTGGCTAGATAGCCGCACGTTCTGTGTCAGACGGTAAATAGGCTTTGGTGTGTGCTTTTGGTCCGCCCCGGCTATTTAATTTTACCAGTATCGCCCTTATCTGAGTGCCATTCTTCTATCCGCTACACGGGGAGGCGCCCAATGGGGGAGCACACTAACCCTACATTTGGATTAAATAGCACCACGTGCAAGCGAGGTTAGCCGGTTTTAGTTGTTTCACCGTCATCCCTATCCAAATAGCTTGTTTTTAAATAAAGTTTAGAAAAGATAGTATAGTTTTGGATGCTTTTCTCTATACTTCTCAACAATATTCAATACAAAGACAAATATAAGTTTCATATATTGTTAAAAGTTGAACAGAAGTAAAAAACTGTTTACATCTAATAAGAAATCCTAGTTTTCTAGATACTTTTAAACCTATTTTAACCACATGATTGCTCCAGAAAAAATACAAATAAAAATTTAAATATGAATTTGTTGTTTATTTTAATATTTGGTAGTAATGATACCTCGGATTTTGATTTTGAAACAGTAAGAAATTGATTTGATTTGTTTTGAGTTAAAATTGACAATGTTGAAAATGTCTCATTTAGATATTGCTTTAAGGTCTTTTTTTATAAATACTACAGATTCTAACCTAAAAATTTTAAGACGCATTACCATATTTGTCGGTATGGTTTTTGAAAAGTATGAATAAGACTTTTAATTATTTAAAGAAGTTTTTTAATGTAAATCAAAAATAGTTGACAAAAAAGCAGACCCTGGAAGAACACCTGCGATAATTCTGCTGTTAATTTGTCATTGTTACTAATGTGGTACTTTTTTTCGTTAGTCTTGCTATTAATTTGCTTTTATCATTGTCATTATTGTGGTACTAGTTTTGGCCTTGCGGAAATCACACAATCTGCTATTGCTGTCTCCAGCCCATCTTACTTTATACCTTATTTTTTTGTCTTATTTACTACACAAACATACATCTTCTTTTTTACCTATTCTTGTGTTATTTAGTCTAGTTATTTGCACTGTTTGTGGGTATTTTTTTAGTTTTTTTATATCTTTATCAACTTCTTCCTTGTCGTATCGTCTTTCTTTCATATATATTTTATGCACCTCCATTAGGTGTATTTCCTTTACTAGTCTTAGATTTTCCAATTTTAGAAATTATTGTGTTTCTTGGTTGCCAGATATACTCTGACCATTTTGAAAGTTGCGTTGTCGGTTAACTTCGAGATGGCGTATTTTTATTTAGCAGTTCTTTTTTCTTTTCTTTATTTTTGTAATTTTGGTTAGTACTTATCTTTTAGTAAATGTTTTTTTCATGTCTACCTTTTTACCTTCTATTTATTGGTAGACATAATTGTCTTGGCATTCTTTATTTTTTTCTTTTTTATTGCTACTTTTTTTTTTTTTGCTTCAATTTAGTTCAAGTTCAAGTTTCTCGTTTTTTCGTGTTTTGTTCTTTGTGGCTTTTAATCAGTGTGATTACTTCTATTTTGGTTTATATAAATCTTGAAAATAAACTTTTCTGTCTTTTTTCTAAGTACTGTTGTTGCATAGTTCATTAGTGTTCTCTATTTGATTTTGTCACTTAGGCATATCTTAATGATTGTAGATTGGTCAAATTTGTTTTCCAATTTTTAATCTTTCTCCTACGCTTTGCACTCTACCAGCGTATGTTCTGCGTTGTAGTTTTTTTTTTGACAAATGTACATTTCTTTTTTTTTTCATCTTATTTATTTTTGTAAAAACTTTCCAAAAGCTTCATGTCCGTATTAAAGTTAGGTTTGGTAAAAAAACGGGTTTCTCCAAAGTCTTTAAAAATTTCCTGTTTTGAGAAGTGTTCATTTTGTGGGCAGCATCATTAAGTTTGCAATAATTAATGCAAAACCCGGGTTTTCCATTTTTTTTTACCAACATTACTGGAACACAATACTAGCTGTTGGGACCAAAATGTGTGCTTTTCTGAAAGCAATGTAGGTATATCAAGGTATCCGTACTGATATATTGTCCAGTTTAATTTGACCAGTGAGAGTTTTAGTGGTAGTTGATTTAATTGTAGATTTACAATAAAAAAGCTTAAAACAATAAATGGCGCAGTCGGTTTGACTTTAATTTATTTTAATAATCAATTATTAAAAAGAAGAAAGAAGTAGGTAAAAATGATAGTTATGAATAAAATTTTTATTGATAATTTTATACTATAAATGCTCAAAACAATAAATGGCGCATCTATTTGACTTTCAAGAAAACAAATTTATATAATCAGTTATTTAAAAAAAATATATGTAGATAACATTATACAAAATTGCACGTTGAAATTAAGTTTTACCCAAACTAGCGCAGCTTGTGTTAAAGTATAAATAATACATTTGTTTTTTTTTTATCTGTCAATCAACAAGGATTGCAAACATATAATTTTAAATAAAACGGTTTTTTTTTCTGTTTCTATTAAAATGAATTAATTTTAAAAATGGCGCAGTCGGTTGCAATATTAACTTTTTAATTATTAAATAGCGCAGTCATTTTTTACAAACATTAATTTAAATAAAAAAAACATAGTTGACCATTAAAATGTAACGTCCTAAAGTACTTCCTTCCGTGTGCATCCCCGAGTAGCGTCACATTAGAAACAATTAATATGGCGCAGTCGTTTTTTTAATAATCAAACTTAGTCAATTATTAAAGTACTAAACAAGATTATGATAAAACTGCTTAATACCACAAACGGCGCAGTCGGTTTGTCTTTGTTTTTTAATATAATTCTATAAAGTAATTACGAAAGAATATATTAATACCATAAATAGTGCAAAAAAAAATTTTACCAATTTTAATATTTGATTAAAAAAATATGTTAAATCCAATTAAAAAAACTAAAAATGTAATATGGTTTTGTTTTTTTTTTAATACACCAAACTTGGTATAAGATTAAAGTACTGAACAAGGTTAAACTAAAATACTACAAATGGCGCAGTCGGTTTGACACGGTTTTTGTTATAACTCCATAAATTGATTACAAATAAATATATTAATACCACAAATAGCACAAAAATCTATTAACAATTTCAATACTGTAAAATATTTAATTCAAAAAATATGTTAAAGCCAATTAAAAAAACTAAAAAATCAATATAGCGCAGTAAGATTTTTTTTAAATGAACCAAAATTGACATAAGGTTATAATAGTTTTTATTATGTTCACTAAAAATAATACACTCTATGTCAAAATACAAACAATACGTTTGTTTTTCACATTTTGAATAAAAATATTTTTATATAATCTTCATCAAAAATGGCGCATTCTATGTCAAAACATACGTTTGTTTTTTTTTTGTCAACCAGCAATAATTTCAAACATATGATTGACACGTTGAATATATCTCTTTATATAAATGTATTGTTTTTTATTATAGGATACTTCTAAAAAAGAAAAAACCAAACGAAAAGCCAAAGAATACGTAAGATAATATAATTTTTTAATAATCAAGTATACTAATATTATTTTTTTTATATTAGAAAAAAGATAAAACGGCTATTTTATTAAAAAAGGTAATTGAACGGTGCGAAGCTATAAAAGAAAGAAGGGATATGGTAAGTTTTAAAATATTTAAATTACAATTTTATTGTAAAAATAATTGTGTTTATACTTAGTTTTTTAATAAATTAATTTTGTTTTTTAAAGAATCCAGATGTCGACAGCAAAGTATCATCCGTAAGTCAATAATAAATTCTTAATATTAACATATTTAATATTAACTTATATTATTCAGATTGTCAACCTGCCACAAACACGATACCTTCTTCCCGGTGCAAAGGGTTGTCACGATGTATTAAACCAGAGTACCAGTCCAAAACCAACGGTAAGTTTACTTGAAAGTATTATATATTAAAACAAATATGCAATATATTATTTTTAGACGTCGACCTACAAGGAATTTGATGAAAGTACCAACGTAGCAGGAGCCTCCTCTAACTTTGTGAGTTAACAACAATTTTATATTGATCATTATTTTATGGCTTATCTGCAAACTATTTTTGTATTATTTCAGTAGCGTAGTTAGTTTTTGGGCCCAAATATTTTAAAAAGGGGCCTCTCAGATAGTTTTGAAAAAAAAAAATTTTTTTTTTAACTTTTTACTACATTTTGTAACTTCATGTGTAGAAAAAACGTTGGAGTAGAAGAGAGCTGTGGTTTGCAAGTTTTTCCTCATTGCAGACTTTTGCTTAGATGTAACTACGCCACTGCTCCAAGTTGCTTAAAATGTATTTTTAGTTAATATTGTTATTTTAATCTGATGTTGCTCTGTATTAAAACTATATCAAAGTGTTCTATGCTGCCGCTGAGTGTATTTAATCATTTCCAATTAATATTGATTGTTTTAATTAAATTTGAGTTGCTGCCAAGTATTTCTAGTTGCACCTACCTGATTTTAAGTGTTTTTAAGTTGTTTTTGATTTATTTTAAACTTTTTTGTTGTATTAGGAATTGATTTAAAGCGTTTTGAGATGTGTTGGAACTGTTCTCAACTGCACCTAATGTGTTCCAAGTTAATTTTATTTATTTTGTACTAAAAATTAAACTGTATTAAAAGAGATTAACACTCCCTTTTAATGTAGTTTAATTTTTTCTTAAGTATTCTTAGTTGTTAAAAGTCTCATCTTTCATACACCCACGGCATAAAAAGTCCATTTTTATTTTTATTCTGTTCATACACTTGTATGTCAAGTAGATTTGCCATGAAGTTTTTTAATATTGCCTGCTTTTTTAGTACCCATACCAGGCAAACTTTGTAGGTTGTGGCCACTGTTTTCAGACTGTATATGCAGGTCATAATCAGTTTGAGTTTTGTTGCAACGCCGCTTGATTCTTTGACATGATAATATCATACCAGTCAGTCAAGTTTTAACATGTTCTATGTTCTTTCAATGGCAGTTACTTCTGCCTAAGAAGTCAAGGCATATTTGTCAAAAGTAGCAAAGTTTGCTTTCTTTGATGTTTGTTCTTGTAGGTTTTTCCTATCTGTGTATCAGATAGCTCCTTTAACTGTTTTTAGGTATCTATTGTTTATTCATTCGTTTTGCTGTGGTATTATTACATTAAATTTCTTACTGGTGCAGTAGCGCTTTATGCAGTTTGACCTTATCATTAGAGTTTCTTCATTATGCTACACAATAGTTATGTTGGGTCTGTGGGTCCTAAGATTTACAATGTAATCATTTATCCGCAATTTGTATGCTGTTTGTTTTGCTTCTTACCACCCTTTTGTATAACTATTTAGTCATATTAGGTGTAAATCTCATGTGTTGTATTAATCAGGTTTGTGATAAAGTGTTCTGCGTAAGTCTCAGATGTTTTACTTCTTTTGACATTGGGAGCGTGGCTCTATACATTCTCAGGTTTTTTAGGTTTGTGGTGTTTTGCCATTTTGTGAACCGTACAGTCGTTTTACTTTACTTTTTTTGCACTACTTTTCTACAATATTTAGTGCACTCTGCGTCATGTTTGCTCTAAACTTTTTGTATGCAAGAATAGTGAGATCATCTGCGTAGCCTAGGACAAAGATGTCTTTGTTGTTAAATATATGTAGTTAGTCATCCATGATTAAGCACTACAGCACCCGCCGGTGACTTTGGCTCTTACAGTTATTCTATATAATGTCATGGTTACAGTTCGGTTTTTGAGCATAAAGTTGGCCTATTGTTGGACAATAGGTTCTATTCTTTGGTAGTTGCTTGGTATTTATGAAAGTGCTAAACTTGTTCTGAGAATTTTGCTATGAGGTTTATTCAGCACTAGAACCCTTTCTGTTGCATGATGGGATAAAGTCCATTGGCTCCTGATAATTTGAATAGTTTGAGTATGTTAATTTTTTAAGTTTTTCTGATTAATTGTTGACTTTGCTTTTTCCTAGTCCCTTTTCTTTGCATTTTGTTTGGCAGTTTCAAATCCTTTTAATCAGGACACTGTGTATTTTACGTTTTTGGTCCGCAGGTATCTAATGCTCCCAGTGCGGCTTTTGCTTAAGGTTGTTTTGAAGGCAAAAGCATGTGTGACCAATGTAATTAGAATTGTTCTAAAATATACTAAAGCTGTTTCCAACTACACATAAAGTGTTCTAAGCTGTTCCTAGGTTGAACGGAGCTGTTCAAGTTAAAATTAAGCTGTTTAAATGTAATTTATGTTTTTCTCAAGTGTTTCCAGTTACACCTAAACTGTTCTCAAGTATTTCCTAGTTATGAGTTGCAACTAAGTTCTTATCAAAAAATTCCAATCTGTTTCTGAGTGTAATAAAGTATTTTTGGATATTTTTAGAATTGATTCCAATTCTATAAGGTTTTAAACAATTGTTGTCATTTTAGTTTTAAAACGCATTTTGCAAATATTTGTTGTTGGATTAATTGTAATTATTATTTGTTAACAGACTACCTACTCCTCGGAAACTGAATTTCGCCGGTCAAACTCGGTAAGATATTAAAAATATTACAATTTTACTACAAATTGTTAATTTTGGTTATAACTAAATTGTTTTTATTTTTATATTTTAGCCACAAGGCAGCCTAAATGAACCTAGTAAACCACTTTTAAAACAAAGTGCCATTCTACGGCGTTCGGCAAGACAACACGCCGCACCATACATGAAAAAAGCAAAAGAAGCTAGTGCGGGACCGTCAGTAGTAAGTTTATAACCAATTAAATTTAATAAATGACGTAATTTATATAAATTGTCTCTTGACCCAGTGTAAAACACACACTAGTGTTTCGGGGTATGCACTTTTTATCACTGTATATAGCATCTCGCTAGTTGAAGAGACAATTTACATAAATCTACAATAATTATTATACATTTTATGTATAGACCACTTTTCTTATAACCAATTATTTTATTTTATTATCAAAATACTATTCTGTATAACTTTTGTGCCAAATGTACAACTGTACATAAAAATTGCCAGTATATGTTTTACCAAGCTCTTCTTTCAAATTGAATAGGCTTTGGTTATGGTACTAAATATATGTACAATAATAGCCTTACTAGTAACTAGTGGTCTAAATGGATTTTCCTTACTTGGGCATGTTTTGTTTTTCTTATACTAAGTTGATGCATAATTAGTTGTTCTGTTTGCCATTTGTTATAATATAATTCTTTAATACGGTTAGTTAATAAAAATGCACATAAAAACCATACGGCACATTATGCTGTACTACTTTGACAAAGAGTAGTAAGTTGAATAATTTTGCAATCTTAATAATATTTTAGACAAAAGAACGATTAGCAAAAAGGCATGCCAAGAGTATTTGTCCGCTTCCAAAATGGTGAGAGATTAGACAACTAAAGTTGCACTACTAAGACACTGAGTTCAACACTGATCAGTCTACAATTGTTTGTCATCTCAGAAAACTTGACAAGGTGTGAGAGTTGTCTCTTATACGACTATTCAAGTCCAAAATTTACCAATTCATCCTTTTTAATGTTTTGATATTAATTTTCTTTGAGTTTGCTTTGTTAGTATTTCCATTTTCCACAGTGGAATACATTGTTTGCTGCGATTTGTCATTTTCTCTGTAGTACAAGTAGTTTTTTTTTTAAGTAAAACTTACTTGTTGAAGCTCCCGTGTCCTGTTAGTGCCTGGGAGAGAAAGCAGTTTTTTCGTGTTTTCTGTAATACCAGGTTTTGTTTTTCTCTTTTGTCTCTCATTTTCTATAGTTTTTGCTTTTTCCTAAATTACTTTTGCGTTGGTCTTCCCTACAGTCTTCGTTTTCTCTTCCGCCATGAAATTTAGCGGTATCACTCAAGTACCTGGTTGCTTACCGTTGAGCTTGTGATTACCATCAGGTAAAGCGGCGGTAACAATAATAGTATTTACATAGCTGCTGTGGGCGTTGTTATCTGTGCCCTAGTTATCATCAGCCTCTGAATTTTGTCTAGTTTTTTAACCGTACACTTTGTGTGTTTTTTTCTTTTTAGATGTGATCATGGGTTTTACTACCATCTGGTCACATTAGGTGTTAGTCTCTTGTATTTTAGTTGCAAAAATAACTCAAATGGCTTTTGTTTTTGTATTAGTCAGGTGTGTGTTGAAGTACAATCTAGCGTTAAGCGTTACTCCCAGATATTTTACTTCTTTTAACATTGGCAGCGTAGCTCCATACAGGTTTAGGTCTGTATTGTTTTGTGAACGGTATAATCGTTTTATTTGCTTGAGTTTATTGATAACCTTTCCTTTTTGTACCACCTTTCTACAGTGTTTTTGGGATATTATGGAGTAGTTAAACACGGTAGTTAATAAATCCAGAGTTTAATAGTTATAGTACGTTCTTACGCTGTTGAGACTCTCTGCTCGACTGACTGCAACACCGCAGGTAGTTTTGCGTTACAATACTCATACATGAATAGAGTTATACTATATGCAACCAACAATACATTATTTCAACACCCTAACTTATTAAATAATCTTAATAGTACTAAACTACTTATTAAATTTTAAATATAATTCAGAAATAATTTATTTCTTGATTAAGCTAATCTGCATATTTGCATAATCTAATATTTCTTTAGAAATTGCTTTAGTTAAAAAATCCGCTACATTTTTGTTTGTCGCGACATAGTCTAACGTCACACTTTTGTTTTGGATCTGATCACGCACGTAATGATGACGTACATCAATATGCTTTGACCTTGCCCGAAACTGGTCTTCTTTAGCAATTGCTATCGCACCTTGGTTATAGCACCACAAATCACATTTAGTCGCGACACCTTCTTTATTTCCACTGAAATGAGGTTCAAACTGCCTCAACCACATAGCTTCTTGCACTGCAGCTGATAATGCCATGTACTCTGCTTTGGTGCTTGATAAGGCGACGGTGTGTTGCATCTTGCTGGCCCAAGAAATTGCACCTGACCCGAAGTTGTAGATGTAGCCGGTGCATGAACGACGTTTGTCGATGTCGGACGCCCAGTCAGCATCTGTAAATCCTTCAAGTCCTTTTGAAGATCCATACTTGTAGAACAATCTGTAGTTCGTTGTCCCTTTTAGATACCGGAAGATCCGCTTCACAGCTACCCAATGCGTGATGCCAAAGTTTGTATTGAACCGGCTTACGTTGCCTACCGCAAAAGCAATGTCTGGTCTTGTACCTTGTACTAGGTATAACAAGCTTCCAACGGCTTCCTGGTATGGGATACTGCTTACGTCTTCTCCATCGTGAATATCTTGGCTTGATAGCTTTTGACCCGTTTGAACTGGTGTCGCTACAGGTTTGCTATCGAACATTTGGAATCTCTTCAAGATATTTTCAGTGTATTCGGACTGATTTATTGAGATCCCTTCTGATTCAAATGTGATATTTAAACCGACACAATTTTTGGCTCGACCCATATCTTTCATTCGAAAATGATTACATAATTTTTCTTTCAGCTCATTTCGCAGGTTTTCGTCTTTCCAAAAAATCAGAATATCATCGACATAAATTGCTAATATTACCTGTCGGTCCTGAGTAAAGTAAACGCATGGGTCCATTTTGGATTTTTGCATCCCAAATGATCTTAACATTTTATCGAGCCGTTTATTCCATTGTCTTCCGCTTTGTTTAAGGCCATATATTGCCTTATTTAATTTGCAAACTCTATTGGTACTATCCTGGAAGAATTCTGGCTGATCCGTATAAATTTCTTCATCAAGGTCACCTTGGAGAAAAGCGGTTACTGCATCCATTTGATCGATGTTCATCTTATTTTTAGCGGCAATTGAGATGAGAAATCTTAGCGATGTGTACCGTACTACTGGTGAATACGTTTCAGTGTAGTCAACACCATATTTTTGAGCAAAACCTTTCGCCACTAGTCGAGCTTTATGTCGTACTATAGTTCCGTCATTGGCACGCTTTATTTTGAAAATCCATTTGTTTTTTATGATTTTCTTTCCGTGAGGTAGATCAACCAATGTCCATGCTTGGTTTTCTTCAAATGATTTCATTTCATCGGTCATTGCATTTTTCCATTCCATTTTACTGCTACTATTCATTGCCTCTTCGACCGAAGTTGGTTCGTTGTCTTGTAGATCCATCATTGCATAAGATACAAAATCTTTGTCAATTCGTGGTTTTGGAGTTCTCTCTGATCTACGAACTATGGTGACTGCGGGTTCCTCTTCAATGTCGGGTTCATATGTGCTATCATCCTGATTATCAGGATCTTCATCATCAATATCTCCCATTTCAGTAATTGAAGTTTCGGATCGATTTTCCACATTAGTATCGACTTTCGACGGAATTCCCCTAACTGAGTCATTTACTTCTATTAGACGTTTTAGCAGCTTTAGGTTCAAGAAATTTTACATCTCGACTAACTACTATTTTATGTGAAATTTTGTCATAACATCTGAATCCCTTCTGAGTCTCACTCATACCCAGGAATGTTAGTTTGCGGGATTTTGGATCGAATTTTAAACGTTTTTGTTTTGGAATGTGCACCATTACAGGCGTACCAAAAATTTGCAAATGACCCACATTTACCTTTTTGTTTGTCCACATTTCCTCTGGTAGCTTTCCAACAGTTCTGTTTGGTGATCGATTTATGATGTATGCGGCCATGTTTACGGCTTCTGCCCAATATGGTTTATCTAACTCAGCATCAAAAAGCATGCATTTTGCTCTTTCGATTAAAGTTCTATTCATGCGTTCAGCTACGCCGTTTTGCTGTGGCGTGTACGCACATGAAGTCTCATGAATTATACCATATTTTTTACAGAAAACGTCCATTTGTTGATTACAATATTCCGTTCCGTTATCTGATCTTAGGCGTTTTATTTTCTTGTCACATTGGTTCTCTACCAAAGACTTGTACGCCTTAAATGTTTCAAGCAATTCTGACTTATTCTTCAAAAAATACACAAAGACTTTCCTTGAATAATCGTCAATGAATGTAGCAAAATATTTGGCTCCTCCAATAGATGCATTTTCCATTGGTCCACACAGGTCCGAATGAATTAGCTCCAACGTTTGCGTTGTTTTAATTAATGCATTTCCATTGGGGAAGTTGTTTCGCGCTTGTTTGCCCAACAGGCATGTTATACATTTGTTGATCACCGTTGTATCTTCGGAAAAAAATATTCCATCCGCAAAAACTTTTAATTTTTTTAAATCCGCAAAGTTTAAGTGGCCTAACCGACGATGCCACGTCATAATATCTTCGGATATAGTTTTCACGCCATTTAAAAATTTGCAACTGTCAATGTCACTGTTCACTTTGTATACACCGTTTTGAGGTTTTACTTGAATCAACTTATCGTTTTGTTTATTATAAACCGTACAACCGTTTTCATCAAATATTACACGCTTTCCAGCTTTTACCATTTTATAAACCGATAGCAAGTTCGCGGACAAATCGGGAACATAAAGCACTTCGTTTACTGGTATTACCGAATCGTTAACCTTCAAAGATGTTTTACCGACACCGAGAACTTTAATTTTGTGATCATTTGCTGCTTTAATTTCACTCACGTTCGCATTTTCTATGTTATTCAAAATGCACTTATTCGGTGACATGTGTTGGGATGCTCCACTATCGATGTACCAAGAGTCGTTGAAAACTTTATGCGGAGTCACAGATGATAATGCGTAAAAGGCATTTGCCATATTTGCGTTCGCATTTTGTTCAGTCTTCTTTTCGGATCGACAATCCTCAGCCAAATGTCCCTTCATTTTGCAAGCGTAACATTTCATTGATTTCTTGCTTTGCTTATTATTTGATTTTGACTTGTCCGCACTGTAGAAAGCAGTTTCGTCGCGTTTGGCATAGTCCACATCAAGCAACTTCATTTTTACGTTGTCAGCTGTTATTGCCCCGCCACTACTTTCAATTCCCATTATTAGCGGTTTGAATTCATCACTGAGTCCAGCAAGCATTATGGCACCGAGCCATTCATCACTGATAGGAAAACCAATGTTGTTGAGTTTGTTAGCAGTCGAAGTAATGTTCGTCACATATTCGGTCATGGATGCACATTCTTCCAATCGAAATGTTATTAATTTACGCAATAGTCCAATTTTACGCGATAAACCATGGTCATCGAACAAGCTCTTTAGCTTTTTCCACATTTCAAGCGCTGTCTTCTCGTTTTGCACATGCACAAACAATGATTCGTCCAATGCCATTACGATACGTGCTTTTGCCTTCTTCAGTTTTTCTTCTTCCGTTTCCGTTACTGGATCGGCGATACATCCATCTAGACTGAGAAATTCAAGCACACTTTTCATCGCGAAACACCAATTATGATAATTGTCACTACCGCGTAATTTATCAATTGCATATTCCTGACCACCACGCGACGCCATCGTTGTTCGGTGAAACGGATTCTAACCTGAACGATTGAGCACGTGTCGGCGAATAATTGAAAAACGAATAAACTTTTATTAATGTCTCTAATGTTCATTAAACTTTCACCGTAGGTAACTGGGGTGACTGAGCCCATAACCTTTTGGGATATTATGGAGTAGTTAAACACGGTAGTTAATAAATCCAGAGTTTAATAGTTATAGTACGTTCTTACGCTGTTGAGACTCTCTGCTCGACTGACTGCAACACCGCAGGTAGTTTTGCGTTACAATACTCATACATGAATAGAGTTATACTATATGCAACCAACAATACATTATTTCAACAAGTGTTTAGTGCACTCTGTATAATGTTTGACATGGTTGCTCCAAGCTTGCCGTATGCAAGGATAGTAAGATTATCTGCGTAGTCTCTGGCAAAAATGCCTTTGTTGTTGAGTGTCTGTAGTAAGTCATCCATAACTAAGCACTACAGTAAGTGAAAGTACGCCCCTTATGGGTACTTGCCGGTGACTTTAGCTTCTACAGTTTTTCATATAATGTTATGGTTACAATCCGGTTTTTGAGCATAGAGTTGACTCATTGTTAGACTAAAGGGTATATTTGTTGGCTCTTTATTGCCTTTGCAATAAATTTGAAGGTAGTATTGACAAATGCTTCTTAATATCCAGAAAAACACCCAACGTTTTTTTGCATTGATAGTATTTTCGCACTTGCTGACTAGCTGGTGTTGGTGCAACGCTCCGTCCTGTATGTGCCTGTCGACTATTTTTTTTAATAGTTTTTGCAAGGATGTCAATTTGATTGATTTGAAAGATTTAACCAAGGCATAAGTGGGTCTTTACGGTTTTAGTGTAAATACCATCTTGACCGCTTTTCAGATGCTTGGTACTTGTGAAAGTGCTAAGCTCGCTAAGAGGATTTTGCAAAAAGGCTTTTTCAGCTCTGTAAAGGGTTTCTTTTATGATGAAATAAATTCCATCGCTTCTTGGCGACTTGAATGGTTTGAATGTGTTGATCTTATATTTTAGGTTGCCTTGATTAATTATGGTCTTTGTTTTTTTCAGTCCCTTTTGTTTCCTTTTCTTAACCAGGAGCTTCCGTCAGATTAGAGCCCGGAAAGTGTGTCTGCAGCAGCTCTTGCAGAGTACCCTCAACTGACTATGTGTGTTTCCTATTTTTAGTCCGTAAGCATTTAATATTCCCAGTATAGTCTTTGCTTAAAGCTTTTTGGAGGCGAAAGCTTGTAGGACCGTTTAAAATGTATCACAGTATTTCCTTCACAATTCTTTTTTGGTTTTCTTTATGGCTTTATTATACGCCGTAAGACTAGTTCTATGTAGCCCAGTCAGCGTTCTTTTTGGTTTTGTTGAACAGTTTTCTAGTATTTGCCTTTGCCCTCAACTGACTATGTGTGTTTCCTATTTTTAATCCGTAAGGATTTAATATTCCCAGTATAGTCTTTGCTTAAAGCTTTTTGGAGGCGAAAGCTTGTAGGACCGTTTTAAATGTATTCACAGTATTTCCTTCACAATTCTTTTTTGTTTTTTTTATGGCTTTATTATACGCCGTAAGACTAGTTCTATGTAGCCCAGTCACCGTTCTTTTTGGTTTTGTTGAACAATTTTCTAGTATTTGCCTTTGCCTTGTCAAGTCCTTTGTTTTACCAAATAATTTTGTTAGAAGTGTGCTTTACGGTGCTAGAGCAGTTTTTTTCAAAAGTGGTAATGTTATTGCTGTCTTTGGACAGACTCTAATTTGGTTGTAGTTGACAATAACTTCTGGCTCTTTGTTTTTGCATTGCTGTGTGCAATTTATGATCAATTCTTCATCCATCTACTTGGACTGGCTAAATATTTTGCTCATTACAATTTTTTTTACCAATGATGTTTATTTTATAAAACTTATGCAACGTTTTTATTTTGTTTTAGGGAGTTAAAATACCGAACATTTCAAGTGAACCAAAACCCGACGGCAAAGACGACAAAGACATAATTGATTGACTTCTAGTCACTTGTGAAAGATTATAGAAAAAATATAACTGCAATAGTTGCTATTGACATAACTTGTGGATTGTTTTCCTAAAATCTACTACTTAAAGCTTTAATTTTGTTATTTTGCCCTCAGTAATTTAAATTTTTTAAGACTATAACTAGATTTTTTTGTTAAAATCTACTACTTTTATTTTGTTATTTTTATGTAATGATATTAAATTTTTTTATGTAACTGTGTTGTCTCGTTAAAATAAAAGTCTTCAACTTTTAATTGCAGCATTTTTTTTCAATAGGTTTAATATGACTAGCAGATATCATTAAATCGGTGCTTCTGAAATCTAAGATACAGTTGCAGTACAATGATGACCTATGTTGTTACCGTAACTCGAAGAGGTTAATAATATACTGTATAAATTTGCAGAATTGCTTTTCAAGTTTTTTAGTATCAATTTGTGTTTGCAAATGTAAATTAAGTAAAATAGTTTTGTTACTACCTAATATTTTTTGGGAAGATTGGTTAAAAAATAAACACTTTAAAGTCTATAAATAATTTAATGTATAAGCATTTGGTATTTTTTAAACTTTGGTAAAGTTTATGCAGATTGAATAAGAGCTTATCTGCCTATCTTTATTAATCTCGACAAATCAAATATTAATGTAAAGTTACAAATTGATACTACGCACCTAATATAATTCTAAGAAAGGTCTTTGTGAGATTCGATTATTGACACATTATTTTTTATAATAGGGTTGTACTGTAGGCAACTCTGTATACACCAAGCACGTGATGGAAACCTATAAAATAAAGTAAGTAAATGTTTATTTTTAATTTACTCTTAATATATTAAAAAGAAATTAATAATTTTTAATTAAGTATTTACTGTAGGCAACTTTATATACATTATTTTATTATTATAAATAAATTAAAAAATGATTTTTAAAATACTATTTTCTCATTACTTTTTCTTTTTAGCAAAAAAGTCAATTCAATCTTAATTTAAAATTGTAATATTTAACTATATTAAACTTTGATTAAAAAAGATTACTATTTAGCAACAAAATTATTTATATAATAATATATGTTATAAAGTTTGTATTACTATTTCTGAATTCAATTCTCTTTACAACTACTTTAGCAGATTCTAGTTTATGAAGTGACTAGTCTCACTCTAGATATGTTTAAAAAATTTAAACTTGTTTAGGATTTTATCAATAGTTTAATAGTCTCCAAATTACTTTAGAGGATTAAAATTTCTAATCTAATAGTAAAAACAATATAGTTTTTGTGTTCTTTTTTTAAATCTCTACAGCCAAACTCAATCTGTGTCTTATCAAGATCAATCAGCAAACTAATTTTTTTTACTATTTAATGTAATATACCCATTGTGCAAATAGAAATAAGGAAAAGTATGCATTATTGTACGTTTTATTACGCACTCTTATGTACTTGCAAAAAGTAAACATTGAACACGAACCATCAAAAAGTAATAGATTATCTGTCAAATGCTATATTTTAACACTTAATAAATAGTTTAATTTTTTTTGTGTAGATTATAAATATTTTTTAAAATAAAACTATAATTTTTGTATTGCCAAGAAAGCTATTGATAAGACTTACAGATTTGTAATCAAGATTTATACAATGCAGCTTGTTAATAAGATTAGGCCATACGCTAATGCTTTGGAAATGACTAAGCTACTGTAAGATGTTTTCAATGTTTCCAATTGCCTTTAAAAAAAAAGCAAATATTTAGAATGGAAACAAATTTGTCTTATTTGGTACAAATATGCCTTTTACATAATAGTTTTATCGGAAAGATTAAAATATATGGTATTATAACTAATGCCTTGAATTTTGTACGTCGTCATTCTAGAATAATGTTATTTGTAGATGTAGGCACATACACCCGTTAGTCAGCAAATAAATGTTTGAGATAATAATCAAAATCTACTAGATTACAGCGATCTGGATTTTTATTGTTTACTTTGGTTCCAGTCAAGAAGAAGATATGGGGTTTTCTATGTTCAAGATGTTGATATTAGACGTTTTCAAAGCATTTCATAGCATTTTAATCTTATGAATAAACTTTATTGAATAGGACAATAATTTTTTTTTAGTTATTATTGATAGTTTTAACTCTGATTTCAAAACCATAAATGCTGGTGTTTCTCAAAATTCTGCTCTTTTACCAACTTTATTTTAAATTTACATTATTGAACTTCTTCAAATAACTAAAAAGTTTTGCAGATGATGTTGTTGACATTGCTTCAAAAATATCTAGAAAACTAGGGTTTCTTAATAGATGTAAATAGTTTTATACTTCTGTTCTGCTTTTGTATATATATATTTTTCCCGATATTAAATATTGTTTTTAAGTATGGAGAGGAACATCCGAAACTACACTATCGCTTTTAAATTCTATTAAAAACGAGCTGTTTGGGTTTTTGCATTTTCTAGAGATATTCCCATGGACATTGTTCAAACAAAATAAAAGACATATTGCCATCTAAACAAATATTTATTCGTAGTACAAGGCTTGTTGGAATTCTAATAAATATTCACTGACTGTTCAGAGATGTAGGACCAAAACTTTTAAGAGTGATGGAATAAACTTCTAAATTTAGTATTTCTTGAGACTTATAAGCCACATATATTCAAGTTCAATGTTTATAGACTGCTTAAATTTAGTCTTCAATGTGATAGTTTCGGCGAGAATGGTTTCACGCGTAAAAATTCAAAAGTGTTTTTTATGTTATGACATATTAAGTAATTCTTAAATATCACACCATGAAATTAAAAAAATGCAATACTAAGGTTTTGAATTTCAATCTAAACAAAAAAAAACGTTTTATTTTAAGAATCAAATAATTAAATCTATTAATGAATGACACTGTATTTTTTTGCAAATTATTGGGTCTGAAAGCAATACATTTTTAAACTTTTAATAAGCACACTAGCATAGAATTATTATATTTATGTTTTATTTCATATTCTTCAATGCATTCGAAACTGCGGTTCTCTTTGTTTTTTTTTGTAGGAAACAGAAGCATCTCTGTGTGTAGCTAAATAGATTTTAATATTCATAATAAAGTCATTATGAAACAAGATAGATCCAATAAAAACGTCCAACAACATATCTGACATATACAGGGTGATAGACAAAAACATACCGCTAAATAACTCTATTGTTTTTAAACCAATTTGAATGACTCAAAAACCATTTTAAATGGTTTTTTGAGTACTATAAAGACAGATACATAAATGTATGCTTTTGCTGCTTTTAGTTTATTTGCAATGACAATCAAATTAATTTTTTTAAATGGCAATATACGTTTTTAATATTTGTTTGGAATTTTTAAGATATTACATTTTGCCATAAATTAAATAAATTTTGATATGACAGTTAAAAAAAGTGATTGATTTTAAATACTAAAGCTGATTGATTTTTTTTTAATTTATTTATTTACTAGTCAACGGAAGCCAATACAAAATAAGTATATATTTACAATTTAAAAAACATAAATTAAACATAAAACAACTAATATTAAAAATAAGAATAAAACTTAAATAGTTAAAAAATATAAAAAAGGTCACGTATGGGTGACAAGTGCACGTCGCAGGGTATTAAAAAAATCTTTAAAATAATCCACTTTAACTTTGTTGGCATGCCGCAAAATACGTGTAGATGCAGAGTGGACCCCATAATCAGTGCGTTTGAACGGTATATGAAATAAATAGTCATTGCGTAAAACTCGAGCTAGGACATGAATACCTATAGAACTGAGCAAGTCAGGACAGTCAATAAACTCACGAAGCACTTTAAAAACTAGTGTCACGTCAAAATTAAAACGTCTTTTTTCAAGACTGGTCATGTTAAATGTAGAGAGCAGTTCCGTGTAGCTGCCTGCATGCATTTATAAGCCAAAAAACGAACAAACTTTTTTTGAATCTGTTCAATTTTTCCTTTACTGACGGCGGTGTATGGTGACCACACATTGGAACAATACTCGAGATGGGGACGTACTAGAGCGTTGTAAAGGATAATTAGAGTACGATGGTCACAAAACTCCTTAGAGTTGCGCTTGACAAATCATAAAAGTTGATAAGCTTTAGCCACAACAGTATCGATATGTAGTGTAAATGAAAGGCTTCAATCAAACGTAATGCCTAAATCACAAATAGTGTTAACTCTTAACAACATTACATTCATGAGAGAGTAACCATACATCACCGTAGACTGACGTCTAGAAAATGTAATCACTTTGCATTTATTTAAATTAAGTAGTAAGTTATTAGTCTGACACCAACTAGAAAAAATCTGTACTTCTTCATTAAGTAGTACAGCATCATCTAAAGACTGAATTTTCATAAAGATTTATATTTGTCCGCAAATAATAAACAACGCGCATTAGAAAAACAGTGTACCACATCATTGATAAATATATTGAACAGTAAAGGTCCAAGTTGTGACCCCTGTGGAACACCCGACGTAACATCAATATTACGAGAATCGCACTGACCAATGCGCACAAATTGAGATCTGTTAGATAAATAGGATTGAATCCAGAGTAACAAGGTGCCATTAACTCCAATACCACGTAGTATAATTAGTATCTTGTGGTCAACGGTATCAAAAGCTTTTGAAAAGTCAGTGTAAACTGAATCTACCTGGAATCTGTTTTCGAGCGCATCTGTTATATAAGATTCATACAACAAAAGGTTGGAAGATGTCGATTTGCCAGTTCAAAAACCGTGTTCATTGAGAGCAATTTCAGATTGCAGAATGGCAGTAAAATGACAGGTAACTAACTTTTCAAAAACTTTTGGAATAACTGATAAAATAAATATTAGTCTATAGTTTGTTACATCATTTATAGCACCGGACTTATGAATCGGAGTAACATAAGCTTGTTTCCAGCAAGTAGGAAAAGTACCCATAACCAGAGATAAGTTAAATAAAAGCCATTAAGGCCGACAAAAAGCAAACGCACATTTAGTGAGAAAGAAAGCCGTTAATCTATCAGGTCCTGGACAGTTATTGGGTTTTAATAGTGATAGTTTATTGACAACTTCAGAATTTTTTAAAACAAGATGCGATTCATTTATATGGGTAGAAACAGATGGTAGAGAATATGTGCTGTGTGGACTTATAGATGCCGTCAGCGTACTGTAAACTGACCCAAAAAAATCAGCTAAGAGATTTACAATGCCATCAGTAGTGTCAATTTGAGAATTACCAATTGTAAAAGTAGATGGTATTTTATTACTGCTACGTTTAGATTTGACGTGCCCCCAAAAAGCTTTAGGATTATATTTAATCGAATCTTCCACTTTCTTAATGTGATTAGAATAACACGTATTAGCCAATTGCTTACACTTATCACGTATTGAACTAAATTTGTGGTAGTCAGCTGCTGATCTAGACAGAACATATGCTTTGTGTAACTTTTTTTTAGAAAACACAAGGTCTTTTAGCTCTCTTGTAAACCATATTGGAAATTTATAGGTTTTTTATAACACTTATTTATTTTGGGCACATAATGGTCAATTGTGTCAAAAATTAATGAATAAAAACGGTGACATGCTTCATCAATATTACAATCGACAAACATGTTATCCCACCTGGTGTTGAGAAAAACATCATTTAAGGAAACATAATCAGCATCTTTGAAATCATATTGCATCACGTTATCTTCTCCACACTATATGTTGTCAGCTGTATCCTGTAAAGTTTTAAAACTACATCTAAAGCAGGATGTTGAAGATCGCATGGTACAATAGGAAACAGCGATTCTGTAAGGCTCAAATTTGAAGAAAATGCCAAAGGCGCAAACAATAAATCTAACAAAACCAAATTTATGTTTAGTATGTAGTTCAATTGATGCGAATTAATATACCCAAACGTGTTAGCAACTAAAGTACCTTTAGGACAAGTGGATTCCGTCCTTACACCAAATTCATCATTAATCCACAACGTTTGTGGCAAGTTGTAATCGCCAATAATATAAACAGTGTTGCATTCACTAATTAATTCTACACTTTCACAGTTTTTGCAAAAATACTAAAAACAACACCATTCATGTCATTCAAATCGGTTTAAAAATAACAAAATTATTCAGCCGTGCGGTTTTGTCTAACATTTATAATAATTTATAAGTCACAAATAAAATTTTGATTTAGAAACACATAAAAAAATGTTATCTAAAAAAATGCAACACTAGCATTTATGATTTTGAAATCAGAATTAAAACTATTTATTCTAATTAAAATTTATTATTAATAAATAAGATATATTAAGTTATAATCAAAACCTCTACAATAAAGCTTGTGTATAAGAGTAAGATTCTATAAAGACAATGTGGTCTAAGTCTAATTTAAGGTGGTCGGTCTTATTTAAAAACAAACTTTGCAACAAAATGTTGACTTTTTATTTTACAATTTTTTAGCAACATTTGAACTTTAAGATCTTGTTAATATTTTTGCCAAAAACTTTATCTGATTATTTATATTTTGATGTAATTACCTCTAAGTTATTTTTTTGTTTCTAATTTTTGTATTTTGTAATAATCAATAGCCATATTAAAAAAAAATTTGTTATATAAAATTAATTATAAAACAATTAAACATTTATTAAAATTATAAGTCACCACAATCATATAACTAAAATTAAAACAAATTTGCCATTCGTTTGTCTTTGGCCGGATAAAAGTTCGAGTTCTTTTAAAATTCAATGTCGATTGCAATAATATGTAAGGGATTATAGTTTGTTGTACCTATGTACTTCGTTTTCAAAGGAAGGGCCATAAATTAAGTGCCCTCTATTGAATTGAAAATTTGTGAAATATTTTACACAAAGAAATATTCCTGTCCTCTTCACGTTTTCTTATTAGAAGTCCAACTTTGAAACCGTGCGGTCTGTTTTGAAAATGTTTGCTTTAACTCAATTACTATAGTGGTTTATATTTAGTAGTTAATTTAAAAGCTTTACGTATAAATGATAACAACCCCTCATTTGGGATAGTTAGAGATTTGAACAATTGTTTTAATAAATGGAAAATAATTAGTTCGCATGAATCAAAACAGATACTGAAGCTGTTTGAAAGGAACTTAATGAAAGGATATCCTTGTTTAGACAAGTAACTGCTTTCGATTTATCAATATTTAATAATGTTTATTTTCAAAACTAAGCTTATTCTCTTCGTTTTGTTATATTTTTCAAATAAGTGTGGTTTATAATTATTAATCTAAATACAAAACATAGTATTTAGTATTTGTTGAATAGATTATTTATTTTAAATTAATAAAATAAATGAACAATTAAATCAAATGTTTTTAACTTTTTAATTGGCAAGATTAATAACTATTTATCAAATATAGTAAATGTATAGTTAATTCATAACAAATTGTAAATTGTGGAGTACCAGTAAATTATTAAATATGTGAAGTTTATCGAGATAAGTTATATAATGGATTCACATCAGAATATAATGCCTTTATGTTCAAATTAAATTTGTGCGAATCAAGTTTTAACTCAAACAATATCCTATAATATTAATATGCTGCAATACTTGTAACAAAATATTAATACGCTTTTATATTTTTATGTTAATTAATTCTGCTACCGTTCACACAAATTTAATACAAACATGATCTAACTGAGTGCAACTGAAGCAAGACCGTGCAATACTTGTCACATAATATTAAAACGCTTTCATATTTTTATGTTAACTAATTTTACTAGTATTTCACACAGATTATATACAAACATAATCAAACAGAGTGTTACCTCAAGCAAGACCTTACTATATTTGTACCAACGTATTAATACCCTTTTATATTTTTAAATTAACTTTTCTACCACCGATTACATAGATTTTATTTGAACCAACTGAGTTTTAGTTCATGCATACTTTTCCTTTGCTATAAAGACATAATATTCTAGTGTAAACACCACTATAATTTAAACATGCAATTCAAAATCTGGTACAATCATAGTTTGCTCAATTTAGAGTTTTGTACAATTTAGTGTTTACAATCTCACTGTACTTCACAATGTTTACATTCTAATGGAACTCTACAAATCTCAATTAGTTATGTGAAATACAATGAAAAACATTATTGAATTTTTTTTTAAAAAAAATTTCTAAACACAAAATTACTAAAAATTTGGCATAAATTAAAACTTTAATTATTAAAAATCAGTCTGTAGTTTTTACGATATTAGGCTGGTAGCAAAAATGAACTAGTACGCCACAAGTCAAGATGTTTGAGTAATTTATTAAGTTTATTGTGATAAGTTGTAAAAAACAAAGATTTATGAATCAAAATTGGTTATATATATCTACCGGACTAGTAAACATTTGCTATAAAGAGAAATTTTTTATGTTGAATGTGGTTAAACTTATGCCTTTGAACGTTTTAGCATCTTTGTTAAGAAATAAAGAGACAAGGCAGGATGCTCATTTTGGCGTAGGTTAGATTTGCATCACAGGCTATTTTCTTAAAATAATAGTTAAGGAGATTGAGGTGGTATAAAGGTCCATTTGATGCCTTTTCTTGACATTCCCTTCATTCATAAAAAATTAAAGGTTATGCAGCACCTTTTTAGCGCCTACAAAATTAGTAGCATTGTCAGACATTTCTTTCATTTTTCTCTATGCATTACAAATCTTTGTAATGTTGCAATAAATAATTCTGTAGTGAGATCTATTATTAATTCTATGTGCACAGCTTTTGTTGAAAGGCAAACAAATATTGCAACATATGCTTTTTTTTGTTCCTTTAGCTAATCTTTCTTTATCAAAAATGGTATTTTTAGGCAGACCCCCTCATGATGAGTTGCACTGTTCTTGGATTGTGTCTGTAGCATGTTATGCACTTTCTTATTATTCCCTTTATTGTTGCTAGAATCCAGTATCTTCCTCTTATAGATGCTAATGTTGTTTGAATTCCAGCATGCATTTGCAATTTGTGTTCTTGTTCAATCGGCTGGGTAATATAATTTAGGGCCGGTATTATAGACAAAATAAATCACCGAATAACAAATCTCAAATTAAATATATTTGATAAATAAACGTATTCCGGTATTATAAAGCGATTGCCAACTAAATTAACTATTCGTAGAATAAGGAATTGCAACGCCGCATTTATATGTTATTTTAATATAGTATTTATTGATGTGTTGTATTGTGGCTAGGGTTGCCAACAGTGTCATTTTGACCCGAAGTCTTCGGGTTTGACGATCATTCTTCGGGCTTCGGGTTTAACGTCCATTCCTTCGGGTTTTCATTTTCAATTCATTTATTACTTAAGGTAATGCCGCAATACAAATTATAGAAAAAAATTATACAAAAAAATATTACTTGTATGCCGTGCATATGCAAATCAACGCATATTACTATTACACCTGCATAATATATAATATAATTTTTATAATTTTATTTATCCCCCCTCTTCCCCGCCGCGTCTTCGGGTCAGCATCAGCGCAATGTTGGTAACCCTAATTGTGGCCTTTGTTATATTACAATAATCTACTACAACATTTTGAAAGGCAGTTGCATAAAATTGTGGAGCAATCAAAAGTTGATTTTTAACAGAAATTAGTCCACATTAAAAATAACCTAAGAAACATGACATGTGTCAAATTATTCATTGAATAAATTTTAATCACTAGATTTTGGATGATTAATTTATTCTAAAGATTTAGTTACCTACTTTTATTATTTGACGTTTATAATACTAAAGTTAGCCAAGTAAAATAATTTACTTGGTTAGTAAATAAAATGTACAGATTATAATGATTTATAATACCGGCCCTTAGTGTTTTTGATCTACCGACAATGTTGACTTTTGTAGTCTACTTCCAACCTATTATTCCTTGTTGCTTGCTTTATACATTTGTTTTTTTGTGTTTAGGCGACAATATTTTGGAGCATAGATCTACTAGGTTTTCGTGTGTTTGCACATACCTCCATTGATTTGGATTAGATACAAAATGGATTTTTCCAACTCTATTTGCCACAAATGTTTTCCATTTTTGGCTCTCAGACTTTATCCAATTTAACGTAATGGTTGAATCAGAAAACAGATGTATATCGCTTATCCTTACGTTTATAGCTGTTGGTATTTTATTAACAATAATCTCTAACAATATACTCCGTTTTGTTGTTTGTTTTCTTTTAGAAAATTCATCTTTGTCCAATGGCAAAATGTAATGTTCTTGATTGGATTGAGTCATGTCCTTTAAAATTATTTTTGATTTCCATTTTTTCAAGTGAAATCCGTTTGTAATAATTTGTCAATTTGTTTTCTGATAATAATTGTCTCTTTTATTGTGTCTGCACCTGTTAACAGATCATCTACATAAAAATTACGAGCTACTATTTTACTTGCTATGGGCCATTTTTGTACGCTTTTTTCAGCCAACTGCTTTATACATTAAATTGCCAAATATGAGGCACTAACTGTGCCGTATGTTAGCGTGTTTAATTCGTACATTTGCACATTTTCCTTGACGTTGTTTTTTCACAATATACAGTGTAGCTTGGTTTGACTTGGATCTATGTTTATTTGGCGATACGTGCAAAATCTTAATATAATGCAAAAGAGATCTTCTTGAACAACTCGGCCTACCATCAAAAGATAATTGAGAGACTTGCCGACTGTAGTTTTTGCTGATGCATTAAATACTACTTGTAATCCAGTGGTTACACTTTATGTGCTGACCACCTACCAAAACTAGTTTTTTGTTATTCTTTGTATTTTGTGTACAAGTATGTAGTGACATACTATATGCCAGCAAACATGTTTAAAAATGTTTGTTTCAACTTTCTTATTACATAATGTTTTGTAAAATTAGTATTTAATAAAGTTTAATTTCAAGTTTGTAATTTTTGTTGTCATCAAAACCTTATGATGCTTAGTTTTGAGCTAACTAGTAATAAAAAAAACTTTGTAGCAACTTAAAACGTTACATCAAAAATGGAATATGGAGGGCGAATTAAAAAAAACAAAATTATATACACATTATTAACCGACTCTTTAGAGAAGATATCAGTTTAAAGGTTTATTTAATTAAATTATAGCATATTTTATGTTTTTCCATAGCAATAAAAAAATTAAAAATAAAATTTTGGCATCATTCTGTCAAAAATCACGTAATTTTATTTAAATTATAATTAGTAAATTCATTTCGATTTGCGCAATATTTTTATTATGTGAACAATGAGTATAAGCGTTTATGTATAACTTCAAACTACACTTTTAGCAGCATTGTAACAAAAATTGCCTAATAATGTGTGAAAAGACGGATTTTTAATTGTTGTTTAAAATTGTTTAACAAAGAGAGCGACGCAAATTTTTTGTAATTTTAGTAAAACCTACATATTTAGAACCCAAAAAAAAAAATTTTTATTATAGTATTTTTTTAAGTTGTGCCACTATTGCAGCCCATGAGCGTTATTATATAAATTTTTTATAGGAATGCAACATGTGCAACTTCGTTTACACTACATGTTATTTGAACTAAATTTATATACACATGTTAGTATAGGCAACTTAATATACACTTTAAATATGAGCAGCATATACAATCTACCCTTGTTGCCAAGTCTAACATAATTTTAACATTATTTATACCACAATTTCAATTTCTGCATCAATATTTAATTGTAATATACAATAATATTGTTCTTTATGTTTGTGCCTACGTGATAGTCAACCAAATTAACAAAAAACTATTGCTTAATTCAAATAATGTTTCTGACGCCACTGTAACTTTTTAGAACTAATTATATTAGGGCCGTAATCGTGTTTTAAATTAATAATATATAAATTATAATCTTAAAAATAATGTTGCAAATAAGATTCAATACATATTAATCATAATAAACGTATTTATAACAATACAAATATTAAAAATCCATAGGCGTACGTCATTTTCTACTTCATTTCTCTCATTTTATTTCAATCATTGCTAGTGGGGGTAACAATTACTGTTGAACTACTACTTCCGTTTGATTGTTAACAGAAAAATACAGAATTATTTGAATTTAATTGGTTCATTTGATAATGCTATCAAATGATTGGTACGTGCGTCCTCCCACCACTTCCGTTTGCATACACAACGCTCATCTAGAAACAAGATATCAAAGTTGTCCATGTCCATTGTTTCAACGAGACGTTATGAGAAGCCATTAAATTTCTGCAATCATCTGATTAACTTAAGACTGGAAAAGGTGATTCTGACGATTTTGAAGAAAAACCAACCAACTCTTTTGCGATGGTAATATTATTTTTATATTATTATGTTTTATTAATCATTTTTCGGTTATGAAAAGGACGCTTACCTAATATAACCTCACTTTTATTAAATTGATTTTTAATTTATTGATTTATATACTTAATTATATTGATTTATGCAATTATTTTGTAATATTTATTGGTTTATAGGATATACTAAATCATATTGATTTATGCAATTGCAATGTGATATTTATGATAATAAGCAAATTTTATTGTCCGATGTTGAATTTGGCGGGAAAATTCGGGATTCATTGTTGGGAATAGTGATATTTGCAATAATTAATTGTAAAAACGTTGTCAAACATAAAATCATTATAAGGCATTGAATAGAGAATAGAAGTATCAACAGTTTCAATTTTCAATTAGGATGCTTTGAAATATTCAATCATCTGTTTTTTCACAATACAAACAATTGTTTTTGGTTGCTAAGCAACCATGTATTCAAATAATCAAATGATACTTACAAACTGATGTATTATACAATATAAGAAATCATCGTTGTTTAATTTTTATAAAATATGATATGTTTATGTACGTTCTTGACCCGAGATCATGGCACACTTTGTTTATATTTGAAATTTTATTGCTGTAACCAGTTTTGGCAACAAAAAATTTACAATTATTTATCGGGTACTTTTCAGCTTACTTAATATGGGTTGCGTTAGGTCAATCATTAGGAAATCATAATTTTGCTCCAAACCGTTAATATATATGAAACTGTATCATACTCTTACGGCTGAGCCCATATTGGATACGTTTTTGTTCAAATTCAAGTCGTACTCACAATCCCAACTTTGACAATTGAATACGCTAAACAAATATAGTTTTAAATCAATTTAATAGTTGTGTTAAAGCTCACACACGTTTATTTGTTTGATATAATATAATATATAAAACTTTATTTGTTTAACGATTTCATTTATCTGAGTAGGAATTGTTTGTTTATACAAGCATTCAATGTACAATTAGCCTAAAACTACGTTTGGGTTGCATGTGTACAAATAACGTAACTAGATATTTTACTATTGTGTATGTTGATGATTAGATTTGTTGTTTGTGTGCTTTAGAAGTATTGTATTATTTATTTTCTTGTTTATAAATTTAAACTTAATATACAGGTTGACCGTAAAATTGAAAAACAAAATCTGACTTTTAAAAAATGTTATAATCTACTATATGTTAAAAAATATACACGGTGTTCCAATATGCATTCCAAAAAGTAAAACCTTGTAATACTTTTCTGATAACTGTTAAGTCTAACTACTAGACTTGGTTGTTAGTGTTCTATTCTTTATTTATTAAGATATCCTCTATGATTTTTTTTGTTTAAAATGTTCTTTTTTATAATGTTTATGTATAATTTTGCTTCTAACTTAGATAGTTTTTAAAAATAGTCATTAAATTAAAGTTTATACTATTTTTGAAAAGAATTAACTTTTTTATTGTTGTGCAACACATTGTATTGATTATTAATATTTTATTGATAGTTTGAAACATTGTTTTTGCATTTTCCACACTTTTTGACACAATTTTTGAGAATTGTTACATTTCATTTTCAACATTTTCTTGACAATTTACTATTACTATTTTTGACACACTTTGCTACTATCTTGTTATTTTTGATATTGATTGAAACTTTGCCACTCTTGGCAGAAAATATATAATTAACAATTGAGAATTCAATATCTTCTCATTGTTTTAAATGTTTTATATTTTTTTACATTTCTGATTTTGTGAAACATTTTATTAGAATATTTAGCATTCATAGCAATTTTTTAACAATTGCAACGTTTTCTTGATAGTTGTAATATTTTTAAGACATTATATATTATCTTCATACAGAGTGATTTGTAACCTGCGATATGCACACCAAAAAGTAAAAACATTTATTACTTTTCCGATAACTGTTCTCTCAAACTCATTAGGGTTATTTAGCACTAGTGTTTTGCAATTGTTTAAATAGAACTTGAAGTTACTTTATTGACTTTTTAAAAATGTTAAATAAAGTAAAATTATGCATACATGTTATAATCTACAATATTAAACAAACATATACAGGGTGTTCCAATATGCATACCAAAGATTAAAACTTTGTACTTTTCTGATAACTATTAGACTTGGTTGTAGACTTCTGTTTTTTTATTTATTGACACACTCTGTATGATCTGTATTATAACATTTACATACAATTTTGCTTCAAACTCAGATGACATCTAGTATAAAAATATGTTTGTATCTGTTTGCTACACTTTACAACAATATTGCTTCTTGAGTCAGTAAATTTTTACTACAACACTTCTTAACAGTTTTCTGAAATTTTCTTAACTGTTCATAATTTATTGAGAATTTATACTATTTTGCGACATCTTGCAACAATTTTTTCTTACTTTTTAGTATTTTATTGACTCCTGGCAATATATTGACAACATTTAAACATTTTTTTGACACCTTGTAAAACTTTGTTTTCAACAATTTATTGTATGCAACATTTTATTTCATTTTTAACATTTCAAAATGTTACAACACTTTGTTAAAACTTGTTTAAATTTCATTGACACCCTGCAACACTTTTGAAGCTTTATGTACTTGATAGTAAATGTTTTTTTATAACATTTAGTTGACAGTTTGCAACATTTGATGAGAGTGTTCTTGTCAGTTAATATTATTTTTAACTTCTTCCAACATTTTGTTGACAGTTTTTCTAAGTTTTGTTGACACTCTTGAACACTTATATTTTCTAGACACCTTGGAACACTTTTTATTCAACATTTTATTGACAGTTTGCCACATTTACTTGACAATTAATATTATTTGTAGCACCTCAACTATTGTTCATAGTTTTTCAAGTTCCATTGGCACTCTGCTTACTTTTTTGATACTTAAATGTTTTCTACACACATTTTTTTTTAACAATTTATTGACAGTTTGCAACATATTTTTTGGGACAATTTAATATTTTATTGACAACAGCAACATAATTTTGTTAACATTTACTTTACAGTCAATATTATTTTGACTGTATATAACATTTTGTTGTCACTTTTCAAGTTTTATTGACATTTTGCAACATTTTCATAATACTTTAATATTTTCTAGAGACATTGCAACACTTTTTTTATCAACTATTTTTTCTATGCAACATTTATTGACAGTTTGAGAAGTGTTTACACGTAATTACACGTTGAATTGTAAGTGAAAACTATCTTGACACTTTGCAACAGTTTCTTAGTACTTTTTAAAGTTTTATTGACACCGTGTAACACTTCCATAACGTTTTTGACTCGTAACACTTTCATTTACTTGACAGTTAATATTATCTTAACATCTTGCACACTTGGGACAACATTTTATTGACTGTTTTCAACATTAATTTGGTTTTTCAACAGTTCACACTCATCAGGCAATAGTATATTATTTCATTGTTTAATGTGATATTTGTGATAATAAGCGGATTTTATTGTCTGGTGCTGAATTGGGTGAGAAAATTTAGGATTCTTTATTGGGAATTTTGATATCTGCAATTAATTGTAAAAACGTTGTAAAACATAAAATTATTAATAGGGATTGAATAAAAGTATTGACAATTTTAGTTTCCAATAACGATGCTTTGAAGTATTCAATCACTATCTGTGTAACAATTGTTTTCGGTTGCTAAGAAACCATGTATTTAAATAAGCAAATGACACTTACAAACCAATGTATAGTACACAGTATAAGAAATGACCGTTGTTTCATTTTTATAAAATAAAATATCTTTCTGTAAGTTTTTGACTGGGGGGCCTAAGACTATGGCACACTTTGTCTATATTTGTAATTTCTTTATTGCTGTAACCGGTTTTGGTAAGCAGAAATTTACAAACGTTTATCAGGTACTTTTCAGCTTGCATAATCTATAATTTTTGCTCCAAGCTGTTGACATGTATATGAAACTGTATCATACTCTTAAGGCTGAAAACAAATACAATTTCATAACAAATTAATAGTTGTGTTGAAGTTCACACACGTTTATTAATTTGATGTAAAATTGTATTCATTTAACAATTTTAATTGATAAGGAAAGATTTTTTGTTCAGCTTGATTTCATAGAAGAACGTGTTCAATGTACAATGAACCTGAAACTACGATTGTGTTGCATATACAAATAATGCAGCCCGATTCACACATCAATAAATAAAAAAAATTATTACTTTACTATTGTGTATGTTGATGATTAGTCAACTATTTTCGTATACAATAAGTCAATTATAAAATTGGCTTAGCTTTAATAGTTTTTGCTTTTCTTCCGGATATTTAGTTCTTGTTGTACCTGTACTTTAAAACTATTATTGATTTAAAGACTATTGGGTTATGTTTTTTTTTTTAACTGTATTATGGCTAATTTTATGATTTTCTTGTTTACAAACTGGTTTCTGATGTTAAACTAACTTTAGTACTGTTTGTTATGTTACTGTTATCATGCACTGTGGTGATACGATGGAAGTATGTAGAATGTGATTTAAAAATGATTATACTGGGTGTTTACAAAAGTGTAACAAAAATACAAAAGTTATAAAATCTTGTTTCTCAAAAAAATATTTGTTTTATAAACTTTTAGTATACAGTGAAAAACAAAATGTGACTTTTAAAAAATGTTAAATAAGGTAAAATTATACATAAATATGTTAAAAAATTAACAGGGTGTTTGAAATATGTATACGAAAAAGTAAATCTTTATGCAACTTTTCAAGTTTAACTACTAGACTTTATTGTAGTGTTCTATTCTTTATTTATTGAGACAATTTGTATGTTTTTTTTGTTTAAAATGTTCTGTATTATAAAATTAACTGTATAATTTTGCCACTAACTCTTTTAAAATAAGGTTTAGACCAAGTAAGTAAATATTTACTGCAACACTTTTTAACAGTTTTTTAATTGTTCCCGTTTTATTGAAAGTTTATACTAGTTTCAGACGCTTTTATAACATTTAAATATTTTTTTGATACTTTGTATCACTTTCTTTATACTATTTTATTAACAGTTTGCAACATTTATGTGACTTTTTAAAATGTACTTGACAGTTAATATTATTTTTAATATAATTTCAATACTTTAATGTTTTTGGTTTTTAACATTTTATTGTATGCAACGTTTTATTAACAATTTGCAAGATTTTATTAGCAGTTTGCAATATTTGATATAATTTTTCAACATACAGTTATATTAAAGTTAATTATATCTTTGTACTTAGCAACCTTTTTTTTTACAGTTAATATTGTTTTGAGACTTTGCAACATTTTGTTGACACTTTAACGTTTTATAGACCTTGAAACACTTTTTTTTTCATCTTTTTATTGATACTGTTTGCAATGTGATTTTTGAACATTTATTCAACAGTTCATAGTATCTTGACACTGCAACATTTTCTGAAACCTTAACATTTTATTGACTTGCAAAATTTTGTTGTTTTTTCAACATTTTGTTGACTGTTTGACACTTATGACTTTTCTGTTTTCTTGACATTTTGCCACATTTTATTGACAGTTTGCAACGTTTGTTGTAATTTTTTAATATTTAGTTTAATATTAATTTTACATTTTGCAATCACAGCTCTCAATATATTATTAACAGTGGAGTATGCAATATCTTTCATGTTTTAAGTAGTTTTTTACATTTCTGATACTATCATTTTATTGGCATATTTAACATTTTTAACGTTTTTATAATATTATTTTAATACCTTGCAACAATTTGTTTTTTAAATTGTATTGACACCTTGTAACACTTTGGGGATATTTCTACATTTTGTTGTTGCATTTTTCAAGTTTTAATTGACAGTTCAAATGATTTTAACACCTTCCAGTACTACTTTTTAATGACTGCAACACTTAAGTGATTTTTCAATAGTAATACTTTCAATTTTAACATTTACTTGACAGTTAACATTATTTTGATACCTTGTTATAGTTTGTTGGAAGTTTTCAACATTTTATTGACTTATTGTAACAACATTGATGTGATTTTTCAACATTTGCTCAACATGCAATAGCACTTTTAACATTTGATTGATTTTGCAATATTTTGATGTTGCATTTTTCGACTTTTTATATTATTTTGATACTTTGTAACACTTTTCCAAACTTTATTGACATTTTGCAACACTTATTTTTTCAACATTTAATTGTATGCAATATTGTGATGTGATCAACATGTACCTGATAGTTAATATTATTTTTACACTTTGCATCAGTTTATTGGCACTTCTTAACATTTTATTGACTGTTTGCAACATTGAAGTAATTTTAACATTTAATTGACTGTTAACATTAATTTGATACCTTGCAACAGTTTATTGGCACTTTTTAACACTTTAACACTTCAACTTTTTATTGATTATGCAACATTTTGTTGTTGCCTTTTTCAACATTTTATTGGATTTGCTACATTTTATTGACTGTTTGCAAGACTTTTATGCCACTAAAGTTTCTTTGTTACTTTGCTACACTTTTTAACATTTTTTTACAGTTTATGTTTGTTGACACTATTGTTTCCAACATTGTATTAATGACATGCAGCACATTTTATTGACCATGCAACATTTTTTTGACTTCTTTCAACATAATTTTGACAGTTTATATAATTTTTCTGACACTGTGCAACACTTTATTGGCACATTATTTAGCTTTTATAGTAGTTTTGTTTGAATTACAAAGCGTGCAACATTTTTAAGTTATGTACCATGTAACACTTGACCTTTTTAAACATTTTATTATATGCAACATTTGATTGGCATACTTTAGGCATATTTGCACCATGCAATTTTATTGACATCTTGCTACAGTTTGCTGGCACCTTTTATTTTGTCAACTGTTTGCAAAACTTATCACACTTTAATTCTTTTTTTTTACACTTTATTTTATATATTATTTTGATATTTTGCAACATTTCTTTGAAAACTAATGTTTTGTAACTCTTGACACTGTGCAAAAATGTATTGGCTTATTCATTTAGTTGAATTTTTTTACAAATGCAACACTTGTACCATTTTTTTGTCAGATTTATATTAACATAGTTAATTTTATTTTTCCAGGGTAATGCTTCACAGAAAAAAAAAAACAACAAAAAAAAAATGCGGAGGGCGACTCAAAAAGTACTAAAACTGTTGAAGTGCAACCAGTTGGAGATGTATCTGCAATGGAGGGTGCACCACAAGAACAAAATGAAAATGTATTGGATGAAGTCAAAGCAGAAGAAACAGGATTAAAATATGAAAAAGAAACAGAAATAAAAGAAGAAGCTACAATAAAAGAAGTACTATCAACTGAAGAGGAGGTTAGTAGATTGCACAAAACAAACACGTTTAGTAAAGCGGTTTCATAAAATTATAATATAATAAGATGGGCTGTTAATTTTAAATTTGGTTGAGAAAGATAGATACTATTTCTATAGCGGAATTTGTCTTAAAGTTCTCTTAAATTAAATCTGCAAAACACTTCAAACGTTTTTTCTATGTAGAATGGTCTATTGGCTTAGCTTTGTAGTTTTACAATTTTTAGTAACTGAGTGTTGCACTAAGCACTATTTTTAATAAATTTGTATCTGGTTTCTTGAGCAATTTTTGCTTTAAATAGTTTTTTGAACAACTTTTGTTAGATTCTACCCAACTAATTAATGTTTTTAATGCGGAAAATAAGTTTTGTCATTTATGTGTGCATAAAATGAGCTATTTTTGACAAATTTATTAATGGGCAATTGTTTTTTTAGCGATTTTTTGTTTTAAATGTTAAAAAAACTAAAAAAAAAACATTTTTTGGTTTAAATAAGTTTTTTGTTTAGTTGTTGAACTGTTTTTATGTGGGAAATGAGTTTTGCTCTTTTTGTGTGTTTAACAGGAGTATTTTTTTAACAAATTGATTATGCAGGAAATGGTTTTTTGAGCAATTCTGCACAATTTTTGATAAATTTCACAAAGCAAATTATAGACAAAATTTATAAAGCAAAGATTTTTTGAGCGGTTTCTGGACGATTTTATGTTTTTAATAGATTTTTGATATTTTGCAACCAACAAGTTGGTCTTCTAAGCTATTTTTTATGAGTTTGTATGGAACAAATAGGTTTTTTAGCAATTTTTGCTTTAAATATTTTTGATAAATTGGGGTTTTGCCATTTTTGTTTGTTTAAAATGAACAACAGGCATTTTTATTGAATTTTTTTAATGCAATTAATAATTTTTTTGATGTATTTTTGGATTAAGTAATTTACGTTTTACGAATAATTAATATTTTTATGGTTTTTAATAAATTTGTATGCAGCAAATAGGTTTAAATAACTTTTCAGCCCGTTTTTTGATATATTTTAATTATTTAAAAAATGTATTGTGTACGAAATGGTTTTATAGACATTTTGTTTTATAATTAGTATTTTGCACAGTTTTTGATTTATTTCACTCAACAAATTGGTTATCTTGAGCTATTTTTAATGAATTTTTATGCAGCAAACGGGTTTCTTGAGCAATTTCTTTTTTCAAAATTTGTTTTACGCAATAAATGATCGTTTTTATGTACTTTTAATTATTTCTTTGTGTCTAAATAGGGTTTTATCATTTTTGTGTGCATGAAATGAGTAGTTTTAAACACAATTATCATAATAATAAGTATAATAAATTACTCTTTTGTGCAAATTTTGATGCATTAAATAAAATTATTGTTTTTTTTGCAGTTTTTGTTGCAACAGTTAAAATTTATAAGCGATTTTTGATACAAAATGTGAAGTAAATGCAATAAAATTATTATTATTAATAATAAATTATTTTTTGCTCAATTTATAATGCAACAAGTAAAATTTATGAGCAATGTTTAATACATTGTTTGTAATAAGTCTCTTTTGTGCAGTTTTTGTTGAAACAAGTAAAATTTATGAGCGTTTTTTGGTACATTTTTGCAATAAGTGAATCTTTTGTCCAATTTTTGATTAAACAAATAAAATTTATGAGCGATTTTTAATACATTTTGTGTAATAAGTGCAACAAATAACTTTTTTGTGTAGTTTTTGTAACAACAATTAAACTTTATGAGCAATTTTTGATATAGTTTGTGTTATAAGTGTAATAAATGACTATTTTGTGCAAATTTTGATGCAACAAATAAATTATTAGGGCCATTTTTGATACATTTTTTTTAATTTTAATTTTAAGCGTTTTTTGGTATATTTTGTGTAATAAGTGACTTTTTGTGCAATTCTTCAAGCAACAATTATAATTTACAAGCAATTTTTGATACAATTTATGCAATAAGTGCAATTAATAACTTTTGTGCAGTTCCTGATTCAATAAATAAAAGTTATGAGAGGTATTTAATATTCTTTTTGTATATTTATGAAGAAATAAACTTTATTATTATTATTATTATTATTATAATATAATTTGTGTAATAAGTTAATTTTCTGAGTTTTTTTTTTAATTGTTTTTATAAAGCAAATAGGTTTTATGACAAATTTTAAGCAAAAATACGTTTTTTGATAAATTACTTACTATAATACGAGTAAGGGTAGTAATTATTTACAAGAGCTAAGTTGCTATTTTTATAATGCTATTGCCACTTTGACGTAATTTACCTTCCTTTTTTAATGGCATTAAAAATTTAATTATTTTTTGGCCCAAAGTCGCAACAAAATCTTTACGAGAAAAGTAGTGCAAAGTTGCCTGAGTTGCGATAAATCCCTCAATCAATGTTTTTGAGTGTTTTAATATTACTTCATGAAATGTTGTTTAATATATTTTTATTATAGAGAGTACGGAAAATTGAAAGCATGACTGGTCCGCCAGAACCACCAATTAATACAGAAGAAGTAAGCACAACACTTTAATAAATATTTTTTATTTTTTAATACTTATGTTATTAGGTCTGTGAACCCAAAAAGGCCGGTAAGAGAACAATGGTAAGTGTACTACTTTATACAGATTTAATATAGTATATAGTGTATCAAGGGCCAAAAATAGACTTTAACAGTCGGAGTTAGGGCTGCCAAAGTTTTTTGACACGAGTTACACTCAATATTTTTTTGCCTGCTCTAGTTAAAAACATTGTTTTCAATGTTTATTATAATCTGTCATTACTGTCAGATTTTAAGTTATAACGTCATCATTTGAATTTGATTCACAACCAATAAAATACTGCAAATAGTTTAGAGATCCAAGTGCCAAAAAGACGATTTTAGTAATCTCTACAATAAAAACGCCACCACGTATAAGTGTTTCAATTGGGAGACTATTATTAATAATAGTTTTGTTTTATTTATTTAGAAAAAGAAAACGCCACGCGAAAGTTGGATGGACTACGCGGGTGCCGTCCCGTCTCCAAAAGTAAGCTAATTATATAAAAATAGTTTATGCAATGAATTAACTTTAATTAATTGTAGAGCCTTGGTGACTATGATACCACTTACCAAATGGAAAGTGCGGTGAGTTGACATTTTTTTTAGGTTTTTGACATGTGAAATAATTGGTCTGCAAACCAATAAAGTTTTCATGTTTTGGACCACTAATAATTTATTTTTAAACAATCCAGAAAGTGCTGGATTAAAAAAGTTGAAATATTTTTTAAATTTATTTTAGCCACAAAGCCGTCCTGGCTCTGGAAGGAAGCACACAACACCCTATGATAGTGAAGAAGAAGTGAGTATTTTAAATTTATACTGTTGTGTTATAACAATTCTAATTATTTTTTTTTAAGTCATTCCGCAAAACTCAAGCTAAGCTATCTCAATTGGTAAGGTAATAAAAAAATTGTAAATATTTGTTTATTATTGTTTATTTTATTTGCAGAAGAAGTATCGCTTAGACACAAGCAATATTAGCCCAGCATATGGAGAGTCTCTACAGCAAGACAAACTGCCCAAGTTTGACGATCTTGCAGGACCATCTGTAAGTTTATAGTATTCATTTTTTAATGTAGTAATGTATTTTTTGGATCTTAATTTGATTCATGATTCTCTTCTTTTGCTAGTATTAGTAGTATTAATGACGTAATACTTCTTTTGTTTCTGGTATTAGTAGTACCAATGCTATTAATAATAGGCTTTAGTGTGTTTTAGCAAGGATTTTTGTCTTGTCTACAATGTTCTGGCTTTTAACTCTTTTGATCCAGTATTTTTAAAATGAAACTTTAGTCGTTTAGGTTTTTACGTTGCGTATTGTAAACCTTGCATTTGTTCAGCAGGTTTGTTTTTGTATTGTAAATATTTTGGCAGTTAAATTTGCTGCTATCAATTTTATTATTTTTGTAACAGAAAGAAATCAAGAAGCGTCTGGTGTGTAGCTTAAAAAAATTTTGCTTGCCAGATTACAATAGTTGCTTTTGTGGGTCACACTTTAGTAAGTCTTTTGAAGCCAGATAGTGTTTTTTTAATTTGTTTCTTAGTCCTCAAGAATGTAGAAGGAATGCAAACTTGCAAACCTCAAAGTTTTGTTGTTGATGATGGTTACCAAACAACTGTTCGTCGGCAATGAGAAGTTTAAAATGGTTTAGTTAATTTTGCTTGCGTTTACAGAACCGTGGTTCATATTAAAAACTTTAAAAGTTTTGTAATGGATAACAATTGACAATATTTTTAGTTAAAACTTAAACCAACTCATTGGTGCCACTATACGTTTGCTTAACCAAATCGGTGAGAAACAGCTACGGAAGTAACTTCATTTTTTGAATTTGTTGCTTTATTCATACACTTGCTGAAGTGTAAAATTTTTATATTGCTGTTTTATTAACAATAAATATTAATGGATTTTACTCTTTCGTTGTACAAAAAACAAAAATATTACAGGGGTTTAGTTGTCTTAGTTTATATTTTTCCAATAGTTTTTGGTGAGGCATTTAACATTTGAGTTACTGTTGAAACCAAAGGCATCTGTACTATTTTCTTTTATTTTGGGGAGTAAACAATTTTTCAACATGTCTTGGTACAGTTTTAAAGTCATAATATCAGTGATGCCACACTCTTTAAAAAAATCAGGTTCCACGATCAGACAAACCCCACATGATTGTTGAGCTGTATAGAAGTTGTTGATGAGTTTTTGGGGGTTATCAGCAGAACAGTATTAAAAATGTTGCTTGTTTACTGTCTCGTAACTATAGAAAAGCGTTTTGTTGCTAGTCCACAAAATACCATTGAAAGGCAGATCTCAATCTGCTGGACTCAATTCTTGAGCGATCATAACTGCCAATGTGCAAAGTTTTGTATACCATTTCAACCAATTTCTAAAGTGCAGAGGCATGTTTTCTGCTTCATTAACTTTAATGGCAGCCATGTTTTCAGGTGTCCTTACGGATTTAGGACAACTACAGTGGTGTAGTTGGAATTTTTGCCCATAACGCTCGTCAGCTTTGCCATTAGACGCCCAGGTAGTTTATTTAGGATTTACAGATCCTGTTGCCTTTCAATTTTTGATCTTTTTCAACATCGTTTTTCGATCAGGAATATTTGTTTTGAATTTAAAACTAAATGCAAAATCTTTTCTGCGTTGTAGTCACTTACTTGGTGTGCTTGAAATAAACTCTGTTGTTTACCTGACCATGGCATATTGACTATTAAAACATTATTGTTGACCTCACTTAACCTAAGATTTAGCTAAGGTTTTATAGGTTGCTGTGGCTTTAGTAATTAGTATTAATAGTAGTACTACCTACTTCAGTGTATACTGTTACTGGTTACTACTTAGGTGTTTATGGACATCATTCAGTTACTCAAAGTCAGTTAATTCTTTGTCTAAGAGCTGTAATATCAATGAAGTAGAGTAGGGTAATATCCAACTTATAATAAAGCATCTAATAAACTATTAGCTGAATAACCTAACATTTAATTTTGTTCATTTTATTAAAACCTAGGGACAGCCAATTAAATATATGCTTAACATATACATTTATAACGAATAAAAACATTAAGCATATAATTTATAAGCCGCTCAGAAGTGTAACGGAAATAAATCAAATTAATGTTTAAAAAAAGTTAGGTTATTCAGTTAATAATTTATTAGGTGCTTTATTAGTAGTTGGATATTACGGCCCTAAAAGTTATTCAACTCTAACAAATGGCATCATCTTGGCATCTTAAAGGTCCAACTGTTCAAACTTATGTGGCAAGTATCTCCGGTTAGTTGTTTGGTTGTTGTATGATGTAGTCGCAACTTGTGGCTATCAAAGCAAAAGAACACATTGAATGTTATTGGTTTTTCATCGGTTTGGATCCAGCTTTTACCAGTTGAGATCACCTGGTACCTAGTTTAGATGCTCGCATCTGGAGGTTTAAACCAGGTTGTCGAGGGTGTTACAAAAAATGTTGTCATTTGTAAGTGAATAGCGCTTATTGATGACTTCCTTTTCTTTTGTTTTGAGGTCTATAGGTTGACTAACGTAAACAAAACATTTGATCGTCTTGCTGTAATTATTATCTTTTTTTATTTAGTCTATTTCTACTGCAACTCACGCCAGAGGTGAGCAAGTACATGTAACCTTCTCATCACAACATATTTTTTCTTAACTAGAAAAACTGACTCTCTAAATAGAGAATTCCAACCCAAGACTCCTGATGTAGCAGTCGAGTACGCTAACCACTGCACTACTTGGTCGGTTGTTATCTGCTATGTAATCTGTTTCAATTTGAATTTCTTATACGCTAAGATAGCTTACTCATAGAGCGCTAGCATAGCTGTTAAATTCAAAGAAATAGTTTTGACAGTTTATCGAGTTTAGTGGTTATGTTAGGTGCTTTCCTTTTGCCAAGTGAGATAAGCCAAAGTAAGCCAAAATATTTACTTAACCTCATAAATAGCTGCTTTTTTTTTAATTAAAATTCACTTGTCGTACTTGCTATTGTACAAATGGAACTGTCTATTAAGTGAGATAAAGTAAGAATAACTGAGAATAGTGGCAAAAAGAAAACACCTGATGTCACATGTGTAATGGGCATGATCGATAATCAGCTTTCAAGAATTTTATATATAAACTAATTTTTATTTATGTTTCAGGTCGTTAAACCAAAAGAAACTAGGCCGAGAACACCACCATCCACAGACAGTGACAGTGATTAAATTGATTTCCTGTCAATATTGTTCATTTTGCGTTATTTTTAGTTCTTAAGTATTATTTTGTTTTTACACAGAATGGTTTTTATATTAATTAGATTTAAGTAAGACTGAAGAGCCACGATTTGGCCAATCAAATGTGATATTGAATTAAATTTTATACATTTATTTATTAAAGAATATAATCAGTATGAATCACATTTGAGTCAAAACTTGTGATCAACTTAAATGTTGCTATACTGAATAGAAAATTATAAATTATAATGTTACAATTTGGCCAATTTATGAATTAAAGTTTGTAATTGAAATTGGCTTACAATAATCAAATATTTGAATCAAAACTTATGGTCTTAAATTAAATATTGTTGGACTGATTATTAATAAGGATTGAAACCATAAGTTTAAGCAAATAAATTGGCATGTACTATTTAAATTAAATTTTAAACTGTTTAGTAGAAAATAGTTCCTATTTTTGAATTTTTATGTTTATAATTAACCTGTGATGTTACAAACAGATTTTATATAGTCATAAACTGTGATTATTGAATTTTATAGCTATTGATCGGTTGTAATCTTTCAAATATTATTAAGATCGCATTTTGAGTCTTTTAAATTTTAGATTTATTTTATACCAAGTATTAAAAAATGTACGTCTGTAATAAAATGTTAGGACTAGTCGAAATGTGCAATTGAAAATTATCTTTAATTTAAATGTGATCTAATTTTAATAACATGTTACCAATCTTTGTTTACATAACTGTATTTTGATAATAATTAAATAAATGTTAACATCTTTTTGATTAGGTTGATTCTTTTCAAACTTTAATTTTGTTTTACTAAATGTTTAGCTCTACTTAAATAAATTTTGACATCAGGCATGACTCAATAAACAATGACCAAATAAGACAAATATGTCTGACTATATTCAACTAATTTAGCTTGGTCGCCATAAAGTGCCGCCTAATACACACAAAATTTCTTGCGTTTGTGTTTCATGGGCCAAACTAATGTGGTCGTACTATAGTTTAATCTAATTTTAATAAAATGAGGTTCTATGTAAGCAGTGATATTGGGTATGGATAATTCACAAAAAAATTATATACTTTTGGATAAGTCTATTGGTGCAAACAGTAATGTTTGGTTCCAACAGAGCAAACATAACTTTTGTGCATATTAAGTTGCCTATTACACCGGCCAATCTATTCTGGGGTTACTATATTCTTGCTACTAGATCTGGTAGTTAATATCAGTTTAATTTGTTATTACCATTTACACATTGAGGAAGTACGTTAACGTACCACTTATGTTAAATAGTTCAGTTTAGTCTAAATAAAAATATCTACGGCAATACGGCCGTAACAATAGGAGTCAAGTTTACCATTGTTGCCGCAGATTCTGAAAGACAACAACACTGTGGGTTTTAAATGTCACCGAGTAGACACATAGGAATCATCAGGGTTAAAGCGTGTCTAGGGAGAGGGAGGGGTTAGGGTTTCAACCCTCTTCTTTCAAAAATAATACAATACAATACAATATTTTAACTTGGTTTAAAATAATTGAGAAACTTAGTAATCATTGTGATCTCTAGAGTGTCGATTGCTTCGATTTAATAAAAATACTTAGTATAGATCTTTCAAATCAATTTTCCTTATAACTTCTTTAAATAAACCATTTTTTTTTTATGTAAAACGTTTTCATAAGACAATTCTATATTTGAATATACCTATTGTCAATGTCAAATAGATGCCAACTCCTTAGATTTAACAAAAATACGGAGTTGATGTTTTAAATTTAATTTTCTCAAAGTATTAGAATTAGATATTTCTGATCTATACAAACGTCAGTAGTTGCTAAGTCACAAGTAGAAGAAGTTGACACCGGACTTTTATAATGTAAGCGGGTAGTACCGATTGGGGCAAGTACGTGGTAAAGGCCATCTGCGTATGCTGGATGTGTGAATCAGTTTGATAACGCCAACTTGACACTTTTGTTTGGTAAATAAAGTTCTCAATCTAGTAGCAGTATCAAATCCTCCAGGCCGTTGTATGGTCCGTCTTAACTATAATTCTCTCGGACTCTGTCCCATAGCTGCGTTGTTGCGCCTGTTCATCTCATTGTTTTTGTGGATTTTGTTCTAACAGACCTCTGAGATTTTTTGTTTGGCGTGTCGGCGCTCTACGGTGTTTGTCTGAGGATGGTATGTGGCCGTAATTTGATGTAAGCATTTCCATCTTTTCACTGCAATTCTAAAGTGTAGGCCAGTGCATTGTGGGCCGTTATCTAATACTAGCCATAATTGTAAAATATTTTCTTTTAAAAAATCTTTGTGGTTATGTCACTTGTTGTGGTTAAGATAGGTATTGTTTCAACTCATTTGGTGTTCATATCCTTGATGGTCAAGGCAAATTTATTTTTGTTTTGCGGAACGCCTAAAAGCCCTACGTAGTCTATAACAATTTTTTTCTAATGTTTATTATTTAGGTGGATAGCAGATAACACTTTTTGCTGAGTATCAGATAGTACTACCAGTTAGTCGTGCTTATCTAGCGTGCGTAGAAACTCTCCAGCTGGTGGTAATTTTGGGTCTAACAGCATCTTTTAATGTTGTCTTGGTTGTTGATCTAGGTAGAAGTAAGCGTTTAATATTTTCAATATTGTCTCCCACTTCCGGGCTAGTGTCTCTTGATAAAACATTAGGTAAGTGGTTGATAACACCTGGGTATGATTTACCTTAAACAAAAATTCTTGTAAAAAGAATGACCATTTTGTAAGTTTTGCATTGTCATCAGTCGGTTTATCTAACTATACTAGTGGTTTATTGTTTGTGCGCATTGTAAATGGAATTGAGCGTCAGGTATAGACAATACTTTTTAACAGCCCATATTATTGCCATGCATTTCAGCTCGTAATCTGGTATTGCAGGTGTCCGTTAGCAGGATAAATCTTAACCTTAGTTAAAATCAAGCTAATTTTAAAGTTTGATCCAACATATTTTTGACGTCTTTGAATGCTTTTTTTTGTCGTGGCGTCTCAGCATAACAGTTTCTTGAGTCTTTGGAGGTCTATGAATGGTTGGGCCACTACTGAAAAGTTTGGTACGTACTCTCTAAGCTACATACATTTACTCAGAAAACTTCTTAGTTGTTTTTGCGTTCTAGGGCGTTTGTAAGCTCTGATCAGCGTTAGGTGCCCACAAGTGTGAAACTCGCAATAAGGCGTCGCGGGTTTGCCTAACTTCCACCTAGGGGGGTTGTTGCCGGCCGACTTCTTCTTCTTCTTGTTTGGATGTTCGTACGCCGTGAATGCGATGGTTCGCCGGTGTGTGTTGTTCTTGTAGTGCGACCGTCCCGGTGTTTCTTGCGCAACGTCGTCTCCGTTAGCGGGAGTGAGGGTTATGACGATGCTCAGCTGCAAGTATCTCCAGGTGGTCGTTCACGTCGTCGGGAGGTTCCGGAGTGAGGGTAGACGGTGCAGTGCCAGTCTGTGTTTCCGCCAGTTCCCTATGTGTGCAACACACTTCTTCTGCCTCTTCTGTCACGTTCGGTGTGTGGACGTCGGCCGTGAAGCGGCTTCCGTCGGGTATGTCGCTTATGTTAGCGACTGCAGCTGTTGCCGAGCCGAAGCAGGTTGCTTCTTTGTAGTACTCGGGGCTGCTGACGATCTCTGCTGCGTGGGTCTCCAATGTCGTTATTTCGGGTTGCACCAACTCGTAAGGCACCTCTTCTGCAACTACATGGTAGAGTTCGGGCGTGTCCGGTTCAATCTCCAGGACGTTTACCCACTCTTCGGTAGTCTCGCAGATGGTGGCGAGTTGGATCTGCTGTTTCCACGATAGCCACTTGATTGCGTTTTGCAAGCGGGTGGTGGAATCCCGAGCAACATTTTGTTCTATATAGCAGTTGCCGGAGTTGATAATGTCCAACTGTGTGACCATAGTGCTGATCATCCACCGGATTTGCTCTTGGTCCAGTGTAGTGTAGTCGTCGGGGGTTGGGGTCGATGGTGTGTCTAATTTGTTGGACCTCGCAGGTTATTACCCCAATTCGGGGGACGGGCTTGACGGTTAGGAAGTCGAGGTCGTATTGCTCAAAGTCCTTGAGGTATTCCTCGAGCGACTGTTCTTCGTCGTTGTCCTCTTCACGCTTGCGGCGTCTTCGCCGTCGTGCCTGTTTTTTTGGTCTCTCCTCAGGTTGCTGTTGAGGTCTGCATGCATAGACTGCACGCGTCGCGTTAAGAGCTACGCCGCGCTCAACTGCAGGTGTATCCAGTGTAGCATTGTCGGTTTTTTTTAGAAGATCGGCTTTGCTGTTCTCTCTCACGGATGTAACCGTGATGCGGCTTTTTTCCGACTTGTTTTGTTTGGTAGTGTCTTTAGTGTTGGTGACTATTTAGGGGTAAAGCCAAAGTATATCAATTTTATTCTCATATGCCCGTCGTTGATGTATTTGGGTGTATAGAGCATCGGCAGTATGCTGGAGACTTGATGCGTAGTTTGTGTAATCACATTTACCTAGGTGGTATTGTTGTCTGTTGTCAGTGGGGACTGGAAGCAGTGCATACAGTTCATAAGATGTCCAATCATATCGGATGAATCGTCTGAGTAGTGTGTGACGGTGACTGCACCGTTTTGTGGGCTATTGTGCCTCCGTATTAATTCTTCTTTATTACACGTTTTACGGCTATTTTACATCGCCTTAGAAGTCGTACGACTTGTTTGAAGGTGTTGATAGAACCAACGGCTTATTAGGTGACTTCTGAATTACCCCGGTGGATAAAGAGCAAGTTATTATTTTAGTCGTTTTCTTTTATTTTGGTAATCGGCAAACCCAAAATTTTGCATATGCTTCAGTCAGACTAGTATAGTAAAAAACGTTTATGTACCTGTCTTTCATCTCTTTGCACTTTTTTAACATATGTTTTATAGTTTTTTTTAGCTACTTCACAATCTGCACACTTTCACTTGTGACAAAAAAGCAACCAGCCGCCTCCACCGTCAATGAGGCCGTAGAAACTCCAAAAGATGCACGGGACAAGCGCTAGGGTAGCAGCCCTGTCTTTCCAGTAAAGGGACAGAAGAAAACCATGGCTGCTACTATCAAAAACTTAAACAAGAGAGTGATGGAAATGTCCTCTGTTTTCCAAGTTTTGCCAAACTTTGTCACGGCAAATACCACCAATACAGACACCGCCTTTACCTCCAAATACGTAAAGAACCCGGGCAAACCCTTACTGGTCCAGGAGAAAATAAACGTAGAGGCCTTTTTCAGCGGTAACAAGCGCCAACTAGATTCCTTACCATCTGACGACAATAACCTCTTGGGATCTGCTTTGGAACTAAAAAAACCTAGCCACGCTTATTTAAAAAAAAAATTCTTCCTTTTGGCTTTTCAACCTCTCAACTCACGTCTTTTGTACTAACGGATAAGCCCGTTTTTCCGGAATTATCCAAATTAGTGATTGAATTGTATTACTATTTTTTTGTTTGCAAAATACCCAAAAAGGTATCCGCATGGCTCCGGCCTTGAGCAATAATTTCAAGAAAGCAACGGCTTACTTAAAATCTGTTGGCGCAAGCTTCCACACGTGGTTGACCGCAGAGGAAAAGTGTATAGAAGTAGTCATCCGGCACGTGCCGTAGCATGATGTGAGACTTGCATTCAAATCTCTGGGATTCTTCCTCACACTTGTTCATTGCATGGGGAATGAATACGTCCGCTACAGCATGGTCTTGGTACAGCTGCCAAAAAAACCAAAAGTTTTACCATCCTTCTGGAATTGAAGGTCAAGATCTAAACCAAAAAACGCGGTAAGGGTATCCCACAAGTGTCAGAGGTTAGGGCACACGGCTAAGCGTTGTTTTACTAGTAGGTATGTTTGTCAAATCTGTTTGAGACCCCAGCAATCCGCCCAAATGTGCATTGTGCTCTGACCCGCACCCCGCCAATTTCAGGGGATGCAAAGCGTACCAGAAAATGTTGCTTTCTCATGGGAAAAGCAACAAGATAGCAAAACAGGCAACACCCGCAAACCTGCTGAGATAAATGCAAACAAATTGTTTGCAAATGTTGTGTTGCCATTGGCACCCATTCCGTCGCAAGGTGGAAATGAGAAGATAGTCGCTTTTTTCAACGACGATGATGAATGATTTTTATTAAAAAATCATGTTTGCTTTTCTTTCTCATTAATAAAATAACGGCATTTCACAAAAGATGAGTGATGTGGAACAATTTTTCATCCACAAAAACGTCAACATCATGTTGGTGTCCGAGACAAACCACTTACGCACCCAAGTGTTAAAACTACCAAATACTTTTACGTATTTGGGATTGTTGAAAATAAAGCTAAACTAGTCTCATTAAAATTAAATACAATAGTGATTCATGTGCCTAGTTTAGGTACATTTAAAACTGCATCTGGTTTGTTCAGCGCAAATAACCAAATCAAAACGGCAAATTTCAACAAGGTTTTAGCAAACACTCTTTCTACAAATATTGCTGGGAATTTTAACTGTAAACACCCGGCGTAAAATAATTTACGGACAAGCGCCAAAAGTTAAATTTGTAGAACAAAAAGGTTTGCAAGTACTGGGACCAGAGGAACATATCTACTAATATCACGTAACACCAAGGAGGCATTCTAAATGTAGTTATTTTCAAGAATGTTAATTTTTATCATCGCATTCAATTAATAAATGATTTGAGCTTTAACCACCTTCTGGTCTTACTAGAGCTCTTTAAAAAGGGGTTACTCGGGAGAAAAGAAGATTCGTCGTTTGCATGGATTAACTTTTCTTTTCACAATTTCTAGAAAAGAACATAAGTTGCCTGATTTCAGTGAAAACGTTCCGGGATATGACCGTCAATCTTTTTACGCGCCAAATCTAACAAGCTTCGGGAACCGCAACCTTTTAGATTGCTTGACATTAATCTTCCTTCACGGAAAAGTGAGGACAGCCATAAGGTTACACAAAACCTTGTGTTGGCAAAATATCTTGGAGTCTTTCACAAAAAATCAACATTTAATGTAGAGAATCTCTAAGAAACAGGCTGGTCTCCATTCCAACCATTCATGGAAAAAATAAGGTATATTATACGATTGAGTCTGAAACACCAATGCTTCTTGGTTGAACTGGGAGTTGAAATACTCTTGAAAACCGCTGACGACGCCGCGCTGCTAAAAAGCGTTAGACCGTCTCAAATCCAAAAAATAATCAACGGACGTAAAAGCTCCTGGCTCTGACAAAATTCTAAACATCACGCTCAAATAGTTTTTGCATAAGGCAATAATAACTCTAACTAATATTGCTAATGCAATTCTTTGTAACGGGCACTTTTCTACGGATTAGAAAGGGTCTCTCGTAATTAATGTTTCAAACCTGAAAAAACCCGCGGTTTCTACTACCGGCCTATCAGCTTTTTATCGTCTTAAGTAAGGTTATAGAAAAGGTTATCTTGGATATAATTCAAGATCACGTGAAACCAAATAATCTGATTTTGACAAAGTCTGGCATAGGAGTCTTCTATTCAAACTACACAGTCAAAACTTTTCACTGCGTTTTATAAAGCTGATAGCCTCATATTTAAATTACAGAACTCTGGTTGTTAAAATTCAAAAACACATTTTTTTTTCACGGGAGATCTTGGCAGGGGTCCCTCAAAGCTCTATTCTCTCTACAATCCTTTTTAATTTCTTAACATGTCGCACCGACGCATTGCTTCTCTACACTTTAAAAACACCGATAATGGTTACTACCAAGCTGCAAAAAGCTACTACCAACTTGGAATGCTGATTAAATGACTGGCGGGTTAAAGTAAGTTTAGAAAAAAGGTTGTCTTCTTCACACGACGGCAAATCACTCCTCATGAAAACATTTGTTTTGACATTTCCATACCATGGTCTAATGCTACTAAGTATCTGGAGATAACCTTTGACAACGGGCTTACGTACAGTTAATTGGCAAAAAATTGTTTAGTTTAGATGCTGCGGCTAAACAGTTGTTTATCTCTTTGAAATAAAATTTGATTATACACGTCTACCATCAGACTTATCATAGCGTATGCGTGCTTCATCTGGGGAACCGCCGCAGTCACGCATCTTAATAGACTAGAGTCTGCTACTCAAAGCGCCATGGTTTGTCCAAAATCGTGAAACTCAAAGCAATACTGAGATTCTTCTACAGCGCCAACATATCAAAACTTTAGTCGCAAAGTATCCCGACTTGCCGAGCCAGACAAAGAAGTTTTGCAACATAAGCGCCCGGTCAATCTGATCGGTTAATCATTCCATGTTGACAACACCGAGTGCAATGTTCTTTAACAATTATAATTGGAGAAGCAACCTTCAAATGCTAAACACTACTCTTACCCATCGCATTAGAGTATTACCAGCGCGGGATGGAATAAGAGGAATGATTTCAGCATCTACGAACCCGAGTTGCGTTGCCCCGACCCCTAGGGAAGATAACACATTTTATCAACAAAAAGATGTCAAGTTGGCGTTACCAAACTGACTCACACATCCGACCTACGCAGATGACCTTTACCGCGTGCCACCTGCCCTAATCGGCACTACCCGCTTACATAATAAAGGATAATCCGGTGTCAACTTCTTTTACATGTGACATAGCGACTACTAACGTTTGCAGAGATAAGATATATCTAATTCTTTAGTGTAAAAATTGAATTAATTTTTTAGCCAATACCAATAAGTGCATAATTAAAAAAAAAAACAAATGTTAAACTGGTTATTTAAACAATACTAACAGATAAATTCACATGTAGAATTGTATTCTAAATACGTTTTATATGAAAACAAAAATTAATTTGTATTAAGAAACATTGAGAAAATTTAAAAAGTTGGCATCTATTTGACATTACCAATATTCATATATAAAATTGTCTTGTAAAGACGTTTTATTAAGAAAAAAAATAGTTTATTTGAAGAAAGTTTGAGAAAAATTGATTTGAAACATCATATACTAAGTATTTTTGATAAATCAAAGCAATTAATACTCAATGTGACCTATTGATTGTTAAGTTTCTTAATTATTTAAAACTACGTTAAAATATTGTACCGTATGCGGCCGTCAATGATGATGTTTTGTATTATTTTGAGGGAGGAGAGGGTTAGGGCTTCTCTCTCCCTAGATACGACTTTACCCTGATGATTAGTATGTTTCTACTCAGTGACTTTTGTCTTGTCTGTTGTCTTTCAGATTCTGCGGCAGCTCTAATAGTAAATTTAAATGACTCCCACTGTTACGGCATGTTGCCCCAGGTATTTATATTTAGACTAAACTCAACTATTTAACATAAGTGGTAGGTTAACGTACTTTTTCAATGTGTACCTGGTAATAACAAAATAAACTTACTCCAACTACCAGATACTAGTAGCAAGAGTATGGTATCCCCAGAATAGATTGGCCGGTATAATAAGCAACTTAATATGCACAAAAATTATGTTTGCTCCGTTGCTTTAACCCGTTTTAGCATTTATCATTTGCGCTTATATTTCACACATTCCATAAGCCAGGAAGTTTTAAGAATACTGTCTAGTATTTACTTGATACCAGAATGTAGCTGATTTGTTAGTCAATTTTTAAAGCCAAACATTACTGTTCGCACCAATTGACTTATTCAAAAGTATAATGTATAATTTTTTGTGAAATAAATGTGCAAACATACCCAATATCACTGTTTACATAAAACCTCATTTTATTAAAATTAGATTAAACTATAGTACAACCACTTTAGTTTGGCTCATAAAACGTTAACGCAAGAAATGTTGTGTGCATATTAAGTAGTCTATTATGGCGACCAAGCTAAATTAGTTGCATATAGTCAAAGACATTTTTGTCTTATTTGGTCATTGTTTATTGAGTCTTGCCTAATGTCAAAATTTATTTAAGTAGAGCCAAACATTTAGTAAAACAAAATTAAAGTTTGAAAGAATCAACCTAATCAAAAATCAAAATGATGTTAACATTCATTTAATTATTATCAAAATACAATTACGTAAACAAAGATTGGTTAACATGTTATTAAAATTAGATCACATTTAAATTAAAGATCATTTTCAATTGCACATTTCGACTAGTCCTAACATTTTATTACAGACGTACATTTTTTAATACTTGGTATAAAATAAATCTAATATTTAAAAGGCTCAAAATGCGATCTTAATAACATTTGAAAGATTACAACCTATCAATAGCTATAAAATTCAATAATCACAGTTTATGACTATATAAAATCTGTTTGTAACATCACAGGTTAATTATAAACATAAAAATTCAAAAATAGGAACTATTTTCTACTAAACAGTTTAAAATTTAATTTAAATAGTACATGCCAATTTATTTGCTTAAACTTATGATTTCAATCCTTATTAATAATCAGTCCAACAATATTTAATTTAAGACCATAAGTTTTGATTCAAATATTTAATTATTGTAAGCCAATTTCAATGACAAGCTTTAATTCATAAATTGGCCAAATTGTAACATTATAATTTTCTATTCAGTATAGCAACATTTAAATTTATCACAAGTTTTGATTCAAATACTGATTTTATTCCTTTTTATTCCTAATAAATGTATAAAATTTAATTTAATATCACATTTGATTGGCCAAATCGTGGCTCTTCAGTCTTACTTAAATCTAATTAATATAAAAACCATTCTGTGTTAAAACAAAATAATACTTAAGAACTAAAAATAACGCAAAATGAACAATATTGACAGGAAATCAATTTAATCACTGTCACTGTCTGTGGATGGTGGTGTTCTCGGCCTAGTTTCTTTTGGTTTAACGCCCTGAAACATAAATAAAAAATTAGTTTAACTGGCAAGTTTACAACTTAAGCTGATAAAATTCTTGAAAGCCGATTATCGATCATGCCCATTACATATGTGACGTCAGGTGTTTTCTTTTTGCCACTATTCTCAGTTATTCTTACTTTATCTCACTTAATAGACCGTTCCATTTGTACAATAGCAAGTACGCCAAAATAAAATTTTTACTTCTTCCTTGCCTTTGGCGTCCTATCACAGGATGGAAATTAATTAAGAAGTATTTTATAGTCATTTAAAGATGTTTAAAATGATAAACAACGACAAGAGAATATTAATTAAAAAAAAAACAACTATTTATGAGGTTAAGTAAGTATTTTGGCTTACTTTGGCTTATCTCGCATGGCAAAAGGAAAGCACCTAACATAACCGCAAAACTCGATAAACTGTCAAAGCTATTTCTTTGAATTTAACAGCTATGCTAGCGCTCTAGAAATTCAAATTGAAACAGATTACATAGCAGATAACAACCGACCAAGTAGTGCAGTGGTTAGCGTACTCGACTGCTACACCAGGAGTCTTGGGTTGGAATTCTCTATTTAGAGGCTCAGTTTTTTTAGTTAAGAAAAAATATGTTGTGATGAGAAGGTTACATGTACTTGCTCACCTCTGGCGTGAGTTGCAATAGAAATAGACTAAATAAAAAAAGAAAATAATTACAGCAAGACGATCAAATGTTTTGTTTACGTTAGTCAACCTATAGACCTCAAAACAAGAGAAAAGGAAGTCATCAATAAGCGCTATTCACTTACAAATGACAACATTTTTTGTAACACCCTCGACAACCTGGTTTAAACCTCCAGATGCGAGCATCTAAACTAGGTACCAAGGAATCTCAACCGGTAAAAGCTAGATCTAAACCGATGAAAATGTTCAATGTGTTCTTTTGCTTTGATAGCCACAAGTTGCAACTACATCATACAACAACCAAACAACTAACCGGAGATACTTGCCACATAAGTTTGAACAATTGGACCTTTAAGATGCCAAGATGCAGCCATTTGTTAGAGTTCATTAACTTTTAGGGCCGTAATATCATAGCATATTAACTGACTTTGAGTAACTGAATGATGTCCATAATACACCTAAGTAGTAACAGTATACACTTAAGTAGGTAGTACTACTATTTATACTAAAACCACAGCAACCTATAAAACCTTAGCTAAATCTTAGGTTAAGTGAGGTGAACAATAATGTTTTAGTAGTCAATATGCCATGGTCGGGTAAACAACGGAGTATATTTCAAGCACACCAAGTATGTGACTACAACGCAGAAAACATTTCGCATGCGCTTCGTTTTAAATTCAAAACAAATATTCCTGATCGAAAAACGATGTTGAAAAAGATCAAAAATTTAAAGCCAACAGGATCTGTAAATCCTAAATAAACTACCTGGGCGTCTAATGGCAAAGCTGAGAAGCGTTAGGGGCAAAAATTCCAACTACACCACTGTAGTTATCCTAAATCCGAAAGGACACTTGAAAACATCGCTGCCATCAGAGCTTTAATGATGCAGTTTCAACGCGTTCTGCTTGAAAACATGTCTCTGCACTTTAGAAATCGGTTGAAATGATAAACAAAATTTTGCACATTGGCAGTTATAATCGCTCAAGAATTGAGTCCAGCAGATTGAGTAGATGTGCCTTTCAATGGTATTTTGTGGACTAGCGACAAAACGCTTTTCTATAGTTACGAGACAGTAAACAAGCAACAATTTTAATACTGTTCTGCTGATAACCCCCAAAAACTCATCAACAACTTCTTTACAGTTCAACAACCGTGTGGGATTTGTCTGATCGTGGAACCTGATTTTTTTAAAGAGGGTGGCCTCACTGATATTATGACTTTAAAACTGTACTAAGACATGTTGAATAATTGTTTACTCCCCAAAATAAAAGAAAATAGTACAGATGCCTTTTGGTTTTAACAGTATGAAACCACAGCTCCAACGACACTTTATAAAATATGTTTCCCGGTTGAGTAATCTCCTTACAAGAAGCCATTCAATGACCCCCTCGCTCCCACCTTTTGAAATTTTTTCTCAAAACAGACATTTTTTACATCGCCCTTGAACTTTACAAAAACTCAAAGAAACCATTTGTCAAGAAAGTTACAGGATTCATTAACATATGCTGGCGAGAGTAGAAAAAAAATTCAAAGAACGGCTGGTCTAAAACATTCTCAAACGTCAAGAGCTTATCTGAACTAAACTCAAATGTTAAATGCCTCACCAAAAACTATTGGAAAAATATAAACTAAGACAACTAAACCCTTGTAATATTTTTTGTTTTTTGTACAACGAAAGAGTAAAATCCATTAATATTTATTGTTAATAAAACAATATAAAAATTTCACACTTCAGCAAGTGTATGAATGATGCAACAAATTAAAAAAATGGAGTTACTTCCGTAGCTGTTTTTCACCGATTTGGTTAAGCAAACGTGTAGTGGCACCAATGGGTTGGTTTAAGTTTTAATTAAAAAAAATTGTCAATTGTTATCCATTACAAAACTTTTAAAGTTTTTAATATGAACCACGGTTCTATAAACGCAAGCAAAATTAACTAAACCATTTTAAACTTCTCATTGCCGATGGACAGTGGTTCGGTAACTATCATCAACAACATAACTTTGAGGTTTGCAAGTTTGCATTCCTTCTACATTCTTGAGGACTCTGAAACAAATTAAACAAACACTATCTGGCTTCAGAAGACTTATTAAAGTGTGACCCACAAAAGCAACTATTGTAATCTGGCAAGCTAAATTTTTTTAAGCTACACACCAGACGCTTTTTGATTTCTTTCTGTTAGAAAAATAATAAAATTGATAGCAGCAAATTTAACTGCCAAAATATTTACAATACAAAAACAAACCTGCTGAACAAATGCAAGGTTTACAATACGCAACTTAAAAACCTAAACGACTAAAGTTTTATTTTAAAAATACTGGATCAAAAGAGTTAAAAGCCAGAACATTGTAGACAAGACAAAAATCCTTGCCAAAACACACTAAAGCCTATTACATCATTGGTACTACTAATACCAGAAACAAAAGAAGTATTACGTCATTAATGCTACTAATACTAGCAAAAGAGAATCATGAATCAAATTAAGATCCAAAAAATACATTACTACATTAAAAAATGAATACTATAAACTTACAGATGGTCCTGCAAGATCCTCAAAGTTGGGCAGTTTGCCTTGCTGTAGAGCCTCTCCATATGCTGGGCTAATATTGCTTGTGTCCAAGCGAAGCTTCTTCTGCAAATAAAATAAACAATAACAAACAAATATTTACAATTTTTTTATTACCTTACCAATTGAGAACGCTTCGCTTGAGTTTTGCGGAATGACTTAAAAAAAAATAATTAGAATTGTTATAACACAACAGTATAAATTTAAAATACTAACTTCTTCTTCACTCTCATCGGGTGATGTGTGCTTCCTTCCAGAGCCAGGACGGCTTTGTGGCTAAAATAAATTTAAAAAAATATTTCAACTTTTTTAATCCAGCACTTTCTGGATTATTTAAAAACAAATGATTAGTGGTCCAAAATATGAAAACTTTATTGGTTTGCAGACCAATTATTTCACATGTCAAAAACCTAAATAAAATGTCAACTTACCGCCCTTCCCATTTGGTAAGTGGTATCATAGTCACCAAGGCTCTATAAATAATAAGTTAATTCATTGCATAAACTATTTTTATATAATTAGCTTACTTTTGGAGACGGGAAGGCACCCGCGTAGTCCATCCAACTTTCGCGTGGCGTTCTCTTTTTCTAAATAAATAAAACAAAACTATTATTAATAATAGCCTCCCAATTAAAACACTTATACGTGGTGGCGTTTTTATTGGAGAGATTACTAAAATCGTCTTTTTGGCACTTGGGTCTCTTAAACTATTTGCAGTATTTGATTGGTTGTGAATGAGATTCAAATGATGACGTCATAACTTAAAATCTGATTATAATAAACATTGAAAACAATGTTTTTAACTAGAGCAAGCAAAAAAATATTGAGTGTAACTCGTGCCAAAAAACTTTGGCAGCCCTATCTCCGACTGTTAAAGTCTATTTTTGGCCCTTGATACACTATATACTATATTAAATCTGTATAAAGTAGTACGCTTACCATTGTTTTCTTACCGGCCTTTTTGGGTTCACAAACCTAATAACATAAGTATTAAAAAATAAAAAATATTTATTAAAGTGTTGTGCTTACTTCTTCGGTATTAATTGGTGGTACTGGCGGACCAGTCATGCTTTCAATTTTTCGTACTCTCTATAATAAAAATATATTAAACAACATTTCATGAAGTAATATTAAAACACTCGGAAACATTGATTGAAGGATTTATCGCAACTCGGGCAACTTTGCACTACTTTTCTCGTAAAGATTTTGTTGCGACTTTGGGCCAAAAAATAATTAAATTTTTAATGCCATTAAAAAAGAAAGGTAAATTACGTCAAAGTGGCAATAGCATTATAAAAATAGCAACTTAGCTCTTGTAAATAATTACTACCCTTACTTGTATTATAGTAAGTAATTTATCAAAAAACGTATTTTTGCTTAAAATTTGTCATAAAACCTATTTGCTTTATAAAAATAATTAAAAAAAAAACTCATAACTTTTATTTATTGAATCAGGAACTGCACAAAAGTTATTAATTGCACTTATTGCATAAATTGTATCAAAAATTGCTTGTAAATTATAATTGTTGCTTGAAGAATTGAACAAAAAGTCACTTATTACACAAAATGTACCAAAAAACGCTCATAAATTTTAATTGTTGCATCAAAAACTTCACAACAAAGTAATTTATTGCACTTAATACACCATGTATCAAAAATTACCCTAAGAATTTATTTGTTGCATCAAAATTTGCACAAAATAGTCATTTATTACACTTATTATTATGATAATTGTGTTTAAAACTACTCATTTCATGCACACAAAAATGATAAAACCCTATTTAGGCACAAAGAAATAATTAAAAGTATATAAAAACGATCATTTATTGCGTAAAACCAATTTTGAAAAAAGAAATTGCTCAAGAAACCCGTTTGCTGCATAAAAATTCATTAAAAATAGCTCAGATAACCAATTTGTTGAGTGAAATAAATCAAAAACTGTGCAAAATACTAATTATAAAACAATATGTCTATAAAACCATTTCGTACACAATACTTTTTTTAAATAATAAAAATATATCAAAAACTGTGCTGAAAAGTTATTTAAACCTATTTGCTGCATACAAATTTATTAAAAACCATAAAAATATTGATTATTGTGTAAACCGTAAATTACTTAAGCCAAAAATACCTCAAAATAATTATTAATTGCATTAAAAAAAATTCAATAAAAATGCCTGTTGTTCATTTTAAACAAACAAAAATGGCAAAACCCCAATTTATCAAAAATATTTAAAGCAATAATTGCTAAAAAACCTATTTGTTGCATACAAACTCATAAAAAATAGCTTAGAAGACCAACTTGTTGATTGCATAATATCAAAAATCTATTAAAAACATAAAATCGTCCAGAAACCGCTCAAAAAATCTTTGCTTTATAAATTTTTTCTTTAATTTGCTTCGTGAAATTTATCAAAAATTGTGCAGAATTGCTCAAAAAACCATTTCCTGCATAATCAGTTTGTTAAAAAAATACTACTGTTAAACACACAAAAAGAGCAAAACTCATTTCCCACATAAAAACAGTTCAACAACTAAACAAAAAACTTATTTAAACCAAAAAATGTTTTTTTTTTAGTTTTTTTAACATTTAAAACAAAAAATCGCTAAAAAAACAATTGCCCATTAATAAATTTGTCAAAAATAGCTCATTTTATGCACACATAAATGACAAAACTTATTTTCCGCATTAAAAACATTAATTAGTTGGGTAGAATCTAACAAAAGTTGTTCAAAAAACTATTTAAAGCAAAAATTGCTCAAGAAACCAGATACAAATTTATTAAAAATAGTGCTTAGTGCAACACTCAGTTACTAAAAATTGTAAAACTACAAAGCTAAGCCAATAGACCATTCTACATAGAAAAAACGTTTGAAGTGTTTTGCAGATTTAATTTAAGAGAACTTTAAGACAAATTCCGCTATAGAAATAGTATCTATCTTTCTCAACCAAATTTAAAATTAACAGCCCATCTTATTATATTATAATTTTATGAAACCGCTTTACTAAACGTGTTTGTTTTGTGCAATCTACTAACCTCCTCTTCAGTTGATAGTACTTCTTTTATTGTAGCTTCTTCTTTTATTTCTGTTTCTTTTTCATATTTTAATCCTGTTTCTTCTGCTTTGACTTCATCCAATACATTTTCATTTTGTTCTTGTGGTGCACCCTCCATTGCAGATACATCTCCAACTGGTTGCACTTCAACAGTTTTAGTACTTTTTGAGTCGCCCTCCGCATTTTTTTTTTGTTGTTTTTTTTTTTTCTGTGAAGCATTACCCTGGAAAAATAAAATTAACTATGTTAATATAAATCTGACAAAAAAATGGTACAAGTGTTGCATTTGTAAAAAAATTCAACTAAATGAATAAGCCAATACATTTTTGCACAGTGTCAAGAGTTACAAAACATTAGTTTTTAAAGAAATGTTGCAAAATATCAAAATAATATATAAAATAAAGTGTAAAAAAAAGAATTAAAGTGTGATAAGTTTTGCAAACAGTCGACAAAATAAAAGGTGCCAGCAAACTGTAGCAAGATGTCAATAAAATTGCATGGTGCAAATATGCCTAAAGTATGCCAATCAAATGTTGCATATAATAAAATGTTTAAAAAGTTCAAGTGTTACATGGTACATAACTTAAAAATGTTGCACGCTTTGTAATTCAAACAAAACTACTATAAAAGCTAAATAATGTGCCAATAAAGTGTTGCACAGTGTCAGAAAAATTATATATACTGTCAAAATTATGTTGAAAGAAGTCAAGAAAATGTTGCATGGTCAATAAAATGTGCTGCATGTCATTAATACAATGTTGGAAACAATGGTGTCAACAAACAGAAACTGTAAAAAAATGTTAACAAGAAAGTGTAGCAAAGTAACAAAGAAACTTTAGTGGCATAAAAGTCTTGCAAACAGTCAATAAAATGTAGCAAATCCAATAAAACGTTAAAAAATCCAAGAAAATGTTGAAAAAGGCAACAACAAAATGTTGCATAATCAATAAAAAGTTGAAGTGTTAAAGTTAAAGATACTATTAACAATTGAGTAAACGTTGAAAAATTACTTCAATGTTGCAAACACTCAATAAAATGTTAAGAAGTGCCAATAAACTGATGCAAAGTGTCAAAATAATATTAACTATCAGGTACATGTTGATAACTCCCATCACATCCCAATATTGCATACAATTAAATGTTGAAAAAATAAGTGTTGCAAAATGTCAATGAAGTTTGGAAAAGTGTTACAAAGTATCAAAATAATATAAAAAGTTGAAAAATGCAACATCAAAATATTGCAAAATCAATCAAATGTTAAAAGTGCTATTGCATGTTGAGCAAATGTTGAAAAATCACATCAATGTTGTTACAATAAGTCAATAAAATGTTGAAAACTTCCAACAAACTGTAACAAGGTATCAAAATAATGTTAACTGTCAAGTAAATGTTAAAAACTATTGAAAGTATTACTTTTGAAAAATCACTAGTGTTGCAGTCATTAAAAAGTAGTATTGGAAGGTGTCAAAATCATTTGAACTGTCAATTAAAACTTGACAAATGCAACAACAAAATGTAGAAAAATCCCCAAAAACAAGTCAAGCTACTATTGCCTCTTGAGTAAAAATTATATCAATGTTGCAAACGGTGAATAATGTGTTACAAGGTGTCAATACAATTTAAAAAACAAATTGTTGCAAAGTATTAAAACAATATTATAAAAACGTTGTTAATGTTAAATATGCCAATAAAATGTTAGTATCAGAAATGTAAAAAACTACTTAAAACATGAAAAGATATTGCATACTCCACTGTTAATAATATATTGAGAGCTGTGATTGCAAAATATAAAATTAATATTAAACTAAATATTAAAAAATTACAACAAACGTTGCAAACTGTCAATAAAATGTGGCAAAATGTCAAGAAAACAGAAGAGTCATAAGTGTCAAACAGTCAACAAAATGTTGAAAAAACAACAAAATTTTGCAAGTCAATAAAATGTTAAGGTTTCAGAAAATGTTGCAGTGTCAAGATACTATGAACTGTTGAATAAATGTTCAAAAATCACATTGCAAACAGTATCAATAAAATGATGAAAAAAAAAGTGTTTCAAGGTCTATAAAACGTTAAAGTGTCAACAAAATGTTGCAAAGTCTCAAAACAATATTAACTGTAAAGAAAAGGTTGCTAAGTACAAAGATATAATTAACTTTAATATAACTGTATGTTGAAAAATTATATCAAATATTGCAAACTGCTAATAAAATCTTGCAAATTGTTAATAAAACGTTGCATACAATAAAATGTTAAAAATAAAGTGTTGCACAGTGTCCCAAAAACATTAAAGTATTGAAATTGTATTAAAAATAATATTAACTGTCAAGTACATTTTAAAAAGTAACATAAATGTTGCAAACTGTTAAAAAAATAGTGTAAAGAAAGTGATACAAAGTATCAAAAAAATATTTAAACGTTATAAAAGCGTCTGAAACTAGTATAAACTTTCAATAAAATGGGAACAATTAAAAACTGTTAAGAAGTGTTGCAGTAAATATTTACTTACTTGATCTAAACCTTATTTTAATAGAGTTACTGGCAAAATTATACTTTAATTTTATAATACAGAACATTTTAAACAAAAAAAAAACATACAAATTGTCTCAATAAATAAAGAATAGAACACTACAATCAAGTCTAGTAGTTAGACTAGAAAAGTTGCATAAAGATTTACTTTTTGGTATACATATTTCAAACACCCTGTTAATTTTATAACATATTTATGTATAATTTTACCTTATTTAACATTTTTTAAAAGTCACATTTTGTTTTTCACTGTATACTAAAAGTTTATAAAACAAATATTTTTTTGAGAAACAAAATTTTTTTACTTTTGTATTTTTGTTACACTTTTGTAAACACCCAGTATAATCATTTTTAAATCGCATTCTACATACTTCCATCATACCACCACAGTAACATAACAAACAGTACTAAAGTTAGTTTAACATCAGAAACCTGTTTGTAAACAAGAAAATCATAAAATTAGTCATAATACAGTTTAAAAAAAAAACATAACCCAATAATCTTTAAATCAATAATAGTTTTAAAGTACAGGTACAACAAGAACTAAATATCCGGAAGAAAACCAAAAACTTTTAAAGCTAAGCCAATTTTATAATTGACTTATTATTGTATACAAAAATAGTTGACTATTCATCAACATACACAATAGTAAAGTAATAATTTTTTTTATTTATTGATGTGTGCATTATTTGTATATGCAACACAATCGTAGTTTTAGGTTAATTCTACATTGAACACGTTCTTCTATGAAATCAAGCTGAACAAAAAATCTTTATTTTAACAATTAAAATTGTTAAATGAATACAATTTTACATCAAATTAATAAACGTGTGTGAACTTCAACACAACTATTAATTTGTTATGAAATTGTATTTGTTTTCAGCCTTAAGAGTATGATACAGTTTCATATACATATCAACAGCTTGGAGCAAAAATTATGGATTAAGCAAGCTGAAAAGTACCTGATAAACGTTTGTAAATTTCTGCTTACCAAAACCGGTTACAGCGATAAAGAAATTACAAATATAGACAAAGTGTGCCATGGTCTCGGGCCCCCCAGTCAAAAACTTACACAAAGATATTTTATTTTATAAAAATGAAACAACGGTCATTTCTTATACTGTCTATTATACATTGGTTTGTAAGTGTCATTTGCTTATTTTAATACATGGTTTCTTAGCAACCGAAAACAATTGTTACACAGATAGTGATTGAATACTTCAAAGCATCGTTATTGGAAACTAAAATTGTCGATACTTTTATTCAATCCCTATTAATAATTTTATGTTTTACAACGTTTTTACAATTAATTGCAGATATCAAAATTCCCAATAAAGAATTCCAAATTTTCTCACCCAATTCAGCACCAGACAATAAAATTCGATTATTATCACAAATATCACATTAAACAATGAAATAATAACCAAATTAATGTTTCAAACAGTCAATAAAATGTTGAAAAGTCCCAAGTGTTGCAAGATGTCAAGATAATATTAACTGTCAAATACATGTTGAAAATTGTCAATAAAATGTTAAAAGGAATGTGTTAAGAGTCAGAAACGTTATAGAAGTGTTGCACGGTGTCAATAAAACTTTAAAAAGTACTAAGAAACTGTTGCAAAGTGTCAAGATAGTATTCACTATCAATTCAACGTGTAAAACTGTCAATAAATGTTACAAACAAAAAATAGTTGATAAAAAAGTGTTGCAATGTGTCTAGAAAATATTAAAGTATTATGAAAATGTTGCAAAATGTCAATAAAACTTAGAAAAGTGACAACAAAATGTTATATACAGTCAAAATAATATTGACTGTGAAGTAAATGTTAACAAAATTATGTTGCTGTTGTCAATAAAATGTTAAATAGTCCTAACAAATATGTTGCAAACTGTCAATAAATTGTTGAAAAAAAAAGTGTGTAGAAAACATTTAAGTATCAAAAAAGTAAGCAGAGTGCCAATGGAACTTGAAAAACTATGAACAATAGTTTGCAAGGTGTTACTAATAATATTAATTGTCAAGTAAATGTAGCAAACTGTCAATAAAATGTCGAATAAAAAGTGTTCCAAGGTGTCTAGAAAATATAAGTGTTCAAGAGTGTCAACAAAACTTAGAAAAACTGTCAACAAAATGTTGGAAGAAGTTAAAAATAATATTAACTGACAAGAACACTCTCATCAAATGTTGCAAACTATCAATTAAATGTTATAAAAAAACATTTACTATCAAGTACATGAAGCATCAAAAGTGTTGCAGGGTGTCAATGCAATTTAAACAAGTTTTAATAAAGTGTTGTAACATTTTGAAATGTTAAAAATGAAATAAAATGTTGCATACAATAAATTGTTGAAAACAAAGTTTTACAAGATGTCAAGAAAATATTTAAATGTTGTCAATATATTGCCAGAAGTTAATGAAATACTAAAAAGTGAGAAAAAATTGTTGCAAGGTGTCGCAAAATACTATAAATTCTCAATAAATTATGAACAGTTAAGAAATTTTCAGAAAACTGTTAAGAAGTGTTGTAGTAAAAATTTACTGACTCAAGAAGCAATATTGTTGTAGCAAACAGATGCAAACACATTTTTATACTAGATGTCATCTGAGTTTGAAGCAAAATTGTATGTAAATGTTATAATACAGAGCATACAGAGGTGTCAATAAATAAAAAACAAAAGTCTACAACCAAGTCTAATAGTTATCAGAAAAGTACAAAGTTTTAATCTTTTATATGCATATTGGAACACCCTGTATATGTTTGTTTAATATTGTAGATTATAACATTTATGCATAATTTTACTTTATTTAACATTTTTAAAAAGTCAATAAAACAACTTCAAGTTCTATTTAAACAATTGCAAAACACTAGTGCTAAATAACCCTAATGAGTTTGATAGAACAGTTATCGGAAAAGTAATAAATATTTTTACTTTTTGGTGTGCCTATCGCAGGTTACAAATCACTCTGTATGAAGATAATATATAATGTCTTAAGAATATTACAACTATCAAGAAAGCATTGCAATTGTTAAAAAATTGCTATGAATGCTAAATATTCTAATAAAATGTTTCACAAAATCAGAAATGTAAAAAAATATGAAACATTTAAAACAATGAGAAAATATTGAATTCTCAATTGTTAATTATATATTTTCTGCCAAGAGTGGCAAAGTTTCAATCAATATCAAAAATAACAAGATAGTAGCAAAGTGTGTCAAAAATAGTAATAGTAAATTGTCAAGAAAATGTTGAAAATGAAATGTAACAATTCTCAAAAATTGTGTCAAAAAGTGTGGAAAATGCAAAAACCATGTTTCCAACTATCAATAAAATATTAACAATCAATACAATGTGTTGCAGAACAGTAAAAAAGTAAATTCTTTTCAAGAATAGTATAAACTTTAATTTAATGACTATTTTTAAAAACCATCTAAGTTAGAAGCAAAATTATACGCAAACTTTATAAAATAGAACATTAAAAAAAAAAAAAAATCATAAGAGGATATCTTAATAAATTATGAATAGAACACTAACAACCAAGTCTAGTAGTTAGACTTAACAGTTATCAGAAAAGTATTATAAGGTTTTACTTTTTGGAATGCATATTGGAACACCGTGTATATTTTTTAACATATAGTAGATTATAACATTTTTTAAAAGTCAGATTTTGTTTTTCAATTTTATGATCAACTTGTATATTAAGTATAAATTTATAAATCCAATTTTTTTAAATTTTTATTACAGTTTTTATAAAAACCTTGTATAATCATTTTTAAATCACATTCACTACATACTTCCATCAGCATCAGTACCATCCTACATCAAATACATTAGTATGACCAGAGTGCATGATAACAGTAACATAATAAACAGTACTAAAGATGGTTCAACATCAGAAACTAGTTTGTAAACAAGAAAATAAATAATACAAACAACAAATCTAATCATTAACATACACAATAGTAAAATATCTGGTTACATTATTTGTACACTTGTAACCCAAACGTAGTTTTAGGCAAATTGCACATTAAATGCTTGTATAAACAAACAATTTCTACTCAGATAAATAAAATCGTTAAACAAATAAAGTTTTATATCAAACAAATAAACGTGTGTGAGCTTTAACACAACTATTAATTTGATATAAAACTATATTTGTTTAGCGTATTCAATTGTCAAAGTAAGGATTGTGAGTACAACTTTAATTTGAACAAGAACGTATCCAATATGGGTTCAGCCGTAAGAGTATGATACAGTTTCATATATATTAACGGTTTGGAGCAAAATTATGATTTCCTAATGATTGACCTAACCCAACCTAAATTAAGTAAGCTGAAAAGTACCCGATAAATAATTGTAAATTTTTAGTTGCCAAAACTGGTTACAGCAATAAAATTTCAAATATAAACAAAGTGTGCCATGATCTCGGGTCAAGAACGTACATAAACATATCATATTTTATAAAAATTAAACAACAATGATTTCTTATATTGTATAATACATCAGTTTGTAAGTATCATTTGATTATTTGAATACATGGTTGCTTATCAACCAACAACAATTGTTTGTTTTGTGAAAAAACAGATGATTAAATATTTCAAAGCATCCTAATTGAAAATTGAAACTGTTGATACTTCTATTCTCTATTCAATCCCTTAAATTGATTTTATGTTTGACAAAGTTTTTACAATTAATTATTGCAAATATCACTATTCCCAACAATGAATCACGAATTTTCCCGCCAAATTCAACATCAGACAATAAAATTTGCTTATTATCATAAATATCACATTGCAATTGCATAAATCAATATGATTTAGTATATAAATCAATAAATATTACAAAATAATTGCATAAATCAATATAATTAAGTATATAAATCAATAAATTAAAAATCGATTTAATAAAAGTGAGGTTAAATTAGGTAAGCGTCCTTTTCATAACCGGAAAATAATTAATAAAACATAATAATATAAAAATAATATTACCATTGCAAAAGGGTGGGTTGGTTTTTCTTCAAAATGGTCAGAATCACCTTTTCCAGTCTAAAGTTAATCAGATGATTGCAGAAATTTAATGGCTTCTCATAACGTCTCGTTGAAACAATGGACACGGACAACTTTGATCTCTTGTTTCTAGATGAGCGTTGTGTATGCAAACGGAAGTGGTGGGGGGACGCACGTACCAATCATTTGATAGCATTATCAAATGAACCAATTAAATTTAAATAATTCTGTGTTTTTTCGTTAACAATCAAACGGAAGTAGTAGTTCAACAGTAATTGTTACCCCCACTAGCAATGATTGAAATAAAATGACGGAAATGAAGTAGAAAATGACGTACGCCTATGGATTTTTAATATTTGTATTGTTATAAATGCGTTTATTATGATTAGTATGTATTTAATCTTATTTGCAACATTGTTTTTAAGATTATAATTTATATATATTATTAATTTAAAACACGATTACCGCTCTAATAAAATTAGTTCTAAAAAGTTACAGTGGCGTCAGAAACATTATTTGAATTAAGCAATAGTTTTTTGTTAATTTGGTTGACTATTACGTAGGCACAAACATAAAGAACAATATTATTGTATATTACAATTAAATATTGATGCAGAAATTGAAATTGTGGTATAAATAATGTTAAAATTATTTTAGACTTGGCAACAAGGGTAGATTGTATACGCTGCTCATATTTAAAGTGTATATTAAGTTGCCTATACTAACATGTGTATATAAATTTAGTGTAAACGAAGTTGCCTGTGTTGCATTCCTATAAAATTTTATTTTTATATAGTAACGCTCATAAGCTGCAATAGTGGCACAACTCAAAAAAATTCTTTTTTTTAAATTAAATAAATTTATTATAATATATTTACATATTTTTTTTACCACTTTGCTTTTTTGCTGTTTCTGCTGTTGTTGTGTGTTCTCGTGTTCGTGAATTTCTTTGTTTAATATTATTTGTAGATTTGTTTTAATTTCGGTGGTAGTGCATACAATACATAAGATGTCTAGTCATATCGGATGAATCGTCTGGGTGGTGTGTGACGGTGACTGCACCGTTTTTGTGGGCTATTGTGCCTCCGTAATACTTGTTAATAATCGAGAGGTTGAATGCTACGTATCGTTTTGCTTTTCGGTAATTGGCAAACCGAAAATTTTGCAAATGTTTTTGGTTTTTCATAGACCGCGTCGGGCTCACCCGTATAGTTATAGGATTTGTCCGGAAAATGTGTCGGAACAGTTTTTCTGACTACGTTAGGGCTGCTGACTAAGTTTACAACTTTTGGGTCAACATAGTTCTTGACCTGTTTGAGGACCTTGACGTTAGGGTTAGATGACTTATTGTGCCGTCATCTTTAGAGATATATCCAATTAGTTTTCTTTTCAAGCGTCTCTGTTGCGGGGTCTTTCTCTTCTCAAAGTGTTTTTTGTAGAGACGTGATAGCATCATGCTCTTCTTTCTTGTACTCTATTTGTGAATGTTTTCACTTGCGACTACCAACCAGCAGCTCACTTAAGTCACACTATCGACCCAAATCCCCGGCGTCTCAAAGACGTCACCGATTTCATCACTAGTAGTTTAGAAACACTAGATTATGACATGGAAATGGTTGGTGCACTCAGTCAAGATCAAGTTTACCTACTAGTTGACACAACGGCAGCGCAGTTGAATACGATCAACTCTGGCAACTACTATGTGGAACAACTAAGTGCTCGCGACGCAACCATCCGCCTGTGAAATGCAATTAAGTTGCTATCATGGCAATTACAGATACAAATGGGACCATCTATGAGACTGCCGTAGAACTCTTGAAATTTATATCTGACATACCCAAAATCCATCAAGTAGTTTTTAAAAAGGTCGAAGACAATTTCTTACAACTTTGCATAACAACATAAAAAGTTCACATTGAACGGAATTACTAAAGCAAAAAGTTGCAAACCGTCTTCCGTCAACCGTCTCCTTCAACCCGAACGCTCAAAAAGATGTCGTACGCAACCACACAGCAAAGCACAGTTTAAGATTTAAAAAACAAACAAGTTTTTAAACTGCCGGAACAAAAAAAAAGTAAGCAATAATAAGCCGACAAAGATAAAGAAATGGAGAAAATTAAAGAAATAATACAACAGATGTTAATAGAAATTAAAAAAAAAGATAGAAAAAAGAAAAAAAAAATAGAAAGTAGAAATATAGAACTTAAAATTAAAATAAGAGTTGAAGACAAGTTGGAACAAAAAGAAAGAAAAGAGATGAGGTATAGACAAAAAACAAACAGTCATAAAAAAAATGATACAAAAAAAACTTAAAAATACTCAGTGGTAAAGCAAGAAAAACAGAGTATAACAACAGAAACAGAGTAATGTGCCCAAACAAAATATCATAAAAAACAAATACAAACTGAAAGGCACAAACTTATACATTAAAATTGGTTTGACTTTAGAAGAAAAAATAATTCAAAAGGAATTAAAAGCTATAACAAGGAATAAGAAGTTAAAGAGCAAAAAAGTAAACAACGCGTGCAAAGACCAAAAACATGAGATAGAACAAAGCACGAGACTGAGATTAACATCAAGAATCATGAGTTTTGAAAGTAAATATTTTTTTTAATATAATTAGAACGGTATATACTTAGATAAATAATAAGAAATAAAAAATATTGAAACTGAACATGCCGGATAAATACATTTAGAAATGTCAATTGTCTATAAAAGAAAAAAAAAAGGAAGAGTTAAAAAAGACATAATTACCAGTATAAAAAAAGAAATAAAGCAAGAAAAGAAAAAAAAAAGAAAACACAAAAACAAAACTTTTTTTGTAGAGAGAAGGGAAATATAGAAAAGTGATAAAGTGATAAAAGTGTTAAAACAAATTGATTACGGGATTTAAATTCTTTTTTAGATCACAAACATTAGAGACATTTTTAAGCGATAAACTAAGTTAATGTTTACTTGATTAATTTGGTTTGTAAAGTTTTGTTTTGTCAATTTAGTAGTATCATAAACCAATAATACTTTTTTTTTATTTGTTTTAAAAAATCAAAAATTTACCGAAAATAATCCTCTATCAGTGCTTTTTTTGTTAGTTTGTCTCTTTTCCTTTCCCAGAATCCGAAGGACTGTCTGCCTAGAGCAATATTCCGTTACTGGGTCACTACCCGTCTGGGTTACATGCACGTTCTTAACTATTGTAGTCTGTATTAATGTATTAAATAACAATATAAAAATAATTAATAGATTTTACAAATTATTTTTTTTGTCGGTCCGTTTCTTATTGGAGATTGGCAATCATCATTGCAATTTTGATCTTTGACGCTGCAGCTTTAAATAGTTAGATCTTTTTTCTGTACCACTCACGTAAGGTCTCCAACCATTAAGTTCTGCTACGCCATACGGATCTTTTTTTTGTATTTTTCTTGCATACTAAGTTGTAAAATTAACTATTTTTCTCCACGCGTAATCTGTTCCAGATACTCTAGTTTTTGTTTTTTAATTGTAAGGATCAGTTCTTTTTTCTTATGCGAGATTAACCATGATGCTCTTTATTTTTTTGTATAGGATTTAAGTTGCATGATTATAATCCTGTTTGATAAGTTTATAACGTCCAGAAGTGCCTTCTTAAATTTTTGTGAGATTATTATAGACACTTCTTATCTGTGGTGTGTATAGAATGATATTCGGTAGTTATTCTAGACATTCTCTTTGATCTGGCCATTAAACGTCACTGACACCTACGATCTCTATGTTCATCCGTTGCATTTTCGCTATTACATTGTGTACTTTTCCTGCCTGGTGTAAACTTCAAACATTTCATGTTCCTATTCTATTGACGTCATTCTAAATTTTCCCACCCGAAAAACCAACTAAGGGAATTAAAGCTTCGGATATTGAGGTTGATATTTAAGTCTAAATTTGTCATTAAACAACGTTTGGAAACTAATAAAATGCAAGTGACAAGATTTTGGATGGAAGAGGATTCGAAAATGTGCAGAACGTGTGGAGAGAATACGGAAACTATGGAACATATGTTGAAAGAGTGTAACAAAATGAAAAAAGAACAGATGAGATATTGAAAGAGGACGGAAAAGGGATAGAATGGATGAAGGCAGTTAAAAAACGAAAAATTATGTTTTATTATTTTGAGAAGTTATAAACATATTTGTAATTATAATTTTCAAAGGAAAATAGCAAAAAATAAACGTATTATTATTATTTAAGTATTGTTTGTAGATAAACGATGGCCGTAGAATAGTTTGCTGGTACAACCGATACAGCGTTCATGATTAACATTTGGTGTTATGGTTTGGAGTGCAATATGTATTGGTGAAAATTTACCATTTGTGTTTATTCTAAGCATTTTGATAATTACCATTAAGAGATCATGTATTGGAAGCAGTATTAGTGCTCTTCATAATTTTTACTATAGTTTTTCTTTATAGCTTTGTTCATTTTTTTTAATAAATAATTGTTAGCATTATTTTAGATTTATGTGACTGAAATTAATAGTTTTATGGTGCTCACATAATGTTGCTTTTGTTTTTTTGGTAATGGTGCTATTATACTACTTGGAAAGCTTTTTAGTAATTTTTCTATATTTCTATGTATTTGGTTAACTAGTCTATAATTTATCATTAATTTTTTTTCTTGCATGATTTATATTTTCATCTCATTTTAGACTTTGTAACTAATAAATTATAATCATTATTTATATCTATTTAACATTTTACAATGCTTCTTGGAAGAAATAAAAAACATTATTTATATTTAGCAAATTCTTACAGTTTTTTTTATTATAAAAGTACTTTCTATTGTCGCACAACGCCAAATTATTTTGTTTAAAATAATTAATTTTATTTTTACAAAAACTTTAGTTGGCAAATTTGTGATAATATTAATTTTTGTTATTATATAGTACTGGCGAGAAAATAGCAATCAATAAGTTTTAATAGGTTTCAACAATACAATAATTTACTGTTAATTTATAATTAAAATTTAAAGCTATATAGTTTATTATATGGCATTTTAATAATTTGCTAATTAACTCTACATCTACTAATAATTAATTAATTATTTATTTGTTATTTTTAAAATTTGCGTTTTTTCAGCTATCTATATGTGTTTTTGTTTTTCTTCTAGCTTTGTTTGTAAAAAAGTTATGAATATTTTAATATCAAATATATAATTGCTAACTAAGCTACTCAAATGAAATATTTATCTACAGTTGGCAAAACTGCTGACGATATTGTCGCGCGGTATACTCAAGTTTGTTTGACAATCGATATTAATAAAATTATTACTCCTTTAAACATTTTATGGTTAAATAAATAATACCTAAATAAATAATACTAGCCTTTTAATAAATATAAAACTAAGTATCTAATTGTAAACAAAATATTATTTATTTATTTGATAGATTTCTAATGAATTATTTTAGCTACAGTTGGTTACACTGCTGAAGTCGCTTAAGAGGGGACGCTAGGCGGGCTAGGCGGCGAGCGCTCGCTCGCCAGTCTTGCAGCAGATTCCGTAGTATCAACGTCAAATTGCTAAATAACATAACTAAAATAATAATTATTTAATTATAATATTAAATAACAGTGATATAAAAGTTAAAATATAAAGCTGATGTCGAAGTAAATTATATACAAAATAAAAATTGGAAAGAAGAAATCAAAATTTATTTTGAAAAGCTAACTAAACTTCTAGCTGAAGATATTTAAAATTCTACATCAGTGTGCAATTAAATAAAAAATATAACCAATTTGAAATAAATTAAGCTACCAAAATTGTGTGGGTTGAAGTAATTTGAAATAAAATTCCAACCTTACAACAGGGATTAAATTATTCGTTTCTTTCTTTTGATATCTACTTGTTTTCTTAAAATTTCTTCTTAAGTTCGTTCTGAAATCGTATATGTTGGTGCAAAATTAGGTTGATGTAATTTGAAATAAAATTCCAACCTTACAGCATATATTGTATGCTTCAGTCAATATGATTAAGCAATTGATATTTTTTTTATTGATTATCTTCTTCTTGATACTTACTCGTTTTTTTTTTAAGATTTTGCTAAATTGTATATGTTGGTGCAAAGTAGGGTTGATGTAATTTGAAATAAAATTCCAACCTTATAGCATATATTGTATGCTTTAGTCAACATGATTAAGCAATTGATGTTTTTTTTATTGATTATCTTCTTCTTGATACTTCTCGTTTTATTTTAAGATTTTGCTAAATTGTATATGTTGGTGCAAAATAGGGTTTATGTAATTTGAAATAAAATTCCAACCCTACAAAGACACTGATATATTTTTTAGTCAATGTCAATTTGTTGCAATGAGCCTTACAAATTGGAAATTGTCTAAAATATTATTATTTCTAGTTGAATTAATAAAATTAAAATAATTTCATTTAACATTTGATAATTTTTTTTATTGATTGTTTATTTCTTGATATTTAATACTTGCATTTTGAAGATTTTATCTTAAACTCGATGGGCTTTATAAATAAGTCATAGTCTATTTAATAAAAACATTATTAATATATTTTCCTCTGACTGCAACTTTTTATTATTTATTTTAAAAGCGTTGTTTTATCAGCTCTGTTATCACCTACAATACATATCTTAGATTTAAGAACGGCATTCACACTTCTGAGTATAATCTTCTTAGCATTATATTCAAATAAAATATTATTAGAATTGGTAAAGATAATAAATAAAAGCAGTTATTATGAGTGAATTATAAAATGTGCAACCTTGATTAATAAAATACTTTTATAGATACATTTTTCATTATTATATAAATGATTCAACTACTTTATCAAATAAACACAATAATAAAAATGTTGATTACAAATCAACACCTTAATTGTTTATTTAAACGCATACGATTTATTTTATCTTATCGTGTTATAAAAGAACGTATTAAAAAGTATCAAATTGCATGATAAGCAAAATATGTGAGGTTACTAATAATAACAATATGTTTACGGATATAGTCGCCAAAAGTACAACAAATAATTAAAAAGCGTAAAAAATGTCAATACTTAGTAATAGTAATTCAGTTAAAAATTAAATTAATTTGTTTTGAATTCAGTAGTAGTATTTTTTTCTTATTTTAGCAACAAAGGCTATTTTGCTTGTAATTAAAATTAATTATGCAAATCTTTAAGAATTGAAGATGTTTGAAATTGTTTACTCAAAGACAACATCGAAAGAAAGGAATTAGCTAGTGGAGCAAAAATAAACTTACGTTTCTTGAGTGTATAGAACTACTAAACTACTGTGTAATAATGGAATTGCGTTGGTAGGGGGCAATTATTTTTACAAATTGAGTGTGTTTGTCAAATAGTTATAAGTTTATCCGCACCATACTAAACTTTACATTTACGTACAGTAAATAGATCAAGCCTTTGTAAGACGACATTAATAATGACATGATCATGTTCAACTGTGTAAATTAACCTTGACAAGTACTTGCAAAATTTTTATTGAATGAAATCTTATGTTTGAAACTAAACTGCTGATATATCTAATAAGGCACAAACTTGTTTTTTTTATATGGGATCTAAGATTGCATTAATTATTCTTTAAAGTATCCCATGTTATCAGCAGGGTTGCCTTTTTAATCACAGATAATGTCTAATTAACAAAATAAGCAACTTTAAATGAATACTTCTTACCCTTACCACCCGTACCATAGTAGTCGGTTCTACAAAACCTTATAAAATTAGCAGCACCTCTATCAGCATGTATTTTTAATTTTAATTTTCAATAAAGTTAAAATTGCAAAATTAAAAAACAAACTGTTTTCCAAAAAAATCGATTTAATTATTCTGTATAGGTTTATCTGAGTACCTCGAATGAAACTAGCATAATAGGTTTTTTCAAAAATGTGGCTTTGTCAAGAGTAGCATTTCTATTTCTGAGTATAACTTTCTCAGCAGTTCACAAATTTTGTTCTGTTCTCTTGCTCTGTAACCTAAATTGGAGGTTCAAAATACTTGGGCTTTTCAGGTTAATAATGACTGATTAGGAGGATTATTTTCAGTTAAATTTAGAAAATTTTAATCATTAAATTATTTGTTAATCAATATAAAACTAGTTTTTGTAAGTTTTTATTGATATTCCTTTTTTGATATTTAATACAATCATTTAAATTTTTTTTTTAAACTAATTTGTATTACTGACGTATTAAATTTTTTTACTTTTTGATATAATATTTGGTCGACCTAATTTGAAATAAAATTCCAACCTCACAACAGACATTGATTTATTCTTTAATCATCATTCCTTTGTGATGATTAAGTTTGCAAATTGAAAATTGAATTTTTTTTTATTATTCTTGGTAAAATTAATATAGTTTAAAATAAAATTACGTGTTTTATAAAAGATTTAGTTATAAATAATATAAAAAAAAAGTTTCTTGTTTAAACAGCTTTAGTTGTTTTATATTAATTTTTAATCATTATTAATACTTTTTTCTGTCTTGAAAAACCAGAACTACCTTTTAATTGAGTTAAAACTATTATCACTTATTGATGTAAGGGTGGCACAGAATTGACGGTTTTTAATGTTCCACGAGTTGAAACAACATTATAACTTTTCTGGCAGTCGCACTTAACATGTATCCGTTTGTTTTTGTGACGATTCTCTACCATCACCACCAAACCCATCTTTTTGTGAGATAATAAGCTATCATACCTTCACGTCCCTCATGTCTTTGTCCTCTTGCTAATGTTAAGGATATTAAAGAATCCATTTGGAAACATTGAGATTTCTCACTTTTTCTTTGACTTTCTTGAAATAATGTAAAATTAACCTCAATTGCTTCCAAGACAGTTAAAAGTATATATGATAGATGTTGTTGTGATGATAAAGGTGGTAGTATTTCAGATAATCTTATATCATTCCTACAATTTCAAGTCTTAGAAATATCAATACAATCAAAATATTTCAACACATTATTGAAAGATATTCAAAATGTACCATCTGGGGGGCCATTAGGCATCAAATCATCTTGCATTGATGAAGTTTATAAATAGGAGTCATCGGATCAGTCACCTGTCCATACATAACCACCACTACCATTCAATTATTGAGTTAAAACAATTATTACTTGTCGATGTAAGGGTGGCACAGACTGGACGGTTTTTAATGTTCCACGTGTCGAAACAACATTATAACTTTTCTGGCAGTAGCACTTAACATGCACCCATTTGTTTTTGTGACGATTCTCCATCATCACCACTAGACTAGCTCATCTTTTTGTGAGATAATATGCTGTCATACCTTCACGTCTCTTATGTCTTTGTCTTCTTGCTAATGTTAAGGATATTATAAAATCAGCTAGTATGTGTATCATTCCAACCATTTCGAATCTTAAGGGTGGCACAGACTGGACGGTTTTTAATGTACCACGTGTTGAAACAACATTATAACTTTTCTGGCAGTCGCACTTGACATGTATCTGATTGTTTTTGAGACAAATCTCCACCATCACCACCAGACCAGCCAATCTTTTGTGTGATAATAAGCTGTCATACCTTCACGTCCCTTATGTCTTTGTCTTCTTGCTAATGTTAAAGATATTATAGAATTAACTAGTATGTGTTGCTGTAAAGCTAAATGTTCAGCCAAGACTTTCTTTGATGAATGAATCGCCAGTACATATCAAAAATATGCTGCAGCATTTTCAAGAGCCGTATGCCAATGATTAAATGCAAGAAGTACTACAATGTACTCTGCTGATTCCAATACTTTATTACAATCAACAAACCCCCTCACTTATCTTGCTACTGTGTTTAACCAAAGGACCAATATTTGGTGGAGGAGAAAAATGTTTTGCTTTGAATAAAACCACACATAAATCCATTTGGAAACGTTGAGATTTCTCACTTTTTCTTTGACTTTCTTGAAATAATGTAAAATTAACCTCAATTGCTTCCAAAACTGTTAGAAGTATACATGATAGATGTTGTTGTGATGATAAAGGTGGTAGTGTTTCAGATAATCTAATATCATTCTAACCATTTTGAGTCTTACAAATATCAATACAATCAAAATATTTTAACACATTATTAAAAAATATTCAAAATGTACCATCTTGGAGGCCATTAGGCATCAAATCATCTTGCATTGATGAAGCTTATAAATAAGAGTCATCGGATCAGTCACCTGTCCATACATAACCACCACTACCATTCAATTGAGTTAAAACTATTATTACTTGTCGATGTAAGGGTGGCACAGAATCGACGGTTTTTAATGTTCCACGAGTCGAAACAACATTATAACTTTTCTGACAGTCGCACTTAACATTTATCCATTTGTTTTAGTGACAATTCTCTATCATCACCACCAGACTAGCCCATCTTTTTGTGAGATAATAAGCTGTCATACCTTCACGTCTCTTATGTCTTTGTCTTCTTGCTAATGTTAAGGATATTATAGAATCAACTAGCATGTATTGTGGTAAAGCCAATTGTTCTGCCAGGACTTTTTTTGATGAATAAATCGCCAGTACATATCAAGAATATGCTGCAGCATTTTTAAGACCCGTATGCCAATGATTAAATCCAAAAAGTACTGCAATGTACTTTGCTGATTCCAACACTTTACTACACTCAACAAACCCTCTCACTTGTCTTTTACTGTGCTTAACCAAAGCACCAATATTTGGTGGAAAAGAATGCTTTGCTTTGAATAGAACCGCACATAAATCCATTTGGAAACGTTGAGATTTCTCACTTTTTCTTTGACATTTTTTAAAATAATGTAAAATCAACCTCATTTGTTTCCAAGACTGTTAAAAGTATACATGATAGATGTTATTGTAATGATAAAAGTGGTAGTGTTCCAAATAATCTAATATCATTCCAACCATTTCAAATCCTACAAATATCAATGCAATCAAAATATTTCAACACATTATTAAAAGATATCCAAAATGTATCATCATGGGGGCCATTGGGCATCAAATCATCTCGCATTGATGAAGCTCAGAAATAGGAGTTATCAGATCAGTCACTTGTCTATACATTACCACTACTACCTTTTAATTAAGTTAAAACTATTATTACTTGTCGATGTAAGGGTGGCACAGACTGGACGGTTTTTAATGTTTTACGTGTTGAAACAACATTAAAACTTTTTTGGCAGTTGCACTTAACATGTATCCATTTGTTTTTGTGACGATTCTCTACCATAACCACCAGACCCATCCTTTTGTGAGATAATAAGCTATCATACCTTCACGTCCCTTATGTCTTTGTCCTCTTGCTTATGTTAAAGACATTATAGAATCAACTAGTATGTGTTGAAGTAAAGCCAATTGTTTAGCCAACACTTTTTTTGATAAATGATTCTCCAGTACATATTAAGAATATGCTGCAGCATTTTCAAGACTCGTATGCCAATGATTAAATGCAAAAAGTACTACAATGTACTCTGCCGGTTTCAACATTTTATTACACTCAACAAACCTTTTCACTTGTTTTTTACTGTGCTCAACCAAAGCACCAACATTTGGTGGAGAAGAATGTTTTGTTTTGAATAGAACAACACAAAAATCCAATAGGGAACGTTGAGATTTCTAACTTCTTTTTTGATTTTCTTAAAATAATGTAAAATCAACCTCAGTTGCTTCTAAGACTAATAAAAGTATACATGATAGATGTTGTTGTGATGATAAAGGTGATAATGTTTCAGATAATCTAATATCATTCCAACCATTTTGAGTTTTACAAATATCAATACAATCAAAATATTTCAACTCATTGTTAAAAGATATCCAAAATGTACCATCTTGAAGGCCATCGGGCATCAATTTATCTCGCATTGATAAAGTTTATAAATAAAAGTTATCAGATCAGTCACCTGTCTATGCATGACTACCATTACTTTTTAATTGAGTTAAAACTATTATTACTTGTCGATGTAAGGGTGGCACAGACTGGACGGTTTTTAATGTTCCACGTGTCGAAACAACATTATAACTTTTCTGGCAGTTGCATTTAACACGTATCTATTTGTTTCTGAGACAATTCTTTACCATCACCACCAGACCAGCTTACCTTTTTGTGAGATAATAGAATAGAATAGAATAGAATATATCTTTATTACGTATGCTAGTCATAGGCCAGTTGTAACATGTCATGGAATTACATTAATTAGTTAATAATAACAAGTTACTGCACAACATAAATATAATAAATAATCGATAATAAGTCTATTCCAACCCACAACTCAAACAGCACACAAACCGCATAAACCATGCACACAGACAAACTACTGCGTATAAAAGATTGCCTAAAGATGGCAAATATTTATTTGTGTGCATAGTCCAAACGGCCCGCAAACTGCTCAAACCATAAGCCGGAACAGACCCACCATCACATCAAAAATATAAGACATTTAAAATATAGCAAAATACATATTAAAATTGCATCTAATTAAAATAAATATTAGTCTAATGTATAACATATAATAAGCTGTCATACCTTCACGTCTCTCATGTCTTTGTTTTCTTGCTTATGTTAAGGATATTATAGAATTAACTAGTATGTGTTTCTGTAAAGCTAATTGTTTAGCCAGGACTTTCTTTGATGAATGAATCGCCAGTACATATCAAGAATATGCTGCAGCATTTTTAAGACCCGTATGCCAATGATTAAATCCAAAAAGTACTACAATGTACCTTGCTGGTTCCAACATTTTACTACACTCAACAAACTCCTCACTTGTCTTTTACTGTGTTCAACCAAAGCATCAATGTTTGGTGGAAAAAATGCTTTGCTTTGAATTGAATTACACATAAATCTAATTGGGAACGTTGAGATTTTTCAGTTTTTATTTGACCTTTTTGAAATAATGTAAAATCAACCTTAGTTGTTTTTAAAACTGTTAAAAGTACACATGATAGATGTTTTTGTAATGATAAAGGTGGTAGTGTTCCAGATAGTCTAATATCACTCCAACCATTTCAAATCTTACAAATATTAATGCAATCAAAAAATTTCAACACATTATTGAAAGATATCCAAAATGTATTATCATGGGGGCTATTTGGCATCAAATCATCTCGCATTGATGAAGCTCAGAAATGGGAGTTATCAGATCAGTCACTTGTCTATACATAACCACTACTACCTTTCAATTAAGTTAAAACTATTATTACTTGTCGATGTAAGGGTAGCACAGACTGGACGGTTTTTAATGTTTCACGTGTTGAAAAAACATTAAAACGTTTTTGGCAGTTGCACTTAACATGTATCCATTTGTTTTTGTGACGATTCTCTACCATCACCACCAGACCCATCCTTTTATGAGATTATAAGCTATCATACTTTCACGTCTTTCACGTCTTTGTCCTCTTGCTAATGTTGAGGATATTATAGAATCAGCTAGTATGTGTTGCGGTGAAGCCATTTGTTTAGCTAGGATTTTTTTTTGATAAATGGATCGCCAGTACATATTGAGTATATGCTCCAGCATTTTTAAGACCCGTATTCCAATGATTAAATGCAAAAGGTGCTACAATGTACTCTGCTGGTTTGTACATTTTACTACACTCAACAAACCCTTCACTTGTCTTTTACTGTGTTCAACCAAAGCATCAATAATGGTGGAAAAATATGCTTTGCTTTGAATTGAACTACACATAAATCTAATTGAAAACGTTGAGATTTTTCAGTTTTTTTTGACTTTCTTGAAATAATGTAAAATTAACCTTAATTGCTTCCAAGACTGTTAAAAGTATACATGATAGATGTTGTTGTGATGATAAAAAAGATAGTGTTCCAGATAATCTAATATCATTCCAACCATTTCAAATCTTAAGGGTGGCACAGACTACACTGTTTTTAATTACCACGTGTCAAAATAACATTATAACTTTTTTGGCTTTTGCACTTAACATGTATCTGATTGTTTTTGAGACAAATCTCCACCATCACAACAAAACCAGTCCATTCTTTTGTGAGATAATAAGCTGTCATACCTTCACGTCCCTCATGTCTTTGTCCTCTTGCTAATGTTAAGGATGTTATAGAATCGGCTAGTATGTGTTGCGGTAAAGCCATTTGTTTAGCTAGCACTTTTTTTGATAAATAAATCGCCACATATCATATCAAGAATATGTTCGAGCATTTTCAAGACCCGTATGCCAATGATTAAATGAAAAAGGTACTACATTGTACTCTGCTGGTTCCAACATTTTATTACACTTAACAAATCCTTCACTTGTCTTTTACTGTGCTCAACCAAAGCACTAATATTTGGTGAAGAAAAAAGCTTTGCTTTGAATAGAACTACACATGAATCTAATTGGGAACGTTGAGATTTCTCAGTTTTCTTTGACCTTCTTAAAATAATGTAAAATCAACCTCAGATGCTTCCAAAACTTTCAAAAGTATACATGATAGATGTTGTTGTGATGATAAAGGTGGTAGTGTTTCAGATAATCTAATATCATTTCAACCACTTCGAGCTTTACAAATATTAATACAATCAAAATATTTCAACACATCATTGAAAGATATCCAAAATGTAAATCAAAGATAAATCTAAATTAAAAAAAAAAAAAAAATTCATACCAAAAAAAGTATTCCCTAATAATTAAATATTAGTATGCTGCTTTGGTTTACCAAGAACTCAAGCTTAGGCTGATTTACCTTTGGTTCGTTGTGGTTTAAATCAATTTTATTTTGATCTTTAATTATTTACAATGTTTTTTTTTTGAATTATAAACAATTCGTTTTAGAAATCATTGGATTTATTTATGTTTATGCGTAACAAAAGAATTTAACATATTTAAAATTTACTACTAAGATATTGCTTTGTAGCTCCATGCTTGCATCAAATTATGTTTAATAAAGTTTTACGGTTGCTAAATAAGCATACAAGAGTTTTTATCATTAATAATCTTTAATTGTCGTACGCTGTATTTGAAGCCTGAAATAAAACAACTCATATTATTACTTACTAGCAAACAAATAATTCCAATAGTGGTAATATGTACAACATTTATCAGGTTTCAATGCGTGGTATGTGATCACCATTTTCAGTTTTTGTATCCTCAAAAACTTGATTAAAGTTCAGTGTAAAACTGACAATTAAGTGGACATTATTAGAACTCAAAAATTTTGGGTTTGTCAAATTTGTGACTAACAATTTTTTTATTAATTGTATAATTAATTAATTTTTATAATTATTTTAAAACATTTATTACGTTTTACCTTATACAACGCAAACCTGTGAACAAAATAATTCTTTTTGGTTAAAACAGAAGGTGTGTTGTATTTATTTTCTATCAATAGAGAGATATTCAGTGTTTAATATGTTTAACAAGCACATTATACAAATAATGGAAAAACATGTCTTCTTTTTATTATTCTCTTTGGCTGCGTGTGTTTTATTAATTTGTATTTAATTTGATAATTGTACTTTCTTAATTATTAGTGATAAGTGTTGGGTTAATTAATATACGTCATTCAAGCACGGTGTGGTGGTTGGGAGGTTCAGCGTGCGTTGCGTCAGTTAAATAAAAAATAATATTGTATAACTGGGCGTAACATACTTAACAACATTAATATTTGTTTCTAACTGATTAAAATAGCTGAATTTTAAATTACAAAAAGTGTGATGTATATTGTGCTAGAGTTAACATTTTCACGTGAACAGCTACACATCTACAGAAACAGGGTTGCAAGGCAATAAAGAAAAATATGAAGATAGGAAAACAGTAATTAAATAAATATTTATGGGGTTTAGGTTCAAGTTAAAGTTTAACTCTATATATTACACAAATATACAACAAGAAGCAACAATTGAATTTTGTAACTATATATTATAATTTATCGTCTGAATAAACTGATGATCTCAATGTGTAGACTTTATTAAATTTTTATCGTTATGATTTACTTATCTCAGTAACGTTGACTCACGCTATTCTTACGATTGCATGTTGCCGGGTAATCCGTCACAGCTACATTAGCTTATTTCTAGCTTTTTATGCCTTTTCTTGTTTGCTTTTTTTATTATTATTTCTTGGGTTTATATTGGATTAATTGTTTTATCCTCACTTTATTGCTGAAAACAGATAACCTAAAAATACGTAAAAGTAAATTAAACAACTATGTGTTTACTTATAAGTGCAAACATCATCAACATTATTTATTATTACTTACTGTGTAAGCACGGTGTGGTGGCTGGGAGGTTTAGCGCGCGTTGCGTCAGTTAAATACAAAATAAAATTGTATAACTGGACATAACACACATAACAACATTAATATTTGTTTCTTATTGATTAAAATAGCTGAATTTTAAAATACAATGAGTGTGACGTATACTGCACTAGAGTTTACAATTATATTATAATTTTTAAAAATGTTGTTTTATCTTTTCTACGAAGCATATCCTAGATTCAAGATCGGCAATTACACTTTAAAGTATAACCTTTTTAGTATTATATTTAAATAATTAAATAAATTTTTTGCTTGTCTTCTTTTGCTCAAAACATTTTACTACTTGTAACCAATCAGTTTTGTAAGTTAAAGCTTAAAACGGGTTTTATGAAAATACATAAACAACCTCACAAACAATTTAGTTTTAAAGTTTAAAATATTTTTTTGTACCTTTAAACAAAGCTATAAGTTTTTCATGTTTGATGGTATGCCTTAAACGTTGGACTAGTCCTATAGATTGATATGACGTAACCCGAAAGAGCCACAACTTGAGGACGGAGATGACGGGATGATGTCTACATTTTACGCCTCTGTTTGGGTAATGTCTGACATGTTGTCTTATTGTTTGGGTCCTGGGCGTTGTGAAACAGCTCGTGAAAGCCAGACCTATTTGATTGCAGGCTAACCTAACCTAAATTCACAAACAATTTATTTTAAAATTTTAAATATTGTTTTGTATCTTTGAACAGGTTATAAATTTTTCATGTTTGATGATATGCTTTAAACGTTGGACCAGTCCTATAGATTGATATGACGTAATCTGAAAGAGCCACAATTTGAGGACGGAGATGACGGAATGATGTCTATAACCTATGCTTCGGTTTGGGTAATATCCGACAAGTTGTCTTACTGTTTGTGTCCTGGGCATTGTGAGGCAGCTTGTAGAAGCCAGACCTGCTTGATTGCAGGCTAATCTAACCTAATCTAATCTACTTCACAAACAATATAATTTTAAAATTTAGAATATTGTTTTGTACTTTTGAACAAGGCTATGTGTTCTTCATGTTTGATGATATGCCTTAAACGTTGGATCAGTTTTATAGATTGATATGATGTCACCTGAAAGAACCACAATTTGAGGGCGGAGATGATGTCCATAACATACGCTTTTGTTTGGGTAATGTACAATATGTTGTCTCACTGTTTGTGTTTTCGGCAATGTGAGGCAGCTCGTGGAAGCCAGATCTGATCGATTGCAGGTGCGTTTTCACTACTCTTAACGAGCATGTCACTATCGCTTTTACTGTACCAACAACACTGAAATTAAATTATTCATTCTATTATTAAATATAAAATCAACAATAAAATTTTCATTATAAACATTCAAATTATTGGTCGTTTTTAAGCTGAAATTAAAATTTAATTGACTATTAGTCAATAATTTAACATAATTTTATTGAAACAATGTTTTTGGGTTTGTTGTTTTTTAGAAAAGTTATCGCATGCTGAATTTTGTCTGCCCGTTGTATAGTTTGGTAGGACTATAGAATATAATATAAACTTTATACTCAAACCTGGTTTTGATTAACAGTAACAACTAGTTGGGTCATATAACTGTGAATTATATATTCCACAGTTATCCATTTATGCCAAAACGTAGTACCTTTTAAGTTTAAAATTAAATAGGTGAGATAAAATTTTTTTAACGTTTTTGTTGTTGCTTTATTTTTTACTTTTCTGTTGCTTGGTTCATTTTGAACATTTGCTAAAAGACGATTGGTTAAGTACACATGCACCTATTAGTAACACCTAGCGTAAATAGAATCTATCAATTAATATTTTGAATATTAGAAGTTTTGTACTGGAGTTATTATATAAAGGGTGTTTCCTAACTGGAAGCAAAAATCAAAACTTTAACTACATTTATTAATTTTAAACAGAAAACCTAAATAACTTTTTGATGCAATTTTTTGATACTTGTTAAAACCGTTTTTTTATTGTTTGGATAGTAAAATTTGATAATAATGCTGTTCAACAACGGAGAATACGCAGATATCATTTTTGTTTATGGGTTCTGTAATGGTTATGTCCTAGCTGCATGTCGCAAGTATCCATTAAAATTTCCCGGCAACCTTTTCGTATTTTTGGACGCATTTTGAAGGCTTTGTGAATTTGAAATTTAAAATTGCTGCAGTGGAGATCTTCATCAACAGCACACTTTAGCAGAAAAGGAACAAACAGTTGACGCAGATCTTAGTAAACTAGGGGTCAGCGTTAAGCGACAATAATTTGCATTTTCTCAATGGCATTTTGAACAACATCAACATGATCCTAACTTTTTTAGTTCAATATTGTAGAACAAGGAATCTATGTTTACAAAAAATGGCATTAACACTATACATAATCTGGCCGTTAGAAATTTTTTTTAACTAAAAGCATTATAACAAAACAATTTCAATAATAAATGTTTTAAAATATTAAAGAAAATTATATATAAATTAACAATAAAACCTGTTTAATCGCTCTTGCATCCACGGCGTTTCTGATATTCTTCATTATCGGAATCATTAATACTGGAGCAACTGCAATCAGAGCTGGTGTATCCATTAAGCAAAATAGGATTTGTTACATTTATTGGTTTTTTCTTTAAGACGTGTTTTTTACGGTGACACATTCTAGGCCGAGTTTAAAATTATTGTATTATTTAAATCTAATTGTTTATACATTTCTAAATAAGTTGGAAACTCAATTGAAACTACTTAACAACTTAATATTTGTTTTTAATTGATTAAAACAGCTTAATTGTAAATTAAAATGAGTGTGACTTATACTGTGCTAGAGTTATCGTTTCTTTGATGAGTGAATCTTCAAAACCCGTATGCCAATGATTAAATGCAAGAGGTTTTAGAATGTACTCTGCTGGTTTCAACATTTTATTACACTCAACAAACCCTTTACTTATCTTTTACTGTGCTCAACCAAAACACCAATATTTGGTAAAGAAGAATGCTTTGCTTTAAATAGAACTACACATAAATCTAATTGAGAACGTTGAGATTTTTCACTTTTCTTGAAATAATGTAAAATCAACCTCAGTTGCTTCTAAGACTAATAAAAGAATACATGATAGATGTAGTTGTGATGATAAAGGTGATAGTGTTCCAGATAATCGAATATCATTCTAATCATTTCGAGTCTTACAAATATCAACACAATCAAAATATTTCAACACATCATTGAAAGATAACCAAAATGTAAAATGGTAAAACTAACGATAACTCTAAATTAAAAAAAAATGTCCTTTTATACCAAATAAAATATTCCCTAATAATTAAATATTAGTATGCTGCATTGTTTTGCCAAGAACTCAAGTTTATGATGGTTTAACTTATGTATGTTTATTTATGTTTAGCGTAACAAAAGAAAAGAAATTTACTACTTAGATATTGCTTTGTAGCTCTATGCTTGCATCAAATAATGTAAATTTCACGATTGCTGAATAAGCAAACAAGAGTTCAAGTTCAGTGTAAAACTGACAATTAACTGAACATTATTAGAGCTCATAAGTTTTTGGTTTGTCAAATTTGAGACTAACAAGTTTTTTATTAACTGTATAATTAATTAAATTTTATAATTATTTTAAAACATTTATTACGTTTTACTTTATACAATACAAATCTGTGAGCAAAATAATTTTTTTTGCTCAAAACACGAGGTGTGTTGTAATTATTTTCTAGTCTTTCGGTAGAGAGATATTCAGTGTTTAATATGTTTAACAAACACATTATACAAATAATAGAAAAACATGTCTTCTTTTTATTATTCTTTTTGGCTGCGTGCGTTTTATTAATTTCTATTTTGTTTGATAATTGTACTTTCTTAATTATTAGTGATAAATGTTAAGTTATTTAATATACGTCGTTCAAGCACGGTGTGGTGGTTGGGAGGTTTAGCATGCGTTGCGTTAGTTAAACAAAAAAATAAAATTGTTTAACATTAATATTTGTTTCTAATTAATTAAAATAGCTGAATTTTGAATTAAAATAAAGTGTAATGTATACTGTGCTAGAGTTAACATTTTCACGTGCACAGTTTGAACACATCTACAGAAACAGTGTTGCAAGGCAATAAATTAGGATTTATAAAGATAGAAGAAACAGTAATTAAAAAGATTCAACAAAAAGTAATAATTAAATTTTGTGACTGTATATTATAATTTTGCGTCTGAATAAACTAAATATCTTAATTTGTAGACTTTTATCTTTATGATTTATTTATCTGAGTAACGCTGACTCACGCTATACTTACGATCGCATGTTGCCGGGTAATCCGTTACAGCTACATTAGTTTTTTTCTAGCTTTCCATGCCTTTTTCTATTTGCTTATATTATTGATATTTCCTGGATTTATATTGGAATAATTGTTTTATTCTTATTTTATAGTTGACAACTGATAACTTAAGTAAAGGTAAATTAATTAACTATGGTACTAATTTATAAGTGCAAACTTCATCAACATTACTATTACTGACAATTAATTGCAGTACTTACCAATAAATTATTATTGATTAAAACTACTTGTTAACAGTGGTTTTTGTTAGCATTATTTTAATAGTTAATATACCATAAACATTGTTGTTTGCGTACAAGCAGAGCGTTTGAAGTTATGTTAAAGGTAGATAAGTAATGGACTAGTTATTGATTGTTATATTTGTTGATGGAAAGGTTTGGTGAATTTTTACCTTACAAGTTTTAAGAGAAAGAGACTTAATTATACAATGGCTAGGGAAGCTTTTAGGGGTGTAATTTTGCAATCGGAGGTTATTTACACAGAGACCAGTTTTAGATGTGTGTAATTCAAAGCACATTGGCAGTAAGATTATTAAGGTATTTATGTTGCACCATGCTTGGTAAAAGGGAGGGCTGTACAAGTTTGGTATTTTACACACTGGCAGCCGAGGCTTTGTGATTTATACGTCGTTCAAGCACGGTGTGGTGGTTGGGAGATTCAGCGTGCGTTGCGTCAGTTTAATACAAAATAAAATTATATAATTGGGCGTAACATACTTAACAACATTAACATTTGTTTCTTATTGATTGAAACAGCTGAATTTTAAATTACAATAAGTGTGACGTATAATGTGCTCGAGTTACATATATAAATAAGTTATTTTTATTATAATTTTTAAAAATGTTGTTTTATCTTTTCTACAAAGCGTATTTTAGATTCAAGATTGGCAATCACAGTTCAAAGTTTAACCTTTTCAGTATTATATTTAAATAATTAAATTAATTTTTTGCTTGTTTTTTTTTGCACAAAATATTTCACTACTTGTAACCAATCAGTTTTGTGAGTTAAAGCTTAAAACGGGTTTATAAAAATACGTAAACAACCTCACAAACAAATTAATTTTAAAGTTTAAAATATTTTTTTGTACCTTAGATCAAAGCTATGAGTTTTTCATGTTTGATGGTATGCCTTAAAGGTTGAACTAGTCCTATAGATTGATATGACGTAACCTGAAAGAGCCATAACTTGAGGGCGGAGATAAAGAGGTGATGTTTATAATCTACGCCTCTGTTTGGTTAATGTCTGACATGTTGTCTTACTGCTTGTGTCCTGTGCAATGATAGCTCGTGGAAGCCAGACCTGCTTGATTGCAGGCTAACCTAACCTAACTTCACAAACAAGTCAATTTCAAAATTTATAATATTGTTTTGTACCTTTAAACAAAGCTATGAGTTCTTCATGTTTGATGGTATGCCTTAAACGTTCGACCAGTCCTATAGATTGATATGACGTAACCTGAAAGAACCACAACTTAAGGGCGGAGATGACGGGATGATGTCCATAACCTACGCCTCTGTTTGAGTAATGTCCAACATGTTGTTCTAATGTGTATGTCTTAGACATTGTGAGACAGCTCGTGGAAGCCAGACCTGTTTGATTGCAAGCTAACCTTACCTAAATTGGAGGTTAAAAAATACTTCGGCTTTTCAGGTTAATAATGACTGATTAGGAGGATTATTCTCAATTAAATTTAGGAAAATTTAATCGTTAAATTATTTGTTAATCACTATAAAACTAGTTTTTGTAAGTTTTTATTGATATTCCTTTCTTGATATTTAATACAATTATTTAAATTTTTTTTTAAACTAATTTGTATTAATGACGTAATAAAATTTTTTACTTGTTGATATAAAATTTGGTCGACCTAATTTGAAATAAAATTCTAACCTCAAAACAGACATTGATTTATTCTTTAATCAACAATCCTTTGTGATAATTAGATTTGCAAATTGGAAATTGGACATTTGTTTGGTTATTTATAACTAGTTATAAATCGCCAGTACATATCAAGAATATGCTGCAGCATTTTCAAAACCCGTATGCCAATGATTAAATGCAAAATGTACTACAATGTACTTTGCTGATTCTAACACTTTATTACACTCAACAAACCCCCTCACTTGTCTTTTACAGTGCTTAACCAAAGCACCAATATTTGGTGAAGAAGAATGCTTTGCTTTGAATAGAACCACACATATATCTATTTGGAAACGTTGAGATTTCACACCTTTCAATTAAGTTAAAACTATTATTACTTGTCGATGTAAGAGTGACACAGACTGGACGGTTTTTAATGTTTCACGTGTTGAAACAACATTAAAACTATTTTGGCAGTTGCACTTAACATGTATCTATTTGTTTTTGTGACGATTCTCTACCATCGCCACCAGACCCTTCCTTTTGAAAGATAATAAGCTATCATACTTTTACGTCCTTCACGTCTTTGTCCTCTTGCTAATGTTCAGGATATTATAGAATCAGCTAGTATGTGTTGCGGTGAAGCTATTTGTTTAGCTAGGACTTTCTTTAATAAATGGATTGCCAGTACATATCGAGTATATGCTCCAGCATTTTTAAGACCCGTATGCCAATGATTAAATGCAAAAGGTGCTACAATGTACTCTGCTGGTTCCAACATTTTATTACACTCAACAAATACCTCACTTGTCTTTTACTGTGTTCAACCAATGCCTTGTTTTAAATAGAACTACACATAAATCCAATAGGGAACGTTGAGATTTCTAACTTTTTCCTTGACATTCTTAAAATAATGTAAAATCAACCTCAGTTGCTTCTAAGACTATTAAAAGTATACATGATAGATGTAGTTGTAATGATAAAGGTGATAGTGTTCCAAATAATCTAATATCATTTCAACCATTTTGAGTTTTACAAATATCAATACAATCAAAATATTTCATTTCATTGTTAAAAGATATCTAAAATGTACCATCTTGGAGGCCATCGGGCATCAAATCCTCTCGCATTGATGAAGTCTATAAATAAAAGTTATCAGATCAGTCACCTGTCTATACACTACCCACTACCTTTCAATTGAGTTTAAACTATTATCACTTGTCGATGTAAGGGTGGCACAGACTGGACGGTTTTTAATGTTTCACGTGTCGAAACAACATATCTTTTGTGGCAAGTGCACTTAACACGTATCTATTTGTTTTTGAGACAATTCCTTACCATGACCATCAGACCAGCTTATCCTTTTGTGAGATAATAAGCTGTCATACTTTCACGTCTCTCATGTCTTTGTTTTTTTGCTAATGTTAAGGATATTATAGAATCAACTAGTATCTGTTGCTGTAAAGCCATTTGTTCAGCCAGGACTTTAATGAATCGCCAGTACATATCAAGAATATGCTGCAGCGTTTTCAAGACCCGTATGCCAATAATTAAATGCAAAAAGTACGACAATGTACTTTGCTGATTCCCACATTTTATTACAGTCAACAAACTCCTTTACTTGTTTTTTACTGTGTTTAACCAAAGCACCAATATTTGGTGGAAAAGAATGCTTTGCTTTGAATAGAACCGCACATAAATCCAGTTGGAAACGTTGAGATTTCTCACTTTTTCTTTGACATTTTTTAAAATAACGTAAAACCAACCTTAGTTGCTTTCAAGACTGTTAAAAGTATACATGATAGATGTTGTTGTGATGATAAAACAAAAAGTTTTCAGATAATCTAATATCATTCCAACCATTTCAAATCTTAAGGGTAGCACCGACTGTTTTTAATGTACCACGTGTCGAAATAACATTATAACTTTTCTGGCAGTTGCACTTAACATGTATCTGATTGTTTTTGAGACAAATCTCCACCATTACCACTAGACCAGTCCATTTTTTTTGTGAGATAATAAGCTGTCATACCTTCACGTCCCTCATGTCTTTGTCTTCTTGCTAATGTTAAGGATATTATAGAGCCGGCTAGTATGTGTTGCGGTAAAGCCATTTGTTCAGCTAGCACTTTTTTTGATAAATGACTCGCCAGTACATCAAGAATATGCTGGAGCATTTTCATGACCCGTATGCCAATGATTAAATGGAAAAGGTACTACAATGTACTCTGCTGGTTTCAACATTTTATTACATTTAACAAAGTCTTCACTTGTCTTTTACTGTGCTTAACCAAAGCACTAATATTTGGTGGAGAAGAATGCTTTGCTTTGAATAGAACTACACATGAATCTAATTGGGAACGTTGAGATTTCTCAGTTTTCTTTGACCTTCTTAAAATAATGTAAAATCAACCTCAGATGCTTCAAAAACTTTTAAAAGTATACATGATAGATGTTGTTGTGATGATAAAGGTGGTAATGTTTCAGATAATCTAATATCATTTCAACCACTTCGAGCTTTACAAATATTAATACAATCAAAATATTTCAACACATCATTGAAAACTATCCAAAATGTAAATCAAAGATAAATCTAAATTAAAAAAAAAAAAAATTTTATACCAAAAAAAGTATTCCCTAATAATTAAATACAGGGAGTTTATAAATTAATGGGATTATGTAATCACTTTAAATGTGCCGCTTTTTTAAAATTGTTTACTAAACTATTTGTTTTGACAGATCAACTTTGACAGCTGTCAAGCAAACATATGAAAACATATGTAGTATAGTGGACGATTTTAAAAAGGCGGCATATTCAAAGTTTCATTTTATTTTGATCTTTAATTATTTACAATGTTTTTTTGAATTATAAACAATTCGTTTTAGAAATCATTGGATTTATTTATGTTTATGCGTAACAAAAGAATTTACCATATTTAAAATTTACTACTAAAATATTGCCTTGTAGCTCCATGCTTGCATCAAATAATGTAAGTTTTACGGTTGCTAAATAAGCAAACAAGAGTTTTTATCATTAATAATCTTTAATTGTCGTACGCTGTATTTGAAGCCTGGAATAAAACAACTCATATTATTACTTACTAGCAAACAAATGATTCCAATAGTGGTAATATGTACAACATTTATCAAGTTTCAATGCGTGGTATGTGATCACCACTTTCAGTTTTTGTATCCTCAAAAACTTGATTAAAGTTCAGTGTAAAACTGACAATTAATTGGATTTTATTAGAACTCAAAAATTTTGTGTTTGTCAAATTTGTGACTAACAAATTTTTTATTAATAGTATAATTAAATATTTTTTATAATTATTTTAAAACATTTATTACGTTTTACCTTATACAACACAAACCTTTGAGCAAAATAATTCTTTTTGGTTAAAACAGAAGGTATGCTGTATTTATTTTCTATCAATAGAGAGATATTCAGTGTTTAATATGTTTAACAAACACATTATACAAATAATGGAAAAATATGTCTTCTTTTTATTATTCTCTTTGGCTGCGTGCGTTTTATTAATTTCGATTTTGTTTGATAATTGTACATTCTTAATTTATAGTGATAAGTGTTGAGTTAATTAATATATGTCATTCAAGCACGGTGTGGTGGTTAGGAGGTTTAGCGTGCGTTGCGTCAGTTAAATAAAAAACAATATTGTATAACTGGGCGTAACATACTTAACAACATTATTATTTGTTTCTAACTGATTAAAATAGCTGAATTTTAATGTACAAAAAGTGTGATGTATACTGTTCTAGAGTTAACATTTTCACGTGAACAGCTTGAACACATCTACAGAAACAGGGTTGCAAGGCAATAAAGGAAAATATGAAGATAGGAAAACAGTAATTAAATAAATATTTTTGGGGTATAGGTTCAAGTTAAAGTTTAATTCTATATACTACACAATTATACAACAAGAAGCAACAATTGAATTTTGTAACTGTATATTATAATTTTGCGTCTAAATAAACTGAATATCTCAATTTGTAGACTTTATTAAATTCTTATCGTTATGATTTACTTATCTCATTAACGTTGACTCACTCTATACTTACGATTGCATGTTCCCGGGTAATTCGTCACAGGTACATTAGCTTTTTTCTAGCTTTTTATGACTTTTCCTGTTTGCTTCTATTATTATTATTTCCTGGATCTATATTGGATTAATTGTTTTATTCTCACTTTATTGCTGAAAGCTGATAACCTAAAAATATGTAAAGGTAAATTAACTAACTATGTGTTTATTTATAAGTGCAAACTTCTTCAACATTATTTATTATTACTTACTGTGTAAGCACGGTGTGGTGGCTGGGAGGTTTAGCGCGCGTTGCGTCAGTTAAAAACAAAACAAAATTGTATAACTGGACGTATCATACTTAACAACATTAATATATGTTTCTTATTAATTAAAATAGCTGAATTTTAAATTACAATGAATGTGACGTATACTGCGCTAGAGTTTACAATTCTATTCTAATTTTTCAAAATGTTGTTTTATCTTTTTTACGAAGCATTTTCTAGATTCAAGATTGACAGTTACACTTTAAAATACAACCTTTTTAGTATTATATTTAAATAATTAAATAAATTTTTTGCTTGTCTTCTTTTGCACAAAACATTTCACTACTTAACCAATCAGTTTTGTAAGTTAAAGCTTAAAACGGGTTTATAAAAATACATAAACAACCTCACAAACAATTTAATTTTAAAGTTTATAATATTTTTTTGTACCTTTGAACAAAGCTATAAGTTTTTCATGTTAGATCGTATGCCTTAAACCATGAATCAGTCCTATAGATTAATATGACGTAAACTGAAAGAGCAACAACTTGAGGGCGGAGATGACCGGATACTGTTTGGGTAATGTCCGACATGTTGTCTTATTGTTTAGGTCCTGGGCATTGTGAGGCAGTTCTTGAAAGCCACACCTGTTTGATTGCAGGCTAATCTAACCTAACTTTACAAACAATTTATTTTAAAATTTAAAATGTTGTTTTGTACTTTTGAACAAGGTTATAAATTTTTCATGTTTGATGATATGCTTTAAATGTTGGACCAGTCCTATAGATTGATATGACGTAATTTAAAAGAGCCACAATTTGAGGACGGAGATGACGGAATGTTGTTCATAACCTACGCTTCGGTTTGAATAATATCCGACATATTGTCTTACTGTTTGTGTCCTGGGCATTGTGAGGCAGCTTGTAGAAGCCTGACCTGCTTGAGTGTAGGCTTACTTAACCTATTCTAACCTACTTTACAAACAATATAATTTTAAAATTTATAACATTGTTTTGTACCTTTAAACAAGACTATGAGTTTTTCATGTTTGACGGTATGCCTTAAACGTTGGACTAGTCCTATAGATTGATATGACGTAACCCGAAAGAGCCACAATTTGAGGGCGAAGATGACGGGATGATGTCCATATTTTATGCCTTTGTTTGGGTAATGTCCGACATGTTGTCTTATTGTTTGGGTCCTGGGCATTGTGAGGCAGCTCGTGAAAGCCAGACCTGTTTGATTGCAGGCTAACCTAACCTAACTTCACAAACAAGTTATTTTAAAATTTAAAATATTGTTTTGTACCTTTGAACAAGGTTTTAAATTTTTCATGTTTGATGGTATGCATTAAACGTTAGACCAGTCCTATAGATTGATATGACGTAATCTGAAAAAGCCACAATTTAAGGACGGAGATGACGGAATGATGTCCATAACCTACGCTTCTGTTTGGGTAATATCCAACATGTTGTCTTACTGTTTGTGTCCTGGGCATTGTGAGGCAGCTCGTGGATGCCAGACCTGATCGATTGCAGGTGTGTTTATACTACTCTTAACGAGCATGTCACTATCGCTTTTACTGTACCAGCAACACTGAAATTAAATTTTTTATTCTATCAGTAATAGTAAACAAATTTATTTCATTTACACACATACAAAGTTTTTTTTAAAGAAATTAAACATATATAAAAGTAAGATAGAAATGAGTATGAATATAAATATAAAAATGGCTATCGACTAAAGTCTTTCTGCCCTTATTCTATTATTAAATATGAAATCAACAATAAATTGTTCATTATAAACATTCAAATTGTTGGTCGTTTTTAAATAATTAAAAAAAATGTCTTTTTTGAAATTAAAATTTAATTGACTATAAGTCAATAATTTAACATAATATTATTGAAACAATGTTTTTGGGTTTGTTGTTTTTTTAGAAAAGTTATTGCATGCTGAATTTTGTCTGCTTTTATAACAATAAATGATTTCAATTCTATGCAAATTTATACTTAAACTTGGTTTTGATTAACAGTAACAAATAGTTGGGTTATATAACTGTGAATTATATAATCCACAGTTATCCATTTAGGCCAAAACGTAGTACCTTTTAAGTTTAAAATTAAATTGGTGAGATAAAAATCTTTTAACGTTTTTGTTGTTGCTTATTTTTTACTTTTCTGTTGCTTGATTAGTTTTGAACATTTGCTAATAGACGATTGGTTAAGTATACTCGCACCTATTAGCAACACCCAGCGTAAATAAAATCTATTAACTAATATCTTGAATATTAGAAGTTTTGTACTGGAGTTATTATATAAAGGGTGTTTCCTAACTGGAAGCCAAACAACAAAAGTTTAACTACATTTATTAATTTCAAACAGAAAACCTAAATAACTTTTTGATCCAATTTTTTGATACTTGTTAAAATCGTTTTTTTATTGTTTGGATAGTAAAATTTGATAATAATGCTGTTCAACAACAGAGAATACGCAGATATAATTTTTGTTTATGGGTTCTGTAATGGTTATGTCCTAGCTGCATGTCGCAAGTATCCATTAAAATTTCCCGACAGAAGGCAACCTTATCGTATTTTTGGACGCATTTTGAAGGCTTTGTGAATTTGAAATTTAAAATTGACGCAGTGGAGATCTACATCAACAGCACACTTTAGCCGAAAAGGAATAAACAGTTGACGCAGATCTTAGTAAACCAGGGGTCAGCGTTAAACGACAATGATTTGCATTTTCTCAATGGTATTTTGAACAACATCAACATGATCCTAACTTTTTTAGTTCAATATTGTAGAACAAGGAATTTATGTTTACAAAAAATGGCATTAACAATATACATAATGAGCATATCTGGCCGTTAGAAATTTTTTTTAACTTAAAGCATTATAACAAAACAATTTCAATAATAAATGTTTCAAAATATTAAAGAAAATTATATATAAATTAACAATAAAACCTGTTTAATCGCTCTTGCATCTACGGCGTTTCTGATATTCTTCATTATCGGAATCATTAATACTGGAGCAACTGCAATCGGAGCTGGTGTATCCATTAAGCAAAATAGGATTTGTTACATTTATTGGTTTTTTCTTTAAGACGTGTTTTTCACGGTGACACATTCTAGGCAGAGTTTTGAATTATTGTATTATTTAAATCTAATTGTTTTAAACATTTCTGAATAAGTTGGAAACTCAATTGAAACTACTTAACAACTTAATATTTGTTTTTAATTGATTAAAATAGCCTAATTGTAAATATAAATGAGTAAAGAAGAATGCTTTGATTTGAATAGAACTACACATAAATCTAATTGAGAACGTTGAGATTTTTCACTTTTCTTGAAATAATGTAAAATCAACCTCAGTTGCTTCTAAGACTAATAAAAGAATACATGATAGAAGTAGTTGTGATGATAAAGGTGAGAGTATTCCAGATAATCTAATATCATTCCAACCATTTCGAGTCTTACAAATATCAACACAATCAAAATATTTCAACTCATTGTTAAAAGATATCAAAAATTTACCATCTTGGAGGCCATCGGGCATCAAATCATCTCGCATTGATGAAGTTTATAAATAAATTTTATCAGATCAGTCACTTGTCTATACATAACTTCCATTACCTTTCAATTGAGTTAAATCTATTATTACTTGTCGATGTAAGGGTGGCACAGACTGGACGGTTTTTAATGTTCCACGTGTCAAAACAACATTATAACTTTTCGGGCAGTTGTACTTAACACGTAACTATTTGTTTTTGAGACAATTCTTTACTATCACCACCAGACCAGCTTATTCTTTTGTGAGATAATAAGCTGTCATACCTTCACGTCTCTCATGTCTTTGTTTTCTTGCTCATGTTAAGGATATTATAGAATCAACTAGTATTTGTTGCTGTAAAGCCAATTGTTCATCCAGGACTTTTTAAATAAATGAATCGCCAGTACATATTAAGAATATGCTGCAGCATTTTTCAGAGCCGTATGCTAATGAATAAATGCAATAAGTACTCCAATGTACTTTGCTGATTCCAACACTTTATTACTTTCAACAAACTCCCTTACTTGTCTTTTACTGTGCTTAACCAAAGTTCCAATATTTGGTGAAGAAGAATACTTTGCTTTGAATAGAACCCCACATAAATCCATTTGGAAACGTTGAGATTTTTCACATTTTCTTTGACCTTTTTGAAATAATGTAAAATTAACCTCAATTGCTTCTAAGACTGTTAAAAGTATACATGATTGATGTTGTTGTGATGATAAAGGTGGTAATGTTTCAGATAATCTAATATTATTTCAACCACTTCGAGCTCCATGCTTGCATCAAATAATGTAAATTTTACGGTTGCTAAATAAGCAAACAAGAGTTTTTATCATTAATTATCTTTAATTGTCGTACTCTGTAATTGAAGCCTGGAATAAAACAACTCATATTATTTTTTACTAACAAACAAATGATTCCAATGGTAGTGATATGTACAACATTTATCAGGTTTCAATGAGTGATATGTGATCACCACTTTTAGTTTTTGTATCCTCAAAAACTTGATTAAAGTTCAGTGTAAAACTGACAATTAACTGGACATTATTAGAACTCATAAATTTTAGGTTTGTCAAACTTGTGACTAACAATTTTTTTATTAATTGTATAATAAATTATTTTTTATAATTATTTTAAAACATTTATTACGTTTTACCTTATACAACACAAACCTGTGCGCAAAATAATTCTTTTTGGTCAAAACAGAAGGTGTGTTGTATTTATTTTTAGTCTATCATTAGAGAGATATGTGTTTAATATGTTTAACAAGCACATTATACAAATAATGGAAAAAACATGTCTTCTTTTTATTATTCTCTTTGGCTGCGTGCGTTTTATTAATTTGTATTTAATTTGATAATTGTACTTTCTTAATTATTAGTGATAAGTGTTGAGTTAATTTATATACGTCATTCAAGCACGGTGTGGTGGTTGGGAGGTTCAGCGTGCGTTGCGTCAATTAAATAAAAAATAATATTGTATAACTGGGCGTAACATACTTAACAACATTAATATTTGTTTATTATTGATTAAAATAGCTGAATTTTAAATTACAAAAAGTGTGATGTATATTGTGCTAGAGTTAACATTTTCACGTGAACAGCAACTACAGAAACAGGGTTGCAAGGCAATAAAGAAAAATATGAAGATAGGAAAACAGTAATTAAATAAATATTTATGGAGTATAGGTTCAAGTTAAAGTTTAACTCTATATTCTACTCAAATATACAACAAGAAGCAACAATTGAATTTTGTAACTATATATTATAATTTATCGTCTGAATAAACTGAATATCTCAATGTGTAGACTTTATTAAATTTTTATCGTTATGATTTACTTATCTCAGTAACGTTGACTCACGCTATACTTACGATTGCATGTTGCCGGGTAATCCGTCACAGCTACATTAGCTTATTTCTAGCTTTTTATGCCATTTCTTGTTTGCTTCTATTATTATTATTTCTTGGGTTTATATTGGATTAATTGTTTTATCCTCACTTTATTGCTGAAAACTGATAACATAAAAATACGTAAAAGTAAATTAAACAACTATGTGTTTATTTATAAGTGCAAATTTTATCAACATTATTTATTATTACTTACTGTGTAAGCACGGTGTGGTGGCTGGGAGGTTTAGCGCGCGTTGCGTCAGTTAAATACAAAATAAAATTGTATAACTGGACGTAACACACTTAACAACATTAATATTTGTTTATTATTGATTAAAATAGCTGAATTTTAAATTACAAAGAGTGTGACGTATACTGTACTAGAGTTTACAATTATATTATAATTTTTTTAAATGTTGTTTTATCTTTTCTACGAAGCATATCCTAGATTCAAGATCGGCAATTACACTTCAAAGTATAACTTTTTTAGTATTATATTTAAATAATTAAATAAATTTTTTGCTTGTCTTCTTTTGCACAAAACATTTCACTACTTGTAACCAATCAGTTTTGTTAGTTAAAGCTTAAAACGGGTTTTTAAAAATACATAAACAACCTTACAAACAATTTAATTTTAAAGTTTAAAATATTTTTTTGTACCTTTGAACAAGGTTATAAATTTTTTATGTTTGATGGTATGCTTTAAACGTTGGACCAATTTTATAGATTGATATGACGTAATCTGAAAAGCTTAAAACGGGTTTATAAAAATACATAAACAACCTCACAAACAATTTAATTTTAAAATTTAAAATTTCTTTTTTGTATCTTTAAAAAAAGCTATAAGTTTTTTTATGTTTGATGATATGCTTTAAATCATGGACCAGTCCTATAGATTGATATGACGTAACCCAAAAGAGCAACAACTTGAGGGCGGAGAAGGCGGGATGATGTCCATGAGTTTATTCTCTTTGGCTGCGGGCGTTTTATTAATTTTTATTTTGTTTGATAATTGTATTTTCTTAATTATTAGTGATAAGTGTTAAGTTATTTAATATACGTCGTTCAAGCACGGTGTGGTGGTTGGGAGGTTTAGCATGCGCTGCGTTAGTTAAACAAAAAAATAAAATTGTATAACATTATTATTTGTTTCTAATTAATTAAAATAGCTGAATTTTGAATTACAATAAAGTGTGATGTATACTGTGCTAGAGTTAACATTTTTACGTGCACAGCTTAAACACATCTACAGAATCAGTGTTGCAAGGCAATAAATTAGGATTTATAAAGATAGAAAAACAGTAATTAAAAAGATATTTATAGGGTATAGGTTCAAGTAAAAGTTTATCTCTATATACTACAGAAAAGATTCAGCAAAAAGCAACAATTAAATTTTGTGATTGTATATTATATATTTGCGTCTGATTAAACTGAATATCTTAATTTGTAGACTTTTGTCTTTATGATTTACTTATCTCAATAACGCTGACTCACGCTATACTTACGATCGCATGTTGCCGGGTAATCCGTTACAGCCACATTAGTTTTTTTCTAGCTTTCCATGTCTTTTCCTGTTTGCTTCTATTATTATTATTTTCTGGATTTATATTGGATTAATTGTTTTATTCTTATTTTATAGTTGACAACTGATAACTTAAGTAATGGTAAATTAATTAACTATGGTGCTTATTTATAAGTGCAAACCTTATCAACATTACTTACTATTACTGACAATTAATTGCAGTATTTACCAATAAATTATTATTGATTAAAACTACTTGTTAACAGTGAGTTTTGTTAGTATTAGTTTCAATAGTTAATGTACGATAAACATTGTTGTTTGCGTACAAGCAGATCGTTTGAAGGTATGTTAAAGGTAGATAAGTAATGGACTAGTTATTGATTGTTATATTTGTTGATGGAAAGGTTTGGTAAATTTTTACCTTACAAGTTTTAAGAATAAGAGACTTAATTACACAATAGCTAGGGTAGCCTTTAAGGGTCTAATTTAGTAATCGGAGGTTATTTACACAGAGACCAGTTTTAGATGTGTGTATACAAAGTACATTGGCAGTAAGGTCATTAAGGTATTGATAGTTTTACCATGCTTGGTAAAAGGGCTGTACAAGATTGGTATTTTACACACTGGCAGCCGAGGCTTTGTGGTTTATACGTCATCGTTCAAGCACGGTGTGGTGGTCAAGAGGTTCAGCTTGCGTTGCGTCAGTTTAATACAAAATAAAATTATATAATTGGGCGTAACATATTTAACAACATTAATATTTGTTTCTTATTGATTAAAACAGCAGAATTTTAAATTACAATAAGTGTATATATATAAGTTATTTTTATTATAATTTTTTAAAATGTTGTTTTATCTTTTCTACAAATCGTATTTTAGATTCAAGATTTGCAAACAAAGTTCAAAGTGTAACCCTTTCAGTATTATATTTAAATAATTAAATTAATTTTTTGGTTGTTTTTTTTTGCACAAAACATTTCACTACTTGTAACCAATCAGTTTTGTGAGTTAAAACTTGAAACGGGTTTATAAAAATACATAAACAACCTCACAAACAATTTAATTTTAAAGTTTAAAATATTTTTTTGTACCTGAACCTGAACAAAGCTATAAGTTTTTCATGTTTGATGGTATGCCTTAATCGTTGGATTAGTCCTATAGATTGATATGACGTAACCTGAAAGAGCCACAACTTGAGGGCAGAAATGAAAAGGTGATGTTTATAACCTACGCCTCTGTTTGATTAATGTCTGACATGTTGTCTTACTGCTTGTGTCCTGTGCAATGTGAGGCTGCTCGTGGAAGACAGACCTGCTCGATTGCAAGCTAACCTAACCGAACTTTACAAACAATTAATTTTAAAATTTATAATATTGTTTTGTACCTTTAAACGAAGCTATGAGTTCTTCATGTTTGATGGTATGCCTTAAACGTTGGACCAGTCCTATAGATTGATATGACGTAACCTGAAAGAACCACAACTTGAGGGCGGAGATGACGGGATAATGTCCATAACCTACGCTTCTGTTTGAGAAATGTCCAACATGACATTGTGACACAGCTCCTGAAAGCCAGATCTGTTTGATTGTAAGCTAACCTAACCTAAACTAACCTAAATTGGAGGTTAAAAATACTTGGGCTTTTCAGGTTAATAATGACTGATTAGGAGGATTATTCTCAGTTAAATTTAAAAAATTTTAATTATTAAATTATTTGTTAATCAATATAAAACTAGTTTTTGTAAGTTTTTATTGATATTTCTTTTTTGATATTTAATACAATCATTTAAATTTTTTTTAAACTAATTTATATTAATGACGTATTAAAATTTTTTACTTGTTCATATTAAATTTGGTCGATCTAATTTGAAATAAAATTTCAACTTTACAACAGACATTGATTTATTCTTTAATCAACATTCCTTTGTGATGATTAGATTTGCAAATTGATAATTGGACATTTGTTTGGTTATTTATAACTAGTTATAGATAATATAAAAAAAAGTTTCTGGTTTAAACATCTTCAGGTATTTTATATTAATTTTTATTCATTAATAATACTTTTTTCTGTATTTAAAAACCAGCACTAATTTTCAATTGAGTTAAAACTATTTTCACTTGTCAATGTAAGGGTGGCACAGAATCGACCGTTTTTTAATGTACCACGTGTCGAAACAACATTATAACTTTTTTGGCAGTTTCACTTAACATGTATTCAGTTGTTTTTGTGATGATTACTACCAGACCAGTCTATCCTTTTGTGAGAAAATAGGTTGTCATACCTTTACGTCTCTTATGGTTTTGTCTTTTAGCTAATGTTAAAGATATTATAGAATCAGCTGCTATGTGTTACGGTAAAGCTATTTGTTTAGCCAAGACTTTTTTTGATTATTAAATCGCCAGTACATATTGAAAATATTTTCTTGAAAATCAAGACTTGTACGCTAATGATTAAATGCAAGAGATACTACAATGTACTCAGCTGGTTCCAACATTTTATTACACTCAACAAACTCCTGATTTGTCTTTTACTGTGCTCAACCAAAACACCAATATTTGGTGGAGAAGATTGCTTTGCTTTAAATAGATCTACACATAAATCTAATTGAGAATGTTGAGATTTTTCAGTTTTCTTTGACTTTCTTGAATTAATGTAAAATCAACCTCAGTTGTTTGCAAGATTGGTAAAAGTATACATGATAGATGTTGTTGTGGTAATAAAAAAGATAGTGTTCCAGATTATCTAATATCATTCCAATCATTTCGAATCTTAAGGGTGGCACAGACTGGACTGTTTTTAATGTACCACGTGTCAAAACAACATTATAACTTTTTTGGCAGTCGCACTTAAAATGTATCTGATTGTTTTTGAGTCAAATCTCCACCATCACCACCAGACCAATCCAATCTTTTGTGAGATAATAAGCTGTCATACTTTCACGTCCTTCATGTCTTTGTTCTTTTGCTAATGTTAAGGATATTAAAGAATCAACTAGTAGGTGTTGCAGTAAAGCTAATTGTTCAGCCAAGACTTTTTTTGATAAATGAATCTCCAGTACATATTGAGAATATGCTGCAGCATTTTTAAGACCCGTATGCCAATGATTAAATGCAAGAAATACTACAATGTACTTCGCTGGTTTCAACATTTTATTACACTCAACAAACCCCTCCATTTGTTTTTTACTGTGCTCAACCAAAAACACCAAAATTTGGTAGAAAAAATCTTTGATTTGAATAAAACCACACATAAATCCAATAGGGAACGTTGAGATTTCTCACTTTTTCTTTGACATTTTTGAAATAACGTAAAATCAACTTCAGTTGCTTCCAGAACTGTTAAAAGTATACATGATAGATGTTGTGATGATAAAGGTGGTAGTGTTCCAAATATTCTAAAATCATTCCAACTGTTTTAAATCTTTCAAATATCAATGAAATCAAAATATTTCAACACATTATTGAAAGATATCTAAAATGTACCATCTTGGGGGCCATTGGGCATCAAATCATCTCGCATTGATAAAGTTTATAAATGAAAGTTATCAGATCAGTCCCCTGTCTATACATAACTATCACCACCTTTCAATTGAGTTAAAACAATTATTACTTGTCGATGTAAGGATGGCACCGACTGGACGGTTTTTAACGTTCCACGTGTCAAAACAACATTATAACTTTCCTGGCAGTCCCACTTAACATGTATCTATTTGCTTTTGTGACAATTTTCTACCATCACCACCAAACCTATTCTTTTGTGAGATAATAAGCTGTCATACCTTCACGTCCCTCATGTCTTTGTCCTCTTGCTAATGTTAAGGATATTATAGAATCGGCTAGTATGTGTTGCGGTAAAGCCAATTGTTTAGCCAGGATTTTTTTTGATAAATGAATTGCCAGTACATATTGAGAATATGCTGCAGCATTTTCAAGACTCGTATGCCAATGATTAAATGCAAAAAGTACTACAATGTACTCTGCTGGTTCCAACATTTTTCTACACTCAACAAACCCTCTCACTTGTCTTTTACTGTGCTTAACCAAAGCACCAATATTTGGTGGAAAAGAATGCTTTGCTTTGAATAGAACCCCACATAAATCCATTTGAAAACGTAGAGATTTTACACTAGTACCTTTCAATTAAGTTAAAACTATTATTACTTGTCGATGTAAGGGTGGCACAGACTGGACGGTTTTTAATGTTCCACGTGTTGAAACAACATTGAAACTTTTTTGGCAGTCGCACTTAACATGTATTCATTTGTTTTTGTGACGATTCTCTACCATCACCACCAGACCCATCCTTTTGTGAGATAATAAGCTATCACACCTTCACGTTTTTTATGACTTTGTTCTCTTATTAATGTTGAGAATATTATAAAATCAGCTAGTATGTGTTGTGGTGAAGCCATTTGTTTAGCTAGGACTTTCTTTGATAAATGGATCGCCAGTACATATCGAGTATATGCTCCAGCATTTTCAAGACCTGTATGCCAATGATTAAATGCAAAAGGTACTACAATGTTCTCTGCTGGTTCCAACATTTTATTACACTCAACAAACCCCTAACTTGTCTTTTACTGTGCCTAACCAACGCACTAATGTTTTGTGGAAAAAAAATGCTTTGCTTTGAATAGAACTAAACATAAATCTAATTGGGAACGTTTAGATTTTTCAGTTGTTTTTTACCTTTTTGAAATAATGTAAAATCAACCTCAGTTGTTTCCAAGACTGTTAAAAATATACATAATAGATGTTGCTGTGATGATAAAAGAAGTAGTGTTCCAGATAATCTAATAACATTTCAACCATTTCGAATCTTAAGGGTGGCACAGACTGGACGGATTTTAATGTAACACGTGCCGAAACAACATTATAACTTTTTTGGCAGTCGCACTTAACATGTTTCTAATTGTTTTTGAAACAAATTTCCACTATCACAAGTAGACCAGCCCATTCTTTACTGAGATAATAAGCTGTCATACCTTCACGTCTCTTATGTCTTTGTCCTTTTGTTAATGTTAAAGATATTATAGAATCAACTAGTATGTGTTGCATTAAAGCCAATTGTTCAGCCAACACATTTTTTGATAAATAAATCTCCAGTACATATTAAGATATGCTGCAGCATTTTCAAGACCCGTATGCCAGTGATTAAATGCAAAAAGTACTACAATGTACTCTGCTTGTTCCAACGTTTTATTACACTCAACAAACCTTCTCACTTAATTTTTACTGTGCTCAACCAAAGCACCAATATTTGGTGGAGAAGAATGCTTTGTTTTGAATAGAACTACACAATAACATTGAGATTTCTAACTTTTTCTTTGACTTTCTTAAAATAATGTAAAATCAACCTCAGTTGCTTCTAAGACTATTAAAAGTATACATGATAGATGTAGTTGTGATGATAAAGGTGATAGTGTTCCAGATAATCTAATATTATTCCAACCATTTTGAGTTTTACAAATATCAATACAATCAAAATATTTTAACTCATTGTTAAAAGATATGCAAAATGTACCATCTTAGAGGCCATCGGGCATCAAATCCTCTCGCATTGATAAAGTTTATAAATAAAAGTTATCAGATCAGTCACCTGTCTATACATAACTACCCATTACTTTTCAATTGAGTTTAAACTATTATTACTTGTCGATGTAAGGGTGGAACAGACTGGACGGTTTTTAATGTTCCACGTGTCGAAACAACATTATAACTTTTTGGGCAGTTGCACTTAACACGTATCTATTTGTTTTTGAGACAATTTTTTACCATCACCACCAGACCAGCTTATCCTTTTGTGAGATATTAAGCTGTCATACTTTCACGTCTCTCATGTCTTTGTTTTCCTGCTTATGTTAAGGATTTTATAGAATCAACTAGTATGGTTGCTGTAAAGCCATTTGTTCAGCCAGGACTTTCTTTGATGAATGAATCGCCAGTACATATCAAGAATATGCTGCAGCATATTCAAGACCCGTATGCCAATGATTAAATGCAAAAAGGACTACAATGTACTTTGCTGATTCTAACACATTATTACACTTAACAAACCCCCTCACTTGTCTTTTATTGTGCTTAACCAAAACACTAATATTTGGTGGAAAAGAATGCTTTGCATTGAATAGAACCGCACATAAATCAATTTGGAAACGTTGAGACTTTTTCTTTGACATTTTTTAAAATAATGTAAAATCAACCTCAGTTGCTTCCAAGACTGTTAAAAGTATACATGATAGATGTTGTTGTGATGATAAAAAAAAAAGTGTTCCAGATAATCTAATATCATTCCAACTATTTTAAATCTTAAGGGTGGCTCAGACTAGACTGTTTTTAATGTACCACGTGTCAAATAAACATTATAACTTCTTTGGCAGTTGCACTTAACATGCATCTGATTGTTTTTGAGACAAATTTTTTCCATCACCACCAGACTAGTCCATTCTTTTGTGAGATAATAAGCTGTCATACTTTTACGTCCCTCATGTCTTTGTCTTCTTGCTAATGTTAAGGATATTATAGAATCGGCTAGTATGTGTTGCGGTAAAGCCATTTGTTTAGCTAGCACTTTTTTTGATAAATGAATTGCCAGTACATATCAAGAATATGCTCGAGCATTTTCAAGACCCGTATGCTAATGATTAAATGGAAAAGGTACTACAATGTACTCTGCTGGTTCCAACATTTTATTACACTTAACAAACTCTTCACTTGTCTTTTACTGTGCTCAACCAAAGCACTAATATTTGGTGGAGAAGAATGCTTTGCTTTAAATAAAACTATACATGAATCTAATTGGGAACGTTGAGATTTTTCAGTTTTCTTTGACATTCTTGAAATAATGGAAAATCAACCTCAGTTGCTTCCAAAACTCTTAAAAGTATACATGATAGATGTTGTTGTGATGATAAAGGTGGTAGTGTTTCAGATAATCTAATATCATTTCAACCACTTCGAGCTTTACAAATATTAATACAATCAAAATATCTTAACACGTCATTGAAAAATATCCAAAATGTAAATCAAAGATAAATCTAAATAAAAAAAAAAAAAATTTTCATACCAAAAAAAGTCTTCTCTAATAATTAAATATTAGTATGCTGCTTTGGTTTACCAAGAACTCAAGTTTATGCTGATTTGCCTTTGGTATGTTGTGTTTTAATTAAATTTTATTTTGATCTTTGGATTTATTTATGTTTATGCGTAACAAAAGATTTTAACATATTTAAAATTTACTACTTAGATATTGCTTTGTAGCTCCATGCTTACATCAAATAATGTAAATTTTACGGTTGCTTAATAAGCAAACAAGAGTTTTTATCATTAATAATCTTTAATTGTCGTACGCTGTATTTGCAGCCTGAAATAAAACACTTCATAAAGGAAGTTTATAAATGAATGGGATTATGTAATCACTTTAAATATGCCGCCTTTTTAAAATCGTCTACTATACTACTGGTGCGTTCGTTTATTCTACTCCACGTGCTCCTTTAATTCTAATTGCTCTTTACGGGTTCGGTAATGTCAAACAGAACAAAAAGAGCACATTCTTAGGCGTTCGGATATGATGGAGTGACGATGATGGTGTTCACTCCTCATGCACAACCTCGAGAGAGTGTGTGAGACAGAGTGACCGCCGTATTTGAATTTTATTACATTTATTATTATTGTGAAACTCACTTATATTTTTGTAAGCATTGATAAACAAAAAGAATGTTGCAAACATGTAAAAAACCTAATTCGATTATAAATGCATGTTGATTATATGTTTAAAAATTAATGTAATAAAAAGCCTTCAAACAATTAAAATTTTGAGTTTCTTTAAGATTCACTTTCATTATGGTTTTATAGATGACAATATAAAATTACCAGTGTAATATACTCAAGTGTTTTAAATTTTTAGTTGTAAGAAATAACTTACTATATTTTTGTATAATGTTTATCTAAATGTCAGCTTTAAGGTTATAATTCCTAAATGACGTCGAATCAAATTACAACATTGCGTTCGGATTTTTGTATTTACTCTAACAACAATCCACATCACTCCAGCCTATTCTACTCTAACTCCACTTTCCTTAAACGAACGCACTATAAATATGTTTTCATATGTTTGCTTGACAGCTGTCAAAGTTGATCTGTCAAAACAAATAGTTTAGTCAAGGATGTTATACTATATACTGGATTGGCAACCAAGCCCCTTAAAGTGAGGAAAAATATCGAAATATGCAACCCGCCGTTGTGCCGCTTTAGCATCTCTTTTTATCTCACAGTCGTATACGAGGCAAAAGAGACAGAATTTTAGAAAAATTTATTTAAAACAATAATTAAAACTGTATTTTACTATTTTATATATCCAATTATACTACCAAGTATTACTAATATTTCTCATAAAAAAAGTAACATAATTTTAATTATTATTGACTTTACTAAGATTTATAAAAAAATAAAACAAACTTTCTTATTACAGACACTCAATATATTCAAGAATAATAATAAAAAAGTAAAATTAACTTGTACATTTGTTTAAAATATAAAATATATTGACAAATATACATAATATAGTACTCACATAATAATTCGTTAACCAAACCGTGAATAATGCGTGCTTTAAAGTTACGCATTCGTATGTCAGTTATTACTTGTATCTGATACATCTTACAAAAGAAATTTATTTTTTACACAGTTAAAAAATTAGAGTTAGTAATTTAAAAAAAAAGTACTAATTTTATTATATTTTATTACAAATAATTTAAAAAAAGTGCAACTCGAAAGTAAAGTATTAATAATAAGCTACATTGAGTCTAAATGTATTAAACATAAAGATCTACTTTATAAAATTATTACAACTACAATGATATAAATATTAATAGAATGATCAAAAACAACAATTAATCACAATACAAAAAGTTTGTTGTGAACTTTTGCATATATTTTATATATAAAATATTAAGGGGAAGGGAATTATTCTAAATAAAATTAAAACACAAAACTGGCATATAAAAGTATAATTATTACCCAACAATATTGTTTACTTGCATTTAATATTATTTTTATATTAAACACCATAACATATTTTAATTGCAAATGCTTACTAATAAAATTAAATTCCATTTTCTAGTTGTTTCAAAGATTTACATCCAAATGCAATCCAGTATTTAACCATTATTTTGCTTGTTAATATTGCTCATTTAAACCGTATATGGCGTAGTGACTAGTGCGACAGAGTAAAACATACAAATTTATACGGCACAACGGCAAGTTGCCTACCCACGGATTTGGACACACTATTTCTCTATGTTAATATACTGTGGTTGCCAATCCAGTATATAGTATAACATCCTTGAGTTTAGTTAACAATTAAAAAAAAGCGGCTCTTTTAAAGTGATTACATAATTCCATTCATTTATAAACTCCCTGTATTATTACTTACTAGCAAACAAATGATTCCAATGGTAATATAATGTACAACATTTATCAGGTTTTAATGCGTGGTATGTGATCACCACTTTCAGTTTTTGTATCCTCAAAAACTTGATTAAAATTCAGGGCAAAACTGACAATTAACTGGACATTATTAGAACTCAAAAATTTTGGGTTTGTCAAATTTGTGACTAACAATTTTTTTATTAATTGTATAATTAATTAATTTTTATAATTATTTTAAAACATTTATTACGTTTTACCTTATACAACACAAACCTGTGAGCAAAATAATTCTTTTTGGTTAAAACAGAAGGTGTGTTGTATTTATTTTCTATCAATAGAGAGATATTCAGTGTTCAATATGTTTAACAAGCACATTATACAAATAATGGAAAAACATGTCTTCTTTTTATTATTCTCTTTGACTGCATGCGTTTTATTAATTTGTATTTAATTTGATAATTGTACTTTCTTAATTATTAGTGATAAGTGTTGAGTTAATTTATATACGTCATTCAAGCACGGTGTGGTGGTTGGGAGGTTCAGCGTGCGTTGCCTCAGTTAAATAAAAAATAATATTGTATAACTGGGCGTAACATACTTAACAACATTAATATTTGTTTCTAACTGATTAATATAGCTGAATTTTAAATTACAAAAAGTGTGATGTATATTGTGCTAGAGTTAACATTTTCACGTGAACAGCTTGAACACATCTACAGAAACAGGGTTGCAAGGCAATAAAGGAAAATATGAAGATAGGAAAACAGTAATTAAATAAATATTTATGGGGTTTAGGTTCAAGTTAAAGTTTAACTCTATATATTACACAAATATACAACAAGAAGCAACAATTGAATTTTGTAACTGTATATTATAATTTATCGTCTGAATAAACTGAATATCTCAATGTGTAGACTTTATTAAATTCTTATCATTATGATTTACTTATCTCAGTAACGTTGACTCACGCTATACTTACAATTGCATGTTGCCGGGTAATCCGTCACAGCTACATTAGCTTTTTTTTAGCTTTTTATGCCTTTTCTTGTTTGCTTCTATTATTATTATTTCTTGGGTTTATATTGGATTAATTGTTTTATCCTCACTTTATTGCTGAAAACTGATAACCTAAAAATACGTAAAAGTAAATTAAATAACTATGTGTTTATTTATAAGTGCAAACTTTATCAACATTATTTATTATTACTTACTGTGTAAGCACGGTGTGCTGGCTGGGAGGTTTAGCGCGCGTTGCGTCAGTTAAATACAAAATAAAATTGTATAACTGGACGTAACACACTTAACAACATTAATATTTGTTTATTATTGATTAAAATAGCTGAATTTTAAATTACAATGAGTGTGACGTATACTGCACTAGAGTTTAAAATTATATTATAATTTTTTAAAATGTTGTTTTATCTTTTCTACGAAGCATATCCTAGATTCAAGATCGGCAATTACACTTTAAAGTATAACCTTTTTAGTATTATATTTAAATAATTAAATAAATTTTTTGCTTGTCTTCTTTTGCACAAAACATTTCACTACTTGTAACCAATCAGTTTTGTAAGTTAAAGCTTAAAACGGGTTTATAAAAATACATAAACAACCTCACAAACAATTTAGTTTTAAAGTTTAAAATATTTTTTTGTACCTTTAAACAAAGCTATAAGTTTGTCATGTTTGATGGTATGCCTTAAACGTTGGACTAGTCCTATAGATTGATATGACGTAACCCGAAAGAGCCACAACTTGAGGACGGAGATGACGGGATGATGTCTACATTTTACGCCTCTGTTTGGGTAATGTCTGACATGTTGTCTTATTGTTTGGGTCCTGGGCATTGTGAAGCAGCTCGTGAAAGCCAGACCTATTTGATTGCAGGCTAACCTAACCTAAATTCACAAACAATTTATTTTAAAATTTTAAATATTGTTTTGTATCTTTGAACAGGTTATAAATTTTTCATGTTTGATGATATGCTTTAAACGTTGGACCAGTCCTATAGATTGATATGACGTAATCTGAAAGAGCCACAATTTGAGGACGGAGATGACGGAATGATGTCTATAACCTATGCTTCGGTTTGGGTAATATCCGACAAGTTGTCTTACTGTTTGTGTCCTGGGCATTGTGAGGCAGCTTGTAGAAGCCAGACCTGCTTGACTGCAGGCTAATCTAACCTAATCTAATCTACTTCACAAACAATATAATTTTAAAATTTAGAATATTGTTTTGTACTTTTGAACAAGGCTATGTGTTCTTCATGTTTGATGATATGCCTTAAACGTTGGATCAGTTTTATAGATTGATATGATGTCACCTGAAAGAACCACAATTTGAGGGCGGAGATGATGTCCATAACATACGCTTTTGTTTGGGTAATGTACAACATGTTGTCTCACTGTTTGTGTTTTGGGCAATGTGAGGCAGCTCGTGGAAGCCAGACCTGATCGATTGCAGGTGCGTTTTCACTACTCCTAACGAGCATGTCACTATCGCTTTTACTGTACCAACAACACTGAAATTAAATTATTCATTCTATTATTAAATATAAAATCAACAATAAAATTTTCATTATAAACATTCAAATTATTGGTCGTTTTTAAGCTGAAATTAAAATTTAATTGACTATTAGTCAATAATTTAACATAATTTTATTGAAACAATGTTTTTGGGTTTATTGTTTTTTAGAAAAGTTATCGCATGCTGAATTTTGTCTGCCCGTTGTATAGTTTGGTAGGACTATAGAATATAATATAAACTTTATACTCAAACCTGGTTTTGATTAACAGTAACAAATAGTTGAGTTATATAACTGTGAATTATATATTCCACAGTTATCCATTTATGCCAAAACGTAGTACCTTTTAAGTTTAAAATTAAATAGGTGAGATACAATTTTTTTAACGTTTTTGTTGTTGCTTTATTTTTTACTTTTCTGTTGCTTGGTTAATTTTGAACATTTGCTAAAAGACGATTGGTTAAGTACACATGCACCTATTAGTAACACCTAGCGTAATTAGAATCTATCAACTAATATTTTGAATATTAGAAGTTTTGTACTGGAGTTATTATATAAAGGGTGTTTCCTAACTGGAAGCAAAAAACAAAACTTTAACTACATTTATTAATTTCAAACAGAAAACCTAAATAACTTTTTGATGCAATTTTTTGATACTTGTTAAAATCGTTTTTTTATTGTTTGGATAGTAAAATTTGATTATAATGCTGTTCAACAACGGAGAATACGCAGATATCATTTTTGTTTATGGGTTCTGTAATGGTTATGTCCTAGCTGCATGTCGCAAGTATCCATTAAAATTTCCCTACAGAAGGCAACCTTTTCGTATTTTTGGACGCATTTTGAAGGCTTTGTGAATTTGAAATTTAAAATTGCCGCAGTGGAGATCTACATCAACAGCACACTTTAGCAGAAAAGGAACAAACAGTTGACGCAGATCTTAGTAAACCAGGGGTCAGCGTTAAGCGACAATGATTTGCATTTTCTCAATGGCATTTTGAACAACATCAACATGATCCTAACTTTTTTAGTTCAATATTGTAGAACAAGGAATCTATGTTTACAAAAAATAGCATTAACAATATACATAATGAGTATATCTGGCCGTTAGAAATTTTTTTTAACTTAAAGCATTATAACAAAACAATTTCAATAATAAATGTTTTAAAACATTAAAGAAAATTATATATAAATTAACAATAAAACCTGTTTAATCGCTCTTGCATCCACGGCGTTTCTGATATTCTTCATTATCGGAATCATTAATACTGGAGCAACTGCAATCGGAGCTGGTGTATCCATTAAGCAAAATAGGATTTGTTACATTTATTGGTTTTTTCCGAGTTTTTTCTTTAAGACGTGTTTTTCACGGTGACACATTCTAGGCAGAGTTTTAAATTATTGTATTATTTAAATCTAATTGTTTTAAACATTTCTAAATAAGTTGGAAACTCAATTGAAACTACTTAACAACTTAATATTTGTTTTTAATTGATTAAAATAGCCTAATTGTAAATTAAAATGAATGTGACTTATACTGTGCTAGAGTTATCGTTTCTTTGATGAATGAATCTTTAAGACCCGTATGCCAATGATTAAATGCAAGAGGTACTACAATGTACTCTGCTGGTTCCAACATTTTATTACATTCAACAAACCCCTCACTTGTCTTTTACTGTGCTCAACCAAAACACCAATATTTGGTAAAGAAGAATGCTTTGCTTTGAATAGAACTTCACATAAATCTAATTGAGAACGTTGAGATTTTCCACTTTTCTTGAAATAATGTAAAATCAACCTCAGTTGCTTCTAAGAATAATAAAAGAATACATGATAGATGTAGTTGTGATGATAAAGGTGATAGTGTTCCAGATATCCTAATATCATTCTAACCATTTCGAGTCTTACAAATATCAACACAATCAAAATATTTCAACACATCATTGAAAGATAACCAAAATGTAAAATGGTAAATCTAAAGATAACTCTAAATTAAAAAAAAATTGTCCTTTTATACCAAATAAAATATTCCCTAATAATTAAATATTAGTATGATGCATTGTTTCGCCAAGAACTCAAGTTTATGCTGGTTTAACTTATGTATGTTGTCAACAATGTTTTTTTCGAATTATAAACAATTTGTTTTAGAAGACTCAATAAGGGTTTATTTATGTTCATGCGTAACAAAAGATAAGAAATTTACTAGTTAGATATTGTTTTGTAGCTCTATGCTTGCATCAAATAATGTAAATTTCAAGATTGCTGAATAAGCAAACAAGAGTTTAAGTTCAGTGTAAAACTGACAATTAACTGAACATTATTAGAGCTCATAAGTTTTTGGTTTGTCAAATTTGAGACTAACAATTTTTTTATTAACTGTATAATTAATTAAGTTTTATATTTATTTTAAAACATTTATTACGTTTTACCTTATACAATACAAATCTGTGAGCAAAATAATTCTTTTTGCTCAAAACACGAGGTGTGTTGTAATTATTTTCTAGTCTTTCGGTAGAGAGATATTCAGTGTTTAATATGTTTAACAAACACATTATACAAATAATAGAAAAACATGTCTTCTTTTTATTATACTCTTTGGCTGCGTGCGTTTTATTAATTTCTATTTTGTTTGATAATTGTACTTTCTTAATTATTAGTGATAAGTGTTAAGTTATTTAATATACGTCGTTCAAGCACGGTGTGGTGGTTGGGAGGTTTAGCATGCGTTGCGTTAGTTAAACAAAAAAATAAAATTGTATAACATTAATATTTGTTTCTAATTAATTAAAATAGCTGAATTTTGAATTACAATAAAGTGTGATGTATACTGTGCTAGAGTTAACATTTTCACGTGCACAGCTTGAACACATCTACAGAAACAGTGTTGCAAGGCAATAAATTAGGATTTATAAAAATAGAAAAACAGTAATTAAAAAGATATTTATAGGTTATAGGTTCAAGTAAAAGTTTATCTCTATATACTACAAAAAAGATTCAATAAAAAGCAACAATTAAATTTCGTGATTGTGTATTATAATTTTGCGTCTGAATAAACTAAATATCTTAATTTGTAGACTTTTATTTTTATGATTAACTTATCTGACTAACGCTGACTCACGCTATACTTACGATCGCATGTTGCCGGGTAATCCGTTACAGCTACATTAGTTTTTTTCTAGCTTTCCATGCCTTTTCCTATTTGCTTCTATTATTATTATTTCCTGGATTTATATTGGATTAACTGTTTTATTCTTATTTTATAGTTGACAACTGATAACTTAAGTAAAGGTAAATTAATTAACATGGTGCTTATTTATAAATGCAAACTTTATCAACATTACTTACTATTACTGACAATTAATTGCAGTACTTAACAATAAATTATTATTGATTAAAACTACTTGTTAACAGTGGTTTTTGTTAGCATTATTTTCAATAGTTAATGTACCATAAACATTGTTGTTTGCGTACAAGCCGAGCGTTTAAAGTTATGTTAAAGGTAGATAAGTAATGGACTACTTATTGATTGTTATATTTGTTGATGGAAAGGTTTGGTGAATTTTTACCTTACAAGTTTTAAGAGAAAGAATCTTATATACACAATTGCTAGGGGAGCTTTTAGGGGTGTAATTTAGCAATCGGAGGTTATTTACACAGAGGCCAATTTTAGATGTGTGTAATACAAAGTACATTGGCAGTAAGGTCATTAAGGTATTGATAGTTGTACCATGCTTGGTAAAAACGCTATACAAGATTGGTATTTTACACACTGGCAGCCAAGGCTTTGTGGTTTATACGTCGTTCAAGCACGTTGTGGTGGTTGGGAGGTTCAGCGTGCGTTGCGTCAGTTTAATACAAAATAAAATTATATAATTGGGCGTAACATACTTAACAACATTAATATTTGTTTGTTATTGATTGAAACAGCTGAATTTTAAATTACAATAAGTGTGACGTATACTGTGCTAGAGTTATATAAATAATTATTTTTATTATAATTTTTAAAAATGTTGTTTTATCTTTTCTACAAAGCGTATTTTAGATTCAAGATTGGCAATCACAGTTCAAAGTGTAACCTTTTCAGTATTTTATTTAAATAATTAAATTAATTTTTTGGTTGTTTTTTTTTTGCACAAAACATTTCACTACTTGTAACCAATCAGTTTTGTGAGTTAAAGCTTAAAACGGGTTTATAAAAATTCATAAACAACCTCACAAACAATTTAATTTTAAAGTTTAAAATATTTTTTTGTACCTTTGAACAAAGTTATGAGTTTTTCATAATTGATGGTATGCCTTAAACGTTGGACTAGTCCTATAGATTGATATGACGTAACCTGAAAGAGCCACAACTTGAGGGCGGAGATGAAGAGGTGATGTTTATAACCTACGCCTCTGTTTGGTTAATGTCTGACATGTTGTCTTAGTGCTTGTGTCCTGTGCAATGTGAGGCTGCTCGTGGAAGACAGACCTGCTCGATTGCAGGCTAACTTAACCTAACTTCACAAACAATTCAATTTCAAAATTAAAAATATTGTTTTGTACCTTTAAACAAAGCTATGAGTTCTTCATGTTTGATGGTATGCCTTAAACGTTCGACCAGTCCTATAGATTGATATGACGTATCCTGAAAGAACCACAACTTAAGGGCGGAGATGACGGGATGATGTCAATAACCTACGCCTCTGTTTGAGTAATGTCTAACATGTTGTTCTAATGTTTATGTCTTAGACATTGTGAGACAGCTCTTGGAAGCCAGACCTGTTTGATTGCAAGCTAACCTAATCTAAATTGGAGATTAAAAAATACTTCGGCTTTTCAGGTTAATAATGACTGATTAGGAGGATTATTCTTAATTAAATTTAAGAAAATTTAATCATTAAATTATTTGTTAATCACTATAAAACTAGTTTTTGTAAGTTTTTATTGATATTCCTTTCTTGATATTCAATAAAATCATTTAATTTTTTTTTTAAACTAATTTGTATTAATGACGTAATAAAATTTTTTACTTGTTGATATAAAATTTGGTCGACCTAATTTGAAATAAAATTCTAACCTCAAAACAGACATTGATTTATTCTTTAATCAACAATCCTTTGTGATAATTAGATTTGCAAATTGAAAATTGGACATTTGTTTGGTTATTTATAACTAGTTAAAGATAATATAAAAAAAAAGTTTCTGGTTTAAACATCTTCAGGTATTTTATATTAATTTTTATTCATTATTAATACTTTTTTCTGTCTTTAAAAACTAGCACTAATTTTCAATTGAGTTAAAACTATTATCACTTGTCAATGTAAGGGTGGCACAGAATCGACGGTTTTTAATGTTTCACAAGTCAAAACAACATTATAACTTTTCTGGCAGTCGCACTTAACATGTATTCATTTGTTTTTGTGACGATTCTCCACCAGACCAGTCTATCCTTTTGTGAGATAATAAGTTGTCATACCTTTACGTCTCTCATGTCTTTTTCTTCTAGTTAATGTTAACGATATTATTGAATCAACTAGTATGTGTTGCGGTAAAGCTAATTGTTTAGCTAGGACTTTTTTTGATAAATGAATCGCCAGTACATATCGGGAATATGCTGCAGCATTTTCAAAACCCGTATGCCAATGATTAAATGCAAAAAGTACTACAATGTACTTTGCTGATTTCAACACTTTATTACACTCAACAAACTCCCTCACTTGTCTTTTACAGTGCTTAACCAAAGCACCAATATTTGTGAAGAAGAATGCTTTGCTTTGAATAGAATCACACATATATTTATTTGGAAACGTTGAGATTTCACACTACTACCTTTTAATTAAGTTAAAACTATTATTACTTGTCGATGTAAGAGTGGCACAGACTGGACGGTTTTTAATGTTTCACGTGTTGAAGCAACATTAAAACTTTTTTGGCAGTTGCACTTAACATGTATCCATTTGTTTTTGTGACAATTCTCTACCATCTCCACCAGACCCATCTTTTTGAAAGATAATAAGCTATTATACTTTTAACGTCCTTCACGTCTTTATCCTCTTGCTAATGTTGAGGATATTATAGAATCAGCTAGTATGTGTTGCGGTGAAGCTATTTGTTTAGCTAAGACTTTCTTTAATAAATGCATCGCCAGTACATATCGAGTATATGCTCCAACAATTTCAAGACCTGTATGCCAATGATTAAATGCAAAAGGTGCTACAATGTACTCTGCTGGTTCCAACATTTTATTACAATCAACAAACCCCTTACTTGTCTTTTACTGTGCTTAACCAAAGCACTAATGTTTCTTGGAAAAAATGCTTTGCTTTGAATAGAATAAATCTAATTGGGAACGTTTAGATTTTTCAGTTTTCTTCTGACCTTTTTGAAATAATTTAAAATCAACCTCATTTGTTTCCAAGACTGTTAAATGTATACATAATAGATGTTGTTGTGATGCTAAAGGTGATAGTGTTTCAGATAATCTAATATCATTCCAACCATTTCAAATCTTAAAGGTGGCACAGACTGGACGGTTTTTAATGTACCATGTGTCGAAACAACATTATATTTTTTTTGGCAGTCGCACTTAACATGTATCTGATTGTTTTTGAGACAAATTTCCACCATCACCACTAGACCAGCCCATTCTTTAGTGAAATAATAAGCTGTCATACCTTCACGTCTCTTATGTCTTTGTCCTCTTGCTAATGTTAAGGATATTATAGAATCAACTAGTAGGTGTTGCAGTAAAGCCAATTGTTCAGCCAACACGATTTTTGATAAATGAATCTCCAGTACATATTAAGAGATGCTGCAGCATTTTCAAGACCCGTATGCCAATGATTAAACGCAAAAAGTACTACAATGTACTCTGCTGGTTCCAACATTTTATTGCACTCAACAAACCTTTTTACTTGTTTTTTTACTGTGCTTAACCAAAGCTAAACACGTATCTATTTGTTTTTGAGACAATTCTATATCATCACCACCAGACCAGCTTATCTTTTAGTGAGATAATAAGCTGTCATACCTTCACGTCCCTCATGTCTTTGTCCTCTTGCTAATGTTAAGGATGTTATAGAATCGGCTAGTAAGTGTTGCGGTAAAGCCATTTGTTTAGCTAGCACTTTTTTTAATAAATAAATCGCCAGTACATATCAAGACTATGCTCAAGTACTTTCAAGACCCGTATGCCAATGATTAAATGGAAAAGGTACTACAATGTACTCTGCTGGTTCCAACATTTTGGTACATTTAACAAATCCTTCACACACCAAAACACTAATATTTGGTGGAGAAGAATGCTTTTCTTTGAATAGAACTACACATGAATCTAATTGAGAACGTTGAGATTTCTCAGTTTTCTTTGACCTTCTTAAAATAATGTAAAATCAACCTCAGATGCTTCCAAAACTTTTAAAAGTATACATGATAGATGTTGTTGTGATGATAAAGGTGGTAGTGTTTCAGATAATCTAATATCATTTCAACCACTTTGAGCTTTACAATTATTAATACAATCTAAATTAAAAAAAAAAAAATTTCATACCAAAAAAAGTATTCCCTAATAATTAAATATTAGTAAGCTGCTTTGGTTTACCAAGAATTCAAGCTCAGGCTGATTTACTTTTGGTATGTTGTGTTTTAATTAAATTTTATTTTGATCTTTAATTATTTACAATGTTTTTTTGAATTATAAACAATTCGTTTTAGAAATCATTGGATTTATTTATGTTTATGCGTAACAAAAGAATTTACCATATTTAAAATTTACTACTAAAATATTGCCTTGTAGCTCCATGCTTGCATCAAATAATGTAAGTTTTACGGTTGCTAAATAAGCAAACAAGAGTTTTTATCATTAATAATCTTTAATTGTCGTACGCTGTATTTGAAGCCTGGAATAAAACAACTCATATTATTACTTACTAGCAAACAAATGATTCCAATAGTGGTAATATGTACAACATTTATCAGGTTTCAATGCGTGGTATGTGATCACCACTTTCAGTTTTTGTATCCTCAAAAACTTGATTAAAATTCAGGGCAAAACTGACAATTAACTGGACATTATTAGAACTCAAAAATTTTGGGTTTGTCAAATTTGTGACTAACAATTTTTTTATTAATTGTATAATTAATTAATTTTTATAATTATTTTAAAATATTTATTACGTTTTACCTTATACAACACAAACCTGTGAGCAAAATAATTCTTTTTGGTTAAAACAGAAGGTGTGTTGTATTTATTTTCTATCAATAGAGAGATATTCAGTGTTCAATATGTTTAACAAGCACATTATACAAATAATGGAAAAACATGTCTTCTTTTTAATATTCTCTTTGACTGCGTGCGTTTTATTAATTTGTATTTAATTTGATAATTGTACTTTCTTAATTATTAGTGATAAGTGTTGAGTTAATTTATATACGTCATTCAAGCACGGTGTGGTGGTTGGGAGGTTCAGCGTGCGTTGCCTCAGTTAAATAAAAAATAATATTGTATAACTGGGCGTAACATACTTAACAACATTAATATTTGTTTCTAACTGATTAAAATAGCTGAATTTTAAATTACAAAAAGTGTGATGTATATTGTGCTAGAGTTAACATTTTCACGTGAACAGCTTGAACACATCTACAGAAACAGGGTTGCAAGGCAATAAAGGAAAATATGAAGATAGGAAAACAGTAATTAAATAAATATTTATGGGGTTTAGGTTCAAGTTAAAGTTTAACTCTATATATTACACAAATATACAACAAGAAGCAACAATTGAATTTCGTAACTGTATATTATAATTTATCGTCTGAATAAACTGAATATCTCAATGTGTAGACTTTATTAAATTCTTATCGTTATGATTTACTTATCTCAGTAACGTTGACTCGCGCTATACTTACGATTGCATGTTGCCGGGTAATCCGTCACAGCTACATTAGCTTTTTTCTAGCTTTTTATGCCTTTTCTTGTTTGCTTCTATTATTATTATTTCTTGGGTTTATATTGGATTAATTGTTTTATCCTCACTTTATTGCTGAAAACTGATAACCTAAAAATACATAAAAGTTAATTAAATAACTATGTGTTTATTTATAAGTGCAAACTTCATCAACATTATTTATTATTACTTACTGTGTAAGCACGGTGTGGTGGCTGGGAGGTTTAGCGTGCGTTGGACGTAACACACTTAACAACATTAATATTTGTTTATTATTGATTAAAATAGCTGAATTTTAAATTACAATGTGACGTATACTGCACTAGAGTTTACAATTATATTATAATTTTTTAAAATGTTGTTTTATCTTTTCTACGAAGCATATCCTAGATTCAAGATCGGCAATTACATTTTAAAGTATAACCTTTTTAGTATTATATTTAAATAATTAAATAAATTTTTTGCTTGTCTTCTTTTGCACAAAACATTTCACTACTTGTAACTAATCAGTTTTGTAAGTTAAAGCTTAAAACGGGTTTATAAAAATACATAAACAACCTCACAAACAATTTAGTTTTAAAGTTTAAAATATTTTTTTGTACCTTTAAACAAAGCTATAGGTTTTTCATGTTTGATGGTATGCCTTAAACCATGGACCAGTCCAATAGATTAATATGACATAAACTGAAAGAGCAACAACTTGAGGGCGGAGATGACCAGATAATGTCCATAACCTACGCCTCTGTTTAGGTAATGTCCGACATGTCGTACTGTTTGTGTCCTAGGCATTGTGAAGGTGCTCGTGGAAGCCAGACCTGCTCGATTGCAGACTAACCTAACCTAACTTCACAAACAAGTTAACTTTAAAATTTAGAACATTGTTTTGTACTTTTAAACAAGACTATGAGTTTTTCATGTTTGACGGTATGCCTTAAACGTTGGACTAGTCCTATAGATTGATATAACGTAATCCGAAAGAGCCACAATTTGAGGACGGAGATGACGGAATGATGTCCATAACCTACGCTTCGTTTTGGGTAATATTCGACAAGTTGTCTTACTGTTTGTGTTCTGGGCATTGTGAGGCAGCTTGTAGAAGCCAGACCTGCTTGATTGCAGGCTAATCTAACCTAACCTAATCTACTTCACAAACAATATAATTTTAAAATTTAGAACATTGTTTTGTACCTTTAAACAAGACTATGAGATTTTCATGTTTGACGGTATGCCTTAAACGTTGGACTAGTCCTATAGATTGATTTGACGTAACCTGAAAGAGCCACAATTTGAGGGCGGAGATGACGAGATGATGTTCATATTTTACGCCACTGTTTGGGTAATGTCCGACATGTTGTCTTATTGTTTGGGTCCTGGGCGTTGTGAGGCAGCTTGTGAAAGCCAGACCTGTTTGATTGCATTCTAACCTAACCTAACTTCACAAACAATTTATTTTAAAATTTAAAATATTGTTTTGTACCTTTGAATAAGGTTATAAATTTTTCATGTTTGATGGTATGCTTTAAACGTTGGACCAGTCCTATAGATTGATATGACGTAATCTGAAAGAGCCACAATTTGAGGACGGAGATGACGGAATGATGTCTATTACCTACGTTTCTGTTTGGGTAATATCTGACATGTTGTCTTACTGTTTGTGTCCTGGGCATTGTGAGGCAGCTTGTAGAAGCCAAACTTGTTTGATTGCAGGCTAACCCAACCTAACTTCACAAACAATTTAATTTTAAAATTCAGAATATTGTTTTGTACTTTTGAACAAGGCTATGTGTTCTTCATGTTTGATGATATGCCTTAAACGTTGGATCAGTTTCATAGATTGATATGATGTAATCTGAAAGAACCACAACTTGAGGGCGGAGATGATGTCCATAACATACGCTTTGTTTGGGTAATGTCCAATATGTTGTCTCACTGTTTGTGTCTTGGGCAATGTGAGGCAGCTCGTGGAAGCCAGACCTGATCGATTGCAGGTGCGTTTTCACTACTCCTAACGAGCATGTCACTATCGCTTTTACTGTACCAGCAACACTGAAATTAAATTATTTATTCTATTATTAAATATAAAATCAACAATAAAATTTTCATTATAAACATTCAAATTGTTGGTCGTTTTTAAGCAATTTAAAAAAATGTCTTTTTCTGAAAATAAAATTTAATTGACTATTAGTCAATAATTTAACATAATTTTATTGAAACAATGTTTTTGGGTTTGTTGTTTTTTAGAAAAGTTATCGCATGCTGAATTTTGTCTGCCTGTTGTATAGTTTGGTAGGACTATAGAATATAATATAAACTTTATACTCAAACCTGATTTTGATTAACAGTAACAAATAGTTGGGTTATATAACTGTGAATTATATATTCCACAGTTATCCATTTATGCCAAAACGTAGTACCTTTTAAGTTTAAAATTAAATAGGTGAGATAAATTTTTTTTAACGTTTTTGTTGTTGCTTTATTTTTTACTTTTCTGTTGCTTGGTTAATTTTGAACATTTGCTAAAAGACGATTGGTTAAGTACACATGTACCTATTAGTAACACCTAGCGTAAATAGAATCTATCAATTAATATTTTGAATATTAGAAGTTCTGTACTGGAGTTATTATATAAAGGGTGTTTCCTAACTGGAAGCCAAACAACAAAAGTTTAACTACATTTATTAATTTCAAACAGAAAACCTAAATAACTTTTTGATGCAATTTTTTGATACTTGTTAAAATCGTTTTTTTATTGTTTGGATAGTAAAATTTGATAATAATGCTGTTCAACGACGGAGAATACGCAGATATCATTTTTGTTTATGGGTTCTGTAATGGTTATGTCCTAGCTGCATGTCGCAAGTATCCATTAAAATTTCCCGACTGAAGGCAACCTTTTCGTATTTTTGGACGCATTTTGAAGGCTTTGTGAATTTGAAATTTAAAATTGCCGCAGTAGAGATCTACATCAACAGCACACTTTAGCAGAAAAGGAACAAACAGTAGACGCAGATCTAAGTAAACCAGGGGTCAGCGTTAAGCGACAATGATTTGCATTTTCTCAATGGCATTTTGAACAACATCAACATGATCCTAACTTTTTTAGTTCAATATTGTAGAACAAGAAATCTATGTTTACAAAAAATGGCATTAACAATATACATAATGAGCATATCTGGTCGTTAGAAATTTTTTTTAACTTAAAGCATTATAACAAAACAATTTCAATAATAAATGTTTTTAAATATTAAAGAAAATTATATATAAATTAACAATAAAACCTGTTTAATCGCTCTTGCATCCACGGCGTTTCTGATATTCTTCATCATCGGAATCATTAATACTGGAGCAATTGCAATCGGAGCTGGTGTATCCATTAAGCAAAATAGAATTTGTTAAATTTTTTGGGTTTTTCTTTAAGACGTGTTTTTCTCGGTGACACATTCTAGGCAGAGTTTTAAATTATTGTATTATTTAAATCTAATTGTTTTAAACATTTCTAAATAAGTTGAAAACTCAATTGAAACTACTTAACAACTTAATATTTGTTTTTAATTGATTGAAATAGCCTAATTGTAAATTAAAATGAGTGTGACTTATACTGTGCTAGTGTTATCGCTTCTTTGATGAATGAATCTTTAAGACCCGTATGCCAATGATTAAATGCAAGAGGTACTATAATGTACTCTGCTGGTTCCAACATTTTATTACACTCAACAAACCCTCTCACTTGTCTTTTACTGTGCTCAACCAAAACACCAATATTTGGTAAAGAAGAATGCTTTGCTTTGAATAGAACTACACATAAATCAAATTGAGAACGTTGAGATTTTTCACTTTTCTTGAAATAATGTAAAATCAACCTCAGTTGCTTCTAAGACTAATAAAAGAATACATGATAGAAGTAGTTGTGATGATAAAGGTTATAGTATTCCAGATAATCTAATATCATTCCAACCATTTCGAGTCTTACAAATATCAACACAATCAACATATTTCAACTCATTGTTAAAAGATATCAAAAATTTACCATCTTGGAGGCCATCGGGCATCAAATCATCTCGCATTGATGAAGTTTATAAATAAAATTTATCAGATCAGTCACTTGTCTATACATAACTTCCATTACCTTTTAATTGAGTTAAATCTATTATTACTTGTCAATGTAAGGGTGGCACAGACTGGACGGTTTTTAATGTTTCATGTGTCGAAACAACATTATAACTTTCCTGGCAGTTGTACTTAACACGTAACTATTTGTTTTTGAGACAATTCTTTACTATCACCACCAGACCAGCTTATTCTTTTGTGAGATAATAAGCTGTCATACCTTCACGTCTCTCATGTCTTTGTTTTCTTGCTCATGTTAAGGATATTATAGAATCAACTAGTATTTGTTGCTGTAAAGCCAATTGTTCATCCAGGACTTTTTTAATAAATGAATCGCCAGTACATATCAAGAATATGCTGCAGCATTTTTAAGAGCCGTATGCTAATGAATAAATGCAATAAGTACTCCAATGTACTTTGCTGATTCCAACACTTTATTACTTTCAACAAACTCCCTCACTTGTCTTTTACTGTGCTTAACCAAAGTTCCAATATTTGGTGAAGAAGAATACTTTGCTTTGAATAGAACCCTACATAAATCCATTTGGAAACGTTGAGATTTTTCACATTTTCTTTGACTTTTTTGAAATAATGTAAAATTAACTTCAATTGCTTCTAAGACTGTCAAAAGTATACATGATTGATGTTGTTGTGATGATAAAGGTGGTAATGTTTCAGATAATCTAATATTATTTCAACCACTTCGAGCTCCATGCTTGCATCAAATAATGTAAATTTTACGGTTGTTAAATAAGCAAACAAGAGTTTTTATCATTAATTATCTTTAATTGTCGTACTCTGTAATTGATGCCTGGAATAAAACAACTCATATTATCACTTACTAACAAACAAATGATTCCAATGGTGGTGATATGTACAACATTTATCAGGTTTCAATGATATGTGATCACTACTTTTAGTTTTTGTATCCTCAAAAACTTGATTAAAATTCAGTGTACAACTGACAATTAATTGGACATTATTAGAACTCATAAATTTTAGGTTTGTCAAACTTGTGACTAACAATTTTTTTATTAATTGTATAATAAATTATTTTTTATAATTATTTTAAAACATTTATTACGTTTTACCTTATACAACACAAACCTGTGCGCAAAATAATTCTTTTTGGTCAAAACAGAAGGTGTGTTGTATTTATTTTTAGTCTATCATTAGAGAGATATGTGTTTAATATGTTTAACAAGCACATTATACAAATAATGGAAAAACATGTCTTCTTTTTATTATTTTCTTTGGCTGCGTGCGTTTTATTAATTTGTATTTAATTTGATAATTGTACTTTCTTAATTATTAGTGATAAGTGTTGAGTTAATTTATATACGTCATTCAAGCACGGTGTGGTGGTTGGGAGGTTCAGCGTGCGTTGCGTCAATTAAATAAAAAATAATATTTTATAACTGGGCGTAACATACTTAACAACATTAATATTTGTTTATTATTGATTAAAATAGCTGAATTTTAAATTACAAAAAGTGTGATGTATATTGTGCTAGAGTTAACATTTTCACGTGAACAGCTTGAACACATCTACAGAAACAGGGTTGCAAGGCAATAAAGGAAAATATGAAGATAGGAAAACAGTAATTAAATAAATATTTATGGGGTATAGGTTCAAGTTAAAGTTTAACTCTATATACTACACAAATATACAACAAGAAGCAACAATTGAATTTCGTAACTGTATATTATAATTTATCGTCTGAATAAACTGAATATCTCAATGTGTAGACTTTATTAAATTCTTATCGTTATGATTGACTTATCTTAGTAACGTTGACTCACTCTATACTTACGATTGCATGTTGCCGGGTAATCCGTCACAGCTACATTAGCTTATTTCTAGCTTTTTATGCAATTTCTTGTTTGCTTCTATTATTATTATTTCTTGGGTTTATATTGGATTAATTGTTTTATCCTCACTTTATTGCTGAAAACTGATAACATAAAAATACGTAAAAGTAAATTAAACAACTATGTGTTTATTTATAAGTGCAAATTTTATCAACATTATTTATTATTACTTACTGTGTAAGCACGGTGTGGTGGCTGGGAGGTTTAGCGCGCGTTGCGTCAGTTAAATACAAAATAAAATTGTATAACTGGACGTAACACACTTAACAACATTAATATTTGATTATTATTGATTAACATAGCTGAATTTTAAATTACAAAGAGTGTGACGTATACTGTACTAGAGTTTACAATTATATTATAATTTTTTTAAATGTTGTTTTATCTTTTCTACGAAGCATATCCTAGATTCAAGATCGGCAATTACACTTTAAAGTATAACTTTTTTAGTATTATATTTAAATAATTAAATAAATTTTTTGCTTGTCTTCTTTTGCACAAAACATTTCACTACTTGTAACCAATCAGTTTTGTTAGTTAAAGCTTAAAACGGGTTTTTAAAAATAAATAAACAACCTCACAAACAATTTAATTTAAAAGTTTAAAATATTTTTTTGTACCTTTGAACAAGGTTATAAATTTTTTATGTTTGATGGTATGCTTTAAACGTTGGACCAATCCTATAGATTGATATGACGTCATCTGAAAAGCTTAAAACGGGTTTATAAAAATACATAAACAACCTCACAAACAATTTAATTTTAAAATTTAAAATATTTTTTTTTGTATCTTTAAAAAAAGCTATAAGTTTTTTTATGTTTGATGATATGCTTTAAATCATGGACCAGTCCTATAGATTGATATGACGTAACCTAAAAGAGCAACAACTTGAGGGCGGAGAAGGCGGGATGATATCCATAACCTACGCCTCTGTTTGGGTAATGTCCGACATGTTATCTTATTGTTTGTGTTCAGGGCGTTGTGAGGCTGCTTGTGGAAGCCAGACCTGCTCGATTGCAGGCTAACCTAACCTAACCTAACTTAATTGTACAAACAAATTAGTTTCAAAATTTAGATTATTGTTTTGTACCTTTGAACAAAGCTATAAGTTCTTTATGTTTGATAGTATGCCTTAAACGTTGGACTAGTCTTATCTCTTGCATCCACGCATTTCTGATATTCTTCATCATCGGAATTATCAATTCTGGAGCAACTGCAATCGGAGCTGGTGTATCCATTAAGCAAAATAGGATTTGTTACATTTTTTGGTTTTTTCTTTAAGACGTGTTTTCACGGTGACACATTCTAGGCAGAGTTTTAAATTATTGTATTATTTAAATCTAATTGTTTTAAACATTTCTAAATAAGTTGGAAACTCAATTGAAACTACTTAACAACTTAATATTTGTTTTTAATTGATTAAAATAGCCTAATTGTAAATTAAAATGAGTGTGACTTATACTGTGCTAGAGTTTTCGTTTCTTTAATAAATGAATCTTTAAGACCTGTATGCCAATGATTAAATGCAAGAGGTACCACAATGTACTCTGCTGGTTCCAACATTTTATTACACTCAACAAACCCCTCACTTGTCTTTTACTGTGCTCAACCAAAACACCAATATTTGGTAAAGAAGAATGCTTTGCTTTGAATAGAACTACACATAAATCTAATTGAGAACGTTGAGATTTTTCACTTTTCTTGAAATAATGTAAAATCAACCTCAGTTGCTTCTAAGACTAATAAAAGTATACATGATAGATGTAGTTGTGATGATAAAGGTGGTTGTGTTCCAGATAATCTAATATCATTCTAACCATTTCGAGTCTTACAAATATCAACACTATCAAAATATTTTAACACATCATTGAACGATAAAATGGTAAAACTAAAAATAGCTCTAAATTAAAAAAAAAAATGTCCTTTTATACCAAATAAAGTATTCCCTAATAATTAAATATTAGTATGCTGCATTGTTTCGCCAAGAACTCAAGTTTATGCTGGTTTAACTTATGTATGTTGTCAATAATGTTTTTTTCGAATTATAAACATTTTGTTTTAGAAATTATTGGGTTTATTTATGTTCATGAGTAACAAAAGATAAGAAATTTACTACTAAGATATTGCCTTGTAGCTCTATGCTTGCATCAAATAATGTAAATTTCAAGATTGCTGAATAAGCAAACAAGAGTTTAAGTTCAGTGTAAAACTGACAATTAACTGAACATTATTAGAGCTCATAAATTTTGGGTTTGTCAAATTTGAGACTAACAAAATTTTTATTAACTGTATAATTAATTAAATTTCATAATTATTTTAAAACATTTATTACGTTTTACCTTATACAATACAAATCTGTGAGCAAAATAATTCTTTTTGCTCAAATCACGAGCTGTGTTGTAATTATTTTCTAGTTTTTTGGTAAAGAGATATTCAGTGTATAATATTTTTAACAAACACATACAAATAATAGAAAAACATGTCTTTTTTTCATTATTCTCTTTGGCTGCGTGCATTTAATTAATTTCGATTTTGTTTGATAATTGTACTTTCTTAATTATTAGTGATAAGTGTTAAATTATTTAATATACGTCGTACAAGCACGGTGTGGTGGTTGGTAGGTATTGCCTGCGTTGCGTTAGTTAAACAAAAAAAATAAAATTGTATAACATTAATATTTGTTTCTAATTAATTAAAATAGCTGAATTTTAAATTACAATAAGTGTAATGTATACTGTGCTAGAGTTAACATTTTCACGTGCACAGCTTGAACACATCTACAGAAACAGTGTTGCAAGGCAATAAATTAGGATTTATAAAAATAGAAAAACAGTAATTAAAAAGATATTTATAGGGTATAGGTTCAAGTAAAAGTTTATCTCTATATACAACAAAAAAGATTCAATAAAAAGCAACAATTAAATTTCGTGATTGTATATTATAATTTTGCGTCTGAATAAACTAAATATCTTAATTTGTAGACTTTTATTTTTATGATTAACTTATCTGAGTAACGCTGACTCACGCTATACTTACGATCGCATGTTGCCGGGTAATCCGTTACAGCTACATTAGTTTCTTTCTAGCTTTCCATGCCTTTTCCTATTTGCTTCTATTATTATTATTTCCTGGATTTATATTGGATTAACTGTTTTATTCTTATTTTATAGTTGACAACTGATAACTTAAGTAAAGGTAAATTAATTAACATGGTGCTTATTTATAAATGCAAACTTCATCAACATTACTTACTATTACTGACAATTAATTGCAGTACTTAACAATAAATTATTATTGATTAAAACTACTTGTTAACAGTGGTTTTTGTTAGCATTATTTTCAATAGTTAATGTACCATAAACATTGTTGTTTGCGTACAAGCTGAGCGTTTAAAGTTATGTTAAAGGTAGATAAGTAATGGACTACTTATTGATTGTTATATTTGTTGATGGAAAGGTTTGGTGAATTTTTACCTTACAAGTTTTAAGAGAAAGAATCTTATATATACAATTGCTAGGGGAGCTTTTAGGGGTGTAATTTAGCAATCGGAGGTTATTTACACAGAGACCAATTTTAGATGTGTGTAATACAAAGTACATTGGCAGTAAGGTCATTAAAGTATTGATAGTTGTACCATGCTTGGTAAAAAGGCTATACAAGATTGGTATTTTACACACTGGCAACCAAGGCTTTGTGGTTTATACGTCGTTCAAGCACGTTGTGGTGGTTGGGAGGTTCAGCGTGCGTTGCGTCAGTTTAATACAAAATAAAATTATATAATTGGGCGTAACATACTTAACAACATTAATATTTGTTTCTTATTGATTGAAACAGCTGAATTTTAAATTACAATAAGTGTGACGTATACTGTGCTAGAGTTATATAAATAATTATTTTTATTATAATTTTTAAAAATGTTGTTTTATCTTTTCTACAAAGCGTATTTTAGATTCAAGATTGGCAATCACAGTTCAAAGTGTAACCTTTTCAGTATTATATTTAAATAATAAAATTAATTTTTTGGTTGTTTTTTTTTGCACAAAACATTTCACTACTTGTAACCAATCAGTTTTGTGAGTTAAAGCTTAAAACGGGTTTATAAAAATACATAAACAACCTCACAAACAATTTAATTTTAAAGTTTAAAATATTTTTTTGTACCTTTGAACAAAGTTATGAGTTTTTCATAATTGATGGTATGCCTTAAACGTTGGACTAGTCCTATAGATTGATATGACGTAACCTGAAAGAGCCACAACTTGAGGGCGGAGATGAAGAGGTGATGTTTATAACCTACGCCTCTGTTTGGTTAATGTCTGACATGTTGTCTTAGTGCTTGTGTCCTGTGCAATGTGAGGCTGCTCGTGGAAGACCTGCTCGATTGCAGGTTAACTTAACCTAACTTCACAAACAATTCAATTTCAAAATTTAAAATATTGTTTTGTACCTTTAAACAAAGCTATGAGTTCTTCATGTTTGATGGTATGCCTTAAACGTTCGACCAGTCCTATAGATTGATATGACGTATCCTGAAAGAACCACAACTTAAGGGCGGAGATGACGGGATGATGTCAATAACCTACGCCTCTGTTTGAGTAATGTCTAACATGTTGTTCTAATGTTTATGTCTTAGACATTGTGAGACAGCTCTTGGAAGCCAGACCTGTTTGATTGCAAGCTAACCTAATCTAAATTGGAGATTAAAAAATACTTCGGCTTTTCAGGTTAATAATGACTGATTAGGAGGATTATTCTCAATTAAATTTAAGAAAATTTAATCATTAAATTATTTGTTAATCACTATAAAACTAGTTTTTGTAAGTTTTTATTGATATTCCTTTCTTGATATTCAATAAAATCATTTAATTTTTTTTTTAAACTAATTTGTATTAATGACGTAATAAAATTTTTTACTTGTTGATATAAAATTTGGTCGACCTAATTTGAAATAAAATTCTAACCTCAAAACAGACATTGATTTATTCTTTAATCAACAATCCTTTGTGATAATTAGATTTGCAAATTGGAAATTGGACATTTGTTTGGTTATTTATAACTAGTTATAGATAATATAAAAAAAAAAGTTTCTGGTTTATACATCTTCAGGTATTTTATATTAATTTTTATTCATTATTAATACTTTTTTCTGTCTTTAAAAACTAGCACTAATTTTCAATTGAGTTAAAACTATTATCACTTGTCAATGTAAGGATGGCACAGAATCGACGGCGGTTTTTAATGTTTTACAAGTCAAAACAACATTATAAATTTTCTGGCAGTCGCACTTAACATGTATTCATTTGTTTTTGTGACGATTCTCCACCAGACTTTTTCTTCTAGTTAATGTTAACGATATTATAGAATCAACTAGTATGTGTTGCGGTAATGCCAATTGTTTAGCTAGGACTTTTTTTGATAAATGAATCGCCAGTACATATCGAGAATATGCTGCAGCATTTTCAAAACCCGTATGCCAATGAATAAATGCAAAAAGTACTACAATGTACTTTGCTGATTCTTACACTTTATTACACTCAACAAACCCCCTCACTTGTCTTTTACAGTGGTTAACCAAAGCACCAATATTTGGTGAAGAAGAATGCTTTGCTTTGAATAGAACCACACATAAATCCATTTGAAAACGTAGAGATTTTACACTAGTACCTTTCAATTAAGTTAAAACTATTATTAGCCGGTAGAGGGCGTCAAAAATTTGTAAATATTTAAAAGAAATTACCTGTAACAATAATTTTTTAAGTGACCTTGTTGCTATGGCGTTTAATAATTTGACAATTATTGACAAATTGTCACCAGTCTATGAAATTTACTCAAGTATACGATCAACATTCTTAAATTACAAGTTCATTTTACCATTAAAAATGGAAAATTATACAAACTCTCAGAAAGTTGACATGCTCCTGGTATACGGGTTTTGTCAAGGAAATGGGCGTCAGAGTGTTAGGGTTTACATGGAGAGGTTTCCTAACCGTCAAATACCAAACCACCAAACATTTGCCAATATTGAGCGTCATCTTCGGGAAACGGGCAGTTTTGAGAAAAAGTTTGAAGGCAGGGGTCGTATGCGAACAACTCGAACTGTGGAAACAGAAGAGATGATTCTGGAAAGAGTTGAAGAAGAACCAAGTACCAGTACCCGTCTCTTAGAACGTGAGTTAAATGTTCCTAAAACGATTGTCAATGAGGTTTTAAGAGAACAGTTGTTACATCCTTACCACATACAAAAAGTCCAGGAACTTTTACCGACTGATCCCCCATGCGGCTTACATTTTGTCAATTTATTAGAAACAAAAGAATCCTTGTTCCAAATTTTTGTAGAAAAATTATGTTTACTGACGAGGCATGCTTTACAAGATCTGGGGTAACTAATCTGCACAACGAACATATTTATTCCGATGAAAATCCACATGCCATTAAAGTTGCACATCATCAGCATCAATTTAAAATTAATATTTGGGCAGGTATTATTGATCACTACCTTATTGGTCCCATTGTTTTTCCAGACAGGTTAGATGAAAATATTTATTTAAATTTTTTGCAAGACACATTACCAATTCTTCTGGAGAATTTGCCCCTTTTACTTCGGAGGGAAATGTGGTATATGCATGATGGTGCCCCGCCCCATTTTTCCGTTGCCGTTCGGCAATACTTACATCATCAATATCCCAACCGATGGATTGGAAGAGGCAATGATGCACCAGTAAAATGGCCACCACGTTCTCCTGAGTTAAATATGTGTGACTTCTTTTTGTGGGGCGCTATTAAAACAGAAGTTTACAAGACTCCGGTAAACACACGCGATGATTTATTGCAGCGGATTTTAAATGCAGGCAACCATTTTAATAATCCCGAGACATTAGATAGGGTCCAATATCATTTTTTAAAGAGTGTTAATAAGTGTATTCAGCAAGATGGCGGTCATTTTACACATTTGCTTAAGTAATGTTTTTGTTTTACTTAGTTTCTTACAATAGATACTTTCAACTTTGTTATACTTTTGTTTTTTTTGACGCCCTCTACCGGCTAAACGAGACAATTTTGGATATAACTAAGTCGGATTAGATCGACCTATTTTGACGTCAGGAGTCTGTCGTCAAACGTTGTACACGTATTTTCCGGACACCCTGTATATCTGTTTGGAAACGTTGAGATTTCACACTACTACCTTTCAATTAAGTTAAAACTATTATTACTTGTTGATGTAAGAGTGGCACAGACTGGACGGTTTTTAATGTTTCACGTGTTGAAACAACATTAAAACTATTTTGGCAGTTGCACTTAACATGTATCTATTTGTTTTTGTGACGATTCTCTACCATCACCACCAGACCCATCCTTTTGAAAGATAATAAGCTATCATACTTTTACGTCCTTCACGTCTTTGTCCTCTTGCTAATGTTGAGGATATTATAGAATCAGCTAGTATGTGTTGCGGTAAAGCTATTTGTTTAGCTAGGACTTTCTTTAATAAATGGATCGCCAGTACATATCGAGTATATGCTCCAGCATTTTTAAGACCCGTATGCCAATGATTAAATGCAAAAGGTGCTACAATGTACTCTGCTGGTTCCAACATTTTATTACACTCAACAAATACCTCACTTGTCTTTTACTGTGTTCAACCAAAGCACCAATGTTTGGTGGAAAAAATGCTTTGCTTTGAATTGAACTACACATAAATCTAATTGGGAACGTTGAGATTTTTCAGTTTTTTTTTTACCTTCTTGAAATAATGTAAAATCAACCTCAGTTGTTTCCAAGACTGTTAAAGATATACATGATAGATGTTGTTGTGATGATAAAAGTAGTAGTGTTCCAGATAATCTAATATCACTTCAACCATTTCGAATCTTAAGGGTGGCACAGACTGGACGGTTTTTAATGTATCACGTGTCGACACAACATTATAATTTTTTTGGCAGTCGCACTTAACATGTATCTGATTGTTTTTGAGACAAATTTCCACCATCACCACCAGATCAGCCCATTCTTTTGTGAGATAATAAGCTGTCATACCTAGAACCGCACATAAATCCATTTGGAAACGTTGAGATTTCTCACTTTTTCTTTGACATTTTTTAAAATAATGTAAAATCAACCTCAGCTGCTTTCAAGACTGTTAAAAGTATACATGATAGATGTTGTTGTGATGATAAAAAAGAAAGTTTTCAGATAATCTAATATCATTCCAACCATTTCAAATTTAAAGGGTAGCACCGACTGTTTTTAATGTACCACGTGTCGAAATAACATTATAACTTTTCTGGCAGTTGCACTTAACATGTATCTGATTGTTTTTGGGACAAATCTCTACCATTACCACTAGACCAGTCCATTTTTTGTGAGATAATAAGCTGTCATACCTTCACGTCCCTCATGTCTTTGTCCTCTTGCTAATGTTAAGGATATTATAGAGTCGGCTAGTATGTGTTGCGGTAAAGCCATTTGTTCAGCTAGCACTTTTTTTGATAAATGACTCGCCAGTACATCAAGAATATGCTCGAGCATTTTCATGACCCGTATGCCAATGATTAAATGGAAAAGGTACTACAATGTACTCTGCAGGTTTCAACATTTTATTACACTTAACAAACTCTTTACTTGTCTTTTACTGTGCTTAACCAAAGCACTAATATTTGGTGGAGAAGAATGTTATGCTTTGAATAGAACTACACATGAATCTAATTGGGAACGTTGAGATTTCTCAGTTTTCTTAGACCTTCTTAAAATAATGTAAAATCAACCTCAGATGCTTCCAAAACTTTTAAAAGTATACATGATAGATGTTGTTGTGATGATAAAGGTGGTAGTGTTTCAGATAATTTAATATCATTTCAACCACTTCGAGCTTTACAAATATTAATACAATCAAAATATTTCAACACGTCATTGAAAAATATCCAAAATGTAAATCAAAAATAAATCTAAAATAAAAAAAAAAAAATTTTCATACCAAAAAAAGTATTCTCTAATAATTAAATACAGGGAGTTTATAAATGAATGGGATTATGTAATCACTTTAAATGTGCCGCTTTTTTAAAATTGTTCACTAAACTATTTGTTTTGACAGATCAACTTTGACAGCTGTCAAGCAAACATATGAAAACATATGTAGTATAGTGGACAATTTTAAAAAGGCGGCATATTCAAAGTGATTACATAATCCCATTCATTTATAAACTCCCTGTATTAGTATGCTGCTTTGGTTTACCAAGAACTCAAGTTTAGGCTGATTTACTTTTGGTATGTTGTGTTTTAATTAATTTTTTTTTGATCTTTAATTATTTACAATGTTTTTTTTTTGAATTATAAACAATTCGTTTTAGAAATCATTGGATTTATTTATGTTTATGCGTAACAAAAGAATTTAACATATTTAAAATTTACTACTAAGATATTGCTTTGTAGCTCCATGCTTGCATCAAATAATGTAAGTTTTACGGTTGCTAAATAAGCAAACAAGAGTTTTTATCATTAATAATCTTTAATTGTCGTACGCTGTATTTGAAGTCTGGAATAAAACAACTCATATTATTACTTACTAGCAAACAAATGATTCCAATAGTGGCAATATGTACAACATTTATCAGGTTTAAATGCGTGGTATGTAATCACCACTTTTAGTTTTTGAATCCTCAAAAACTTGATTAAAGTTCAGTGAAAAACTGACAATTATCTGGACATTATTAGAACTTGGAAACTTGGGTTTGTCAAATTTGTGACTAACAAAGTTTTTATTAATTGTATAATTAATTAATTTTTATAATTATTTTAAAACATTTATTACTTTTTATCTTATACAACACAAACCTGTGAGCAAAATAATTCTTTTTGGTTAAAACAGAAGGTGTGTTGTGTTTATTTTCTATCAATAGAGAGATATTCAGTGTTTAATATGTTTAACAAGCACATTATACAAATAATGGAAAAACATGTCTTCTTTTTATTATTCTTTTTGGCTTCGTGCGTTTTATTAATTTGTATTTAAATTGATAATTGTACTTTTTTAACAATTCGTGATAAGTGTTGAGTTAATTAATATACGTCATTCAAGCACGGTGTGGTGGTTGGGAGGTTCAGCGTGCGTTGCGTCAGTTAAATAAAAAATAATATTGTAAAACTGAGCATAACATACTTAACAACATTAATATTTGTTTCTAACTGATTAAAATAGCTGAATTTTAAATTACAAAAAGTGAGATGTATACTGTGCTAGAGTTAACATTTTCACGTGAACAGCTTGAACACATCTACAGAAACAGAGTTGCAAGGCAATATAGGAAAATATGAAGATTGGAAAACAGTAATTAAATAAATATTTATGGGGTATAGGTTCAAGTTAAAGTTTAATTCTATTAACTACACAAATATACAACAAGAAGCAATAATTGAATTTCGTAACTGTACTGTAAGTGTAGACTTTATTAAATTCTTATCGTTATGATTCACTTATCTCAGTTACGTTGACTCACGCTATACTTACGCTTTTTATGCTTTTTTCTGTTTGCTTCTATTATTATTATTTCCTAGATTTATATTGGAATAATTGTTTTATCCTCACTTTATTGCTGAAAACTGATAACCTAAAAATACGTAAAGGTAAATTAAATAACTATGTGTTTATTTATAAGTGCAAACTTCATTAACATTATTTATTATTACTTACTGTGTAAGCACGGTGTGGTGGCTGGGAGGTTTAGCGTGCGTTGGACGTAACATACTTAATAACATTAATATTTGTTTCTTATTGATTAAAATAGCAAAATTTTAAATTACAATGAGTGAGACGTATACTGCGCTGGAGTTTACAATTCTATTATAATTTTTTAAAATGTTGTTTTAATCTGTTCTACGAAGCATATCCTAGATTCAAGATCGGCAATTACACTTTAAAGTATAACCTTTTTAGTATTATTTTTAAATAATTAAATAATTTTTTTACTTGTCTTTTTTTGCACAAAACATTTCACTACTTGTAACCAAATAGTTTTGTAAGTTAAAGCTTAAAACGGGTTTATAAAAATACATAAACAACCTCACAAACAATTTAATTTTAAAGTTTATAATAATTTTTTGTACCTTTGAACAAAGTTATAAGTTTTTCATGTTTGATGGTATGCCTTAAACCATGAACCAGTCCTATAGATTGATATGACGTAACCTGAAAGAGCCACAACTTGAGGGCGGAGATGACCGGATAATGTCCATAACCTACGCCTCTGTTTAGGTAATGTCCGACTAACCTAACCTAACTTTACAAACAAGTTAATTTTCAAATTTAGAACATTGTTTTGTACCTTTAAACAAGACTATGAGTTTTTTATGTTTGACGGTATGCCTTAAACGTTGGACTAATCATAGAGATTGATATGACGTAACCCGAAAGAGCCACAACTTGAGATGACGGGATAATGTCCATATTTTACGCCTCTGTTTGGGTAATGTCCGATATGTTGTCTTACTGTTTGTGTCTTGGGCAATGTGAGCTCGTGGAAGCCAGACCTGATCGAGTGAAGGTGCGTTTTCCCTACTCCTAACGAGCATGTCACTATCGCTTTTACTGTACCAGCAACACTGAAATCAAATTATTTATTCTATTATTTAATATAAAATCAACAATAAATTTTTCATTATAAACATTCAAATTGTTGGTCGTTTTTAAGCAATTTAAAAAAAAAATGTCTTTTTCTGAAATTAAAATTTAATTGATTATCAGTCAATAATTTAACATAATTTTATTAAAACAATGTTTTTGGGTTTGTTGTTTTTTAGAAAAGTTATCGCATGCTGAATTTTGTCTGCCCGTTGTATAGTTTGGTAGGACTATAGAATAAAATATAAGCTTTTATAACTATAAATGATTTCAATTCTATGCAAATTTATTTTTAAATCTGGTTTTGATTAACAGTAACAAATAGTTGGGTTATATAACTGTGAATTATATAATCCACAGTTATCTATTTATGCCAAAACGTATTACCTTTTAAGTTTAAAATTAAATAGGTGAGATGAAAATATTTTAACGTTTTTGTTGTTGCTTTATTTTTTACTTTTCTGTTGCTTGATTAATTTTGAACATTTGCTAAAAGACGATTGGTTAAGTATACTTGCACCTATTAGCAACACCCAGCGTAAATAGAATCTATCAATTAATATTTTGAATATTAGAAGTTTTGTTCTGGAGTTATTATATAAAGGGTGTTTCCCAACTGGAAACACCCTCCTGCGGGAGGGGGTGGTGCAAAAGAATACTTCCGCTAGCCCCTTTGCTGGTCGTAAAAGGCGACCAATAGGCGAGGAGATAACCTCGTTAAAAACCCACAGTTCGTCTGGGACAAGTCAAACTTGTTTGTGAGTTAATTTTTGACAAAATTTACAGAACATCTTGTAAAACTCACCTGCGTGTTTGCCGTGCGCGGTGACCCGAAAGCTAGGAAAAGAGGATCCTGGTAGTTGAGGGGCTAATACTCAGGTTTAAAAGAGTGTTAGTTCCAACACACTGCTTTGGCCTTAGCTTCTGGTAAAACGGGAGGTTAAACCTAACCCAGTTTTAATCAATCGGCTTGTTTTGTTTAACGTTAGGGTGAGGAATTATTTATGTGGTGATAGATGGAAGGTTCACAATGTGCTACGGTTGGTTCCCGATAGTATTCTTTGTGTTCGCGGAAGTCTTTCATTTACATCTATGAAACCTATATCGCTTGATTAGCCCTGGCGACTGCATCAGTTTGTGATGTAACGTCCCATGTGTGGCTCCGTGGTGGGTGGGGAGATTGAGCGATGAATTTGACGGAGTTTATTATGGTAGATTCTAAACCTCCTACCAAACGATCTCGCCCGTTTACGGACGAGAGAGCTAAAGAAGATAGTATGAGTACAAGTAGAAAGTTTGTTAGATATTTAATTTGTTAAATGTTCTGAAAATGGCCAGAGTCTAAAGGAGGTATCTCCCTTCTTAATTCATAGGACCATTTCCAATATTATTAACGGAACCTTAAAATCGTGTAAGAAGTTAAGAGACGGCACTTTGCTTATTGAAGTAAAAGACAAAATGCAGAGCAGTAAAATGCAGGAATGCACGTCGTTAGGTAATATTGCGGTGACAGTTGAGCCGCATAAATCCTTAAATATTTCTAAGGGAGTTATTTCATGGTATGAGTTGTTATACACAACTGTAGACGAATGCAAACAAGAACTAGCGTCGCAAGGCGTTATCGATATTAAAAAACTAACCCGTAGAAAAGATGGTGAGGTCAGAGATACAACATCTATGATCTTAACATTCGATTCCGAACGGCTCCCAGATGAAGTCAAGGTAGCGTATGTTACTCGCCCGGTCCGCCCGTTTATTCCTAACCCAATGAGGTGTTTCCAATGCCAACGTTTTGGACACACCGCAGTTAGGTGTCCAGGTGTTGCAACATGTGCAAAATGCAGTAAGGAGAAACATGACCCCGATCCATGCAAAAGTTCACCTTTATGTGTGAATTGTGGTGGTAAGTCTATTCCCGAGATTGTCCAAAAATGAAAGAGGAAAGGAAGATAGCCGAGATCAGAGTAACAGACAAACTCTCTTACTTTGATGCTCAAAAGAGGTATAGAGCAATTACGGCTCCTACCTTTTCTAGATCGTTTGCTGCAGTTGTTGAAACGCCTATCGTTCAACAACCACCAATTATGAAATTTACTGCTATTGCAGAAATTTTAAATAAAGACAAGGACTCTAATATGAAGGGTCAAAAACCGGTTGCGGGCCCATCAGGTTCAAAACCTAAACTGACTACGGCCCAATCCGGTCCAAGGTCACAACGAGTGGGACTTCAAGCAAAACCACTCAAGATGGGGGCTTATTTAAAGCCTAAACCATCTAAGGTATTGGCTCGTATCGGGCCAAAACCAACTAAGGTTGCGACTTCCAAGTCAAAGCCTAAACAGGCAAAGGCTCAGTCCGAGTCAAAGCCTGCAAAGACGGCAGCCCAATCTAGGCTACCGCCACCTGAGGTGCAGGTTTCTAGCGATCCTGCGCCCACAGACCCCAATATTGACGTGTCGTTAGAGTCAATGGATGTGGAAGTTCTTTCCGCGCCATCTACTCTGACAGATGAAATTATGCCAATTAGTGGGAGTTCTACTCCCCCAGAAGATAATTCAGAAAATAAAAATAAAAACGCTAATAAACAAAGAGTTAAAATTACGTTCGCAACATAACACTAAAAATGGTTTCAACCATTATACAATGGAACTGCAACGGATATAACTCACACTACGAATCCTTTAAAATATTATTAACCGAAAATTCACCTATCTGCGTTTCCTTACAGGAAACAAATTTTAAGGTTGACTGTTCTGTTAATCTTCGTGGTTATACTATTTATAGAAAAGATCGTGCAAATGTTGATCGTGCTCAGGGTGGAACGGCTTTATTGGTTCGTGATACGGTTTTCAGTAAAGAATTCCGTGTCAACACTGCATTAGAAGCAGTAGCCGTTCAACTTCATATCCCTTTTGCACTGACCATTTGCTCAATTTATATTCCGCCAAATGTCAGTTTGGACATTCGTTTGATTGATCAATTACTTGAACAACTTCCGTCCCCATTCCTGCTAATGGGCGATTTTAATGCTCATAACACTATGTGGGGCTCAAATCAAACTGATGTGCGAGGTCGTAACTTGGCCAATCTTTTTTCAGAAACGGATTTAGTTATCTTAAATAAAGGTAACAATACCTACTTTTCCGTGGCCAATAGATCGTTCTCGGCTATTGACCTTACCATTTGTTCTCCAAGTATTGCAGCACTGCTGGATTGGGAAGTCTCGGAATATCTTTATGATAGTGACCACTTTCCCATATTCATTCGCATGCAATTAATGAAAACCGTCATCAAAATTGGAGAATAAAAGATGCCGATTGGAATATGTTTGTTCAAGTGTTTGATTACGATGACAGTGTCCAAGCCACTATCGACAAAGATATTGAAACTTATACTGATTCTATCATACAGGCAGCACATGCGAGTATACCGTTATCTTCCGGAAAAGCTCGCAGAGAGCCCGTTCCTTGGTGGAATTTTGATTGTGAGCAAGCCAAACTCAACAAACGCCGTTCTTTTCGTAGATTCAACCACTCTCCAACAGAAGAAAACCTATTACTTTAATTGAGGTATAAAGCTGTTGCTCGAAGAACATGCAGAAAAGCTAAAAGAGAATCATGGTCAGAATATGTTACTTCAATTAATTTGAGAACCCTCGTCGGGAAGGTGTGGGAAAAAGCCAGAAAAATTTCTGGCCGAACCGCATCATTACCTATTAGTGGGTTATTGTCGGGTGATCAAATTATTACCAATCCCATTGACATTTCGAATATCCTGGCCGATGTTTATTTTGACGCTTCCAGCAATAATAATTACGCTGCAAATTTCCGAGATATTAAAATTAACATGGAGAAAAACGTTCTGTCATTTGTCTCTGCTGAAAATGAATTATATAACCTACCGTTTAGTGTTTGGGAATTTGACTCGGCATTATCTGAAGCACACAATACTGCTCCAGGTGTCGATTTGATACACAATGCTATGCTTAAGCAATTAAGTCGCTCTGCCAAACTTCAATTGTTGGCACTCTATAACCGGATATGGTCAGCAGGGTATTGTCCTGAGTCGTGCAAACTTGCTATCATAGTACCAGTACTTAAACCTGGTAAAGCAATTAAAAATGCTTTTGTACAGAATCAACATCTTGTCGCTGTATTCTTTGACATTGCGAAAGCGTATGACATGACGTGGAAGTACAATGTTCTACGAACGCTTCATTCATGGGGTATTCGCGGAAGCATGGCATTGTTTATACAAAGCTTTTTAACTTCCCGTTCATTTAAGGTACGTGTAGGTGACAACATCTCGGGCATACGTCAGCAACAGAATGGTATTCCTCAGGGGTCTATTCTAAGCGTGACACTATTTATGATAGCGGTTAACGGCATAAGTCAGTTCATCAAGCATCCGGTAAACGGATGTATGTATGTTGACGACGTAGCTATCTATTGTGCCTCGAGAAACATGGCAACATTGGAACGTCAACTTCAGTTAACAATCAATCACATTTTGAACTGGGCTAATAAGAATGGATTTTTTTGTAGAAGACGAACCCCACACAGTGACCCTTTATTATATCTTGGGGGAGAACCTATTCCTGTACAGGATAGTGTTCGATTCCTCGGTGTCACATTTGACCGTGCGCTGACTTGGCGTCCTCATTTAATAAATCTGAGATCAAGATGTGTCCCGGCACTAAACTTGCTCAGGTCGTTGAGTGGAAAGTCATGGGGAGCGGATCGGAAAACAATGCTACTTCTGCATCGCGCTTTGGTGCGCTCAAAACTAGATTATGGTTCCATAATCTATGCTTCCGCAGCTCCATCCACATTACGTATTGTTGATCCTGCTCACCATACTGGAATTCGTTTAGCAACTGGCGCATTTCGCACTAGCCCTATTGCTAGTGTTTTGTGTGAGACAGCTGAACCATCACTCTGTCTTTGGCGTAAAATTTTGACTGTTAGGTACGCCGCGAAACTAAAAGCTAAACGCTTGCATCCGACGTTTCCTGTCGTGTACAATAATGGTCTCGACGATCTATACAACATCAGGATACGGTCCCAAAAACCGGTTGCTATAAGAAATTGCAGTATACTTTGGGAACTGGATTTCCAACTCCCTGATGTATATCAACTGTCTTACTGTCGCGATCCTCCTTGGACTTTTCAACGTCCAAGGTTAAATACTGCATTATCGAGAATGAGCAAAGCTTCAACTTTACCAGTTGAATATCGAACTGAATTTGCAAAAATTCAAGCAATGAATGTAAATGCCACTTGGATTTATACCGATGGCTCAAAAAGTAACGACGGTGTGGGTTGTGCTTTTCTGGTAGATGAGCTGCAATTTACATTTGGCTTGCCAAGTGTTAGCAGCGTGTATACTGCAGAACTGTATGCTATCTATCAGGCTCTTCTCTACATCCAACTAAGCGCAGGTACAAATTATGTTATATGTACAGACTCGTTGAGTGCATTAAACGCCATAGATGACCAATATCCTGATCATTACTTGCTGAGGCAAATTCATTTAATTTTGCTTCAGGTGTCTCAGATAAATGTCACTGTTAACTTTGTCTGGATCCCCAGTCACGTAGGTATCAGTGGCAATGAAAAAGCTGATGCGCTTGCCAAATTGGCAATAACTAGCGCTGAATATGTTTCATTTAAAGTTTGCGTTAGGAATATTTGTAATTTTCTACATCAAAAGCTGCTGTCTAGCTGGCAAACTGAGTGGTTTGCTATTCAAGACAACAAGCTGCGATGCACTAAAAGCGTTATTACACCGTGGAGTTCGTCATGCAGGCCGAAGCGTAGGGAAGAGGTTATCCTCACGCGACTTCGCATCAGTCACTGTCGATGGACTCACAGGCATTTTTTGGCATCTGAGGTGCCGCCAGTTTGTGATACTTGTAATGTCCCATTGACTGTTCGTCATATCTTATTGGATTGTCGGCAGTTTTCGGAACAAAGAGTTACGTCTGAATTATCACCCAGTTTGTCGATTGTTTTGGGCGATCAGATCGTTGAAGTCGATCGTCTATTCGAATTTATTCGACAGAGCAAATTGGGTGTATGGATATAATTGTTAATTTATTATGATTAATGTTTGTGTATCGTAAAATCCAGCAGTGTTTAGGACTTTTTACACCCTAGACACTGTTGGAACTATCTAGTCATTATTGCTGTAGTCATTAAAGTTTGTGAACGTTTATTTTATCTTTGTTGTTTATTTATTTATTTCGTTAATTTTATTCTTTAATATGCCATTTTACAGCATATTATTTTACATTTTTTTATAGTTAGAGAAAAGAATCGGCGTTAATAGTCTTATTAGGCTGATACGCCAAAAATCTAAAGTAACATAACAAATCTAATTGAGAACGTTGAGATTTTTCACTTTTCTTGAAATAATGTAAAATCAACCTCAGTTGCTTCTAAGACTAATAAAAGAATACATGATAGATGTAGTTGTGATGATAAAGGTGATAGTGTTCCAGATAATCTAATATCATTCTAACCATTTCGAGTCTTACAAATATCAACACAATCAAAATATTTCAACACATCATTGAAAGATAACCAAAATGTAAAATGGTAAAACTAAAGATAACTATAAATTAAAAAAAAATTGTCCTTTTATACCAAATAAAATATTCCCTAATAATTAAATATTAGTATGCTGCATTGTTTTGCCAAGAACTCAAGTTTATGGTTTAACTTATGTATGTTTATTTATGTTCAGCGTAACAAAAGAAAAGAAATTTACTACTTAGATATTGCTTTGTAGCTCTATGCTTGCATCAAATAATGTAAATTTCAAGATTGCTGAATAAGCAAACAAGAGTTCAAGTTCAGTGTAAAACTGACAATTAACTGAACATTATTAGAGCTCATAAATTTTTGGTTTGTCAAATTTGAGACTAACAAATTTTTTATTAACTGTATAATTAATTAATTTTCATAATTATTTTAAAACATTTAATACGTTTTACGTTATACAATACAAATCTGTGAGCAAAATAATTCTTTTTGATCAAAACACGAGCTGTGTTGTAATTATTTTCTAGTCTTTTGGTAAAGAGATATTCAGTGTTTAATATGTTTAACAAACACATTATACAAATAATAGAAAAACATGTCTTCTTTTCATTATTCTTTTTGGCTGCGTGCGTTTTATTAATTTGTATTTAATTTGATAATTGTACTTTCTTAATTATTAGTGATAAGTGTTAAGTTATTTAATATACGTCGTTCAAGCACGGTGTGGTGGTTGGGAGGTTTTGCCTGCGTTGCGTTAGTTAAACAAAAAAAATAAAATTGTATAACATTAATATTTGTTTCTAATTAATTAAAATTGCTGAATTTTGAATTACAATAAAGTGTGATGTATACTGTGCTAGAGTTAACATTTTCACGTGCACAGCATGAACACATCTACAGAAACAGTGTTGCAAGGCAATAAATTAGGATTTATAAAGATAGAAGAAACAGTAATTAAAAAGATTCAACAAAAAGTAACAATTAAATTTTGTGACTGTATATTATAATTTTGCGTCTGAATAAACTAAATATCTTAATTTGTAGACTTTTATCTTAATGATTTACTTATCTGAGTAACGCTGACTCACGCTATACTTACGATCGCATGTTGCCGGGTAATCCGTTGCAGCTACATTAGTTTTTTTCTAGCTTTCCATGCCTTTTTCTATTTGCTTCTATTATTATTATTTCCTAGATTTATATTAGATTAATTGTTTTATTCTTATTTTATAGTTGACAACTGATAACTTAAGTAAAGGTAAATTAATTAACTATGGTGCTTATTTATAAGTGCAAACTTTATCAACATTACTTACTATTACTGACAATTAATTGCAGTACTTACCTATAAATTATTATTGATTAAAACTACTTGTTAACAGTGGTTTTTGTTAGCATTATTTTCAATAGTTAATGTACCATAAACATAATTGTTTGCGTACAAGCAGAGCGTTTGAAGTTATGTTAAAGGTAGATAAGTAATGGACTAGTTATTGATTGTTATATTTGTTGATGGAAAGGTTTGGTGAATTTTTACCTTACAAGTTTTAAGAGAAAGAGACTTAATTACACAATGGCTAGGGAAGCTTTTAGGGGTGTAATTTAGCAATCGGAGGTTATTTACACAGAGACCAGTTTTAGATGTGTGTAATACAAAACACATTGGCAGTAAGATTATTAAGGTATTGATAGTTATACCAAGCTTGGTAAAAGGGCTGTACAAGTTTGGTATTTTACACACTGGCAGCCGAGGCTTTGTGGTTTATACGTCGTTCATGTCAGTTTAATACAAAATAAAATTATATAATTGGGCGTAACATACTAAATAACATTAACATTTGTTTCTTATTGATTGAAACAGCTGAATTTTAAATTACAATAAGTGTGACGTATACTGTGCTAGAGTTATATATATAAGTTATTTTTATTATAATTTTTAAAAATGTTGTTTTATCTGTTTTACAAAGCGTATTTTAGATTCAAGATTAGCAATCACAGTTCAAAGTGTAACCTTTTCAGTATTATATTTAAATAATTAAATTAATTTTGTCGTTGTTTTTTTTTGCACAAAACATTTCACTACTTGTAACCAATCAGTTTTGTGAGTTAAAGCTTAAAACGGGTTTATAAAAATACATAAACAACCTCACAAACAATTTAATTTTAAAGTTTAAAATATTTTTTTGTACCTTTGAACAAACCTATGAGTTTTTTATGTTTGATGGTATGACTTAAACGTTGGACCAGTCCTATAGATTGATATGACGTAACCTGAAAGAACCACAACTTAAGGGCGGAGATGACGGGATGATGTCCATAACCTACGCCTCTGTTTGAGTCCAACATGTTGTCTTAATGTTTATGTCTTAGACATTGTGAGACAGCTCGTGGAAGCCAGAGGTTAAAAAATACTTCGGCTCTTCAAGTTAATAATGACTGATTAGGAGGATTATTCTCAGTTAAATTTAGAAAAATTTAATCATTAAATTATTTGTTAATCACTATAAAACTAGTTTTTGTAAGTTTTTATTGATATTCCTTTCTTGATATTTAATACAATCATTTAATTTTTTTTTTAACTAATTTGTATTAATGACGTAATAAAATTTTGTACTTGTTGATATAAAATTTGGTCGACCTAATTTGAAATAAATTTCTAACCTCAAAACAGACATTGATTTATTCTTTAATCAACAATCCTTTGTGATAATTAGATTTGCAAATTGGAAATTGGACATTTGTTTGGTTATTTATAACTAGTTATAGATAATATAAAAAAAAAGTTTCTGGTTTATACATCTTCAGGTATTTTATATTAATTTTTATTCATTATTAATACTTTTTTCTGTCTTTAAAAACTAGCACTAATTTTTAATTGAGTTAAAACTATTATCACTTGTCAATGTAAGGGTGGCACAGAATCGACGGCGGTTTTTAATGTTTCACAAGTCAAAACAACATTATAACTTTTCTGGCAGTCGCACTTAACATGTATTCATTTGTTTTTGTGACGATTCTCCACCAGACTTTTTCTTCTAGTTAATGTTAACGATATTATAGAATCAACTAGTATGTGTTGCGGTAATGCCAATTGTTTAGCTAGGACTTTTTTTGATAAATGAATCGCCAGTACATATCGAGAATATGCTGCAGCATTTTCAAAACCCGTATGCCAATGAATAAATGCAAAAAGTAATACAATGTACTTTGCTGATTCTAACACTTTATTACACTCAACAAACCCCCTCACTTGTCTTTTACAGTGGTTAACCAAAGCACCAATATTTGGTGAAGAAGAATGCTTTGCTTTGAATAGAACCACACATATATCTGTTTGGAAACGTTGAGATTTCACACTACTACCTTTCAATTAAGTTAAAACTATTATTACTTGTCGATGTAAGAGTGGCACAGACTGGACGGTTTTTAATGTTTCACGTGTTGAAACAACATTAAAACTATTTTGGCAGTTGCACTTAACATGTATCTATTTGTTTTTGTGACGATTCTCTACTATCACCACCAGACCCATCCTTTTGAAAGATAATAAGCTATCATACTTTTACGTCCTTCACGTCTTTGTCCTCTTGCTAATGTTGAGGATATTATAGAATCAGCTAGTATGTGTTGCGGTGAAGCTATTTGTTTAGCTAAGACTTTCTTTAATAAATGGATCGTCAGTACATATCGAGTATATGCTCCAGCATTTTTAAGACCCGTATGCCAATGATTAAATGCAAAAGGTGCTACAATGTACTCTGCTGGTTCCAACATTTTATTACACTCAACAAATACCTCACTTGTCTTTTACTGTGTTCAACCAAAGCACCAATGTTTGGTGGAAAAAATGCTTTGCTTTGAATTGAACTACACATAAATCTAATTGGGAACGTTGAGATTTTTCAGTTTTTTTTTACCTTCTTGAAATAATGTAAAATCAACCTCAGTTGTTTCCAAGACTGTTAAAGATATACATGATAGATGTTGTTGTGATGATAAGAGTAGTAGTGTTCCAGATAATCTAATATCATTTCAACCATTTTGAGTTTTACAAATATCAATACAATCAAAATATTTCATTTCATTGTTAAAAGATATCTAAAATGTACCATCTTGGAGGTCATCGGGCATCAAATCATCTCGCATTGATGATGTCTATAAATAAAAGTTATCAGATCAGTCACCTGTCTATACATAACTACCTATTACCTTTCAATTAAGTTTAAACTATTATTACTTGTCGTTGTAAGGGTGGCACAGACTGGACGGTTTTTAATGTTCCACGTGTCGAAACAACATTATAACTTTTCTGGCAGTTGCACTTAACACGTATTTATTTGTTTTTGAGACAATTCTTTACCATCACCATCAGACCAGCTTATCCTTTTGTGAGATAATAAGCTGTCATACTTTCACGTCTCTCATGTCTTTGTTTTTTTGCTAATGTTAAGGATATTTTAGAATCAACTAGTATGTGTTGCTGTAAAGCCAATTGTTTAGCCAGGACTTTCTTTGATGAATGAATCGCCAGTACATATCATGAATATGCTGCAGCATTTTCAAGACCCGTATGTCAATAATTAAATGCAAAAAGTACTACAATGTACTTTGCTGATTTCTACACTTTATTACACTCAACAAACCCCTTCACTTGTTTTTTACTGTGTTTAACCAAAGCACCAATATTTGGTGGAAAAGAATGCTTTGCTTTGAATAGAACCGCACATAAATCCATTTGGAAACGTTGAGATTTCTCACTTTTTCTTTGACGTTTTTTAAAATAATGTAAAATCAACCTCAGCTGCTTTCAAGACTGTTAAAAGTATACATGATAGATGTTGTTGTGATAATAAAAAAGAAAGTTTTCAGATAATCTAATATCATTCCAACCATTTCAAATCTTAAGGGTAGCACCGACTGTTTTTAATGTACCACGTGTCGAAATAACATTATAACTTTTCTGGCAGTTGCACTTAACATGTATCTGATTGTTTTTGGGACAAATCTCTACCATTACCACTAGACCAGTCCATTTTTTGTGAGATAATAAGCTGTCATACCTTCACGTCCCTCATGTCTTTGTCCTCTTGCTAATGTTAAGGATATTATAGAGTCGGCTAGTATGTGTTGCGGTAAAGCCATTTGTTCAGCTAGCACTTTTGTTGATAAATGACTCGCCAGTACATCAAGAATATGCTCGAGCATTTTCATGACCCGTATTCCAATGATTAAATGGAAAAGGTACTACAATGTACTCTGCAGGTTTCAACATTTTCATACACTTAACAAACTCTTTACTTGTCTTTTACTGTGCTTAACCAAAGCACTAATATTTGGTGGAGAAGAATGTTATGCTTTGAATAGAACTACACATGAATCTAATTGGGAACGTTGAGATTTCTCAGTTTTCTTAGACCTTCTTAAAATAATGTAAAATCAACCTCAGATGCTTCCAAAACTTTTAAAAGTATACATGATAGATGTTGTTGTGATGATAAAGGTGGTAGTGTTTCAGATAATCTAATATCATTTCAACCACTTCGAGCTTTACAAATATTAATACAATCAAAATATTTCAACACGTCATTGAAAAATATCCAAAATGTAAATCAAAGATAAATCTAAAATAAAAAAAAAAAAATTTCATACCAAAAAAAGTATTTTCTAATAATTAAATACAGAGAGTTTATAAATGAATGGGATTATGTAATCACTTTAAATGTGCCGCTTTTTTAAAATTGTTCACTAAACTATTTGTTTTGACAGATCAACTTTGACAGCTGTCAAGCAAACATATGAAAACATATGTAGTATAGTGGACGATTTTAAAAAGGCGGCATATTCAAAGTGATTACATAATCCCATTCATTTGTAAACTACCTGTATTAGTATGCTGCTTTGGTTTACCAAGAACTCAAGTTTAGGCTGATTTACTTTTGGTATGTTGTGTTTTAATTAATTTTTTTTGATCTTTAATTATTTACAATGTTTTTTTTGAATTATAAACAATTCGTTTTAGAAATCATTGGATTTATTTATGTTTATGCGTAACAAAAGAATTTAACATATTTAAAATTTACTACTAAGATATTGCCTTGTAGCTCCATGCTTGCATCAAATAATGTAAGTTTTGCGATTGCTAAATAAGCAAACAAGAGTTTTTATCATTAATAATCTTTAATTGTCGTACGCTGTATTTGAAGTCTGGAATAAAACAACTCATATTATTACTTACTAGCAAACAAATGATTCCAATAGTGGCAATATGTACAACATTTATCAGGTTTAAATGCGTGGTATGTAATCACCACTTTTAGTTTTTCTCAAAAACTTGATTAAAGTTCAGTGAAAAACTGACAATTAACTGGACATTATTAGAACTTGGAAACTTGGGTTTCTCAAATTTGTGACTAACAAATTTTTTATTAATTGTATAATTAATTAATTTTTATAATTATTTTAAAACATTTATTACTTTTTATCTTATACAACACAAACCTGTGAGCAAAATAATTCTTTTTGGTTAAAACAGAAGGTGTGTTGTGTTTATTTTCTATCAATAGAGAGACATTCAGTGTTTAATATGTTTAACAAGCACATTATACAAATAATGGAAAAACATGTCTTCTTTTTATTATTTTTTTTGGCTTCGTGCGTTTTATTAATTTGTATTTAAATTGATAATTGTACTTTCTTAACAATTCGTGATAAGTGTTGAGTTAATTAATATACGTCATTCAAGCACGGTGTGGTGGTTGGGAGGTTCAGCGTGCGTTGCGTCAGTTAAATAAAAAATAATTTTGTATAACTGAGCATAACATACTTAACAACATTAATATTTGTTTCTAACTGATTAAAATAGCTGAATTTTAAATTACAAAAAGTGTGATGTATACTGTGCTAGAGTTAACATTTTTACGTGAACAGCTTGAACACATCTACAGAAACAGAGTTGCAAGGCAATATAGGAAAATATAAAGATTGGAAAACAGTAATTAAATAAATATTTATGGGGTATAGGTTCAAGTTAAAGTTTAATTCTATTAACTACACAAATATACAACAAGAAGCAATAATTGAATTTCGTAACTGTACTGTAAGTGTAGACTTTATTAAATTCTTATCGTTATGATTCACTTATCTCAGTTACGTTGACTCACGCTATACTTACGCTTTTTATGCTTTTTTTTGTTTGCTTCTATTATTATTATTTCCTAGATTTATATTGGATTAATTGTTTTATCCTCACTTTATTGCTGAAAACTGATAACCTAAAAATACGTAAAGGTAAATTAAATAACTATGTGTTTATTTATAAGTGCAAACTTCATTAACATTATTTATTATTACTTACTGTGTAAGCACGGTGTGGTGGCTGGGAGGTTTAGCGTGCGTTGGACGTAACATATTTAATAACATTAATATTTGTTTCTTATTGATTAAAATAGCAAAATTTTAAATTACAATGAGTGAGACGTATACTGCGCTGGAGTTTACAATTCTATTATAATTTTTTAAAATGTTGTTTTATCTTTTCTACGAAGCATATCCTAGATTCAAGATCGGCAATTACACTTTAAAGTATAACCTTTTTAGTATTATATTTAAATAATTAAATAATTTTTTTACTTGTCTTTTTTTGCACAAAACATTTCACTACTTGTAACCAAATAGTTTTGTAAGTTAAAGCTTAAAACGGGATTATAAAAATACATAAACAACCTCACAAACAATTTAATTTCAAAGTTTATAATATTTTTTTGTACCTTTGAACAAAGTTATAAGTTTTTCATGTTTGATGGTATGCCTTAAACCATGAACCAGTCCTATAGATTGATATGACGTAACCTGAAAGAGCCACAACTTGAGGGCGGAGAAGACCGGATAATGTCCATAACCTACGCCTCTGTTTAGGTAATGTCCGACATGTCTTACTGTTTGTGTCTTAGGCATTGTGAGGGTGCTCGTGGAAGCCAGACCTGCTCGATTGCAGACTAACCTAACCTAACTTTACAAACAAGTTAATTTTCAAATTTAGAACATTGTTTTGTACCTTTAAACAAGACTATGCGTTTTTTATGTTTGACGGTATGCCTTAAACGTTGGACTAATCCTATAGATTAATATGACGTAACCCGAAAGAGCCACAACTTGAGATGACGGGATAATGTCCATATTTTACGCCTCTGTTTGGGTAATGTCCGATATGTTGTCTTACTGTTTGTGTCTTGGGCAATGTGAGGAGCTCGTGGAAGCCAGACCTGATCGAGTGAAGGTGCGTTTTCCCTACTCCTAACGAGCATGTCACTATCGCTTTTACTGTACCAGCAACACTGAAATCAAATTATTTATTCTATTATTTAATATAAAATCAACAATATATTTTTCATTATAAACATTCAAATTGTTGGTCGTTTTTAAGCAATTTAAAAAAAATGTCTTTTTCTGAAATTAAAATTTAATTGATTATCAGTCAATAATTTAACATAATTTTATTAAAACAATGTTTTTGGGTTTGTTGTTTTTTAGAAAAGTTATCGCATGCTGAATTTTGTCTGCCCGTTGTATAGTTTGGTAGGACTATAGAATAAAATATAAGCTTTTATAACTATAAATGATTTCAATTCTATGCAAATTTATTTTTAAATCTGGTTTTGATTAACAGTAACAAATAGTTGGGTTATATAACTGTGAATTATATAATCCACAGTTATCTATTTATGCCAAAACGTATTACCTTTTAAGTTTAAAATTAAATAGGTGAGATGAAAATATTTTAACGTTTTTGTTGTTGCTTTATTTTTTACTTTTCTGTTGCTTGATTAATTTTGAACATTTGCTAAAAGACGATTGGTTAAGTATACTTGCACCTATTAGCAACACCCAGCGTAAATAGAATCTATCAATTAATATTTTGAATATTAGAAGTTTTGTACTGGAGTTATTATATAAAGGGTGTTTCCCAACTGGAAACAAAAAATAAAACTTTAACTACATTTATTAATTTCAAACAGAAAACCTAAATAACTTTTTGATGCAATTTTTTGATACTTGTTAAAATCGTTTTATTTGTTTGGATAGTAAAATTTGATAATAATGCTGTTCAACAACGGAGAATACGCAGATATCATTTTTATTTATAGGTTCTGTAATGGTTATGCCCTGGCTGCATGTCGCAAGTTTCCATTAAAATTTCCCGACAGAAGGCAACCTTTTCGTATTTTTGGACGCATTTTGAAGGCTTTGTGAATTTAAAATTTAAAATTGCTGTAGTGGAGATCTACATCAACAGCACAATTTAGCAGAAAAGGAACAAACAGTTGACGCAGATCTTAGTAAACCAGGGGTCAGCGTTAAGCGACAACGATTTGCATTTTCTCAATGGCATTTTGAACAACATCAACAAGATCCTAACTTTTTTAGTTCAATATTGTAGAACAAGGAATCTATGTTTACAAAAGATAGCATTAACAATATACATAATGAGCATATCTGGTCATTAGGGTACGAGCTATCCAACAAAGATTTTCAGTTAACACATGGTGTGGAGTTTTTAATGAGCAACTACTACCAATTCAAATCTTACCACCTTGTTTAAATGCTGGTTTATACGCTAAATTGTACCTAATTTTTTTTTATTTTTTGCTTTAGTTAGAAAATACCCTGTATATAATAACTTATATAATTTTTAATTAATATTGTCAAGGTAACAAATGCTTTATGGTGGTATTTTGTTTATTTTTTTTTTTTAATTGTATGTTTTAATAATTTTACGATAATAAAATATTACTCTATATATATATTTTCATGCTATGGTTGAAACAATAATAATATCTACAGATCAGAAGATCAAATTACAAGTTTAGACAGTATTTTTTTTTAATTAAATGTAATAGCAGTAATTCTGGTTTCATCTTCATCTTCATCTAAAAGTTAAGTTTTCAGTTCAAGTGCTAAACCAATTATGTGATCTCCACTGTCAAAGTTTTTGCCATCAATAAAGGCAGACGGTGTAAGAATAATTCCATCACGAAGATGTTGGTAGTCAAGACCAATTTAAGTTGTGTTGTTGATTTTAGTTTTGATAAAAGCATTATTGCTTAAGACTTATTTAGCTCTGAGTCCAAACTTTGTGTTGTTGCTTGCTGAAGATCATGCCAACTGAATACCTGTTTCTAATCTTAGTAATACTTTTTGATAGATGAACCTGCCAAATTCCTGACCATCATCTACATTTGTATGAAGGATGAAGTCTCTTGTAGAGAATCCAAGTGCAAAATTGTTTTCAGTAAGTTTCTTGTTGTTAGTGTCATAACCAGCTTGGCAACCAGCCAACCATCCTTGGTAATCAAATATTGCTGCAGCCTAAACAGTTGACCATTTGGAGATTAAATCCATATCACCATTCAGAATTATTTTAAAACGCATATCAATTTGATAAAAATGATGGGACCAACGTCTTAACAGTTGATTTAAATTATTAGTATTAAAAAGTAATGCAGTTTTTTAAACTTAAAGCATTATAACAAAACAATTTTAATAATAAATATTTTAAAATATTAAAGAAAATTATATATAAATTAACAATAAAACCATGTTTAATCGCTCTTGCATCCACGGCGTTTCTGATATTCTTCATCATCGGAATCATCAATACTGGAGCAACTGCAATCGGAGCTAGTGTATCCATTAAGCAAAATAGGATTTGTTACATTTTTTGGTTTTTTCTTTAAGACTTGGTTTTCACGGTGACACATTCTAGACAAAGTTTTAAATTATTGTATTATTTAAATCTAATTGTCTTAAACATTTCTAAATAAGTTGGAAACTCAATTATGCTTAACAACTTAATATTTGTTTTTAATTGATTAAAACAGCCTAATTTTAAATTAAAATGAGTGTGACTTATACTGTGCTAGAGTTATCGTTTCTATTATTATTTTTAATAGCTTCATCAGCTTTGTTATCACCTACAATACATGTTCTAGATTCAAAACCGGCATTCTCATTTCTTAGTGCAACCCCATTTAAATAAAAATGTACTAAAAATGGTGAAGATAATAGATAAAAGCAATTATTTGTTACTATTTTAAGAAACAAATTGTGAGAGAATTGTAAATTTGCAACCTTGATTAATAAAATACTCTCACTCATATTTTTTTCAGTATGATATAAATGATTCGACTGCTTTATCAAATAAACACAATAATAAAAACGCTGATTATAAATCAACACCTTATTTGTTTATTTAAACGCAAATGATTTTATTTACGTATTAAGCAAAATATGTGAGATTACTAATAATAATAATAATATGTATACGGATATAGTCGCCAAAAGTACAACAATAACTCAGTTAAAAATAAAATTAATTTGTTTTGAAATCAGTATTAGTACTTTTTTCTTACTTCAGCAACAAACGTCATCCCCCCTGCGGGAGGGGGTGGTGCAAAAGAATACTTCCGCTAGCCCCTTTGCTGGTCGTAAAAGGCGACCAATAGGCGAGGAGATAACCTCGTTAAAAAACCCACAGTTCGTCTGGGACAAGTCAAACTTTTTTGTGAGTTAATTTTTGACAAAATTTACAGAACATCTTGTAAAACTCACCTGCGTGTTTGCCGTGCGCGGTGACCCGAAAGCTAGGAAAAGAGGATCCTGGTAGTTGAGGGGCTAATACTCAGGTTTAAAAGAGTGTTAGTTCCAACACACTGCTTTGGCCTTAGCTTCTGGTAAAACGGGAGGTTAAACCTAACCCAGTTTTAATCAATCGGCTTGTTTTGTTTAACGTTAGGGTGAGGAATTATTTATGTGGTGATAGATGGAAGGTTCACAATGTGCTACGGTTGGTTCCCGATAGTATTCTTTGTGTTCGCGGAAGTCTTTCATTTACATCTATGAAACCTATATCGCTTGATTAGCCCTGGCGACTGCATCAGTTTGTGATGTAGCGTCCCATGTGTGGCTCCGTGGTGGGTGGGGAGATTGAGCGATGAATTTGACGGAGTTTATTATGGTAGATTCTAAACCTCCAACCAAACGATCTCGCCCGTTTACGGACGAGAGAGCTAAAGAAGATAGTATGAGTACAAGTAGAAAGTTTGTTAGATATTTAATTGTTAAATGTTCTGAAAATGGCCAGAGTCTAAAGGAGGTATCTCCCTTCTTAATTCATAGGACCATTTCTAATATTATTAACGGAACCTTAAAATCGTGTAAGAAGTTAAGAGACGGTACTTTGCTTATTGAAGTAAAAGACAAAATGCAGAGCAGTAAAATGCAGGAATGCTCGTCGTTAGGTAATATTGCGGTGACAGTTGAGCCGCATAAATCCTTAAATATTTCTAAGGGAGTTATTTCATGGTATGAGTTGTTATACACAACTGTAGACGAATGCAAACAAGAACTAGCGTCGCAAGGCGTTATCGATATTAAAAAACTAACCCGTAGAAAAGATGGTGAGGTCAGAGATACAACATCTATGATCTTAACATTCGATTCCGAACGGCTCCCAGATGAAGTCAAGGTAGCGTATGTTACTCGCCCGGTCCGCCCGTTTATTCCTAACCCAATGAGGTGTTTCCAATGCCAACGTTTTGGACACACCGCAGTTAGGTGTCCAGGTGTTGCAACATGTGCAAAATGCAGTAAGGAGAAACATGACTCCGATCCATGCAAAAGTTCACCTTTATGTGTGAATTGTGGTGGTAAGCATCCTGTCTATTCCCGAGATTGTCCAAAAATGAAAGAGGAAAGGAAGATAGCCGAGATCAGAGTAACAGACAAACTCTCTTACTTTGATGCTCAAAAGAGGTATAGAGCAATTACGGCTCCTACCTTTTCTAGATCGTTTGCTGCAGTTGTTGAAACGCCTATCGTTCAACAACCACCAATTATGAAATTTACTGCTATTGCAGAAACTTTAAATAAAGACAAGGACTCTAATGTGAAGGGTCAAAAACCGGTTGCGGGCCCATCAGGTTCAAAACCTAAACTGACTACGGCCCAATGCGGTCCAAGGTCACAACGAGTGGGACTTCAAGCAAAACCACTCAAGATGGGGGCTTATTTAAAGCCTAAACCATCTAAGGTATTGGCTCGTATCGGGCCAAAACCAACTAAGGTTGCGACTTCCAAGTCAAAGCCTAAACAGGCAAAGGCTCAGTCCGAGTCAAAGCCTGCAAAGACGGCAGCCCAATCTAGGCTACCGCCACCTGAGGTGCAGGTTTCTAGCGATCCTGCGCCCACAGACCCCAATATTGACGTGTCGTTAGAGTCAATGGATGTGGAAGTTCTTTCCGCGCCATCTACTCTGACAGATGAAATTATGCCAATTAGTGGGAGTTCTACTCCCCTAGAAGATAATTCAGAAGTTAAAAATAAAAACGCTAATAAACAAAGAGTTAAAATTACGTTCGCAACATAACACTAAAAATGGTTTCAACCATTATACAATGGAACTGCAACGGATATAATTCACACTACGAATCCTTTAAAATATTATTAGCCGAAAATTCACCTATCTGCGTTTCCTTACAGGAAACAAATTTTAAGATTGACTGTTCTGTTAATCTTCGTGGTTATACTATTTATAGAAAAGATCGTGCAAATGTTGATCGTGCTCAGGGTGGAACGGCTTTATTGGTTCGTGATACGGTTTTCAGTAAAGAATTCCGTGTCAACACTGCATTAGAAGCAGTAGCCGTTCAACTTTATATCCCTTTTGCACTGACCATTTGCTCAATTTATATTCCGCCAAATGTCAGTTTGGACATTCGTTTGATTGATCAATTACTTGAACAACTTCCGTCCCCATTCTTGCTAATGGGCGATTTTAATGCTCATAACACTATGTGGGGCTCAAATCGAACTGATGTGCGAGGTCGTAACTTGGCCAACCTTTTTTCAGAAACGGATTTAGTTATCTTAAATAAAGGTAACAATACCTACTTTTCCGTGGCCAATAGATCGTTCTCGGCTATTGACCTTACCATTTGTTCTCCAAGTATCGCAGCATTGCTGGATTGGGAAGTCTCGGAATATCTTTATGATAGTGACCACTTTCCCATATTCATTCGCGTGCTTGGTCATGCAATTAATGAAAACCGTCATCGAAATTGGAGAATAAAAGATGCCGATTGGAATACGTTTGTTCAAGTGTTTGATTACGATGACAGTGTCCAAGCCACTATCGACAAAGATATTGAAACTTATACCGATTCTATCATACAGGCAGCACATGCGAGTATACCGTTATCTTCCGGAAAACCTCGCAGAGAGCCCGTTCCTTGGTGGAATTTTGATTGTGAGCAAGCCAAACTCAACAAACGCCGTTCTTTTCGTAGATTCAACCACTCTCCAACAGAAGAAAACTTATTACTTTATTTGAGGTACAAAGCTGTTGCTCGAAGAACATGCAGAAAAGCTAAAAGAGAATCATGGTCAGAATATGTCACTTCAATTAATTCGAGAACCCCCGTCGGGAAGGTGTGGGAAAAAGCCAGAAAAATTTCTGGCCGAACCGCATCATTACCTATTAGTGGGTTATTGTCGGGTGATCAAATTATTACCAATCCCATTGACATTTCGAATATCCTGGCCGATGTTTATTTTGACGCTTCCAGCGATAATAATTACGCTGCAAATTTCCGAGATATTAAAATTAACATGGAGAAAAACGTTCTGTCATTTGTCTCTGCTGAAAATGAATTATATAACGCACCGTTTAGTGTTTGGGAATTTGACTCGGCATTATCTGAAGCACACAATACTGCTCCAGGTGTCGATTTGATACACAATGCTATGCTTAAGCAATTAAGTCGCTCTGCCAAACTTCAATTGTTGGCACTCTATAACCGGATATGGTCAGCAGGGTATTGTCCTGAGTCGTGGAAACTTGCTATCATAGTACCAGTACTTAAACCTGGTAAAGATAAAAAGCTCCCGACAAGTTATAGGCCTATCTCTCTAACTAGCTGCTTATGCAAGTTACTAGAAAGAATGATCAATAAGCGTCTTACTTGGTTATTAGATTCAAGAGGTTTAATTGCTGACATACAATGTGGTTCAAGGCGTCACCGTTCTACGACTGATCACCTTGTTCGGTTGGATACAGCAATTAAAAATGCTTTTGTACAGAATCAACATCTTGTCGCTGTATTCTTTGACATTGCGAAAGCATATGACATGACGTGGAAGTACAATGTTCTACGAACGCTTCATTTATGGGGTATTCGCGGAAGCATGGCATTGTTTATACAAAGCTTTTTAACTTCCCGTTCATTTAAGGTACGTGTAGGTGACAACATCTCGGGCATACGTCAGCAACAGAATGGTATTCCTCAGGGGTCTATTCTAAGCGTGACACTATTTATGATAGCGATTAACGGCATAAGTCAGTTCATCAAGCATCCGGTAAGCGGATGTATGTATGTTGACGACGTAGCTATCTATTGTGCCTCGAGAAACATGGCAACATTGGAACGTCAACTTCAGTTAACAATCAATCACATTTTGAACTGGGCTAATAAGAATGGATTCACTTTTTCTACTAGTAAAACGTTGCTTATCCATTTTTGTAGAAGGCGAACCCCACACGGTGACCCTTTATTATATCTTGGGGGAGAACCTATTCCTGTACAGGATAGTGTTCGATTTCTCGGTGTCACATTTGACCGTGCGCTGACTTGGCGTTCTCATTTAATAAATCTGAGATCAAGATGTGTCCCGGCACTAAACTTGCTCAGGTCGTTGAGTGGAAAGTCATGGGGAGCGGATCGGAAAACAATGCTACTTCTGCATCGCGCTTTGGTGCGCTCAAAACTAGATTATGGTTCCATAATCTATGCTTCCGCAGCTCCATCCACATTACGTATTGTTGATCCTGCTCACCATACTGGAATTCGTTTAGCAACTGGCGCATTTCGCACTAGCCCTATTGCTAGTGTTTTGTGTGAGGCAGCTGAACCATCACTCTATCTTCGGCGTAAAATTTTGACAATTAGGTACGCCGCGAAACTAAAAGCTAAACGCTTGCATCCGACGTTTCCTGTCGTGTACAATAATGGTCTCGACGATCTATACAACATCAGGATACGGTCCCAAAAACCGGTTGCTATAAGAAATTGCAGTATACTTCGGGAACTGGATTTCCAACTCCCTGATGTATATCAACTGTCTTACTGTCGCGATCCTCCTTGGACTTTTCAACGTCCAAGGTTAAATACTGCATTATCGAGAATGAGCAAAGCTTCAACTTTACCAGTTGAATATCGAACTGAATTTGCAAAAATTCAAGCAATGAATGTAAATGCCACTTGGATTTATACCGATGGCTCAAAAAGTAACGACGGTGTGGGTTGTGCTTTTCTGGTAGATGAGCTGCAATTTACATTTGGCTTGCCAAGTGTTAGCAGCGTGTATACTGCAGAACTGTATGCTATCTATCAGGCTCTTCTCTACATCCAACTAAGCGCAGGTATAAATTATGTTATATGTACAGACTCGTTGAGTGCATTAAACGCCATTGATGACCAATATCCTGATCATTACTTGCTGAGGCAAATTCATTCAATTTTGCTTCAGGTGTCTCAGATAAATGTCACTGTTAACTTTGTCTGGATCCCCAGTCACGTAGGTATCAGTGGCAATGAAAAAGCTGATGCGCTTGCCAAATTGGCAATAACTAGCGCTGAATATGTTTCATTTAAAGTTTGCGTTAGGGATATTTGTAATTTTCTACATCAAAAGCTGCTGTCTAGCTGGCAAACTGAGTGGTTTGCTATTCAAGACAACAAGCTGCGATGCACTAAAAGCGTTATTACACCGTGGAGTTCGTCATGCAGGCCGAAGCGTAGGGAAGAGGTTATCCTCACGCGACTTCGCATCGGTCACTGTCGATGGACTCACAGGCATTTGTTGGCATCTGAGGTGCCGCCAGTTTGTGATACTTGTAATGTCCCATTGACTGTTCGTCATATCTTATTGGATTGTCGGCAGTTTTCGGAACAAAGAGTTACGTCTGAATTATCACCCAGTTTGTCGATTGTCTTGGGCGATCAGATCGTTGAAGTCGATCGTCTGTTTGAATTTATTCGACAGAGCAAATTGGGTGTATGGATATAATTGTTAATTTATTATGATTAATGTTTGTGTATCGTAAAATCCAGCAGTGTTTAGGACTTTTTACACCCAAGACACTGTTGGAACTATCTAGTCATTATTGCTATAGTCATTAAAGTTTGTGAACGTTTATTTTATCTTTGTTGTTTATTTATTTAATTTTATTCTTTAATATGCCATTTTACAGCATATTATTTTACATTTTTTATAGTTAGAGAAAAGAATCGGCGTTAATAGTCTTATTAGGCTGATACGCCAAAAATCTAAACTAACTAACTAACAAACGTCATTTAGAAATGCTTTTATTGCGTTTATACAGAAAACAATCGATCGACTCAAGTTTAATATAAAAATTATATGATCTTCAGAAACAAATTTTCATTTTCAAATAAAAATTGCAAACAAGAAACTAAGATTTATTTTGAAAAGCCAACTAAACTTCCAGCTGAAAAAATTAAAAATTTTACATAATCAAATACTGTGTTAGGCGTTAAAACGCAAATGAAATATAATTCATAAATAAAATATATATATCCAATTTAAAATTGATCAATTTGATAACAATTGTTAAAATTACATTGTAGAATAATCGACTAAAACTATTTCATTTTTTAATCCAAGTGTCAGAAGCCATGAAGCGTGTCGGCATAATGATGGATTCAAAAGATTTTACTGAGATTTTTATGTTGTTTTGTTGGGTTTAAACTTCCATCTCAAAATATGACCGGATTCTGTTATGACCACTACTGTGTCATTGTTGTAGAAATGGATGCCTACGAATAGCGGTTCGTTTGCGGCCAGTACGCTGTTGGATTGAATGAGCTAGTTACGGGTACTTAAAACCCTTACGTAGCATAAATTATAGTATATATTATTGTCTATTCATTTTAATTGTAAATATTTACGTCTGGATGCTTTTATCAAATGCTGAACACTTTTAATACTATATAATGTAAATGTTGTTTACATATAGGAACATTCTATTGTTTGATTTCGTACCATAATTAATTAATGCGTTTGAATAAAGTTAATATTATTTATTCGATGTTATTAATTTTAATCCACTAAGTTAACCCAATGAAGTAATTTGTGAGTTATCTAAGTGAACCATTGGCTTCTCAACTTAGTCCTGCAATTAATTCTTTCGAATTAATCGTTAAACGGTCTTCCATACTCAACCCGCCACGACTTGAGATTTCTGGAAGGCTTAACTAGCTCGTATTTTTTTAATGTCCCTTAATTTTATGATTTTGCCTTGGCCAATTGATGCTACTTATTTGTTTGGTTTGTTCCATTCTGGGTTTATGGTAATTGCACTTTGTCCTGATGTGCGTTCTGTATGATTTTAATATCTGCGGGTTGTTCAGTAGGCTTAGGATTTAGTACAATAATTTTCTGCTGTATCCGTAGACCAGAGTGTTATCAGGCGCAACCGTCATTATATCGTATTTGTTGACTTGATATCTATAGAAATTTCAACAAATCGTCAGTTCTTAACACAAATTTTAAGATTTTGCAGGATAACCTTTGTGTTTTATTTGAAATAAAAAGATAATAGGTCTGTTCTAACCTACGATTTGGACAGTTTGCAAACCGTCCAAACTGTGCACACAAACAAATATTTGTCATCCTTAGGCAATCTTTTATACACAGTAATTGTTTGTGTGCATAGTTCCTGACGGTCCCAAACCGCGTTTAAATTTCATTATTATTTTAAAACATTTATTACGTTTCACCTTATACAATACAAATCTGTAAACAAAATAGTTCTTTTTGCCCAAAACAAAAGGTGTATTGTATTTATTTTCTACTCTTTCAATAGAGAGATATTTAATGTTTAGTATGTTTGACTAGCACATTATACAAATAATAGAGAATGTCTTCTTTTTATTATTCTCTTTGGCTGCGTGCGTTTTATTAATTTGTATTTAATTTGATAATTGTACTTTCATAATTATTAGTGTTAATTGTTAGGATAATTAATATATGTTGTTCAAGCACGGTGTGGTGGTTGGGAGGTTAAGCGTGCGTTGCATCAGTTAAATCAAAAAGAAAAAAATTGTATAACTAAACGTAATAAACTTATCAACATTAATATTTGTTTTTAATTGAATAAAGTAACTGAATTTTAAATTACAATGAGAGTTAACATTTTTATTATAATTTTATTAGTGATGTTTTATCCTACTTACAAAGCATTATTCACACTTCTGAGTATAACTTTTTTATTATTATATTTAAATAATATTTTACTAAAATTGTTAAAGATAATGTATTTAAGCAATTATTGGTTTTTTATAAAAAAATAAATAAATCAAAAACATAGTACACATTTAAATTTTGTTGAATGCAGCAATATCAACATATATCACAAAATCTTCAAACTTCTCAATCAATTCAACCAACAAAGTGATAGAAACCTTATCATGTTAAACGACACAAATAATTTGCATTTTGTTGATGCCATAACCAACTGAGATAAGTTTGAAGTTCCTCAGATAAGACCATCCAATTTGATTGTTTTTACATTCTGTTTCATTTTTTTCATATCTGTCTCATTGTCCTATGGTTTAACATCAAGGACAATACTACTCTTGGCAATTAAAGCAGATTTTTTGTTCTTCTTTTCAGCATACGCTTTGAGTCTTTTTTCACGTTCTTTTACTGCATCTGCATCTTCTTTCTCGTCGAAGGCAAAGAGATCTACATTGTCATTATCTTTTGCTTTTGCCGGTGCTTTGGTGGTTGTGATGGCTTTTATTGAACATGCTCCTGCTTTCATTAGCGGAAAAGGATTTGATGTGATTGTACCATCTAAGAGCATTTTGGAGGGAAGCTGCTGGAGTTTTGCTTATGGAACCAAAGGTTTGTATATCAGCTTGACTGGGAATGTATCTATTGATATAACTCCTTATCTTTAAGATGAACATTCAATTCCTTGAGTCTTTGTTTAGATTTCACGTTTCCATAAACCATTTTTTTTATTGTTTTATAGATTTTCTTAACTTCTTTTATGCCAACAGCCGACATCCAACAAGATCTAACCAGAAAAGAAGTTTTATTTTGACAATCAAATTGTGAGTGAGTTATTAAATTTGCAACTTTAATTAATAAATATTTTATCAAATTGCATGATAAGCAAAATATGTAAAAAATATATTACTAAAATTATAATATGTTTATGAATATAGTTTTGCCAAATGTAGTAGTACTTTTTTTATTTTATCAACAAAAGCCATTTGGAGATGCTTCTATTGCGTTTATAAAAATTGTATAATCTTTAGAATCATATTTACAATTTTAAATAAAAATTGGAAGCAAAAAACCAAAATTTACTTTGTATAGAAAATTAAACTTTTAGCTGAAAAAAATTAAAATTCTTTATTTTATATTTTATATGGCAAAAGCATTCAACGCAAATGATATAGAACTCATGCATAAAATATATATTCAATTTTAAATAATCCTGTTGACATAAATTATGCTACCAAAATTGTATATCTTGATGTAAAATAAAGTTGACGAAATAATTTTTTAATCAGTATTGTTACAAAGGAAAGGGATAGTTCAGATAGCTTAGAGATACATAATACTATTTATTATAAACTTACTTAAAAGGATACCAGCATACCCTACTGGCGACATTGCAAGTAGATAGGACTGCGTAGCACTTGCACAGTAATATGGTAATCGGAGTAAAGAGAGCGAGTCCTGTGCGGAACCAAGTATTTATACATAATTATTTGCTGGCTCAGCACAGGTAAAATATTACAATTTGATATACGCGACAATACGAATCCAGTTTTTGATTATTTTTTTAATGAATATTTCTTTTTGATATTTGATTGTTTTTTTTTAAGATTTTTTTTTAAACTATTGTTAAATTATATATTTAGGTACAAAACTGAGTTTATGTAATTTAAAATAAAATTCCAACTTTACAGCAGAGATTAGTTTATTCTTTAAGATAAACATAACGCATATAATCTAAACAATTTTTTTTTTTATTTATATACATAAATATCTTTGAGCAAATTGAAAAAAGTATCACATACAGAGTTGCAAATCTCTATACATCTATATGGACATCTTGCTCAATAATAATACCCTTACATGCATATAGGACGTCTGTCTTTGCTATAATTTTTACAATAAAAAAAAATTATTCTTAATAGAATTAATATACTTTAGTTACAAATATTATCAAAACCAATTTTAAGATCTAAACAGCTTCAGATGTTTTATATTTTGCTTTCAATAAGTGATACAATACATATATATTTAGAGCACTTGGTGTGATTATACATTTTTTCACGTTTGAATCTAAAAATAAAATAAGTTAAATTATATACATGAAATATATTTACTCAAATGAACGCAGTTTTATTATAGAAAATAACCATATTGGAAAATTGTACAGCTTGTTTGATAAAAACAAGCCCATATTACCGGCAATTTTACCATCACTGAACATCCCAAAATATGCTACTTGAGTAAGTTTGTATACCAAAAAACTAAAATACCGAACTTAACATTATGGATAATGTCCTATTTTCAATTTTTTATCACTACGTTTGGTTATTGTATTATAGGTTTGGTATACTAGTATCTATTAGCAAAACCCAATCTAGATAAAATCTATGCATTTGAATCTTGCATATTAAAAATTTTGTTATAAGCAACGCTAAATTGCTATTATCTAAAATAATTTATATAATTTTTAATAAAGATTGACAAGGTGAGGAATGTTCATAGTGATGGTTTGTTGAGTATTGGTTTTACAGTAAATTTTTGTTGTTGATTGTGATCTGCGTGTTTTGGTATCTTAATCAGCTGCATATTTTTATCGTGTTTACTTTAACCATTCTAAGTGTGTCTTTACAGCCTGCTAAACTTTACTTGTTTTTTGGGTGACTATTTTGAAATGTTTTCATTAACTTACAGTAGGCTTAAGTTTGAATTGCAATTGCCTTACATGAATTACATTTATTTTTTGTTTTTAAAAAAAATCTTACTAAAATATAATTACTATATTCTAAAAAATCTTCATATACCAATAAGAGCAGTTTGTTTTGTTTATATATGTAAGCTTTTATTAATGTTAATATCATCCGTTCTTGTACGTCTTTTGTGGGTGGGACTAGGTCTTTGTTTTGTTAACAACATTGTGGAATTAAATAATAATTCAAATTTTTATAAATTATTATATATTTTTTAAATGAGGTTTATCAAATTGAAAAAGACCTAGACGAGACGATGATGACATTTTTCTATCATACTTTGAAGAATAAGTACTCAAGTAATTTTGGGTCAAAATATACAAATATATTTGATTCCAAAACGAAATATAATTGATCATTTTTATTTAATTAAGATATTGTCCTGTTAGTGGCCATTATCAACATCATTCTTTAAATAAAAAATATAATAGATCTAAGTAATATGATGACTCAAGGGCAGCTTCCAGCAATCCTGATTCTGTCAACACAACTGCACGTGTACAATCTGCCGATTGTACACATTAGTAATATGATGACTCAAGGGCAGCTTCCAGCAATCCTGATTCTGTCAACACAGCTGCACGTGTACAATCTGCTGATTGTACACATTATTAATATATAAACGACGCGCCTTAAGCAAGTCGTTGCATTTTATACTTATCAATACTATGTAGTTGTAGTGTTTTAATAGTTAATAAATTAACAAATATAATTGGCGCAGAATCGGTAGGATTACCAATAACAAATCGATTAAAAAAAGTTTTGGTGTATTTTAATACTTTATATTGGTGACCACAATATAATATTTAAAAATAAAATAAAAAGTGCAACAATACAACTCCCATCAAACGAAGAACTTCCGTGGCAGACCCTGGACCTTATAAGAATCGACTTCAGTGACTTCCCTGGACCCCCGATTGGATTAAGAAAGCGAGCGACTTCCGTGGCAGAGACCTTGGACCTCCTATAAAATTCAATCGAGCGACTCCGCGGATACCCTGACGGACATTCAGACGAGCGACCTCCCCGGCAGACCCTGGATCATCGTATGATGCAAATGCAAAAGTATTGGTGAGTCATAAATGTCAAGTAGAGATAGATCGAGATCCCCCATTAGAAACTCAGACCCAGGTAACCCTGATTCAGATTTAACTGATAATTCTGATAATACTCAATTAAACATTGATTTATCTAATAATCTCGACAATACTCAATTAAATACAGATTTATCTAATAATTCCGACAATAGTGATTTAAACACAACCGAAATTATGGCCTTGCCGGTTTTAAAAATGGAATACCTTAACATTGTTCCGGAATTCCACGGGAATCCGAACATGTTAACCGAATTTATAACTAGTAGTGAACAATTACTTACTCATTTTTATAACGGTAATAATGTTGCCGATTTTCAAAACGTTCTTTTGTTAAAATCTATAAAAAATAAAATAAAAGGCGATGCAGCAGATAGGCTGTCATCGTATAATATATCTTCTTGGAAAGATCTGAAGGACGGGTTAATAGCGACATACGCGGATAAACGCGACTTGCAAACACTTACAATTGAATTATGCTCGATGAAGCAGAATAACTTAAAACCGCTTGAATTTTATAATAAAATACAAACTAACCTAAATTTACAAATTAGTTATATTAATACAAATTTAGTTCAAGGTGTTGAACATTTAATTGATTTTGCAAAAAAACTTGCATTAAGAGTATTATTAAAAAATTTAAACAATCCTCTTGGCGACTATTTAAGCACAAGAGATCCAAAAACGCTAGACAACGCACTTTACATGCTCACGAATGATTTTAATATTAATGACGTCAAGATCGTTCAACCTAATATAAATAAATATAAAAATGTTCCTTTTACAAACAAAAATAATTTTATGCAACAGAAACCTGCAAATCAAATGAGATTTAATGCAGCTGTTTCAACACAACCATCACCAAACGCTTTTAAACCGAACAAAAATTATTTACCTCCAAAACAAATACCAATGAGCATGACAACAAGAAATGCTTTTCCACAAAATATGAGAAAACCAGAATACAAACCTCGTCCTAACTGGACAAGCGAAGAGTTATTTAATGTCGAGCAAGATATCGACAAAAATGACACTTCTAACAGAAACATAGATCTGTACCCTCTTCAGGAACAATTACCTGACGATAGCACAACTGAGGAATATTTTTTAGAAAATCTAGCCTCGGAAGAAGAACAATCGAATTATTGAACATTGACAATAATAAATCGCAGTTACCATTTATAACTATTCCTTTTCAGAATTTTAACCTTAAATGTCTAATCGACACGGGGTCGACAAAATCTTTTATGAACCCCCAACCAGTTATTAAATATTTTCCTAAACATGTTAAACATGACCCTTATATTATTTCAACAGCGCATGGTTCAACACAAGAGAAATATAGCATATCAATACCATGCCCATCCATTTTCAAATTAAAAGAATTTCCATTTAAATTTCATATTTTTAAATTTCATAACCATTTTGATGTCCTATTAGGAATCGATAACCTTAAATTATTAAACGCGACTTTAAATTTAAATACAAATGAAATGATATTACCACATACAAAAATTAAAATCGAATTCAAAAATTTGTCTGATTATAATAACTGCATTGTAATTTCACCAGAATCTGAACAAAAAATAAAAATAAAAGTTTCAAACATAGACAATGGAATTGCTATACTACCTGCACAAAATATTAATGAAATGGAAATTCCAGAAAGCCTAATTAAGATCGAAAATAATTTTGCTTTTGCTTCTATTATAAATCCCAGTAGTGAATATGTCACTGTCAACTTATCTAAACCATTTAAAGTTATTTCTGAAAATAATTTCGTCATCCCAAATCTAAATTGCATTTCCAGTGACGCTAACAAGATTGATTTTTCAAAATTTAGATTAAATCATTGCAATAAAGAAGAAAAATCTAAGTTAATAAAATTAATCAACGAATACTCCGATATTTTTCACGTACACAACAACAAATTAACATTCACTAATGCTGTTAAACACAATATAAAATTGAAAGATGACACCCCAATATTTACAAAGACTTATAGGTACCCCTACATTCATAAAGAAGAGGTACAAAAACAAATTAAAAATATGCTTGAGCAAGGTATTATACGACCTTCGCAATCACCCTGGTCGTCCCCAATTTGGGTAGTCCCCAAAAAATTGGACGCCTCTGGTGAGAGGAAGTGGAGAATAGTCGTAGATTACCGGAAGCTAAATGAACAAACTATAGCTGATCGGTATCCTCTACCCAATATCACAGATATTCTTGATAAGCTCGGTCGATGCCAATACTTTAGCACATTAGATCTCGCTTCTGGATTTCACCAGATAGAAGTCAATGACGAAGATACATCTAAAACAGCGTTCTCCGTAGAGAATGGGCATTACGAATTTATTCGCATGCCTTTCGGTCTCAGAAACGCACCATCTACGTTTCAACGAGTTATGGATCACGTGCTACGTGGCTTATCCTGTATTGTCTATCTAGACGATATCATTATTTTTTCTACTTCCCTACAAGAACACATTGAGAAATTAAAATTAGTATTTGATCGTTTACGAGCTTTCAATTTTAAAATTCAACTCGACAAAAGCGAGTTCCTTCAAAAGGAAGTAAGTTACCTAGGCCACATAATTACACCACAAGGTATCAAACCAAACCCAGAAAAGATCATTGCCATAACTGATTATCCAATTCCTAGAACGTCTAAACAACTAAAAGGGTTCCTTGGACTTTTAGGGTACTATAGAAAGTTTATCAATAATTTTGCTAAACTAACAAAACCCCTAACTGCAAGGCTTAAGAAAGATAAAGATATCAATATTAACGATGCAGATTACAAAGACTGCTTTGAACTTTGTAAAAATCTTTTGGTAAACGACCCAATCTTACAATACCCGAATTTTGAAGAGACATTTGTTGTAACAACGGACGCAAGCAACTACGCTATTGGAGCCGTTTTGTCTCAAGGCCCAATTGGATCTGATCTTCCGGTTGCGTATGCTTCACGAACTCTTAATGAGCACGAGGTAAATTATTCGACTATTGAAAAGGAATTGCTAGCAGTAGTTTGGGCAACAAAATACTTTCGGCCTTACCTGTATGGGCAAAAATTCAAAATAGTTACAGATCACAAACCTTTGCAGTGGCTTTTTTCGCTTAAAGAGCCTAATTCAAAATTGGTTCGTTGGCGGCTCAAGCTAGAGGAATATGATTACGAGATATGCTACAAAAAGGGCAAACTAAACAGCAATGCCGATGCATTATCTCGACCTCCAAATTTGAATATTACAGAATCAATCAAGTCTGTTGAACAAATGTCCATAAACACTATTAATAATCCAGATGAAACAAATTCAATAGCTGTGGAACCTCCTGGTGCCGACGATCAAAATTTAGATGAAGAAGATGATAATACAATACATACAAGTTTTGAAAATCCTGTATGTGCAATCAAAATTTGTGAAGATCCTGTAAATTTTGGAAAAAACCAAATTCAATTCCTTTCGGTCAAAACTAACCCTCTTGAACCAATTCTTTCGAAATTATTTAACAACACTAAACAACGTTTTATTATTCAAATTTCAGAAAGTAACTCAAAAGAAGATTTTATTAAATTTATAAAACAATTTGTTGTACCAAACATATTATATTCTTGCATCTTTCAAACAAACGAACTATATGAACAATGTAATTCAATTTTACAAGAACACTTTGATACCAAAATTCGTTTCAAAAAATGTTCAAAAATTCTAGATGACATTGAAGTGTTAGATGACCAACGTGATCTAATTGACAATTATCATAATGGAAAATGTAACCATAGAGGAATAACTGAGACATACCACAAATTAAGTGCTACATACTATTGGCCAAATATGCTAAAAGACATCCAAAATATTATCAACAATTGTGATGTTTGTAAACTTGTAAAATACGATAGAAAACCATTAAAGCTAAAATATAACATCACGCCAACTCCCACGAAACCTTTTGAAATTGTTCACATTGACGTTTTAAAATATGAGCAGAATAAATTTTTAACAATAATAGATGCCTTCAGTAAGTATGCACAAGCATATCTACTAGACAATATGCAAGCTATCGAAATTATGAAAAAATTACTGAGCTACTTTTCTCATCACTTAACTCCATGTCTTATTATAGCAGATAATGGATCAGAGTTTGACAATGGACTAATAGCCGATCTTTTAAAATTACATAAGATAGACCTACATTTATGTAGTCCACATCATCCAGCTAGTAATGGGCTGATCGAAAGATTCCACTCAACGTTGCTCGAACATCTGAACCTATTAAACAATAGAAATGATTTTAAAAATGACCCAATTGAATTAAAGATACTTTACGCTATAATAGCCTATAATAACTCAATCCACTCTACTACAAAATTAACACCTTTTAATATATTGAATTTCGACATGCACGAAATTACAGATATAAATTTGGAACCTCAAATTTTAAACAATTATATAAATTCCCATAAAGAAAAGTTACAAGTATTATATAAATTAATAAATAATAGATTAGTTGATAATAAATGTCAAATCATTTCTAATTTGAACAAAACCAGAGAAGACATACCAGAGTTGCCGAATGAGGTATTTGTTAAAAGTAATTTTAGATCAAAAAAGAGAAATCGCTTTAAAAAGGAGCAAATTATAAAAACTAATCCGCTTCGGAAAACAATAGTTCCAGAAATAAATAAATCCAAGACTGGTCGAAAATTCCACAAATTACACATGGACAATATAAAACGTCCAACAAAATTAGAACTAAAAAGCAATAAAGAAAAAGATTTTATAAACTTTTTGGAACAAGAAAAGGCACAAGAAATAGTGCCCAATGAAAAAATTGTTGAAATAAAAGGCGATCTATTTTTAGCACCTAACAACGTTTCATTGGCACACTGTGTAAGTGCCGACTTAGAAATGAGCGCGGGAATTGCCTTAGAATTTAAAACCAAATTTGGACAAGTAGAATTGTTAAAAACACAAAACCCAAAATTAACTTCACTTTGTTATCTAAAGAATGATAACCGTTTCATAATATATCTAATAACAAAAAATAAATATTTCCAAAAACCCACGTATAAAAATGTATTTAAAACTTTAACTACTTTAAAAGAATTTTGCTTAATAAATAGCATAACTAACCTGGCTGTACCTAAACTGGGATGCGGCCTAGATTGTTTAGACTATGATAGAGTTAAAAATATGTTAAATTTTATTTTCAAAAACTCTACTATAAATATAAATATTTACTGGAACACATCTAAAACCGATAATACCATGTTTGCAGGTACATCTTCATCATGTGGTGCACCACCACAGCCATTGCACAACGAAATATAACAACAAATCCTGGCATACTTCCCATAAAATTAGGAAGTGCAAAGCTTGAAATGGCGTCCCATACTTTTGTACATTTTTTCGAACTCTCTCATCTAATTTCCGAATACAAAAATGTCCTAAACACCTTGGAGACTATTAAGAACATAACAGATAATGATACCACGTTTTCAAAAGAATTACATAACTACTATAAAATCCTTAATTATACAAGAAATCTTATTGACGAAAAATTGAATCGGTTCCATGAACAAACACGTAATAAACGAGGACTTGTTGATGGTATCGGATCGATTATCAAACAAATAACGGGTAATCTAGACTCAAGTGATGGCGACAAAATAGAAACTTCCTTAAAAATCATTAAGCAGAATCAGCATGATTTGGCTACACAGTTGAACGGTCAGTACTCTATAAATAATGAAATCATTAAACAATTTAACGAGACTATAATCAACATAAAGCATAACGAGTTATTACTTCTATCGAGGATAAACCAATTAGGTGCAAGACTAAAATCCAAACCCGATTTTTTAGACATTCCATTTGCTAAAGATATTTTAAATCAAGTTATTCACTTTTTAAATACTATCTTGAATATTGTACAAGACGTTGAAAATTCCTTAACATTTTGTCAACTTAAAATTCTACACCCTAGCATAATCACTGATACAGAATTATTATTTGAATTACGTAAGATATCATCTTATTATAAAACAAAACTACCTTTTGAAGTTTCATTACAACAAATTCAAAATTTTAAAAACTTAATTAAACCTTCTTGTATTATAAAGAATACTGAGATCTTGTACACTTTAACAATACCGTTATTTGAAAATACTAAATATGAACTGTATTACTTCTTACCAATACCTGCTAAGGACTATCAGATAATTATACCTGACAATAAATATGTTCTTGAGTCTGAGTTTGATATGGTACCGCTGTCTGATGCTTGCGATTACTTGACTGACCAATATTTGTGCACACGACAAAAGAAGACATTTCAAAATGTTACTTGTGAGCGTAACATTATAAAGAAAAATGACTTCCAAAGTTGCCTCCACACAAAATTAATGAAACAAAAAATGTTAGAGTATATTCCTGAAATAAATCAATACTTAGGAGCATTCCCAAAATTAACATTGGTGAAATCCAGATGTAAAGAAGCATGGGATACTCGAGAAATTACTGGTATTTTCTTGTTCAGCTACAACCCTAATTGTCAATATTTTATTGAAGACCAACTGTTAATTTTTAACGATTCAACCATTGGCCAACCACTGGTATTAGAAGACTTCTACCTAACAAGAGAGCCGTCCCAAGAAGTAGATTTACCGGAGTTACAGCTGAGACCGATAAAGCTATCAAAGATACGCAATAATCTTCAACCCATCCAGCTACAACAAGAACCTGAAAATATAGAAAATTGGCACTTGTCAAACATCATTCTCTTATACTTAATAATAATCATAAGTTGTATTGTTTTAGTTAAATACTATTTGGAAAAAATGAGCTGCATCAATAAAAAACCCATCATCGAATCAACTGGGTCAACCCAAACTAGGACAAACCCAGATGATGCAATCTTTTGATCTCTCCGGAGTTTCAATCTTAAGGATGGAGAAGTAATATGATGACTCAAGGGCAGCTTCCAGCAATCCTGATTCTGTCAACACAACTGCACGTGTACAATCTGCCGATTGTACACATTAGTAATATGATGACTCAAGGGCAGCTTCCAGCAATCCTGATTCTGTCAACACAGCTGCACGTGTACAATCTGCTGATTGTACACATTATTAATATATAAACGACGCGCCTTAAGCAAGTCGTTGCATTTTATACTTATCAATACTATGTAGTTGTAGTGTTTTAATAGTTAATAAATTAACAAATATAATTTCTACGAATAATGTGAATTCATCGAAAAATAAAAAGAAGCTAAAAGAAGCCACAGTTTTCAGATTTATCTGAAGGTGAAAGTTTTTTTAAAAGTCAAAATAATGTAACTGAGTTAAAAAATTTAGATAGCATAACTGATAAAGCAGATTTAAATAAAGAAATAAATACAAATAAGAAAACTCCAGAGGAAGTTTTACTTTATTTTAGCAAGGTTTCTACTATAGACAATAAAATCAAATAAAAAAAAGACAAAGTTATTAAAATTTTATTTTTTAGAGATGAAGAAAATGTAATACAAATAAAAGAATTAAAAAAAAACAGATTCAAAAGTTGAAGAAATACTTTTTGTAACTGATTCAAAACAAAATCAAGAATTGCTTCAAAGGTATAGTTTTATATACACAAATACAGTTGAGAATTTTTGTACAAACCAAACTACTGCAAATAAAGAATCCGATGAAGTAGAAGTAAATGAAAGAATATCTCAACTTAAAGATGAATTTAAAAATAAATTGCCAAATTTATTAAAAAATAAAGATACGAATGCGTCACGTTTAAAAAATAAAGATGTTGATGAAAAGTAAACTAATAAACCAATACAGGCAATGCTGCGAAAAATTAGACGTAATTCAAAAAGTGTTATTGATCAATTGAAGGCCCTATTAGAAACTACGTCTACTTTATCAAGATGCATTTCCTTGTCAAGTTTATTAACTGAAAAAGCTACCTAAACGCGCACTAGGCCTTTATCGTTTGCTGAACTTAATTATAAAGATACAAGAGATATTTGCAAGGAATCCATAGCACAACAATTACTAAGGGAAATTACCGAAATATTGTCTACGCCTATACGAATGGTAAACTATTTTGATTTAATGCAGAACAATGTCCCAGCAGCTAGTACTAGTATTACTAAAAAAACTAATAGTACAAAATGAAGATGCAGTCTACTATTACATCATTGGAAGTATCAAAGAAAAAATTTAAACTAATAAAAAAGCATCAAGATTGTTTTTCCATCTTAAAAGAAAATAAAAGCAATTTTGAAAAGAATGACAAAACTAAAAATAACAATAATAGTGACATTGAAAATGAAACTAACGAACGCAAATTAGTAAAAGATTTGACTGATCAAACATCACAAAAAAATAAAAATAAATAAAAATTTAGAAAAATGAGAGAAGAAAAAAAAGCAAAAGTTGCTGACAATACTATAAACAAAACAAATGTTCTAGCACTGAGTGCTAAAGAAACATGTGATATAATTCAGAAGTGGTTGAATGCTGCCATCCTAAAAGAAGAAAAAAGCAAGGAACCAGTCAGAAAAAAAGTTATTAAAAATAATAGCCAATCTGAAAGGCATCATAAAAAAGTCGTTGTTATATTGAACCAAAACTGAAAGAAGAAACGTTATAGATAAGCGTAAAGAAAGTAAACATTAAAAAGAACTTGACCCAAATAAAATGCAAGTAGAAACTGCTAACAATACAACTAATTCTAATACTAAAGATCAGCCAATTGTTAATTTAATCTAAGAAAGAAAAGTACTGATAGCAATTCCAACTACAATATTGTGAATGAAAAACCCAACTTAGTAGATGTAAAATTAAAATAAAAAAATAAAATATCAACAAATAAAATAAAAAATTTGACACAAAAGACAAATCTGATATTATTAGTACAACTCATGGTGTCATTGTTACAGATATTGAAAGTGATTTGAAAATTAAAACAGTTGTTGTTAAACAGTGCAGCGTCGTTGTCGGTATAAACAATTTAAGTAATTTTGATTCAAGATCAAGACATTAAAATTGAAAAATTGTTAAAAAACAAAAACGATAGCTGTTAAAAAATTGTTAGAAAATGAAAAAGATATGGAAAAAATAGCATATGGTATTATAAAATTTTTAGTTGATAAAGATATGCAAACAGCAATATATTTGTAACCAAAAGTACCCGTTAAAAATCTTTAAATAAGAAAAAAATGAAAACAAAAGCTTCTAGCGGAAAATCTGTAGATAATAAAAAATTCAAAAATCAATGAAAAAGTGGAAGTAAAAGTATTAGCCAAAAAGTCGTTAGTTAATAAAGAAGTCAAACCATTAACATCTACTAGCAAGTTTTTATATAATGATAAATAAGTGAAACTATCAGTATCTGCTAAAAAATCTTTAAATAATAAAAAAATAAAAAAAAAAATTTCTTCAATCTTCAAAAATTCTTTAGATACTAAATAAAAATTTATTGTAAAAATGTAATGGTTAAGTGGTAGAACAGCAATATGCTGAACTTCGCCAATTTCTTATAGTAATAATAGGAAATAAAGACAAATAAATAAATAAATAAATAAATTAAATCAAAATTAGTTGCCATAAATTTTATTGATGATTAAAAAACAAATAGAATCAGAAGTATTCAAAATCAAATTTTTACATAATGAAGTAGTAGAATCATCAGAAAATATTTATGTAGAACTATCAGTAATGGTCAGCAAAACTGCAGACAATAAAGAACTAGAAATATTAGCGGAAAAATCTATAGATAGTAAAAAAAATAGTATCCGCAAGAAAAGTACTAGATAATAAAGAAATTATTAAGTTATTATTATTAAGTGTGTAATAATATTCCAATACTAGTTGGTTATAAATGTCTTCAACAAGTTATTATAGAAGATAAGTTGCTTAAAAAAAAATAGTGATTTGAGTGATATGAAAATAAAAGAAAAAACTGAAGAAGAAGAAAAACCTATTATCAATTTATTGGAACGTCCAATAGTTCTACATCCAAAAGATTTAATAGATCGAATTTCTAAAGCACTTAAAATTGCAATGAGTAATCTTCTTATCGATAAAAATGCCACAAATGTTTCAGAATCATCAACTTTATCAACAAAATTAATTTCTAAACTAAAAGTAAACATTATACAATCAATACAAATATAGGAGCACACCTTTGAAGGTTTCCGATCACGTTTTTAATACTCCCTTAGAAGATTTATTAGATGAATTATTTAACTATTTATCAACATTTGAAAATATTACTGTAACAGTAACCAATAATGACAATAAGGAAACAGAAATAATATTTCTTGGTGGAGATGCCGATGTTGTATTGGGCAAAAAAAAAATGAAATTGCAAATCAAAAACTGAAACTCAACGATAACTTAATCTTTTGCCACCAACAACTGGACAAGATTTATCAAGTATAATTACACTTCCAGAACTAAATCCAATTACTGAAGATAAAGCAGAAAATGATGTTATCAAAACTGATAAGACTAAAATAATTGAAGTTTTACGTAAGGAGAATACGGAAATTTAAACAATTAAACCTAAAGAAGTTCAACAACCCAGTATTTCTAATTTAACTATTACTAGCATTCCATTAAACAGTAGCACAGTTAAATTACTCACTAGCACTCCAAATAAACTAGAAGAACGCATTCCTGACGTTACACCAACTATAACTCAAACTGTTCATTGTAATGAAAATGTAGCTGAAATTACTATGGCACAATTCATGATTAAATTGAAGCCATTTTACTTGGATTATCATCTACAGCAAAATAAAGCTAAACAAGCTTACATGCTAGAACTAGGGAGTGAATTGAGTACAATTTTCAACAACAGAATTGTTGGAACTGCCAAACAAATAGTTGACATTATTTCTAAATCAAATGAGGTTGATTTTGATGTCAACAATATAATTTATACGCTTTGCCAATCAATTACGCGTGATTATAATGATGAGTACATTTTAGTGACTTTTATGTCAATATTTGCAAAAGCAAAACCAAGTTTGCAACCATTTGCTGTTTTTTAATATAACACACTTAAGTATATGTGTTATGTGCTCAAATCTAAGCACCCATAGTTATACTACACTGCGTTTCCGCAAGTAAAACGATCTGGATTTCAAATAAAATTCCCTAGAGTTTGAATAAAACAACCCAGAGCTGCAGTAGAACCATCCAGACTAGTAGAATTACTCAAAGTTCTTATAGGAGTACCCAGAGCTCCAGTAATAATACCCAGAGTTATAGATGATTTACTCAAAGCACCAGTAGAACAACCAAGAGCATCAATAGAACTACCTAGACCAGTAGAACTATATAAGGCTATAGTAAAACTACACAAAGCTCCAGTTGAACCACCCTGAGCACCAGTTGAACTACCCAGAGCTCCAGTAAAATTACCCAGAACTCCAGTAAAACTACCTAGAGCTTAAGTAAAACTACTCAGAGCTAAAGTAAAATCACCCAAACCTTATTTAAACATTGATCAAGTACACAAACTGCAAACGCAACTTAATAAAAATCAACAGTTGATAATGAGTAATATAATCAACATGTAACAAAATGATGCAAAAAAACCGCCAAAAAAAAACAACAAGGCGTAAGAAAATTTAAGAAACTGCACCAGTCACTTTTCAAAACCATTTACACCACCCAATCAACAATTGCAACAAAATTATCAACAAAAGTTGCTACAACATAGGCAACAACAAGAGAAACAATATAAGCAGCAACAAATGAAAAAAGAACAGCAGGAGCAGCATGCACAAGCTTTGTATCTTTTGAATCAACACGAGCAAGAACAGCAACGCACATGGAAAAAAAAAAGATTGCAACAGCGTTTAGTAGAACAATATCTTTGGGATAAACAAGTGCAAAAACATGAACGTTTAATAGAAAAAGAAAAAAAATAGCATATTAGCAGCGCTTAGTAGAACAACAAAAGTTCTTATTATTAATCTTACCACCAAAAACACCACAATAGCAATTTACAGGCAAACTTGAGGACTTCAAGTTTAGTTATTTATTTATTTACTACTCAACGGAAGCTATTACAAAATAAGTATATATTTACAGTTTAAAAAACATAAATTAAACATAAAACAACTAAGTATTAATAATAAAAATATAACTTAAATAAAAAAACTTAAATAGTTACAAAATATTAAAATGGTCACGTATGGGTGACAAGTGCACGTCGCAAGGTATTAAGAGAATCTTTAAAAAAATCTACTTTAACTTCGTTGGCATGCCGCAAAATGCGTGTAAATGCAAAGTGCACCTCATAATCAGTGCGTTTAAACGGTTTATGAAATAAATAGTCATTGGGTAAAACTTGAGCTGGGACAAATACCTATAGAGCTGAGCAAGTCAGGACAGTCAATAATCCCACGAAACACTTTAAAAACTAGTGTTACGTCAAAATTAAAACGTTTTTTTTCAAGACTGGTTATATTAAATGTAGAAAGCAGTTCCGTATAGCTGCCTGCAATGTTGCATTTATACGCCAAAAAACAAACAAACTTTTTTTGAACTTGTTCATTTTTTATTTTACTGACGAGAGTGTATAGTGACCACACATTTAAACAATACTCGAGATAGGGGCGTACTAGAGCGTTGTAAAGGATAATTAGAGTACGATGGTCAAAAAAACTCCTTAGAGTTATGCTTGACAAATCTTAAAAGTTGATAAGCTTTAGCCACGACAGTATCAATATGTAGTGTAAATGAAAGGCTTGAATCAAACGTAATGCTTAAATTACGAATAGTGTTAACTCTTAACAACATTACATTCATGAGAGAGTAACTATACATCACCGTAGACTGACGTCTAAAAAATGTCATCACTTTGCACTTATTTAAATTAAGTAGTAAGTTATTAGTCTGACACCAATTAGAAAGAATCTGTACTTTTTCATTAAGTGGTACAGCATCATCCAAAGACTGAATTTTTTAAAAGATTTTTATATCGTTCGCAAATAATAAGCATTAGAAAAACAGTGTCCCACATCATTGATAAAGAAATTGAACAGTAGAGGTCCAAGATTTGATCCCTGTAAAAAAATAAAATAAGCGCATGTTTGAATCTCAAGCCACATTTAATTCGGTTTTGTCGAGCAAAAGTTATTTACTAATTCAAAACTATTTAAATGGTGCTTCTTATTATTCACATCTACAAAAGTCTACAGTATCTGCTGTTCCACAAGAACTACGGCTTATTTACACAAAACCACCTGCTTTACAAGAATTGATAGTATATGCACAAGGTCTAAATCAGCAACCAACACAACAATTGCTACAAAGTACGATACAGCATTTACCACAACAATCATTACAGATTTCAACACAGCATTTTACTCAATAACTACAAAGTTTAAGAAATCACCTTATAATCTATTACACGTAACACAGCAATCATCAACCCAACAATTGCAACAAGTTTTTATACAGCAGTCATCACTGGGTCTTGCACAACAATCAACCAATCTAATCGATTAATCAACCAAAGAACTGTTACTGCAATTCCTTGATAGGAAACAGGGTCAGGTGAGTGGGCGGGCACTAAGTTTATTAATTGTAGGCCAGTAAAGTTTTAAATAGTTTTGATTTAGTAAAAAACTTTCGCTCGACAAAACCGAATCAAATGTGGCTTGAAATTTAAACATACGCTCATTTTGATTTAAACTTGAAGTCTTTAAATTTGCCCGTAAATAGTTTTATTTATTAAATTAATTTGAACAAAATAGTACTGGCATAACGGGAATATGTGGTTTTTTTTGTGGTAAAGTTGATGATGAAAACTTTTTTTGTTCTACTAAGCGCTCATGTTCTTGCACTTGTATATCCCAAAAATATTGTTCTACTAAACGCTGTTTAGCAATTTTTTTTTATGTGCGTTGCTGTTCTTGCACGTGTTGATCCAAAAGATACAAAACTTGTGCATTCTGCTTCTGCTGTTGTTGTTTTTTTATCTGATGCTGTTTATATTGTTCCTTTTGTTGTTGCCTATGTTGTAGCAACTTTTGTTGATAATTTTGTTGCAATTGTTAATTGGGTAGTGTAAATAATTTTGCAAAAGTAACTGGAGCAGTTTCTTTAATTTTCTTACGTCTTGTTGTTTTTTTTGTAGTTGTTTTGCATCATCTTGGTACATGTTGATCATGTTATTCAATATCGACTGTTGATTTTTATTAAGTACTAGATATGACCATATTTGCGGTTGCAGTTTGTGTACTTGATCATTGTTTCAATCTATTTGAAACCCAGCAAAAACGTCGTTTAGTATAACTGTGGGTTTTTTGATTTGAACACATAACACATATTCTTGATTGTGTCATAAAAAACAACAGTTAATGGTAGCAAAGTTGGTTTTGCTCTTGTAAATATTGACATAAAAGTAACTAAATTGTACTTATTATTATAATCACGCTTAATTTGTTGGCGAAGCGTATAAATCATATTGTTGACATCAAAATCAACCACATTTGATTTAGAAATAATGTCAACTATTTGTTTGGCATTTCCAACAATTCTGTTGTTGAAGATTGTTCTCAAATCACTTCCTAGTTCCTTGCTGCCACTGATTATTGCTATATTTTGCTGTAGATAATAAGCTTAGAAAAATGGCTTTAATTTAAACATGAATTGTGCCTTAGTAATTTCAGCTATATTTTCATTAGATCAAACAATTTGATTTATAGTTGGTGTAACGTCAGGAATGCGTTTTTCTGGTTTATTTGGAGTAGTAGTAGGTACTTCAACTGTGCTATTATTTGATGGAATGCTAGTAATAGTTAAATTAGAAATAATGGGTTGTTAGACTTTTTTAGGTTTAATTGTTTGAATTTCCGTGTTTTCCTTACTTAAAACTTTAATTATTTTAGTCATATCAGTTTCGATAACATTATTTTTTGCTTTAACTTCAATAATTAGATTTAGTTTTGGAAGCGTAATTATACTTGATAAATTTTGTCTAATTGTTGGTGGCAAAAGAATAAGCTTTGGTCGAGTTTTAGTTTCAAGTTTCTGATTTGCAATTTCAATTTTTCACCCAATGCAATATCTGCATCTGCATCAAGAATTATCATTTCTGTTTCTTTATTGTCCTTATTGGTTACTGTTACAGTATTATTTTCAGAAATTGATGGAGAGTTAAATAATTTATCTATTAAATTTTCTAAGGGAGTATTAAAAACGTGATCGGGAACCTATAAAGGTGTATTGGGTTCTAATATTTGTATTGATTGTATAATGTTTACTTTTAGTTTAGAAATTAATTTTGTTGATAAAGTTGATGATTCTGAAACATTTGCGGCATCATCATCGATAAGAAGATTACTCATTACAATTTCAGCTGCTTTAGATATTAGACCCATTAATCTTTCCGGATGTGACACTATTGAACGTTCCAATAAATTGATAATAGGTTTTTCTTCTTCTTCACTTTCTTCTTTTATTTACATATCATTTAAATCACTATTTTCTTTAAGCAAGTTATCTTCTGTAGTCCCTCGGGGGAGCCTGTAACCCCTAGAGGGCGCGTCTCCAGGTGGCGGATAGGAGGAAACCCTCACCGGCTTAGCCGGCGGGTAGGTGGAAAATAAAATATCACTCGCGGACCAAACAGGACGGGATTGGGATCATAGCTGTAGAGAAAGCAGTCGATCTAAGAAAGAAGTTCCGAACAAAAATTTTGATTTTCCTGGTAGGGAGTTGAGGCACTGGGCTAACTCCTTGATACTAAAAAAAACGCCCTTTTAAAAGAACTAGTCAACAGCTTTGGAACGGATTAGAAACTAAAAAACGACATAAGTTACGTAACAGGAAAATGATTTTTGGAACATGGAATATTCAAGGCCTCTCTACAAAAACAAACAAAGTACTAACGGAGTTAACAAAAAACAATAGACATAATAGTTCTGACAAAGAAAAATAAAACAGGATAGGGCTCGGAAAACCTCAAAAAAACACCACTTTTATAGTAAAGTATAGGAAAAGAAAAAAAAGCTCAACAAGAATTATCGATCTTCATTTAGAAGGAGTTCAACAAATTTATAACAACATAGAAAGCAATTAACGAACGAATGGTTAAGATGAACCTAACTCTATACGAACAAAAACTGACAATACTAGGCGTATACTCCATAAACGATGATACAATAGTTGCAAAAAAGAACCAATTCATATCATCTAGAAATTTTCTGGCATCTATTTTTTAGTTTTTTTAGTATCTAAAAAGTTTCTGAAAGAAGACCATCATTTCATTTTTTTATTATTTATCAAAGATTTTTTAGCAGAGACTGATAGTTTTACATCTTTATCATTATATAAAAATTTGCTAGTAGATGTTAATGGTTTGACTTTTATTAACTAACGACTTTTAATCTGATACTTTTACTTTCACTAATTTATTGATTTTTGAATCATTTTCTTTGTAACCTACAGATTTTTTGATAGAAGTTCTTGTTTTTATTTTTTGTTGTTTAAAGATTTTTTAACGGGTACTTTTGGTTAGATATTGCTGTTTGCATATCTTCATCATCTAAAGATTTTATAATACTAGATACTACTTTTTCCATTTTTTTTTTCATTTTCTAACAGTTTTTTGACACCTATCGATTCCATTTCTTTGTTTGATCAGTCAAATCTTTTACTAATTTGCGTTTGTTAGTTTTATTTTCAATGTCACTATTATTGTTATTTTCAATTTTGTCATTCTTTTTAGAATTGCTTTTATATTCTTTTAATTTGGAAAAACAATCTTGATGCTTTACTAATCGTTTTTTTTTTTTGGTACTTCTAATATTGTAATAATAGACTGATCACTGCATTTTCATTTTGTACTACTAGTTTTGTTAGTAATACTAGTAGCTGCCGGGACATTGTTCTGCATAAAATCAAAATAGTTTACCATTTGTATAGGCGTAGACAATATTTTGGTAATTTTTCTTGGTAATTGTTGTGCTATCACTTGCAAATATCTCTTATATCTTTATAATTAAGTTCAGCAAACGATATAGGCCTGGTGCGCGTTTGGGTAATTTTTTCAGTTAATAAACTTGACAAGGAAATGCATCTTGATAAAGCAGACGTAGTTTTTAATGAGGCCTTCTATTGATCAATAACACTTTTTGAATTACGTCTAATTTTTTGCAGCATTACCCGTATTGGTTTATTAGTTTTCTTTTCATCAACATCTTTATTTTTTAAATATGACGCGTTTGTATCTTTATTTTTTAATGATTCTTTATTTTTAAGATGAGATGTTTTTGCATTTACTTTTATTTCATTGGATTCTTTATTTGCAGTTATTTGGTTTGTCCAAAAAATTTCAACTGTATTTGTGTATAAAAAATTATACCATTGAAGCAGTTCTTGATTTTGTTTCAAATCAGTTACCAAAAGTATTTCTTCAATTTTTAAATCTGTTTTTTAAGTTCTTTTATTTGTATTACATTTTGTTCATCTTCAAAAAACAAAATTTCAATAACTTTGTCTTCTTTTTATTTGATTTCATTGTCTATATTAGAAACCTTGCCAAGATAAAGTAAAAATTCCCCAGAATTTTCTTATCTGTTTTTATTTTTTTATTTAAATTTGCTTAATAAGTTATACTATCTAAATTTTTTTAATTGATTTTTTTACTCAGTTACATTATTATGACTTTTAGAAAAACTTTTACTTTTTGATAAATCTGAAAATTGTGTCTTCTTTTAGCTTCTTTTTATTTTTTGATAAATTCACTTTATTTGTAAATCTATTATATCTTCTATTGAAAGAATGATGTTGATGATGGTCACTAACAGGACAATATCTCAATTAAATAAAAATGATCAATTAATTTTTGTTTTGGAATCAAATATATTTCTATATTTTGACCCAAAATTACCTGAATTTTTGTACATATTCTTCAAAATTTGGTAGAAAAATGTCATCATTGTCTTGTAAAAAATATGTTGATATAAAAATTTGAAGTATTATTTAATTCTAAAATATTGTTAAGAACACAACGACCTAGACCCACCCACAAAAAACGTACAAGGACGGATGACATTAACATTGATAAAAACTTACATATATAAACAAAACAAACTGCTCTTATTGATTTATGAAGATTGTTTAAAATATAATAATTATATTTTAGTGTGATTTTTTAAAGGCACAAGGCATTTTATCAAACAATTAATTTAAATGTAGCAATTAGTGATTTGATACTATACTATCTAATACGGTTTAATAATAAAATAATTTCATTTTTGCATATTTTTTTTAGTGAATTTTAAATAATCTTTGCACAAAAAAGCAAAAGTTGAGATAAATCATATTCAATCTTTTGAACCGGATGTCAACGAATCTCAACAAATTGATTTGCGTAAATTAATCACAATCCACTTTTAATCGATGTAATTGAATTAACGTGCCAACTTAGAAAAACTCTGACATCAAAATGACAAAACCCAAGAAAAGATTGAAAGTATTGAAATTGAAGCGCTTTAAGACGATCAAGACTACTAGAACGAGAAAATATGAAATCAGTCTACTTAAGACTTTTTTATCATTAATCGTTTATCGCAGTCATCCATCACTACCGCTCAAAATAAACAGTCAACAGATTTAGAACTGTCGGTAAAACTGTCAATATTTTATCTGCTTAAATTTGATGGTAACTTGAAAAATTAGATAAGTTTTGGCAAATCAAGTAACTGAAACAATCAGTTCATTGGCTTCTACCTCAGCAAACTATGAGGTGGCACTTGAGCTCACTTCAAAAACAAATATTAATCATCCAAAAACATTTAAATAAACTATTTACATTAAATACAGTGTCATCAAACTTGGCATATTCCATTAGACAACATGAATAAATGTACAAAACACGTTAGATTTCTGTAAATGATTCAGGAGCTTAATTAAACAAAAGCACTAAGGACAAACAAAAACAATTTAATTGTTTTTCAATTGATGCCTTCAAAAATAACTTAAACATGGTTGTACACTACTGGTATTTTAAAATATGCTATGTGGGCATCTTATATTTCAGTAACATTGCAGTTACAAATACATATTGCAGGTGAAAGCATTAAGCATTGCAATGTACATCTGTTTAAGACTTACTTGATGTAGTTATATTTTTCCTTATCTTTAAATCTTATAAACAAAATGAGTTAAATTATAAGCATGACATAATTACTCACATGAACGCAAATTTATTATGGAAAATAACCATCCACCATATAGTCATCAGCAAGACATAACCTAGATAGAATTTGTATCTTGCCTGATAAAAGTTTTGTTATATAGCAGAGCTAAATTGCTATTATCTAGAATAATTTATATAGTTTTTAAAAAAGATTGACAAGGTAGAAAATGCTCTATAGGGGTAGTTTCTTTTGAATTGGTTTTACAGTAGATTTTTGTTGTTGATTGTGCTCTTTGCCTTTTTGGGTTTTGGTATCTTGATGCAGCTGCATTTTTTGTCGTATTTGCTTCAACCATTGTGTGTCTTTATACAGCCTGCTAAACTTTACATACATTTTGTTTTTGGGTAACTATTTTGAATTTTTTTTTTATTGAACTACAGTTTAAGTTTGAATTCTAATTGCCTTATTTACTTTTATTTTTTAAATTGTTTTTTGCCAAAACCTTCGTATATTCATAGCTTTGAACACGCGCACTTTTTTGCAATTAAATTTAAGTTTAAATTATGTTTGGTAAATTTTTGTTGAAATATTACACATTTTTAATTTTTAAGTTCGAAATTAAATTGTGATATCAATGCTTGTGTATCTTTTTGCACAAAAAGAAACTCCTTTATTTGATAATTAATTGTTTAATATCTGTTAAAAAATTTACTGTATGGAGTAATGGTATGGGGTGTAAGGGATGATGAACCACAAAATAATATATTTAAGATCATCCAACTGTCAACCTCACCTGCACGCGGTACACCCTGCTGCACAACTAACGAGGCTCTGGCGACCGAGCAAGGCGGTATAACCATATTACTAGTAGCACATAGTAGTTAAAATAAATTCAAGATTTTTATTGTATTTATTTCAGACATCTACGGCTTTTAAGAGCTAATGTCTATTTTTTTTAATTTCAATATATTCTATTTAATAATAAAAGACTATGTAGTATATTATTAAGATACATATTGTGCTTTGCTTTAGTTTTGAGCAACACATTACTAATATAAATTGTTTTGTTTTGACATTTCTCAGAATTATTTTAAAACGCATATCAGTTTGATAAAAATTTATAAAATTACATTGCTGAATAATTAATGTTATGTACAATAACCTATGCATGCCAATAATGTAAGATGTAATCATTTAAATAGGAATCTGCTGCGTTATTATATTTATTTACAATTACTAAGATTTCAGTATTTACAACAGGTTTTATATACTTTTTAATTTTTAATAAGCTGGAAATTTTTTTAAACTCTATCAACTTGAAAGTTGTTTCAGTTTTTCTTGTTCAGCCATCTTCACGGTTTTAATATAATATCTTCTGATTTATATTATTAGTATTAAATAATAAAGCAGTTTTTTTTTAGTTAAAGCATTATAACAATGCAATTTCAATAATAAATATTAAGAAATATTAAAGAAAGTAATATATAATTTACCAATATAACTATGTTTAATTCCTTTTGCATCCACGGCGTTTTTGATGTTCTTTATCCTCCGAATCATCAATACTGGAGCAATTAGAATTGGAGCTGGTGTATCCATTAAGCAAAATAGGATTTGTTACATTTTTTGGTTTCTTCTTTAGTTTTATTGTTGTATTATTTAAACCTAATTGTCTTGGACATGATTGCAAAATATGTGAGATTACTAATAATAATAATATGTTTACGGATATAGTCGCCAAAAGTACAACGATAATTTAGTTAAAAATTAAATTAATTTGTTTTGAAATCAGTAGTAGTACTTTTTTCTTATGTCTGCAATAAACGCCATTTAGAATTACTTTTATTGCGTTTATACAAAACACAATCGATCGACTTAAGTTTATTATAAAAATTATATAGAAGCATATCTGACGCAATGTAAATGCATTTCAGGAGATGCAATCCAATTAGATTATAGTTATATTAGTGTTAATGAACATTGGCTATGTGCTGAAGAACTGGATTTCTTTAGACTAGTGGGTTATAACAATATATCCGGTTATTATCGGAAAAAAGGCAAACACGGAGGAGCAATGATACTGGCTAAGGAAAATATATCGTGCACAGCAATTACTCAAATAGAATCATTGTCAGTTCCTTTTGAAATTGAATTTGCTGCTGTATTTTGTAATAATTTAGTTATTGTCACATTATACCGACCATCAACTGGCGATTTTATAATATTTTTAAACAAACTAACCGAAATGCTAGATGTAGTTTTCAACCTAAACACACTTATTAATATTTCTGGTGATTTTAACGTAAAATTTAATTACGAAAATGATGCAAACACCATTCAAGTTATTTCATTAATGAATTCGTACGGCTTGTTCACCAAAGTCAATTTCAACACTCGGATAAACAATAGACTAGGTAATATATTTACAAACATTGATGATAATGATTATAATGTCTGTGGGAAAGATTTAGGGTTTGGAGATCATAAGGCACTGAGTGTACATAAAAAAAAAACATACAATTAAATGCTGCAAATCGAGTAAATTATAGACCACTTACTGAAGAGGGATTTTATAAGTTATACAAAATTATCGAAAATGAAAACTGGGATTTTATAAATAACTCAAATTTATTAATAGAATTTAACTTTTATAACTTTATAAATATTATTACAAGTGCTGTCAATCTTGCATTTCCTTTAAAATGTAAACTTTTAAACACAAACAAAAAAGTTAACTGGTTCAATCACAACTTGCACCAAATGAGATTGCAATTGCATAATCTTATTGCTTTTAATAACATACATAAATCAGGTATTGTAACATCTGAAATTAAAAAACTTCGATGTTTATATAAAAATAAAATATTAATTGCAAAAAAAGCATATGATACTTTCATAGAAAGGTCTAAATGTCCACAAAAAAATGCGATGTGGGATATTGTGAACTCTCATACGACTAAACACAAGCAAGATACCAATTTATTCACTGCAAACGAGTTTAACAATTATTTTGCAGATATTGCTACAAACACAGTAAATAAGCTACCATCTTCAAACCACTATTTCAGTGAATATTTAAACCATGTACCACCTATAGAACAGTTTACATTCAAAGAGGTTATGCGAAAAAATCTTAAAAACACAAATAGCAAAGATGTTTACAATCTAAATATTAAAATAATAAAAACAATATTAAATCTCATTCTTATACCACTAACTAAATTAATCAATATTAGTATCCAGGCAAACATATTACCCGATTGCTTAAAAATTGTAGTGCCAGTTTTTAAAAAAGGAGATAACGTCTTATCAAATTACAGACTAATATCTGTTACTCCTATATTCGGTAAAATTTATGAAAAATGTCTTGCACTACAGCTATCAATGCATATGAAAAACAATAACCTCTTGTATAAAAACCAATTCGGTTTTTGCAATAAAAAGTCAACTACGCTAGCAATAAATAATCTTGTTCAAATAGTACTTAATGGATTTGAAGAACGTTTCTATTCCCATGCTTCAATGTGTGATCTCAGCAAAGCATTTGACTGTGTGTCTCGTCCTGTTTTGTTAGAAAAATTAAATTCTTTAAATTTTAACACTAGTTGCATAAAACTTTTATCTTTATATCTTGAAAACCGTATCCAATATGTTAATGTAAACTCTGTTGAATTGCAAAAACGCAAAGTGATTCTGGGTGTACCACAAGGATCTGTACTAGGTCCAATATTATTTTTAATATATATAAATGATCTCCCATCATGTGATACTAGTTTTCATTTCACGTTGTTTGCGGACGATACTACTATAATAAAACACATAAGAGATAACAGATACCCAGTTCTATGCAAACCAGTGGTTTCTAGCTAACAAATTAAGTTTAAATGTAGATAAAACTAACTATTTAATTTTTTTTTAAAGAGAATTAGTATACAAGATAATAGTAGTATTCAATTCCTAGGAGTTATGCTCGATAGCAAATTGGTATGGGATAAACATACTGGGTACATATTTAAAAAAGTAGCAAAACAAATATATCTAATAAGAAAATTATCAAAAACAACATCAAAAAAACTGCAGATATCTGTTTTCTACTCTATCTTATGCTATATTAAATTGGGGACATGCACCACATTTGAATGATGTGTTTAAAATTCAAAGACGTGCTGTACGAATAATTGGTAATCTAAAATATAGAGATGATTGCAGAGATGTATATATAAAATTTGGCATACTAACTGTACCATGCTTATACATTTACGAATGTTTAAAATTTATAAAAAGTAATTTAGATAATTATAATATGCAAGGCACTATACATAATCATAATACACAATATACCCACCATCTACAACCAGACTACAAACGTCTAAAGAAATCCAGAGATGGGATAAACTATCACTCTCTTAATTTTTTTAATAGTCTACCTATCTTTGTTCAACAATTAAATTTACCACAATTTAAAACCTATGTAAAACATGTTCTGTTAGAAAATGCTTTTTATTCTGTTAATGAATTCCTTCAATTTAATTTTGAATAGCTATATTATTAAATACTTTGACCTGAGTAAATACTATTGTATATATAACACCAATAAATATTATTATTATTATTATTATTATTATTATTATGTTCTTGTTTTTTTTTCGTGTTATTCACGGTGTTTCTTCTATTCTACGGGCTATTTAAGCCAGAGTAGAAAGAAATTTATTGTAAAAATTTTCTTACTGTGCTGCATGTACCAAGGATTACAGCGCGTTGCATATGGACGAAGATGTCTTTGTCAATGTGAAGTCGTAGAAGAGAATCATGAAGCGTTAAAGGTATGATTGCATTAGCCGATATTATTATAGGAACTGTACAAACTTTGTCAAGATTCCATTGTTGTTTTATTTTTATTATTATTATTATTATTATTATTATTATTATTATTATTATTATTTATTTATTTTATTTTATTTTTTTTTTTTAAAGGTATTATCCTGGGAGTTATTTATTGAACGGGTACGGGACCAGGTCCAGTAAAGATTGTCATTGTTTTAGAAAAGACCTAACGATGTTACATGTTTTTAGTATCACAGCCTTTTGCATAGGTATTATAACATATTCTTTAAGCTGTAATTCATTTAGGTTTTCCTTTAGATTTAGTGGCACTATACCTGTTGATGACATAATTATGGGGATTATTCTCACTTTGTCTTTCCATATTTTTTCTATTTCGTGCGCTAGAGGTAAGTACTTATCAATTTTTTCGTTATATTTGACCTTGATGTTATGGTCTGCCGGTATTGCTACATCAATAAGATACGTAGTATTTACATTTTTTATAGTAAGAGTAATGTCTGGGCGGTTATGTGCAACTGTTTTATTTGTCAGAATAGCTCTGTCCCAGTATAATTTGCACACGTCATTTTCTAGGATAATTGATGGATTATATTTATAGTATGGTTCCCATTTGCTAATTAATTTATTATTATTATTATTATTATTATTATTATTATTATTATTATTATTATTATTATTATTATTATTATTATTATTATTATTATTATTATTATTATTATTATTATTATTATTATTATTATTATTATTATTATTTTTATTATTATTATTATTATTATTATATGATCTTCAAAAACAAATTTTCATTTTTAAATAAAAATTGCAAACAAGAAACCAAGATTTATTTTGAAAAAAATTAAAATTCTACATGATCAAATACTGTGTTAGGCGTTGAAACAAAAGTTATTTTGATAAAAATTGATAAAATTACATTGTGAAATAATTATGTTAGGTACAATAACTTATGTAAGCAAATAATGTAAACTGTAATCGATTAAATGAGAATTAGATAGCTTCAGTTTTATGATATCAGTTATTATGCGTTATTATATTTGTTTACAATTACTGCAACTTTAGTATTCACGGATTTTATATACTTTTTGATTTTCTACAGGTTTTGTAGCTGGAAATAGACTTTTTAATTTTCAGATTAACTTGAAAATATTCCAGCTTTTCTTGTTCAGCCACTTACACGGTTGTGCTGGGCGTTTTCTTCTCATTTATATTAAATTGTTTTCAATATTTGTTATATTTTTACTTGTTGCTTATTTAAGTTTAAATAAAATGATACATTTGTTTGTAAAAATCTGTGTAAAAAAGCAATGAGAATCAGAATAAGATACCCTGTTTAATTTACAAAAACATATTTATAAACATCTAAGTAAATTTAAAGATTTAATATAGAATTTAAAGTTATAACATTGCATACAAAAACTCTGTATATGTATAATGTTGAGTGAAAGCTTCTTTTTCAAACTTTGTGATTACCTTAGTAACACTTATAAGTATTATACGTATACACATATATTTTTACTAGATAGTTCTATTTAACAGAGTTGCTGTTGATTGTATAGGTTGGATTGTTGCTTCTGTTCGGCAAGAACTTTTTTGTAACTCTTGTGTCTAAACGAATAAAAGCGAGAATATAACAACCACACCATAAAATAAATAAACCGCTTCTACATAGAAATTCTCACACTTGTTGCCTTTATTGTCTATAGTTTTTGTTGTATTGGAAGCCTAGTCGACGGTTTCGGAAAAGTTCCGTGTTCACGTAGGTGAAAAGCTCGTCGGTCTGTCAGTCGCCGGTTTGGAAATCACAACCCATATTCTCCAGCAGCTGCTACGGAGTTTCCATCACAAAAACCGTCAATGTAATGGATATCGGCTTACTTTAACGTTGTAAAAGTAGACATCAACACTATTAATAAGCGCAAACAAAAAAAAGTGTTATACTGTTAACATACAAGTAAATATTATTATTAATTTGTGGTTCAATAGTTTTGGAAAAATCCAATAAAAAAATTCTAAAGATAAAAAATATATTTTTTATGAAAAATTAAAGATATCCTACTATTAATTTTATATAGATTTCTTCTATAAGGACAATGTTTTGTAGCCTGGCCATTTTTATCAAAACAAATAAAATAATAAATTATTTGTTGAAATAGTTTTAATAAACGTTAACCCTATTTGGATGGTGTTATGCTGTAACCAGTTAAAAAACAAATTTTTCAAATTTGTTTTGTCAGGAAAAATTATTGCATGCACATTTCGCATTTACTATAAAAAATATCATTACACAAGTTTTTTCTTGAGAAACCAAATACCAATGTCACTCAAGTAATGTTCCAAAAATATTTGAAAAACTTCATAGTTTCTCCTTCTATAGGATTCATTATGCATGATCATCTGAAAAAAGTATTTATATTAAAAGTGTTAATAAAATATGATTAAAAAATTAGTATATTATATACAAAAACAAACAAATTTTATCTCAAACACATGACCGTTTTGCAGAATAAGGTAAATACTTCTACAGTGTTCTTGCAAGTTGGTAATCTACACATGAAGCATGTATTTTATTAATTTTATTTGCTTGCTGCAGAAATAATATTTATTTATGCTTTTACGCTTTTTACGGCTATTTTACATCGCCACAGTAAGTCTACGACTTGTTTAAAGTGGTTTGATGGGACCAACAGCTTAATACGTGACTTCCGAACCACGCTGGTGGATAAAGAGCAAGTTATCATTTCAGCCATATTTCGGGGATCGAACCCGGGACTGCTCGCATGATATGCAAGTGCTCTACCATTGAGCTATCACACCATAAAAATATATTAACTAAATACTTACCTTTTCTCAATTTATAAAACCAACTTTAAATGCCATAAAAGAAGACTTATTTAGATCAAAACTGGTATATCGTTAAGAAAGATAAAGAAAGCAATTTAATAGAAAATATGAATCTATTGTAATTAAAACATTCAAAATATATTACACATAAAATTCTCCACATGCTTTATATAATTATACTTTTTTTTAATGAAAATACTTTATTAAATTGCAAATTAAAATAGATTCTGAAAATATAAAATTAAAAAACTTTTTTAACATAAAACATTTCAAACGTGTTAACAGTGGTTTTTTTTAGCATTATTTATAAAAGTTAATGTTCTATAAACATTGTTATTTGCATACAGATAGAACGTATGAGGTTGTGTTAAAAGTAAATAAGTAATTTACTAGTTATATATTGTTGTAATTGTTGATGGAAAGGTTTGGTAAATCTGTACTTTAGAGAAAGAGACTTAATTACACAATGGCTAAGGGAGCTTTAAGGTGTGTAATTTAGCTATTAGAGGTTATTCGCACATAGACCGGTCTTAGAGGTGTCTAATACAAAGTACATTGCGTTTTGAATAAAAAGAACTTAAATTGTAATACCATAACTTGTATATCTTTTTGCACAAAAGGAAGATTGGTCTTTTATTTGATAATTTATAGTTCAAATCGTTTAATGTCTGTTAAAAAATCCACTGTATAGAATAGTGGTATGGGGTGTAAGGGATGATAAACAACCAAATAATATCTTTGAGATCATCCAATTGTCAACTTCATCTGCACGCGGTACACCCTGCTGCACAACTAACGAGGCTCTGGCGACCAAATATAACCACGTTTTTTCTACAAATTGGAATAAAAATAAATGTGGTATATTATTAAGACACATATTGTGCATTGTTTTAATTTTTGGCAACACATCACAAATATAAATGTTAAAGACAATAGATAGTAATTATCTAGATTATAAGTAATTTGACATTTTGCAAATTTATTTCAAAATGCATATCAATTTGATAAAAAATTAATACAATTACATTGTGGAATAATTAGATGTTAGGTACAATAACCTATGTAAGCAAATAATGTAAATTGTAATCAACTAAATGGGAATTATTTGGCTTTAGTTTTATATATTATGAGAACAGGTTTTTTATACTTTTTAATTTTTTACAGATATAGTAGCTGAAATAAGATTTTTTAATTTCTAGATCAACTTGAAAACTGTTCCTGTTTTTTTTCAGCCACTACTACAGTTTTACTGTGCTTTGTCTTCTCATTTATATAAATTCTTTTTATTAGTTATACTATATATTATTATTTATCTAACAATGTACATATTTTTATTAGCATACATTGAACCTTTATCTGGAATAAAAGCTATTGAATTGTACTTTTAATAAAATAAATATAGGCAGAATGAACCACAATACTAGATATGGAGCCACACTACTGAAAGTTCTCAAACATAAGCTCACATTCTTTGAAAAAGGAGCTAGGTACATGAGAATAAAGACTTTTAATTTACTACCAGTTGAACTGAAGACTCAACCAACCGCACTTTTTAAGATAAATATGAAAAAAACTTTTACTTAATAGTGCCTACTATTCTATTCATGAATTTAAAAATAATTTTAAATAAACAATACATGTAGTCATTTTTTATTTTTATTATAATCGTAGTCTTTAGTTTTTTTTTAATTGTTTTAAATGTACTGTTTATTATAATTTTAATGTATGTAAATTTGTGTGTGTATTGTTTCAGCTTTTTTTGTTCAGCCAATTCCACGGTTTTAATAGGCGTTATTTTCTACTTTATATTAAATTGTTGTATAATTTATATATTTTGCTTGTTGCTAATTTAAATATAGTAACTTACTGGCGTTTTCTGTTTTTAAATAATGCAATTTTTGTATATTCAGTGCATAAGAGCAATGAAAAGCAGATACACCATATTTAGTAAAAAACTAAATTTTCTTGGGCATTTCTAAATCGGTTTACTTGGAAATTTGATTGAAGCAACTTAAGAACATTAATATTTGTTTTAACTGACTAAATTAGCCAAATTTTAAATTAAAAGTGTGACGTATACTTTGTATTTGTGCTAAAATTTGTAATTATAATGGATAAAAGCAATTATCCGAAAATGCTTTTATTGCGTTTGGCTTTACAAACATACATTGGTCGACTTAAGTTTATTTATTATAAAAATTATATAATCTTTAGAAATACATTTACATTTTTAGATGAAAACAAGAATTCAAGATTTATTTTAAAAAACCAACAAAACTTTTAGCTGGAGAAACTTTAAATTCTACACCACCAAATGAGCAGAGAGGCACGTAAATGCAACTTGGATATTTACCAATGGCTCAAAAAGTAGCGACGGTGTGGGTTGTGCTTTTCTGGTAGATGAGCTTCAGTTTACATTTGGTTTGCCAAGTGTTAGCAGTATTTATACTGCAAGACTCTATGCTATCTACTAGGCTCTTCTCTACATCCAACTAAGTGAAAGTACATTTTTTGTTATATGTACAGACTTGTTGAGTGCATTAAGTGCTATAGATTATCAATATCCTGATCATTATTCGCTGAGGCAAATTCATTCGATTTTGTTTCAAGTGTCTGAATTAAATGTCACTGTTTACTATGTCTGGATTCTTAGTCATGTAGGTATTAGTGGCAATGAAAAAAATGATGCGTTTGCCAAATTGGCTATAACTAGCGCTGATAATTTACAAACAAAGCTTGTGTTAGGAATGTTTGTAATTTTGTACAACAATCAATGTTGTCTAGCTGGAAGGCGGAGTGGTTTGCTATTCAAGACAACAAGCTGCAATCTATTAAAAGCGTCATTACACCTTGGAGTTTGTCATGCAGGCCAAAGCAAAGGGAAGAGGTTATTCTCACGCAATTTTGCATCAGTCACTGGACTCACAGGCATTTGTTGGCATCTGAGGTGCCCCCAGTTTGAGATATCAGTAATGTTCCATTAACTGTTTGTTATATTTTATTAGATTGTTAGCAGTTTTTGGTACATAGAACTGCTTCTAAATTATCATCGAGTTTGTCAATTGTTTTGGGCAATCAGATCGTTGAAGTCGATTGTCTGCTCAAATTTATTTAAGGAGGAAGATTGGGTATATGGATTCCATTGTTAATTTATTGTGATTAATGTTTTTGTATTGTAAAATCCAGCAGTGTTTAGGATCTTTTACACCCTAGACATTGTTGCAATTATCTAGTCATTTTTGCTATGGTTTTTAATAGTTTGTAAATGTTTATTTTACCTTTGTTATTTATTTATTTAATTTTATTCTTTAATATGCTATTTTACAACATATTATTTTACACTTTTTATAGTTAGAGGAAAGAATCGGCATTAATAGTCTTCTTAGGCTGATATGTCAAAAATATAAACTAACTAACCAATTGTGCAAAAACGTTGGAACGTGAATGATATATTTAATTTAAAATAAATCTTTTTACCCAAATTGGACTACCAAAATTGCGCATCTTGGTGCAAAACTGGATTAACGTAATTTGAAATAAAATGTCTACACAGCCAAATTACTATAATTTATTCAAAAATAATAACAAAAAAATTTGGTCTAAACATCTTCAGACGTTGTATATTATTATATTATTTTTTTTTACTTTATTAATAACTATAAATGTCAATACTAGTACTAATGAATTGGGTGATGTTAGTAATGTTAATTGTTTATTTTGAATGCAGATAGTTAATACCAATAAGCGGTATTGGTTTAACTCAACTTTTTATTATGTTCTAATTAATAATTTTTTTGTTTTTTTTTTCAACTTTTACAATAATTTTTTTGCATTATGAATAATTTGTTTGTTTGTTGTGAATCAAGGAGCTATTTGAATTATGCATGTACTTGCTTAACAACGGCATACTTAAAAATCTACTACTTAGATAGTGTTTTATAGCTTTATCCTTGCATCAAATAAGTTCTTAAAATTGTAACAACCTTTAAACTCATTGCACATTTGTTAATACTTGGACATAAACGTTGATCTAAAACTCAAATAGGTCACAAAATTCAAAATTCTATTAAAATCCGGACAAAACATGTTGAATTTCTTACTTAAAAACATGAGGCATCTTTACAACTGTATGTGAGCAAATTCTTGATTACACATATATACTAGTAAGTTTAAATTTCAATAAAGTTTGGCATTTCAAAAATTGTTTTTACAATCTTTCATTTTTTTATATGAAAAAAACTAACTTTATTTCACTACCTGAGCTTATAAACTCTAAACTAAACATATATAATTTGACAAACTGGCATTAACATTTTATTTGTAAATTATTGAAAAATTAGACATGTTTTTATTAATTCAATACATTCTTTCTCTTAATATTTATAATGTTTGTGTGTCGTAACATCTACCAATGTCTAACATTCATCCTATAAAAATTATCTAGTAATTTTGTTATTGTTAGTTTTAATTTGTGATAGATATTGTATATTATCTGTATTTAGATTTATTTATTATTTATTCAGTTTTAATAGATGCCATGCTCTTTTTTACAGCATATTATTTTATATATTCTTTGTCGGTAATTTTTCTGAGCAACAAGAGCTTTAATAGCTGAGTGTAAAGTGGAATTGTTTTTTAAAGTATTAATTTATGAATCTTTTCTCGTATACAATATATGTTTTCCATTTGAACACTTCATGCGCTTGGTGCATTTTGACATTTTTAAATATTGAGTCTTGCCCGCGTCTCACACTTGGCAAACGCACTTAAAAATACTTGGCGTTTGTGAGATATTATCTACCTTGAAAAACACATCAAAATGTAAGACGCGTTTCACAAATAAATTCAAAAATTAGTAAATTAGTGAGACTATTTTGTCAAATGGAAAACCGCTAATGTTGACCAGTTGCGAGTTGTGCCGCCACCTGTGGAGCAATAGTTGAACCATAAAAATCGTTTAATAGGCCATTTGTAAATTGTAATTGAATGCATGGTCTTTCTCTGCGGTCACTGCTGTTTGTCGTTCAGCACTAAGCTGACAAATTTTCAAATTAATTCCGAGAGACCAAGAAGAAACAATATTTTGAAAGTACAAGTAAGTAACCAAAATTGTTATTATATGCTATGGAGTATGTACTCATTTAGTTCTTTCTTTAATTGTAACGCATGCACTTTTACACCCAACCTCAAAATGATGGTTAATAGTTACTCATTAGATAGTAATTATACACATTTTATGAAACTAATATTGTTTAGGAAACATACTATTTTATATTATTATGCACTTATGTTAGTCTATTTTGTATAGTTAGTATATGCAACTTAATCATGAAAAATAGCTACCATGTGCTTGTTATTGTGGAATTCATTTATTGTTACAGCTATGATTGTTGTACGATTATGAGTTAATGTTGCTTTTGTTTTAGGATTAGAAGATAACAATGTTTGTCTGCTATGGCCCTCTCTTACGTGTGTCACTGGAGTCCAGAAATCCAAGAAGCTGGATCCTTGGAAAATTATCAGGGAGATATAGGTAATTATAAAAATATTTATTTATTATATACATATTTACAATTTGATATTTGATATATAATGCGCTATAAATGTTTGGTAATTTATAATTATTAGTGTGCACGATACATTTTTTTTTTGTATAATCCAACGTTTGTCTTTCTTTCTGCACTGTCTTCTATAACCAGCATAATTCTTTCATGTGTTAAGAGCATACCGACTGCTACTTTGATTTCCAGTATTGTAGTGAAAACTTTGGCGTCATTTCTAACCAAGATTTACTTTGTAAAGCCAATTAAACTTTTAGCTGAAAAAAATTAAAATTCTTTATTTTATATTTTATATGACAAAAGCGTTCAACGCAAATGATATAGAACTCATGCATAAAATACATATTCAATTTTAAATAAACCTGTTGACATAAATTATGCTACCAAAATTGTATATCTTGATGCAGAATAAGGTTGACGAAATACTTTTTTAATCAGTATTGTTACAAAGGAAATGGATAGTTCAGATAGCTCAGAGATACATAATACTATTTATTATAAACTAACTTAAAAAGATACCAGCATACCCTACAGGCGACATTGCAAGTAATATGGTAAACGGAGTAAAGAGAGCGAGTCCTGTGCGGAACCAAGTATTTATACATAATTATTTGCTGGCTGAGCACAGGTAAAATATTACAATTTGATATATGTGACAATATGAGTATTTTTTTATTGAATATTTCTTTTTGATATTTGATTGTTTTTTTTATGATTTCTTTTAAACTATTGTTAAATTATATATTTAGGTGCAAAATTGAGTTTATGTAATTTAAAATAAAATTCCAACCTTACAGCAGAGATTAGTTAATTCTTTAAGATAAACATAACGGAATCGATCAAAACAAAATATTTTTATAGACATAAATATCTTTGAACAAATTGAAAAAAGTATCACATAGAGAGTTGCAAATCTCTATACATCTATATGGACATCTTGCTTAATAATAATACCCTTACATGCATATAGGACGTCTGTCTTTTGCTATAATTTTTACAATAAAAAAGGCAAAAAAAAGTGTCAAATATCAGAATTATTGGACAATGACAAATTTTTGATTATTCTTAATAGACTTAATATAACTTAGTTACAAATATTATCAAAACAAAGTTTTAGGTCTAAACAGCTTCAGATGTTTTATATTTTGCTTTTAATAAGTGATACAATACATATATATTTAGAGCACTTGGTGTGATTATACATTTTTTCACGTTTGAATCTAAAAATAAACTAAGTTAAATTATAAACATGAAATATATTTACTCAAATGAACGCAGTTTTATTATAGAAAATAACCATATTTGAAAATTGTACAGCTTGTTTGATAAAAACAAGCCCATATTACCGGCAACTTTACCATCACTGAACATCCCAAAATATGCTACTTGAGTAAGTTTGTATACCAAAAAACTAAAATACCAAACTTATACTTTTTAACATTTTGGAAGATGTCCTATTTTCTATTTTTTATCACTACGTTTGGTTATAGTATTATAGGTTTGGTATACTAGTATCTATTAGCAAAACCCAATCTAGATAAAATCCATGCATTTGAATCTTGCATATTAAAAATTATGTTATAAGCAACGCTAAATTGCTATTATCTAAAATAATTTATATAATTTTTAATAACGATTGACAAGGTGAGGAATATTCATAGTGATGGTTTGTTGAGTATTGGTTTTACAGTAAGTTTTTGTTGTTGATTGTGGTCTGTGTGTTTTGGTATCTTAATCAGCTGCATATTTTTATCGTGTTTACTTTAACCATTCTAAGTGTGTCTTTACAGTCTGCTTAACTTTACTTGTTTTTTGTCTTTTGGGTGACTTTATTTTGAAATGTTTTCATTAACCTACGGTAGCTTAAGTTTGAATTGCAATCGCCTTACATGAATTACATTTATTTTTTGTTTTTTTAATTCGGGTTTGCAATTAATAGTTTATAAGGCAATAATTAATTATATCTTTTTGCAAATAATGTTGACGTTATTATATTCATAGCTTTGACTATAATTTTGAATTATTGTTGATAAATTTTATTTGAAATTTAATTCGCAGCAAGTTATTAATTCTTAAATGAGAAACTGAATTGTGATATCATTACTTGTATATCACTTTGCACAAAAAAACTCTTTTAATTGATACTCAGTAGTTTAATTCGTTTAATATCTGTTAAAAAATCCACCGTATAGAGGGGTGGTATGGGGTATAAGGGATGATGAACCACAAAATAATATATTTAAGATCATCCAACTGTCAACCTCACCTGCACGCGGTACACCCTGCTGCTCAACCAACGAGGCTCTGGCGACCGAACATGACGGTATAACCATATTTTTTCTAATTTTTTTTTAAGATTTTGTTTTTTTATTAATAAAAGTTTATAATACATATTGTGCTTAGCTCTATATAAATGTCAAAGACTTTAAAACGCATATCAATTTGATAAAAACGATAAAATTACATTGTACAGGTACATTATGCACTAATCTAAGCAAATAATGTAAATTGTAATTATCTAAATGGGAATTACTTGGCTTTAGTTTCACTATTTACGAGATAATTAGGACTAAGACTTAGTATTCACAACAGATTTTGAATACTTCCTGATTTTCTACAGATATTGTAGCTGGAAATGGACTTTTTAATATCTAGATTGACTTGAAAATTGTTCGAGCTTTACTTCTTCAGATTTATATTAGTATTGTAATACTTTTTTATCTTAAAAACTCACAAATAAATGCACTTAATTGTAAACATAATATATATTTACTTACATAAAAATGATTTTTTACAAATACTTAATATTATACATTTATTACAAAAATATATTTTTATTCATTTAATATTTATGCAACTGTAGGCAATTTTATATATTTTTTGCACAAAAGCAGTATTTATTTAAAATCTTGACGTCCTTTTGATCTTATTGCTATTGTATTATCACATTTTCTTAGAACGGTTTCATCCAAAGCTGAAATTGTTTCTAAAAGTAGCAAACTGCACTGTTCTGTTGACATATAAATATTCTTAACCACTTACGTCCATATTACTCAACATGATTTATTAATAATATTTTTTTACAAATACTTCAACATGCTCAGCAGCCGTTTTTAAGCTATTTGTAGAAATGACAATATTTTTAACGTAAAATTGACTATAAGTCGATACCGTTTAGAAAAGTTTTTGCATGTTGAATTTTTATTTTGTATGCTTCTGGACTACAATACTAAGTTGAGAACTTAATTATTTTTTTAACTATAAATGATTTTGTTTTACAGCCAGCAATTTTATTTTACCGTCACGTTTTAATGTTTTTTGATCACGCTGTGAAATATATAATCCACAGTTATCTATTTTTGCCAAAATATAGTACTTTCTAAATTTAAAACTAAATGCGTATGATACATTTTTTTCTAAAAATATTTATTTTTAGCGTTTTTATTGTTGTCTCATTATTTATATTTTTATTACTATGGTGTAGATTGATTAATTTTTCCTATTCTTATTTTGAACTTTGCCAATAGACAATTATTAAATAACATTCAAATTGGGGGAGAATTAATATTGGTTGCTTCTACTCCAGAGCTGCTACTCCAGATCAGTTAGCGGTTCTAAATCCGCTTCTTCATCACCAATGTCTAAATCATTGAATGAAGGTTTATCACCGCCTGCTCCACCTAGTGTGCCCATCTTCTTATCATTTCTTTGAAATCACCTCAACTATCATCACCAGAATCATCTTAATCTTGCCATTTCTTAAAATTGCATTTCAGCTAATGATGTTTCTTCTTGTCTGATCTGTGATGTGTGATTGCCAATAAGAGTCTACCATTTAGTTTAGTTAGGATAATTTTAATGCATGTTCCTCTATTGAAACTCTTACTTTTCTTTGTGTCTGTTTCTTTATGTAGAGGGGATTGTTGTTGCTTTAATTTTTTTTTTACTCCATCTGCTCTTTTAAAGTAGACCGTGTCTTTTGAAAATTTAATTTCAGGGTTTTTAACATCTTCTAAATTTATTGTTAAAACTACAGACTTCTGGGTCTACATCACTGGAGTATTGTTTGAATAGTCATATTGGCTTTGTGTTTTTTTTTAATTAAAATCTCTTTTCTGTCGACTAGTAGAATGAAATAACACATTAATATCTTGCATATTAAAAATTTGTTGTGGAGCTATCTATATAATAATCATCTAATTTTTAACTAATTTTGGCAATTTATTTTGAACACTAATTTTCTTCTTTTTGGATGTGGTCACTATACGGGGTTTGGGATTATTAAGCTGTCAGTGGAACAGTTTTATAAAAAACTGAGTAAAATGACTTTTGCATTACAATAGTTTTTATTATTTTTTGTTAAGGTTTATAATAGTCTGTTTGATTTTTGAGTTATGATTTATTTATCCCATTGAAAAATGTTAAAATAAATTTATTTTGTTGCTAGTATGATAAAATTGTTCACTTAACCCAGTCTTCAATAAACATGGTCAATTGAATATGACAAGTGTTTTCTGGAAGAGGTGGTGCAAAAGAATACTTCCATTAGTCCCTTTGCTGGTTGTAAAAAGCGACTAATAAGCAAGGAAACAACCTTGTAAAAAACCCCACAGTTTGTCCGGGACAAGTCAAACTCATCTTTGTATTTGCCATGCGCGGTGACCAGAAAGCCAGGAAAAGGGGATCTTGATAGTTGAGGGGTTAATACTAAGGTTTAGAAAAGTGTTAGTTCCAACACAATGCTTTGGCCCTAGCTTCTGGTAAAACGGGAGCTTTAACCTAACTCAGTTTTAATCATCCGGCTTGTTTTGTTTAACGTTAGGGTGAGGAATGATTTATGTGATAATACATGAAAGGTTTGCATTGTGCTACTGTTGGAGCCCGATGGTGCGTTTGCGGAAGTTTTTTATTTACATTTATGAAACATCACTTAATTAGTTTGTGATGTAGCGTCTCATATGTGGCTCCGTGGTGGGTGGGAAAATTGAGTGATGAAATTGATGGAGTTTAATTATAACGACTTTTTTAAAACCTCCAATAAAGAGATCTTGTCTGTTTACAATAATAATAATACGTTTATTTCTTGCCTTTCGGCCTTGAAGATTACATTTACAAATACATTTACAACTACCCAAAATAATAAAACTTAATCCTTATCAAATTAACACAATTAAGAATATTTTCTTCTCTGTTTGTCTATTTCTTTTCTTTGTTTTTTAACTGCCCTCATCTATTCTACCCCTCTTCAATATCTCATTTTTTTTCCCATCTGTTCTTCTCTCATTTCGTTACACTCTTTCAACATATGTTTTATAGTTTCCTTAGTCTCTCCACACATTCTGCACATTTTCAAATCCTCTTCCATCCGAAATCTTGTCACTTGCTCTTCATTACCTCATCTGAATCTTGCAATTATCTTTTTGTCATCTTTACTATATCTATCGCTCTCTAAGTACATTGGCAATTCACTTTCTATAATATGTTCATAATTTGCGTTGTACCTAGACTTTTTCACTCGCATTCTCCTTTCTTGCCTTTGTATATCTCTATCTCTTTCCATAATTTCGTACCATGTCTCTCTCCCAGATTCTCTCATTCTTTCAATTTCTTGGTTCGCATATCCATTTCTATTGTAATAATTTTCCTTGATCTCCCCTAGCTTTTCATTTCTTGTTCTCATTTTCTCTTTCATGCATTCTTGTAATATTTTGCATTCGTGTCTCTGTCTCATTCTTTCTTTATACTTCATTGCTCTTTTTCCTGCTTCTACTCTTAACTTATCTTTTTTGACTTCCTCCAGCACAATATATGCTGGAGTTTCTCTATTTAAACATAGCACCCATCTCCAATACTTTACATGTATTGCTTCTAATTTTTCTTGTTTCTTCCATCCCCATATTTCTGACTCATACAATATCATACTCCTAACTAAACTATCAAACATAAGCTCTTTTATTCTTATACATTCAAATTTTCTTTCACTTATTCCCCAAACTTGTCCCACTACTTTATTTGTTTTTTGAGCCATCTCTTTAATGTGCTCGCTCTCGGTGTTACTCGTACAAAAAACATATCCCAAATATTTAAAAGATTTTATTTCCGTAATACCTTGCCCATTCCATTTCCAGTTCTCCACCTTTTTTCTCCTACCCCCCTTTCTGAACACCATAATTTTTGTTTTTTTTATCATCTCTTTCATTTTCTTTGCTTCTTTTACTAGTATTACCATGTCGTCTGCATATGCTAGCGACCACACTTTTTCTCTACCAACTATTACCCCTCCTGCTTGAGCCAACCTCAATTTTTTTCTACATCTGCTATGTATGTTGCAAATAAAGTAGGACTCAATGGGCAGCCCTGTCTTACTCCTTTTGTTGTCCAAAATCTTTCACTCATTTTTCCGTTAATACATACCCTACTTGCTGTCTTCTCATACACGTCTTCCATTTTTCTTACCAGGTGCTCGCTAATTCTTATCTCTCTCATACACTTCCACAGTTTATCTCTATCCACACTATCAAATGCCGCCTTTAGATCCAGGAATAACGCATATACTTTCCCCCCTTTCTCTGCTATTTCCTTTTCCACAATATGATGTAAAATATATACGTTATCCATGGTACCTCTTCCTTTCCTGAAGCCGGCTTGCCCATCTGGAATTATCTCATTCATACTTAGTTCCTCATTCAACTTTTCTTCTAATATTATGGCGTAGATCTTGTATGCCGTACCCAGTAGTGTTATTCCCATGTAGTTATTTACTAGCTTTTTGGATCCACTTTTGTGTATAGGGCATACAAGACCTTCTCTCCATTGACTCGGAAACCTTTCTCCGTTCCATACTCTGTTTATTAACTCTCTCAATCAGTTCTTCCGTGCCATACAACCACGCTTCATTCTGTATCCCATCCATACCTGGCGCTTTCATTTTCTTTAGTTTTTTTATCTTTTCCCATATTGCCTCTTTTGAATTTTCTTCCGCTTGGTGGATTGGCTCTTGTCTCTCTAGTTATTTTTTCTTTTCTCCTCCAAACAAACTTGAAAAATGTTCCTTTCACGCTTCCATTGGTATTTCCTCAATATCTCCCTGTTTTCTTCTTATTTCTTTGTTTATGTATTTTCATGCTTTTGCTTCTGTCTTTATTTTTTTAATTTCTATTTCTTCTTTTTTTATAAATTCACTTTTAGCTTTTTTACATTGATTTTTGTAAGCCTTTTGTTTTTTTATATATTCTTTATTTGTGCTTTTGTTGTTTCTCCAGTGTCTTAACATCTTTCTGGCTTATTGTTTTTTCTTAGTACACTCGCTGTTCCACCGTTTGCTCTTTTTCATTTTTTCTTCTTTTCTTCTATATGGTTTTTTTACTACCGCATCTCCAATTGTTTCCTCTAATTCCCTCATTATCTCTTCGACATTTCTTCCATTTTCTCTAATTTTTCTCAGATTTTTTTTATACTTTATCACACTTTCTTTCGTCCATGTTATCCTTTCTTCACTTTTTTTTTCATTTTCCTGTCTTCTTACAGTTTCCCCAGTTAAGTTGAGTTCTAATGGCTGGTGGTCTGATTCAACTCTTATTCCTACTTGTCTACTTGTCTCTAAGATTGTCTATCTCTACGTAGTCTATTACTGATTGCCCGTTTGTCTCTGTATAAGTAAATTCTTCCTCTTCATCTCCTGTGATGTTTTCATTTAAAATGTCCCAACCTCTCTTCTATCATTTCTATCATTTCTTTTCCTTCTCCATTTTCTGTGGTATCTTTTGATTCTCTGTTTCTTGTGTCTTCGTGTTTGATTTTTTTTCCCTTTTTTCCAATTCTTGCGTTGAAGTCCCCTCCTATAATCAATTTTCTTTCTTTGGTTTCTGGTATTAGCGTATCTAACTTTTGTCTAGTGTTTTTTATGCCTCTACTATATTTTTATGTCGGTAATTATGCCTCCTTTGGCTATTCCTTTTTTTTTCTCTTTTATAGCTGGTTGGCCTTTCCAGATGTATTCGGCTGGCATGTTGAGCTTCAATTTTTCCCATTTCTTGTCATCTATCCACGTCTCTACCATTCCAATTATGTCAAAAGTTTTTATGTATTCTCAGAACTCATGATCTTTGTTGTCTATCCCAGCTACATTCCAAATCAAAATTTGGCTTGTTTGTTTTTTTGCACTGTCTTTATTTTTTACTATTTTTTGTTTTTTTCTATTTTCTGTATCTAAGTCATGTCCTTGGTTCTTGCATGCGTTGTCTACTTTTTTGTGTTGATGCTACAAATTACTTTTTTACTAATTCTCTTTTGAAACTCCTTGATCTTGATCACTCCAATTGTATATCTCTTCATCAATTTTCAATTTTCTGTACCGTACCCATTTGCCCTTTGATTTTTTGTCCCTTGCTATATCTCTTAATTCTTTCTGAACTCGTCTTTCTTCCAAGGTCAAGTCATTTTCAATGTATATGTTTGTGCCTCTCAGTTTGTTTTTGTTCTTCATAATATACTGTTTTTGTACCCATGATTTTGTTTCTGCTATTATTGTTTATTTTTTTTCATTTCTCACAGAATAAGCAGAAATTATTTCCGTCTCTATTTTTAAGTTTTTTTTGTATCATTTTTTGTATGGTTTCTTTTTCTTTTCCTGCCTGTACCTCTACTCCTCTTACTAGAAACTTGTTTCTTCTCTCTTCTCTTTATTTTTGTTCCAGCTTGTCTTCAATTGCTTTTATTTTACTCTTTAGTTCTTTTTTCTCTACTTCCCACTTTTCTTCTCTTTTTATCATTTTTTTCTTCATATTTCTCATTTCCATTTTTATTTCTTCTGTGTTTTTTTTAATTTCCACTATCATCTGCTGCATCATTTCTTTTATTTCCTCCATTTCCTTATCTTCTCCGGAACAATGTTTTTCTGGCTCGTTAGTGCTTACTTTTCTTATCACGTCTATTTTTTTTGCTCCGGTGACCTGAGAACTTTCTTGCTTCTTTGAAATATTTCCGGTTTTTCAGCACTATCTCTATTTCATTTTCCTTCTCTGTCCATTTAATTTAGTTGAATTAAATTAAATAATTAAACCAGCTAATTAAATTAATTTACAGTTTTTAAATTTAAAAACACAAAAAAAAAGTTTAATTGTTCTCGGGGCTCGTCGAACCTACGACGCGACTTGCTGGTTGTTGAGTTCACGCGCACTGCCCGCTATACCACGGAGTACTGTCTATTTGTTAGCTCTTACGTTTGTCTCTTTTTTACTATTATTTTGGTTTATTATTGTTCTCGTGTTAGACTTGTTAGGTTAATGTGCACAATATATAAATTTGATATAACAGCCCGTTTTTCACACACCAATTATTCCGCGACTATACTACACTTTTCCCAACACACCACACCTCTTTCAACCTAAAGTTTATTTATTATATTCACTTTTTAAACACGCAAAATAAGTACAAACTGTTTGCTGTTTCTATCTCTCTTTTCCCTACTACTGTTTGTAAGTTAAGGATGGACTGCAAAGCAGTAAAATGCAGAATTGCAAGGCGTAAGGAGATATTGCGGTGACTGTTGAGCCGCATAAATCTTTAAATATTTTTAAGGGAATTATTTTATGGTACGAATTGTTACACACCTGTTGACGAATGTAAACAAGAACTGGCGTTGCAAGGCGTTATCGATATCAAAAAGCTAACTCGCAGGAAGGATGGCGAAGTCAGAGATATAACATCTATGATCTTAACATTTGATTCGGAATAGCTCTTAGATGAAGTTAAAGTGGCATATACTTACTTTACTCGCCCGGTTTGCCCGTTTATTTCTAACCCAATGAGGTGTTCCTAATGTCAACGTTTTGGGCACACTGCTGTTAGGTGTCCAGGCACTGCAAAGCAAAACATGACCCTGATCCATGTACCAGTTCACCTTTCTGCGTGAATTGTAGTGGTAAACATTCTGTTTATTTCAGAGATTGCCCAAAAATAAAAGAGGAAAAAAAGATAGCCATGATTAGAGTAACAGACAAACTTACTTTGATGCTCAAAAGAGGTATAGAAAGTTTTCTTAAAAGGGACTCTTATGTAAAGTGTCAAAAACCGGTGGCGGGCCCATCAGGCTCAAAACCAAAACTGACTACGGTTTAATCTGGATCAAGATCACAACGAGTAGAACAAAAACTACTCAAGGTGAGGGTTAATCTTAAGCTTAAACCATCTAAGGTGTTGGCTCGTATTGAGTCAAAACCAACTAAGGTGGCGACTTTTAAGTCGATGCCTAAACAGGCTGAAACTCAGTCTGAGTCAAAGCTTGCAAAAACTGCAGCCTAATCTAGGCTACCGCCACCTAAAGTGCAGGTTTCTAGCAATCCTGCGTTCACAGACCCTAATATTGAGTGTCGTTAGAGTCGATGGATGTGGAAGTTATTCCCGTACAACTTATTCTGACAGATAAAATGATGTCAAATAGTGGAAGTTCTTCTACTTCTCCAGATGATAACTCAGAAGAAAAACCAAAAATCGCTAATAAGCAAAGAGTTAAAATTACGTTTTTAACGTAGCTTTAAAAATGGCTTCAACTACTATACAATGGAACTGCAATGGATATAATGCACATTACAAATCTTTTAAAATTTTATTAGTTAAAATTTCAACTATCTGCGTTTTCTTACAGAAAACTAATTTTAAGGTTGAAAGTTCAGTTAATTTTCGTGGTTATACTATTTGTCGGAAAGATCGTATAAATGTTAATAAATGCATTATTAGAAGCGCATCCGTTCAATTACAACTTCTTTTCTCACTGCCCATTTGCTCAATTTATATTTCACCAAACGTCAGTTTGGACATTTGTATGATTGGTCAATTATTTGAACAACTTCCGTCCCCATTACTTCTTATGGGTGATTTTAATGCTCATAACACTATGTGGGGCTCAAGTCAAACCAATGTCAGAGGTCGTAACTTGGCCAATCTATTTTCAAAAACGGTATTAGTTATCTTAGTTGTGGGAAAACCTATTCCTGCATAGGATCGTGTTTGACTTCTCGGTGTCACATTTGACCGTGCGTTGACTTGGCGGCCCTATTTAATAAATCTAAGATCAAGATATGTTCCGACACTAAATTTACTCAGGTCGTTGAGTGGAAAGTCATGGGGAGCAAATCGTAAAACAATGCTACTTTTGCATCGCGTTCAAAATTAGATTATGGTTTCATAATATATGCTTCCGCAGTCTCATCCACATTACGTATTGTTGATTCTGTGCACCCTACTGGAATTCGTTTAGCAACTGGCGCATTCCGCACCAGCCCTAAATGCCATAAATCTAAACTAACTATTCCATTTTTTTCTTTTAATATTTATAATAAATGTTTGTGTTTCATAACATCCACCAATGTCTAACATCTATTCTATAAAAATTATCTATCTAATTATTTTGTTATTGTTTTAATTTGTGATAAATATTGTATATTATCTTTATTTAGATTTATTTATTTATTTATTATTTATTTAGTTTTATGCATGGCATCGCTTTTTTACAGCATATTATTTTATATTTTCTTTGTCGGTGATTTTTCTGAACAAAAAAAAGCTATTAGGGCTGAGTGTAAAGTGGAATTGTTTTTTAAAGTTTTTTTTTTATTATAGTAAATTAACCTTTACATTATTTTTAATAAACATTAACCTTACTTAAAAAGCGACGAACGTCTATGAAAATTGACGTTTATTCTGGTAACGTTTAAGATTATTTTGTTCAGGGGAAACAGGTTAAGAAACTGATAAACACTAGAATAACTAAAAATTTTTCTAGAAATATTTGAAAAACTTCATATTTTGTTGATCACACTGTATACAATGTTTAACCAGTTGCGAGTTGTGCCGCCACCTGCTGAGCAATAGTTTAACCATAAAAGTCGTTTAATGCGCCATTTGTAATTGAATGCATGGTCTCTGCTGTTTGTCGTTCAGCACTAAGCTGACAAATTTCAAATTAATTCCGTGAGAGACCAAGAAGAAATAATATTTTGAAAATCCAAGTAAGTAACCAAAATTGTTATAAATATGCTATGGAGTATGTACTCATTTAGTTTTTTCTTTAATTGTAAGGCATGCACTTCTACACCCAACCTCAAAATGACCATTAACATTTAATTCAGGTTGATCACATCAAGAGGGTAAAAAGAGTTACTTATTAGATAGTAATTATACACATTTTATGAAACTAATATTGTTTAGGAAACATACTATTTTATATTATTACGCACATATTATGTTAGTCCATTTTGCAGGAAGTTGTCGGAAAATTGACTAAGGGCCAGTATTATAAACCATTAAAATCTGTAGATTTTATTTACTAACTAAATTAGTTTACTTGGCTGATTTCGGTATTATAAACGTCAAATAATAATAATAAGTAACTAAATTTGTGGAAAATCAACTTTAGATTGCTCCCCGACTTTATGCAACTACTTTTCAAAATGTTGTAGGGGATTATTGTAATATAACAAAGGCTACAATACAACACATCAATAACTACAATATTAAAATAACATGTAAATGATGCGTTGCAATTCCTTATTTTCGAATAGTTAATTTAGTTGGCAATGCGCTTTATAATAACCGGAATACGTTTATTTGTCAAATATATTTAATTTGAGATTTGTTATTTGGTGATTTATTTTGTCTTTATAATACCGGCTCTAAATAAATCATTTTGTATAGTTATTATAGCAGGCTTGTGTGCAACTGTTTTAATCATGAAAAATAGCTATCATATGCTTGTTATTGTGGAATTAATTTATTGTTAGAGCTATGATTGTTGTACGATTATGAGTTAATGTTGATTTTGTTTTAGGATTAGAAGATAACAATGTTTGTCTGCTATGGCCCTCTCTTACGTGTTTCACTGGAGTCCAGAAATCCAAGAAGCAGGATCTTTGGAAAATTATCAGGGAGGTGTAGGTAATTATAAAAATATTTATTATGTACATATTTACAATTTGATATTTAATATATATTACGCTATAAATGTTTGGTAATTTATTAGTTTGCACAATACATTTTTTTTGTATAATCCAATCTTCGTTTTTCTTTTAATTTCTTTCTTTCTGCACTGTATAATCAGCATAATTTTTTCATGTGTTATGAATATGTTTCTTTTTTCTTAGTTACTAGTTATAATGTTTATTAATTTCTTAGTTTGGTAGCACCACATTTTATAGAAACTGTTTTTTGTTTTTTATTTTATCTGTTCAAGCCTCGTATCTTTACAGCAGTTTGTCTACATGTATGTCTTTCATGGTCATTTCTATTTTTTTTTGTTCTTTTCATTGTTCTAATTTTACGTTTTAATTTAATGACTGTTTTTTACTTTTTTATTATCTGCTAATATAATATCTAATTGTTTTATATGAATCTTTATAGTTTTTTTTAATTCTATTTATTGCATCTTCTATATATAGATTAAATAGTGATGATGGCTTACTTCTTTCCCTACTCTTTTCATTTCATCTTCTCTTTCATTTTTAAACATTGCATTTTGTTCTTTTATACAAATTGTAAATAATTATACATAATCTACATGATCAAAGATCTTTTTTAAATTGACAAATGTTAGTTTTTTTATTGTTATCTTCTCGTGTTTCTTTATTCTGTTTATATCCAAATTGTTAACCAATTTGCATAAATATCTAATACACTGTTTACAAGTTATAATATTATTTAATTTATCTTTTTTTTACTGAATCAAGTTAGCTTATGTCAAATAGTTTAAGATTACATTAAATTGAACGTGTCAAGTATAATTATTTTTTTACAGTTTGTACTCATGATAATGGGGTATATTCGTACCAATTTGGATAAATATCTAATGAATCATTTACAAGTTATAATTGTTTATTTTTTTTTTTTTTAATACTGAATCATTTTAGCTTAAGTCAAATAAATTAAGATTATATCAAATTGTGCTTGTTGATTATAATTAGTTTTTTACAGTTGGTACTCATGATAATGATGTATATTCCTATCATGTTGCAGGAATATTCAATGAACCGTTTACAAGTAACTTTTTATTTTAATAATAATAATACTTTATTGTCATAAAAAGCTTTCCAAGCCGACCGAGTCAAGACTAAAAATTACAATAATAATAATAATATACAAACAAAACATAACATTACAAATTCAAACACAAATTTTATAAGTTTTTGATCTTATAAAATAACCCATCTAATAAGAACTTCTTCAAATGTTTTTTAATAGATGGTATTGATTTAATGCGTATAGGCAATTGGTTGTATACATAGTCTTGTGTTTTGTTTGACATTGCCGAATGCATAAAGAAGAATTAGTGTTAAAAGAGCACTTGTAGTAGAATAAACAACGCACCAATTGTATGTCATATATAGATTTACTATTTTGAACGCCGAATGTACTGGACATAAACATATAACAATATTTAAAAAAGTTGAGTTGTTGATTAGCCTATTCCTGCTTTAAACAAATTGTAAAGCAAATATTATACAGAAATTTTTTGTCTTTTTTAACAGTTTATATCAAATTTTGAATTTTTTTACAATATATACTCTCATAACTGAATTGTGCTATTTTTCATAAAAATGTGTACACTTTTTAATTGTTTTTGGTCAGATTTCAGTTTTTTTTTTGAAAATTTAAAATATTAAAAAAAAACTAAAATCTTTATTTTATGTCAAAACTTTGCTATTTTTGACTTTTTATAAATAAAATAATGTTTTTGCAGTTTGTTGGTACATTATGACAATATTTTTATACTTTGTTGACAGGTTTTGCTATTTTTGACATTCTATTATAATAGAATTTGTATTGTAACAATTTTTTAATATTTCATAGTAGGATTTTGCTATTTTTAAGATTTTATAAAAATGAACAAATTTTGCTCTTTTTGACTTTTTATAAATAGAATTTTGCAATTTTAATCATCTATGCTCTAATTTTGATTCTTTGTGACATTTTATTATTTCATAGTCGGATTTTTCTATTTTTGACTTTTTATAGAATTTTTGTTTTATTTTTCAACAATATTTTAATGATTTAAGACTGGATTTTGCTATTTTGGAGATATATATATATATATATATATATTTACATCTCGGTATCTATAAAGCGTCCGCTATGAGAAACTGTCATTGGGCGTCCCTTAAAAAAAAACGTAGTTCTAGTGCTCGCAGGTGAATATACTCGAGCTCAAAAAGATTAACGCGGTTTTCTTATTAAATTCAAACTAAAACATTTTTCTATTGTACATAAAACTACCTTTTAGCGTCCGTACATTTTTCTGTTTTTGAGCGTCTTACATATACACAAAAAAACATGAATATGTGTTATAGAGCGTCCTGTTTGCTACCTTAAAGCGTCCGGCAGTGTTGCAACATGTTTTGTATTGTAGATATACATATTTGACACGGATCGTGCATACTATAAAGCGTCCAAACCAGTTTGACCAGTCTATTTATAGAATATCTGTGGTAAATTAACTATACGGCGTCCAACAAAAAATAAACAATAATATACCCACTTAGTACTGATTGAGAAATTCTTAAGGTTTTTAAATTTAAGTAGAAAATAATATAAAATTCACTGCATTTTTAGTCGGAAACATTTTGGATAACTCAGGCTTTGCAAATTCAAGGATGCCCTCTAACAAATGTCCTGAATTGAAAAAAAGTTTGATAAAAATTACGACGTAAGAACTCATTGTTTCTGATCAGGGTAATTTTTGTAAACTACAAAATGCAAAATATTAAAATTGTATCTGTTTTTTCTTGGAAACAATACCGTCCAACAATTTTGAAATATTAAAATTTATAGAAAATTTGGTCTTGAATCGAAATGATGCAAAAATTAAAATGACGACACTAAATCTTTTTGCTAATGTTTAGAGTACCATGCAAAGATGAAAAAATATTGAATACATATATTGTATTTGTTCCTTCTTGAAAACAGTAGTACTCAAAAGTTTGTAAACACTAAAAATTAAAAAAAATGAAAAGGTTTTAAATAATTACAGTTTATGTCTAAGTGTATTACTCAAAATAATTTGTGTATTTAATTTATTAACATGTATTTGAAATATAAGGTTTTCCAATAAGAGGTTTCATTTCATTTTATTTCATTTGATTGAAAAAAACGGGAAATCTTTAAAGAAAACTCAATAAATGTTTATTTCATTGTAAAGAGAAAGGTATGCCATTAACATTTTAAAACAATATCAATCAAATAGCCGCCACGGTTACGGTTGCAATACCACATTCTTTTTATGAATTTTTTTATGACCAATTCGCACATTTGAGGCTGTATGGCCTTGATAACTTTACAAATTTCATTTTTAAGGTCTTGAATCGATGGTAGAGCATTGGCATAAACCTTGATTTTTACGTGACCACAAAGAAAAAAGTCTAAAGATGTTGAATCACAAGATCTCGGTGGTCAATTGTAATCACCTCTTTGAGAAAAACACGACTTTTTTTGCAAAATTGCGATTGTTTTCTTGCTTGTGTGGCACGTAGCGCCGTTTTGCTGAAAATAAACGTCGTCTACAGCAATATCTTTTAATTCCGGCTATAAAAAAACATTAACCATAGCTTGATAGCGCCATCCATTCACCGTAACAGTTGCACCAGCCTCATATTTCAAAAAGTAGGGTCCAAACACACCGCCAGCCTAAAAACCGCTCAAACAGTGACACTTTAAGGATGCAAAGACTTTTCAACTACCATTCTTGGATTTTCGGAGCTACAAATGCTACAATTCTGCTTATTAACGTAGCCTCCGAGGTAAAAATGGGCCTCATCACTGAAGATGATTTTTTGATGAAATTTCAGATCATTTTGATGCATTTGAAGGACCCAATCAGCAAAGAAACGACGTGGTGATTGACCAACTTGAGTTCTTGTGGTAACTGAATTTTAAAAGCCTTAAGACTTAAGTCAAAAGTGCTTAATACAATTCAATGTCGTTTGTAAAATGTCTAATTCCAAAGATCAACAAGGAATCAACAAACCTGTGTTTTCTTCAACACTACGGGCTACATCAGCAATATTCTTATGTGTTCTTAAGCGATGCACACTTTTTTTTGCTTTTAATTCTTTACATCACAAACTTGTTCCAACAGCTTGAATTTTTCCACTAGGTTTACTATTGACAAACGAGAAGGAGCTTTACGACAACCAAAAAGTGTTTTTCACCATTTTTGTAGTAAATTTTAATAATTTCAATGCGTTGTTGAAGCGTGTATCATTCCATTTTTAATAACGGCGTAGTTTTTACTTGTCAAATGTCAAAAGATAATAGCTTCAAAATTGACAGTTGCCCAAATAGCCTGCTCTTCAAAATAAAACTTCTTATTGGAAAACCCTTTACAATAAAATGTTATTAAGTTTTCAAAATTAAATGTGGTATGTATTAAAGTCGACAATTGCGTTTTTTAATCTTTCCGCATAACGTGGATCATTAATTATATTAATATTATATTGAGATTATACAGTTTTAAATTCATTATGAATAGTTTTACCAGCATGTTCCGACCATCGACCCAAACCTAAACTCAAGTAATATAACGCATGAGGTATTTGGTATAAAATAATGTAAAGTTTTGTTTCGATAAAGTCCGTTGCTTCAAAATATTTTCTCAAGTTAGCAATTTCTAAATTTAAGATTTTTTCATCCGGTTTTGATGTAGAGAAACATAGATTTACAATTTTATCCATTGATTTGAAACATAATACGTATGGAATAATTATCAATGAGCTTATATTTTCTAGTATATTGTCACTAACAAGAATATCAGAGTTTTTCAACATTGTTCGGCAAGCATTCCCGCAAAAACTTTGCTATAGTAATTTTTTGATATTATTTTTAACTGTTTTGGCCAAAGATGAGCTTGTTTACGATCTAATTTTTTTATTAATTTGTTTCAAACTATGAATTTTTGAATAACAGTTACATCATCGTATTCATTGAAGAGTAGAAAATTCACTACTGATTTGCTTAACATAGCAAATTTCTTATTACTTCCATTAGATTGAAATATTTTGAAGAAATTTCTTAAATTTCCGAACGGCTTCAGCCTGAAGCATTTGTTTTCTATTTTCAAATTTGCAAATTCTAACAATTAATTTAAGAAATGTAAAATTAAATTTAATTAAACTGCAATAAAAACTTATTAATGTTATTGTTTTCTTCCTCGTCGTCATTTTCAATACCAACTAATAATTCATTATAATGTTTAGAACAGTTGCTTACCTTTTCTTGCAAATATACATAGCAGTAATTTGTTGACTGTTTACAATGAAATTTATTTTTAAATCGCCGATGAACTTGAATGAGAAATCATTTAAAACAATTTTCATTAAATTTAGATTCCTATAACTTTCTTTCACATCGGGAACAATACATAACAAAATAATCTTTTTTACATTTGTAGCTTTACCAAATTTTTTAAGTCCGCACTGTTTTTATACGTAGATCTCAACAATCTTTCATTTGTGTTATTTTCTAGCTCAGGTAATATGCTAAGAGATATTTAAAAAAAAAAATGCCATCTGCCATAATTTTAATGTCAACATTACCCTTTTCTCCACGTTTATTAATAATAACTACAATTTAAACGTCAAAAATGTCAGATTGACTAATATTTTCTTTAATACAAATTGATGGTGTAATAGCGGTATTTACATTAGAAGATTTATATGAAATACATGGGAACAATCTAATACAAGATGCATCTTCAATATGGCTATACTGTAGAAGGTTTATATTTATAAATTAATAAAATTATTGTAAAAATTAAATGGTTATGTGGAAGAGCAGCAATTTGCTGAACATCGCCTTTTTCTGATATGTAATAAATATACCTAAGAAATAAAGTTTAATACAATTTAATACAATTACCATATCAAATATTTCAGAAACGTTACCCTACACTATTTGTCTTTTAATTGTTTTGGTTGAATTTCCATTACCAACATCAAACCTAGGAAATCAATTTTTATAATGGAATCAAAGTCTAATTTCCTATTCTTCATATCTTCAGAGAAATGGGCAGGAATACATTTGCGTTGACCAGTTGGTAACCGAAAAAAGTTAGTTCGTTTTTTGTATATATAACGCAGACTCATTCATGATAGATTTATAATTCAATAATTTCTCCAAACTGATCTGAATCCTTTTAATTTGATTGGGATTGATAACAAATCTCTTCATTCTTTTTTTAGAGCAGCTGTATGATGCAATTCTTTACTGATCAGACAGTTCCGCAACCATATTGTTTGTTATGTTACTGGTTGCTTTTTTTGAAGAACATTTATGGGATTGTTTCTTTTCTATGGTTGAAAAACATTTTGTGCAGACAATTGTTGCAGTGTTGGGTTTGGGATTTTGTTTTCATTTTCTGAACTGATTTTTCATAATTTTCTGATGCTATCGTACCAAACTTAATTTGTTTATATACTTTTATATGTTTTCTACCTTTTATTATTATTTATGCAGATCTAAAGTTCTTTCTTGCAGTTATACTTATATAGCAATTACAATCAATTTTATTTCGAGTTCCTTTAAGAAAAACATTTGTTTCAAAATTCGGTATTGTAGAAATGTTTCTTTTAGGATTATTATTATTCTTTCTATCTTTTAGTGCTAAACAACAAGTGGTACATATCATTTTTGGAAAATGTAAATCTTGAGTATTAAATTTAGGATTTAAATGTCTTATTAATTCAGCTGTGTTTTTATTAACGTGGAAAAAAAATCCTATTCTGTGTGTAAAAAAAAAATCCACAATACATACAACTGAAACTGATTATTAGTAGTAGTAGTATGAGAAACCATTTTCACAAATTCTTTATCACAAATCAATTAACACTTTGACAATATACTCACTAAAGTAATTTTTTGATCATAAATATTTAATTTTAAAAAATTGTTAATATTTAAAACTATTCACATCAGCCAAATCCTTCAGATCAGAAAGTACAATTGACTGCTTATGGAATCAATTAAAACTAAAATAAAACAACAAAATCCTCATAAAAACAAATATATTTATTTAATTTGTATCGTATCAGCCTACTTAGAACAATAATCGTATTGTTGAATTTTTTATTTATGCTAACTCAAGTCAGACATTTTGTGAAATTTCAGTTTTATAAACTTTTGGGCACTACTGTGCTTCAAGAAGGAGCAAATACAATATTCGTATTCAGTATTTTTTAATCTTTGCATGCTACTCTAATCATTAGAGAAGAGATTTAGTGACGTCATTTTACATTTGCATTATTTTGATTTGGGACCAATTTTTTGATAAATTTTATAATTTCTAAACTTTTAGGCGGTACTGTTTCCAAGAAAGAGCAAATACAATTTTATTATTTTGCATTTTGTAATCTACCGAAGCTACCCTAAAATGATGAGTTCCAGCGTTATTTTGAATAATTATTTTTTTTTTTATTTAGGACACTCTCAAGACTAAAAATCCGACGGTTCCAATCAAAACATTTTTTTTAGTATTGTAATTCTTTAAAAAACCATTCTGTCAAAGAATTTTTTTGAAATTAAATTTTGAGCCCAGATTTTTGGTCAAAAGTGCAAAAAGAGACTTTTTGGGTTAAATTTGGAGCAACATTTAAAACAAAATTTGGGCAACTTATTTAAAAAAAAAATCATAAAGATTTAAACTGCACTGAAGCGCTTTGTCACAGCTTGGTCGGAACACTTTCAATTTTTAGTATCAAAAATATTTTTGCTAACTTGTCTTCCAAATTCAATGGTGTTCTTGGGTTTGCTCTGCAACCTAAGACAAGAAAATTATGTCTATACGCACAAGGCGGTAAAATATTAGAGCTTCACCCAGTCCCGATTAGACTTGACTGAGCATTGAGGCGAGAAGACATGGCCAAAAATCCGACGGTTCCGATTAGAACAAACTTTCTAGCTGCAACCGTTACTTAACAACGTTAATGCTAGTCGGACGGGTCGCCTTTTGGGGTCGTTTTGAGCGCGACGCATTTTAATTGCACAGAGGTGCTTTGACCGTTACTGCTTGGTCGGATCACTTCTGATTTTTAGTGTCAGAAATATTTTAGTTAACTCGGGCCTTGCAACGGGGTCAGGGCTTGGCTGGGCAAATTGAAACGGGAAAATATGACTAAAAATCCGACAACTCTAATTAGAACAAAAACTTTGTTGAAGTTTTTTCATTTTTTGAAAACCATCCTGTTTAAGAATTTTTTTTAATTTTTGGTTTAAGATCTATGGTGCGAAGTGCAAATGATGACTTTTTTGGGTCAAGTTTGGAACAAAATTTAGACAAAATTTGGGCAGTTTATTTAAAAAGAATTGAAGAAAGCTGAGTTTATTAGCTTTTCAACAAACAAACTATCTAGCTGCAACCGTTACTAAGCTACGTCTATCCAAGTCAGACTGGTCACTTTTTGGAGTTTTAAGTGCGACGCATTTGAATTGAACGGATGCGTTTTGACCGTCACAGCTCGGTTGGATCACTGATTTTTAGTGTCAAGAATCATCTGGCTTATTCGAGCCTTGCAAATTTATTGCTGCCCTCAAAATTGCATTACAGTTTTGGACAAAAAAGTTAGAACTTACTGAACAAATCAGAATCTTTTTTGAACGTCCCAGAGCGATGCAATTTTCACGATTCTTTTTTTGATGCCAAAATTAGACTGTTGTTTATTACATTATTATTTAAACCCAAATATTTGTGATAAATGTTAAAATTTTGCACTTTTGCAATTATGTAATATTTTAACACCGTTGAGTTTGGTACTTCATTGATAAATTTTGATAATACCATTACAGTTTACTTAGTTTACTGAATTTTATTTAAATCCATAGTTATACAACACATGACTTTGCTCGCCCGGCATTAACTAGCAACCAAGCAAATTTTGCCCGTCAAATTTATCTTGCAATTTACAGTCTTTAACCCGCTAGACTTTTAGGCATAAACATCGGTTAGTCTGTAACTAGATCGAGCAGCACAGGCTTCCGCCCGCCGGTTTTACATAAGAACTAATCATCTATCAAGGTAAGAAAATAATTATATTGCAAACTCAGCCTCCGCAGATATGTTTCTGAACGGCACTTACAAGGACATTATGTTGTTTCAACTCCGCTCGACCACGGAACTCCTGGTTGCACCCACATCTGGAAGTTTCCGACCAACGGGGAGCTCAACCAGACAATCCAAGCCACGGTATATTAAACCGAGGCCTTCCTGGCGTCACTGCCCGCGACGCCGATAACCTCTCACCGGGAAACTTTTTCCGGGAAATTACTCAAAACTCGGCCTAACACAGCACCGGGCAAACAACAAACAAATAATTTTTATTTTCAAATAAATCTTTAAAATCCAAAACCACCTGTGTTTTAATTATTAAAATTTTTACAACGCTACTTTAAATATAATAAATTATATAAAATGTAAAAGTAAAATGTAAATATACAATTTGGCGTCCGTTAGATAATATATGCCGACGTGCCTATAAATAGAAAAAGTAATTCTAATTTTAACTTGCGATCGATATTTTAAATGCGGTGTTGCCATATTACGCGGACGCTTAGTAATGCATTTTTTGTACAGAAAAATATACTTGTAAATATACGCCAAGCTCTTTACCGCCTCCTTGCGGCAAATGGTGTGAACTAAAAATATGCACGAAAATATACATTTTTACACAAATCGCTATATAGAGCGTCTTGGACTGAATTTTTTTTATATGTATCTTTCGACTCGCCTTGATGCGCAGAATCGATTTATAAAGGTTTCCTTTTGGCGTCCGTATACGGACGCTCTATTCTTCTCGGACGCTTCAAAGTGCGTAAAAGGACAATGTATGGACGCTCTATAGTTAGGTTGATGTAAATATATATATATATATATATATATATATATATATTAGAATTTCACAGTTTAACACCGGAGTTTAAGCTTTCTAACAATATTTTGATATTTCAAGACTGGATTTGTGATTTTTTGTGAATAAATTATTTTTTTTTTTTGGCCAAATTTTTCTGCTTTCTAATAATATATCAATGTTTCCATGCCGGGTTTTTCTATTTTTGACATTTTATAAATAGAATTTTAAAATTTCAAATGTTTTAAAGCTGAATTGAGATATGTTTTATATTTTATAAATGTAAAACAGTTTATGGCAAAATGTTGTTGTTATTAATAATATTTCGATGTTTTATAGTAAGATTTTGCTATTTTTAAGGTTTCATAAAAAATTACAGATTATGACTAGGCTTTACTTTACAAACTTTATATTTTTAAACAGTTAATAACAGGGTTTAAAAAATGACAAAGCTATGTACGCTTTATTTTAAACAGTCTGAGGAGAAGACCCTTTTCAATATTTTGTGATGAGGCCCAACAATCCTAGCTAAGCCACTGAAGATAAAGCTGCTAATTTATGGTTTGATGCTTTTTCTGAATATACCATAAACATTTGGCAAAATATTTGTAACAAATGTGATTTATTTTGATAGACTGGACTAAACATATGAAAAACGTATCAGTCAAAAATGTTTAATTATTCATTGAAAGAAGAATCTGAATAAAATGATAAATCAATGCAGAATCTGAAGTTGCAATTGAGATCATTTTAATACTATACTTTTATTATTTGACAAAATGACAACAAAGTTTTGTTGAACATATTACGTTTTCTGCAGTGGTATAATCATAATGAATTTAAACAAATTAATAATGTAGATGTTGATTCCAATGACAATAATATTTAACTATAAGCAGTAAACAATTTCAATAAGTGATCAAATTCTTGACAATGGCTAGACTAAATTTGTGATTTAACGTTGTCATTTAATATACATCAGATGAAATAAGTATGTCAAATTGCTCTTTCCTAATAGATGTGAATGGATTATATTTGTATATATTATTTTCATTTTGTATTCAAACATTTATTTGTATAATAAAAATAATCAAATCAAACAATGGAGGAAATATTATTATGATTGTAAAATTGTCGACTTTTCTTCATGAGAAGACGCATGCATCTTTTTTAATAAATTAATTTTAAATACGAAATAAAATAAAAAACATATGCAATACGGAGATTTAAATCTATGGAAATATTATAATATCTACTCGAATTTAATCTACCGCTTGATGTCAATTACATAATTTATAGTTAGTCGATATGTATATATTTTTTACAAAAATAATAATTAAAATATAGAACTAAATATTTTAATCTATAATAACATTCCACACCTCTTTTTTCAAATTTAATTCATTATTCAATTACTAAAGTTTATAAATTAGATTAATTTAATTAGGTTATAACATAATAATTAAATTAAATGTATTTAATTGAGTAATATCTAGTTTGAGTTGTACACAAATCCGGAGTGAATGCGGCTAGTGCTTACAATCGACTGAGTTTTGGTGTTTTTAGCTGGTACATTTTTGTCTATTAGGTTGTTAGAGTTATCATTCAACGGTATTATTAATTTTTGCACTATTACTAAAAGTTATGCATGTTACTTTTTTTGGAAAAAAAGTTTATTTTTAAATTACTGCATCTGCATCAGTTTTTATAAAATAAAAACGACAGAAATTAATTAATTTAAACTTGATAACTGATATATTTTATGTAAAACTGTGCTGCAGCAATGTTACCACTTCTCACATATTTCTATACATAAAATGTGTTATAGTACTTATTGTGATTTTATGAAAATTATCTTTCCAACAGTGAGATGCTAGGCACACTGATGATAGATGCATACCCTAAAACACTAGTGTATGTGTCTCACACTGCCATAACATAATGTCACCTTACGAATGCAAGTCGGGTATGCAGTATATATATGACGTATTTATAAACTAGACTATTATTTGAATTAAATTACTAAGCCAGAGGTCGGAAATAAATCTAATTTATTAACTTTGTTTAACAAAATTTTTACCTTATCCTATATTATCAAACAATTTTATTTCTACCTCTAGTTAAATAAAAATTTGTCTTATCTTTCTTTGTTCAAAAGTTATAGTGCTTTTAAAATATCTAATAAATAATAAAATTTAAGAAAATTAAAAACCTTTATAGTTACAATAAAGTAAACCGAAAGCAAAAATCAATTTTAAAACTGCTATAACTTCTCAAGTAAGATCAATTTATTTGATTTTTTTAATGAAATTAATTACTTTTTATTGCCAAAGTTTGTTCTTGAGTAATCAAAAATGATTTTGACATTGTTCAACTTTTGTATAACTACTCAAATGTTTATAAATTGCATTGAATGATTGAAAATAACAAAACATAATTTTATTAAAATGTTTTAATTATTTATAAATCTAGATTTAGATAACTTTGTATAATTGTGTTTAATTCAAATAATCTTATAAATGAACAAATTTGCACTATTCTGCTTGGGCTCAGTTTTTCTGTTAAGAAAAAATGTGTTGTGATGAGTACGCCTTCTTTCGGATAAGAAGTAAAACTTAAGTAGGTCTTTGGTACTCTCTTGATGTTGCGAGCATGTTAAAGAACCCAATCATTTAGGTTGGAATTCCTGAATTTGCGGCAAAACTTCCATATGTGTTAGTCTTAACCTCTGGCCTCAATGATTAGCTCTGGCACAAGGAATAGACTGACGTTAAATAAATTAATTGACCTAACCTAATTACAATAATAAAAGAGCTGTATACAAATCACTTTCTAAACATGCAAATATAAATTGTATTTAAAGCTGTATAGGTTGTACACAGTGGGGTATGGTGTAATAGTCTATAAAATAGATTATTATATTACTATATGGCTTATATGATTACATCTACATGAAAACACAATTGATGAGCCTTTTTCTTATTTTTACTCCCCCTACTACCCCATTCTTCTAAACAATGTTGCAATGTATCTTTGTCTTCTTTGCTTAACCTGCATTATTTTGTTTCAATTATAACCATAGTTTTTGTTCTATTTTTAATATCCCAACCTGTATGGTTGTTTTTTTTGTTTTTTATTTAGCGGCCCTCCTTGCTTCTACCGCTATCTTTCTATTTTATCTATCTCTTGCATATATCCTGATGTGTTTGTTTATGTAAGCCCATGATTCACTTTAGAAACTTGTGCTGTGTTTTAGCTACTATGCCGTCAAACAAAGAGTCTGGCTTTAATATATATTTTTCCAAGTTTTTTTTTTTCAATTCTCTATAATCATAACTACTTTTGCTTTTTCTTTTAATTTTATTTACGCTTTTATTTTATGTTGTTCCCAATAAAACTTTTTATTTATCTAAAATTTATTATTTTGGTCTTTTCTGTATTTAACGTCATTTCTCATATTTTTAAATGTATTTAACATCTTGTTCTAATGTTACGCAGACAATATCATGTGGATAGGTTATAGACTTTTGTCTATTTGTTCACGTCTATTCATCCACCCCTTCTACTATATTCATTGTTTGTTTATATATTCCTTCTACCACTTCAACTTTTTCCACAAATATTTTCAATAAATGTTATCAAACACTGTTTTCATATTTACAAATACTGTTATAGTAAGTAGAACCACTTGTTTTCTGAAACTCATCTGGTTATCTTCAAGTGCATGTAACTTATTACCTTTTACTTTAATTTGGTCTGTAAGGATTTCCTATAATTTTGTACATCTATTTTATGTATCGGTTTCATAATGCCTACTTAATGCGATTTTTTAACTTTATCGTTGCTTGGAGCAGATTAGCCATTAGCTAGTAAATATCAGATTTCAGCCCCAAAAATTTTGGGCTAATTTATTAAAAATGTTAGTTGCCACGACAAATGCTCGTGGCAACTAACATTTTATTCTAAAAATCCTGTGTACAATATACTATTTCTGATATAATAATATTCTAATAATAAATTATTTGTTTTAGGAATGGTCTAGAATTGGTCTCCAATAATATATTTTCCTGGCATTGGTTCGATAACGAAAAGACAGAGGAAAGGTCCCGCTCCAGCCCGCGCCAGACTTCAATTTTCTGCCGGTCATATCCGCAGGCTGCTAGGCAAGCGCAACTAGGCCGTGCGCGTCGTTGCCGGAGCTTCAGCGTACACGCTGAAGTATTCGAGTGGGTCGGTAACGCAGCCAGGGACAACAAGAAGACCCGTGACATCCTCAGCTCGCCATCCGTAACGAAGAAGAGTTGAACAAACTTCTTTCCGGAATCACGATCGCACAGGGCGGTGCATTTAGGTGTGTTTAGATTATATTTTTGTGCAAGGACCGATATTTTAGGGCTGTAAGCTACCTCACAGCTGCCTTTGAATATGTACTTGCTATTAATCACAAATATTACTTCTATTAAACTATACTATTAAACCCACTAATTGAGAGAATGGAGGCACAAACGATTATTAATTCTTGGAATCTTCTCGCTAATTTATTAAAAATGTTAGTTGTCTTGGGCCTCGCATTTGCTCTGAAAATTCTGTGTACAATGTACCATTTCTGGTGTAATAATATTCTAATAATAAATTATTTGTTTTAGGAATGGTCTACAATAGTATATTTTCTTGGCATTGGTTTGATAACGATCAAAATGTCAAACAGAGGAAAGGAGGTCCCGTTCCAGCTGCACCGGACTTCAGTTTCCTGTCGGTCGTATCCACAGGCTGCTCGGCAAAGGCCGTGCTCGTCGTTGCCGAAGCCCCGGTGTACCCGGCAGCAAAAGTACTCGAGTACGCCGGTAACGCAGCCAAGGACAACAAGAAGACCCGTATCATCCTAAGTAGATCTTTAGCTCTCCACCCGTAATGATGAAGATTTGAACAAACTTCTTTCCGGAGTCACGACCGCACAGGGCGGTTCATATAGGTGTGTTTAGATTATTTTTTTGTGCAAGGACCGATATTTTAGGGCTGTAAGCTACCTCACAGCTGCCTTTGAAAATGTACTTGCTATTAATCACATATATTACTATTATTAAACTATACTATTAAAACCGCTAATTGAGAGAAGAATAGAGGCCTAGTATCTGGTCCACCCACACTCATATTAAATGTAATGGTACATGGACATTCATTAATCATGTAGACTAATGTTCTGAATTAATAATATATGCCACAATTTCTTAAAAAGCTCTGCCGCAGCTAGGGCTCGAACCTGCGACAGTTTATGCGCCGAGGTTTGAGTTAATCGCTTTACCCAACTGAGTCACTATTATTTTAGACTTGACTTGAAACTTTTAGAAGTCCATTATTTATGTGTGGTGTATTGAATATATAAGCTGGTGTGCTTGCATTCATAAATATATTAATATAATTATGATATTTATTTACAAATAAATAAAATAATATTTCGTAGAATTTAATAGATTAATGGAGTGAGAGTGGATCAGTTTAGCAGTTATTGCTTCAGTCTTTTTTGTTGCATTTATGTTACTTGAAAAAAAATTTGTTTGAGTTGATAAATTAACAGCGCTCTGTGAGTGGATTAGTTCAGCTACTGTTGCTTTAGACTTGAGCAAGTCATTGTTGCTTGGGACTTGAAGATTTTATTATATAATTATACTAACTCTGTGGACACCTATTTGCATAGAATAAAACCACTTTTGTTTTACTTTTTCAAATGCGTAAATATGGTGTTTTGTACTCTTTTATTTATGACTGGCAGATTATTAGTGCACTGTGAGCTTAACAAATTATCTATTGTTGCTTCAGGCTTGTGAATGTTTTCTGTGTGTCCTTGATAACTTTATTGTAGTGTCACACTTTTGGACATCTAATCATGTTAGCGCTTTGCTATAAAGTTGTTACTAGCCATGAAAAAAAAAATTATATAGTTATGAAATTTATAAGTGAATAAAATAATGGCTCAGATAACTTTTTTAATAAAAATTTTTGAGGTGGTAAGTTAATAGCGCTCTTTGAGCAGATCAGTTCAGCCACTGTTGCATTAGGCTTGGAGTTTGGCATTTGCATATAATTAAAAGCTAATGTGCATGCATGCATTCATAAATATAACTATGACATTTATTTACAAGTAAATAAAATAATATCTAACTTTATAGATTAATAGCGTGAGAGTGGATCAGTAGATCAGCAGTTATTGCTTCGGTCTTTTTGGTGTAGTCGTTGCAGGCTGCATTTTTTTCTAAATTTTTTAAGGTTAAAGTCAGTAATTGTTGCTTAGGACTTTAAGGATATATAATTTTAAAGATTTTATTTCACTTTTTAAGCCTTTTCCTTAAAGATGTGTGGACACCTAAAGGAGTCGTAGTAGTTGTCTACAATTCCAAATCAGTTGTTGTTGCTAGTTGCCACTAGCCAACAAAAATTTATGTAATTATGTAATTTACAAATGTTTACATGTACAATGTACTAAATAAAATAATGTGTCACAGAAATTAAAAACAGAAAAAAAATTTATTAATATTTTGCACTTATTTAGAAGGTTTGTAATGATGGATTAATAGCGAAGTATGAGTGGATTAGTTCAGCCGCTGTTGCTTTTGACTTTGTTATCTGTGCTTTTACCTAATAGAGTCTTTATAGTCTTGACTTTGGACTATGCAAGTCTGCCATTGTTGCATAGGACTTGAAGTATGTGTAATCTTAAAGATTTTATATAAATGTAATCATACTAACTCTGTGGACACCTATTTCCATAGAATAAAACCACTCTTGCTTTACTTTTTCAAATGCGTTAATATGGCTTTTTGGACTACGGAGTGCATTGTGAGCTTGACAATTTACCCATTGTTGCTTCAGACTTTGTTTTTGTGTGTATCTTTGATAACTTCATTGTAGTGTCGCACTAACTTTGGACATCTTATGATGTTGGTGCTTTGCTCGAAAGTTGTCACTAGTCATGAAAAGAAAATTATATACTTATAAAATTTTTAAATGAATATAATAATGTCTCGGAGAACTTAACTAACAAAAATTGTTTAAGATGGTAGATTAACAATGCTCTGTGAACAAATCAGTTCAGCCGCTGTTCCATCAAACTTGATTGTTCAGTAATGCATATAATTAGATACTGGTTTGTATGCATTCATAAATATATTAATTTAATTATGAATTTTAAAATAAATGTTTCGGAGAACTTAATGGAGAAAAAAATTGTTTGTTATGATAGATCAATAACTTTCCATGAGGGGATCCGTTTGGTTGTTGTTGCTATAGACTTAAAGCTTCTAGGAGTTTATGCATTACAATGATTAAATATTATAAAATTATCTTATATATAGTTGGAAGGTGCGTGGTAGCTTTTCAAATTTTTGAATAGGTCTGCTTAGCAATTTTGTAATTTGATAAGCTTGAAAAGATTAAGTGGGGTTGTTTTACTCTTTCCAAGTGTTCCGAATTTGTGATATTTTGCACTTATACAGAAGGTTTTTAATGATGAATTAATAGCGAAGTATGAGGGGATAGTTCAGCCGCTGTTGCTTTGGACTTTTCATTTTATGAGTGACCTTGATAACTTTATTGTAGTGTCACACTAACTTTGGACATTTATTTATGTTAGAGCTTTGCTATATTATTATTGCTTCAGCCTTTCCTTAAAGATGTGTGGACACCTAATGGAGTCGTATTAGTCGGCACTTTGCCTATAATTTTAATTCAGTTGTTGTTGCTTGAAAAAAAATTTGTTTGAGTTGATAAATTAACAGCGCTATGTGAGTGGATTAGTTCAGCTACTGTTGCTTTATTTTTTATTTATTAACATTTTGCACTTAATTGGAAGTTTGTGAATGTGGATGCATCAGTTCAGCCATTGTTGCTTCAGTTTTTTTTGCATTTTTTTTCTAGCAACACTCAACCATAACGTTAAATATATGTGATGTGGCTTTTTGGATTTTTTCATTTGTGACTGGCAAATTAATAGTGCTCTGTGAGCATAATAATTTAGCAATTGTTGCTTCAGACTTTGTTTTTGTTGGATCATCTTATGATGTCACTTTGCAATAAAGTTGTCGCAAGCCATGAAAAAAGACATCTTAAGATTTTACACTTAATTGGAAGAGTTTAAGACGGACGTTATTGCTTCAGCCTTTTCATTAAAGATGTGTGGACACTTAATGGAGTCGTAATAGTTGGCACTTTGTCTACAATTCCAATTCAGTCGTTGTTGCTAGTTGCTACTAGCCTACAAAAATGTATGTAATTATGAAATTTACAAATGTACAAGTAAATAAAATAATGCATAGAATAAAACCACTTTTGTTTTTCCTTTTCAAATGCGTAATTATCTCTTTTTTGGCTTTCTCATTTGTGACTGGCAGATTAGTAATGCTCTTTGAGCCTGACAGTTTAGCCATTATTGCTTCAGACTTTTTGTTTTTGAGGGAGTTCTAGAGTACTTTATTGTAGCGTCACACTAACTTTGGTTATCTATGATGTCACTTTGCAATAAAGTTGCATGCCTACTGCTCTTCTAGCAACACTGAACAAATTTATTTTATAAAATTATATTATATATTTGGAAGCTGTTTGGTAGCTTTTTATTATAATTAAGAAATTTTGCACTTAATAGCTCTTGTTGCTTCAGACTTGGTTTTCGTCGGAATTTTTGTGAATTCTCTTGAGTACTAACTTTATTGAAATGTCAAACTAACTTTTGATATATAATGATGTCGGCACTTTGCTATAAAGTTGTAATTAACCATAAAAAAATTAATATAATTATAATATATATAATAAAATAATGTCCCACAGAACTTATGAACAGAAAAAAAAACTTATTAATATTTTGCACTTATTTAGAAGATTTATGATGATAGTTTGATAGCACTGTATGAGTGGATTTCTTTGTTCAGCCACTGTTGCTTTGGACTTGATGGTGTTGATATACATATACAAAAAATTATTAATATAATTATGAAATTTATATTATAGTTATAAAATTTATAAATGAGTAAATGAATATAATAATGTCTCAGAGAACTTAACTAAAAAAAATTGTTTAAGATGGTAGATTAACAGTGCTCTGTGAACAAACCAGTTCAGCCACTGTTGCATCAAACTTGATTGTTCAATAATGCATATAATTAAATACTGGTGAGTATGCATTGATAAATATATTAATTTAATTATGAATTTTAAATTAAATGTTTTGGAGAACTTAATGGAGAAAAAAATTGTTTGTTATGATAGATCAATAACTTTCCATGAGGGGATCCGTTTGGTTGTTGTAGCTATAGACTCGAAGCTTCTAGGAATTTATGCATTACAACGATTAAATATTATAAAATTAACTTATATATAATTGGAAGGTGCGTGGTAGCTTTTCAAATTTTAGAATAGGTCTGCTTAGCAATTTTGTAATTTGATAAGCTTGAAAAGATTAAGTGGGGTTGTTTTACTCTTTCCAAGTGTTCCGAATTTGTGATATTTTGCACTTATTCAGAAGGTTTTTAATGGTGAATTAATAGCGAAGTATGAGGGGATAGTTCAGCCGCTGTTGCTTTGGACTTTCTATTTTGTTAACGGTGTCTTTTCAAATGCGCAAATATGGCTTTTCAGACTTTTTTGTTTATGACTGGCGGAATATTAGTGCAATGTGAGCTTGACAATTTACCAATTGTTGCTTCAGACTTGTGAGTGTTTTATGGGTGTCCTTGATAACTTTATTGTAGTGTCACACTAACTTTGGACATTTATTTATGTTAGAGCTTTGCTATATTATTATTGCTTCAGCCTTTTCCTTAAAGATGTGTGGACACCTAATGGAGTCGTTTTAGTCGGCACTTTGCCTATAATTTTAATTCATTTGTTGCTTTTTTTCATTTGTGACTGGCAAATTAATAGTGCTCTGTGAGCATCATAATTTAGCAATTGTTGCTTCAGACTTTGTTTTTGTCGGAGTTTTTGAGGGTCTTCTTGCGTACTTTATTGTAGTGTCATACTAACTTTGGTCATCTTATGATGTCACTTTGCAATAAAGTTGGCGCAAGCCATGAAAAAAACATATTAAGATTTTACACTTAATTGGAAGATTGAGAAAATATATAAATAGCGCTTTATGAGTGGATCAGTTCAATTGTTGCTTAGGACTTTAAAATTATGTAATCTTAAAGATTTTATTTCACTGTTTAAGACGGACGTTATTGCTTCAGCCTTTTCATTAAAGATGTGTGGACACCTAATGGAGTCGTAATAGTTGGCCCTTTGTCTACAATTCCAATTCAGTCGTTGTTGCTAGTTGCTACTAGCCTACAAAAATGTATGTAATTATGAAATTTACAAATGTACAAGTAAATAAAATAATGCATAGAATAAAACCACTTTTGTTTTACCTTTTCAAATGCGTAATTATCTCTTTTTTGGCTTTCTCATTTGTGACTGGCAGATTAGTAATGCTCTTTGAGCCTGACAGTATAGCCATTATTGCTTCAGACTTTTTGTTTTTGAGGGAGTTCTAGAGTACTTTATTGTAGCGTCTCACTAACTTTGGTTATCTATGATGTCACTTTGCAATAAAGTTGCATGCCTACTGCTTTTCTAGCAACACTGAACAAATTTATTTCATAAAATTATATTATATATTTGGAAGCTGTTTGGTAGCTTTTTATTATAATTAAGAAATTTTGCACTTAATAGCTCTTGTTGCTTCAGACTTGGTTTTCGTCGGAGTTTTTGTGAATTCTCTTGAGTACTTACTTTATTGAAATGTCAAACTAACTTTTGATATATAATGATGTCGGCACTTTGCTATAAAGTTGTAATTAACCATAAAAAAAATTAATATAATTATAATATATATAATACAATAATGTCCCACAGAACTTATGAACAGAAAAATAAAACTTATTAATATTTTGCTCTTATTTAGAAGATTTATGATGATAGTTTGATAGCGCTGTATGAGTGGATTTCTTTGTTTAGCCAATGTTGCTTTGGACTTGTAGTATTTGGAATGTCTAAAGTTGGTGTGCATGTATACAAAAATTTATTAATATAATTATGAAGTTTATATTATAGTTATAAAATTTATAAATGAATTAATGAATACAATAATGTCTCGGAGAACTTTACTAAAAAAAATTGTTTAAGATGGTAGATTAACAGTGCTCTGTGAACAAATCAGTTCAGCCGCTGTTGCATCAATCTTGATTGTTCAATAATGCATATAATAAAAACTGGTGTGTATGCATTCATAAATATATTAATTTAATTATGAATTTTAAAATAAATGTTTCGGAGAACTTAATGGAGAAAAAATTGTTTGTTATGATAGATCAATAACTTTCCATGAGGGGATCCGTTTGGTTGTTGTTGCTATAGACTTGAAGCTTCTAGGAATTTATGCATTACAATGATTAAATATCATAAAATTATCTTATATATAATTGGAAGGTGGAAGGTGTGTGGTAGCTTTTACAAATTTTTGATTAGGTCTGCTTGGCAAGAGAGTGGTTCAGTTGGGTGAAGCGCCTAACTCGAATCTTGGCACAAAATTTGTCTCAGGTTTGAACCCCAGCTTCGGCAGATCATTTTTAAGAGATTGTGGCATTTATTAATTTAGGACATAGACTAATGTACAATATAATAATATATAATATATGATTAGTGTCCATATAAACCATAATTACATTTAATACGAGTGTGGATGGACCAGATACTAAGCCTCGTCAGTATCTACAGCGCCTCCATACTCGGCAGCTGTAAGGTAACAAATGAAATAAAAGTTAGTTTATCGGATTAACCCTTGTTGCTTCAGGCTTGCTTTTTGTCTAGAGTTTTTGTGGGTTTTCTTGAGTACTTTATTGTAGTGTCACACTTGAGATCTAATGATGTCGGTTTTTCACTGTAAAGTTGACACTAGTCATGAAAAAAAAAATAATTGTGAAGTTTATAAATGAATAAAATAATGTCTTTCAGAACGAAAATTGTTTGTGATAGATTTATAGTAGTTCAGCCGCTGTTGCATCAAACTTGAATTAATGATGTTTCATATAATTAAAAGTTGGAGTGTATGCATTTAAAAAAATATTAATCTAATTATGAAATTTACAATTATAAATACAAATAAACTAAATAATGTCTCTATGAGCAGATCAGTTCAACCGCTGTTGCTTCAGATTTGAAAGTTTGTATTTGGTATTTGCATATAATTAAAAGCTTGTATATATACATTTAAAAAAAAATATTAATATAGTTATGAAATTTATAATTATAAATACAAATAAATAAAATAATATGTTGAAAATCAACAAAAACATAACTTCTATATTTGGTTTTGGATTAAAGTATTACAATTAGTATTGATTAATAGGACATTTTAAATTATATTTATTTGTGCTATTTAAAGATGCACTGTGATTTTTGGACTTTTAGTTTCAAAAAAGGGATAAAATACTACAATTTGTTTTGATTATATTAAGTTATAAAATTATATTTCTTTGTGTTTACAATCTGTCAACGTGACTTAACTGTTTTTATTATAAATTACAGTAACCCAAGAACAGATTGGCCGAGCTAATAGGCAACTTAATATACAGTAAAATTATGTTTGTTTTCTTTGCAATCATGCCCTTGACCGTTTTAGCATCCTTCATTCGCGCTTACATTTTACACATTCCACGAGCCAAACTGTTCTGGGATTATTGTATACTTCATTTTACTTGTATTATAATGTGATATGTATCTACTAATAATTTGGATTAGGGATTTCAGGGATAAATTATCAATCTATATTTTTACTCATTTACTAGAGTGTGTACAATACGGTAAGATGAGATGACTTTTGCAGAATGACAGATTTAAGAAGAATTGATGTTTTAGTCTTGCTACAAGAAAACAGTTGAAATAACATGATTCTACCTGTTTTTTATATATGTATATATATATATATATATATTAATATATGATTTTCTTGTAAAATATATGTTGCTTTAAAGGTATGTAATTCTTTTTAGTGCATGGAACAGCTTGGTTGTGCACATCAAAATAAATTAGTCAGTCAGTCAGTCACTGATTACTATAATGAATAGATATAAAGGACCATGTCTTAGTCCTAGAAAACAAAGCATACATACTTGAATGATTTAGGTATTCTACACTTCAGACGTGTGTCTGCAACTTACTAATTATCTGTTTTGCAAAAACATGATTAGGGGTAAATATATGTATTTGATTACCTTAGTCTTCGATTTCATATGTTGAAAGTGATAAAATTGCAAAGAATTTAATCAGAAGATTTGGTGTTTAAAACATAAAATGACAGATAAAAAAATGTGTACCAATCTGTACAACTAATAATTATGTAGTTTCTTTACTGCTGCATCTAATAAAAATTATAAACTTTACATATTTGAATATATACTTTAAAATATTTGACTTTTTACAAGGTCTATTAATATCCGCTTTATTTACGACTTTTGTATGTCTGAAGTTTAAAATTTTACATTCTAAATATGTGTGTGTTTTTTTTAATGTAAAGAAAAATATTGGAATTTATAATAATTGCTGGTATACAGTTCTTAAGGATGAAATAATGAAATCTATTAATGAATTACATTATTTTTTGCAAATTATTGGGTAAAGTTTGAAAGCAATACATTTTTAAACTATTAATAAGCACACTAGCATAGAATTATTATATTTATGTTTTATTTTATATTCTTCAATGCATTTGAAACTGCGGTTCTTTTTGTTTTTTTTTTTTGTAGGAAACGGAAGCATCTCTGTTTAGCTAAATAGATATTAAATAATCATAATAAAGTCATTATGAAAGAAAATAGTCCTGATAAAAACGTTCAACAACATATCTGACATATACAGGGCGATAGACAAAAACGTACGGCTAAATAACTCTATTGATTTTAAACCAATTTGAATGACTCACAAACCATTTTAAATGGTTTTTTGAGTACTATAAAGGCAGATACATAAATGTATGATTTTGCTTTTAGTATATTTGTAATAGCAATCAAATTTAGTTTTTTAAATAGCAATATACGTTTTTAATATTTTTTTGGAATTTTTAAGATATTACATATTGCCATAAATTAAATAAATTGTGATTGATTTTGCAAAATTGCAAAAATATTAAAAACATCATTCATGTCATTCAAATCGGTTTAAAAATAACAAAATTATTTATCCGTGCGGTTTTGTCTAACATTTGTAATAATTTATAAGTCACAAATAGAATTTTGATTTAGAAAAACATTAAAAAAATGTTATCTGAAAAAGTACAAGTCGGAGTGTAGAGTCTAGAAGAACACTAGCAAAAAGTAATATTAATTATTTTATAAAAATTTAAGTTGATCTTAATTAAAAACAAATTTTGCAACAAAATGTTGACTTTATTTAGACCACTCTGGTTTTTAACCCGGGAGAAGGCGCTGGTCTAAGATTTACGTTAGCGGTCGCTGCTTGTCTATTTGACCGAAATTTAAAATCGACGGTTTTTATTAGGAACAATATATATATATATGTATATATATTGTATATATAATAATAGTGCAGTAGAAATTCATTTTTATTATCTAGAGTTATAAAAAAACAATTGCACATTTAAAAAAAAATAAAATAAAATAAATTAAACAATTTATATCTCTTTATTAACTTCTTCGGTGTATTGTTTAGCACATTAGTTGCAATATTCTTTGCATATATATTTTCTGCAATTTTTGCACGTAGTAGAAATTTTCTAATTTTTTTTTATTGGAGTTTTAGCTTCTTTTGTTGCTTCTTGGCAAAATTTTATAATATCTGCAGTAGATTGTCTTACATGGGCATTTAGAGGTTTTTTATACCACAAAAAAAATCACGTATTTACTCAAGAGGAATATCATCTTTATCTATCGATTCATTCAAATCTTATTTTTCTGTGAAAGTATTATAAAGACTATAAGTTGTATTATCTATATGTTTGCTGCTGCTGTTTCAACAAGAATCTTCCTCTCTTTCCTCTTCTTTGCCGCCACAGCTCTTGCAACCTTGCCTGTTCTGCCTCATATTCCGCCATTTTATACTAATTAATTTAAAGTCAATAAATAAAACTATACAATAATTATGGAAGTGTGTATTTACGTAAGCAGTAGCACCGCGGTCAAAATGACCAAAATTAATTCACACCGCAATTTATTTTTATTTGGAACGACGAACTGCACACACAAACAAATCAATACTGCTAGGAATAAAAAATAAGCAGCTATTGTGAAGATCAGTAAAAAAATAGCACGTTTTAGCAAATGCGCAGACTTTCAATAAAACGTCGGTCATTATGACCAACGTGCGACTTCTCTCTAGTCTCATTTATATTATTAATATTAGTGACCGGATTATAGCAAATGCATATTTGCACATGCATTTGCGTATTTCGACTATATTTAGGATTCGTTGCATATTCGCTTTTTATGCATATTTCACCGATTTTTAGAAAAAAATAAAATAAAAAAAAGGTCTTTTTTAAGTTACTATATTATGCATATTAACACAAAAATATTCCTGATTTTAAATATTAGTTATTTTTACTGCCAACTATTCAATTACAATCATTTTAAACTGAAAACATATAAAATGTTTTTTTTTTAATTTACTATAGATTATATTTAAAATATCTTGGAGTTTGTGAAAAAAATATTTAAAAAATATATGTTGCCCTTTAAAAAACTAAAGTTGGTAGTTATTGCAAGTATACTAAAAATTAAAACATGTGTGTACCTCGCTTTATAGTACTTAAAAAACCATTCAAAATAGAGTTATTTTGCCGTACGTTTTTTGTCTAACACCCTGTTTATCTTATTAAAAATTTAATAGAAAAATTATTTTATGAGGATTAAACTATATTTGTTTATATTTATGTTGCATGTAGTTGCATATTTTGGCATATTTTCGCTATTTTTATGCATATTTTGGTCTTTTTTATTGCATATTTGCATGCATATTTTAGTGTTTTTAAGTTGCATATAATCCGGTCTCTTATATAAATTTACAAAGTAATATTTTTGCCAAAAACTTCTATAACACCTATTTATTTATATTTTGATGTAATCACCTCAAGTTATTTTTTTGTTTTTAACTTTTGTATTTTGTATTTTGTAATAATCAATAGTAATATTAAATAAATATTTGTTATATAAAATTAATTATGAAATAAATAAACATTTATAAAAATTATAAGTATTTGTCACTACAATCACATAACTAAAATTAAAGCAAATTTGCCATTTGTTTGTCTTTGGCCGGATAAATAAATGTTGCTCCGGCACTCCAATTTCTTCAAAAATTCAATGTTGATTGCAATAATATGTCAGTGATTATGGTTTGTTGTACCTACTTCGTTTTTAAAGGAAGAGCCATAAATTAAAAGCCCTCTTTTGAATTGAAAATTTGTGAAATATTTTACACAAAGAAATATTCCTGCCTTCTTCACGTTTTCTTATAACTGCTTTCAATTTATCAATATTTAATAATAATGTTTATTTCCAAAACAAAGCTTATTCTCTTCTTTTTGTTGTATTTTTCAAATAAGTGTGGTTTATAAATATTAATCTAAATACATAACATAGTATTCAGTATTTGGTGAATAGATTATTTATTTTAAATTAATAAAATAAATGAACAATTATATAAAATGTTTTTAATTTTTTAATTGGCAAGATTAATAACTATTTATCAAATATAGTAAATGTATAGTTATTTCATAATAAATTGTAAATTGGGGAGTACCAGTAAATTATTAATTATGTGAAGTTTATCGAGATAAGTTATACAATGGGTTCACATCAGAATGTAATGCCTTTATGTTCAAATTAAATTTATGTGAATCAAGTTTTAACTCAAACAATGTCCTACAATATTAATATGCTGCAATATTTTGATGATCTATCCGGGTGTAATCAAAGCAAGACTTGTAACAAAATATTAATACGCTTTTATATTTTTATGTTAACCAATTCTGCTACCGTTCACACAAATTTAATACAAACATGATCTAACTGAGTGTAACTGAAGCAAGACCGTGCAATACTTGTCACAAAATATTAAAACGCTTTCATATTTTTATGTTAACTAATTTTACTAGCAATCACACAGATTATATACAAACATAATCAAACTGAGTGTTACCTCAAGCAAGATAATACTCTTTATTATTTTTAAATTAACTATTCAACACCGATTACATAGATTTTATTTGAACCAACTGAGTTTTAGTTCATGCATACTTTTGCTTTGCTATAAAGACATAATATTCTAGTGTAAACACCACTATAATTTAAACATGCAATTCAAAATCTGGTACAAATCATAGTTTGCTCAATTTAGGGTGTTGTACAATTTAGTGTTTACAATCTCACTCTACATCACACTGTTTACATTCTAATGGAACTCTACAAATCACAATTAATGATGTTAAATATAAAAGTTTTAATATTTTTAATAAATCTAATGAAAAACATTGATGATTTTTTTTAAATTTTTCTGGACATACTTCAAAACACAAAAATTACTAAAAATTTGGCATAAATTAAAACTTTAATGATTAAAAATCAGTCTGTAATTTTTACGATATTAGTCTTGTAGCAAAGATGAATTAGTACGCCACAAGTCAAGATGTTTGAGTAATTCATTAAGTTTATTGTGATACGTTGCAAAAATTAAAGATTTACCAATCAAAACTGGTTTTATATATCTACCGAACTAGTAGACATTTGCTACCAGTAATGAGTCTATTTTGTATTCATAATAAAGTTATCATTATGTTTTTCATTACGCTACCTGTATCATAATGAGCATATTACAATACAATACAGAATATTTTGTTTATAGAGGTAAGAATAGAAACATTTAAATAAGTAATGGATTAACTAACATAATGTTGATATTTGTTTTACTGACTATCAGATTTACTATTATTTACTACACTAATGCTGGAATTCATGAAAGCTGATTAACATTAATCAGCATTAAACGTGACAACATAACCACAACATTAGATAAACTGTCATTTTTTTTTTAATTTCAATATATATACTTGTTATTTAGTTTGCTTTACTGTCAAATATTATTATTTTAATTGAGCGTCTGTGACAGCTGTGTACAATATCAATGGTTTTGCACAGGTAATATGGTTTTTGACTAAAAAGTTTGTCTGAAGTTTTAGTCAAAGGTTTTTTTTATTAGAAAAAGATAGGCCTAATTTGTATCTAAAACAGTAGAAAATAATTACAAAAACTGATACAATAATTTAAATAATTTTAATTACAAAAACTGATACAAAATAAATAATTTTAACTTCAATTTATAATCAATTCAATCACACTTAATAACAAAAAGTAGAATTTGTTTTATTTAAATATACGAGCATAAAAATATTCATAATATTTAGAAATTTACTTTATATTATTAATCATTATAATTTTTAGTTTTAGCCCAAGTAAATATTAGTTATGAACGCTACAAAACTAAACATTTGTTAGGGCAATCTTCGGATGAAAAATATATTAATGTAAGCAAAGAGACTTCAACAGATGAAGAATATATTGCATTGTTGAAGATACACTAAACTTAGCAAATAGCAATAATAAATTAGGCAAACACAATTTTCTTTCAACATTGTTGTTTCTAACAAAGAAAGCTGCTAAAAAATCAACTTCTAATCAAATAAATACCAAAAATAAATTGGATAAACTCAACATTCCATCATCGTTGGGTGTACAAAAAAGTATGATTCATACAAGAAAGACTACCATAGAATATACTAATGAATCCAATAAAAATGAAAGTGTCATAGAATGCATTAATCAGTCTAATCAAAATGAAAAAAAAAATAGGTTACGCAGAAATGATGGTACAACCTACTAATAATAAAAAGCAAACCCACTTTTGTATTTATTGTAAAAAAATATATTAAATTTTGCAAGGCATTTGAAACAGAAATTTTGTAAGGAAGTGGAAGTAAAGCAGTTTTTAAAATGTTCCAAAAGAACAAAGGAAAGTAATAAAATAATAAGGATTATCAGAAAACAGGGAGATTTTGAAATGAATACAAACTTAGCGTTTAATCAAAATCAATTAATTGTATCTCAACGACCAAACAATGCAATGGAGCCTGATACAAGCTATGAAGTATGTGCTGGATGCAAAGGGTTTTACAGTAGGCGCACTCTGCAAAAGCACTATAAACATTGCGTGCAAAACAGACAACCACATGAAAAGTGCACGCTTGTATATGGTCGCAAAGTAAAATCAAATATTCATAATAATGGTTCAAATGGAATTAAAAGAAATAGTATTCCCAGTACTAAAAGATGACAAAATTACAAATGCTTTAAAATATGTCAATTTATCCATAGTATTTGGCAATAAATTGTGTGAATATTATATAAATCGCCGCACCTACACAAAATGATCTGGTCAAAATCAAGGTTGATAGGACGTTTTATTTTAGAAATAAGAAACCAATGTACTGATATAAAAACTTTAACTGATGTATTTCATCCAAAACATCTTGATTTAGTTATTAATGTTATAAATATATTGGGAAAAGTAAATGAAGCTGTGACCTATGAAGCTTCATCAACGGCTCAACACATTAGCAGTTTAATAAATCAATTAGATGACACATTAAAAAGAAAATATATTATAAAAACAAATATGGAAGTAAAACAAGATGTACAAAACTTTAAAGTATTTTTTGAACATGATTTTAATATGTGCATTGGTAGTACTGTGACCAAAACAAAAATTTGTTGACATTGACAAAAAAATGTCAAACTATCAACAATTGATGACATAAAACTTTTAAATAATTTTTTGAAACAAAATAGAAGAACTTATGAAAACCTTCTGCAAAACTTTTCTATTGCAAACTGGAAAAAATTGGCTGGTTTATCTTTGATCTCTATTCAGTTTTTTAATAGACGGCGTTCTGGAGAAATTGAAAGATTAAAAATAATTGATTTCAAAAACTATCAGGCAGCAGACACTGACGAGAATAATCAATATTACGACACATTATCTAAGCAAAGCAAAGTTGATTGCTAATGCATATTTATTTGTTGCACTAAAAGGAAAGCTTGGCAGAAATGTATCAATATTAATGCATAGAGAAATGTACAAGTGTATAAGATTTATATTAGATCAGCGTATGCAAGCTAGAGTAGCACCAACAAATCCATATGTGTTTGAAATACCTAGTTCGGACGATCGGTTCCAACATTTGGATGCATGCTCACTTTAGCGCAAATATTCCTCCGATTGTGGTGCAAAACAGCCAAAACTACTTAGAAAAACAGAACTAGGAATACGCATTGCAACGCATTCTGTTACAATGGACTTGCAAGAAAGTGAGGTGTCTGAATTGGCAAGTTTTAATGGTCATGCAAATAAAATCCACAGAGACCATTATAGGTTGCCAATTGTAACATGAGAAATTTGTATTACATCAAAGTTTTTTTTTGCTGAACAGGGTGCAGAAGATGAAACTATTTTAGAAAAAGATGCTTGAACTTAGTTTACATACTACAGAAAGTAGTAAAAATTTATGTAAACTATTTATAAAATTAATAATTTTTACAATTTTTTTTAAATACAACAAAGAAAAGAACTTGGTGAACGCCCGAAAAAGCAACTGCAAAACAAATATTTATGTATAATTTAAAGTTGAAAACAATACCCACTTTAAACAAAGCAGTAACTGGTTATCCAGCATTAAAATTAAGATCTTCTCAATTGCTGAGAAGTTAGATTATCAATTATAATAATAGACAACAAAATTTAGTCCATTCAAAAAAGGTTAAAGGTACCTTTTAACCAATTTTAAATATCAATTATGTTTTTACTTACGGTCACTTGGCAAACACCTGAAAGAAAATGCAATGGAACTATTATTGCTGTACATCTACAGTGCAACAAACTTCCAAATTTAAAGCAGTGCCAGGAAGCAGTAGGAAATAACACATAATTAAAAAATCGTAATCCTGCAGCAGTAAAAGCTTGGGTCTATGATCAAATTAATAGAAATAAAAAACAATAAATTTAAAATTAAATTTTTGTATATATGTAACACCAGATTAAAATCACTACAAGACAATTAAAAAAAAATACTTTACGTTTTTATTTACAGTCACTTGACAAACACCTAAAAGAAAATGCATGCGAACTATATTTGCTGCACATCTACATCTTTTAAACAAGTTTCTTTAAAATTAACATCATACAACAATATTATTTTCTACAAACTTAATCACTAAAAAACTTATTTTAACATTCACATTTCACAAATAAACCAGCGGTCAAAATAATAAAAGGTTTTTGTACTTGAAACATAATTATTTAAAAAAAAAAGTTGTTGACAGCTTCTGCAATCTTATGTGAAGTATTAAGTATTTTTTTACATAGAATTGTAGATATTATTAAATTTTTAACTTTGTAATCTTGTAAACCAAAATTACTATCTGAACTACTTACCATACAACGCAAAAAATAAGAATTAATCTATTAGTCAAGGCTGCCTTACAACAATGCAACATTAACATATCCGACGCTACTGCTACAGTCTTATAATAACGTTCATCTTTCCTTATACTCTGCCCTACTTTATACACTGGCATCCAACTTTCTTTTATTTCATTTGTGTGTTATTCGGCTTAGATATTTGCTTTGTCCTTAGGTACCTACCTTCTTAGTTTTTCTATATCTTTATTAACTTCTTCCTCATCGTATCCTCTTTCTTTCATTACCCGGTATAAAGAACATAAAAAATCATTTCAAAATAACAAAACAGATTGAACGTTTGCCAATTACGTTCAGGAACATCAACATACTTTTCCAAATCTGGAGGACGTAAAAATTTTACATAACTCTCAAAAAAGACTTAAACTATATTTATTAGAACCATTAAAAAAATTTAAACAAAAAAGTAACGCATGACCTTTTTTAAATGAGCAAATAAATTAACGCCCGGTTTCTCCAACGTCACTTGAGACGTTACTTGACCAAGTTCAGCTCAGAATCAAGGCCAGCTTATGTCGAGTTTGTGTTGCACCATGCATTTAGAAACAACGTCTTTGCTAGAATCCGGATAGATTTTGCAATGTCGCCAATATTTACAATGCTGTTTTCTAACTGGTAAAAAAAATTCTTGTCTTAATAAATTTTTTACTGACATTAATTTATTATAAAATACAAATGTCAGAAATTGTTACATTATGGTTATGTATGTGTCAACTAATTATATTTTTAAAGAACACATTAATTAGAATATTTTGAAGCCAATTGCACTGTAACTTATTAAATATTAAAATAAAAATTAATATGCTTTGCAGTATATAAAAGCAAGCAGTAATAAATAATTGTTTAGAGACTACAAAATAATTTTGATGACAGTTGCAGAGCTTGAGCTCTCGAAAACGGCATCTATTATTTGAGCTCTGCTTGACGCAATTATTTCATTTATTCACTTTCCATTCCTTGGCAGCCATAGTTGTTTTGACCTTCTTTGTTTCTTACCTCTTTATTACTTTTTTCCATATTTTTTTGCTTTCATTTAACTTCTCTCTCTTTTTTCGTTTGTTTTCTGTGGCTTTTAATTTGTGTTTTTTTCCAATTTGGTTTACCTGAATCTTGAAGCTTCAAACTCCTTATCTCTACTAACCTATGTTCTAGCGTCGTCTTAGTTCTTTCATTTACCATTTTCTTTATGCCTAACCTTTTTTCTAGCATCAAATCTGCAGGTAATGTCGCCGCAATTACTTCTAGTGCCTCCTGCGACACTGTCTTGTAAGCCCTTCCTTTTACTTCCTGTATGTTATTTTTTTGTCTTTTTAAGCATCTTCTCATTTTTCTGCGGCGTACAATAGTTTACTTCTAGCCGCAGTTGCTATTATTCTCTTTTTTGCTGTTTCTATAATTGCTTCCCACAGTACAGAGTTGATGGATTTTGAGTTAGTTAGTGCTTCTGCGTTCCCTGGTAATTGCTGTCCGGAAGAAAGTGGCGCTTCCGGTGCCGATTTGTATGAAAAACGCCAATGCCAATGGGCCATTGATTGGTGTCTAAGAGTCGAGTAATAAGTGATTCTTTCACAACTAGCTTGAATGAACAAGTATCCTTATTGTTGGTAATTGGGAAACATTTAGCATCATTAATGCCGAGAGAATCATTCATGTATTTGAGAATATCTGTGTCTTTTCTTCCTGACATAGCTCTACCCAGATAAAGCCAATGTCTTTTTTCTGCAGATCGAAATGACGATAACCCCGTCATAGAACTCCCGATGATTAATTTAGCTTTGCGCTTAGATAATTTAGAACTCATTATTATTAATTGTAGACACGGACATGTTTTGTAAAGGTTCCATATTTGGAGATTTAGGATCAATCAAATCAATTAATGGGCCAGCGCTTTTAGGTCCAGATGGTGCTGGACCAAGGGTAGCATCACGCAAGTTTAAGTTCAAATTTGATTTATTTTTATTCTTATTTGAGCAAGAAGGTGAAGAAACTAATTTGTTTATAATTGATGATTGCTCTTTTAATGTGCTTAAAATATTATCAAGCCCATCATTGTTTACGACAACTAAATTGATACAGTTATCGCATTTCCACGAGATTGCTTTATTACCCGTAATAGCTTTGACTATAGTTTTAGTTAGACCCGCACATTTATTGCCATGAAAACAGTGACGACAAACGCTTTCCACTGGCAGTATGCACTTAGCACAGTTAGAAACCGACATGTTATAAATAAAAATACAATATGTTTAAAATATAATGAGTAAATAAATAAAATCAAATTAATGTAAATGAGATATAGATAAATAAATATATATCATACAAATTATATTAGTTAATTTATTAACTATTAAAACAAATAAGGCAATTTAATTAATTTGTTTATATTAACTACAACTACATAGTATTGATAAGTATAAAATGCAACGACTTGCTTAAGGCGCGTCGTTTATATATTAATAATGTGTACAATCAGCAGATTGTACACGTGCAGCTGTGTTGACGGAATCAGGATTGCTGGAAGCTGCCCTTGAGTCATCATATTACTTCTCCATCCTTAAGATTGAAACTCCGGAGAGATCAAAAGATTGCATCATCTGGGTTTGTCCTAGTTTGGGTTGACCCGGTTGTTTCGATGATGGGTTTTTTATTGATGCAGCTCATTTTTTCCAAATAGTATTTAACTAAAACAATACAACTTATGATTATTATTAAATATAAGAGAATGATGTTTGACAAGTGCCAATTTCCTATATTTTCAGGTTCTTGTTGTAGCTGGATGGGTTGAAGATTATTGCGTATCTTTGATAGCTTTATCGATCTCAGCTGTAACTCCGGTAAATCTACTTCTTGGGACGGCTCTCTTGTTAGGTAGAAGTCTTCTAATACCAGTGGTTGGTCAATGGTTGAATCGTTAAAAATTAACAGTTGGTCTTCAATAAAATATTGACAATTAGGGTTGTAGCTGAACAAGAAAATACCAGTAATTTCTCGAGTATCCCATGCTTCTTTACATCTGGATTTCACCAATGTTAATTTTAGGAATGCTCCTAAGTATTGATTTATTTCAGGAATATACTCTAACATTTTTTGTTTCATTAATTTTGTGTGGAGGCAACTTTGGAAGTCATTTTTCTTTATAATGTTACGCTCACAAGTAACATTTTGAAATGTCTTCTTTTGTCGTGTGCACAAATATTGGTCAGTCAAGTAATCGCAAGCATCAGACAGCGGTACCATATCAAACTCAGACTCAAGAACATATTTATTGTCAGGTATAATTATCTGATAGTCCTTAGCAGGTATTGGTAAGAAGTAATACAGTTCATATTTAGTACTTTCAAATAACGGTATTGTTAAAGTGTACAAGATCTCAGTATTCTTTATAATACAAGAAGGTTTAATTAAGTTTTTAAAATTTTGAATTTGTTGTAATGAAACTTCAAAAGGTAGTTTTGTTTTATAATAAGATGATATCTTACGTAATTCAAATAATAATTCTGTATCAGTGATTATGCTAGGGTGTAGAATTTTAAGTTGACAAAATGTTAAGGAATTTTCAACGTCTTGTACAATATTCAAGATAGTATTTAAAAGGTGAATAACTTGATTTAAAATATCTTTAGCAAATGGAATGTCTAAAAAATCGGGTTTGGATTTTAGTCTTGCACCTAATTGGTTTATCCTCGATAGAAGTAATAACTCGTTATGCTTTATGTTGATTATAGTCTCGTTAAATTGCTTAATGATTTCATTATTTATAGAGTACTGACCGTTCAACTGTGTAGCCAAATCATGCTGATTCTGCTTAATGATTTTTAAGGAAGTTTCTATTTTGTCGCCATCACTTGAGTCTAGATTACCCGTTATTTGTTTGATAATCGATCCGATACCATCAACAAGTCCTCGTTTATTACGTGTTTGTTCATGGAACCGATTCAATTTTTCGTCAATAAGATTTCTTGTATAATTAAGGATTTTATAGTAGTTATGTAATTCTTTTGAAAATGTGGTATCATTATCTGTTATGTTCTTAATAGTCTCCAAGGTGTTTAGGACATTTTTGTATTCGGAAATTAGATGAGAGAGTTCGAAAAAATGTACAAAAGTATGGGACGCCATTTCAAGCTTTGCACTTCCTAATTTTATGGGAATTATGCCAGGATTTGTTGTTATATTTCGTTGTGCAATGGCTGTGGTGGTGCACCACATGATGAAGATGTACCTGCAAACATGGTATTATCGGTTTTAGATGTGTTCCAGTAAATATTTATATTTATAGTAGAGTTTTTGAAAATAAAATTTAACATATTTTTAACTCTATCATAGTCTAAACAATCTAAGCCGCATCCCAGTTTAGGTACAGCCAGGTTAGTTATGCTATTTATTAAGCAAAATTCTTTTAAAGTAGTTAAAGTTTTAAATACATTTTTATACGTGGGTTTTTGGAAATATTTATTTTTTGTTATTAGATATATTATGAAACGGTTATCATTCTTTAGATAGCAAAGTGAAGTTAATTTTGGGATTTGTGTTTTTAACAATTCTACTTGTCCAAATTTGGTTTTAAATTCTAAGGCAATTCCCGCGCTCATTTCTAAGTCGGCACTTACACAGTGTGCCAATGAAACGTTGTTAGGTGCTAAAAATAGATCGCCTTTTATTTCAACAATTTTTTCATTGGGCACTATTTCTTGTGCCTTTTCTTGTTCCATAAAGTTTATAAAATCTTTTTCTTTATTGCTTTTTAGTTCTAATTTTGTTGGACGTTTTATATTGTCCATGTGTAATTTGTGGAATTTTCGACCAGTCTTGGATTTATTTATTTCTGGAACTATTGTTTTCCGAAGCGGATTAGTTTTTATAATTTGCTCCTTTTTAAAGCGATTTCTCTTTTTTGATCTAAAATTACTTTTAACAAATACCTCATTCGGCAACTCGGGTATGTCTTCTCTGGTTTTGTTCAAATTAGAAATGATTTGACATTTATTATCAACTAATCTATTATTTATTAATTTATATAATACTTGTAACTTTTCTTTATGGGAATTTATATAATTATTTAAAATTTGAGGTTCCAAATTTATATCTGTAATTTCGTGCATGTCGAAATTCAATATATTAAAAGGTGTTAATTTTGTAGTAGAGTGGATTGAGTTATTATAGGCTATTATAGCGTATAGTATCTTTAATTCAATTGGGTCATTTTTAAAATCATTTCTATTGTTTAATAGGTTCAGATGTTCGAGCAACGTTGAGTGGAATCTTTCGATCAGCCCATTACTAGCTGGATGATGTGGACTACAGAAATGTAGGTCTATCTTATGTAATTTTAAAAGATCGGCTATTAGTCCATTGTCAAACTCTGATCCATTATCTGCTATAATAAGACATGGAGTTGAGTGATGAGAAAAGTAGCTCAGTAATTTTTTCATAATTTCGATAGCTTGCATATTGTCTAGTAGATATGCTTGTGCATACTTACTGAAGGCATCTATTATTGTTAAAAATTTATTCTGCTCATATTTTAAAACGTCAATGTGAACAATTTCAAAAGGTTTCGTGGGAGTTGGCGTGATGTTATATTTTAGCTTTAATGGTTTTCTATCGTATTTTACAAGTTTACAAACATCACAATTGTTGATAATATTTTGAATGTCTTTTAGCATATTTGGCCAATAGTATGTAGCACTTAATTTGTGGTATGTCTCAGTTATTCCTCTATGGTTACATTTTCCATTATGATAATTGTCAATTAGATCACGTTGGTCATCTAACACTTCAATGTCATCTAGAATTTTTGAACATTTTTTGAAACGAATTTTGGTATCAAAGTGTTCTTGTAAAATTGAATTACATTGTTCATATAGTTCGTTTGTTTGAAAGATGCAAGAATATAATATGTTTGGTACAACAAATTGTTTTATAAATTTAATAAAATCTTCTTCTGAGTTACTTTCTGAAATTTGAATAATAAAACGTTGTTTAGTGTTGTTAAATAATTTCGAAAGAATTGGTTCAAGAGGGTTAGTTTTGACCGAAAGGAATTGAATTTGGTTTTTTCCAAAATTTACAAGATCTTCACAAATTTTGATTGCACATACAGGATTTTCCAAACTTGTATGTATTGTATTATCATCTTCTTCATCTAAATTTTGATCGTCGGCACCAGGAGGTTCCACAGCTATTGAATTTGTTTCATCTGGATTATTAATAGTGTTTATGGACATTTGTTCAACAGATTTGATTGATTCTGTAATATTCAAATTTGGAGGTCGAGATAATGCATCGGCATTGCTGTTTAGTTTGCCCTTTTTGTAGCATATCTCGTAATCATATTCCTCTAGCTTGAGCCGCCAACGAACCAATTTTGAATTAGGCTCTTTAAGCGAAAAAAGCCACTGCAAAGGTTTGTGATCTGTAACTATTTTGAATTTTTGCCCATACAGGTAAGGCCGAAAGTATTTTGTTGCCCAAACTACTGCTAGCAATTCCTTTTCAATAGTCGAATAATTTACCTCGTGCTCATTAAGAGTTCGTGAAGCATACGCAACCGGAAGATCAGATCCAATTGGGCCTTGAGACAAAACGGCTCCAATAGCGTAGTTGCTTGCGTCCGTTGTTACAACAAATGTCTCTTCAAAATTCGGGTATTGTAAGATTGGGTCGTTTACCAAAAGATTTTTACAAAGTTCAAAGCAGTCTTTGTAATCTGCATCGTTAATATTGATATCTTTATCTTTCTTAAGCCTTGCAGTTAGGGGTTTTGTTAGTTTAGCAAAATTATTGATAAACTTTCTATAGTACCCTAAAAGTCCAAGGAACCCTTTTAGTTGTTTAGACGTTCTAGGAATTGGATAATCAGTTATGGCAATGATCTTTTCTGGGTTTGGTTTGATACCTTGTGGTGTAATTATGTGGCCTAGGTAACTTACTTCCTTTTGAAGGAACTCGCTTTTGTCGAGTTGAATTTTAAAATTGAAAGCTCTCAAACGATCAAATACTAATTTTAATTTCTCAATGTGTTCTTGTAGGGAAGTAGAAAAAATAATGATATCGTCTAGATAGACAATACAGGATAAGCCACGTAGCACGTGATCCATAACTCGTTGAAACGTAGATGGTGCGTTTCTGAGACCGAAAGGCATGCGAATAAATTCGTAATGCCCATTCTCTACGGAGAACGCTGTTTTAGATGTATCTTCGTCATTCACTTCTATCTGGTGAAATCCAGAAGCGAGATCTAATGTGCTAAAGTATTGGCATCGACCAAGCTTATCAAGAATGTCTGTGATATTGGGTAGAGGATACCGATCAGCTTTAGTTTGTTCATTTAGCTTCCGGTAATCTACGACTATTCTCCACTTCCTCTCACCAGAGGCGTCCAATTTTTTGGGGACTACCCAAATTGGGGACGACCAGGGTGATTGCGAAGGTCGTATAATACCTTGCTCAAGCATATTTTTAATTTGTTTTTGTACCTCTTCTTTATGAATGTAGGGGTACCTATAAGTCTTTGTAAATATTGGGGTGTCATCTTTCAATTTTATATTGTGTTTAACAGCATTAGTGAATGTTAATTTGTTGTTGTGTACGTGAAAAATATCGGAGTATTCGTTGATTAATTTTATTAACTTAGATTTTTCTTCTTTATTGCAATGATTTAATCTAAATTTTGAAAAATCAATCTTGTTAGCGTTACTGGAAATGCAATTTAGATTTGGGATGACGAAATTATTTTCAGAAATAACTTTAAATGGTTTAGATAAGTTGACAGTGACATATTCACTACTGGGATTTATAATAGAAGCAAAAGCAAAACTATTTTCGATCTTTATTAAGCTTTCTGGAATTTCCATTTCATTAATATTTTGTGCAGGTAGTATAGCAATTCCATTGTCTATGTTTGAAACTTTTATTTTTATTTTTTGTTCAGATTCTGGTGAAATTACAATGCAGTTATTATAATCAGACAAATTTTTGAATTCGATTTTAATTTTTGTATGTGGTAATATCATTTCATTTGTATTTAAATTTAAAGTCGCATTTAATAATTTAAGGTTATCGATTCCTAATAGGCAATCAAAATGGTTATAAAATTTAAAAATATGAAATTTAAATGGAAATTCTTTTAATTTGAAAATGGATGGGCATGGTATTGATATGCTATATTTCTCTTGTGTTGAACCATGCGCTGTTGAAATAATATAAGGGTCATGTTTAACATGTTTAGGAAAATATTTAATAGCTGGTTGGGGGTTCATAAAAGATTTTGTCGACCCCGTGTCGATTAGACATTTAAGGTTAAAATTCTGAAAAGGAATAGTTATAAATGGTAACTGCGATTTATTATTGTCAATGTTCAATAATTCAATTGTTCTTCTTCCGAGGCTAGATTTTCTAAAAAATATTCCTCAGTTGTGCTATCGTCAGGTAATTGTTCCTGAAGAGGGTAAAGATCTATGTTTCTGTTAGAAGTGTCATTTTTGTCGATATCTTGCTCGACATTAAATAACTATTCGCTTGTCCAGTTAGGACGAGGTTTGTATTCTGGTTTTCTCATATTTTGTGGAAAAGCATTTCTTGTTGTCATGCTCATTGGTATTTGTTTTGGAGGTAAATAATTTTTGTTCGGTTTAAAAACGTTCGGTGATGGTTGTGTTGAAACAGCTGCATTAAATCTCATTTGATTTGCAGGTTTCTGTTGCATAAAATTATTTTTGTTTGTAAAAGGAACATTTTTATATTTATTTATATTAGGTTGAACGATCTTGACGTCATTAATATTAAAATCATTCGTGAGCATGTAAAGTGCGTTGTCTAGCGTTTTTGGATCTCTTGTGCTTAAATAGTCGCCAAGACGATTGTTTAAATTTTTTAATAATACTCTTAATGCAAGTTTTTTTGCAAAATCAATTAAATGTTCAACACCTTGAACTAAATTTGTATTAATATAACTAATTTGTAAATTTAGGTTAGTTTGTATTTTATTATAAAATTCAAGCGGTTTTAAGTTATTCTGCTTCATGGAGCATAATTCAATTGTAAGTGTTTGCAAGTCGCGTTTATCCGCGTATGTCGCTATTAACCCGTCCTTCAGATCTTTCCAAGAAGATATATTATACGATGACAGCCTATCTGCTGCATCGCCTTTTATTTTATTTTTTATAGATTTTAACAAAAGGACGTTTTGAAAATCGGCAACATTATTACCGTTATAAAAATGAGTAAGTAATTGTTCACTACTAAGATGTTCGGATTCCCGTGGAATTCCGGAACAATGTTGAGGTATTCCATTTTTAAAACCGGCAAGGCCATAATTTCGGTTGTGTTTAAATCACTATTGTCGGAATTATTAGATAAATCTGTATTTAATTGAGTATTGTCGAGATTATTAGATAAATCAATGTTTAATTGAGTATTATCAGAATTATCAGTTAAATCTGAATCAGGGTTACCTGGGTCTGAGTTTCTAATGGGGGATCTCGATCTATCTCTACTTGACATTTATGACTCACCAATACTTTTGCATTTGCATCATACGATGATCCAGGGTCTGCCGGGGAGGTCGCTCGTCTGAATGTCCGTCAGGGTATCCGCGGAGTCGCTCGATTGAATTTTATAGGAGGTCCAAGGTCTCTGCCACGGAAGTCGCTCGCTTTCTTAATCCAATCGGGGGTCCAGGGAAGTCACTGAAGTCGATTCTTATAAGGTCCAGGGTCTGCCACGGAAGTTCTTCGTTTGATGGGAGTTGTATTGTTGCACTTTTTATTTTATTTTTAAATATTATATTGTGGTCACCAATATAAAGTATTAAAATACACCAAAACTTTTTTAATCGATTTGTTATTGGTAATCCTACCGATTCTGCGCCAATTATATTAGTTAATTTATTAACTATTAAAACAAATAAGGCAACTTAATTAATTTGTTTATATTAACTACAACTACATAGTATTGATAAGTATAAAATGCAACGACTTGCTTAAGGCGCGTCGTTTATATATTAATAATGTGTACAATCAGCAGATTGTACACGTGCAGCTGTGTTGACAGAATCAGGATTGCTGGAAGCTGCCCTTGAGTCATCATATTACTTACACAGAATGTAGGCTATAAACAAAAGACACACTTCACGCTAACGGGGTCTATCGTGGCGACTTCGAAAAAGACAAACTGAAAAGACCGCGGAAGAGTGAAGGAAAATAATGAAGGAATGAAAACCAAGGACAGGCGAAATAAATATAGAGTTACGTAAAATAAATATAATTAAGTAAATAGTTAATATAAAAATTCAATTAATTACTTTATCTTTAATTAAAATTGTTTTAAGCATAATTTGAAAATGTAAAATGACATAAACGATAAAAAAAAAAACAAACTAAAATAAAGAGCTTAATTATAAAATTAGTACAACAGGCCGTAGATATTGCGCCACGGAGAGTATTGAGGAGAAAGATTTTAAAATAATAAAGTTGCTAACTTAACGAGTTACAAAAATTTGCTTTGTTTATATTGCAAATGCAAATGAGGTTAAGTTACATTAACTAATATTACTCATAAATACCTTAATTATCGTAAGCTAATCTTAAAAGTAAAACTTTACAGATACCTGCCGGACTATTAGAAAACTGAGAGCAGCAATTTCACTAATTATTTGTAAATAAATTAGCATTTATAAAAAAAGATAAAAATTTCAGTAAATACACGTGACAATGATATATATATATATATATATATATAAGATATAGATGACCAACCAAATTTTGTTGAAAGAGTGTAACAAAATAAGAAAAGAACAGATGGAAAAAATGAGGTATTGAAAGAGGACGAAAGAGGAATGGAATGGATAAAGGCAGTTAAAAAACAAAAAAAAGAAGTAGGCAAGAAAAAAATATTTTTAAATGTGTTAATTTTATAAGAATTATGTTTTATTATTTTGTTATAAATATATTTGTAAAAGTAATTTTTAAAGCTAAATAGCACAAAATAAACGTATTATTATCAATTAAGATTTGTTTGTGAGTAAACAATAGCCGTAAAATAGGTTGTTGGTACGAGTCCAATATGTGGTAATAAAAGATGATTATTTATGTATATAACTAAGCACTTTGAATGCATTTTGTTAATTATCATTAATACATATTGTATTGAAATCAGTATTAGTGCTCTTTATGCAGAAAATACCAAATGGCATCTTCTAGCCGAATACTGCTAGACCATACACTGTTAACATTACCAGAAAGTACTTAGAGCAAGTACGGCGGTAACTATTATATTGGCCTGGTCAACCACTAGACTTATCACCAATCGAACACGTTTGGGACATGATGGGTGATAAAATTTTATCCTTTTACTATAGTTTCTTTTTATAGTTTTGTTCATTTTTTTTTTTAAATAATTCTTAGCATTATTTTAGACCTATGTGACAGTATATTAATAGATTTATGATTCTCACATAACGTTACTTTTGTTTTTTTTTTGTTTTTTTTTTTGGTAATGGTACTTTGTACTACTTGGAAAACTTCTTAGTAATTCTTCTACTTCATATATTTTGTTAACTAGTCTATAATTTATCTTTAGTTTTTCTTCTTGCATGTTTTATGTTTTCAGCTTATTTCAGACTTAATAACTAATAAATGACAATCATTATTTATATTTATTTAACATTTTGCATGCTTCCTGGAAGAAATGAAAGATATTATTTATATTTAGCAAGCTCTTACAGTTTTTTATTATAAAATTACTTTCTGTTGTTGCACAACTTTTAATTATTTTGTGTACGTGTTTTAATTAATTAATTTTAACTTTACAAAAACTTTTGTTGGCAAATTTGTGATAATACTCATAAAAAGCTATAATAAGTATAATTTTGTTATTATATAGTATTGACGAAAAAATAGCAATAGGTTTTAATAGATTCCAACAATAAAACAATTTACTGTTAATTTATAATTAAAATTAAAACCTATTAATTTTCTTGCTGGTTTATATAGTTCATTATATGGCATTTTAATAATTTGATAATTAATTCTACTAATGATTAATTAAGCATTTGTTTGTTATTTTTAAAATTTGCGTTTCTTCAGCTATTCATACGTGTCTTTGTTTTTCTTCTAGCTTTAATTGTAACAAAGTTATGAGTATTTTAATATCAAATATATAATTGCAAACTAAGCTACTCTAATGAAATATTTACATACAGTTGGCAAAACTGCTAACGCTATTGTCACGCTGTATACTCAAGCTCGGATGCTCATTAAACCAAGGATGTTATACTATATACTGGATTGGCAACCACCGTATATTAACATAGGGAAATAGTGTGTCCAAATCCGTGGGTAGGCAACTTGCCGTTGTGCCGTATAAATTTGTATGTTTTACTCTGTCGCACTAGTCACTACGCCATATACGGTTTAAATGAGCAATATTAACAAGCGAAATAATGGTTAAATACTGGGTTGCAATTGGATGTAAATCTTTAAAACAAATAAGAAATGGAATTTAATTTTATTAGTAAGGATTTGCAATTAAAATATGTTATGCTGTTTAATATAAAAATTATATTAAATGCAAGTAAACAATATTGTTGGGTAATAATTATATTTTTATATGCTAGTTTTGTGTTTTAATTTTATTCAGAATAATTATTACCTTCTCTTTAAATATCTTATATATAAAATATATGCAAAAGTTCACATCAAACATTTTGTATTGTGATTAATTGTTGTTTTTGATCATTATATTAATATTTATATCATTGTAGTTGTAATAATTTTATAAAGTAGATCTTTATGTTTAATACATTTAGACTCAATGTAGCTTATTATTAATACTTTACTTTCGAGTTTATGCACTTTTTTAAAATTATTTGTAATATAATATAATAAAATTAGTACTTTTTTAAAAATTATTAACTCTATTTTTTTAACCGTGTAAAAAATCTATTACTGTTTCTATTAAGTAACTTAAGAGTTAATAAATAAATTTCTTTTGTGAGATGTATCAGATACAAGTAAAAACTGACATACGAATGCGTAACTTTAAAGCGCGCATTATTCACGGTTTGGTTAACGAATTATTATGTGAGTACTATATTATGTATATTTGTCAATATATTTTATATTTTAAACAAATGTACAAGTTAGTTTTACTTTTTTATTATTATTATTGAATATATTGAGTGTCTGTAATAAGAAAGTTTGTTTTATTTTTTTATAAATCTTATTAAAGTCATTAATAATTGAAATTATGTTACTTTTTTTATGAGAAAGATTAGTAATACTTGGTAGTATAATTTAATATATAAAATAGTAAAATACAGTTTGTAATTACTGTTTTAAATCAATTTTTCTAAAATTCTGTCTCTCTTGCCTCGTATACGACTGTGAGATAAAAAGAGATGCTAAAGCGGCACAACGGCGGATTGTATATTTCGATATTTTTCCTCACTTTAAGGGGCTTGGTTGCCAATCCAGTATATAGTATAACATCCTTGCATTAAACTGACTGATAGTCATTAGGTCTGTTCCAACATACGATTTGGACGGTTTGCAAACCGTTCAAACTGTGCACACAAACAAATATTTGTCAACCTTAGGCAATTTTTCATACACAGTAATTTGTTTGTGTGCATAGTTTGAACGGTTTGCAAACTGTCCAAATTGTATGTTGGAACAGATCTATTTTATGGTTAAATAAATAAAATCTAAATAAATAAAACTAGCTTTTAAATAAATATAAAACTAAGTATCGAATTGTAAACAAAATATTATTTATGTATTTAATAGCATTTAAATGAATTATTTTAGCTACAGTTGGCTATGCTGCTGAAATCGCTTAAGTGGGGACGCTCGGCGGCCAGCGCTCGCTCGCCAGTCTTGCTGCAGATTCCGTAGTATCAACGTCAAATTGCTAAATAACATAACTAAAATAATAATTATTTAATTATAATATTAAATAACAGTGATATAAAAGTTAAAATATAAAGCCGATGTCGAAGTAAATTATATACAAAATAAAAATTGGAAAGAAAAAATCAAGATTTATTTTGAAAAGCCAACTAAACTTCCAGCTGAAGAAATTTAAAATTCTACATCAGTGTGCAATTAAATAAAAAATATAACCAATTTGAAATAAATTGAGCTACCAAAATTGTGTACGTTGGTTCGATAAGGGTTGAAGTAATTTGAAATAAAATTCCAACCTTACAACAGGGATTAAATTATTTGTTTCTCTTTCTTGATATCTACTTGTTTTCTTAAATTTCATCTTAAGTTCGTTCTGAAATCGTATATGTTGGTGCAAAATTGTAATTTGAAATAAAATTCCAACCTTACAGCATATATTGTATGCTTCAGTCAATATGATTCAAGCTATTGATATTTTTTTAATTAATTATTTTTTTCTTAATACTTATTCGTTTTTTTAAGATTTTGTAAAATTGTATATGTTGGTGCAAAATTGAGTTGATGTAATTTGAAATAAAATTCCAACTTTACAAAGACACTGATATTTTTTAGTCAATGTCAATTTGTTGCAATGAGATTCACAAATTGGAAATTGTCTGAAATATTATTATTTCTACTTGAATATCAAATTTCAATTGTTCAACATTTGATAATTTGTTGAGGGTGTTGACGCAATGCGTTGAACTGTTAGTGAAAGAAGGAGACTGTAATACAGTTAAATCCTTACACGGACAAGCAACGGCATTTTTGACGCGTTTTATTTGAATCAGATGACCGAAACAAATTTATCATTTAAAATTAATAAATGAAGTATTTTATGTAAATTGACACATCGACACATTAGTAAACATAAGTTGTTTAATAGTTACTGTGATTTTATGCAAATTGTCTCTTCGACCAGTGAGATGCTAGGCAGACTGATGATGGGTGCATACCCTAAAACACGTGTATGTGTGTCTTACTGGATGAAAAGGCAATTTACATAAAATACATCATTTATTTATTAATTTTAAATTTGATAATTTCTTTTAATGATTGCTTATTTTTTGATATTTGATACTTTCTTAAGATTCTTAAACTTAAATGGGCTATTAAGAATTTTTATATTTTGAAGCAATACTAGGTTGACGTAATTGATTTATTTTTTAGTCAGTTTCTATAGAATTTATTTATTTAAAATTGTTTGTAGTGAAATCTATCCGCTATGCTATAACATAAAACTATTTAGTTTCTAAAAATATGTTATTTTTGGTATGTACCTGTATATGTAAATTTGTCATATTAAGTTATATTCTTGAAATTGTAAAATAAATAAATGTTCTGCGATAATAACATAAAATTGTTCTTTGTTATTCGTAAAACCTAAATCGATTTTAACTTAATAAGAATAGTATATTATATAATTTTTGCATATACTTAAATAAACAATAATTATATCGTCATACTAATGACTGATAAATGTTCCATCCATTAGATTGTACTCCTAAAGGTGATGATGGGTAGGTCGGTTTTTGAGATTGAAGTATTTCAGATAGTGCTAGGGGTGGTCTGCAATCATTTTCACATTTTTTTAAATGTAGATCTCAAACCATATTGCTAATATCATTTTTTGAAACTTTTGTGGTCATAGGTGCTGATGGTTGTTTAGGTCTTCGCAAAAGTTCATCTTTCTTTGAAAATGATAAAGATGAAGAAGGCTGATAATCTAAAAATTGTTAAATACGGCGTCGTTCTTCATTTCTACAATCTCTTTGAGATGCAGCAGGAGCCAAGTTCAATCTGCTTAAAATTGGCTTTGATAAGCAATGTTCTTTAGGTTCACACGTCGGTACATCCTCCTCATTACCCCAAGATTTGGCGCAAAGAACTTGTGTATTTTTGATTAGATACTTATTTATAACAGCATCATTTGGTAAATAAAAATGACGATCCAGTAAATAACTGTCTTTGCAGTTCTGAATTTGATACTTAAATTCAGCATCGGACACAATATGTGTTGAATTAAAACAACAAACAAGCATCTTTTTGTCTGGGTATTTTTTTTACATTTTGCCAGATGAGTTTGAAAACGGTAAATTAGTATATGGTGTGCTTCATCATATGGACAAGATAAATACGTTTTCTCATCCTTTAGAGCTAGAAACATTTTCTAGTTGATAATTAAGATTTATATGAAAATAATGCAAATAACTTAATGATTATTATAATTATTGTTTACACCACGTTCTTTACACCTGTGAACGTGAGTCAAACCAGTGGAATGTGGATTGGATCTGTGAAGTAGTGTGAAATCTGATGTTCTATGATATAAAATATCTGAGCAGTATATCATGCAGATATCGATTTTCTGCGATTGATTAGTGATGTACTGATAATGTACATATATTTATATTGTACGTACTACATAGCATCTCAATAAAAGAATATATATTTCTCTGACTGCAACTCTTTTGTAAATATTCTGCACTCAAATTAAAGATTTGATCTACAATAAAAATCTTCGATTACTACTTTACAACAAACTCAGTTTTAATGGCCATATACAAAAAATATGCAACAAAAGCCGCAAATTACTAGAATTTGTAATGAAAAATGCTGTTGATTTGTAAGTGCCTAGTATATTGTTGCCATACAAATCGTTGGTAAAATTTCAATTGGAATACGGTTCTATTATTTAGTCTCCGTATCTTAAAAAGCAATCTAAAATACTGCAATCTGTCTAAAACAGGTTTTTTAAATATTTACAATATAAAACTGCAATAAGTTCAAACAGTGAACTAACATTTTTGTATAATTTAAACCTTTAAATGAGAGAAGATTCACTTTTGACTTATGCTTTATGCATAAAGTTATTAATAGTTGTATAAACTGCGAGGAGATTTTAAGTAAACTTCAATTCAACTTATCTATTACAACAAATTAACGACATTAATTTTCAATTTTATTTATTACTTGTTTAATGTAATTATACTAACCTAAGTTTATACTTACTGTAATATGTTATATGTTTAATGTTTATATTTTTTTTTTCTAATGCATTTTGTCGTAAATAAAGATTATTATTATTATTACTCACACTCATACTTTTTTATAATGATGTATATGATTCAACTGGTTTATCAAACAAACACAATAATAAAAATGCTGTTTATGAATCAACACCTTAATTGTTTATTTAAACGCATGCGATTTTATTTACGTGTTAAGCAAAATATGTGAGATTACAAATAATAGTAATATGTTTACGGATATAGTCGCCATAAATATAACAAATAGTTAAAATACGTAAAAATGTCAATAATTAGTAATAGTAATTCAATTAAAAATGAAATTAATTTGTTTTGAATTTAGTAGTACTATTTTTTTCTTATTTCAGCAACAAAGGCCATTTAGAAATGCTTTTATTGCGTTCATACAAACAAAAATCAATCGGCTCAAGTTTATTTATTATAAAAATTATATGATTTTCAAAAACATATTTTCATTTTTAAATGAAAATAACCAAGATTTATTTAAAAAAACTAACTAAACTTTCAGCTGAAAAAAAAAATTCTCATGTGTGACTCATATATAACTCACAATTAATATATATACCGGGTGTCTCAGACCACCGGTACCACTCTTTTATTTCGACAACGCTTGGTCGAATGTGACTGGGACAAAATAAATGATTATCAACATGAACCCAAGGAATCCACTGATGAATTTATTTTTTACCGGAATAATCCGGAAGTACCCAAAACCGGAAGTAACTTTAAAATTTTAATGCGTGAAATGAGTTTATTACCATTTTTATATCACTGTAAAGTAATATAATTTCAGATGGAGTATCTATTGGTGTAGTGCAAACATTATTCCCTGATTTCTTTATGATGATATATGCAGTTTATGCCAATAAAGAATAGCAAAACTAATAATATAATAAAATACATATTAATAATAAAGATAAAAATTCATTAGTATAAAACATTAAATACTTTATAACTGTTTTTGTGCAAAACGTCTTCAAGTGTCCAAATAATATGTCAATATAGTCGGAACTTAATTTTTTTACCGTATCTACAATTTTAATATTATGCCATCAAAATTTCCATAATGACGTATGATAATTATTCCAAATTATATTTTGCACTTAACCCATACTTTGAAACATATTCGCAATAATAATTTATTTTTTGAAGCATTTTTTGTCTGTTTATTTCGTTTTCTAGTGCTAGAACTCATCTTATTTATAGTAATGGCTCTATCAACTAAAACTTTTTTAACTTTATTTTCATTATTCTTTACTTATTTTTATCTATTTTTGATTTTTGATTTGGGTTAGGTTGTTCTTGATTAGGCAATTTTCTTTTAGAATGTGATTGTGTTCCTTTTGTTTGTACACGTTTTTAGAAATGTATCTATTGTTGTTGATATTTTGTTCCATTTGTCTACTCTTTTGCAATTTCTTAGAAAAGAAGGATAGAGTCCAAAGAGAGATTTAACTTATGAATTTTATTTCAAGCTATCAAGCGTGTTAAGTTTTTTTACTTTCTGCTACTGTATTGACACATTTTCTTAAAGCGGTTTCATCTAATGCTGAACAAAGCAATGTTTATTTTTTGTGCATTGGCATTGATTTCCTTGGGAATATTGGTAAAACATAAAAATGCACAATCTGGTAACGTATATGCCGCAGCAACTTTGTTTACATTCTCCCCTGCGGAGTGTTAGTTCTAACATACTGCTTTGGCACTAGTTTCTGGTAAAACGGAAAGTTAAACTTAACTCAGTTTTGACCAATCGGTTTGTTATGTTTAACTTTAGGATATGTAATTATTAAGTAGTGATAGATAAAAGATTTTTATTGTGCTATGGTTGAAGCCCCATAGTATTTTTTGTGTTTGCAAAAGTTTTTCATTTACATTTATGAAACCTGTCATTTGATTAGTTCTGGCAGTTGCACCAGTTTTTAATGTAACGTTCTATGTGTGGCTCCGTGGTGAGTGGGAAAATTAAGCGATAAAGCTAACGGAATTTATTATGGTAGAATCTTCAACAAAAGATTTTACCCGTTTACAAACGAAAAAGTTAATAAAATTTGAAATAGTTCAAGTATAAAGTTTGTAAGGTTTTTGATTGTTAAATGTTTGAAAAATGGCCACAATCTAAAGGAGGTTTTTTTTTTATTAATTTACTGAATCATTTTCAACATCATTAATAAAACATTAAATTTTTATTAAAAGTTAAGAGACGGTATCTTGCTTAAAAAAAACTATGAAGCGTAGGGAAGAGGTTATCTTTATAGTACAAGAGCTAGCAACGTTTTTGAAAAACTATTTTAGGTCGGCCTGTGCGCAGCCCTCCTGCTCATAGAAAAATTGAGCATTTGCAAAAAATTTTATGACGACATTTTTTTGTTTTTTAGGCTGATATGCCAAAAATCTAAACTAACTAACTTGGGTTTTATTCTATTGATGTCAGAGTTCTTCTAAGTTTTCAAGCTGACACATTAATTCAATTACATCAATTAAAGGTCGGTTGTGATTAATTTACGCAAATCAATCCGTTGAGATCCGTTCATATCCTCAACAGACCAAAATGTTGAAGATAATTTTTCTCAACTTTTGCTATTTTGTACGAAGATTATTTATAGTTTACTAAAAGAAAATTATTTTCTTATGTATATTTGTTGATGTTGTACGACAATAGAATATTCAAAAATAAAATTATTTTATTATTAAATCGTATTAGAAAATATAGTATTAAACTATTAATTTCTAGATATTAATTGATTGATAAAATGCCTTTAAAAAAAATCTTAATAAAAATATAATTATTATATTCTAAAAATTCTTTATATACTAATAAGAGCAGTTTGTTTTGTTTATATCTGTAAGCTTTTATCAATGTTAATGTCATTTGTTCTTGTACGTCTTTTGTGGGTGGGTCTAGGTCGTTGTTTTGTTAACAACTGTTTAGAATTAATTAATAATTCAGAATTTTATAAATTATCAGCATATTTTTCAAATGAGGTTTATCAAATTGAAAAAGACCTAGACGAGACGATGATGACATTTTTCTACCATACTTTGAAGAATAAGTACTCAAGTAATTTTGGGTCAAAATATACAAATATTATTGATTCCAAAACGAAAATTAATTGATTATTTTTATTTAATTAAGATATTGTCCTGTTAGTGGCCATCATCAACATCATTCTTTGAATAGAATATATAATAGATCTACGAATAATGTGAATGTATTAAAAAATAAAAAGAAGCTAAAAGAAGCCACAGTTTTTAGATTTATCTGAAGGTAAAAGTTTTTCTGAAAGTCAGAATAATGTAACTGAGCAAAAAATTTAGTTAAAAAAATGTTGATAGTTTAACTGATAAAGCATATTTAAATAAAGAAATAAAAACAAATAAGAAAATTCTAAGGGAGGGTTTACTTTATTTTGGCAAGGTTTCTACTGTAGACAATGAAATCAAATAAATAGAAGACAAAGTTATTAAAATTTTATTTTTTGAAGATGAAGAAAATGTAATACAAATAAAAGAATTAAAAAAACAGATTTAAAAGTTGAAGAAATACTTTTTGTAACTGATTCGAAACAAAATCAAAAACTGCTTCAAAAGTATAGTTTTTTATACACAAATACAGTTGAGAATTTTTGTACAAACCAAAATACTGCAAATAAAGAAAATCCAATAAAGTAGAAGTTAATGAAAAAACATTATTTAAAAATAAAGATACAAATGCGTCATGTTTAAAAAATAAAGATGTTAATGTAAAATAAACTAATAAACCAATACAGGCAATGCTGCAAAAAATTAGACGTAATTCAAAATGTGTTATTGATCAATTAAAGGCCCCATCAGAAACTTCGTCTACTTTATCAAGATGCATTTTCTTGTCAAGTTTATTAACACAAAAACTACCCAAACGCGCACCAGGCTTTTATCGTTTGCTGAACTTAATTATAAAGATACAAGAGATATTTGCAAGAAATCCATAGCACAACAGTTACCAAGGGAAGTGACTAAAATATTGTCTACGTCTATACGAATGGTAAATTATTTTGATTTTAAGCAAAACAATGTCACGGCAGCTAGTACTAGTAATATTAACAAAACTAGTAGTACAAAATGAAGTTGCAGTAATCAGTCTACGATTACAATAATAGGAGTACCAAAAAAAAAATTTAAGCTATTACAAAAGCATCCTGAAAGAAGAGAAAAGCAAAAAACCGGCCAGATAGAAAAAGACATTAAAAATAATAGCAAACCTGAAAAGCGTCATAATAAAAGAAAATCGTTGTTTTATTGAACCGAAGCTGAAGGAAAAAGCGTTAAACATATGCGTAAAGAAAGTAAATATCAAAAAGAACTCGACCCAAATATAGAGCAAGTAGAAACTGCTAACAATTCAACTAATTCTAATACTGAGGATCAGCCAATTTAAAACTTAAACTAAATAAGGATAGTATTGATAGCAATTCTAACTACAATATTGTAAATGAAAGACCCAACTTAATAGATGTAATATTAAAAAAGAATTTACGCAAACTAGCTAAAATATCAAAAAATAAAATAAAAAATTTGACACAAAAGACAAATCTGATATTATTAGTACAACTTATGGTGCCATTGCTAAAGATATTGAAAGTGATTTGAAAACCGAAACAGTTGTTGTTAAACAGTGCAGCGTCTTTGTCGGTATAAATAATTTAAGTAATTTTGATTTGCATTCTAATGTAGTTCAAAATACTGAAGATTTTGACGAGTTAGAAACTAAATCAGAATTTAACGGAAATAATCAACACATTGAAATTGCAAAATTGTTAGAAAACAAAGAAATGGAATCAATAGCTGTCAAAAAATTGTTAGAAAATAAAAATGAAATGGAAAAAAGAGTATATGGTATTATAAAATCTTTAGATGATGAAGATATGCAAACAGTAATATATATGTAACCAAAAGGACCCGTTAAAAATCTTTAAAAAACGAAAAAAAAAAACAAAAGTTTCCAGCAGAAAATCTGTAAATAATAAAAAAAATGTTTTAAAAATAATAAAAAAGTAGAAGTAAAAGTATTAACCAAAAAGTCGTTAGTTAATAAAGAAGTCAAACAATTAACATCCACTAGCAAATCTTTATATAATGATATAGAAGTGAAACTATCAGTATTTGCTTAAAAATCTTTAAATAATAAAAAAATGAAAAAAAACATTCTTCAAAAACTCTTAAGATACTAAAGAAATTGAATCAAAATTAGTTGCCAAAAAATCTTTTGATGATAAAAAACAAATAGAACCAGCAGTATCCGAGATTAAACTTTTACATAATGAAGTAGTAGAACCATCAGAAAATAATTATGTAGAACTATCAGTGTTGGTCAGCAAAACTCCAAACAATAAAGAACCAGAAATATTAGCGGAAAATACTATAGATAGTAAAAAAATAGTATCCACAAAAAAGTATTAGATAATAAAAAAATTATTACTAAAGTGTGTAATGGTATGCCAATACTAGTTGGATATGATTGTCCAAAACAAGTTACTAAAGAAGATAAGTTGCTTAAAGAAGAAATAGTGATTTGATTGATATGAAAATAAAAGAAGAACCTGAAGAAGAAGAAAAACTTATTATCAATTTATCCAATAGTTTTACATCCAAAAGATTTAATAGATCTAATATCTTAAGCACTTAAAATTGCAATGAGTAATCTTCTTATTGATGAAAATGCCGCAAATGTTTCAGAATCATCAACTTTATCATCAAAATTAATTTGTAAACTAAAAGTAAACAATATACAATCAATACAAATATAACAGCACACCTTTAAAGGTTTCCAATCACGTTTTTAATACGCCCTTAGAAGATTTAATAGATGAATCATTTAACTCTTTATCAACATTTGAAAATATTACTGTAACAGTAACCAATAATGACAATAAGGAAACAGAAATGATAATTCTTGATAGAGATGCAGATATTGCATTGGGCAAAAAAAATGAAATTGCAAATCAAAACTTGAAACTGAAACTCAACCATAACTTATTCTTTTACCAACAACAACTGGACAAGTTTTATCAAGTATAATTACACTTTTACAACTAAATTCAATTATTGAAGTTAAAGGAGAAAATGATGTTATCGAAACTGATATGACTAAAATAATTGAAGTTTTAAGTAAGGAGAATACGAAAATTTAAACATATAAACCTAAAGAAGTTCAACAGCCCAGTATTTCTAATTTAACTATTACTAGCATTTCATCAAACAGTAGCACAGTTGAACTACTCACTACCACTCCAAATAAACCAGAAGAACGCATTCCTGACGTTACACTAACTATAACTCAAACTGTTCAATCTAATGAAATTGTAGCTGAAATTACTATATCACAATTCATGTTTAAATTGAAGCCATTTTACTTGAATTATTATCTACAGCAAAATATAGCTAAACAAGCTTACATGCTAATAATCCGTTGCAGCAATGAACTAGAGAGTGAATTGAGTACAATTTTTAACAACAAAATTGTTGGAACTGCCAAACAAATAGTTGATATTATTTCTAAATCAAATGTGGTTGATTTTGATGTCAACAATATGATTTATACGCTTTGCCAACCAATTACGCGTGATTATAATGAGGAGTACATTTTAGTTATTTTACCTTTAAAGGTGTGCTCTTATATTTGTATTGATTGTATAATGTTTACTTTTAGTTTACAAATTAATTTTGTTGCTAAAGTTGATGATTCTGAAACATTTGCGGCATCATCATCTATTAGAAGATTATTCATTACAATTTTAGCTGCTTTAGGTATTAGATCTATTAATCTTTCCGAATGTGAAACTATTGAACGTTCCAATAAATTGATAATAGGTTTTTCTTCTTCTTCTGGTTCTTCTTTTATTTACATATCATTTAAATCACTATTTTCTTTAAGCAACTTATCTTCTGTAGTCCCTCGGGGGAGCCTGTAACCTCTAGAGGGCGCGTCTCCAGGTGGCGGATAGGAGAAAACCCTCACCGGCTTAGCCGGCGGGTAGGTGGAAAATAAAATACCACTCGCGGACCAAACAGGACGGGCAGATTGGGCTCATAGCTGTAGAGAAAGCAGTCGATCTAAGAAAAAAGCTCCAAACAAAAAATTCTGATTTTCCTGGTAGGGGATGAGGCACTGGGCTAACTCCTCGATACTAAAAAAAAAACGCACTTTTAAAAGAACTAGTCAACAGCTTCGGAAGGGATTAGAAACTAAAAAACGACATAAGTTACGTAACAGGAAAATTATTATTGGAACATGGAATCCTCAAAGCCTTTCAACAAAAACAAACAAAGTACTAGCGGAGCTAACAAAAACAAAGCAGACATAATAGTCCTGGCAGAAAAAAAGAAAAAAGACAAGGCTCAAAAAACCTCAAAAAACCACCACAACGCAAAAAACCAAGAACCTGAAATCTATAATAGACTACACAACAACACGACAAAATACAAATCTAGTCATACATGATATAAGGGTGTATAGAGGTGCAACATGCGGCAGCGACCACTATCTGTTAAAAAGAAATATCCTGTTTTCGAGAAAATACAAAAAAGAAGAAAATGTAATTATGGTTAAATAGACACAAACATATACAAAAGAGAATAAAAAAGAAGACAAGTTTAACTTGGACAGTTTAGAAAATGAAAACACCCAAAACCTATACAAAACAAGATTAGACCAAAAACTACAGACCATACAATATAAAGATAACGAGAAACATTACCAATGTATTAAATCATGCATATATGCAGCGACCAAGAAAGCATTAGAATATAAAAAACAACAACAAAGGGTGACTACATATTAGTGGGACGTAGAAATAAAAAAATATATAAGAGACAAGAAAGAAAAGTCCCTGGCATACTTACTAAAATATGGTATAAACAAGCAAAAGCACAAAAGAACATTAGCGAGAAAAAACAAAGCATGGGAGAGAAGATGCAACAAAATAAACACGCATATTGGAAGACGAAAAAGTAGCGAAAGCTGGAAAATACTAAAATCTCTGAAACAGGAAAATAAAGATCTGATATCACCAATAACAATAGAAAAATGAGAGAACTATTTTAAACAGTTACTAATAGAACATAGACTACCCTTTTAAGAAAACCCAGAGATAGAAGGAAACATAAACATAACAGCATCACCAATCAAAATAACTGTAGCAGACGTAAAACAAGCTTGTAAATCACTAAAGAATAGAAAGGCACCCAAACCTGGAAACATTCCAGCAGAGCTCATTAAATGTGGAACAACAAAACTATACTAAGAACTAACGGTACTAATCCAAAACTGATTGAATAAAAAGCCAACCTTGGAAGAATGGAACATTGCCTTTTATTGACCATACATAAAAAAGAGACACGTTGAACTGCGACAATTACAGAGAGATAACAGTAACAAACACACTATATAAAATATATGGCTAAATCCTGTCAAAAAAAAATCAAAGCAGAATACAATAACATGTAAAAGGAGAAGCAGGCAGAATTTCAGGTGGGAAGATCAACAATAGACCATCTATTCTCCGTCAGTCAAATAATAGAATAAAAAACTGCGTTCAACCAAGAAACCCACCTAATATTTCTAGATCTGAAAAAAGCGTATGACAGTGTACCACAAAATATACTATGAGAAGCGCTAGAAACAATTAACATAAATGTAAACATAATAAAGGCGATACAAAAATTATATCAACACGCATCAGCAAAACATAAAATAGGGCAAAAATTATCAAAAAGTTTTAATATAACTAAAGAGTTTAAACAAAGGTGCTGCCTATCTACGACTCTGTTTAAAATATACCTAGAACAAACGCTAAAAGAGTTAAAAAAAAAATCTAAAAACATGGGTATACCCCTAAACGATAATATCGTCTACACACTATGCTTTGATTAAATAGTAATAGCGCAAGATTTACATGACATCGAATATATGACTAGAAAACTCATAAAAGAATACAGCAATTAAGAAATGAAAGTAAATATAAAGAAAACAGCGTATATGTGTATAAGAAGACAACAACAAAACCTCATCCTAGAAAACGAAACAAGCATAAAAGAAACCAAGAAATACTCAGAAGCACAGATAACCAACGACAAAACACAAGATGACAACATAAAAGACAGAAATATACAAGGTAGAAAAGCAATAAGTATATTGAATGGAATATTACAGGACAAAGGCATTTCATACTATATATTCAACAACAAATATATAATACTATAATAAAAACCATAGTAACATATAGTAGTAAAATATAAAAGTTCAAAAATAAACTGGAAAAAACTCTTAAAGCTACGGAAAGAGATTTCTAGAAAAGGGCAGCCAGGAGATCTAGAATGGAAAGAATAACTATTTACAGGATACGAGAGATCATGGGAGTAACATACACATCGTAATTGAGGACATCAGAGTAAACCAGCTAAGATGATTTGAACATGTATAAAGAATACCAGACAAAAAATTCCTAGAACAAATATAGGAATGGACAGAAAAAGAATTGAAAAAAAAAAAAGAAATAGAAGGAGACTTTTAGATGAACATAAAAGGATAGAAACTGGAAATTGGAAGACGCTATAAACTAAATTAATAATAATAATCTTTTGTAGTAACTTGTTTAGGACATTCATTACTAATGTTTTATTATCTAATACTTTTCTTGCGGATATCATTTCTTTACTATCTTAAAATTTTTTCGTTAATATTTTTGCTTTTTAATGTCTGAAAATTTGCTGACCAACACTGATAATTCTACATAATTATTTTCTGGTAATTTCACTTCTTCTTTATGTAAAAGTTTGCTCTTGGATACTGCTGGTTCTATTTGTTTCATATCATCTAGAGATTCTCTGTAAACTAATTTTGATTCAATTTTTTTAGTATTTAAAGAGTTTCTGTAAAAGGATCTTTATTACATTTTTTTAATATTTAAAGATTTTTTAGCAAATACTGATAGTTCCACCTATTCTTTATCATTACATAAAGATTTGCTAGCGGATATTGATGGTTTGACTTTTTTATTATTTAAAGAATTTTTGGCTGATACTTATACTTCTATTTTTTTATTGATTTCTGAATTATTTTTTTTATTATCTACAAATTTTTGGTTAAAAGTTTTTGTTTTAATTTTTTCGTTATTTAAAATTTTTTATCGGGTACTTTTTGTTTCAAAGATATTGCTGTTTGCATATCTTTATCATCTAAAGATTTTATAATATCAGATACTATTTTTTCTAATAATTTTTTGACAGCTATCGATTCCATTTCTTCGTGTCTAACATTTTTTCAATTTCAATGTCTTGATTATTTTTGTTAGATTCTGATTTAGTTTCAAACTTGTCAAAATCTTCAGTATTTTGGAATACATTAGAATGCAAATCAAAATTACTTAAATTGTTTATACCGACAACGACGCTGCACTGTTTAACAACAACTGTTTTGGTTTTCAAATAACTTTCAATGTCTTTAGCAATGACACCATGAGTTGTACTAGTAATATCAGATTTGTCTTTTGTGTCAAATTTTTTATTTTATTTTTTGATATTTTAGCTAGTCTGCGTAAGTTCTTTTTTAATTTTACATCTAAGTTGGGTCTTTCATTCACAATATTGTAGTTGGAATTGCTATCAATATTATCCTTTCTTAGTTTAAATTTTAAATTAACAATTGGCTGATCCTCAGTATTAGAATTAGTTGTATTGTTAGCAGTTTCTACTTGATTTTCATTTAGGTCAAGTTTTTTTTGATGTTCACTTTCTTTACGCTTATCTTTAATGTTTCTTGTTTCAGCTTCGGTTCGATATAACAAAGATTTTTTTTAATTACGCCTTTTATATTTGTTATTATATTTAATGTCTTTTTCTTTTTGACTGATTTTTTGCTTTTCTCTTCTTTCAGGCTGGCACCATTCAACCACTTCTGAATCATATCACATGTTTCTTTTGTATTCAGTGCTTCTTTTTTTTTCCTGTTTTTCTGAATTTTGGTTTGTGTTTATTTTTTTGTGATGTTTGAGCAGTCAAATTTTCTACTAGGTTGCGTTTGTTAGTTTTATTTTCAATGTCACTATTATTGTTATTTTTAATTTTGTCATTCTTTTCAAAATTGCTTTTAATTTCTTTTAAGTTGGAAAAACAATCTTGATGCTTTTTTAATAGTTTAATTTTTTCTTTGATACTTCTAATGTTGTATTAGTAGACTGATCACTGCATCTTCATTTTGTACTACTAGTTTTTTAGTACTACTAGTCCTAGGTGCCGGGAGATTGTTCTGCATAAAATCAAAATAGTTTACCATTCGTATAGGCGTAGGCAATATTTTGGTAATTTCTCTTGGTAATTGTTGTGCTATGGAATCCTTGCAAATATTTCTTGTATTTTTTTAATTAAGTTCAGCAAACGATAAAAGCCTGGTGCGCGTTTGGGTAGTTTTTTGTGTTAATAAACTTGACAAGAAAATGCATCTTGATAAAGTAGACGTAGTTTCTAATGGGACCATCAATTGATTAATAACACTTTTTGAATTATTGCCTGTATTGGTTTATTAGTTTTTTTTTATCTGCATCTTTATTTTTTAAATATGACGCATTTGTAACTTTATTTTTTAATGAATTAGGCGATTCATTTTTAAATTCTTCATCTTTACTTTAAGATATTCTTACATATACTTCTACTTTATCGGATTTTTTTTTTGCAGTATTTTAGTTTGTACAAAAATTCTCAACTGTATTTGTGTATAAAAAATTATACTTTTGAAGAAGTTCTTGATTTTGTTTCGAATCAGTTACAAAAAGTATTTTTTCAACTTCTAAATCTGTTTTTTTAAGTTCTTTTATTTGTATTACATTTTTATCATCTTCACAAAATAAAATTTTAATAACTTTGTTTTCTTTTTATTTGATTTTATTGTCTATAGTAGAAACCTTGCCAAAATAAAGTAAAACATCTCCCAGAATTTTCTTTTTCTTTTATTTTTTTATTTAAATCTGCTTTATCAGTTATACTATCTACATTTTTTAACTGAATTTTTTACTCAGTTACATTATTCTGATTTTCAGAAAAACTTTCACCTACAGATAAATCCGAAAACTGTGGCTTCTTTTAGCTTTTTTTATTTTTCGATAAATTCACATTATTTGTAGATCTCTTATACTTTTTATTTAAAGAATGATGTTGACGATGGCCATTAACAGAACAATATCTCAATTAAATAAAAATGATCAATTAATATTTGTTTTGAAATCAAATATATTTGTATATTTTGACTCAAAGTTACTTAAACTTTGGTACATATTCTTCAAAATTTGATAGAAAAATGTCATCATTGTTTTGTCTAGGTTCTTTTTGATTTGATAAACTTTATTTGAAAAATATGCTGATAATTTATAAAATTTTGAATTTTTATTTAATTCCAAAATTTTGTTAAGAACACAACGACCTAGACCCACCCACAAAAGACGTATAATGACGGATGACATTAACATTGATAAAAACTTACATATATATACAAAACAAACTGCTCTTATTGATATATGAAGATTGTTTAGAATATAATAATTATAAAATAATTTTATTTTTGCATTTTTCAGTGTCGTACAACATCAACAAATATACAAAGAAAAGAAATTATTTTTTAGTGAACTGTAAATAATCTTCGCACGGAATAGCAAAAGTTTAGAAAAATCATCTTCAACATTTTGATTTTTTGAACCGGATATCAACGGATTACACTAGATTAATTTGCGTAAATTAATCACAATTCACTTTTAATCGATGTAATTGAATTAACGTGCCAGCTTGAAAACTTAGATAAACTATGTCATCAATATGACAAAACCCATGGTAAGATTAAAAGTATTGAAATTAAAGCGCTTTAAAATGATCAAGACTACTAGAACAAAAAAATATGAAATCAATCTACTTAAGACTTTTTCATTATTAATCGTTCATCACAGTCATTCATCACCACCGCTCAAAATAAACAGTCAACAGATTCACAACCATCGGTAAAACTGCCAACATTTCATCTGCCTAAAATTGATGATAACTTAAAAGATTAGATCAGTTTTGGCAAATCAAATAAGTGAAACAAACAGTTCATTGGCTTTGACCTCAGCATACTATGAGGTGGCACTTAAACTCACTTCAAAATTAAATAGAATGGAATCAAACTTGACATATTCCATTAGACAAAATGAATAAATGTACAAAACACGTTAGATCTTTGGAAATGATTCAGGAGCTAAATTAAACAAAAGCACTAAGGACAAACAAAAAGTTTTTCAATTAAAAACTTGATCAACTTTTTACATGATCTTTGTTACAAAGCAGGTTATTGATGCCATCAAAATAACTTAAACATGGTTGTACACTGCTGGTATTTTAAAATATGCTATGCGGGCATCTTACATATATTCCAGTTACAATGCAATTACAAACACGTATTGCAGGTGAAAGCATTAAGCATTGCAATGTACATGTGTTCGAGACTTACTTGATCAAGTTATATTTTTCCTTATCTCTTGTATGGTAATAAGACAAAAAAATACAAAAGATATTGACATAAAAATTGAAATAAATAACTTTCCAATTACTAGAACAAAACAGACAAAATACTTAGAAACAATAATAACAGAGAAACTAACATGGGATACACATATAAACAAAATATTAAAAGAAAGTGCAGCAACAATAGAAGCTATCTATAGAGCCAGGAAATGCATTACAAAAGAAACTGCAATAAGTATATACAACTCACTATATTTATCAAAAATTAATTATTTAATAAATATATGGGGTGAGACAACAAAACAAAATACTTAAAATAATACATAAACTCCCAAAGCTAACACCAACAGAAGAAATATACAAAATAATCAACGAAACAAACATTAACGAAAAAATAAAAATAGAAAAATGCAAACTCATATATAAAATTAAAAATAAAGAAATTAAAACAAATCTACAAATAATATTAAACAAAGAAATTCATGGACATAACACGAGAAGAAGAAGTAATATATATGTACACACAACAAGGACAGGAAAAGCGAAAAAAACAATACTAAGCAATGGACTAATCACATACAATGAACTACCTGAAAATATTAAAAAAACGTAAACTTAGAAAGAATTTAAAACAAAAATAAAAGAATATTACATAATAACAAGACCAAAACAAACAAACATGATATTACACACAAAATATGATAAATGGAAAAAGAAAATAAAAATAGTGCCCCGAATACGAAGCTTTGCAGCCTACCATATATGGAAACGGTGTAAAGCAGCAAGTGGGGAGAAAAAAAAATGTAAATATGTAAATATATTATAATAAATTTAGTTAATAAAAACTGATTAACGGTTGTATACCAATAAAAAAAAAATATTTACTCACATGAACGCAGTTTTATTATGAAAAATAACCATCACCTGCAACTTTACCATCACTGCTGGCGTCAAAATATGCTATTTGGCTAATTTTGTAAATAAACTGAAATAGTCAACTTATACTTTTCAATATTTTAGATGATGTACTATTTTCTAGTTTTTTATCAGTATAGCAAAGTTTTATAATTTTTTTCTGTTTTATATTTTGAACGTTTGACAATAGACGCTTGATTATAGTCATCAGCAAGATATAACTTAGATAGAATTTGTATCTTGCCTGATAAAAGTTTTGTTATATAGCAGAGCTAACTTGCTATTATCTAGAATAATTTATATAGTTTTCAATACAGATTGACAAGGTAGCAAATGCTCTATAGGGGTAGTTTTTTTTTTAATTGGTTTTACAGTTGGTTTTTGTTGTTGATTGTGCTCATTAGGTTTTGGTATCTTGATGCAGCTGCATTTTTTGTCGTATTTGCTTCAACCATTGTGTCTTTATTCAGTCTGCTACACTTTACATACATTTCTTTTGGGAAACTATTTTGAATTGATTTTTTTTTTATTGAACTACAGTTTAAGTTTGAATTCTAATTGCCTTACATTCTTTTTTATTTCTTTAGTTTTTTTTTTGCCAAAACCTTGGTTATTATTTTGCATTGTTTTTCAAATAACGTTGACAACGCTATTATATTCATAGCTTTGATTAAGCGCACTTTTTTGCAATTAAATTAAAGTTTAAATTTTGTTTAGTAAATTTTTGTTAAAATATTACACAATCTTAATTTTTAAGTTAGAAATTAAATTGTGATATCATTACTTGTGTATCTTTTTGCACAAAAAAGAACTCCTTTATTTGATAATTAATTGTTTAATATCTGTTAAAAAAATCACTGTATGGAGTAGTGATTAGGGGTGTAAGGGATGATAAACCACAAAATAATATATTTAAGATCATCTAACTGTCAACCTCACCTGCACGCGGTACACCCTGCTACACAACCAACGAGGCTCTGGCGACCGAACAAGACGGTATAACCATATTTTTTTTACAAATTAGTACTAGTAGCACATAGTAGTTAAAATGAATTTAAGATTTTATATTTATTTATGTCAAACATCTACGGCTTTTAAGAGCTGATGTCTAATTTTTTTTAAATTTCAAAATATTCTATTTAATAATAAAAGATTATATAGAATATTATTAAGATACATATTCTGCTTTGCTTTAATTCCGAGCAACACAGCACTAATATAAATTATTTTGTTTTGACATTTCTCAGAATTATTTTAAAACGCATATCAATTTGATAAAAACTGATAAAATTACATTGGTGAATAATTAATTACAATAATTCAGGTACAATAATTTAAATAGAAATCTGGTGCGTTATTATATTTATTTACAATTACTAAAATTTCAGTATTTACGACAGATTTTATATACTTTTTAATTTTTAATTAAATGGAAATTTTTATAAACTCTATCGACTTGAAAATTGTTCCAGTTTTTCTTGTTCGGCCATCTTTACGGTTTTAATATAATATCTTCTGATTTATATTTAATAGCAAAGCAGTTTTTTTTTACTTAAAGCATTATAACATTGCAATTTCAATAATAAATATTTAAAAATATTTAAAAAAGTTATATATAATTTAACAATATTACCATATTTAATTCCTCTTGCATCCACGGCGTTTCTGATGTTCTATATCATCCGAATCATCAATACTGGAGTAACTGGAATCGGAGCTGGTGTATCCATTAAGCAAAATAGGATTTGTTTCATTTTTTGGTTTCTTCTTTAAGACATGTTTTCCACAGTAGCACATTCTAAGCGGTTTTGTAAAAAAAAAATGTATTATTTAATCCTAATTGTCTTAGACATGATTGCAAAATATGTGAGATTACTAATAATAATAATATGTTTACGGATATAGTCGCCAAAAGTACAACGATAATTTAGTTAAAAATTAAATTAATTTGTTTTGAAATCAGTAGTAGTACTTTTTTCTTATTTCAGCAATAAACGCCATTTAGAAATGCTTTTATTGCGTTTATACAAAAAACAATCGATCGACTCAAGTTTATTATATTCATTTGTAAATAAAAATTGCAAACAAGAAACCAAGATTTATTTTGAAATGGCCAACTAAAATTCCAGTTCAAAAAATGTAAAATTCTACATGATCAAATACTGTGTTAAATAGCTTCAGTTTTACTTATTATGATATCAGTTATTATGCGTTATTATATTTATTTACAATTACAGCAACTTTAGTATTTACAGATTTTATATACTTTCTGATTTTCTACAGATTTTGTGACTGGAAATAGACTTTTTAATTTCCAGATTGACTTGAAAATGTTCCAGCTTTTCTTGTTCAGCCGTACTGGGCGTTTTCTTCTCATTTATATAAAATTGTTATTATTATTTGTTATATTTTTACTTGTTGCTCATTTAAGTTCAAATAATTTGATACATTTTTTGTAAAATCTGTGTATTCAATTCAATTTATTTAACATGCTAATACAATACAGTACATGTCAGTCAGGTACATGGTAGGTATAATAACAAAAGTATACAAAACTAATATGTAGATAACAGTCTAATTTTTTTTACAATAAAAATATAAATACACTACTACTGTACAAAAAATAAAAAAGATTATACACTTTAAAAATTATTTAAAAAACAATAAATTATTAGCTTAGGTTTACCTTAAAGTGAAAATATATAAATAGAAGACTATATAAAACATTTTAAAAAAGATCTACAAAATTATTAATTAAAAATTTTCAAAACAAAAAAGGTTTCACTAATTAAATACTTTTTCTTTCAAATATTTTGTATCAAAAGTTTTGATACGTTGAGATAAAGCGTTACAAAATCTAATTGAAAAAAATCATGTTTTGCTCTTGTATCATAGTTGTGAAAAGAATCATTATTTAGATATGTTTTGCTTTACCATTATAAGACACTGAAGTACATATATAGATGGCAAGGTTAAAGTTTTAAGCTGTTTAAAACAGTGATTACATTTTTAGTATAACTAACTCCAGCTATAACTCGAATCGCCCTTTTCTGCAGTGTAAATATCTTATTTCTAACTCTTGAACGACCCAAAATTTTTTGGGTAACATATTACCATGTGTTTGCCTTTGTGGCATTAGATCAATTTACACTCCTAAAAAATTTGCAAATTGTGCAGTGCTTTCATTTGGATGTTCTCTTTAAGTAAGAAGTAGCTTTACCGTTTTTCCTGGTTCAAGCATAGTCTGTTGTTATTATACCAATCAAACGCTTTAAAGTGTGTATATTCTTCTCATTCTATCAAATCCGCTAGTGAATCATCAACAAATAATACTACCTTTGTGTTGTCAATTGCAATTGGAAAATTGTTTATAAATATTAAAAATAGCAGTGGCTTAAGAGTTTGGTCAAAAGTTGTAGCAATACAATTTTTGGAAAAGTATTGTATATGTACAAAAGCAATAAGAATCAGAATAAGATTCAATTCACAAAAATATGTATATAAACATCTAAGTAAATTTAAAGATTTAATAAAAAATATTAAGTTATAACATTGCATACAAAAACTTTGTATATAATGTCTTGTAAAAGCTTCTTTTTTAAACTTTGTGATTACTAAAGTAACACATATTTGTATTATACGTATACACATATATTTTTACTAGAGTTAACCGAGTTGCTGTTGATTGTTGAAGTTGAATTGTTGCTAATATTTGGCAAAAATCTTTTTGTAACTCTTGTGTCTAAACAATGTGTAGATTATTGGAATAAGAGCAAGAATATAACGACCACACCAAAAAATAAATAAGCCGCTTCTACAACCATTTTGTTTTTTTTTTTTGCTGCAATTCTTACACTTACAATTTAATCTTAGAGGAATAAAAGGAAGAACAGCTATAAGCTGAACTTTGCCCTTTTGTATATATAATATACAAATAAAGACCATTATTATTATTATTATTATAGAAATAAAACAAAATTGTTATTTAAATTTAATTAAAATTAAAATTTAATATTACTTTGAAAATCTGTCCTCGACACTCTTCATAACCTTCTTTTTTTGTTGTTTTTATTGAATGTGCCTATTACATAAGCTGTTGCTTATTTTATACTTTTGTACACTTGAGTTTAAGGTTTACCTTATCTTAAATTGGTTTGCACGTGTGAACAATTTTGCTGTTGTTTTGAATCAATTTAATTTGAATGTAGATTATTGACTTTAATATTTGTTTTGTATATTACAAGTTTCCAAAATAATTGTTTAAAACTTCAATTTAACGAGGAATTCAATAAAAATATTTAATTAATTCTAATGCAACCAGATTTATATCATTATAAAAAGCAAAGATAAAATCCATCTTTTGCATATGTTAAACTGACATTTCATAATAGGTTATGTTTTTGTGCACCTTAAGCCTTACAATTCTGAGGTTTAAAACTTTAAGGTCTACTTAAGTGGAACTCAATAAATAAGCCGAGTCTTACCTGTTTTGAGAGTTTTCAGCGTGCTAAATTTAAATGCCATAGAATAATTTTTCTGACGTCTTTTTGTTAAGTTATTGCTATCGCGTTGACACGTTTTCTTCGAACGGTTTCATCCAATGCTGAATATGTTTCTAAGGGCCGCTTGCACCACCTCGCTTAAAACTAGACCTTAGTCAAGTACCACTTATGTCCAAGTGAAGCTTAAAAATATATTTTGTTGCACCACTGTATTTTAAGATCCACTCACGTAAGATACAGATATATGTGGCAACACAGCAAAGTTTGCTTTATTCTGTCATTATTTTTTGACAGCAGAGAAGGCAGACATCGTCTGAACAACTAATATTATTGCATTTGCAGTATATAGAAGGTTAGGTAGCAAAAAAGACCTAGGTAATAAAAACTTTTAATTACTCGTATGGGTGATTCATTAGCCCGACATACGTAAACACGATTGGTTCATTTTATTTGATGTATTTATTACACGTTTATTCTTAATAGAATTATTAATTAAATGGGGTCTTACGTGGTTTTTATATTAAATATTACTTTTCAATACCTCCTTTCAAAACCTCTACATTTTTAAAGTTTTTTATTATTATTAACTGAGTCCTTATTGCTACCTAACCTTTTACATACTGCTAATGCTCAAAAAGGACATAAAATAATTTTATTCAAGTACTGCATTTGTCTATAATGCGAGATGCTGTAGATATGTGCACTTCTGCAAAGCTCCCTACACTTGTATGTTGAATAAAATCTAGTCAATAGGAGCATCTAAAAATCTATCCATTTGTAACATGAAGTAGTGTGTAATACACAGAATTTTAAGATTTTTCATAAAAATGACAAAGACAATGCAATTTTGTAAAGCAAATTTTAGGTTATTCTCCACCTTATATGCGTAAACCGAACACAGATGGTGCAACGAATATAAGCTCCACTTGGAAATAAAGTGGCACTTAAGCAGTTAAGCGAGGTGGTGCAAGCGGCCCTAAAATTAGCAAACTTTTACGACTGGAATAGTTATACTGCGTACACACTTGCAACAATCTGCCGTACCGCAACACCGTCGCGTAACATCTTCGCGCAACATCACCTCGCAACAGCGATTGCTTGTCGGTTTTCTGCCGTCGGATTAAAGAAAATGTTACGCGACGATGTTGCGGTACGCAGTTGTGTTCCGGAGGGATGGTACGCGAAGATGTTACGAAACAGTGTTGAGGTACGGCAGATTGTTGCTTTAAAGTCAGGTTTATTTTTTGTGCATCAACATTGGTTTCCTTAGAAATATTGGTAGAACAAAAAAACGAATTTTTATGGTTTATAAATATGCAAATACGTCCTCAGAATGTTTAGTCTCTTCATATATTTTTTTTGTAAATCCAAGGTACTTTATTCAACATTTGTACTTACTATCAAATTGTTTACTGCAACAAAACACAAAGAGATAAGGACAATTTAATTGTAATATAAATTACGCGATTAAAATTATTATGTAATATAATATGTTTATCAATGATACATAACAACAATACTTATTTTTTACAAAAGAGTTTAATCAACATATTAATTCGTAGAACAAACCTATTAAAATTTGAAACGAATGGTATGTCAAATTTTTCTAATAGTGTTTGACTAACAAATAAACAAATAAAGTTATCAAAAGTATTGTATTGTTGCTTAATGTTTAACTATTAGTAAACATTTTTATATTACTTTATTTTTAAATTTTATTCAACAATTTGTTTAAAATTATCTAAAAATTTCCGAGCGATTAAAAAGTTTTTTTTATAAAATTGGGTGCTTAAATAACAGCTATCAGGTTGAGTATTCAATTTAGTTAATTCAACCTGATTTAAACAACTTTATTATTAAAATAACTCATTATTTAAATAAGTCTACCATACGTGTAGTCGGGTACACAAAAAAACTACATACAGTATTTAGCTACTCAAAAAATCTTTATCATTCAAGTTTGTTTGTTTACCCAAATACTAAAAAAACTATCAAAAAATCAAGTACCTAAGTACTTCAAAATCAGCTTTGAGTAATCAAGTTACTAAATCTCAAAACATTTAAGTTTGAATATAAAAACATTTCTAAACAAACTGTAATTTCCAGAATCCTAATATAGATTTTAAAATTTATAAAAGAGTTTTTAAAAGAATAAACTTAGAAAACACAATATAATTTTTTTATTTTATAATAAATATGTTTATTGTGCAGCTGTCATTGCTACGGAAATGTAAGCAATTGCGTGCAAAACATTTTGGATTCTAAATTTAGAGTTGGAGAGTAAACCATAGTTTACTGCACGTAGGCTTTATTCTAATAAAGTCACCGTACAAAGGGTCTACCCTTTGTACGGTGACTTTACTTCTTGTCCTGGCATTCAACCACTCTATGAAACTAATGTATGCAGGTACAACGCTTGGAGCAGCTCTCCAACATAAACTATCTATCGTATGAAAGAACCAAGCATTGTTTTGTCATTCATTTCAGATTCTCTACACGTTGGACAGTCTCTAGTACTAATTGTGTGCATGTGTTTTTTAGTTAGCTGTGTCCTGTCATAATTTGTGAGTTTTTTTTAACTGTTGCAAGTAGTAATTGGCTGTCTTAGCATTTGGGGCAGTCATTGTCAGTTAGTTTTAAATAAGTTATTGAAGTTTTTTAGTGGTAATGCGGTCCTGGGTTTAGATCCGCTTTAATGTTACCTACTTTGTTGAAATGTCCTTATACTTAAAATAGCTTAATGTTATTTCTACAGGCTGTTAAAGTAAGGGCACAACGACATTAAAAAATTAGCTTTGATGTGATTTTAGGCTTGCTATAAACCAATTAGGTCTGCTTTACGTTTTGTTAAAATTTTGACATTTTTACCAGATATTTTGCGGTTTACTATTTTTATAATCCCATAAGTTATCCCAACTATTTCTGCTTGGAAGATAGTCCTGTACGATCTTAGTAGTAAAGATATTTTGAAATCCACTTAAAAACTTTGACTGATCATCATCACCTTACTTGTTTATTTAAACGCAGACAATTTTATTTACGTGTTAAGCAAAATATGTGAGATTACTAATAATAATAATATGTTTACGGATAAAATCACTAAAAGTACAACATGTATTTAAAATACGTAAAAAAAGTCAATACTAGTAATAGTAATTTAGTTAAAAATGAAATTAATTTGTTTTAAATTTAGTAGTAGTACTTTTTTTTATTTCAGCAACAAAGGCCATTTAGAAATGCTTTTTATTGCGTTCATAAAAAACTAATGAATATTTTTTCAAAATTATGAGTTTATTAGAAAGATTAGACATTTTTATTTAAAAATGAAACACATCATTCAAATGACTGCCACGGCTGGGTTGACAGTAACTTATCCGATTAACCCAATTTTTTTGAACATTTTTGATTGTTTGGGCTCCAATCGCATGAATGGCAACTTTGATTTTGTGTTTCAAGACATCAATCTCTAGATGATTAGCGTAACACTTATTCTTAAAGTCTCCCCACAAAAAAATTCAACGGGGTCAAATCACAGCTTCTAGGCGGCCAATTGACATCAGCAGTTTGGTAATTATTTGATGTTTAAAAACAGTGCGCAAAAGATTGATGGTTACGTTGGCTGTATGGCAAGTGGCTCAAACCTGTTGAAATCAAATGTCATTCATTTCATACTTTTCAAATTTTGAAAAAAAAATTTGTTTAGCATAGCACAGTAATGTTTCCTATTGACGGTAAAAGAGCTTCCTTGATCATGTTTAAAAAAAAATGGCTTAATAATGCCGCCGGACCAAAAACCACATTATACGGTTACTCGTTGTGGATGTATAGGCTGTTCAATACTCTCTGATCTTTAAATGCAACAATTTTGCTTATTGACATAGCCTCCGAGATGAAAATAAGCTACATTGAAAAACACATGTATTTAAAAAAAAAATGCTCATCTTTGGCCAAACGATCTTTAGTCCATTAGGCAAACTGACAACGCATCGGATGATTATGAGGTTTTATTTCTTGGATTTATTGAACTTTGTAGGCCTTTAAACTGAAGTTTTGATGTAAAATTCTTTTTAAAGTTGTGCGAGAAATGTTTAGTTCCTGAGAACGATGATGAGTTGATGTTGATGCATGTTTACGCACACTCTGAGCAATAGCATTAATTTTTTTGGCTGAGCGCACTGGACGAGAACGTGAACGTGTTGTTTTATCCACTAACGATCCAGTTTTGCAAACTCGCTTTACAAATTGGTTTGCAATCAAATTTGTTTTGTAAATTTTTTACTGTTTGAGTAGAAGACTTACCACTTTGGAAGTAAGTTTTCATTATTTCTTAACTTTGTTCAAGTGTAAAGCGTCCCATTTTGCAAATGACAAACATAAAACTAAATTTCTGTCAACTCATAAATGTCATTATATCTTTAAAAAACAAAATAAATGGTAGTTTAAAATTAAAACGTTACATGGCCCACCCATTATGTACAACAGATTGGGTTAACATTTCTTATGCTTCAATGCGTAAAATGAGTTCATTATCATTTTTATATCTATCTAAAGTAATATGATTTCAGATCTATTATCCATCGGTGTAGTGCAAACATTATTCCCTGATTTCTTTATAATGATATATGCAGTTTATGCCAATAAAGAAGAATAGTAAAACTAATAATATAATAAAATACATATTATTAATAAGAATAAAAATTCATTAGTATAAAACTTTAGTTACGTTATAACTGTTTTTGTGCAGAACGGCTTTTGGTGTCCAAAAATAATGTGTCAATATAGTCAGTACTTAATTTTTTTTACCGTATCAACAATTTTAATATTATGCTATCAACATTTCCATAATGGCGTATGATAAATATTTCAAATTATATTTTGCATTTAACCCATACTTTGGAACATATCCTCAATTACAATTTATTTTTTAAATAATTTTCTTCTGTTTGTTTTGTTTTCTAGTGCTAAAACTCATCTCATTTATAGTAATGGCTGTATTAACTAAAACATTTTTTATCTTTGTTTTCATTATTCTTTACTTATTTTTATCTATTTTAGATTTTTGATTTGGGTTATTTTGTTCTTGATCAGGAAACTTTCTTTTAGAATGTGATTGTGCTTCTTTTGTTTGTACATTAGTTTAAAGAAATGTATCTATTGTTGTTGATGTTTTGTTCCGTTTGTCTACTCTTTTGCAATTTCTTAGAAAAGAAGGATAGAGCCCAAGAATTGCGTTATTGCAGCGCAATTTAATTTTGTATGCAAAAGTTTTTTTATTAATTTATGATTTTTATTTCAAGCTATCTAGCGTGCTAAGTTTAATTTATTTTACTTACTGCTACTGTACTGACACATTTTCTTAAAGCGGTTTCAACTAATGCTGAATAAGTTTCTATACCTGTACAACAGGGATGGTTGGGCTTTAAAATAATGTTTATTTTTTGTGCATTGGCATTGATTTCCTTGGGAATATTGGTAAAACATAAAAATGCACATTCTGGTAACAAATATGCCGCAGCAACCTTGTTTACATTCTCTCTTGCGGAGTGTTAGTTCTAACATACTGCATTGGCACTAGTTTCTGCTAAAACGGAAGGTTAAACTTAACTCAATTTTGACCAATCGGTTTGTTATGTTTAACTTTAGAGTAAGTAATTATTAAGTAGTGATAGATAAAAAATTTACATTGTGCTACGGTTGAAGCCCCATAGTATTTTTTGTGTTTGCAGAAGTTTTTCATTTACATTTATGAAACCTATGTCATTTGAATTGTCCTAGCAATTGCACCAGATTTTAATGTAACGTTCTATGTGAGTGGGAAAATCAAGCGATGAAACTGACGGAATTTATTATGGTAGAGCCTTCAACAAAAGATTTTGCCCGTTTACAAACAAGAAAGTTTAAAAAATTTGTAATAGTGCAAGTATAAAGTTTGTAAGGTTTTTGATTGTTAAATGTTTAGAAAATAGCCACAATTTAAAGAATGTTTTTTTCTTATTAATTTACAGGATTATTTCCAACATCATTAATTAAACATTAAATTTTTATTAAAAGTTAAAAGACGGTATTTTGCTTAAAAAAATCATGAAGCGTAGGAAAGAGGTTATCCTGTATAGGTCGGCCTGTGCGTAGCCCTCCTGTTCATGTAAAAATTGAGCATTTTCAAAACATTTTGAAAACATTTTAAAACGAATTTTTTTTGTTTTCTTGGCTGATATAAGTTTTCAAGCTGACACATTAATTCAATTACATCAATTAAAGGTCGGTTGTGATTAATTTACGCAAATCAATCTGTTGAGATCCGTTGATATCCGGCTCAACGACCCACCAAACTGTTGAACATAATTTTTCTCAACTTTTGCTATTCCGTGCAAAGATTATTTATAGTTCACTAAAAGATAATTACTTTCCTATGTATATTTGTTGATGTTGTACGACACTAGAATATGCAAAAATATAACTATTTTATTTTTAAATCGTATTAGAAAATATAGTATTAAACTATTAATTGCTAGATTTAAATTAATTGATTGATAAAATGCCTTACTTACTAAAATATGAGCAGTTTGTTTTGTTTATATATGTAAGCTTTTATCAATGTTAATGTTATCCGTTTTTGTATGTCTTTTGTGGATGGGTCTAAGTCGTTGTTTTGTTAACAACATTTTGAAATTAAAGAATAATTCAATTTTTTTATAAATTATCAGCTTATTTTCAAATGAGGTTTATCAAATTGAAAAAGATCTAAACGAGACGATGATGACATTTTTTACCATACTTTGAAGAATAAGTACTCAAGTAATTTTGGGTCAAAATATACAAATATATTTGATTCCTTTCAAAAATTAATTGATCAATTTTATTTAATTAAAATATTGTTCTGTAAGTTGCCATCATTAACATCGTTCTTAAAATAAAAAATATAATAGTTCTACGAATAATGTCAATTTATCGAAAAATAAAAAGAAGCTAAAAGAAGCCACAGTTTTCAGATTTATCTAAAGGTGAAAGTTTTTCTGAAAGTCAAAATAATGTAACTGAATAAAAAATTCAGTTAAAAAAATTAAGATAGTATAACTTATAAAGCAGATTTAAATTAAAAAATAAAAACAAATAAGAAAATTCTAGGGAAGGTTTTACTTTATTTTGGCAAGGTTTCTACTGTAGACAATAAAATCAAATAAAAAGAAGACAAAGTTATTGAAATTTTATTTTTTTAAGATAAAGAAAATGTAATAAAAAAAAGAACTTAAAAAAACAGATTTAAAAGTTGAAGAAATACTTTTTGTAACTGATTCGAAACAAAATCAAGAGCTGCTTTAAAAATATAGTTTTTTGTACACAAATACAGTTGAGAATATTTGTACAAACCAAAATACTGCAAATAAAGAATCCGATGAAGTAGAAGTAAATGCAAGAACATCTCAACTTAAAGATGAAGAATTTAAAAATGAATCGCCAATTTCATTGAAAAATAAAAATACAAATGCGTCATATTTAAAAATCATCTTTAGTTGATGAAAAGTAAACTAATAAACCAATACAGGCTATGCTGCAAAAAATTAGACGTAATTTAAAAAATGTTATTGATCAATTGAAAACCCCATTAGAAACTACGTCTACGTTATCAAGATGCATTTCTTTGTCAAGTTTATTAACTGAAAAAACTACCCAAACGCGCACCAGGCCTTTATCGTTTGCTGAATTATAAAAATACAGGAAATATTTGCAACGATTCCATAGCACAACAATTACTAAGGGAAATTACCGAAATATTGTCTACGCTTATACGAATGGTAAACTAATTTGATTTTATGCAGAACAATGTCCCGGCAGCTAGTACTAGTTTTACTAACAAAACTAGTAGTACAAAATGAAGATGCAGTGATCAGTCTATTAATACAATATTAGAAGTACCAAAAAAATAACTATTTGTAAAGCATCAAGGTTGTTTTTTCAAATTAAAAGAAAATAAAAGGAATTCTGAAAAGAATAACAAAATTGAAAATAACAATAATAGTGACATTGAAAATAAAACTAACAAACGCAAATTAATAAAAGATTTGACTGATCAAACACCACAAAAGAAAACACAAATAAAAATTTAGAAAAATTTGAGAAGAAAAAGAAGAAGCAAATTTTGCTGACAATACTATGAACAAAATAAATGTTTTTGCACTGAGTACAAAAGAAACATGTGATATGATTCAGAAGTGGTTGAATGCTGCCAGCCTGAAAGAAGAGAAATGCAAGGAACCAGTCAGAAAGAAAAAAACATTAAAAATAATAGCAAATCTGAAAGGCGTCATAAAAAAGTCGTTGTTATATCGAACCGAAGCTGAAAGAAGAAACGTTAAAGATAAGCGTAAAGAAAGTAAACATCGAAAAGAACTCGACCCAAATAAAAAGCAAGTAAAAACTGCTAACAATACAACTAATTCTAATACTGAGGATCAGTCAATTATTAATTTAAAACTTAAACTAAAAACGAATAGTATTGATAGCAATTCCAACTACATTATTGTAAATGAAAGACCCAATTTAGTAGATGTAAAATTAAAAAAGAATTTACGCAGACTAGCTAAAATATCAAAAAATAAAATAGAAAATTTGACACAAAAGACAAATCTGATATTATTAGTACAACTCATAGTGTCATTGCTAAAGATATTAAAAGTGATTTGAAAACCGAAACAGTTGTTTTTAAACAGTGCAGCGTCGTTGTCTGTATAAACAATTTAAGTAATTTTGATTTGCATTCTAATGTAGTTCAAAATACTGAAGATTTTGACAAGTTGGAAACTAAATCAGAATCTAACACAAATAATCAAGAAATTGAAATTGAAAAATTGTTAGAAAACAAGAAATAAAATTGATAGCTGTCAAAAAATTAATAATAAAAAAAATAGTGTCTGGTATTATAAAATCTTTAGATAATGAAGATATGCAATCAGCAATATGTTTGTAACCAAAAGTACCCGTTCAAAAAATATTTAAATAACAAAAAAATGAAAACAAAAGCTTCTAGCAGAAAATCTGTAGATAATAAAACAAATGATTCAAAAATCAATAAAAAAATAGAAGTAAAAGTATCAGCCAAAAAGTCGTTTATATAATGATAAAGAAGTGGAACTATCAGTATCTGCTAAAAAATCTTTAAATAATAAAAAAATGACAAAAAATCTTTTTTCAAAAACTTTTTAGATACTAAAGAAATTGAATCAAAATTAGTTACCAGAAAATCTTTTAATGATAAAAAAACAAACAGAACCAGCAGTATCCGAGATCAAACTTTTACATAATGAAGTAGTAGAATTATCAGAAAATATTTATGTGGAACTATCAGTGATGGTCGGCAAAACTGCAGACAATAAAGAACTAGAAATATTAGCGCAAAAATCTATAGATAGTAAAAAAATAGTATCCGCAAGAAAAGTCTTAGATAATAAAAAAATTATTACTAAAGTGTGTAATGATATTCCAATACCAGTTGGTTATGAATGTCTTAAACAAGTAATTATAGAAGATAAGTTGCTTAAAGAAAATAGTGATTTGAGTGATATGAAAATAAAAGAAGAAACTAAAGAAGAAGAAAAACTTATTATCAATTTATTAAAACGTCCAATAGTTCTACATCCGAAAGTTTTAATAGATGTAATATCTAAAGCACCTGAAATTGCAATGAGTAATCTTCTTATTGATGAAAATGCCGCAAATGATTCAGAATCATCAACTTTATCAACAAAATTATTTTGTAAACTGAAAGTAAACAATATACAATCAATACAAATATAAGAGCACACCTCTAAGGTTTCCGATCACGTTTTTAATACTACCTTAGAGGATTTAATAAATGAATTATATAATTCTATCAACATTTAAAAATATTACTGTAACCGTAACCAATAATGACAATAAAAAATCAGAAATGATAATTCTTGATGGAAATGCAGATATTGCATTAGGCAAAAAAAATATTGCAAATCAAAAACTTGAAACTGAAACTCAACCATAACTTATTCTTTTGCTACCAACAACTGAACAAGTATAATTACTCTTCCAAAAACTAAATCCAATTACTGAAGTTAACGCAAAAAATGATGTTATCAAAACTGATATGACTAAAATAATTAAAGTTTTAAGTAAGGAGAATACGGAAATTTAAACAATTAAACCTAAAAAAGTTCAACAATCCAGTATTTTTAATTTAACTATTACTAGCATTCCATTAAACAGAAGCACAGTTAAACTACTTACTACCATTCCAAATAAACTAAAAGAACGCATTTCTGACGTTACATTAACTATAACTCAAACTGTTCATTCTAATAAAAATTTAGCTGAAATTACTATGGCACAATTCATGTTTAAATTGAAGCCATTTTACTTGGATTATTATCTACAGCAAAATCTAGTTAAACAAGCTTACATGCCAATAATCAGTTGCAGCAAAAAACTAGGAGTGATTTGAATACAATTTTCAACAACAGAATTGTTGGAACTGCCAAACAAATAGTTGACATTATTTCTAAATCAAATGAGGTTGATTTTGATGTCAACAATATAATTTATACGCTTAGCCAATCAATTACGGGTGATTATAATGATGAGTACATTTTAGTTACTTTTATGTCAATATTTGCAAAAGCAAAACCAAGTTTGCAACTATTTGCTGTTTTTTTATAACACACTCAAGAATATGTATTATGTGCTCAAATCAAAGCACCCATAGTTATACTACACTGCAATTCCGCAAATAGAACTATCTGGGTTTCAAACAAAATTGCCTAGAGTTTGACTAGAAGAGCTCAGAGCTGCAGTAGAACCATCCAGACTAGTAGAATTACTCAAAGTTCTAATAGGAGTACCCAGAGCTCCAGTAAAAGTGCTCAGAGTTCCAGATGAATTTTTCAAAGCACCAGTAAAACAACCAAGAGCATCAATAGAACTACCTAGACCAGTAGAATTAATTAAAGCTATAGTAAAACCACACAAAGTTCCAGTTGAACCACCCAGAGCACCAGTTGAACTACCCAGAGCTTCAGTAAAATTACCCAGAACTCCAGTAGAACTACCTAGAGCTTAAGTAGAACTACTCAGAGCTCAAGTAAAATCACCCAAATTTTATTTAAACAATGATCAAGTACACAAACTGCAAACGCAACTTAATAAAAATCAACAGTTGATAATAAGTAATATAATCAACATGTACCAAGATGATGCAAAACAACCACAAAAAAAAAACTACAAAGCGTAAGAAAATTAAAGAAACTACACCAGTCACTTTTCAAAACCATTTACACTACCAAATCAACAATTGCAACAAAATTATCAACAAAAGTTGCTACAACATAGACAACAACAATAGAAACAATATAAGCAGCAACAGATAAAGAAACAACAGCAGGAGCAGCATGCACAAGCTTTGATTCTTTTGGATCAACACGTGCAAAAACAGCAACACACATGGGATAAAAAAGATTGCAACAGCGTTTAGTAGAACAATATCTTTGGGATAAACAAGTGCAAGAACATGAACGTTTATTGGAAAAAAAAAGCATATCAGCAGTGCTTAATAGAACAAAACAACAACACGTGCAAGAACAGCAACGTACATAGAAAAAAATATGCAAAACAGCGTTTAGTAGAACAATATTTTCGGGATAAACAAGTGCAAGATCGTGAGCGCTTAGTAGAACAACAAAAGTTTTTATCATCAACTTTACCACCAAAAACACCACATATTTCCGTTATGCTAGTACAATTTTGTCCAAATTACAATAGCAATTTACAGGCAAACTTAAGGACTTCAAGTTTATTTATTTATTTATTTATTAGTCAACGGAAGCCATTACAAAATAAATATATATTCTTAGTTTAAAAAACATAAATTATACATAAAACAACTAAATATTAAAAATAAGAATAAAACTTAAATAGTTACAAAATATTAAAAAGGTCACGTATGGGTGACAAATGCACATCGCAGGGTGTTAAAAGAATCTTTAAAAAATTCTACTTTAACTTTGTTGGCATGCCGCAAAATACGTGTAGATGCAGAGTGCACCGCATAATTAGTGCGTTTGAACGGTATATGTAATAAATAGTCATTGCGTAAAACTTGAGCTGGGACATAAATACTTATAGAACTGAGCAAGTTAGGACAATCAATAATCCTACGAAGCACTTTAAAAACTAGTATCACGTCAAAATTAAAACGTCTCTTTTCAAGACTGGTCATATTAAATGTAGAGAGCAGTTCCGTATAGCTGCTTGCAATGTTGCATTTATACGCAAAAAACAAACAAACTTTTTTTGAATCTGTTCAATTTTTCTTTAACTAACGGCGGTGTATGGTGACCACACAATTGAACAATACTCGAGATGGTGGCGTACTAGAGCGTTGTAAAGGATAGTTAGAGTACGATGGTCACAAAACTTCTTAGAGTTACGCTTGACAAATCTTAAAAGTTGATAAGTTTTAGCCACGACAGTATCGATATGTAGTGTAAATGAAAGGCTTGAATCAAACGTAATGCTTAAATCACGAATAGTGTTAACTCTTAACAACATTACATTCATGAGAGAGTAACCATACATCACCGTAGACTGACGTCTAGAAAATGTCATCACTTTGCACTTATTTAAATCAAGTAGTAAGTTATTAGTCTGACACCAACTAGAAACAATCTATACTTTTTTATTAAGTAGTACAGCATCATCCAAAGACTGAATTTAAATCTTAAGCCACATTTGATTTGGTTTTGTCGAGCAAAAACTAAGGCCTATTTTTTCAAAACCGCCTGTTTTTACCACAACAATCATCACAGATTTTAACAGAGCATTTTACTCAACAACTACAGAGTTTAATACAGAAATTTTCCTGAAAATTGTTACACGTAACACAACAATCAAAGCAACAATTGCCACAAAGTTTATTCTAGCAACCAATCATCACATAAGCCAACACTTCAGTCAACTCAACAATTGCTCTAGGGTTTTATAGAGAAATTACCCTATAAACTTTTACAAGTAACACAGCAATTATTAACCCAACAATTGCAGCAAGTTTTTATACAGCAGTCATCACTAGGTCTTGCACAACAATCAACCAATCTAATAGATTAATCAACTCAAAAATTGTCACAGGATGATGCAATGCAATTTCTTGATAGAAAACAGTCAGGTGGGTTTACGGGGCATTAAGTTTATTTACAATTAGTTTTAAATAGTTTTGAATTAGTGAAAAACTTTTGCTCAACAAAACCGAATCAAATGTGGCTTGAGGTTCAAACATGCGCTTATTTTGAGATAAACTTGAAGTCTTCATTTTTTTCCGTAAATTGTTATTAATAAAATTAATTTGGACAAAATTGTACTGGAATAACGGAAATATGTAGTGTCTTTGGTGGTGAAGTTGATGATGAGAACTTTTGTTGTTCTACTAAGCGCTGCTGATGTGCTATTTTTTTTCTTTTTTCATTAGACGCTCATGTTCTTGCACTTGTTTATCCCGAAGACATTGTTCTACTAAACGCTGTTTTGTAATCCTTTTTTTTCCTATGTGCGTTGCTGTTCCTTACACGTGTTGATCCAAAAGATACAAAGCTTGTGCATGCTGCTGCTGCTGTTATTGTTTTTTTTATCTGTTGCTGTTTCTATTGTTTCTTTTGTTGTTGAGTATGTTGTAGCAACTTTTGTTAATAATTTTGTTGCAATTGTTAATTGGGTGGTGTAAATAATTTTGCAAAAGTAACTGGTGCAGTTTCTTTAACTTTTTTACGTCTTGTTGTATTTTTTTTGTGGTTCTTTTGCATCATCTTGGTACATGTTGATCATTTATTTATTATTGACTGTTGATTTTTATTAAGTTCTAGATATGACCATATTTGCGCTTGCAGTTTGTGTACTTGATCATTGTTTTAATAAGATTTGGGTGATTTTACTTGAGCTCTGAATAGTTCTACTTAAGCTCTGGGTAGTTTTACTGGAGCTTTGGGTAATTCTACTGAAACTCTGGGTAGTTCAATTGGTGCTCTGGGTGGTTCAACTGGAGCTCTGTGTAGTTCTACTATGGCCTTAATTAGTTCTACTAGTCTAAGTAGTTCTATTGATGCTCTGGGTTGTTCTACTGGTGCTCTGGGTAGTTCATCCGAAACTCTGGGTACTTCTACTAGGGCTCTGGGTAGTTTTATTAGAACTTTGAATAATTCTACTAGTCTGGGTGGTTCTACTGCAGCTCTGGATGTTTTATTTGAACTCCGGGCAATTGTATTTGAAACCCAGATAGTTCTACTTGCAAAAACGTAGTGTAGTATAATTGTGGGTTCTTTGATTTGAACACATAACACATATTCTTGATTGTGTCATAAAAACAACATCAAATAGTAACAAAGTTGATTTTGCTCTTGCAAATATTGACATAAAAGTAACTAAAATGTACTCATTATTATAATCACGCATAATTTGTTGGCAAAGCGTATAAATCATATTGTTGACATCAAAATCAACCACATTTGATTTAGAAATAATGTCAACTATTTGTTTGGCAGTTTCAACAATTCTGTTGTTGAAAATTGTATTCAAATCACTCCCTAGTTCTTTGCTGCAATTGATTATTGTCATGTAAGTTTTTTTGGCTATATCTTGCTGTAGTTAAAAACTTTAGAAAAATTGCTTCAATTTAAACTTGAATTGTGCCATAGTAATTTCAGCTACATTTTCATTAGATCAAACAGTTTGAGTTATATTTGGTGTAATGTCAGAATTGCGTTTTTCTGGTTTATTTGGAGTAGTAGTAAGTAGTTCAACTGTGCTACTATTTGATGGAATGCTAGTAATAGTTAAATTAGAAATAATGGGTTGATAGACTTATTTAAGTTTAATTGTTCAAATTTCCGTGTTTTCCTTACTTAAAACTTTAATTATTTTAGTCATATTAGTTTTGATAACATCATTTTTTGCTTTTACTTCAATAATTAGATTTAGTTTTAAAAGCGTAATTATACTTGATAAATTTTGTCCAGTTGTTAGTGGCAAAAGAATAAGCTTTGGTTGAGTTTCAGTTTCAAGTTTTTGATTTGCAATTTAATTTTTTTTACCCAATGCAATATCTGCATTTGCATCAAGAATTATTATTTCTGTGTTCTTATTGTCATTATTAGTTACTGTAACAATATTATTTTCAGAAGTTGATAAATAAGTTAAATAATTCATCTATTAAATCTTCTAAAGGAGTATTAAAAACGTGATCGGGAACCTTTAAAGGTGTGCTCTTATATTTCTATTGATTGTATAATGTTTACTTTTAGTTTACAAATTAATTTTGTTGATAATTCTGAAACATTTGCGGCATCATCATCTATAAGAAGATTATTCATTACAATTTTAGCTGCTTTAGATATTAGATCTATTAATCTTTCCGAATGTGAAACTATTGAACGTTCCAATAAATTGAGAATAGGTTTTTCTTCTTCTTCAGGTTCTTCTTTTATTTACATATCATTCAAATCACTATTTTCTTTAAGCAACTTATCTAGTGTAGTCCCTCGGGGGAGCCTGTAACCCCTAGAGGGCGCGTCTCCAGGTGGCGGATAGGAGGAAGCCCTCACCGGCTTAGCCGGCGGGTAGGTGGAAAATAAAATACCACTCGCGGACCAAACAGGACGGGCAGATTGGGCTCATAGCTGTAGAAAAAGCAGTCGATCTAAGAAAGAAGCTCCGAACAAAAAAATCTGATTTTCCTGGTAGGGGGTTGAGGCACTGGGCTAACTCCTTGATACTAAAAAAAATGCACTTTAAAAAGAACTAATCAACAGCTTCGGAACGGATTAGAAACTAAAAAACGTCATAAGTTACGTAACAGGAAAATGATTTTTGGAACATGGAATATTCAAGGCCTCTCAACAAAAACAAACAAAGTACTAACGGAGCTAACAAAAAACAAAGCAGTTATAATAGTCCGAACAGAAAAAAAGAAAAAAGACAAGGCTCGAAAAACCTCAAAAAACCACTACAACGCAAAAAACCAAGAACCTGAAATCTATAATAGACTACACAACAACACGACAAAAACAAATCTAGTCATACAGGATATAAGGGGGTATAGAGGTGCAACATGCGGCAGCGACCACTATCTGTTAAAAAGAAATATCCTGATCCCGAGGAAGTACGAAAAAGAAGAAAACACAAACATAAACAATAGAGAATAAAAAAGAAAACAGGTTTAACTTGGACAGTTTAGAAAATGAGAGCACCCAAAACCTATACAAAACAAGATTAGACCAAAAACTACAGACCATAAAATATAAAGATAACGAGAAACATTACCAATGCATTAAATCATGCATATATGCAGCGACCAAGAAAGCATTAGAATATAAAAAACAACAACAAAGGGTGACTACATATTAGTGGGACGTTGAAATAAAAGAAAATATAGGAGACAAGAAAGAAAAGTACCTGACATAGTTAGCATAAAATATGGTATAAACAAGCAAAAGCACAAAAGAAAATTATCCCGAAAAAACGAAGCATAGGAGAGAAGATACAACAAAATAAACACGCATATTGGAGGACGAAAGAGTAGCGGAAGCTGGAAAATACTAAAATCCCTGAGACAGGACAATAAAGATGTGATATCACCAATAACAATAGAAAAATGGGAAAACTATTTTAAACGGTAACTAATAGAACATAGACTACCCTTTCAAGAAAATCCAGAGGTAGAAGGAAACATAAACATAACAGCATCACCAATCAGAATAACTGTAACAGACGTAAAACAAGCTTGTACATCACTAAAGAATAGAAAGGCACCCGGACCTGGAAACATTCCAGCAAAGCTCAATTAACGTAGAACAACAAAACTATACTATGAGCTAACGGTACTAATCTAATACTGCATTAATAAAAAGCCAACCTTGGAAGAATAGAACATTGCCTTTTATCGACCATACATATAAAAAAGGACACGTTGAACTGCGACAATTACAGAGGGATAACAGTAACGAGTACACTATATAAAATATATGGCAAAATCCTGGCAAAAAAAAAACAAAGCAGAATACAATAACATGGAAACGGAGAAGCAGACAGGATTCCGGGTGGGAAGATCAACAATAAAACTTCGTACAACCAGGAAAGCCACCTAATATTTAAAGACCTAAATAAAGCGTACAACAATGTACCACAAAATATACTATGAGAAGCGCTAGAAAAAATTAACAGAAATGCAAACATAATAAAGGCGATACAAAAATTATACCAACACGCATCAGCAAAACATAAAATAGGGCAAAAATTATCAAAAAGTCTAGAACTAAAGGGTTTAAACAAGGGTGCTGCCTATCTACGACTCTGTTTAAAATATACCTAGAACAAGCGCTAAAAGAGTAAAAAAGAAAATCCAAAAACATGGGTATACCCCTAAACGATAATATTGTCTACACACAGTGCTTTGATCAAATAGTAATAGCGCAAGATCTACATGACATCGAATATATGACTAGAAAACTCATACAAGAATACAGCAATTAGGAAATGAAAGTAAATATAAAGAAAACAGCGTATATGTGTATAAAAAGACAACAACAAAACCTCATCCTAGAAAACGAAACAAGCATAAAAGAAACCAAGAAATACTCAGGAGCACAAATAACCAACGACAAAACACAAGATGACAACATAAAAGACAGAAATATACAAGGTAGAAAAGCAATAAGTATATTGAATGGAATATTATAGGACAAAGGCAATTCATACTATATATTCAACAACAAATATATGATACTATAGTAAAAACCATAGCAACATATAGTAGTAAAGTATAGAAGCTCAAAAATAAACTGGAAAAAAGCTACGGAAAGAGATTTCTAGAAAAGGGCAGCCAGGAGGTCCAGAATGGAAAGAATAACTAATTACAGGATACGAGAGATCATGGGAGTAACATACACATCGTAATTGAGGACATCAGAGTAAACCAGCCATGATGGTTTGGACATGTATAAAGAATACCAGACAAAAAATTCCTAGAACAAATATAGGAATGGACACCACATAGAAGAAAGGGAAGAGAAAGACCTATGAAGAACTAAAGAAAAGGTGTCAATAAAGAATTGAAAAAAAAAGAAATAGAAGGAGACTTTTAGATGAACATAAAAGAATAGAAATTGGAAATTGGAAGACGCTATAAACTAAATTAATAATAATAATTTTTTGTAGTAACTTGTTTAGGACAGTCATTACTAATTTTTTATTATCTAATACTTTTCTTGCGGATATTATTTCTTAACTATCTATAAATTTTTTTGTTAATATTTCTGGTTTTTTAATGTCTGAAAATTTGCTGACCAACACTGATAATTCTACATAATTATTTTCTGGTAATTCCACTACTTCCTTATGTAAAAGTTTGCTCTTGGATACTGTTGGTTCTATTTGTTTCATATCATCTAGAGATTCTCTGTAAACTAATTTTGATTCAATTTCTTTAGTATTTTAAGAGATTCTGTAAAAGTATCTTTATTTCATTTTTTTAATATTTAAACATTTTTTAGCAAAGTTCCACCTATTCTTTATCATTATATAAAGATTTGCTAGCGAATATTGATTGTTTGACTTTTTTATTATTTAAAGAATTTTTGGTTGATACTTTTACTTCTATTTTTTTATTGATTTCTGAATTATTTTTTTTAAACTTAATAATTGATTTCAAAAAATTTATTCTATTTTTAATTTTCAAATTTCCTTTTTAATTCTTTCATGTCATTACCATCAGCTAAATATCCCAAAATAATTAGTTTATTTGTTCATTCTCAGAATGCTATTAACCATAGCCATTAAATAAAGTCATTAAGTCAGTTAGTATAAATAGTCAATACACTCTTTAAAATATTCACTTTAAATTGTGGTGGTCAACAATGTTGACAAAGTAAGTTAAATACAATTATTAAGTTTAAATAAATAAAGCCATACTGATGAGAGGTAAACCTCGAAACGCGTCTATAGATGTTTTTAGTTTAGAATATTTTTTCATAAATATAATTTTTTAATGTTACTATTTTCTAGTTTTTTATCAGTATAGCAAATTTTTATAATTTTTTTCTGTTTTATATTTTGAACGTTTGACAATAGACGCTTGGTTATAGTCATCAACAAAACATAACCTAGATAGAATTTGTAACTTGCCTGATAAAAGTTTTGTTATATAGCAGAGCTAAATTGCTATTATCTAGAATAATTTATATAGTTTTTAATACAGATTGACAAAGTAGCAAATGCTCTATAGGGGTGGTTTTTTTAGAATTGCTTTTACAGTTGATTTTTGTTGTTGATTGTCTTCTTTGGGTTTTGGTATCTTGATGCAGCTGCATTTTTTTTTGTATTTGCTTCAATCATTGTGTCATTATACAGCCTGCTAAACTTTACATACATTTTGTCTTTTAGGTAACTATTTTAAATTGTTTTTTTATTGAACTACAGTTTAAGTTTGAATTCTTATTGCATTACATTCACTTTTATTTTTTTAGTTTCTTTTTGCTAAAACCTTGGTTATTATTTTGCATTGTTTTGCAAATAACGTTGACAACGCTATTATATTCATAGCTTTGATCAAGCGCCCTTTTTTGCAATTGAATTAAGTTTTAAATTATGTTTGGTAAATTTTTGTTAAAATATTACACAATCTTAATTTTTAAGTTAAAAATTAAATGGTGATATTATTACTTGTGTATCTTTTTGCACAAAAAGAAACTCCTTTATTTGATAATTAATTGTTTAATATCTGTTAAAAAATTCACTGTATGGAGTAATGGTATGGGGTGTAAGGGATGATGAACCACAAAATAATATATTTAAGATCATCCAACTGTCAACCTCACCTGCACGCAGTACACCCTGCTGCACAACTAACGAGGCTCTGGCGACCGAGCAATGCGGTATAACCATATTACTAGTAGTTAAAATAAATTCAAGATTTATATTTTATTTATTTCAGACATCTACGGCTTTTAAGAGCTGATGTCTATTTTTTAAATTTCAATATATTCTATTTAATAATAAAAGATTTTGTAGTATATTATTAAGATACATATTGTGCTTTGCTTTAGTTTCGAGCAACACATCACTAATATAAATTCTTTTGTTTTGACATTTCTCAGAATTATTTTAAAACGCATATCAATTTGATAAAAATTGATAAAATTACATTGTTAAATAATTAATGTTAGGTACAATAACCTATGCAAGCCAATAATGTAAGATGTAATACTAATAATAATAATAACAATAATAATAATAATAATAATATTAATAGTAATAATTCCCCCGGGGGGAATCCTGTAACCCCTACGGAACGCGTCCCCAAGGTGGCGGATAGGGGCAAGCCCTCTAGATATAGAGGGTAGGAGCGCAAAGCTCCCGCGGACCAACAGGACACAAGATGGTCAACGGTTTCGAGCGGATGAACCACTTGTGAGATAAGTGTCTGACCTCTAGTTGAGGCGACTTATCGAAGGCGTCTGTATCCTATAGGGACGGCCTAAGAATAAGCTTTGGTAGGAGCAACGTAAAAATACCAACACCTAGTAAAATGGAGAACAATTTAAACAATTTAGATAATCTGCCGGTACCTGAGCTGCGTCAGGGCACGTCTGGAGCTGATGCTGGACGTGACAGCTTGCAAACCATCAGTGGTAGAGTGTTGAACAGGCGGGCACCTACCGGGCAACCCGAATTACTTACAGCCAAAACTGATTGCAGAAACCAAGAGCATCAAACTGCACCCTCCGAAAGTGTTTTGCCAGCTAATCAGCCAGCAACCACCAAGGCAGGTAATCGTAGACAACGTATGACATGGTCTAAAGAAATGAACCTAACAGTTATGCGTTGTTACTTTAAAGCGACAAACATGGAAACCATTGCCACAGGTTATAGATCAACTATGCGGACACTATTTTTAAAATACTACCCTGAATATCGGGACTATATTACAGAACAGAGATTATGTGACCAAAAACGAGTAATAATAAAAAATAATAGACTAACGCAATTTGAAATAGAACATATAAAAATTACTCTTACAGAAGAACTAAATATTACTAACAACCCTATAACAGAAATAGAAGTTCATAACCAAAAATCACCAATAAATGAAGAAATAAACACAAACATTGCTGATGAAAATGAACAAAACTCTAACATTCAACTATCTGATTCTAGTTACGGCAACGCAGATTCTGTACATCTTGAATTTGAAGCATCTCTTATAAAATGGACGGATGCTAACACAACGCAGAGGCCAAGTTTACCAAAACTAAGAATAAATAAACAATCATTGGCAATTGTTAAAAACGACAAAATAAAAACAATCGAACATCATGTTAATACCGCAACTAATATTGAAGCTTTGCATTCAATAATATACTGCGCTGCATATACAGTATTAAAACTATGTAATCAAATACCGGTTAATAAACAAAACAACTATAAACAAAACAGTGCAGCGTCGTTGTCGGTATAAACAATTTAAGTAAATTTGATATTTTTGAAGCACTTTAACACTAATTTTCCTTTAAAATCTACAATAAATTACAAGAAAAAGAAAATATACCAAACTGATGCACTCATGTCTTCAAAACAAACTTTGCTATTGTATCAAACACTATCGACTCATTTGCCAGAATATATTCCTATTTATAAAAATCAACAAAAAGTGTACAACAATCTATTAACAACAGAACTGAATAAACACATTGAGTTCAAAATTATTAATTCAGAAAACAAATCAAAAACAGCTTGGAATGTTATACGAGATACAACTGGTAAACAAAAAATTAATAATATTCCAAAACATTTGGACTTACAGAACTTATCAAATGATTTTAATAAATATTTTAATAAAATGGCCGAACAAATAACTTTGTTATCGGATAACGGTAGTCCGAGTGAAATAAACATTTCTTTTAATCAACATACTATTTTTCTGCATCCAGTTAGCAGTTCAGAAATAATTACAATTGTAAACTCTATGCCAAATAAAAAAAGTTCTGGATATGATGAAATACCAGTCTCCATTGTAAAAAAATGCATAACACATATTGCTAATCCACTATGTGACATTATTAATGCTAGCCTGGAAACCGCTGTTTTTCCTAATTATTTAAAGCTTGCAAAAATAGTTCCTATTTATAAAAAAGGCGACACCGACGAACTAGGAAACTATCGTCCAGTAAGTCTGTTGCCCGCGTTTTCAAAAATATTTGAACGTGTTATATACACAAGGTTTATTAAATTTTTTATGCAACATAAACTATTTTCAGAAACCCAACATGGGTTTTTGCAACAAAAGAGTATAGAAACAGCATTGTTTGATTATACAACAATACTTTTATTTGGGACATAATATTAAACTAAGGAGAACAAAACAGTGGAAATTACAAGATGAATAGTCTTAACTTAGTCAGTCTTTGGAAGTATGAATTATATTCTCAACTATTTCCTAAGAGACCGTAAAGTTCGATCTGCATTAAGAGAAAAATAAACGATGAGTGCATTCTCCCCGTCGCAAGTGACAGATGTTATAGATCAAATTGCTAGGTTAAGGTGTCAATGGGCGGAGTGTGTTGCTCGAGACAATGGACAGTCAAAGAGACAAAAAAAGTGTGGGTAGACCGCAGACAAAATGGCGGGACAACCTGCAGTTACTAGCCGGAAAACACAGCTCAAAACAGATTGACGTGGAAAAATATGAAGAAAACCTGTTTTCAGCAGTGGACGTCTTAGGACCAAAGAAGAAGATGAAACTCATTTTTTTTGTTTGTGTACTATTTACAGACAAAGCGGCATTTACCAAAGGGAAAATATTTAATTTTTACAATAATCATGTCTAAGCCAACAATTTTTTTAAATTTTATAATGGAATCTACATCAGCAAGTTCTTCGTAAATGTTTGGGTGAGCATCATTGGTAATTTTCTGATAAGTTTGCCTAATAGACTTATGAGATCTTTATATCAATTATATCAACATTTTTTGGATTTTTTTTCAGAATTGCTAGAAGATGTTTTTATAAAGATAAAAATGCATGAATTTTCAGCATTATAAATTGCCAGTCTATAACAAACAATTCCTTACAAGATGGAAAGGTTGTGGTGGACTGATGTTATGGCCTGCTTGCTTTTCTGACGCAAACTCCTTGCAATTTTGTGGGGAATATAGAAAAATTGGTTTATCCTTCTCTTGTAAATAATGTTCAAGAATTCAAATGCTTGCCAAAGAATCAATCATAATATGTTGTGCTAATGATACTATGGCTGCCAATAGAGTATACTTTGAACATTATTTGTAAAATAAATTAAATATTTAATGCATCCTACTTTATATCGCTCCACAAATTGTACTTAGTTAGAATCCAAATTTTGAAACACATTATGAATATAATTGGCAATCTTAAGTAACTATATTCTCAATGACCACTTTTACAAGCAATATCTTTAGCCCTTTAGGCTGGTATGACTTAACTTTGACCAATTGCTAACAAGCAATTGGTCAAAGTTTACTTGTTTCTCCAAGACATAGCTTATGGTTTGCTCTACGTTGGACGTGTTTTTTATTTATTTTAAGTGATGATAAACTTTGTTTCTGCTTTTTTGTTTTGATGTAGTCTTTGAATTTTTTTTTTGGGAAGTAGACAGTTTTGTGCATATTTTAATTGCATTTCTTAGATATTTAAAGTAAATTAAAATTGATCATATTGTTCGGTTTTGGTAATATATTGGATTTAGTCGGGGTATTACGTACAATGCGTACCAGTATTAACTTACGGGGATAGATACTCTAACTAAAAGATCTGATGCAAAGTTGAGTGTAGTGGCTGTTGAAACAAGATGACTCAAAAAGATAAAAAAAACAAAGGTAGACCGCCAACTAGATGAACAAATGACCTAAAAAGAGTGGTCCCAAAATGGGTACAATTTGCTCAGTGTAGATAACAGTGAAAGATTTTAAAAGAAGCTTATATCCAGCAGTAGATACGAATGGCTGGGTGATGATGACTACGTACTTTTCCTATCTGGCGTAGCTAATAATTTAGATAACGCTTTTTCAAAGATCTACTTATAGGTATATTTTACCATTAGTAAGAAATCTTCTAGTTTCCTGCTTTAGCTTTTTCAAGCGGTTGCTGCTGAGTAACTTGTAAACCAGGGTGGGTTGATCTAATTTTTTTTCAATTCTGTTGTTAGCTCTTTGATGGTTAGAGTAATTCCGCTAAAGGCTGTTGTGTAAAGTTGTTTGATCTGCTGAAACTTTTCATTTATCCACAGGCTAGTGTCGGACTGTTAGTCATATACTGATTGTATTCTTATAAACTTTGCTTTGACTATGCCAAATAGCTTGTGTACATTTGGGACATCATGTATATTCCAACCTATAAGCATTTTATATTTGAAAACAATTATCGTAGACATACTCAAACAAAGATACAAATTTAATAATACAATAATATTTTCACGGACTCCTTTTTTGCCATCCCTTAGTTACGCCACTGTTCTCTATGAGCGTATGTAATAATTTGCAAAAACTTGCTCCGTGATTCAAGTGAACGCGGTCTAAAGCCTGCATTATATTTTATGTTTATCTATTTCTTTTTCAGTATTGCCGTTTACTCTCAAGTAGAGTAATTATACGCAATTGTCTTGATAGTGAAAATTGGCCAATGAAACAGCTCAGAGTATTTGCTACAAATTAGTTACTTTAAAAGATTTCATCAATTATTAAGAATTAGATACCTTTAATTAGATTTGATTCATTATCAATAAAATAACAGAAGGAAATTTATTATCAGAATATTTTAACAAATTTATTTATGATTTGACTTTAATTGCATTTAATAATAATAAATGATATAAGATATTGATAATACTTTGAAAGTAATTAACACATTCTCGTCTCTTTTATTATGTGTAACAAAAAACAAGCACATTAAAACAACATTAGATTTTTTCTAACTAACTTTTTTAAAACTAATTCTATATATTAAAACCAATCAAATAATTATATAAATAATATTTCTTCATTACCATTTCATAAACAACATTACAAGCATAATGTTCAGTCTATTGAACTTCATTAATGTAACTACATTTCTAAATTTAAATTTTGAACATTGCATAAATGTTGTAATTAATAAAGATTCAATTAGTGGCATTAATATCGCACAACATAAGATTCCCATTGTACTAAAAACTTTTAAATATCTCAATACATCAAATCCAGGATGCAGACCTACTAAATACATTCTAATATCTGACGATATAAATGAGCTAGAAAATTGTTTTATAAGCGAAACTATATTATCATACAGTCGGATAATTATAATACATGAAAATGCCTCCAATTTCAACAAATATCCATTCACAACTGCTGTTAATTTAAGGGCAGTTGATATAATTATATTCAAATCAAAATCAGCTATATACCAAGCATTAAATGGTGATATAGTTGATCTCTATGTTGACATAAATTGGGATTATTGGAAACCAAATTTTGGTACAACAAAATTTCGACTTAGCGTTTTTCATTTTGCACCGTTTATTTATTATGAAAAAAACTTGGGAATTTATCAAGGAGTTGAAAAATATTTGATGGATGAAATAACAAAAGGATGGCCCAAAGAATACCTATTTCTACCACCTTATAGTTTTGATAAATCGCGTAGTAATATTAGAAATAATGTAAGTGATGGCATAATTAATGCAATTTATCAACCCACGGTATCTTCAAATAGTTACGATCAAAGTATTTTATACATACAAGCCTGTTCAACATTCATAGTTCCTAAACCTGTACCTATACCATTAACTTATTTTATTTTTCATATATTTGAACCTACTCTATATTCAACTATATTAATTGCTATGAGCATAGTTGCTGTAATATTATACGTATTTGGTTGGATAGAAGCTAAAGGTAAACCAGCTATAAGCATTAAAAGTTATTTAGAAATAGTTTTTAAGCTATTGTTGTTCAGTCCAATTAAAACAGTTCCAAATAGTCGAACTGTTAAAATACCCATTATATCAGTATTGTTGACATCAGTTTTGATTTACACTGGACATTCGGCTGGAATTACTAATATCTTAGCAGTACCCAGATATACAAAAACAATGGAAACAATTGAAGATTTAATTGCGTATAAATATGTATGGGTTAAAGCACACGAATCTTTAGATTTAGATAGTAATATCAATCCATTATTGAAATCACTAACAATTATAAAAACAGAAAATCGTAATAGTATAGAGCATGCTATTCACGATACTACATTGTTCCATGGATACTTAATTATACCTACAAATTTAGATTATTCCAAAAAGAATTTGATGGTGATGCATCGTTGTTACGATACTTTAAATATAGTTGCAGTTTTGAGAAGAAATTCACCTTTTTTAAAGATTTTTAATAGGCGAATATTGATGTCTTTTGAAGCTGGATTGATTAATTATTGGCTAATTAAGTCTATACGGGCTGATCCAAAATTGAAAGATATGAACAGTTTTTTTCAAATTAAACCGGAAGGGTTTGTACCAAAAGTATTGAATATGGGGTATCTACACAGTTTTTATTTGGTATTGGTTACTGGTTTTACTATTTCCGTAGTGGTTTTTATAATGGAAATTATCTATTTTAAATATAGGAATATGAAAAAAGTTTCTGGTAGCATGGTAAAGATGCTTTACTAATATTAATTAATTTTGACAAGAATTGATTTACTGTTTTTGTATTGTATGATATGTACAGTATATTCACTTCAGTTAAAGATATAAACGGATGAGCAAGCAAAGCATAATTATGGCCAAACCACCAATTGCATGGTTTGCGGAATAAAAGCATATTTTAACACAAAATTGGTACGGCAGCACAGAGTTTTAATTTAATATACTTTTTCTTATAGTGCTGTACTCGTGTAGGTGTAGGCACCTGACTCGTATGTTTTGTGGTGTGCAATAATAGCTCTACACAAACATGCGGGACCTACAGTTTAACGTGAAATCCAAACCACACCACAAAAAGGGTTTACTAGACAGGATACTTTGCTGGTTTACCATTGCCTTGCAAAGAAGTCGACCGCATCGAAATATATTTGACAACTTTATTGCTTCTGCTGGGAATCAAACCCAGTTTTCCTACTTAACAGTCCCAACACTAGACCATTGAACTACAGTCGCCTCAACTACTTACAAACATTATATTATTAATATAAATACATATTCTAGATTTGTTGTAAAAACACGCTTTGTACATTTATTAAATATTAAAATCTTTAAACGTTGATCAGTTGTTTTTTGGTATGCTGTTTCTGTAAAAAGCAAATCTATAATTTAGGGGTAACGGCTATCATCAACTAAGTCCGGCCTAAATGTCAACCTTACTTGCACGTTGTTGCTTATTGCTAGAAAGGTACAGTCATGGCCTTATAGTATAATCTTTCAAACGAAGAATTTGAGAAATTAAATTTATTGCAGCCTACTGCGTGGTAGGAGTAAGCTTAAAACGATATCATGAATACGACAGAAAACAAACGGCTCTCAAACATAGAAGACAACAACTTTCAATAGCCATTTATAACACCAGAACCCTATTAACGGATGAAAAAATCTTGGGACTCAAAGAAGAACTAACTCGTATTCATTGGGACATAATATGACTAAGCAAAGTAAAATTTTTGGTGTTTTATCAGTTTATCTATGGCTTTTGCCGGCTTACCAAAAGAAACCGGGGAAATAAAATACCCAGCGTAAAGCAAAAACTGACCGGACTAAAACTACCGAGATAATACATGCATGACGCCTGCCAGAAAGTTAAAAATGAACGGATAAGAGATTTGAAAACTATAATGGATGTTAAAAATCACATGTATGGACAAGCAAACCAAACAGTGGTTTCTCAGCACGCACGTCGACAAAAGAAAACCTTTTGGAAGACTAAAAGCTTAAGAGCATGGATATGACAGACTTACTTGAACCAAAAAGGGTAATAACACGGGTACCGGGACCACACCACCACACCACATCAACTCCAACACCCAAGGAGATTCAACACATGCTGCTTATGGATAAGGGCGATTAGGAGATGGTGGCTAGCGTAGAAAGTAAACTCTTCCTAGGTTAAAAAAAAAAACGCTTTGGGTTTAAACACAGTTTATAAATATTGTGGCGATGTTTTGATACAGTGTTCCTGCCCACTCACCCAAGTGACAGTTATAAAGAATTTTGCTTATTCTTATACGCGTTGCGTTTTTGCTGTTTTTAGTATGACAGATTGAATGACAGTTGTCACTAATACGTCAGAGGGAAGCACAATAAAAATTTCTTGATAACTTAGGCTTTGTCGGGTGGGCGGAAACACAATTTATAAGTATTGGGCCGGTGTTTTGATACAGTGTTCCCGCCCACCCGCCCAAATGTTTGTTATCAAGAAATTTGCTTATTCTCACACTTGTTGCGTTTCTGTTGTTTTTAATGTGACAGATTGAATGACAGTTGTCACTAATACTTCAGAGGTGGGCACAATAAACATTTATTGATAACTCACACTTGGGCTGGTGGGCGGGAACATAGTTTATAAATATCTGGGCAATGTTTGATACAGTGTTACGGCCCACCCGCTCAAATGACAGTTATCAAGAATCTTGCTTATTCTCACACGTGTTGCGTTTCTGCTGTTTTTAATATGACAGATTTGAATGGCAGTTGTCACTTATACGTCAGAGGTGGGCACAACCTATATGCAAGCTTCGTACATGCATCTTAGCAAAGCATGTATTTAATTTAATGCTAATATGTTTTACTAAGTGATAGCCAAGCTGCTGACAGTAGGGATGGGAACTAAGAAAGAGATAATTCTCGGAAAAGGATACACCTTTTCTACAACGCACCGCTAATCCTTGGATGCGATGCTAGCGCCTACCACGTAGCCTGGAGGAGCAAGGACATATATCTAAGAGGTAAAAAACTCTTACAAGTTATAGTAAAATATATGCATAATATTATAAACAAAGGTAATGCGTTAACATTTCGATTTTGTAGCAAGCTGTTATTGACCTAACATTAGCAAATTATAAAAGCGAGTTAAATGATTAAAAAGTGGTACATGTTGCACAAGCACTTATTTTCTAATCATGCATACATCTAATTCAATATTAAATCTGAAGAAACGCTGCTTTCAGAATACAGGACCTAAGCAAAAAAAAAACAGGGATTTATACAACAAAATACTAGTTAACACATCACAAGAACTAAAAATAACAACATATTTATCAAATCTGCTTTTGAAGGGAGCTGGCCTAATACTGTCAAGCACACCTCTAATAAGATTACTTGTCGAACAAGAGGCTTGGCAGATACTAAAAAGTTGTTCAACAGAGCCAAAAAAAACGGTGACTAGACCACATATAGAATCAATCTTACGGCATATATTAAAGCCATAAAGAAAACAAACAAAAAAGTTGTTGAAAAGATACTGTGAGGACCTTCAAAATAGTCTCACATGCCCCATCTCTGGATTCTTGAATTTGAAAGTTGGAGGGTAAACCAAAGTTTACTGAACGTAGACCTTTTTATGCCATTTGTACCTCCTCCAGTGGTGATCTCACTTAGTTTTCCTGGCATTCAACACCATATGTGGCTGATGTATGCAAATACAAAGTTCGGAAGGGTCTTTCTTATACTGGCCATGTCAAGCCAGCAGTTCCCCAACATGGACTCTCCCTCCTCCAAAAAGCTTTAAGCAAAGACCGTACTTGGAACATTAGATCACTGCGGACTAAAAATGGAAAATACACAGAATCGGTCAAGGGCACTCTGCAAGAGCTGCTACAGACACACTTTCCGTTTCTATGCTGACAAAAGCTCCTGATCAAGACCTGGAATTGCCAAACAAATAGAACTAAAAAAAAGCAATGACCATAATTAATCAGAGCAACCTGAAATGAGGAAACAAATAAAATGTATCTTTTTCAGTGCTGAAAGAACCTTTTTGTAAGACCCTCAGAGCGAGCTTAACACTTTCACAAGATGGTATTTATACCAAAGCCCGGGAAACCCACGTATACTCTGGCAAAATTCTATAGACCAATGAGCTTGACATCTTTTATGCAAAAACTATTGAAAAAATAAAAGTTAGCATGTCTGTTGGTAACAGAGGCAATAAAAACGACGCCCATAGCAGCTACTAGTAGTACTATTATTGTTACCGCCACTTTACCTGATCGTGAAAATAGTAACATTGTAAATCTCGGTTTTGATGATTGAAAAATGTTTTAAATAAAAAGTCAATTGCATTTATTTGGATTCAATTGATAAATTTTGCAAATTATTCCAAAAATAGGAAAAATAAAAAAAAAATGCTTCAAACAATAGTTGTTAGGAATAGTATTTTAAACAACAATGGTTATAAACAATTTTTCAAAGTATTGCAAAATAAGCAATCTAAATTATTCAAAAATTAATTAATACGGTCTATCCATGAACCAATAACACAACATTTTTTTATTTTATTCAAAAACTTTATATTTGGCGTATATAAACTAAACACGTCAATTTTGTAGCAAACCAAGATTTACCCACACAAAGCATTCAAGCAATTGAGAATGAAATTGTTATTTATTTGCGCTAAAATCCCTCCACAGTTTGCGGATTTTTACCCTTTTCGAACACTATTAGATAGTCTTTTTTGAGCAAAAGACCAGGAAATGTTAGTCCAATTGTACAATGGATTAAAATAATCGTACAAGAACATCCTGTATACGGAATAGCAACATTAGATCTTAATGATTTATTTGATTAATGTCTTATACTACTTTAAAAAAAAAATAAAAATAAACAAAATTATGCATAATTTATATCAAATACACAATTTAATGTAAAAATAATGTTAATAAATAATAAATTATGCCATACAAGTTTTGTTATTTATTATTTCTTTCTATCAATATGTATTAATAATGTATTACTAGAATCGATGTTGTTACGTTCTTTTATTTTCAAATAATTTTAATATAGTTTGTAGCTGATGAAACAGTTTGTTTAAAATTATTATCTATGATAACATTTATCTAATTTATGTAGCGTGGGTTATAAAATTATTCAAGCTAGACTAGACATCGTGATAAATAATAATAATTGTAGATGATAGCGCTACTAATGTGTTATCGATTTATAAAATGAAAAGAGCACTCGAATAAATTATTTCTATTTATAAAAATTATAGTAGTTTATATTTAATACACTAAAGCAATTATTATTATATTAGATCAACTCAATTTACAATGATTTGGATTTATGGTTATTATTAGTTGAGACTATATATTTTGGATGTAAAATGTTTCTAATTACTAATAATAATATAATGCATATTTGATTGTTTTAGATCGCCAACAAACTTATCAAGAATTGAAATGCGTCAAAAAGCAAAATGCGGAATTGAAGTACTTACTTTGTCAATATAAAACTGCTGAAATTCCTCCAAAACCACACTGTGCAAGACAACGCGAGATACCCATAACAACAATATTTACTAAAACTAAATGTTCATCAAAAAGATAAAATTAGCAAAGAAACCAAAACAAGTAATGAAATGTTTTCAAAATATTAATATCTTATATTCTTCTATGTAACTTTTTCTTATCTAACAATAGAATGCTACCTCAAACATTTTGGTCTCTTTAATTAAATCATTCCATGGAAGTATTTTGCTTCAACATAAAAATGGTAAGTTTTTTTGTTACTTAGATCAATTTTGTTAAAAAATTGTATTGCCAACATTAATCATTATGCAATTAACCACATAATTCTATTAAACTATTTTTTTAATTTATTTGATACAAAGTATTCAATAAAAATTATAGCTAATATTTAGAAACATTTATTGATTTCCCCTTGTATTTTACATAGTTATGCAACCCAAAATACATTCTCGGGTAGTAAATTTACACACAATTATTATTACAATTAATCAAAGTCTTTAGTTCTGATTTTAATAGCTCTTTTTCTTCATTTAAATGTCAACATGAAAAATTAATTGAATCCTGTTAATTATTAATTAAATAATAATTAATTAACTAATTAAAATCTTTGTGCCTAATGATTTTTCAATTAAGTATTTATTATCTATTTTCATTTCATAATTTAATATTTTCAGTCATTTTAAAACGAATAAAATGGCCATTTATCAACTATTACATATTTTATTGTATTAATAATAAAATAGATATGATAGTAATAAAAATTAACCTTCAGATAATTATATAATAAAGATAATAATAAAATAATATTAGTTTGTGGGTGGATTTAAAAGTAATAATTAAAATAAAATTAAAAGTAAGTATTTATTAAATTAAAATATTTTTTTATTCAAATTGTGATCATAATGTATGCAACTTAATTTACATATTTACAAGTTGCCTAATTTGAATGTCCACATCCCAATTTGTTTGGCTTCTCTGGTTACTACAATCATTCTAAAATTATGTAATAAATGAGATAAATAGTTTGTATAAACAATTATGAAAATTTTATAAGCAATATTCAGTATTATTTTTAAGTAATTAAATTTAATACAATAATAAATTAAAAATATTATCTTAGAAGGCAGAGAACAAAGATTTTATTATATTTTGAATTAAAGTGTTTAGATATCTTTGGAGCGATTGTTCTACAATTTGTTGCAATATATAAAAAAAATGCAGATTCTGTTTATATCATTATTTCACATAAAATGTTTTCAAATTCTTAATAAAAGAAAATTAATTAAAAGTAAACAAGAAATTAAAGGTTTACAATATATGCAACCAAACGTACATTATTCTTTATTACATATTCACCATAGGCGTAACACAATTTTTGTTTTGATAATAATAAACAAACATTTTAAAGTACTTATTTCTTTTAAGTGGTTTTCTGACTAGTTTTAATTAAGATCCTTTCTGATTAACATTATCCAGTTCACAATTTAATTTTAAAAGAAGCAAAACCCCAACTGAAGCCGCATCTAGTTTTTGCATTTTCAAATTTGATAAAACCTATTGGACAACGATGTGTATATTTTAATCTATCTTACATTAAAAAATCCAAAATTAAGTACCTAGATTGGGTTATTATTCACAGAGACTACCGGATGTGGAAAGGTAGAAAGCCTGCTGCTGTGGGTTTCACAATATTTAGAACCTTAACTTGGATTTAAAAAAGTATTGAACGCACTTGCAAAGAACAAATTTTTTTGGTTTATTCTAAATTATAGAAAATGGGCATAAGAACAAAAAAAAATTAGAATTTTAGAAAATAATTAGCTTTTTTAAAATTTCTTTTAGTGTTTAGCAGAACAATTTAAAGAGAGAGCCGTTGTTTTGTAGTCCATGTTCACCGAGAAAAACAAGAAGAGATTCTTGCACCGGACTCAAAATAGCAACTAAACGACGTGTCAGGGAGCTAGCGGCATGCAATAACAAATTTAAGAAAAATGAGCAAAACGCTAACTGACGCCCAACAAAAGGGGCTGAGTCACAGCAACTTACAGATTACAGCGTTCCCCTCTGTTTACAAAACAAAAATTTTAAACCTGGTTAATTTAGTTTGTGTTTTTTGTCGTGGAACTTAACAGCTATCACATTTTTGATTCCGGCGGATTCCGTTCTTTCCCTGAAAATTACTCGTCGATATTTCAGTAACATTTTTAAATATTGTAATCAAAAATATCAAGTGTTTCTTCTTTAATAGCAATGACCAAAAGGTACCGGTTTTAGATTAGAGATTTTATTCAAAGATAGTCAAAGGAAAAAGAGGTCCACACTTGTTTCGCTTGCTTTACTTAATTTGTTGCTCCTATTTTTTCAACTCCAAACCTCAGGAGTGATTGAATAAACTGGCCGCACTTAAAAGTACTGAAGTTTGTAGAATGTACATTAATTTATTTGCACTATGGTCATTCACACGCAGATCAGTTCAGTTCTTAACTGATTATTAAAACAACAACATTTTTATTTTAGAGCTGCAGTTAAACTGCAATAAATGCAGACACCAATCAAAATTATTTACAATTAAAAAAAGTAAGCATACCATGCCATCGCCAGGCATTAGGGGATGATTATTTTAATGTAAAGCAATAAAAAATAATAAATATGTCATTGATAAAATTACTTTACAATCGTTTGTCAATTAATGTTATGATTACAACATTCCACAACACAAAAAGGACGTTTCCTTATTACAATAATTAAAACCCATTACATCCGACCCCGCAAACCAATATACCTCTCTTCTATCGAAGAGACTTCTAACGTTTTCTAAAAAAGTTGTTAATAGTAATCATCTAGAGTAATTTACCTACTCGCTCAAGTGTTGGTCTTTGAGGAATTGAATATCTCTTCTTCTTCTTTTGACAAAGAAACTTATTACAATTGTAAAAAAAAAAACTCTTTTTGATAATAAACACTTGGGCGTATGAGTGGTTAATCCAATTCAAATTATTTGTTTATAATTATCATTTGGAGTGACCCACTGGTTCAAGTGTTGGTCATCAACAGATTAGATATTATTTTTTCTTCTTGAACAAATAGACGTTTACAAAGAGGAAAAACTTTAATTTTTCAATAACAAATTTTTAGGCGGGTGGGCCTGCTTTCCAGTTCAAACTACTCAATTGTAATCATAATATGTTGTGATCCATCTACCCACCCAAGTATTGATCATCAAGAGAATGAACTCATTATCACTTCTTCTATCAATAAGACTTCTAAATAGAAGAAATTTCTTAGTAACAAAATCTTGTACAAGTGGGTGGTCAATCTAGTTCTTAACAGTAATCAAAATCTGAACTAAACTATCCACTTGCTTCCGTCATGGTAGATACTCGCTTATATCGGATGAATTTCTAGATTTTAAACAAAAATTGTAACCAAAGTGCTTGTCCTATACTAAGTTTTTCTAAATTAAAGTAAAGTTGTGTTGTTTCTATTTGGCTCACATGTTGGGCGTGAACTGTCAACAAGTTCCTTTCTACAAATAGTCAAACGAAGTTAGAACTAGTAATCTTTCAGTTAGAAAAACGTCGTCTATGACGTTGCGTATATTATTGAGGTGTAATGTCGTAAAGTGACTTATAAAATTGCCGGAGTGCAACGTCAATATCAGATTAAGGGCAATGAAAGCTCACTACCTAAGCATGTTGGGGACTGGTCTTGCTAATCTCTACAATTTAATGTATTTCCAGGAATTTATGGTATATTGCGAAACGTCAGTGCAAAGTAGCTCGCAAACTGTCTGGTGTTGATGAAGGTCCATCGTTGTTAGTATTTATCAACAATGTAGCTACTTCTTTTTGATATTAACGTAGTAATAATTTAAGATGCTCTAGTTTTGTGTAAAGCGGATGAACTGCATATGCAACCAAATAAATTTATATTTAACTTTATTATTATTTAGATAAATAAATTGTTGTTGTCAACGCCATAAACTGTTAAATAAAATTTGGAACATTTTAGCATCAAAAGCTTTTTATCGGAATGTTTGTCAACTCTACTCAAACCTTTTATTCCACTCTATTCCAATGCATTACGTTAACAATTATTTTTGAATAATTGATAGTATTTATTCCTATTTATTTTAAAATCCATAACTTTTTACTTCATAGAATTAAATATCTATTAAGTCCCAATAAAAAACAAATTAATTAACTTTGTATTTAACTGCTAATTAATTTCCTTTTCAAAAACAATCCCATTCACAACTTGGGTGTGGGAAATAATTTAAATAACACTTTATAAGTATCAAATTAAACAAAATTTATTGTTGATAATAAAACAATGATTGCTAATTGAGTTTGTTTACCTTAATGCAATTAATTAATTTTTTATTGGTTTAATTTTAAATTATGTTATTATATAAAATCGATGGAAAGATTCGCCATCTAGTAAACACCTCTTTGGTCGGAGGGTACTAAAGCCGCACTTATATTCTTACTATTCTATAGGAGCCTCCGAGGGATAAACTATTAGATTATAAAGTATCAATGATAACTTTTTCCCATGCTGATATTTTCTCATGGCTTATGACCTTTCTCGGCGAATCGCAGGTTATAATATTAAGATTATATGCTACTATACGATACGCGCTCAATGGTTCGCTCGCACACACATACACACACAAAAAAAAACGAAATAAAAGGATGATGGCAATAATAAAACCATTAGCATTCTTATTAAAGTACTGTCATCATGTCTTCCAGGCCGTTTATACGAAATTATAGAGAATTTCAATTTTTTAATAAACAACATTTGGGTAAGTGGAGAAGTTACGACAGATCACAATTTCCATCAAGTAGTTTAAATTGGAATGCCCACACACCCGCCCAAGTATTTGTTATCAAAGTATTTTTTTTCAAAGAACTGACATCCAACTTTTTGATGCTCAACACTTGGGCCGGTAGTTAGATCATTCCAGATTATAATTACCAACAAATTAGCTTAAAGTAGAGTGCCCATGCAGTCGCCCAAGTATTTGTTATAAAAAATTATAAATTTAATGTGTTAGAAGTCTCTTAGTCAGAGGAATAAGTGATATAAAATCTCTTGATGATCTACACTTGATTAAGTAAATAATAATAATAATCTGGCAATACTGATTCATTTTATCTTTTAACTTCCTCTAATCTGTCCGGGTCTTCCTATAAAACACATTTTTCAAAACCGTTAATGTAAATGAAAGCAACAGCTCATCTTAAATGCAGATCATCTTCTTTCAATTTTCATCTCATATTCGACGTTTCTGCTTTGGTACGTGTACTATGACTGAACTTCCAAATAGTTCAGGATGGCTAACATTTACTTTATTACCAGACCATAAATCTTCTAAAGTGTATATCCAAAATGGCGCAAGCAAAACGATTTATATTTTCTGCCATATTTATTGTTTTAATCTGGAGTGACCTATAATTGGATTTATTATCCCTTCCTCTAACATAAAGACTTCTAACGCTTGCAAAAAAAAACTTCCAATTTCTAATTAACTTTTGAGCGAGTGGGTATTTTAGTTCAAATAACTGAATGGTAATCATGATTTAGAGTAATTCAACCAACCGCTCAAATGTTAGTCATCAAAAGATCCTCCTTTTTTTGAGTAAGAGACTTCTAATACTTGCAGAAAAGAATAAATTCTAATTCTTTGATAACAAACAATTGGAAGCGAGGTTAGGCACTTTAGTTTAAACTAGTCGGTAGTAATCATAATTTGAAAAAAACCACTAACTCAGCCAATTGTTGGTCACCAAAAGATTGAATTTCGCCTCCTCCCGTTTGAATAAAGAGACTTCTAACGCGTGCAAAGAAGATAAACTTCTAAATTTCTTGATAAAAACACTAGGGCAGGTGGGCAAAAACCTCAGCGCATGATTACAAGCAAGTAGTTTGAACTGGAGTTAACAACTACCCACTATGAACCTAGAGATTGGATATTACTTCTTCCTCTTGTAACAAAGATAAAAAATGTCTAATTTTTTAATTTGGAGGTTGAATTCATTATTTAGACAATACCAAGTGGATTTATATGTAAAATCCTGTTTAAAAAACGTCTTATATAAAAGATAAAACTAGTTTATTTAAAGAAATTTTGAGAAAATTGAATTTAGAACAGCTTTATAAGTATTTTTATTAAATTCAAAAATAACATTTTTGAGGATAAATTGATCATTTAGTCCGCACCAATAAATAGATTCATTTGTAAAATTGTATTTAAAGACATTTTGTATTAAAAAAATTTTAATTAATAAAAAAACTGTTGGCAAAAAGAACCTTTAAATTAAAGTTGAATTTTTGTGTTCAACTTTAATTTCAACGTCCCTCTAACACCGCTGAGCACAATCTGCAATGACCGCTTCTTCAACCACTCTTTGGCATCTACTTACAAATTGACAGCAAAAAAAAAAAACGATTTACGTCGTATCTGCAGCCCTATCTTAGGCTATACTGCCCATAACTCCATTGTATCTAACATTTATTTATAGTCAATAAATGCTATGTCAAGCGGGATATAGCATTCTCCTACTTTCTTAACTCAAATTCTCACTGTGAGATGGTGCTGCGCCGTACTATACTCTTTTCGGAACCGAGGTTGTTTGACTGGTTGATAGGGATTAAGTTTTTTGATTATCATCATGAGTAGCTTATATAAATAATAAAAGACAAACCCTAGAAGTCAGTCAAATCTTCTACGCAGACCTCTACAGATCTTACATACCAAACACACTAGATACTAACAACAAAGTAATACAAAACGTAAGTTCAGAAGATATACTGAAAATCAGAAAAGCTCTCAAGCTACTAAAAAACGGAAAAGCACTATAAACGACACTAAGAACTATAGCCCCATCACATCTGCACATCTGCATCAATAGCTAACAAAAATTATAACAAATCGCCTAACAAACAAACTGAATTTTTACCAACCTCCAGAACAGTCAGGTTTCTGCAAAGAGTTTAGCACAACAGATGCAGACTATACGTACATTAATCAAAAACTGCATAGAATACAATGTACTCGCACAGCATGTATAGACTAAAAAAACTGGATTTGATTGAGCTCTGAGCTAATGCCAGAATCTTAATAAATACGACATTATTATCAAAGTTAACAAAATAACCATGCATAAAGAATGGGACATAATCACTATCTCCAACTACATTACAGACAGGAACAGTGCTGTCTACTTCTGTACTGTATGTTACAGTTAGAGGATACAATGATAACTAAGCTTAAGAATAGATTCATTAATAAAATTGTTTCTAAGGATTGTCACACAAAAATGCAGCAAGACAAACTGGACAGAAAATGTACCGTCCCTATCACGCCGCTCTTATAAATCCTACTCCTAATCTTTTTTAAAATCCTGCGTAAGATAACCATTTAAAACAAATCGGTAAGAAAATTTAAGACATCAAAGCAACAACATCTATCTAACAAAAATCAATTTCAAACTTATCATATTGGAGCCAGACCTACAAAAAATGATGTAAACTCTACATCCGGCTCTAGCACAAAGATTTCTTGTAACATTGTTACGAATTTTCAGATAAATGTTAACATCAATCCCGCACTTGCACTTTCCGCCAAGGCCTAGCGCCACACAACCCAATAATACAAACAAATATTGATCCATCTCGGCAAGCTTAAACGCATGCGCAACCTACACGCAGAAATAATAAAACTTTTACCATCTAACAAGGAAAATTAAGTACTCTCACATTAAATTAGCTGCTCACAAACAACAACCGTCGGGAACATCTAATGGCAACTCAATCAACAAACTAAGACGGTAACAAAGTCTTGTATAAACAGGAGCTTTTTGTTTAGACCAGAAGAAGATCTGTCACACCAATTCACAACCTCCACGCTCTTTGACCCGCCTAAGTGGTTATGATCAGAAACTTGGTTATGTCACACACTGCAATTTTTCTGTAACTGTGTCAGATGTTAAAAACACGACAAAAGAAAAACTACTGAAGAATTCTTTGACGACAAACACATAAGTGGGTAGGCAGGCACATTGTTTATGAGTTGTGGCTGGTAGTTTGTGCCCAAGTCAGAAAGCTGGATTTGTTTTACTTTTGCAATATCCTTATAACTATGGTATACAAGACAGTAAATGCCATATGTCAAATATATCTGACAAGAAAAGTTTGACAACAAACAGTCAAGTGGATGGCCAAGTACAAAATTCAAGAAGTGTTGGTGGGTAGGCTATGTTATTGTAACTCGCCCACCAACCCAAGTGTTTAGAACTAGATATTTTTTAATTTTTTTTGCGATGTAAAGGGTGGGCCATCTCTTGGAATCTTTTTGAACTACCACTTTATTTTTACTGTCATGATATTTGAAATCTGATGTATGACAGTTCTTCAGTATACAACACCCGGTTAACGAAATAGTCCGCTATACGCTCGATGAACGTTGGGAAATGTTAAAAATTTACTTTGAATTTAATTCGTGTATTGCAGAATCAGTGCAAAAATTGCGTACAAAATTTGGTTGCAAATATGCACCAAACGCAAGTGTTTTAAAAGAAATTTGTGCACAAAGTTTGTGAAACTAGTATGCTGGTGAACCGTACTAAAGTTCCACACGCTTGTCCGGTTTGTACACCCGAGAATATTGTTGCTGTAGCCCATAGTGTGCAAGCCAACCCGAGAACATTGACTCGTCATTGCTCTCAGTAATTGAACATTAATACTACCTTAAGGCATATTTTGCATAAAAACATCTGTTTATTTGCCTATAAGGTCCAGCAGTTGAAGAGAGTTGATCATCCACTTTGATACAACTTTGCTAATTGAGCCTTTGAGCAGCTGGAAGCCAATGGTGAATTTTGGCAAAAAATTATCTTTTCCAATGAAGCTCATTTTTACCTCAAGCAAAACTGCAGGATTTGGGCATTGAAAATCCACACGTGAACGTTGAACAGCCAATGCATCCCAAACGAGTGACTGATAATGAATATTTCTTCAAATGGTGAGCGATAATTTAATTGTATTTTATTTAATTCTTTGTTACAGTTCAAACTACTAACTATTATGGTCATCAAAATATTAGATTCATCATCCTTTCTTCTGATGATAAACTTTCAACCTCTTGATAACTAACTTTTGGGCAAGTTGGTGTGCATTCCAGTTAAAACTACTTGATAGTAACCATATGGTGTAACCTTCCTAACCATTGAAGTGTTAGTCGTCAAGAGATTAGATTTATTTTCTTTTCTTCTAATAAAGAGATTTTAAGGCTTGCAATGAAGGGAAAAAATTTCTTGTTTCTTGAGCGGGTAGGTGAGTACTCCAGTTTAAACTACTCGATGTTAGTCTTAATCTGAAGTGACCCATCCACCTACCCACTAAAGTGTTGGCCATTAAAAGATTAGACATTACTTTCTTTTCTTCTATCCAAGAGACTTCTACCATTTGCAAAGAGAAAAAACTTCCATTTCAAACTGTTTGTTGATAATCATAATCTGGAGTAACCCACCTACCCGCCCAAGTGTTGGTCATCAAAAGATTGAATACCACCTCCTTCTTCTTAGACAAAAATACTTCTAACGGTTGTAAAGAAAAAATACTTCTAATTTCTTGACAACAAAATCCAAACTAAAGTACTATTACACCCTCCAAAGTGTCAGTCATTAAGAAAATGATTATCACTTCTTTTTCTTGTGACATAGTGACTACTGACGTTTGCAAAGATGAAAAATATCTAATTCCTTATTATGTTAAATCAATCCTTTAGACCAGTAAGTATAATAAGTAAGATATTTTGTATGAAAAAAAATTGGTTCAGTTAAAGAAATTTTGAGAAAATTAGATTTAAAACATTTATACTACGTATTTTTGTAAATCCAAAAAATTGACATTTTAGAAGTTAAATTGATCATGTAGGTTTTCAATTATTTAAAATTACGTTAAAAATCATTCTGTTGTACCTTAAGCGACCGCCAAAAATGACGCTTTGTATTATTTTGTAAAAAGATACGGTCTTGGTGAGTGAGCACAAGATTTATGAACTATAGACTAGTTTGGTAACCCGCCTACTTGACCAAGTTTTTGTGATTAAGTATTTGTTGTTGTTTTTCACTCCTGCAATATACTTGCAACTATTATGCGGCCCTTAACTATGTCTAACTAGGTCAGAAAGCAAAACATTTAAAAAAAAAAACAGATTTAAGATCTAACTAACAGTCTTCAGCTACAACTTTCTACAGAATGCCTTAAGTTTACACTCATAAAAAAATAAATATTGTTAAAAACATCATCATCCGTAAGACATTTTTGTGCACTGCTGAAGCTTCCTCTAGCTTATTCTACTGTTTTGATCAAAATTGGTCTAGTTTCCACTTTTTGCTGCATCTGGTAGGTGGTCTTCCTCTGTTTCGTTTTTCCTTGGTCTCCACTCTAGTATTTTGTTTTGTCCACCGGTTGTCTGTTGTGCAAGCTATGTGCTCAACCCATGTCCACTTAAATTTTCTGATGCGTTCAACAATATTGGCAACTTTAGTTTTGTCCTTTATAGTTATGTTGAGCACTCTATCTCTTTTAGTCACTCTCAATATCAGTCTTTTCATCGCTTTTTGCGCAACTACACTAACCACTTTGTTAAAGTTAGTGTTTCCGCCTCATACGTCATTACTGAAATTTTTTTGCATTTTTCCTTTCAGGGTATTTTGTAGTTTACCAAAGTTGCACAGCCAAGTCCTATGCGTCGGAAGATTTTGGTTGTTTCCTTATATGTGTTTTGTGTGCTTTTATTTATCTCATGTCACAAGGTTTGTCATAAAATGTGATTTATTCTTCAAAATACTTAAATGGGACTCGAAAGGAATAAAAATTGATAGGATCAGCTTCGGTTCGACAACATCGTCGTAATATCGAGTGACCCAGAAGTACTAACAGAGAGAAATCGGACTGAAAATAAACACCAAAAAGACAAAAATTTTAAGTCCGACAAATCCAAAAACATTACTTGACAATAAAATCATTGAATGTGTAAACCACTACATTAACTTTGAGCACATAATCAAGCTAAAAAAAATAATATCAGAAGTCAACAGACGCATAAGCCTTATTTGGGCAGCGTTTGGTAAACTGTGACATATTCCGGGAACAGCATACACATAAATCTAAAAAAAAAAATACAATACATGTATCCTACGAGTAGCTACATACAGCCTAGAAACCATGAGTGTTATCACAAAGAGCATGAATAAAATCGAAACAACACAAAGAACGCACTATGATCGGAATCTTCAAGGATCAAGAACGAAACAATCAGAGATAAATCAAAGGTAAAGGACATGGCGGAAAATATAGCAAACTTAAAATGGAGCTGAACCGACCACGTTTCAAGACAAATCAGCGATAGATGAGCAGTCAGAGTCACGCACTTTCGGCTAAGAGAAACAAAGAGCAGCAGAGACATGGCTGGATGGATCAACTGCGGGGAGCGATTGGTTCTACAAAACTCAATATCGACAGATATGGAAGATGTACGAAGAGGCCTACGTCCAGGAGTGGACTAAATGAAACTGAAAAAAAAAAGATCGAAGTTGGAGGACTTGTTGGGACTAAAGGATTAGAAGACAAATCTGCACAACTTGTCTTAGCCTTTGAGGTTGGCCGTAAAAACCTTTTGGTCTTGCAGGTTGATGGTTTTACTGACGCTAAAAACGATTGACGTGAAGCGGCTGATGGCTTATTAAAAGTGGTTTGCTCGCTTTACTTAAAGTGAATGCAGCTCAGATTGCACTTAATAATATAATATATTCATAAAATAAATCAAATAAATTAATAAGAAAAAACTTAATTAAACACTTAATTTATTTTGTGTCGAGTTATAAAATGCAGTTGCAACTGGTTCAAAACTATTTAATTATTTAATATTAAAAGTAATCACTTGTGTTGCTGGATTTCAAGGATGTTATATAATATACGCAATTTGTTATGTTTATGCATTGCACACAAAGATAAATATTATTAAACATTTTAAAGTACCATTATATACGGAATAACATTTATTTCAGATATAATAACAGTTCAGTATAATCTACACCCCATTTCATATTTTCTAACATATTATAATTAATAGAACAAGTTAGTCAGAAATAAATTCATTCCACGCCACTGGGTTTAATCCTCGTATTGTATATCACATTTGAATATTATTTATATAAACAGCAAAAACACAACTAAGCAAAAAAATCTGCATGACTTTGCCCAAGGAAAACGATAAATATTTCAATTTGTACTCACACGTGAAACGTTCAACACCGTAAACCTTAACAGATTCAATTTTATTAAACATGGTAAATAGAAATTAATTTATTTTAATATTTTTATTAATTGGGTTTAATTTTAGCGTGAAGTAATTTCAATACACGTCGGCCAAGCTGGGGTACAAATTGGCAACGCATGTTGGGAACTTTATTGTCTTGAACATGGCTTGCAGAAGGACGGCATGTTTAGTGAGGAATATCTAAAAGATAACAAAGCATCTGATGATAGTTTCAGCACGTTTTTCGCAACCACCGGATCGGATAAACACGTGCCCAGATCAATTTTCGTTGATTTGGAGCCTTCTGTTGTTGGTGAGTTTATTAATATTGATTAGAAAAATTTTAATTAATTTATTAATATTAATATATAATTTCTCTTCGATTATTAAATTACAATGTAGCCACTTTTTTTAATGCGTATTATAAATTATTTTTGATGTTTATTTTATATTTTAAATGTAAGTATGAATAAGAATTGCTTGAATAGTTGTGGAGGTCACACTAAATGTTTTGATAAATAATGATATTTTGAAAACAGTTTAAATAATCGAGAATCATATTTCTTCATTTTATTAGATACATTAGTCGATTTATTCAATGAGTTCGGAACTTTATTTTTGGAAGTAAAAAGTGTTAAAACGATAGCTGGCAAATAAATATTCTCTTATCATCACTTTCTCATTGATTATTTTTGTTACTACCTTTAAATAATCTCAGCGTTAATGCTTATAGCCATCGTTTTCACTGAGAAGGTTATTAGAATCTTCTTCCAGAATCAGTGGCGTAGCATTTTTGGGCACTACCGTAAAATATTGAAAAAGGGACTGTTTTAAAAAAAATTATAATTTTATTTTCCTCAAGTTTTGAAGACGTTGCAATTGTAAAAGAACGCGTTCCAGTTTTGTCAAATAATTTTAATAAACAAATATAAAACTCGTCTTTTTTTTGTCGAATGATCTCCAAAGAAGATACCGTTAAAGTAGAAGCATTATAAATTTAAAATCTTTACCAATTTCCATAATGTGATGCAAAAAACATTAATATTATATTCAAATTTACATTATAGGTAAAACCAATTTATTGTCTTTATTTGTAGATTCTGTAAGAACTGGTGAATACCGCAACCTTTATCATCCAGAACAATTAATATCAGGCAAAGAAGATGCTGCTAATAATTATGCCAGAGGCCACTACACAGTTGGAAAAGAAATCATTGATCGCGTATCCGATCGAGTTCGTAAACTATCTGATCAATGTAATGGTCTACAAGGTTTCCTCATATTCCACTCATTTGGTGGAGGCACTGGATCCGGTTTTACGTCCCTTTTAATGGAAAGACTATCACTTGAATATGGAAAAAAAAGCAAACTACAGTTTGCAGTATATCCAGCTCCTATGATTTCCACAGCTGTAGTCGAACCGTACAATTCAGTCCTAACCACTCACACTACTTTGGAACATTCAGATTGCGCTTTCATGGTTGATAACGAAGCTATTTTCGATATTTGTCAGAAAAATTTGGACATTCCCCGTCCAGGTTACTGCAATTTGAACCGCCTTATTGGTCAAATCGTATCATCAACAACAGCATCACTACGGTAATTATATTTTTGCTTGCTGCAGAATTAGTCAAATTTATTATATTTTTTTTAGATTTGATGGAGCTATGAATGTAGATTTAACGGAATTTCAAACCAATTTAGTGCCATATCCTCGAATTCATTTTCCTTTAGTAACCTACTCACCAATCATATCTGCAGCAAAAGCATATCATGAGCAATTTTCAGTGCAGGAAATTACCAATGCCTGTTTTGAACCGTGTAACCAGGTATGTTATTTTTATTGCTTATTAAAATGTTTCTAAATTGTGGTAATTTCTAGATGGTTAAATGTGATCCACGTTGTGGTAAATATATGGCTTGCTGTATGCTATATCGAGGAGATGTAGTTCCTAAAAATGTTAACGCTGCGATTGCTACTATCAAAAATAGGAAAGATATACAATTTGTTGATTGGTGTCCAACCGGATTTAAAGTTGGTATTAATTTCCAAAAACCTACGGTTGTACCTGGAGGAGATTTGGCAAGGGTATTTTTTAATCAAACAGTTTTTAGTCCTTAAACTTACTTTATTGTTTTATAGGTGCAACGAGCAGTATGCATGTTATCAAACACTACTGCAATATCCGAAGCTTGGGCCAGACTCAATCACAAATTCGATTTAATGTATATGAAGAGAGCTTTTGTGCATTGGTACGTTGGTGAAGGTATGGAAGAAGGTGAATTCAGTGAAGCCCGAGAAGATATGGCTGCTCTTGAAAAAGATTACGAAGAGGTGGGTACTGATAGTGGTGCTGATCAGTCGTTCGATGAAGTAGAAGAAGAGTACTAATTATTTTTAATGTGTTTTATTGTTTTATTTATAGTCAAATTAATTTAATTGTTCAATGTAATTGAGAATTACTAAAGTGTTTAATGTGTTCATGTTTCAAACTGTTGTAGTCAATTATAATCTAGTAATAATAAATTTATCGAATATTTGAATGTGCTTTTATAAAAATTAAGGTTTGTAGAATCAAATATTTTAGCTAATTTGAACTACAGTTTTATCAAGCCACCAACAATGCGTATATATAAAAAATAGACTACAACTTAATTTGGTACTGTTCTGAAGTTAAAGTACTTCAACAATATTCTTAGAAGCCTTTATTGAATTGTTAAAATACCTAGAGCCTTATCTCGAACGAAATTTTGAGGAGGGTTTGATGATCAAAAAAAAGTTTTCCAGTTAATTTCCACAACATTTGTCAAATGACAAATGTTTTAACAACCTACATAGTCATCTTCAATTGTAACATGCGGATTGAATGTAGTCGGTTGAAAGAGAATTGTTCATTCAATCATAATAAAGCGGGAGTGGGTCGGTGGGCACGCCAGTTTAAACTACTTGATAATAATCACTCGCCCAAGTCTTGGTCATCAAGAAATTGGAATCATCATCCCTTCCTCGTTGAACCAACAAAACCCTGACGGGTGGCTAAGCACTCCAGTTCAAACTACTCAATGGTAATCATGATCTCAAGTAACCCACCCAAGTGTTAGTCATCTAAAGATTGAATTCAACATCTCCTCCTCTCTAAAGTAAAGGCTTCTAACGCTCGGAAAGAAAAGAAACTGCCAATTTCCTGTTATCAAACTTTTAACTCGCTATTTAAGCTCTAGTTCAAACTTTTCTATAGTAATTATAATCTAGAATGACCCATCTACGAGCCCAAATGTTGGTCATCAAAAGATTTGATATCACCTCCTTTTTCTTAGGCAAAAAGACTTCTATCGTTTGCAAAAAAGAGAAACTTTATTTTTTTGATTACAAATACCCAGGCGGGTTGGTAGGCTCTTCAGTTCAAACTACTTGATGGTAATTATGTTCTGAATTCATCCACCACACACCCACGTAAATTAGTCATTACTTTCTCTTTCTATAACTATGGGATTTCTGACACTTGCAGTGAGGAGAACTTTCAATTCAATAGCAAACACTCGAGCAGGTAAATAGGCATTCTAGTTCAAACTACTAGATGGTAATCATGATATTATGTACAGACCCACCTACCCGCCTAAGTATTTATCATTAAAAGATTAGACATTACTTTTTTTTTTTAGACAAAAAAACTTCTAATGCTTGCAAAGAAGAAATTTTTTTTTTATAACAAACACCGAGCGAATCCAAAATAAACTACTCAATAGTAAACATAGTCTAAAATGACACACCCACCGGCCCAAGTGTTAGTCATCAAAATATTGGATATCACCTCCTTTTTCTTGAACAAAGAGACTTCTACCGCATTCAAAAAGAAGAAACTTAAGTTTTTTAATTGACACTAGGACGGGTAAATGAGTACTTCAGATCAAACTATTCAATGGTAATCATGATCAAAAATGACCCACCCACGTGTGTTGGTCATCAAAATATTAAATATCACCTCCTCCTTCTTGAACAAAAAGACTTCTAACGCTTGCAAAGAAATTCTCGGGCGAGTGAATGGACACTTCACATCAAACTACTCGATGGTAACCATGTTAAAGAATGACTCATCCACCCGCCCAAGTGTTGTCATTAAAAGATTGGGTATCACCTCCTCCTTCTTAGACAAATATTAGAATTTATTTTAGACGGGTGTGTGGGCACTCCAATTTAAACCACTCAATAGTAATTATGATTTGGTTTGAAACAACTCACTCGTCGAAGTGCCTGACATTAAGAGGTTGAATTAACTATCACTTCTTGGGCGAGTAGATGAACTCTCTAGTTCAAACTACTCAATAATACACATGACCTAGAATGATTCAATCCCGCCTAAGTGTTTGTCTTCAAAAGGTTGGATATCACCTCTTTCTTGCACAAAACGACTTATAAGCAAAAAAATAAACTTCTTTGATAACAAACACTCAGGCGTTCAAACTACTCTATGGTAATCATGATTTTGACCCATTCAATAAAACTAGAAGTTTTTGTAATATAAATTTACAGACGGTTGCTCAAAATTCTATGGACAGACCGTGTCAACAATGCAGACGTTTTAAAGAAAATAAATTTAATAAAACAGAAAGTCATTAAAACAAGAAAACTGGAATATCTACGACACTTAATGACACATCCAAAAATATAACTTACTTCAGCTTATAGTACAAATCAAAGTTGAAATCTAAAAACATTTCGCACTGTAAGCAATAATATTAGAATTGCCAGATCACCAGTATCAGATAATGGATAAATACAAATCAAAAAAATAGTTTGTATTTAGAACTTCTCATTATGTGGCCAAAGTCTACTTTATACTGTTTTAGATTATCCACTATTCTTACAATACTCTTAAACTTTACAATCTACACCTTAAAAAGGTTGTTAGGGTCTTAAAGTTTTTTTTTAGTCCAGAAGTTCTTTAATTCTACTTGCAAATTTTTCAAAATGTTGTAAATACTGACTTCTTCTTCTTGATGTGTCCATCCGTTCTGGATGTTTTCTAACACAGCTGTTGTAGAAAACCAGTACCTTATATTTTTGAACCATAAGATTATTTTTTGGCCAATGCTTTTTTTCCTTCCACTTTACCTTGTAAAATGTGTTGTAATAGCTCGTATCTACTAGAGATTTGTGTCCCAGGTATTGTAATTTTCTGATTTTGATTGTGATGAAGATTTCTTTTATTTCCTTTTGTTAGTATTTCGTCATTGGTAATATGATCATTCCATGATATCTTCAATAACCTTTAATAGATCCACATTTTATACACTTTAAGTTTCTTTATGCTTACATCCGTCAGCGCCCAAACTTGCATTCTGTATAATAACACAGAGTATACGTATTTTTAAAGTACTGAAAATTCCACTCAACACAATTGTACTACTAACGTTTACTCAATGACTCTAGCACACATATAAAAGTCATTACGTATACTACACCAATTCATTTTGGTCTGGGTGTTTCATTTAGCTTTTTAATAAAGTAATTACACCGCTAAACCAACCAAACAGAGTGAAATTACATAGTTGTATTGCAATATGTCGCAGTTACTATAAATAGTACGAACAAAGAAGACAGTCTTAGTCAGAAAAAAAATTGTCAAGCATTACAAGTGTAGCCAAATTATACAAGTCACAGACTGGAATAAAACAAACTGTGTTATCCCAAGCACAATTAGTTTTCCAGAGTTAACTACGTAGCAAAGACTACAGAGCCGTAGTGCACTCCAAAACCAGTCTGAAGAAAGATTTTGTCACCAAAACTACCGCAAATGCGAAAAGAATACAAATAAACAGCTTCACCAATCCTAACAACTGCTGCACTACTTGCGGTTTACTTACAAAAGCATCTTCTGTAGGTAGTATAGGAAAAATGCAACTTTGCTTGAGGATAGACGTAAGGTTAGGACAAATGTTGGTTTACTTATCAACTGCAGGCGGCCAAAAAAGTCTTAAGTTCGTAAAGCTCCTACTGCGTAGAAAAATAAAGTTTTGCTAATTATTTATGTTTTTGTTCTTTGGGAACGACGTAAAGAATATTGTTGGCGTCTCTGCTGCTAACAGTGTGCCGTATCAAACCAATACCAAAAAGGTTTTTTTAGGAAAAACAACAGATTCTTATCGATGACGAGATAATAAAGTTTGTCTTAATTAGCAGCAGTGTGGCGCAAAGAGCGTGATAGTTGCTAAACTGGTCTGAGAATTTTTATAAGTGTGACATGGGATATGCATCAAAATGTCACATTTGTTACCTTAAATTTGAAAAAATTGAGTTTTGGCTAATTTTTTTTTCATTTGTACGCCGCGTATGGGTCTTCAACATCAGTTCAGAAGTTTGAGTGAATTAATTCCAATAACTGGCCAGACAGTATCACATATAATTCGATAACAAAGAAATAGTAGAAAATAGCTTAGAGTCAACTGTCCAAAAAACAGACACATTTTTTTTTATAAGCAATAAGTTGCAGTTCAAACAACGGGAGACTATTAAACATCAATTAAACAACATTCAACAAAGCTCTCAAAACTGAAAACAGCACCCGCCAACATGTTTGTCAAGACACTTTAACCTGCCAATTACCACAAACAACTTCTGTAGCACTGACCATGTATGCTACATTAGTCTTAACGTTTTACCGTTCAACGTCCACGGAACAAGAAGAGTTATTTACAAGGTCGAATCCGGTGACGGGAGACATTGGCCACTAGCTTTACATCATTATTTCAATGACATCTACAGAGGAAATCATCATCAAACATTTTTTTATCATTTGTCATACCAACATGTACAACAATACACTAAAATCTTTTTTTGGGGAAGGAGAGGAAGCGTAGATTGCGCAGTGGTTAACAATAAAGTAGACCCGCTAACAAAGATTTCCATTGCACCACCCTTGTACTCTTTTTTGCAAATCTTCTATCATATCTGCTGAGTGACTTGAGTAAGACTCTCTTGGTTCGCACAATAGCGTCTCAAAGCACAAGTTCTTACCGCACTGACCTCAAACCCGTGTTCTTGTATCACTCTCCAGGGCTGTAAGTGCTTCATGCGCAAATTGCTCAACAACGTCCAACTTTTTATCAATTGCGATCATATACAACACAAAAGTGTTCACATAAAGCAAATCTTCCAATACCTGCAAAAACTCAGAGCTGTCATACTCTTATTTCAGACACTCTAAGAACATATGCTTTGCATTGTCTACTTTGCCAATACAGTACCGCATTCTTCCGTGTTGCTTTTGCCGATTTGCTTTAGATATAATTGAAAGCATCTGTAAATAACTGCAAGAGTTAATAGGATAATAAACTTATTGTCTTCTTCGCTTTTTTGTTCCATTAATCTGATTCTGACAATAAATTTTGTCATCCGGTTTCCGGTTCTGACCTAAATGCTTTTCTTAGCAAATTTCAATGTCTTGCAGCACTAGTGCATGCTGCATAGAGTAGCTTAGATGTAGTCATAAATGCAAACAAACGCTTGCTGTCTCTCCTGGACAATCAACTAATAGAATTTAACGCGCCACCGCTCTTATAGCAAGTGTTTCGCTCTTTTAACCTATGTTTTTACAAAAGCACTGAGTTTGACGCCATTGTAGACAACATTCCACAGCAGAAACCCAAAAATTGACCTCTACAAATACGTTAAATTGTTGCCTTTTTACTACTTCTTTAAACTGTGGGAAGGAATTCTGTTAACATATCTACTGTCTGAGAAAACCCGAGTTTGCAGTTTCTATTATTTCTTTCACGGTTCTGATGGCTTGAGTCGTTGAACGGCACTTGAAAAATCCTTTTTAGCTTCTCACAAAGACTATATCTTAAACTAACCTAACCTAACCTAACCACTACACCACATGATAGTCCAATGGGTTGATGGGATTAAACAAAGTAAGATTAGTTTGCAATTTTTTTTGCTTGGGTATCAAGACTAGTCTATTAGTCTTCTTCTGGTTTAAGACTTTGGTAAAGTCCTCAACAACTGCTTTTATAACTACCTTAACTTTGTTAAAAGTTACGTTAGGCCCTGATGCCTTCCCATAAAGTTTTATAGCTGCCACATCTGTTTTTTTTTTCAAAGAAAACACAAGAATACATCGACATATTTACAAGACAAATCTATTCTGACCACTCTTAGCAATCCTAAAGCGTTGTTTGAAATAGAGCTTCCATCACCTTTAACTGCAAACGTTCTCGGTGGTCAGACTCTAATTCACTTTGATAATAATTTATAAGGCAGTCTCCAAAAGTCATTCTGCACAAAGATTTGCCCAGCGTTTGTGTTTGCTACATGGATGTTAACCTTATACAGGGAGTTTATAAATGAATGGGATTATGTAATCACTTTAAATATGCCGCCTTTTTAAAATCGTTCACTATACTACATATGTTTTCATATGTTTGCTTGACAGCTGTCAAAGTTGATCTGCCAAAACAAATAGTTTAGTGAACAATTTAACAAAAGCGGCACATTTAAAGTGATTACATAATCCCATTCATTTATAAACTCCCTGTACTTTTCCTGGCAGTTTCAGCCTGTAGGTTTTTATTTTCATTTTGTCCGATTAAATTTAGGAAACAGCTGAGCAAGCACTAAGCAAGCACTTAGCATTATTTTCATGAATGACTTTGCCATAGATTTTGCAACTGAGTGGTGTATGGTCGTAGTTTTTAGTAGTGCCTCGTTAGTATAATTTGTTATCCATCTAGACTCTTTATAAGACTTAGAGGAGATGTCGGTGGTTTCTATGTTGCAAGTAATGTAAAGGTAGTTGTTAAAAGACTCTTTGTCTGCTACTTGCCATATGCTTAATAACTGAATTAAACTGTTAAAACAAAGTTTTCCCTCTAAAAAATCGTCTTATTTCCTCACGTTACACTACCTTAACTCTACTGTAGCCATCTACTCCACTAGCTCATGGCCCATTGCATCTGTAGTGAGAGAAACCAACACCTTTCCACCAATCATAGCATCTCACCTTTTGTCATTGCTCAGCGCTCTGAATCTGGAGTACTGAAACTTCGATCCTTTATATATATAAATACGATAATGAGTGAGAATAATAAGGTAAGATTAATATGTTTCAAGGTCAAAACGCTGATCAATAAGCAAAGATACAATGCTATAATCAGAGAAGCACGAATAGAAAGTTATTTTGCTAGATCCAATCCCAAACTGTTCTTTCTAAGTCATCCAATTTCTAGGATTACTACAATGGCTGCATCTCCTTTATTGCAATCTTGTATCCAGCGTTAAGCTTTCTATTGTTTGGCTTGAACGCAATTATTACTTCCGTCCTTTCGGTCTCCTTTGATGCTATCAAATCGTGTATTACTTTACAACAATTTAAATTAATAAACTACACGTCACTCATGCAAATAACTTTCAAAAACTACCAAATCACGACAATGCAAGCTCTTTGCCTTCAAGGGACTCTCTCGTACTTTGTTTCATAATCTGTACAAATTGCATTATACTAACACAATTCATTGCAAACCAAACTCAGCAGTACCGCAGCTACCCACAAGCTTTTAGAAAACCAATTTCAAAGATAACATAGCAGTCAACGACACCGCCAACCCAAAAGAAGTAACTCAAGCATATGTCAATTTTCTTCAAATGAATTAACTTTAACCAACTAATTAATTTTTTTGTTCTGATCTATCCAATGCAACTCAACACACACCAACAGCAACGTAAAAATACGGAAACAGCCAATTCGAGAAATTTTTTAAAAATAGACCTGCTACAAGTCCATCTAGAATTCATTTTACCCAAGAACAAAATAAAAAATTTCAAACCAATACACCACTTTCTAGCAGATTTCACTATTAAATATTTAAAACTGAAATAATAATTACATTACCAATATTATTAAAAACAATTTTGTAAATAATTATACCTACGCCACTGGATTTAATATTTATATTTTAAAATAATTTTCTATAAATTCCTACAAATCGTAAAAATAAAACAAAAAAATTGTAACATTCCTTCAAGAACAATAAACTAAAAATTTCAATTTGTACTCATACGTGAAGCAACCAACATCTTATATCTTCACAGATTAAATTCAATTTTTTCAACATGGTAAGTGCAAATTTCAATTGAAAAAATCATTTAAATATTTTACTTTAATGGAATTTCAGCGTGAAGTAATATCGATACACGTCGGCCAAGCCGGAGTACAAATTGGAAACGCGTGTTGGGAACTGTATTGCCTGGAGCATGGTTTGCAGAAAGATGGCATGTTCAGTGAGCAATATCTGAAAGATGACAACAAATCTAACGCATCGGATGTTAGTTTCAGTACATTTTTTGCTACTACAGGATCAGAAAAACACGTGCCTCGTTCGATTTTTGTCGATTTGGAGCCTTCAGTTGTTGGTAAGTTTTGCAATATTTAATAATAATAAAAGTATACATTTCTTAATACATATTGTGTGTTCATTTTCTTATCAACCATTTTTTGCTCTGTTATTCCATCTTTCTTCAATCTTTAGTGACTCAAATTTATGTTCAAATTATTTATTTATTTTTTGTAGATTCTGTAAGAACTGGTGAATACCGCTACCTCTATCATCCAGAACAATTAATAACAGGCAAAGAAGATGCTGCTAATAATTATGCCAGAGGCCATTACTCAATTGGAAAAGAAATTATTGATCGCGTTTCTGATCGTATTCGCAAACTATCAGATCAATGTAATGGTCTACAAGGTTTCCTTATATTTCACTCATTTGGTGGAGGTACAGGATCTGGATTTACATCCCTCTTAATGGAAAGGCTATCAGTTGAATATGGAAAAAAAAGTAAATTACAATTTGCCGTATATCCAGCTCCCATGGTTTCCACAGCTGTTGTAGAACCGTACAATTCAGTCCTAACAACACACACAACGCTGGAACATTCAGATTGCGCTTTTATGGTTGATAATGAAGCTATTTTTGATATTTGTCAGAAAAATTTGGATATACCACGTCCAGGTTACGATAATTTAAATCGCCTTGTTGGACAAATTGTATCGTCAACAACAGCATCACTCAGGTATGTTTAAATTTATTATTTTATTCCTATTTAAGATGGATAAATTTTTAGATTTGATGGAGCTATGAATGTAGATTTAACAGAATTTCAAACCAATTTAGTGCCATACCCTCGAATTCATTTTCCTTTAGTAACTTACTCACCAATCATATCAGCTGCAAAAGCATAACATGAGCAATTTTCAGTGCAGGAAATTACCAATGCCTGTTTTGAACCCTGTAACCAGGTTTGTTATTTGTATTGCTGATTAAAATGTTTCTAAATTATGCTAATTTCTAGATGGTTAAATGTGATCCACGTCGTGGTAAATATATGGCTTGCTGCATGCTATATCGAAGAGATGTAGTTCCTAAAGATGTTAACGCAGCGATTGCTACTATCAAAACTAGAAAAAATATTCAATTTGTTGATTGGTGTCCAACTGGATTTAAAGTTGGTATTAATTACCAAAAACCTACGGTTGTACCTGGAGGAGATTTGGCAAAGGTATTTTGTAATCAAACAGTTTTTTTTATATTAATTGTCCTTAAACTTATTTTATTGTTTTATAGGTGCAACGAGCAGTATGCATGTTATCCAATACCACTGCGATATCCGAAGCTTGGGCCAGACTCAATCACAAATTCGATTTAATGTATATGAAGAGAGCTTTTGTACATTGGTACGTTGGTGAAGGTATGGAAGAAGGTGAATTCAGTGAAGCCCGAGAAGATATGGCCGCTCTTGAAAAAGATTACGAAGAAGTGGGCACTGATAGTAGTGCTGATCAGTCGTTCGATGAAGTAGAAGAAGAGTACTAATTATTTTTAATGTGTTTCAATGTTCTTTGTATATAATAATTGTTTAATGTAATCAAAAGGTACTAAAGTATTTTAATATGTTAATGTTTTAAATAGTTGCAGGCAACAATATATAATTTAATAATATCAAAAAATAATTAATTCATATTAAAATGTTATCTTCTACCATAGTAGGCGCACCTCTCGTATGTGGGACCTATGTTTAACTTAGTATCTGAACCAATAGAAGAATTTACTAGGCAGATACTTTGCTAATTGCCAGGTATTATTTTCAGCTAATAAATTAATTTCTTCATTTATAGCTAGTTTTCTTTTCGCACTATCTTCATAATTTATTGCTTCTTTGTATAATAACAGTTCATCATAAGCAAGAAATTTGTATGCATTGTATGTAACAAATCCATCCTTTTTATAATCACGTGGTTTTGGTTGTTTTTCAGATCAACTTAACTGATCCACACTTCAAAATGTTATTTGATACAAATGTTTCATTGGCATCTTCATACACAGTATGAACACTTCCATTTTCGATTCCTGTTCTATTATTCTTGAGATATATAACTACAATTATCTATATTATCTCTCACTTTCTCTGGCAATACTGATTCATTTTATCTTTTAACTTCCTCTAATCTATCCGGGTCTTCTTATAAAACACATTTTTCAAAACCGTTAATGTAAATGAAAGCAACAGTTCATCTTAAATGCAGATCATCTTCTTTCAATTTTCATCTCATTTTCGACGTTTCTGTTTTGGTACGTGTACTATGACTGAACTTCCAAATAGTTCAGGATGGCTAACATTTACTTTCTTACCGGACCATAAATCTTCGAAAGTGTATATCCAAAATGGCGCAAGCAAAACGATTTATAATATTTTCTGCCATATTTATTGTTTTAATCTGGAGTGATTTATAATTGGATTTATTATCCCTTCCTCTAACATAAAGACTTCTAACGTTTGCAAAAAAAAAACTTCCAATTTCTAATTAACTTTTGAGCGGGTGAGTATTTTAGTTCAAATAACTGAATGGTAATCATGATTTAGAGTAATTCAACCACCCGCTCAAATGTTAGTCATCAAAAGATTCTTCTTTTTTGAGTAAGAAACTTCTAATACTTGCAGAAAAGAAAAAGTTCTAATTCTTTGATAACAAACAATTGGAAGCGAGGTTAGGCCTTTAGTTTAAACTAGTCGGTAGTAATCATAATTTGAAAAAAACCACTAACTCAGCCAATTGTTGGTCACCAAAAGATTGAATTTTGCCTCCTCTCGTTTGAATAAAGAGACTTCTAACGCGTGCAAAGAAGATAAACTTCTAAATTTCTTGATAAAAACACTAGGGCAGGTGAGCAAAAACCTCAGCGCATGATTACAAGCAAGTAGTTTGAACTGAAGTTAACAACTACCTACTATGAACCTAGAGATTGGATATTACTTCTTCCTCTTGTAACAAAGATGAGGAATGTCTATTTTTTTTAATTTGGAGGTTGAATTCATTATTTAGACAATACCAAGTAGATTTATATGTAGAATCCTGTTTAAAAAACGTTTTATATAAAAGATAAAACTGGTTTATTTAAAAAAATTTGAGAAAATTGAATTTAGAACAGCTTTACTAAGTATTTTTATTAAATTCAAAAATAACGTTTTTGAGGATAAATTGATCATTTAGACCGCACCAATAAATAGATTCATTTGTAAAATTGTTTTTAAAGACATTTTGTATTAAAAAAAATTTGAATTAATAAAAAAACTGTTGGCAAAGAGAACCTTTAAATTAAAGTAGAATTTTTATGCCCTATCTTAGGCTATACTGCCCATAACTTCATTGTATCTAACATTTATTTATAGTCAATAAATGCTATGTCAAGCGAGATATAGCATTCTCCTACTTTCTTAACTCAAATTCTTACTGTGAGATGGTGCTCCGCCGTACTATACTCTTTTCGGAACCGAGGTTGTTTGACTGGTTGATAGGGATTAAGTTTTTTGATTATCATCATGAGTAGCTTATATAAATAATAAAAGACAAACCCTAGAAGTCATTCAAATCTTCTACGCAGACCTCTACAGATCTTACATACCAAACACACTAAATACTAACAACAAAGTAATACAAAATGTAAGTTCAGAAAATATACTGAAAATCAGAAAAGCTCTCAAGCTACTAAAAAACGGAAAAGCACTATAAATGACACTAAGAACTATAGCCCCATCACATCTGCACATCTGCATCAATAGCTAACAATTATAACAAATCGCCAAACAAACAAACTGAATTTTTACCAACCTCCAGAACAGTCAGGTTTCCGCAAAGGGTTTAGCACAACGGATCACATGCAGACTATACGTACATTAATCGAAAATTGCATAGAATACAATGTACTCGTACAGCATGTATAGACAAAAAAAACAGGATTTGATCGAGCTCTGAGCTAATGCCAGAATCTTAATAAATACGACATTATTATCAAAGTTAACAAAATAACCATGCATAAAGAATGGGACATAATCACTATCTCCAACTACATTACAGACAGTGCTGTCTACTTCTGTACTGTATGTTACAGTTAGAAGATACAATGATAACTAAGCTTGAGAATAGATTCATTAATAAAATTGTTTCTAAGGATTGTCACACAAAAATGCAGCAAGACAAACTGGACAGAAAATGTACCGTCCCCATCGCGCCGCTCTTATAAATCCTACTCCCGGAGTAGATCTTTTTTTAAAAACCTGCTTAAGATAACCATTTAAAACAAATCGGTAAAAAAATTTAAGACATCAAAGCAACAACATCAATCTAACAAAAATCAATTTCAAACCTACCATATTGGAGCCAGACCTACAAAAAATGATGTAAACTCTACATCCGGCTCTAGCACAGAGATTTCTTGTAACATTGTTACAAATTTTCAGATAAATGTTAACATCAATCCCGCACTTGCACTTTCCGACAAGGCCTAGCGCCACACAACCCAATAATACAAACAAATATTGATCCAACCCGGCAAGCTTAAACGCATGCGTAACGTACACGCAGAAATAATAAAACTTTTACCATCTAACAAGAAAAATAAAGTACTCTCACATTAAATTAGCTGCTCACAAACAACAACCGTCGGGAACATCTAATGGCAACTCAATCAACAAACTAAGACGGTAACAAAGTCTTGTATAAACAGGAGTTTTTTGTTTAGACCAGAAGAAAATCTGTCACACCAATTCACAACCTCCACGCTCTTTGACCCGCCTAAGTGGTTATGATCAGAAAATTGGTTATGTCACATACTGCAATTTTTCTGTAACTGTCTCAGATGTTAAAAACACGACAAAAGAAAAACTACTGAAGAATTCTTTGACAACAAACACATAAGTGGGTAGGCAGGCACATTGTTTATGAGTTGTGAGGTGGTAGTTTGTGCCCAAGTGTTTGTAGTCAGAAAACTGGATTTGTTTTACTTTTGCAACAACAAACAGTCAAGTGGATGGCCAAGTACAAAATTCATGGACAGTTAGTGGGTAGGCTATGTAGTGTAAAAAAACATTCTGTTGTACCTTAAGCGACCGCCAAAACTGACGTTTTGTATTATTTTCTAAAAAGATACGGCCTTGGTAAGTGAGCACAAGATTTATAAACTATAGACTAGTTTAGTAACCCGACTTGACCAAGTCTTTGTGATTAGGTATTTGTTGTTGTTTTTCACTCCTGCAATATACTTGCAACTATTATGCGGCCCTTAACTATGTCTAACTAGGTCAGAAAGGAAAACATTTAAAAAAAAAATCAGTTTTAAGATCTAACTAACAGTCTTCAGCTACAATTTTTTACAGATTGCCTTAAGTTTACACTCATAAAAGAGTAAATATTGTTAAAAACATCATCATCCGTAAGACATTTTTGTGCACTGCTGAAGCTTCCTCTAGCTTATTCTACTGTTTTGGGCGAAATTGGTCTAGTTTCCACTTTTTACTGCATCTGGTAGGTGGTCTTCCTCTGTTTCGTTTTTCCTTGGTCTCCACTCTATTATTTTGTTTTGTCCACCGGTTGTCTGTTGTGCAAGCTATGTGCTCAACCCATGTCCACTTAAATTTTCTGATGCGTTCAACAATATTGGCAACTTTAGTTCTGTCCTTTATAGTTATGTTGAGCACTCTATCTCTTTTAGTCACTCCCAATATCAGTCTTTCCATCGCTTTTTGCGCAACTACACTAACCACTTTGTTAAAGTTAGTGTTTCCGCCTCATACGTCATTACTGAAATTTTTTTGCAGTTTTCCTTTCAGGCTATTTTGTAGTTTACCAAAAGTTGCACAGCCAAGTCCTATGCGTCGGAAGATTTTGGTTGTTTCCTTATATGTGTTTTGTGTGCTTTTATTTATCTCATGTCACAAGGTTTGTCATAAAATGTGTTTTATTCTTCAAAATACTTAAATGGGACTCAAAAGGAATAAAAATTGATAGGATCAGCTTTGGTTCGACAACATCGTCGTAATATCGAGTGACCCAGAAGTACTAACAGAGAGAAATTGGACTGAAAATAAACACCGAGAAGACAAAATTTTTAAGTCCGACAAATCCAAAAATATTACTAGACAATAAAACCAAATGTGTAAACCACTACATTAACTTTGAGCACATAATCAAGCTAAAAAAATAATATCAGAAGTCAACAGACGCATAAGCCTTATTTGGGCAGCGTTTGGTAAACTGTGACATATTTCGGGAACAGCATACACATAAATCTAAAAAAAAAATTACAATACATGTATCCTACGGGTGGCTACATACAGCCTAGAAACCATGAGTGTTACCACAAAGAGTATGAATAAAATCTAAACAACACAAAGAACGCACTATGATCGGAATCTTCAAGGATCAAGAACGAGACAATCAGAGATAAAACAAAGGTAAAGGACATGGCGAAAAATATAGCAAACTTAAAATGAAGCTGAGCCGGCCTCGTTTCAAGACAAATCAGCGATAGATGAGCAGTCAGAGTCACGCACTTTCGGCTAAGAGAAACAAAGAGCAGCAGAGACATGGCTGGATGGATCAACTGCGGGGAGCGATTGGTTCTACAAAACTCAATACCGACAGGTATGGAAGATGTACAGATGTACGTCCAGGAGTGGACTAAATAAATCAAAACAAAAAAAAGATCGAAGTTGGAGGACTTGTTGGGGCTAAAAGATTAGATGACAAACCTGCACAACTTGTCTTAGCCTTTGAGGTTGCCCGGAAAAACATTTTGGTCTTGCAGGTTGATGGTTTTACTGACGCTAAAAACGATTGAGGAGAAGCGGCTGATGGCTTATTAGAAGTGGTTTGCTCGCTTTACTTAAAGTGAATGCAGCTCAGATTGCACGAAATAATAATATATTCACAAAATAATTCAAATAAATGAATAAGAAAAAACTTAATTAAACACTTAATTTATTTTGTGTCGAGTTATAAAATGCAGTTGCAACTGGTTCAAAACTATTTAATTATTTAATATTAAAAGTAATCACTTGTGTTGCAGGATTTCAAGGATGTTATATAATATACGCAATTTGTTATGTTTATGCATTGCACACAAAGATAAATATTATTAAACATTTTAAAGTAACATTATATACGGAATAACATTTATTTCAGATATAATAACAGTTCAGTATAATCTAATTGTATATCACAGTTGAATATTATTTATATAAACAGTAAAAACACAACTAAGCAAAAAATGACTTTGCCCAAGGAAAACGATAAATATTTCAATTTGTACTCACACGTGAAACGTTCAACACCGTAAACTTTAACAGATTCAATTAACAGTTTAATTTTAGCGTGAAGTAATTTCAATACACGTCGGCCAAGCTGGAGTACAAATTGGCAACGCGTGTTGGGAACTTTATTGTCTTGAACATGGCTTGCAGAAGGACGGCATGTTTAGTGAGGAATATCTAAAAGATAACAAAGCATCTGATGATAGTTTCAGCACGTTTTTGGCAACCACCGGATCCGACAAACACGTGCCTAGATCAATTTTTGTTGATTTGGAACCTTCTGTTGTTGGTGAGTTTATTAATATTGTAGTGGTTTTTTAATTAAACTCGCACTGTTCGATTAATTATTTATTAATTAATGGTTCTAGCATAATATGTACATTTAGTAAATATATGTTTAACTTAGATCTAACTTAGATCTAAGAATTTAGAACTGAGAACCGAGAACCGAGAACCGAGAACCGAGAACCGAGAACTCAGAACGAGAACTAGAACTAGAACTAACTATGTATCTACCGACAACGTTTTTATATAGCGCGTAGCGGTTCACCGGAAGAAAGTCTTAGTATGTCAATTCATCTCAATGTTGATTTGAATTTACATCAGCATTATTCATTGAGTAGATTTTCCAAAAGTTTCTTCCAGCGCACAACCGACGTAAGCATTACTGATAATATGCTTAATAATTGATTTGTAAAGCAAACAGTCTTGCGGACACGTTCTTGACCGGATATTTGCATAAAGAGCGTGCCGCTCACAATCATCAACTGTGCGTTACATTGTGTTACATTGTGGTGGTTAATAATATTACTACACAGGGGAAGAAGAAGAAGAAGAAGAAGATTCTAGTTATAATTTAGAATCTTTTCGAGAAGTTCGTCGACCTGTAATTTTGGATAAGCCACTTATATGAGGAGTTTGAGTAGAGCAAATACTAGGTCTTGATCTAGAGGTCATTTCAATTTGCTTGTCTAAATTTAGATGTGTATTTGAGTCATATCTTTGCTCCATTCTGATACAAATAGTAGCATTTTTACAACATGAATTATTAAAACATTTTCGGAAGATACAATATCCTATTATTAAGACTAAAATACCTAAAACAATATACGTAAATAGTGAATATCTATGAAGCAAATTGTTACTATTAATATTATTTTGAATTTTCTCAGCCATATCATTTATATCATTTAGTTTGTGACTTGCCATGTTCAAATCTTCTAGATGTTTTGCGATAGTTTTGAAATTACCACTTAAAGGTATAGTAGTTAAGTTTATGCTGTTATCTTCACAACAATCGATTTCTATTTTAGCTTCTGGAACGAAGTCAAGTAGCATGATTGATTCACTAATGTAGTTTTGATTTGGAATCAATATGGCAGTACTTGTAAATCCCTTACAGTTATTGGAAATTGTTAGTTTGCCAACACCGTTAATATTGATGTTTCTTGGCAATCTATCTTTACAATTTAAGGTTAACTGTTCTGTACTTGGTATTATATAAATCCAAGTATTCGATGTTTTTAACTTAGTCCAAATAGGTTCTTCAATTTCTACTATTCTTTTATCGCAGGTTTTTGGTATATATTTATTGGCATGGTGCAAGGTCACTTCACAAATTTCATTTTTGTAAGATAAATGAATAGGCTGTTCTTCTTTACATAAAAATTGTATTTTAGTTAAAGATTTACATTTGTAAAAAGTTGCTTCATTCATAGTAATGTATTTTTGTTTATTAATACTTAAAACTAAATAATCTATACTAGGTTGTACAAACATAAATCTATTCGAACTTATATTACTTGGTAATGGTAACATATGGTAAATATTAAAATCTTTTTCGTCAGTTAGTGGGACATTTATAACATATACTAGTTTATTATCCTTATAAAATACGGAAATGTCAACTAAATTTATTAGAACTTGAGAATTCTCGTTGTTAATACTGATTGGAAAAGATAAACTATTTGGTAAGTCTTTACTTAAGGATTCCAATTCAGACATTAATTTAGTCGGAGTGATTATTATCGGATGTATTTTTCCGACTTGTGCGAGCATAATGGCGTTTATTATAGTCAAAACTTCAAATTGATATTGTGTAAACATAATGGAATATATCGAAATATGTTCTTCTAAAAGAGTTCTAAAATTAAGATCTTCAAAAATTTTTGTTTCATTAGCAACAAGGGATTCCAATTTTTTAAAGTTTTTCATCAATATCTGTTCATTATAATTCAAATCACCGATTGTTTCATTAAAATTAGTAATTGTAGACTTAACAATAGATACTTGATCTTTTATCAATTTTACAACCGATTCTTCGTTTTCAGAAAACACCTTTATTTTTGCATCATAAAAATTAGCATCGCTTTTGTCCAAAGTTCCGAATAAATATTTTGATACTGCACCTATAGCATTTATTAATCCACGTTTTTGTATACGTTTATGTCCTATTAACTGTTTTAGAACACTAATTTCGTTTTTGATTCTTTCCACAGCATGATTAGTTACTTGTTTAAAGTTTTCACATGACTTTTGAGAAACGTATTTATAATTACCATGATTATAATTAGCGTGTACGTTATTACAATAAGCAATGGTTTTTAAATAGTAACGTTCTAATTGATCAAATCTAGAATCAAAACTTTTAAAATCTATGTACGTGATTATTGTCCATAGGTCATGATATAATTTTAAAGTTCCTAAATGTTCATAATATATACCTGGGGAATTTATGTAACTAACTTGTTTGTAATCAGGTATTTCTTTGGCATGAATGGTGCACATGATGAGGGCTATTATATACCTGGAATGGAAATAATCTAAATTAATTTTTTTTTTTATTCGAAATAATGCTTTAATCTATTATTATGTACTTTTACAAGTTTTTTACCCTTTTTTATTGTAGTATTTACTTTTGAATCAATCGATGTTACAACGTAAGGTCCTATCCATAAAGAATCTAGTTTTTTACTCCTACCTCTTTTTAAAGCTTCGTCGTACAATAATACTTTATCGCCAATTTCAAAAGTTGCTTCATTTATATTCTTATCGTATTGAATTTTTTGATTTCTTTTTTCTTTCTATTAAAGTGCTTCTGGCAAAACTACGGGACTCTCTTAAAGTTTGTTTTAGATCGATAACATAATCATCATATGAATACTTGATTTCCAGTGGTTTATTTGTAATAGCACTTGGTAATCTAGGTTTTGTTCCGTATAGCAATTCATATGGTGTAAATTTTGTAGCTTCGTAAGGTCGTCTTGGAATGTAAGTATGTATTGGTTTCCATTTTCTGTCTCTGTTAGAGGTCCAACTATATCCATAAAACATTTTTCGAATGCATTTTCTGCCGTGGTTGTAATTTCTAGAGGCATCTTTGTGGTATTAATTCACATTTCTTTATATAATTTGTAATATAGTCTTTCATACCATCCCAACTATAGTATTCTTTTATTCGATTGTAAGTACGATTTACGCCTTGGTGTCCTCCAATTAATTGGTCATGAAACTCTTCTAATATTTTCACTTTGTTTTCTTCTTTATCAATTTTATAAATACCATCATTAATTATTACTATCTTATACGTAATACCTTTGAATACATATCTTAACATTGTTCTTAACTTTATCCATCGAATGTTATCTCGTTTTCCAAACCTATTTATGCAGAAATCATATACATTATCTTTGAGGCTTTTCCTTAATTTTAAAAGCACATCGAAATAGTTACTACTATTTAGTTTGTCGCAATAATTTTCTCTATCGACAAATACAAGTTTAGAGTCTATTTTATGAATTGTATACAAGTCTAACACTTTGTTTGTAAGCTTTTCTATAACATTCTTAAGGTTTTCTGAATTCCTTATCATTTGAGGAATAGTATCTAATTTACTTGGTATAAAAATCAATTTTATTTTATTGTCGATTTTTGTAGAGTTTTCTAATATTTTATTATTTATTACTATATTCTTTTCAATAGCGTTTAAATATTTTTCGTAACTGTCGTTCATTAATTCAACTATGCTTACTTGTGGTTGGTTGTTATCGAATATTTTTATTTCAAATGGTGGTTTAAATAAATACTTAATCATTTCTATTACTACTTCAAATTGTAGTCCATCTAATCCACATCCTATTTTAGGTAAAGCTAATTTATTAATGTTTTTTCTATGGCACAGTGTCTTCAAGTTTACTAAAGTTAAAAATAAATCTTTATAAGTAGGTTTATTATAATATTTTTCCTTGGTAATTAAATAAAATATATATCTATCGGAATCTTTTAAATATAGTACAGAATGTAATTTAGGATCTTGTGATTCTAGTACGTCAATTTGTTTGTAATTTTTTTTAAAAGTTAAAACTATTCCTTTGCTCATTTTTAGATCTAAACTTACAGAGTGACCTAAAGAGTAATCTGGATCAACTTGAAATAAATCACCGGATACTTTTAAAACGTTATCACTAGTAAGTGGCAAATTATTAATTTTTTGGTATATATCAAATTTTTCAAAAGTTACATCGTTTTCTGTTTGTGTTCTACTTAAAGCATCCGCTGCTTGATTTTTCTTTCCTGCTCTATATACTATTTTATCAATCTCATATTCGGAAAGTTTTAATTTCCATCTAAACAGTCTCGATCCTGGGTCTTTTGTGTTAAAGATCCATTTAAGTGCCTGGTGATCAGTTATAATATCAAATTTATGTCCCTATAAATATGGCCTAAAATGTTGTGTACACCATACAACAGCTAACAATTCCTTTTCTGTAGTAGTGTATCTTTGTTCTGCCGGATTTAACTTTCTACTGCAATAAGCGATAGGTTTGTCTTCGTTTGTATGTCCTTGAGAGAGTATGCCTCCTATAGCATAATCACTAGCGTCTGTAGTTAATACAAAAGGATCTTCAAAATTTGGGTATATCAACAAGGGAGCACTAGTTAGCGCCGTTTTTAGACAAGAAAATGATTTTTTGCAATCAGATGTCCATTCGAACTTTATACCTTTTTTTAATAATTGTGTCATAGGCACAGCTAAATCGGAAAAGTTTTTAATAAACTTATGATAATATCCACATAGACCTAGAAAGCTTTTTATGTCCTTGGGACATTTGGGACAAGGAAAATTTACTACGCTATCAATTTTCTTGGGGTCAGGCTTTATGCCATCTGACGTAATGCAATGTCCTAGATATAATACTTCCTTCCGCAGGAATTCACATTTATCAGGCTGCAGTAACATTTTGTTATCTCTAAACCTTTGAAAAATTTCTTTTAACTTATTATTATGTTCCAACAAGCTACTAGCATATACTACAACATCATCAAGATAGACAAAACACTTAATGCCTTGCAATCCTATTAGAACTGAATCCATAAGACGTTGGAAAGTAGCTGGAGCGCCACGTAAACCGAAGGGCATACGATTATACTCATAGTAACCAAAAGAAGTTGAGAATGCTGTTTTTTCTCTATCAGACTTGTTAACAGGGATTTGATGAAAGCCATTAGCGAGGTCTAGCGTGGTAAAATATTTAGAATGACCTAACTGGTCTAAAATATCCTCAATATTAGGTAAAGGGTACGAATCGCCAACGGTGTTTTCATTTAATTTCCTATAATCTATTACTAGCCTGTATTTTCGTACTCCACTAGCATCCATTTTTTTTGGTATAACAATTAGAGGTGCATTCCAAAGACTGTTGCTTTTAGAAATAACGTTATCTGCTAACATGTTTTCTGTTTGTGTTTTTATTTCGTTTCTGTATTTAAATGGTAACCTATACGGCTTAACATTTATAGGGCTTATATCATTTTTTGTTGGTATATTGTGATAAACAACATCAGTACAAGTAAGTTTATCTCCTTTAACAAAAAATACATCTGCATATTCTTTGCAAATATCAACTACATGTCTTTTTTCCTCATTATTTAAGTGTTCTAACCTTAACGAATTTAATAATTGATCAGTTCTTGCCAAATGATTTGTTACACATAATTTTGTTTCATTTTCTGTTTCACATACGTTTCATTCACTAATAAATCATCTTCGTTAATATTTATTACCGATATAATACATTTATTATCGATTACTTTTGTTACGCAATTGCTTATATAAACTCCAGGTTCTATTTCCTTTTTATCAATTATTACATCAGAACAACTTGTTATGTTTTCTACATTAGCTTCCACAAGAATCTCAGTCCTTGCTGGAATATTTAGCATTTTATTTTCATATCTCAAATTTATTTCTTTGTTATTTATAATTAATATCATGTTTTCATAATCAATTTTACTTCTGTTTACTCTTAAAAAATCGCTTCCTAATATTCCATCGTATTTTAATGGAAATATATCATCAACAATATGATAATTCGTTTTATATTTAGGGTCATATGTTAAACCTAACGTATAAAACGGTTCATTAGACAATCCTGTAATTGTTATCTATCTTTGTTCGATCTTTTAAATTATTTCTTTTGATGAGAGTCACATCTGATCCCGTATCTAACAATAGTTTAAAATGTCCTACCTTGCTACACTTAGAAGGTAGTTCCAACATTATCTGGTTTTTATACGATTCTCTATTTTTATCTATAGCTAAAGTTTTTACACTATTCTTCTTATTATTAAGTTCTATAACTCCACGGCCTTCTACAATTAGTTTCCGCTCGACTGGCCGCTTGTCGAGGGAGCGTTCAAGTTTAAATGTTTGTTTTTGTTTTCATTAAAAATTCTAGATCTGCATTCACTTATACGATGTCCGGGTTTTTTACAATAAAAACACGGGCCAGTAGTTTTTTTACCAGTATCTTTTTGCTCATATCTACTTTGTTTTACTTCTAAATTATGCACTTTCACTTTACTATAACATGCATTTGCCAAATGTCCTATTTTATTACATTTAAAACATTTTTTATCTTCCCTATCTGTGTTACGAATTTGATAATAAAAATATTTAGCAGAATCTCTGTGACTAAACAATTCTCTTTCTTCTGCCCTAGCTAACTCCATTGCTTGTTCTAACGAATTGGGATTACGAGCTTTAATCTGAATTTTTATTGGTTCTAACAACCCTTGTATAAAAACATTGAGTGCTTGTACTCTAAGCACGTCCGAAATTACTTCTGCCTGTTCTATAGTTTTTCTTACAGTAGAAGCATCTATTAAATTTGAAAGATATTTTTCTATTTTTCCCGAATACTGTTCAATACTTTCGCCTTTAATTTGTCTGCAGGAATTTAATTCCAATTGCCAGTGTGCCACTGACCTTTTTTCCGAGAATACCTCTTCGAGGTGTGTTTTTAGGTCTTCCCAATTATCAAAATTCCTATACCTAATAAAACTTTTTGCTTTGCCCGTTATTTTCGTTTTAATAATTTTTAATAAAATTTCTTGGTATTTTTCCCTAACAGATTCCATAGCCATATCGCACGAGTCTACAAATTCCGATATTAATTCCTTTTTGGATCCATCAAAATCTTTAACTAATTTTACTGCGGTATCTAACGAAATAACCGCGACAAAATTTCCATCAGCTTCCGCCATAATTCTCAAGTTTTAACAATAAAAATTCACAATTATAAAATAGTTGAATATTTAATTAACAAAAATTACCATAGTTAGTTTTTATAAGTTCGACTTACATTTTCATTATATAAATGTTTTATTAATATCCTATTTAATTGATTTCACGTTACGCGCACTTTGCTCTGCTTTTTGTCACTAATTTCACTGTTGGTCTTCTGTCGGCTACGCTCGAGAATCTTGGGATGCTTCAGTTGCTGTCCAGATGCGGGAATCTTCGATTGATAATTTCTTTTTAAATTATTATTCTTCATCAAATTATTTATTCTTCCATTATTGATTATTTCTTTGGGCACTTGACTATTTTATTTTTATTTCGATTTTTATTTATTATTATGCGTTTATTTTAACGCTTGGGATATATTATTTGTAATAATCCCACCGCTGCCACCAATTTTTGTAGTGGTTTTTTAATTAAACTCGCACTGTTCGATTAATTATTTATTAATTAATGGTTCTAGCATAATATGTACATTTAGTAAATATATGTTTAACTTAGATCTAACTTAGAACTAAGAATTTAGAACTGAGAACCGAGAACCGAGAACTCAGAACGAGAACTAGAACTAGAACTAACTATGTATCTACCGACAACGTTTTTATATAGCGCGTAGCGGTTCACCGGAAGAAAGTCTTAGTATGTCAATTCATCTCAATGTTGATTTGAATTTACATCAGCATTATTCATTGAGTAGATTTTCCAAAAGTTTCTTCCAGCGCACAACCGACGTAAGCATTACTGATAATATGCTTAATAATTGATTTGTAAAGCAAACAGTCTTGCGGACACGTTCTTGACCGGATATTTGCATAAAGAGCGTGCCGCTCACAATCATCAACTGTGCGTTACATTGTGTTACATTGTGGTGGTTAATAATATTACTACAATATTGATTAGAAAAATTTTAATCAATTTATTAATATTTATAATTCAAACTTTAAACAGTCAATCCGGTTTTTAAAAGAGTAAATTCGGCCTTTAAAACAGTAATTCCGGTCACTTAAGTATTAAATATTACTACCAAAGTAATAATCCGGCTTCCAAGTTAAATACAGCATTTTGTAAATTTGAATTTCAGAAATGAAAATTCAGCTAACAATTTTTGGTTTTAATAAAAAAAAATAAGAGTAAATTCGTATTCAATTTCATTGTCAAATTGTTATTCTGGCTTTCAAATTATAAATCCAGTCTTCAAAACTAAAAATCAAGCTTTTAGTACTAAAAATCCGGTAACCAGCGCGTTAAACTTTTCTGCCAAGCTATTAATCCGGTCTTCAAATTATAAATCTGGTCTTTAAAACTGTAAATCCATTTTTTAAAACTGTACATCAGACCTTCAAAGTTTTGAAGTTATCTGCCAAACAGTTAATCCGGCTTCTAAATGATAACTTACATATAAACTGTTAATCTTACTTTCAAATTATAAATCTGGTCTTTAAACTATCTTGCTTTTAAAAGTTTAAACGCGGATTTCAATATAAAAATCCGAAAATTAACGTGTTAAATTCTACTATCAAACTATTCAAAATTATAAATTTGACATTTAAAACTCTAAATCCGGCTTTTAAAGGGTTAAATTTTACTGCCAAATTGTTCAAATTATAATTTTAATCTTTAAAATTGTAAATTTGTTTTTAAAAAGTGTAAATCCGGCCACCACCGTGTTTAAAACTTCAATACTGTTAACCTGGTTTATAAAACTATAAATTCAAAATTAGCAATTTAGAAATTTTGCTAACAATATTTGGCTCTAATTTAAAAAAAAGTGAAAGAACGTTTATTTATAACCTAAATAAAAACCTTTAAAACTATAAATCCGACTAAAAATTCTCCATCAACGTGTTAAATACGATTGCCAAACTATTAATCCGGTTTTTCAATTATAAATCCGTCTTTTAGAAATGTTAAACTGGTTTTTAAACTAAAATTTTAGAAACCAAGTTTACTACCAAACAGTGAATTTAGTTTTCAAATTATTAATTCGGCTTCCCTAATTGTAAATGCTGCTTTTAAAAGTGTAATTGCGGCATTCAAAAAATAAATTTTAATTTGGTTTCTAAAATGTCAAATTTTATAGCTAATTTGTTAATCTGTCTTTAAAAACTGTAAATCCGGTCTTTAAAGTGTTAAATACTGATAACCTTGACTTTAAATTATAAATCCAGCCCTAAAATTTGATTCAAATAGTAAATAAAGCGTTTAAAAGTGTAAATTCAGTTTTAAAAATAATAATGTGTTAAATTTAAGTGCCAAATTGTTAATCAGACTAACTATAAAATCAGCTTTTAAATATGTAAATCAGGCTCTGAAAAGTGTAAATAAGGTCTTTAAAAATTAAAATCTAACGTGCCTAACCTACTGGTAAACTGTTAATTTAAACGTGTCGTGTTTAGTTGATTATAGTGTCAATAGTTAAGACAGTATTTGGGTTACTGGGGTAGGAAAGAGTGATGCGTCCGCGGGAGTCTGTAATCGCATATGGATAATGTTTTTTTGTCTGTTCGTTCTAATTGACTAATTAGTTGAAAGCATTTTGAATCATCAATTATGATACTGCCACTTATTTGAACTGTGCGCTGTTATTAAGACGGTTTTAGAAAAAAAACGTACACAGATTTGTCATTTTTTATCCTGTCTTTAACTGTTGAAAAGAGCAAAATTTACATAAGTCAAAAATAACAAAATCATAAAATATTAAAGTATTTTTAAAAATAACTAAAATTCGGCTAAAAATAACAACATTGGTTCTTAAAACATCAAAACTTTGTCAGAAAACACTAAAGTCTGGCTATGAAATATCAAAATATTATTAAAACAGCAAAATTCAGTCATAAACTGTTAAAAATTCTTCATAAAATGTTAAAAATGCAAAATTGATGTTAAAACATTAAAATATTGTTAGAAAGCATTGATGATTTGGTCATAAACTGTTGACAAAGGTAAAATTTTAATTTGTTTTGATAAGATTTTAAAAATAGCAAAATCCGGCCTTAAACATCAAAACATTGTTAGAAAGTAACAAAATTTGGCTATAAAAAAACATGTCAAACATTTAGTCATTTACTGTTAATATGTGCAAAATTTTATAATGAAAAGTCAAAAATCTGACCATAAAACATTAAAATATTTTTAGTTAGAATAAAAAACGGTCAAAAAATCTAAAGTTCCGGCCATAAAACATCAAAATATTGTTGGAAAGCACCAAAATCCGGTCATAAACTGTTAAAAAGTAAAAATTTTGTTATAAAATTTTAAAATCCGGCTATGGTATATTAAAATGTTGTCAGAAGGATTCAAAATCCGGTCAAAAAGTGCAAAATTCTATACATAAAATGTTAAAAACTGTAACGTTTTATGTCTAAATGGTCAAAAATTGTAATATTCTGTTATGATTTTAAAATATTTAAAGAAAAAAACATAATTTGGCCAAAAAAAACGGTTGATAGTGCAAAATTTTGTTCATAAAATGTCAAAAATAGCTAAATTTGACCAAGAAATTTCAAACAATTGTAATAAATCACCAAAATTTGTCCATAAACTTAACAGTTTGTATAATTTTTCATAATATCTTACACAAATAGCCAGTTTAGCATAAACTGATAAAGTGCAAAATTCTTTAAATAAAATGTTTAAATTAACAAAAACCAATCAAAAACTATAAAAAAAAAACATTATCGTAAAGCACCAGAATCTGGTCATAAACTGTTTTTTTTGTAAAGTTCTTACCATGCAATGTCAAAAATTGTAAAATCTGGCCAAAAAGTATGACAGTATTACCAAAAAGTACCAAAATTTAATCAATAATTTAATAAAAGTGCAAAATTTTATCATAAAAAGTCAAAAATAGCTAAATCAGGCCATAAAACATTTTAAAAATTAAGATAGAATCAAAATCCGGTCAAAAAACGGTTAAATAGTCTAAAAACGGCAAAGTTTTGTTATAAATTATTTCCAAAAAGAACTATAATCCGGCAAAAACGGTTCAAAAGTGCAAAATTCACATTCACATTATAGATTAAGTCAAAGTTTTGGAATAACCCGATGAAAAGTAAAAAAAAATCTTTTTAATAAAATTTCAAAAGTCAGAATGCACCAAAATCTGATCATAAACAGTTTTTTTTGCAAAAAAAAATTATGGAATGTCAAAAATAGTAAAAATCCGGCCAAAAAGTATGACAGTATTACCAAAAAGTACAAAAATTTAATCATTAACTGTTTAAAAGTGCAAAATTTTATCATACAAAATCAAAAACAACTAAATCCGGTCATAAAACATTAAAACATTTCAGATAGAATCGAAATATTTCCAAAAACGCTTAAATAGTTTATAAATGGCAAAATTCTGTTAAAAATTATGTTAAAAAAAAACTAAAATTTGGCTAAAAAAGGTTCAAAAGTGCAAAATTCACATTCACATTATAGATTAAGTCAAAATTTTGGCATAACTTGATGAAAAGTGCAAAATTCTTTTAATGAAATTTCAAAACATTATCAGAATGCACCAAAATCGGATCATAAACTTTTTTTGCAACAAAAAATTATGAAATGTCAAAAATAGTAAAAATCCGGCAAAAAAGTAGTACAGTATTACCAAAAAGTATCAAAATTTAATCATTAACTGTTTAAAAGTGCAAAATTTGATCATAAAAAGTCAAAAATAGCTAAATCAAAATATAAAACATTTAAAAAATTTAGATAGAATCAAAATCCTGCCAAAAACGGTTAAATAGTTTAAAAATTGCAACATTTTGTCAAAAATTATTATCAAAAAGAACTAATATTTGGCTTAAATCGGTTCAAAAATGCAAAATTGACATTCACATCTTAGATTAAGTATTTTTGACATTTATATATCATCTTTCATTGGTTATATTTTGACAACTGATATTTAAGATTTGGTAGTTTTTGACATATTAGATTAAAGAAATAATTTTTAACAATTGACATACATATTAAGTTATTTGTGTATTCGTAAAATTGTCAAACAAAAGTATAAAAAAATCAAGTGTTAAACAAAGTTGGGAAAAAAATGGTACACAAATGTAAAAAATATCAAAAAAATCAAGCACAAACAAAATGTTTCAAAATGCTTTAAAGAGTCAAGCAAATATTTAAAAGTGGTCAAATAATTTCTAATATGTAATTCTAAGATGAATTTCAAACAGAATAAGAACAAAATATAAAAAAATCAAAATTTATTCTATCTGAAAAAGAAATTAATAATCCAAAATTCTATGATTATACTATAAATTATCAATATATTTAAATAAATAAATAAAATCATATAATTATAAAATTTAGCATTAAAGAATTAATAGTTAAATTTGAAAAAATGTTTGAAATTTTAATCAATTTCGAATATGTACTTCAACTAAATTTAAAATGACCAAGTGCAAACAAAAAATACCTAAAAGTGTCAAACGGAAAATAACCTAACTTAACAAAATACTATAAAACGTTTAGAATATCAATAAAATCTTACCAAATTATTCCCATCGGGCCCATCTATTGGTTGATTAGGGTCCATATTGAAATAAAATTAATTATTCCAATCGTTTGATTAATTCGGTATTTTCAATCGTATGCTTGCAGACACCAACTGACGCACAATTCAGTTGAATGCACAGAATGCAGCGAGGGGCAGAGGGAGGGTAGGTTATCTAGGCTGCCAGACATGTCATGTGTTTAGAACAGTGGCGCTCAGACTTTAATAAAACTTAATCTCTAGGTAAAAATAATTGTTAAAAAATAAACATTTAGTGTACTTTCATACAATAAATGTCAGAAATTTAAAAAATATTTGATAAAAGGAGATCGACTTAAAAACCCCACGCGATTTACCAATCGCTCGCGATCGACTGTTTGAGCGCCTCTGTTCTAGAGTATACAGTTCTTGGTTATATAATTTAAGTCAAGTTTCCGTTATAGCAATTATTGTAGGATTATTGTGTATGGTAGGTATAAGTTCAAATTTGTGATATGTATTTGTTTTTTACACTTCTTGCGTTGTGCAGATATATAGTATACATTTTAGTTTTGTATTTATTTATTTAGTTTTAAATTGGATTTTTTTAATTCTAAACTTTCTATATCGGAAAAGTTTTTAATTTTAATTTTTATACTTGCTTCTGTTTTTCTTATGTATATATTTCTATCTCCTATAGTCCATAGGTATTTGTATTTAAGCTTCTTTTTTTGTTCTCTTGCTTTATAAAACGGCATATTTGATTGTAAGATTAAATAAAACAACTACTATGTTTTTATATCACTTTTATTTCGTCACACTGTGACTGCAGTTTCGGCTGAACCTCAGCCTTCTTCAGACAATACATGAAGAAGGCTGAGGTTCAGCCGAAACAGCAGTCACAGTGTGACAAAATAAAAGTGATATAAAAACATAGTAGTTGTTTTATTTAATCTTGTATTATAAATTATTACGTAGTAACGGTCAACTTCATCAACTAAATATTTGATTGTGCTGTTATTTCTTCATTTGTATATATTTCATTGACTTTTCCATTTAGTTCGCATTTTGATGTAGTGATTGATCAAATTGTTTTTCGAGTTTTTAGTATATTTTCTTTATCTTTTTTGTTTTTGAACTCAATTATTATTGGGCTTTTTACGTTCAAAGTATCTTTTGTATAAGCTAATTTTATCTGTTCCTTCTTTATGTTTGTATTTAATCTTTTTATTATCATTATCACAAGTTTTTCCGTTTTCTCATTTTTTTTTGTTTGTCAACTCCAACTATTATGACATTGTTTTTTATTTTTATTTTTTCTGTTTTTTCTAATGTTATTTCTACAAATTTCAACTCTTTTTTTTAATTCTATATTTGATTTTTCTGCTTTTTTTAATTGTTTCTTTATTTTTTTTCTTTCAAAACTTTATCAAATTTATTACTCATGTATTCCAACGATTTTTTTAGGTTTTTTAAGGTTTCCAAAATATCTTTATTTGTTGTTTCTTCTTTGCTTTCACTTGAATCTTATTTTTGTTAGTATTTTTTGCATTTCTAGTTTATGTATTTAATTAAAAATAAAGAAACAGAGAATTCTTGTTTTTTTTTTAATTCGAGTCGATTTTTGTTTTGTTTTAATACTAATTATTTTTAATTTTATTTTGATTTTTTAATTTTATTTGTATTAGATTGTAGGTAGATTAATAAATTTTCCTTTTTAATTATTTTATTTTGTATATTTAACTATTATTAAGGTTGTATCTGTTTTGTATACTGTTGAAGTTCATTTAAAGTCTTTAAAGCATTTAGAGAAAGCAAATACAATCAAGTGGATCAAAAATGAACAGAACAATTTTACAAGAATTGTACGTCAACTTAAAGAATTTGCAAATGTCTTTTTATATAATTGCAAAAAAATGAAGTATATTGCAGAATGTGACAAATCAGTAAAATTTCTATTGTATGTAATCCACATATTTTATTTTTTATATATTATATCAAGAGTAAAATGTTAATTAGCAATGTTGTTATTTTGGCATAAAAAAATAAACTGCAAAAAAATATGACATCTGCATTAAAGAAATGTTTGCTTTATCTACTATAAAATTATATTGTAATTTTAGAAGTTATATAATAGCAATATTGAAGTACAATTCAATAGCTTTTATTCCAGATAAAGGTTCAATATATGCTAATAAAAATATGTACATTGTTAGATAAATAATAATATATAATATAACTAATAAAAAGAGTTTATATAAATGAGAAGACAATTAGTTAGTTAATATTTTTGGCATATCAGCCTAAAAAAACTATTAATGCCGATTCTTTTTTCTAACTATAAAAAAGTGTAAAATAATATGCTGTAAAATGGCATATTAAAAAATAAAATAAATAAATAAATAAATAGCAAAGATAAAAATAATCTTTCACAAACTATTAAAAACAATAGCAAAAAATTACTAGATAATTCCAACAGTGTCTAGAGTGTAAAAGGTCCTAGACATTGCTGGATTTTACGATACACAAACATTAATCACAATAAATAAATAATCATATCCATATACCCAGTCTGCTCCGCCAAACAAATTCGAGCAAACGATCGACATCAGCGATTTGATCGCCTAAGACAATCGACAAACTGGGTGATAATTCAGACAAAATTCTTTGTTCCAAAAACTGCCGACAATCCAATAAGATATGACAAACAGTTAATGGGACGTTACAAATATCACAAACTGGAGGCACCTCAAATGCCAACAAATGCTTGAGTTCATCGACAGTGACCGATGCGAAGCCGCGTGAGGATAACCTCTTCTCTATGTTTCGGCCTGTATGACGAACTCCACGGTGTAGTAACGCTTTTGGTACAACGCACCTTGTTGTCTTGAATAGCAAACCACTCAGTTTGCCAGCTACACAGCAGTTCTTGATGTAGAAAATCACAAATACCCCTAACACAAACTTTAGATAAAACATATTCAGCGCTAGTTATTGCCAATTTGGCAAGCGCATCAGCTTTTTTATTGCCACTGATACCTACGTGACTGGGAATCCAGACAAAGTTAACAGTGACATTTATGTGAGACACCTGAAGCAAAATTGAATGAATTTGCCTCAGCAAGTAATGATCAGGATATTGGTCATCTATGGCGTTTAATGCACTCAACGAGTCTGTACATATAACATAATTTGTACCTGCGCTTAGTTGGATGTAGATTAGTTAGTTTAGATTTTTGGCGTATCAGCCTAATAAGACTATTAACGCCGATTCTTTTCTCTAACTATAAAAAGTGTGAAATAATATGCTGTAAAATGGCATATTAAAGAATAAAATTAAATAAATAAATAAATAAACAACAAAGATAAAATAAACGTTCACAAACTTTAATGACTATAGCAATAATGACTAGATAGTTCCAGCAGTGTCTAGGGTGTAAAAAGTCCTAAACACTGCTGGATTTTACGCTACACAAACATTAATCATAATAAATTAACAATTATATCCATACACCCAATTTGCTCTGTCGAATAAATTCGAACAGACGATCGACTTCAACGATCTGATCGCCCAAGACAATCGACAAACTGGGTGATAATTCAGACGTAACTCTTTGTTCCGAAAACTGCCGACAATCCAATAGGATATGACGAACAGTCAATAGGACATTACAAGTATCACAAACTGGCGGCACCTCAGATGCCATCAAATGCCTGTGAGTCCATCGACAGTGACCGATGCGAAGTCGCGTGAGGATAACCTCTTCCCTACGCTTCGGCCTGCATCACGAACTCCACGGTGTAATAACGCTTTTAGTGCATCGCAGCTTGTTGTCTTGAATTTGCCACTCAGTTTGCCAGCTAGACAGCAGCTTTTGATGTAGAAAATTACAAATATCCCTAACGCATACTTTAAATGACACATATTCAGCGCTAGTTATTGCCAATTTGGCAAGCGCATCAGCTTTTTTATTGCCACTGATACCTACGTGACTGGGAATCCAGACAAAGTTAACAGTGACATTTATGTGAGACACCTGAAGCAAAATTGAATGAATTTGCCTCAGCAAGTAATGATCAGGATATTGGTCATCTACGGCGTTTAATGCACTCAACGAGTCTGTACATATAACATAATTTGTACCTGCGCTTAGTTGGATGTAGAGAAGAGCCTGATAGATAGCATACAGTTCTGCAGTATACACGCTGCTAACACTTGGCAAGCCAAATGTAAATTGCAGCTCATCTACCAGAAAAGCACAACCCACACCGTCGTTATTTTTTGAGCCATCGGTATAAATCCATATGGCATTTACATTCATTGCTTGAATTTTTGCAAATTCAGTTCGATATTCAACTGGTAAAGTTGAAGCTTTGCTCATTCTCGATAATGCAGTATTTAACCTTGGACGTTGAAAAGTCCAAGGAGGATCGCGACAGTAAGACAGTTGATATACATCAAGGAGTTGGAAATCCAGTTCTCAAAGTATACTGCAATTTCTTATAGCAACCGGTTTTTGGGACCGTATCCTGATGTTGTATAGATTGTCGAGACCATTATTGTACACGACAGGAAACGTCGGATGCAAGCGTTTAGCTTTTAGTTTCGCGGCGTACCTAACAGTCAAAATTTTACGCTGAAGACAGAGTGATGGTTCAGCTGCCTTACACAAAACACTAGCAATAGGACTAGTGCGAAATGCGCCAGTTGCTAAACGAATTCCAGTATGGTGAGCAGAATTAACAATACGTAATGTGGATGGATTATGGAACCATAATCTAGTTTTGAGCGCACCAAAGCGCGATGCAGAAGTAGCATTGTTTTCCGATCCGCTCCCCATGACTTTCCACTCAACGACCTGAGCAAGTTTAGTGCCGGGACACATCTTGATCTCAGATTTATTAAATGAGGACGCCAAGTCAGCGCACGGTCAAATGTGACACCGAGAAATCGAACACTATCCTGTACAGGAATAGGTTCTCCCCCAAGATATAATAAAGGGTCACCGTGTGGGGTTTGCCTTCTACAAAAATGGATAAGCAACGTTTTACTAGTAGAAAAAGTAAATCCATTCTTATTAGCCCAGTTCAAAATGTGATTGATTGTTAACTGAAGTTGACGTTCCAATGTTGTCATGTTTCTCGAGGCACAATAGATAGCTACGTCGTCAACATACATACATCCGCTTACCGGATGCTTGATGAACTGACTTATGCCGTTAATTGCTATCATAAATAGTGTCACGCTTAGAATAAACCTCTGAGGAATACCATTCTGTTGCTGACGTATGCCCGAGATGTTGTCACCTACACGTACCTTAAATGAACGGGAAGTTAAAAAGCTTTGTATAAACAATGCCATGCTTCCGCGAATACCCCATGAATGAAGCGTTCGTAGAACATTGTACTTCCACGTCATGTCATATGCTTTCGCAATGTCAAAGAATACAGCGACAAGATGTTGATTCTGTACAAAAGCATTTTCAATTGCTGTATCCAACCGAACAAGGTGATCAGTCGTAGAACGGTGACGCCTTGAACCACATTGTATGTCAGCAATTAAACCTCTTGAATCTAATAACCAAGTAAGACGCTTATTGATCATTCTTTCTAGTAACTTGCATAAGCAGCTAGTTAGAGATATAGGCCTATAACTTGTCGGGAGCTTTTTATCTTTACCAGGTTTAAGTACTGGTACTATGATAGCAAGTTTCCACGACTCAGGACTATACCCTGTTGACCATATCCGGTTATAGAGTGCCAACAATTGAAGTTTGGCAGAGCGACTTAATTGCTTAAGCATAGCATTGTATATCAAATCGACACCTGGAGCAGTATTTTGTGCTTCAGATAATGCCGAGTCAAATTCCCAAACACTAAACGGTGCGTTATGTAATTCATTTTCAGCAGAGACAAATGACAGAACATTTTTCTCCATGTTAATTTTAATATCTCGGAAATTTGCAGCGTAATTATTATAGCTGGAAGCGTGAAAATAAACATCGGCCAGGATATTTGAAATGTCAATGGGATTGGTAATAATTTGATCACCCGACAATAACCCACTAATAGGTAATGATGCGGTTTGGCCAGAAATTTTTCTGGCTTTTTCCCACACCTTTCCGACGGGGGTTCTCAAATTAATTGAAGTGACATATTCTGACCATGATTCTCTTTTAGCTTTTCTGCATGTTCTTCGAGCAACAGCTTTGTACCTCAAATAAAGTAATAGGTTTTTTTCTGTTGGAGAGTGGTTGAAACTACGAAAAGAACGGCGTTTGTTGAGTTTGGCTTGCTCACAATCAAAATTCCACCAAGGAACGGGCTCTCTGCAAGGTTTTCCGGAAGATAACGGTATACTCGCATGTGCTGCCTGTATGATAGAATCGGTATAAGTTTCAATATCTTTGTCGATAGTGGCTTGGACACTGTCATCGTAATCAAACACTTGAACAAACATATTCCAATCGGCATCTTTTATTCTTCATATTCGATGACGGTTTTCATTAATTGCATGACTAAGCACGCGAATGAATATGGGAAAGTGGTCACTATCATAAAGATATTCCGAGACTTCCCAATCCAGCAATGCTGCGATACTTGGAGAACAAATGGTAAGGTCAATAGCCGAGAACAATCTATTGGCCACGGAAAAGTAGGTATTGTTACCTTTATTTAAGATAACTAAATCCGTTTCTGAAAAAAGATTGGCCAAGTTACGACCTCGCACATCAGTTCGATTTGAGCCCCACATAGTGTTATGAGCATTAAAATCGCCCATTAGCAGGAATGGGGACGGAAGATGTTCAAGTAATTGATCAATCAAACGAATGTCCAAACTGACATTTGGCGGAATATAAATTGAGCAAATGGTAAGTGCAAGAGGGATATGAAGTTGAACGGCTACTGCTTCTAATGCAGTGTTGACACGGAATTCTTTACTGAAAACCGTATCACAAACCAATAAAGCCGTTCCACCCTGAGCACGATCAACATTTGCAAGATCTTTTCTATAAATAGTATAACCACGAAGATTAACAGAACAGTCAACCTTAAAATTTGTTTCCTGTAAGGAAACGCAAATAGGTGAATTTTCGGCTAATAATATTTTAAAGGATTCGTAGTGTGAATTATATCCGTTGCAGTTCCATTGTATAATGGTTGAAACCATTTTTAGTGTTATGTTGCGAACGTAATTTTAACTCTTTGTTTATTAGCGTTTTTATTTTTAACTTCTGAATTATCTTTTAGGGGAGTAGAACTCCCACTAATTGGCATAATTTCATCTGTCAGAGTAGATGGCGCGGAAAGAACTTCCACATCCATCGACTCTAACGACACGTCAATATTGGGGTCTGTGGGCGCAGGATCGCTAGAAATCTGCACCTCAGGTGGCGGTAGCTTAGATCGGGCTGCCGTCTTTGCAGGCTTTGACTCAGACTAAGCCTTAGCCTGTTTAGGCTTTGACTTGGAAGTCGCCACCTTAGTTGGTTTTGGCTCAATACAAGCTAAACCTTAGATGGTTTATGCTTTAAATAAGCCCCCATCTTGAGTAGTTTTGCTTGAAGTCCTATTTGTTGTGACCTTGGTCTGGATTGGACCGTAGTCAGTTTTGGTTTTGAGCCTGATGGGCCCGCCACCGGTTTTTGACTCTTCACATTAGAGTCTTTGTCTTTATTTAAAGAAGTTTCTGCAATAGCAGTAAATTTCATAATTGGTGGTTGTTAAACAATAGGCGTTTCAACAACTGCAGCAAACGATCTAGAAAAGGTAGAAGCCGTAATTGTTCTATACCTCTTTTGAGCATCGAAGTAAGAGAGTTTGTCTGTTACTCTGATCTCGGTTATCTTTCCTTCTTTTTTTATTTTTGGACAATCTCAGAAATAGACAGGATGTTTACCACCACAATTCACACATAAAGGTAAACTGTTGCATAGATCGGAGTCATGTTTCTCCTTACTGCATTTTGCACATGTTGCAACACCTAGACACCTAACTGTAGTGTGTCCAAAACGTTGACATTAAAAACACCACATTGGGTTCGTAACAAACGGATGAACCAAACGAGTAACATATGCCACCTTAACTTCATCTGGGAGCCGTGTAGAATCGAATGTTAAGATCATAGATGTTGTATCTCTGACTTCACCATTTTTTCTACGAGTAAGTTTTTTAATATCGATAACGCCTTGCAACGCTAGTTCTTGTTTGCATTTGTCAACTGTTGTGTGTAACAACTCATACCATGAAATAACTCAACTGTCACCGCAATATTACCTAACAACGTGCATTCCTGCATTTTACTGCTCTGCATTTTATCTTTTACTTCAATAAGCAAGGTACCGTCTCTTAACTTCTTACATGAATTTAAAGTTCCATTAATAATACGAGAAATGCACCTATGAATTAAGAAGGAAAAAACCTCCTTTAGACTCTGGCCACTTTTTGTACATTTTATTATCAAATATCTTATAAACTTTCTATTTGCACTACTACAAACTTCTTTAGCTCTCTCGTCCGTAAACGGGCGAGATCGTTTGGTTGGAGGTTTAGAATCTACCATAATAAACTCCGTCAAATTCATCGCTCAATCTCCCCACCCACCACGAAGCCACATATGGGACGCTACATCACAAACTGATGCAGTCGCCAGGGCTAATCAAGCAATATAGGTTTCATAGATGTAAATGAAAGACTTCCGCGAATGCAAAGAATACTATCGGGTTCCAACCGTAGCACATTGTGAACTTTTCATCTATCATCACATAAATAATTTCTCACCCTTAAGTTAAATAACGAGCCGATTAGTTAAAACTGGGTTAGGTTTAACCTCCCGTTTTACCAGAAGCTAGAGCCAAAGCAGTGTGTTGGAACTAACACTCTTCTAAACCTGAGTATTAGCCTCTCAACTACCAGAATCCCCTTTACCTAACTTTTGGGTCACCGCGCACGGCAATCAGGCAGGTGAGTTACACAAGGTGTTATGTCAAAATTGTACAAAATAAACTCACAATACAGTTTGACTTGTCCCTGACGAACTAGGTTTTTTTTAACGAGGTTTTCTCCTCGCCTATTGGTCGCCTTTTACGACCAGCAATGGGGCTAGCAGAAGTATTCTTTTGCACCGCCCCCTACCGCAGGGGGGAATGAAAAGACAAAACACAGTAAAAAAAAACAGGAATAATTTTCAAGTTGATCTAGAAATTAAAAAGTCTATTTTCAGCACTATATCAGTAAAATATTAAAAAAGTATAAAACATCTGTTTTTATACTAGGTAAAACTAAAGCCAAATAATTCCCATTTAGTTGATTACAATTTACATTATTTGCTTACATAGGTTATTGTACCTAACATCTAATTATTCCACAATGTAATTTTATTAATTTTTTATCAAATTGGTATGCATTTTGAAATAAACTTGCAAAATGTCAAATCACTTATAATCTAGATAATTACTATCTATTGTCTTTGACATTTATACTTGTATTGTGTTGCTAAAAATTAAAGCAAAGCACAATATGCATCTTAATAATATACCACATATATTTTTATTCCAATTTGTAGAAAAAACGTGGTTATATTTGGTCGCCAGAGCCTCGTTAGTTGTGCAGCAGGGTGTACCGCGTGCAAGTGAGGTTGACAATTGGATAATCTCAAAGATATTATTTGGTTGTTCACCATCCCTTACACCCCATACCACTATTCCATACAGTGGATTTTTTAACAGATAAACAGATAAACTCTTAAATAAAAGACTAATCTTCCTTTTGTACAAAAAGATATACAAGTTATGGTATTACAATTTAAGTTCTTTTTATTCAAAACGCAATGTACTTTGTATTACACACCTCTAAGACCGGTCTATGTGTGAATAACCTCTAATAGCTAAATTACACTCCTTAAAGCTCCCTTAGCCATTCTGTAATTAAGTCTCTATTACACTCCTAAAAGCTTTCCTAGCCATTGTGTTATTAAATCTCTTTCTCTAAAGTACAGATTTACCAAACCTTTTCATCAACAATTATAACAATCTATAACTCGTAGATTTTTTATCTGCCTTTAACAAAACTTCATACGTTCTATCTGTATGCAAATAACAATGTTTATAGAACATTAACTATTATAAATAATGCTAACAAAAACCACTGTTTAGTTTGAAACGTTTTATGTTAAAAAATGTTTTTTAATTTTATATTTTTAGAATCTATTTTAATTTACAATTTAATAAAGTTTTTTCATAAAAAAAGTATATTTATATAAAGCATGTGGAGAATTTTATGTGTAATATATTTTGGATGTTTTAATGACAATAGATCATATTTCCTATTAAATTGTTTATATTATCTTTCTTAACGATATACCAGTTTTGATCTAAAAAAGTCTTTTTTTATGGCATTTAAAGTTGGTTTTATAAATTGAGAAAAGGTAAGTATTAGTTAGTTAGTTTAGATTTTTGGCGTATCAGCCTAATAAGACTATTAACGCCGATTCTTTTCTATAACTATAAAAAGTGTAAAATAATATGCTGTAAAATGGCATATTAAAGAATAAAATAAATAAACAACAAAAATAAAATAAACGTTCACAAACTTTAATGACTATAGCAATAATGACTAGATAGTTCCAACACCGTCTAGGGTGTAAAAAGTTCTAAGCACTGCTGGATTTTACGATACACAAACATTAATCATAATAAATTAACAATTATATCCATACACCCAATTTGCTCTGTCGAATAAATTCGAACAGACGATCGACTTCAACGATCTGATCGCCCAAGATAATTGACAAACTGGGTGATAATTCAGACGTAACTCTTTGTTCCAAAAAGTGCTGACAATCCAATAAGATATGACAAACAGTCAATGGGACATTACAAATAGGGGAAACACGGTATATATAACCAGGCATGGCAACACACTTCTTGAATACCCAACTCACAAATTAACGTTCTATGAGAAAAGTCCTAAATATATGGGTATAAAACTATATAACAAATTACCAGGAAAAATAAAATCTTTAAATCTAAAGCGCTTTAAAAATGAAATTAAAGAAATCTTGTTGCATAAAGCATACTATTCAGTAAATGAATTTATTCAAGATGCTTCTTTTAATGTGTTGTAGTATGTTATGTTATGTTATTGTATTGTATGTATTGTTGTATTAAAAGTTAAAATTTGTATTATTTTAATTCTTATAACTGTAAACTAATTATTATTATTATTTTTTATATATTTATATATGTTTAGTATATTTGTGATGACTTGTCTTATATCTTGTATAGATCTTCTGGACTAATAAATTATTATTATTATTATTATTATTATTACAAGTATCACAAACTGGCGGCACCTCAGATGCCAACAAATGCCTGTGAGTCCATCGACAGTGACCGATGCAAAGTCGCGTGAGGATAACCTCTTCCCTACGCTTCGGCCTGCATGACAAACTCCACGGTGTAATAACGCTTTTAGTGTCTTGAATAGCAAACTACTCAGTTTACCAGCTAGACATCAGCTTTTGATGTAGAAAATTACAAATATCCCTAACGCAAACTTTAAATGAAACATATTCAGCGCAAGTTATTGCCAATTTGGCAAGCGCATCAGCTTTTTCATTGCCACTGATACCTACGTGACTGAGAATTCAGACAAAGTTAACAGTGACATTTATCTGAGACACCTGAAGCAAGATTGAATGAATTTGCCTTAGCAAGTAATGATCAGAATATTGGTCATCTATGGCGTTTAATGCACTCAACAAGTCTGTACATATAACATAATTTGTACCTGCGCTTAGTTGGATGTAGAGAAAAGCCTGATAGATAGCATACAATTCTGCAGTATACACGCTGCTAACATTTGGCAAGCCAAATATAAACTGCAGCTCATCTACCAGAAATGCAGAACCCACACCGTCGTGACTTTTTAAGCAATCGGTATAAATCCAAGTGGCATTTACGTTCCTTGCTTGAATTTTTGCAAATTCAGTTCAATATTCGACTGGTAAAGTTGAAGCTTTGCTCGATAATGCAGTATTTAACCTTGGACGTTGAAAAGTCCAAGGAGGATCGCGACAGTAAGACAGTTGATATACATCAGGGAGTTGAAAATTTAGTTCCTGAAGTATAGCGTAATTTCTTACAGCAACCGGTTTTTGTGACCGTATCCTGATAATGTATAGATCGTCGATACCATTATTGTACACGACAGGAAACGTCAGATGCAAGCGTTTAGCTTTTAGTTTTGCGGCGTACTTAACAGTCAAGATTTTACGCCGAAGACAGAGTGATGGTTCAGCTGCCTTACACAAAGCACTAGCAATAGGGCTAGTGCGGAATGCGCCAGTTGCTAAACGAATTCCGGTATGGTGAGCAGGATCAACAATACGTAATGTGGATGGAGCTGCCGAAGCATAGATTATGGAACCATAATCTAATTTTGAGCGCACCAAAGCGCGATGCAAAAGTAGCATTGTTTTCCGATCCACTCCCCATGACTTTTCACTCAACGACCTGAGCAAGTTTAGTGCCGGGACACATCTTGTTCTCAGATTTATTAAATGAGGACGCCAAGTCAGCGCACGGTCAAATGTGACACCGAGAAATCGAACATTATTCTGTACAGGAATAGGTTCTCCCCCAAGATATACTAAAAGGTCACCGTGTGGGGTTTGCTTTTTACAAAAATGGATAAGCAACGTTTTACTAGTAGAAAAAGTGAATCCATTGTTATTAGCCCAGTTTAAAATGTGATTGATTGTTAACTGAAGTTGACGTTCCAATGTTTCTCGAGGCACAATAGATAGCTACATCATCAACATACATACATCCGCTTACCGGATGCTTGATGATTTGACTTATGCCGTTAATTGCTATGATAAATAGTGTCACGCTTAGAATAGACCTCTGAGGAATACCATTCTGTTGCTGACGTATGCCCGAGATGCTGTCACCTACACGTACCTTAAATAAACGGAAAGTTAAAAAACTATGTATAAACAATGCCATGCTTCCGCGAATACCCCATGAATGAAGCGTTCGTAGAACATTGTACTTCCACGTCATGTCATATGCTTTTGCAATGTCAAAGAATACAGCGATACAAGACGTTGATTCTGTACAAAAGCATTTTTAATTGCTGTATCCAACCAAACAAGGTAATCAGTCGTAGAACGATGACGCCTTGAACCACATTGTATGTCAGCAATTAAACCTCTTGAATCTAATAACCAAGTAAGACGCTTATTGATCATTTTTTCTAGTAACTTGCATAAGCAGCTAGTTAGAGAGATAAGCCTATAACTTGTCGGGAGCTTTTTATCTTTACCAGGTTTAAATACTGGTACTACGTTAGCAAGTTTCCACGACTCAAGACAATACCCTGCTGACCATATCCAGTTATAGAGTGCCAACAGTTGAAGTTTGGCAGAGCGACTTAATTGCTTAAGCATAGCATTGTGTATTGAATCGACACCTGGAGCAGTATTGTGTGCTTCAGACAATGCCGAGTTAAATTCCCAAACACTAAACGGTGCGTATATAATTCATCTTCAGCAGAGACAAATGACAGAACGTTTTTCTCTATGTTAATTTTAATATCTCGGAAATTTTCATCGTAATTATTATCGCTGGAAGCGTCCAAATAAACATCGGCCAGAATATTCGAAATGTCAAGGAAATTGGTAATAATTTGATCATCCGACAATAACCCACTAATAGGTAATGATGCGGTTCGGCCAGACATTTTTCTGACTTTTTTCCACACTTTCCCGACGGGGGTTCTCAAATTAATTGAAGTAATATATTCTGACCATGATTCTCTTTTAGCTTTTCTGCATGTTCTTCAAGCAACAGCTTTGTACCTCAAATAAAGTAATAAGTTCTCTTCTGTTGGAGAGTGGTTAAATCTATGAAAAGAACGGCGTTTGTTCAGTTTAGCTTGCTCACAATTAAAATTCCACTAAGGAACGGACTCTCTGCGAGGTTTTTCGGAAGATAACGGTATACTCGCATGTGCTGCCTGTATGATAGAATCAGTATAAGTTTCAATATCTTCGTCGATAGTGGCTTGGACACTGTCATCGTAATCAAACACTTAAACAAACATATTCCAATCGGCATCTTTTATTCTTCAATTTCGATGACGGTTTTCATTAATTACATGACCAAGCACGCGAATGAATATGGGAAAATGGTCACTATCATAAAGATATTCCGAGACTTCCCAATCCAGCAATGCTGCGATACTTGGAGAACAAATGGTAAGGTCAATAGCCGAGAACGATCTATTGGCCACGGAAAAGTAGGTATTAATATATAAAGTTACGACATCGCACATCAGTTCGACTTGAGCCCTACATAGTGTTATGAGCATTAAAATCGCCCATTAGCAGGAATGGGGACGAAAGTTGTTCAAGTAATTGATCAATCAAACGAATGTCCAAACTAATATTTGGCGGAATATAAATTGAGCAAATGGTCAGTGCAAAAGGGATATGTAGTTGAACGGCTACTGCTTCTAATGCAGTGTTGACACGGAATTCTTTACTGAAAACCGTATCACAAACCAATAAAGCCGTTCTACCCTGAGCACGATCAACATTTGCACGATCTTTTCTATAAATAGTATAACCACGAAGATTAATAGAACAGTCAACCTTAAATTTTGTTTCTTGTAAGGAAACGCAGATAAGTGAATTTTTGGCTAATAATATTTTAAAGGATTTGTAGTGTTAATTATATCCGTAGCAGTTCCATTGTATAATGGTTGAAACCATTTTTAGTGTTATTTTGCAAACGTAATTTTAACTCTTTGTTTATTTGCGTTTATATTTTTAATTTTTGAATTATCATCCGGGGAAGTTGAACTCCCACTTATTGGCATAATTTTATCTGTCAGAGTAGATGGCGCAAAAAGAACTTCCACATCCATTGACTCTAACAACACGTCAATATTGGGATCTGTGGGTGCAGGATTGCTAAAAACTTGCACCTTAGGTGGCGGTAGCCTAGATTGGGCTGCCGTCTTTGCAGGCTTTGACTCGGACTGAGCCTTTGCCTGTTTAGGCTTTGACTTGGAAGTCGCAACCTTAGTTGGTTTTGGCCCGATACGAGCCAATACTTTAGATGGTTTAGGCTTTGAATAAGCCCCCATCTTGAGTGGTTTTGCTTGAAGTCCCACTCGTTGTGACCTTGATCCGGATTGAACCGTAGTCAGTTTTGGTTTTGAGCCTGATGGGCCCGCAACCGGTTTTTGACCCTTCAGTTTAGAGTCCTTGTCTTTATTTAAAGAAGTTTCTGCAATAGCAGTAAATTTCATAATTGGTGGTTGTTGAACAATAGGCGTTTCAACAACTGCGTTGAGTTAAGTAGACTGATTTTACATTTTTTTGTTTTAGTAGTCTTGATCGTCTTAAAGCGCTTCAATTTCAATACTTTCAATTTTCTCTTGGGTTTTGTCATTTTGATGTCAGAGTTTTTCTAAGTTGACACGTTATTTCAACTACATCGATTAAAAGTGGATTGTGATTAGTTTACGCAAATCAATTTGTTGAGATTCGTTGACATCCGGTTCAAAAGACCAAAATGTTGAAGATGATTTTTCTCAACTTTTGCTTTTTTGTGCGAAGATGATTTAAAGTTCACTAAAAGATAATTACTTTACTATGTATATTTGTTGATATTGTACGACTCAGGAAAATGCAAAAATAAAACTATTTTATTATTAAACCGTATTAGAAAGTATAGTATCTAATCACTAATTGCTAGATTTAAATTAATTGATTGACAAAATGCTTTGTGCCTTTAAAAAATCTCACTAAAATATAATTATTAAATTTTAAACAATCTTCATATATCAATAAGAGCAGTTTGTTTTGTTTATATATGTAAGTTTTTATCAAAGCTAATGTCATCCGTCCTTGTACGTCTTTTGTGGGTGGGTCTAGGTCGTTGTGTTCTTAACAAAATTTTGGAATTAAATAATACTTCAAATTTTTATAAATTATCAGCATATTTTTTACAAGACAATGATGACATTTTTCTACCAAATTTTGAAAAATATGTACAAAAATTCTGGTGATTTTGGGTCAAAATATAGAAATATATTTGATTCCAAAACGAAAATTAATTGATCATTTTTATTTAATTGAGATATTGTCCTGTTACTGACCATCATCAACATCATTCTTAGAATAGAAGATATAATAGATTTACAAATAAAGTGAATTTATCAAAAAATAAAAAGAAGCTAAAAGAAGACACAATTTTCAGATTTGTCGGAAAGTGAAAGTTTTTCTGAAAGTCACAATAATGTAACTGAGTAAAAAAATCAGTTAAAAAAATTTAGATAGTATAATTTATAAAGCAAATTTAAATAAAAAAATAAAAACAGATAAGAAAATTCTGGGGAAAGTTTTACTTTATTTTGGCAAGGTTTCTACTATAGACAATGAAATAAAATTAAAAAAAACAAAGTTATTAAAATTTTGTTTTTTGAAGATGAACAAAATGTAATACAAATAAAAGAACTTAAAAAACAGATTTAAAAGTTGAAGAAATACTTTTTGTAACTGATTTGAAACAAAATCAAGAACTGCTTCAAAGGTATAGTTTTTTATACACAAATACAGTTGAGAATTTTTGTACAAACCAAAATACTGCAAATAAAGAATCCGATAAAGTAAAAGTAAATGCAAAAACATCTTAACTTAAAGATAAAGAATTTAAAAATGAATTGCCTAATTTATTAAAAAATAAAGATACAAACGCGTCATGTTAAAAAAATAAAGAAGTTGATGAAAAGAAAACTAATAAACCAATACGGGCAATGCTGCAAAAAATTAGACGTAATTCAAAAAGTGTTATTGATCAATAGAAGGCCCCATTAGAAACTACGTCTGCTTTATCAAGATGCATTTCTTTGTCAAGTTTATTAACTGAAAAAATTACCCAAACGCGCACCAGGCCTTTATCGTTTGCTGATCTTAATTATAAAGATATAAGAGATATTTGCAAGTGATCCATAGCACAACAATTACCAAGGAAAATTACCAAAATATTGTCTACGCCTATACGAATGGTAAACTATTTTGATTTTATAGAGAACAATGTCCCTGGAGCTAGAACTAGTATTTCTAACAAAACTAGTAGTACAAAATGAAGATGCAGTGATCAGTCTATTATTACAATATTAGAAGTACCAAAAAAAAAAAAACTATTAGTAATGCATCAAGATTGTTTTTCCAAATTAAAAGAAAATAAAAGCAATTCTGAAAAGAATGACAAAATTGAAAATAACAATAATAGTGACATTGAAAATAAAACTAACAAACGCAATTTAGTAAAAGATTTGACTGATCAAACATCACAAAAAAATAAACACAAATCAATATTTAGAAAAATGAGAAAAAAAAAAAAGAAGAAGTAAATGTTGCTGACAATACTATAAACAAAATAAATGTTTTAGCACTGAGTACAAAAGAAACATGTGATATGATTCAGAAGTGGTTGAATGCTGCCTGCTTAAAAAAAGAAAAAAGCAAGGAATCAGTCAAAAAGAAAAAGACATAAAAAATAATAACAAATCTGAATAGCGTAATAAAAAAAATCATTGTTATATCGAACCAAAGCTGAAGGATGAAACGTTAAAGATAAGCGTAAAGAAAGTGAACATCAAAAAGAACTTGACCCAAATGAAAAGCAAGTAGAAACTGCTAATAATACAACTAATTCTAATACTGAGAATCAGCCAATTGTAAATTTAAAACTTAAACTAAAAAAGGTTAGTACTGATAGCAATTCCAGTTATAATATTGTGAATGAAGAACCCAACTTCAGAGATATAAAATTAAAAAAGAATTTACACAGATCGGATAAAATTTAAAAAAAAAATAATTAAAAGTTTCATACAAAAACAAATCTGATATTATTAATACAACTCATAGTGCTATTGCTAAAGATATTGAAAGTGATTTGCAAACCAAAACAGTTGTTAAACAGTGCAGCGTCATTGTTGGTATAAACAATTTAAGTAATTTTGATTTGCATTCTAATGTAGTCCAAATACTAATAATTTTGACAAGCTGGAAACTAAAACAGAATTTGACAAAAATAATCAAAAAATTAAAATTGAAAAATCGTTAAAACACAAAGAAATGGAATTGATAGGTGTGAAAAAATCGTTAGAAAATTAAAAAAAAAATGGAAAAAAATGGAAAAAAATAGTATCTAGTATTCTAAAATCTTTGGATGATGAAGATATGCAAACAGCAATATCTTTGGAACTAAAAATACCCGTTAAAAAATCATTAAATAACAAAAAACTTCTAGCAGAAAATCTGTAGCCTAATAAAAAAAATGATTCAAAAATCAATAAAGTAGTGAAAGTAAAAGTATCAGCCAAAAAGTGGTTAGTTAATAAAAGTCAAACCATTAACATCCATTATCAAATTTTTATATAATGATAAAGAAGTGGAACTATCAGTATCTGCTAAAAAATCTTTAATAAATAATAAAAAAAAAATGAAATGAAGGTCTTCTTTCAGAAACTCTTTAGATACAAAAAAAACTAAATCAAAATTAGTTGCCAGAAAATTTCTAGATGATATGAAATAAATAGAACCAGCAGTATCCGAGAGCAAACTTTTACATAATGAAGTAATGGAATCATCAAAAAATAATTATGTAGAACTATCAGTGTTGGTCAGTAAATCTCGAAACAATAAAGAACTAGAAATATCAGCGGGAAAATTTATTGATAGTAAAGAAATAGTATTCGCAAGAAAAGTATTAAATTTTTCTTTTCTATTATTTAAGTGACAATAGAATAATTTAATAAATCGTCTTTTGTTGATCTTTCCAACCAAAATCCTGTCTGCTCTTATGTTTCCATGTCATTGTATTCTGCTTTGATTTTTTTGCCAAAATATTGCCATATATTTTATATAGTGTGTTCGTTATTGTTATCTTTCTGTGTTTGTCGCAGTTCAACGTGTCTCCTTTCTTGTGTATGATAGATAAAAAAGGAATGTTCCATTCTTTTGGGATTGGTTTTTTATTCAAGCAGTTTTGGATTAGTACGGTTAGTTCTTGGTATAGTTTTGTTGTTCCACATTTAATGAGCTCTGCTAAGATGTTTTCCGGTCTGGGTGCATTTCTATTTTTTTGATTTACAAGCCTGTTTTACGTGTGCTATAGTTATTCTAATTGGTAGTGCTGGTTTATGTATCTTTCTCCCTCTAGGTTCTCTTGGAGTCTATCTTCTATTAGTAACTGTTTAAATTAATTTTCTCATTTTTCTATTGTTATTGGTGATATTAGTTTTTTTTTTGCATTGTTTTTCTTTTGGCTAATTTTCCTTCAGGCTTTAGCCTGTGCCTGTTTAAACCATATTTTATGCTTGTTCGACATATTGGACAAGTATGCCAGGTACTTTTTTTCTTGTCTCTTATATTTTCTTTTATTTCTACGTCCCACCAATATGTAATCACCTTTTGTTGCTGTTTTTTATATCCTAATGCTTCCTTGACCGCTGCATGTATGCATGATTTAATGCATTGGTAATGTTTCTCGTTATCTTTATATTGTATGGTCTGTAATTTTTGGTCTAATCTTGTTTTGTATAGGTTTTGGGTGCTCTCATTTTCTAAGCTGTCCAAATTAAACCTGTCTTTTTTTTGTTCTCCTTTTTTCTCTTTTGTTTATATTTATGTTTTCTTCTTTTTTGTACTTCCATAAGAACAGGATATTTGTTTTCAACAGATAGTAGTCGCTGCCGCATGTTGCACCCCTATACACCCTTATGTCCTGTATGACTAGATTTGTTTTTTGTCGTGTTGTTGTATAGTCTACTATAGATTTCAGGTTCTTGGTTTTTTGCGTCCAAGTGTATTTATGTATATTGCGGTGTGGGTAGAATCCGATTTGTATTTTGAAGCTATACATATTGTAATTAACTTGCAGCCATAGTCGTTTAGTATATCTTCTCCGTATTGTCCTACTTTTTTATTCTGATGTTTTTTTTCCGGTTCTCGTGTTCATATCTCCTATCATAATGAGTTGTCGTGTGTTACTCACTTTTATTATTTTGCGGTTTAGTTGTTCATAAAATTGTTTTTTTTTGCAACTATTGCATCATCGTTTATGGAGTATACGCCTAGTATTGTCAGTTTTTGTCTGTATAGAGTTAGGTTCATCTTAATCATTTGTTCGTTAATTGCTTTCTATGTTGTTATAAATCTTTTGAGCTCGTTCCGAATAAAAATCGATAATTCTTGTTGAGTTCTTATTTCTTTTCCTATACTTTACTATAGAAGTGGTGGTTTTTTGAGGTTTTTTGAGCCTTGTCCTGTTTTCTTTTTTTCTGTCAAGACTATTATGTCTATTGTTTTTTGTTAACTCCGTTAGTACTTTGTTTGTTTTTGTAGAAAGGCCTTGAATGTTTCATGTTTCAAAAATAATTTTCCTGTTCCGTAACTTATGTCGTTTTTTAGTTTCTATTCCGTTCCGAGGCTGTTGACTGGTTACTTTAACAGTGCGTTTTTTTTTTAGATCGACTGCTTGTTCTACAGTTATGAGCTCAATCTGCCCGTCCTGTTTGGTCCGCGAGTGGTATTTTATTTTCCACCTACTCGCCGGCTAAGCCGGTGAGGGCGTCCCCCTATCCGCCACCTGGAGACGCGCTCTCTAGGGGTTACAGGCTCTCCCGAGGGACTACAGAAGATAAGTTGCTTAAAAAAAAAGTAAATTGAATGGTATGTAAATAAAAGAAGAAAGTGAAGAAGAAGAAAAACCTATTATCAATTTATTAGAACGTCCAATAGTTCTACATCCAATAGATTTAATAGATCTAATATCTAAAGCACTTGAAATTGCAATGAGTAATCTTCTTATCGATGAAAATGCCGCAAATGTTTTAGAATCATCAACTTTATCAACAAAATTAATTTCTAAACTAAAAGTAAAATTATACAATTAATACAAATATTTGAATCAAATACATCTTTATAGGTTCCCAATCACGTTTTTAATACTCCCTTAGAAAACTTAATAAATCAGTTATTTAACTCTTCATCAATTATTACTGTAACAGTAAGCAATAATGACAATAAGGAAACAGAAATGATAATTCTTGATAAAAATGCAAATATTGCATTGAGTAAGAAAAATGAAATTGCAAATCAAAAACTTGAAACTGATAATCAACCAAAGCTTATTTTTTTGCTACCAACAATTGGACAAGATTTATCGAGTATAATTACACTTCCAAAACTAAATCTCTATATTGAAGTTATAGCAAAAAATGATGTTATCAAAACTGATATGACTAAATAAATTGAAGTTTTAAGTAAGGAGAACATAGAAGTTCAAACAATTAAACTTAAAAAAGTCTAACAACCTATTATTTCTAATTCAACTATTACTAGCATTTCATCAAATAGTAGCACAGTTGAACTACTTACTACTACTCCAAACAAACCAGAAAAACGCATTCCTGACGTTACACCAACTATAACTCAAACTGTTTGATCTAATGAAAATGTAGCTGAAATTACTATGGCACAATTCAAGTTTAAATTGAAGCCATTTTTCTAGGGTTATTAACTAAAGCAAGATATAGCCAAAAAAAACTTACATGACAATAATCAATTGCAGCAAAGAACTAGGGAGTGATTTGAATACAATTTTCAACAACAGAATTGTTGAAACTGCCAAACAAATAGTTGACATTATTTCTAAATCAAATGAGGTTGATTTTGATGTCAACAATATGATTTATACGCTTCGCCAACAAATTATGCGTGATTATAATAATGAGTACATTTTAGTTACTTTTATGTCAATATTTGCAAGAGCAAAACCAACTTTGTTACTATTTGATGTTGTTTTTATGACACAATCAAGAATATGTGTTATGTGTTCAAATCAAAGAACCCACAATTATACTACACTACGTTTTTGCAAGTGGAACTATCTGGGTTTCAAATACAATTGCCCAGAGTTCAAATAAAACATCCAAAGCTGCAGTAGAACCACCCAGACTAGTAGAATTATTCAAAGTTTTAATAAAACTACCCAGAGCTCTAGTAGAAGTACCCAGAGTTTCGGATGAACTACCCAGAGCACCAGTAGAACAACCCAGAGCATCAATAGAACTACTTAGACCAGTAGAACTAATTAAGGCCATAGTATAACTGCACAGAGCTCCAGTTGAACCACCCAGAGCACCAATTGAACTACCCAGAGTTTCAGTAGAATTACTCAAAGCTCCAGTAAAACTACCCAGAGCTTAAGTAGAACTATTCAGAGCTCAAGTAAAATCACCCAAATCTTATTAAAACAATGATCAAGTACACAAACTGCAAGCGCAAATATGGTCATATCTAGAACTTAATAAAAATCAACAGTCACTAATAAATAAATGATCAACATGTACCAAGATGATGCAAAAGAACCACAAAAAAAATACAACAAGACGTAAAAAAATTAAAGAAACTGCACCAGTTACTTTTGCAAAATTATTTACACCACCCAATTAACAATTGCAACAAAATTATTAACAAAAGTTGCTACAACATACTCAACAACAAAAGAAACAATAGAAACAGCAACAGATAAAAAAAACAATAACAGCAGCAGCAGCATGCACAAGCTTTGTATCTTTTGAATCAACACGTGTAAGGAGCAGCAACGCACATAGGAAAAAAAAGATTACAAAACAGCGTTTAGTAGAACAATGTCTTCGGGATAAACAAGTGCAAGAACATGAGCGTCTAATGAAAAAAGAAAAAAAATAGCACATCAGCAGCGCTTAGTAGAACAACAAAAGTTCTCATCATTAACTTCATCACCAAAGACACTACATATTTCCGTTATTTCAGTACAATTTTGTCCAAATTAATTTTATTAATAACAGTTTACGGAAAAAAATGAAGACTTCAAGTTTATCTCAAAATAAGCGCATGTTTGAACCTCAAGCCACATTTGATTCGGTTTTGTTGAGCAAAAGTTTTTCACTAATTCAAAACTATTTAAAACTCTAATTGTAAATAAACTTAATGCCCCGTAAACCCACCTGACTGTTTTCTATCAAGAAATTGCATTGCATCATCCTGTGACAATTTTTGAGTAGATTAATCTATTAGATTGGTTGATTGTTGTGCAAGACCTAGTGATGACTGCTGTATAAAAACTTGCTGCAATTGTTGGGTTAATAATTGCTGTGTTACTTGTAAAAGTTTATAGGGTAATTTCTCTATAGAACCCTAGAGCAATTGTTGAGTTGACTGAAGTGTTGGCTTATGTGATGATTGGTTGCTAGAATAAACTTTGTGGCAATTGTTGCTTTGATTGTTGTGTTACGTGTAACAATTTTCAGGAAAATTTCTGTATTAAACTCTGTAGTTGTTGAGTAAAATGCTCTGTTAAAATCTGTGATGATTGTTGTGGTAAAAACAGGCGGTTTTGAAAAAATAGGCCGTAGTTTTTGCTCGACAAAACCAAATCAAATGTGGCTTAAGATTTAAATTCAGTCTTTGGATGATGCTGTACTACTTAATAAAAAAGTATAAATTGTTTCTAGTTGGTGTCAGACTAATAACTTACTACTTGATTTAAATAAGTGCAAAGTGATGACATTTTCTAGACGTCAGTCTACGGTGATGTATGGTTACTCTCTCATGAATGTAATGTTGTTAAGAGTTAACACTATTCGTGATTTAAGCATTACGTTTGATTCAAGCCTTTCAATTACACTACATATCGATACTGTCGTGGCTAAAACTTATCAACTTTTAAGATTTGTCAAGCGTAACTCTAAGAAGTTTTGTGACCATCGTACTCTAACTATCCTTTACAACGCTCTAGTACGCCACCATCTCGAGTATTGTTCAATTGTGTGGTCACCATACACCGCCGTTAGTAAAAGAAAAATTGAACAGATTCAAAAAAAGTTTGTTTGTTTTTTGCGTATAAATGCAACATTGCAAGCAGCTATACGGAACTGCTCTCTACATTTAATATGACCAGTCTTGAAAAGAGACGTTTTAATTTTGACGTGACACTAGTTTTTAAAGTGCTTCGTAGGATTATTGATTGTCCTAACTTGCTCAGTTCTATAAGTATTTATGTCCCAGCTCAAGTTTTACGCAATGACTATTTATTACATATACCGTTCAAACGCACTGATTATGCGGTGCACTCTGCATCTACACGTATTTTGCGGCATGCCAACAAAGTTAAAGTAGAATTTTTTAAAGATTCTTTTAACAATATTTTGTAACTATTTAAGTTTTATTCTTATTTTTAATATTTAGTTGTTTTATGTATAATTTATGTTTTTTAAACTAAGAATATATATTTATTTTGTAATGGCTTCTGTTGACTAATAAATAAATAAATAAATAAACTTGAAATCCTTAAGTTTGCCTGTAAATTGCTATTGTAATTTGGACAAAATTGTACTAGCATAACGGGAATATGTGGTGTTTTTGGTGGTAAAGTTGATGATAAAAACTTTTGTTGTTCTACTAAGCGCTCACGCTCTTGCACTTGTTTATCCCGAAAATATTGTTCTACTAAACGCTGTTTTGCATATTTTTTTCTATGTACGTTGCTGTTCTTGCACGTGTTATTGTTTTGTTCTATTAAGCACTGCTGATATGCTTTTTTTTTCCAATAAACGTTCATGTTCTTGCACTTGTTTATCCCAAAGATATTGTTCTACTAAACGCTGTTGCAATCTTTTTTATCCCATGTGTGTTGCTGTTTTTGCACGTGTTGATCCAAAAGATACAAAGCTTGTGCATGCTGCTCCTGCTGTTGTTTTTTCATCTGTTGCTGCTTATATTGTTTCTATTGTTGTTGTCTATGTTGTAGCAACTTTTGTTGATAATTTTGTTGCAATTGTTGATTGGGTAGTGTAAATGGTTTTGAAAAGTGACTGGTGTAGTTTCTTTAATTTTCTTACGCTTTGTAGTTTTTTTTTTTGTGGTTTTTTTGCATCATCCTGGTACATGTTGATTATATTACTTATTATCAACTGTTGATTTTTATTAAGTTGCGTTTGCAGTTTGTGTACTTGATCATTGTTTAAATAAAATTTGGGTGATTTTACTTGAGCTTTGAGTAGTTTTACTTAAGCTCTAGGTAGTTCTACTGGAGTTCTGGGTAATTTTACTGAAGCTCTGGGTAGTTCAACTGGTGCTCTGGGTGGTTCAACTGGAACTTTGTGTGGTTTTACTATAGCTTTAATTAATTCTACTGGTCTAGGTAGTTTTATTGATGCACTTGGTTGTTTTACTGGTGCTTTGAAAAATTCATCTGGAACTCTGAGCACTTTTACTGGAGCTCTGGGTACTCCTATTAGAACTTTGAGTAATTCTACTAGTCTGGATGGTTCTACTGCAGCTCTGAGTTCTTCTATTCAAACTCTAGGCAATTTTGTTTGAAACCCAGATAGTTCTATTTGCGGAATTGCAGTGTAGTATAACTATGGGTGATTTGATTTGAGCACATAATACATATTCTTGAGTGTGTTATAAAAAAACAGCAAATAGTTGCAAACTTGGTTTTGCTTTTGCAAATATTGACATAAAAGTAACTAAAATGTACTCATCATTATAATCACCCGTAATTGATTGGCTAAACGTATAAATTATATTGTTGACATCAAAATCAACCTCATTTGATTTAGAAATAATGTCAACTATTTGTTTGGCAGTTCCAACAATTCTGTTGTTGAAAATTGTATTCAAATCACTCCTAGTTCTTTGCTGCAACTGATTATTAGCATGTAAGCTTGTTTAGCTAGATTTTGCTGTAGATAATAATTCAAGTAAAATGGCTTCAATTTAAACATGAATTGTGCCATAGTAATTTCAGCTACATTTTCATTAGAATGAACAATTTGAGTTATAGTTGGTGTAACGTCAGGAATGCGTTCTTCTATAAATAAATAATGTTTATTTGTGTAAATAGATAGATAAAATACATCTTAACAGATGTCAATATACATAACATAAGAACAATTTAAAATTACAAAATACAGTTTAAAATTACCAAATACAGTTTAAAAGATTGTTGAATCACACAAGTTGAATTAACATTTAAAGAACATTATCAGAAGCATTTAAAAATGATTCTATTGTATAAAATGCTTTATTTAACAAATATTCCTTCACTTTTAATTTAAATATATTTAGTGGTAAATCTTTAATATGCGTAGGTAGTTTATTAAATAATATGATTCCAAAATAAGAAACGTTTCTACTTTTATTTATCCTACAGTATGGAGTACAGATGAGGTTTTTACTAGTTAGTCTAGTTTATTTGGAATGGTAGTGAGTAGTTTAACTGTGCTTCTGTTTAATGGAATGCTAGTAATAGTTAAATTAGAAATACTGGATTGTTGAACTTTTTTAGGTTTAATTGTTTAAATTTCCGTATTCTCCTTACTTAAAACTTTAATTATTTTAGTCATATCAGTTTTGATAACATCATTTTTTGCGTTAACTTCAGTAATTGGATTTAGTTTTTGGAAGTGTAATTATACTTGTTCAGTTGTTGGTAGCAAAAGAATAAGTTATGGTTGAGTTTCAGTTTCAAGTTTTTGATTTGCAATTTTTTTTTGTCTAATGCAATATCTGCATTTCCATCAAGAATTATCATTTCTGTTTTTGTATTGTCATTATTGGTTACGGTTACAGTAATATTTTTAAATGTTGATAGAGTTAAATAATTCATTTATTAAATCCTCTAAGGTAGTATTAAAAACGTGATCGGAAACCTTAGAGGTGTGCTCTTATATTTGTATTGATTGTATATTGTTTACTTTCAGTTTACAAAATAATTTTGTTGATAAAGTTGATGATTCTGAAACATTTGCGGCATTTTCATCAATAAAAAGATTACTCATTGCAATTTCAGGTGCTTTAGATATTACATCTATTAAATCTATTGGATGTAGAACTATTGGACGTTCTAATAAATTGATAATAGGTTTTTCTTCTTCTTCACTTTCTTCTTTTATTTACATACCATTCAATTTACTTTTTTTTTAAGCAACTTATCTTCTGTAGTCCCTCGGGAGAGCCTGTAACCCCTAGAGAGCGCGTCTCCAGGTGGCGGATAGGGGGACGCCCTCACCGGCTTAGCCGGCGAGTAGGTGGAAAATAAAATACCACTCGCGGACCAAACAGGACGGGCAGATTGAGCTCACCGTTGTAAAAGTTTGCTAATTTTATACTGCGTACACACTTGCAACAATCTGCCGTACCGCAACACCGTCGCGTAACATCTTCGCGCAACATCACCTCGCAACAGAGTCCCATTGCTTGTCGGTTTTCTGCCGTCGGATTAAAGAAAATGTTACGCGACGATGTTGCGGTACGCAGTTGTGTTGCGGAGGGATGGTACGCGACGATGTTACGAGACAGTGTTGAGGTACGGCAGATTGTGCGAACCGCAACATCGACGTGTAACATATTCCCGCAACACAATGCCGTTCCATTGCCGTATTGTTGCGCCCTGCCGTACTAACTTGTAAAGAGAGCTGCAACATCGTCGCGCAACGTTCCTTTGATCCGACGGCATAAAACCGACAAGCGATGGGACGCTAGAAAAGTCCCATGTTGCGAGGAAATGTTGCGCGAGGATGTTACGCGACGGTGTTGCGGTTCGGCAGATTGTTGCAAGTGTGTACCGACTATTAGAAACATATTCAGCATTGGATGAAACCGTTCGAAAAAAACGTGTCAACGCGATAGCAATAACTTAACAAAAAGACGTCAGAAAAGTTATTCCATGGCATTTAAATTTAGCACGCTGAAAAATCCCAAAAAAGGTAAGACTCGGCTTATTTATTGAGTTCCACTTAAGTAAACCTTAAAGTTTTAAACCTCAGAATTGTAAGGCTTAAGGTGCACAAAAACATAACCTATTATAAAATGTCAGTTTAACATATGCAAAAGATGGATTTTATCTTTGGTTTTTATAATGATTTAGATCTGGTTGCATTAGAATTAATTAAATATTTTTATTGAATTCCTTGTTAAATTGAAGTTTTAAACAATTACTTTGGAAACTTGTAATATTCAAAACAAATATTAAAGTCAATAATCTACATTCAAATTAAATTGATTCAAAACAACAGCAAAATTGTTCACACGTGCAAACCAATTTATGATAAGGTAAACCTTAAACTCAAGTGTACAAAAGTATAAAGTAAGCAACAGCTTATGTAATAGGCACATTCAATAAAAACAACAAAAAAAAGAAGGTTATGAAGAGTGTCGAGGACAGATTTTCAAAGTAATATTAAATTTTAATTTTAATTAAATTTAAATAACAATTTTGTTTTATTTCTATAATAATAATAATAATAATGGTCTTTATTTATATATTATATATACAAAAGGGCAAAGTTCAGCTTATAGCTGTTTTTCCTTTTATTCCTCTAAGATTAAATTGTAAGTGTAAGAATAGCAGCAAAAAAAAAACAAAATGGATGTAGAAGCGGCTTATTTATTTTTTTGGTGTGGTCGTTATATTCTAGCTCTTATTCCAATAATCTACACATTGTTTAGACACAAGAGTTATGAAAAGATTCTTGCCAAACATAAGCAACAATTCAATTTCAACAATCAACACCAACTCTGTTAACTCTAGTAAAAATATATGTGTATACGTATAATACAAATATGTGTTACTTAAGTAATCACAAAGTTTAAAAAAGAAGCTTTTACAAGACATTATATACAAAGTTTTTGTATGCAATGTTATAACTTAATATTTTTTATTAAATCTTTAAATTTACTTAGATGTTTATAAACATATTTTTGTAAATTGAATCTTATTCTAATTTTTATTGCTTTTGTACATATACAATACTCTTCCAAAAATTGTATTGCTACAACTTTTGACCAAACTCTTGTAGATTAATATTATCATATCTTAGTTATAGAAAACAAGTAATATCTTTTAATGATCAAATTTCTGGTAAACTTTCAATAGAGTATGATGTTTCGCAGAGTTCTATTCTTAAGCTACTGCTATTTTTAATATTCATAAACAATTTTCCAATTGCAATTGACAACACAAAGGTAGTATTATTTGTTGATGATTTACTAGCGGATTTGATAGAATGAGAAGAATATACACAACTTAAAGCGTTTGATTGGTATAATAACAAGAGACTATGCTTGAACCAGGAAAAACGGTAAAGCTACTTCTTACTTAAAGAGAACATCCAAATGAAAGCACTGCACAATTTGCAAATTTTTTAGGAGTGTATATTCATCCAATGCCACAAAGGCAAACACATGGTAATATGTTACCCAAAAAATTTTGGGTCGTTCAAGAGTTAGAAATAGGATATTTACACTGCAGAAAAGGGCGATTCGAGTTATAGCTGGAGTTAGTTATACTAAAAATGTAATCACTGTTTTAAACAGCTTAAAACTTTAACCTTGCCATCTATATATGTACTTCAGTGTCTTATAATGGTAAAGCAAAACAGAGATCTATATCTAAATAATGATTCTTTTCACAACTATGATACAAGAGCAAAACATGATTTTTTTCAATTAGATTTTGTAACGCTTTATCTCAACGTATCAAAACTTTTAATACAAAATATTTGAAAGAAAAAGTATTTAATTAGTGAAACCTTTTATTGTTTTGAAAATTTTTAATTAATAATTTTGTAGATCTTTTTTAAAATGTTTTGTATAGTCTTCTATTTATATATTTTCACTTTAAGGTAAACCAAAACTAATAATTTATTGTTTTTTAAATAATTTTTAAAGTGTATAATCTTTTTTATTTCTTGCACAGTAGTAGTTTTGTATACTTTTGTTATTATACCTACCATGTACCTGACTGACATGTACTGTATTGTATTAGCATGTTAAATAAATTGAATTGAATACACAGATTTTACAAAAAAATGTATCAAATTATTTGAACTTTAATGAGCAACAAGTAAAAATATAACAAATAATAATAACAATTTTATATAAATGAGAAGAAAACGCCCAGTACGGCTGAACAAGAAAAGCTGGAACATTTTCAAGTCAATCTGGAAATTAAAAAATCTATTTCCAGTCACAAATCTGTAGAAAATCAGAAAGAATATAAAATCCGTGAATACTAAAGTTGCAGTAATTGTAAATAAATATAATAACGCATAATAACTGATATCATAATAAGTAAAACTGAAGCTATTTAATTTCCATTTAATCGATTACAATTTACATTATTTGCTTACATAGGTTATTGCACCTAACATAATTATTTCACAATGTAGTTTTATAAATTTTTATCAAATTGATATGCGTTTTAAAATAATTCTGAGAAATGTCAAAACAAAACAATTTATATTAGTGCTGTGTTGCTCGGAATTAAAGCAAAGCAGAATATGTATCTTAATAATATACTATATAATCTTTTATTATTAAATAGAATATTTTGAAATTTAAAAAAAATTTGACATCAGCTCTTAAAAGCCGTAGATGTTTGACATAAATAATTATAAAATCTTAAATTCATTTTAACTACTATGTGCTACTAGTACTAATTTGTAAAAAAAATATGGTTATACCGTCTTGTTTGGTCGCCAGAGCCTCGTTGGTTGTGTAGCAGGGTGTACCGCGTGCAGGTGAGGTTGACAGTTGGATGATCTTAACTATATTATTTTGTGGTTTATCATCCCTTTCACCCCTAATCACTACTCCATACAGTGATTTTTTTAACAGATATTAAACAATTAATTATCAAATAAAGAAGTTTCTTTTTGTGCAAAAAGATACACAAGTAATGATATCACAATTTAATTTCTAACTTAAAAATTAAGATTGTGTAATTTTTTAACAAAAATTTACCAAACATAATTTAAACTTTAATTTAATTGCAAAAAAGTGCGCTGAATCAAAGCTATGAATATAATAGCGTTGTCAACGTTATTTGCAAAACAATGCAAAATAATAACCAAGGTTTTGGCAAAAAAAAACTAAAGAAATAAAAAAGAATGTAAGGCAATTAGAATTCAAACTTAAACTGTAGTTCAATAAAAAAAATCAATTCAAAATAGTTACCCAAAAGACAAAATGTATGTAAAGTTTAGCAGACTGAATAAAGACACACAATGGTTGCTGCATCAAGATACCAAAACCTAATAAGCACAATCAACAACAAAAACCAACTGTAAAACCAATTCCAAAAAAACTACTTCTATAGAGCATTTGTTACCTTGTCAATCTGTATTAAAAACTATATAAATTATTCTAGATAATAGCAAGTTAGCTCTACTATATAACAAAACTTTTATCAGGCAAGATACAAATTCTATCTAGGTTATATCTTGCTGATGACTATAATCAAGCGTCTATTGTCAAACGTTCAAAATATAGAACAGAAAAAAATTATAAAACTTTGCTATACTGATAAAAAAACTAGAAAATAGTACATAATCCAAAATGTTGAAAAGTATAAGTTGACTATTTCAGTTTATTTACAAAATTAGCCAAATAGCATATTTTGATGCCAGCAGTGATGGTAAAGTTGCAGGTGATGGTTATTTTTCATAATAAAACTGCGTTCATGTGAGTAAATATTTTTTTTACTGGTATTCAACCGTTAATCAGTTTTTATTAACTAAATTTATTATAATATATTTACATATTTACAACATTTTTTCTTTCTCCCCACTTGCTGCTTTACACCGTTTCCATATATGGTAGGCTGCAAAGCTTCGTATTCCGGGCACCATTTTTATTTTCTCTTTCCATTTATCTTATTTTGTGTGTATTATCATGTTTGTTTATTTATTTGTTTGTTTTGGTCTTGTTATTAGGTAATGTTCTTTTATTTTTGTTTTAAATTTTTTAATGGTTTTCGTTTTTTTTTAATTTTCAGGTAGTTGTGATTAGTCCATTGCTTAGTATTGTTTTTTTTGCTTTTTCTGTCCTTGCTGTGTGTACATGTATATTACTTCTTTTTCTCGTGTTATGTCCATGAATTTCTTTGTTTAATATTATTTGTAGATTTGTTTTAATTTCTTTATTTTTAAATTTATTTTTTCGTTATTGTTTGTTTTGTTGATTATTTTGTATATTTCTTCTGTTGGTGTTAGCTTTGGGAGTTTATGTATTATTTTAAGTATTTTGTTTTGTTGTCTTTGTATTTTTTGTATATTTGTTTTTGTTGTCTCACCCCATATATTTATTAAATAATTAATTTTTGATAAATATAGTGAGTTGTATATACTTATTGCAGTTTCTTTTGTTATGCATTTCCTGGTTCTATAGATAGCTCCTATTGTTGCTGCACTTTCTTTTAATATTTTGTTTTTTTGTGTATCCCATGTTAGTTTCTCTGTTATTATTGTTCCCAAGTATTTTGTCTGTTTTGTTCTGGTAATTGGAAAGTTATTTATTTCAATTTTTATGTCAATATCTTTTGTATTTTTTTGTCTTATTACCATATAAGATTTAAAGATAAGGAAAAATATAACTTAATCAAGTAAGTCTCGATCACATGTACATTGCAATGCTTAATGCTTTCACCTGCAATACGTGTTTGTAATTGCATTGTAACTGGAATATAAGATGCCCGCATAGCATATTTTAAAATACCAGCAGTGTACAACCATGTTTAAGTTATTTTTGATGGCATCAATAACCTGCTTTGTAACAAAGATTATGTAAAAAGTTGATCAAGTTTTTAATTGGAAAACAATTGAAATTTTTGTGTTTGTCCTTAGTGCTTTTGTTTAATTTAGCTCCTGAATCATTTCCAGAGATCTAACGTGTTTTGTACATTTATTCATTTTGTCTAATGGAATATGCCAAGTTTGATTCCATTCTATTTAATTTTGAAGTGAGTTTAAGTGCCACCTCATAGTATGCTGAGGTCAAAGCCAATGAACTGTTTGTTTTACTTATTTGATTTGCCAAAACTGATCTAATCTTTCAAGTTATCATCAAATTTAGGCAGATGAAATGTTGGCAGTTTTACCGACGGTTGTGAATCTGTTGACTGTTTATTTTGAGCGGTGGTGATGAATGACTGTGATAAACGATTAATGATGAAAAAGTCTTAAGTAGATTGATTTCATATTTTTTTGTTCTAGTAGTCTTGATCATTTTAAAGCGCTTTAATTTCAATACTTTTAATCTTCCCATGGGTTTTGTCATATTGATGTCAGAGTTCATCTAAGTTTTCAAGCTGGCACGTTAATTCAATTACATCGATTAAAAGTGAATTGTGATTAATTTACGCAAATTAATCTAGTGTGATCCGTTGATATCCGGTTCAAAAAATCAAAATGTTGAAGATGATTTTTCTAAACCTTTGCTATTCGGTGCGAAGATTATTTACAGTTCACTAAAAAATAATTTCTTTTCTTTGTATATTTGTTGATGTTGTACGACACTGAAAAATGCAAAAATAAAATTATTTTATAATTATTATATTCTAAACAATCTTCATATATCAATAAGAGCAGTTTGTTTTGTATATATATGTAAGTTTTTATCAATGTTAATGTCATCCGTCATTATACGTCTTTTGTGGGTGGGTCTAGGTCGTTGTGTTCTTAACAAAATTTTGGAATTAAATAAAAATTCAAATTTTTATATTAATAAATTATCAGCATATTTTTCAAATAAAGTTTATCAAATCAAAAAGAACCTAGACAAAACAATGATGACATTTTTCTATCAAATTTTGAAGAATATGTACCAAAGTTTAAGTAATTTTGAGTCAAAATATACAAATATATTTAATTTCAAAACGAATATTAATTGATTATTTTTATTTAATTGAGATATTGTTCTGTTAGTGGCCATCGTCAACATCATTCTTTAAATAAAAGGTATAAGAGATCTACGAATAATGTGAATTTATCGAAAAATAAAAAAAGCTAAAAGAAGCCACAGTTTTCGGATTTATCTGTAGGTGAAAGTCTTTCTGAAAATCAGAATAATGTAACTGAGTAAAAAATTCAGTTAAAAAAATGTAGATAATATAACTGATAAAGCAGATTTAAATAAAGAAATATAAGAAAAAGAAAATTCTGGGAGATGTTTTACTTTATTTTGGCAAGGTTTCTACTATAGACATTAAAATGAAATAAAAAAAAAACAAAATTATTGAAATTTTATTTTGTATAGATGATAAAAATGTAATACAAATAAAAGAACTTAAAAAAACAGATTTAGAAGTTGAAAAAATACTTTTTGTAACTGATTCGAAACAAAATCAAGAACTGCTTCAAAAGTATAGTTTTCTATACACAAATACAGTTGAGAATTTTTGTACAAACTAAAATACTGCAAAAAAAAATCCGATAAAGTAGAAATAAATGTAAGAATATCTTAAAGTAAAGATGAAGAATTAAAAAATGAATCGCCTAATTCATTAAAAAATAAAGTTACAAATGCGTCATATTTAAAAAATAAAGATGCAGATGAAAAAAAACTAATAAACCAATACAGGCAAAAATTCAAAAAGTGTTATTGATCAATTGATGGTCCCATTAGAAACTACATCTACTTCATCAAGATGCATTTTCTTGTCAAGTTTATTAACAGAAAAAACTACCCAAACGCGCACCAGGTCTTTATCGTTTGCTGAACTTAATTAAAAAAATACAAGAAATATTTACAAGGATTTCATAGCACAACAATTACCAAGAGAAATTACCAAAATATTGCCTACGCCTATACGAATGGTAAACTATTTTGATTTTATGCAGAACAATCTCCCGGCACCTAGGACTAGTAGTACTAAAAAAACTAGTAGTACAAAATGAAGATGCAGTGATCAGTCTACTAATACAACATTAGAAATATCAAAGAAAAAATTAAACTATTAAAAAGCATCAAGATTGTTTTTCCAACTTAAAAGAAATTAAAAGCAATTTTGAAAAGAATGACAAAATTAAAAATAACAATAATAGTGACATTGAAAATAAAACTAACAAACGCAAATTAGTAGAAAATTTGACTGCTCAAACATCACAAAAAAATAAACACAAACCAAAATTCAGAAAAACAAGAAAAAAAAAAAGAAGCAATTGTTGCTCACAACACTATAAACAAAATAATTTTTTCAGCACTGAATACAAAAAAAACATGTGATATGTTTCAGAAGTGGTTAAATGGTGCCAGCCTGAAAGAAGAGAAAAGCAAAAAATCAGTCAAAAAGAAAAAGACATTAAAAATAATAACAAATCTAAAAGGCGTAATTAAAAAAAAATTTTGTTATATCGAACCGAAGCTGAAACAAGAAACGTTAAAGATAAGCGTAAAGAAAGTGAACATCAAAAAGAACTTGACCCAAATAAAAATCAAGTAGAAACTGCTAACAATACAACTAATTCTAATACTGAGAATCAGCCAATTGTAAATTTAAAACTTAAACTAAGAAAGGATAATATTGATAGCAATTCCAACTACAATATTGTGAATGAAAGACCCAACCTAGATGTAAAATTAAAAAAGAATTTACGCAGACTAGCTAAAATATCAAAAAATAGAATAAAAAATTTGACACAAAAGACAAATCTGATATTACTAGTACAACTCATGGTGTCATTGCTAAAGACATTGAAAGTTATTTGAGAACCAAAACAGTTGTTAGTAAACAGTGCAGCGTCGTTGTCGGTATAAACAATTTAAGTAATTTTGATTTGCATTCTAATGTATTTTAAAATACTGAAGATTTTGACAAGTTTGAAACTTAATCAGAATCTAACAAAAATAATCAAGACATTGAAATTGAAAAAATGTTAGACACGAAGAAATGGAATCGATAGCTGTCAAAAAATTATTAGAAAAAATAGTATCTGATATTATAAAATCTTTAGATGATAAAGATATGCAAACAGCAATATCTTTGAAACAAAAAGTACAAAAATTTGTAGATAATAAAAAAAATAATTCAGAAATCAATAAAAAAATAAAAGTATAAGTATCAGCCAAAAATTTTTTAAATAATAAAAAAGTCAAACCATCAATATCCGCTAGCAAATCTTTATGTAATGATAAAGAATAGGTGGAACTATCAGTATTTGCTAAAAAATCTTTAAATATTAAAAAAATGTTATCAAGATCCTTTTACAAAAACTCTTTAAATACTAAAAAAATTAAATCAAAATTAGTTTACAGAGAATCTCTAGATGATATGAAACAAATAGAACCAGCAGTATCCAAGAGCAAACTTTTACATAAAGAAGAAGTGAAATTACCAGAAAATAATTATGTAGAATTATCAGTGTTGGTCAGCAAATTTTCAGACATTAAAAAGCAGAAATATTAACGGAAAAATTTTAAGATAGTAAAGAAATGATATCCGCAAGAAAAGTATTAGATAATAAAAAATTAGTAATGAATGTCCTAAACAAGTTACTACAAAAGATTAGTATTATTAATTTAGTTTATAGCGTCTTCCAATTTCCAGTTTCTATCCTTTTATGTTCATCTAAAAGTCTCCTTCTATTTCTTTTTTTTTTCAATTCTTTATTGACAATTTTTCTTTAGCTCTTCATAGGTCTTTCTCTTCTCCTTCTTCTATGTGCTGTCCATTCCTATATTTGTTGTAGGAATTTTTTGTCTGGTATTCTTTATACATGTTCAAATCATCTTAGCTAGTTTACTCTGATGTCCTCAATTATGGTGTGTATGTTACTCCCATGATCTCTCGTTTCCTGTAATTAGTTATTCTTCCCATTCTAGATCTCCTGGCTGCCCTTTTCTAGAAATCTCTTTCCGTAGCTTTAAGAGTTTTTTCAAGTTTATTTTTGAACTTCTATATTTTACTACTATATGTTACTATGGTTTTTATTATAGTATTATATATTTGTTGTTGAATATATAGTATGAAATGCCTTTGTCCTATAATATTCCATTCAATATACTTATTGCATTTCTACCTTGTATATTTCTGTCTTTTATGTTGTCATCTTGTGTTTTGTCGTTGGTTATCTGTGCTTCTGAGTATTTCTTGGTTTCTTTTATGCTTGTTTCGTTTTCTAGGATGAGGTTTTGTTGTTGTCTTCTTATACACATATACGCTGTTTTCTTTATATTTACTTTCATTTCCTAATTGCTGTATTCTTTTATGAGTTTTCTAGTCATATATTCGATGTTATGTAGATCTTGCGCTATTACTATTTGATCAAAGCATAGTGTGTAGACGATATTATCGTTTAGGGGTATACCCATGTTTTTGGATTTTCTTTTTACTCTTTTAGCGCTTGTTCTAGGTATATTTTAAACAGAGTCGTAGATAGGCAGCTCCTTTGTTTAAACTCTTTAGTTATATTAAAACTTTTTGATAATTTTTGGCCTATTTTATGTTTTGCTGATGCGTGTTGATATAATTTTTGTATAGCTTTTATTATGTTTGCATTTATGTTAATTTTTTCTAGCGCTTCTCATAGTATATTTTGTGGTACACTGTTATACGCTTTTTTCAAATCTATAACGTTGTACGCAGTTTTCTATTCTATTATTTGAGTGACGGAGAATAGATGGTCTATTGTTGATCTTTCCACCCGGAATCATGCCTGCTTCTCCTTTTACATGTTATTGTATTCTGCTTTGATTTTTTTTTGACAGGATTTAGCCATATATTTTATATAGTGTGTTCGTTACTGTTATCTCTCTGTAATTGTTGCAGTTCAACGTGTCCTCTTTTTTATGTATGGTCGATAAAAGGGCAATGTTCCATTCTTCCAAGGTTGGCTTTATATTCAAGCAGTTTTGGATTAGTACCGTTAGTTCTTAGTATAGTTTTGTTGTTCCACATTTAATGAGCTCTGCTGGAATGTTTCCAGGTCCGGGTGCTTTTCTATTCTTTAGTGATTTACAAGCTTGTTTTACGTCTGCTACAATTATTTTGATTGGTGATGCTTTTATGTTTATGTTTCCTTCTATCTCTGGGTTCTCTTGAAAGGGTAGTCTATGTTCTATTAGTAACTGTTTAAAATAGTTCTCTCATTTTTCTATTGTTATTGGTGATATCAGATCTTTATTTTCCTGTCTCAGAGATTTTAGTATTTTCCAGCTTTCGCTACTTTTTCGTCTTCCAATATGCGTGTTTATTTTGTTGCATCTTCTCTCCCATGCTTTGTTTTTTTCTTGCTAATTTTCTTTTGTGCTTTTGCTTGTTTATACCATATTTTATGCTCGTTCGACATATTGGACAAGTATGCCAGGTACTTTTCTTTCTTGTCTCTTATATTTTTTTTTATTTCTACGTCCCACTAATATGTAGTCACCCATTGTTGTTGTTTTTTATATTCTAATGCTTTCTTGGTCGCTGCATATATGCATGATTTAATACATTAGTAATGTTTATCGTTATCTTTATACTGTATGGTCTGTAGTTTTTGGTCTAATCTTGTTTTGTATAGGTTTTGGGTGCTCTCATTTTCTAAATTGTCCAAGTTAAACTTGTCTTCTTTTTTATTCTCTTTTGTTTATGTTTGTGTTTTCTTCTTTTTCGTATTTCGTATTTCCTCGGGAACAGAATATTTCTTTTTAACAGATAGTGGTCGCTGCCGCATGTTGCATCTCTATACACCCTTATATCCTGTATGACTAGATTTGTTTTTTGTCGCGTTGTTGTGTAGTCTATTATAGATTTCAGGTTCTTGGTTTTTTGCGTTGTGGTGGTTTTTTGAGGTTTTTCGAGCCTTGTCTTTTTTCTTTTTTTTGCCAGGACTATTATGTCTGCTTTGTTTTTTGTAGCTCCGCTAGTACTTTGTTTGTTTTTGTTGAAAGACTTTGAGGATTTCATGTTTCAATAATAATTTTCCTGTTACGTAACTTATGTCGTTTTTTAGTTTCTAATCCGTTCCGAAGCTGTTGACTAGTTCTTTTAAAAGTGCGTTTTTTTTTTAGTATCGAGGAGTTAGCACAGTGCCTCATCCCCTACCAGGAAAATCAGAATTTTTTGTTCGGAGCTTTTTTCTTAGATCGACTGCTTTCTCTACAGCTATAAGCCCAATCTGCCCGTCCTGTTTGGTCCGCGAGTGGTATTTTATTTTCCACCTACCCGCCGGCTAGGCCGGTGAGGGCTTCCTCCTATCCGCCACCTGGAGACGCGCCCTCTAGGGGTTACAGGCTCCCCCGAGGGACTACAGAAGATAAGTTGCTTAATGAAAATAGTGATTTGAATGATGTGTATATAAAAGAAGAACCAGAAGAAGAAGAAAAACCTATTATCAATTTATTGGAACGTTCAATAGTTTCACATTCGGAAAGATTAATAGATCTAATATCTAAAGCAGCTAAAATTGTAATGAATAATCTTCTAATAGATGATGATGCCGCAAATGTTTCAGAATCATCAACTTTAGCAACAAAATTAATTTGTAAACTAAAAGTTAACATTATACAATCAATACAAATATAAGAGCACACCTTTAAAGGTAAAATAACTAAAATGTACTCCTCATTATAATCACGCGTAATTGGTTGGCAAAGCGTATAAATCATATTGTTGACATCAAAATCAACCACATTTGATTTAAAAATAATGTCAACTATTTGTTTGGCAGTTCCAACAATTCTTTTGTTGAAAATTGTACTCAAGTTACTCCCTAGTTCATTGCTGCTACGGATTATTAGCATGTAAGCTTGTTTAGCTATATTTTGCTGTACATAATAATTCAAGTAAAATGGCTTTAATTTAAACATGAATTGTGATATAGTAATTTTAGCTACAATTTCATTAGATTGAACAGTTTGAGTTATAGTTAGTGTAACGTCAGGAATGCGTTCTTCTGGTTTATTTGGAGTGGTAGTGAGTAGTTCAACTGTGCTACTGTTTGATGAAATGCTAGTAATAGTTAAATTAGAAATACTGGGTTGTTGAACTTCTTTAGGTTTAATTCTTTAAATTTTCGTATTCTTCTTACTTAAAACTTCAATTATTTTAGTCATATCAGTTTCGATAACATCATTTTCTCCTTTAACTTCAATAATTGAATTTAGTTGTAAAAGTGTAATTATACTTGATAAATCTTGTCCAGTTGTTGTTGGCAAAAGAATAAGTTATGGTTGAGTTTCAGTTTCAAGTTTTGATTTGCAATTTCATTTTTTTTGCCCAATGCAATATCTATAAAAACGTGATCGGAAACCTTTAAAAGTGTGCTCTTATATTTGTATTGATTGTATAATGTTTACTTTTAGTTTACAAATTAATTTTGTTGATAAAGTTGATGATTCTGAAACATTTGCGGCATTTTAATCAATAAGAAGATTACTCATTGCAATTTTAAGTGCTTAAGATATTAGATCTATTAAATCTTTTGGATGTGAAACTATTGGATAAATTGATAATAGGTTTTTCTTCTTCTTCAGGTTCTTCTTTTATTTTCATATCAATCAAATCACTATTTCTTCTTTAAGCAACTTATCTTCTTTAGTAACTTGTTTTGGACAATCATATCCAACTAGTATTGACATACCATTACACACTTAGTAGTAGTAGTAGTAGTAATTTTTTTATTATCTAATACTTTTTTGTGGATACTATTTTTTTACTATCTATAGTATTTTCCGCTAATATTTCTGGTTCTTTATTGTCTGAAGTTTTGCTGACCAACACTGATAGTTCTACATAATTATTTTCTGATGGTTCTACTACTTCATTATGTAAAAGTTTAATCTCGGATACTGCTGGTTCTATTTGTTTTTTATCATCAAAAGATTTTTTGGCAACTAATTTAGATTCAATTTCTTTAGTATCTAAAGAGTTTTTGAAGAAGGTTTTTTTTTTCATTTTTTTATTATTTAAAGATTTTTAAGCAAATACTGATAGTTTCACTTCTATATCATTATATAAAGTTTTGCTAGTGGATGTTAATAGTCTGACTTCTTTATTAACTAACGACTTTTTGGTTAATACTTTTACTTCTACTTTTTCATTATTTTTGAATCATTTTTTTTATTATTTACAAATTTTCTGCTGAAAGCTTTTGTTTTTTTTTTGTTTTTTAAAGATTTTTAACGGGTACTTTTGGTTACATATATATTGCTGTTTGCATATCTTCATCATCTAAAGATTTTATAATACCATATACTCTTTTTTCCATTTCTTTTTTATTTTCTAACAATTTTTTGACAGCTATTGATTCCATTTCTTTGTTTTCTAACAATTTTGCAATTTCAATGTGTTGATTATTTCCGTTAAATTCTGATTTAGTTTCTAACTCGTCAAAATCTTCAGTATTTTGAACTACATTAGAATGCAAATCAAAATTACTTAAATCATTTATACCGACAACGACGCTGCACTGTTTAACAACAACTGTTTCGGTTTTCAATTCACTTTCAATAACTTTAGCAATGGCACCATAAGTTGTACTAATAATATCAGATTTGTCTTTTGTGTCAAATTTTTTATTTTATTTTTTGATATTTTAGCTAGTTTGCGTAAATTCTTTTTTAATATTACATCTATTAAGTTGGGTCTTTCATTCACAATATTGAAGTTGGAATTGCTATCAATACTATCCTTTTTTAGTTTAAGTTTTAAATTAATAATTGGCTGATCCTCAGTATTAGAATTAGTTGAATTGTTAGCAGTTTCTACTTGCTCTTTATTTGTCGAGTTCTTTTTGATATTTACTTTCTTTACGCATATCTTTAACGTTTTTTCCTTCAGCTTCGGTTCGATAAAACAACGATTTTCTTTTTTATGACGCTTTTCAGGTTTGCTATTATTTTTAATGTTTTTTTCTATCTGGCCGGTTTTTTGCTTTTCTCTTCTTTCAAGATGCTTTTGTAATAGCTTAAATTTTTTTTTTGGTATTTCTATTATTGTAATCGTAGACTGATCTCTGCAACTTCATTTTGTACTACTAGTTTTGTTAATATTACTAGTACTAGCTGCCGGGACATTGTTTTGCATAAAATCAAAATAGTTTTCCATTCGTATAAGCGTAGACAATATTTTAGTAACTTCCTTTGTTAATTGTTGTGCTATGGATTTCTTGCAAATATCTCTTGTATCTTTATAATTAAGTTCAGCAAACGATAAAGGCCTGGTGCGCGTTTGGGTAGTTTTTTGTGTTAATAAACTTGACAAGCATGCATCTTGATAAAGTAGACGAAGTTTCTGATGGGGCCTTTAATTGATCAATAACACATTTTGAATTACGTCTATTTTTTCGCAGCATTGCCTGTATTGGTTTATTAGTTTATTTTACATTGACATCTTTATTTTTTAAACATGACGCATTTGTATCTTTATTTTTAAATAATGTTTTTTCATTAACTTCTACTTTATTGAATTTTCTTTATTTGCAGTATTTTGGTTTGTACAAAAAATCTCAACTGTATTTTTGTATAAAAAACTATACTTTTAAAGCAGTTTTTGATTTTGTTTCGAATCAGTTACAAAAAGTATTTCTTTAACTTTTAAACCTGTTTTTTTTTTAATTCTTTTATTTGTATTACATTTTCTTCATCTTCAAAAAATAAAATTTTAATAACTTTGTCTTCTTTTTATTTGATTTCATTGTCTACAGTAGAAACTTGCCAAAATAAAGTAAAACCTCCCTTAGAATTTTCTTATTTGTTTTTATTTCTTTATTTAAATATGCTTTATCAGTTATACTATCAACATTTTTTTTAATAAATTTTTTGCTCAGTTACATTATTCTGACTTTCAGAAAAACTTTCACCTTCAGATAAATCTAAAAACTGTTCGATAAATTCACATTATTTGTAGATCTATTATATATTCTATTCAAAGAATGATGTTGATGATGGCCACTAACAGGACAATATCTTAATTAAATAAAAATAATCAATTAATTTTCGTTTTGGAATCAATAATATTTGTATATTTTGACCCAATATTACTTGAGTACTTATTCTTCAAAGTATGGTAGAAAAATGTTATCATCGTCTCGTCTAGGTCTTTTTCAATTTGATAAACCTCATTTGAAAAATATGCTGATAATTTATAAAATTCTGAATTATTAATTAATTCTAAACAGTTGTTAACAAAACAACGACCTAGACCCACCCACAAAAGACGTACAAGAAGAAATAACATTAACATTGTTAAAAGCTTACATATATAAACAAAACAAACTGCTTTTATTAGTATATGAAGATTTTTTAGAATATAATAATTATATTTTAGTAAGATTTTTTTTAAAGGCATTTTATCAATCAATTAATATCTAGTAATTAATAGTTTAATACTATACTTTCTAATACAATTTAATAATAAAATAATTTTATTTTTGAATATTCCATTGTCGTACAACATCAACAAATATACATAAAAAAGTAATTATCTTTTAGTGAACTATAAATAATCTTCGTACAAAATAGCAAAAGTTGAGAAAAATTATCTTCAACATTTTGGTCTGTTGAGCCGGATATGAACGGATCTTAACGGATTGATTTGCGTAAATTAATCACAACCGACCTTTAATTGATGTAATTGAATTAATGTGTCAGCTTGAAAACTTAGAAGAACTCTGTCATCAATATTACAAGATTACAAAATATTCAAACAAAAAATAAATTCAAAACAGAAATTAAGAAATTACTTTTAACCATCGAACCTTACTCTCTTACAGAATATTTTGATAAAATTAAAATCTTCTATTAAATCTAGTCATAAGTTTATAATTGTACTAAATGAATGTTTATTTTATAAAATGTTATTTTAAAATGTATTAATTTGTAATTCAGTAACTGTATTTTCAGTATTGCTTTTTTTGACTTGTTTCATATTTATTGTTTTTTATATTTTTTTTGTATTTTGCAATCTTTATGAAATAAATAAAATTTATCTATTTATCTATCTATGAATATAATGAAACCCAAGTTAGTTAGTTTAGATTTTTGGCATATCAGCCTAAAAAACAAAAAAATGTCGTCAAAAAATGTTTTGCAAATGCTCAATTTTTCTATGAGCAGGAGGGCTGCGCACAAGCCGACCTAAAATAGTTTTTCAAAAACGTTGCTAGTTCTCGTACTATAAGGATAACCTCTTCCCTACGCTTCATAATTTTTTTAAGCAACCGTCTCTTAACTTTTAATAAAAATTTAATGTTTTATTAATGATGTTGAAAATGATTCTGTAAATTAATAAAAAAAAACCTCCTTTAGATTGTGGCCATTTTTCAAACATTTAACAATCAAAAACCTTACAAACTTTATACTTGAACTATTTCAAATTTTATTAACTTTTTCGTTTGTAAACGGGTAAAATCTTTTGTTGAAGATTCTACCATAATAAATTTCGTCAGCTTTATCGCTTAATTTTCCCACTCACCACGAAGCCACACATAGAACGTTACGTTAAAAACTGGTGCAATTGCCAGAACTAATCAAATGTAAATAAAAAACTTTTGCAATGGGAGAATGTAAACAAAGTTGCTGCGGCATATATGTTACCAGATTGTGCATTTTTATGTTTTACCAATATTTCCAAGGAAATTAATGCCAATGCACAAAAAATAAACATTACTTTGTTCAGCATTAGATGAAACCGCTTTAAGAGAGCTTGAAATAAAATTCATAAGTTAACATAAAAACATTTGCATACAAAATTAAATTGCGCTGCAAAAACGATCGCAACCTATCTCTCCTTGGACTCTATCCTTCTTTTCTAAGAAATTGCAAAAGAGTAGACAAATGGAACAAAACATCAACAACAATAGATAAATTTCTAAAAACGTGTACGAACAAAAGGAACACAATCACATTCTAAAAGAAAATTGCCTAATCAAGAACAAACTAACCCAAATTAAAAATCGAAAATAGATAAAAATAAGTAAAGAATAATGAAAATAAAGTTAAAAAAAGTTTTAGTTGATAGAGCCATTACTATAAATGAGATGAGTTCTAGCACTAGAAAACGAAATAAACAGACAAAAAATTCTTAAAAAATAAATTATTATTGCGGATATGTTTCAAAGTATGGGTTAAGTGCAAAATATAATTTGGAATAATTATCATACGTCATTATGGAAATTTTGATGGCATAATATTAAAATTGTAGATACGGTAAAAAGATTAAGTACCGACTATATTGACATATTATTTGGACACCAGAAGCTGTTTTGCACAAAAACAGTTATAAAGTAATTAATGTTTTATACTAATGAATTTTTATCTTTATTAATAATATGTATTTTATTATATTATTAGTTATGCTATTCTTTATTGGCATAAACTGCATATATCATCATAAAGAAATCAAGGAATAATGTTTGCACTACACCGATAAATACTCCATCTGAAATTATATTACTTTACAGTGATATAAAAATGGTAATAAACTCATTTCACGCATTGAAATTTTAAAGTTACTTCCGGTTTTGAGTATTTCCGGATTATTCCGGTAAAAAATAAATTCATCAGTGGATTCCTTGGGTTCACGTTAATAATCATTTTTTTTGTCGCAGTCACATTCGACCAAGCGTTGTCAAAATAGAAGGGTGGTACCGGTGGTCTGAGACACCCGGTATATATATTACTTGTGAGTTATATATGAGTCACAGTACACAGTATTTATTCATGTAGAATTTTTTTTTTTCAGCTGAAAGTTTAGTTAGTTTTTTTAAATAAATCTTGGTTATTTTCATTTAAAAATGAAAATATGTTTTTGTTGAAAATCATATAATTTTTATAATAAATAAACTTGAGCCGATTGATTTTTGTTTGTATGAACGCAATAAAAGCATTTCTAAATGGCCTTTGTTGCTGAAATAAGAAAAAAATAGTACTACTAAATTCAAAACAAATTAATTTCATTTTTAATTGAATTACTATTACTAATTATTGACATTTTTTACGTATTTTAACTATTTGTTGTATTTTGAGGACTATCCATAAACATATTACTATTATTTGTAATCTCACATATTTTGCTTAACACGTAAATAAAATCGCCTGCGTTTAAATAAACAATTAAGGTGTTGATTCATAAACAGCATTTTTATTATTGTGTTTGTTTGATAAAGCAGTTGAATCATATACATCATTATAAAAAAAGTATGAGTGTGAGTAATAATAATAATAATCTTTATTTACGGAAAAATGCATTAGAAAAAATAATAATATAAACATTAAACATATAACATATTACAGTAAGTATAAACTTAGGTTAGTATAATTACATTAAACAAGTAATAAATAAAATTGAAAATTAATGTCGTTAATTTGTTGTAATAGATAAGTTGAATTGAAGTTTACTTAAAATCTCCTCGCAGTTTATACAACTATTAATAACTTTGTGCATAAAGCATAAGTTAAAAGTTAATCTTCTCTCATTTAAAGGTTTTAAATTATACAAACATGTTAGTTCACTGTTTGAACTTATTGCAGTTTTATATTGTAAATATTTAAAAAACCTGTTTTGGACAGATTGCAGTATTTTAGATTGCTTTTTAAGATACGGAGACTAAATAATAGAACCGTATTCCAATTGAAATTTTACCAACAATTTGTATGGCAACAATATACTAGGCACTTACAATTCAACAGCTTTTTTCATTACAAATTCTAGTAATTTGCGGCTTTTGTTGCATATTTTTTGTATATGGCCATTAAAACTGAGTTTGTTGTATAGTAGTAATCAAAGATTTTTATTGTAAAAAAAAAAGAGTTGCAGTCAGAGAAATATATATTCTTTTATTAAGATGCTATGTAGTACGTACAATATAAATATATGTACATTATCAGTACATCACTAATCAATCGCAGAAAATCGATATCTGCATGATATACTGCTTAGATATTTCATATCATAGAACATCAGATTTCACACTACTTCACAGATCCAATCCACATTCCACTGGTTTTACTCACGTTCACAGGTGTAAAGAACGTGGTGTAAACAATAATTATAATAATCATTAAGTTATTTGCATTATTTTGATATAAATTTTAATTTTCAACTAGAAAATGTCTCTAGCTCTAAAGGATGAGAAAACGTAGTTATCTTGTTCATATGATAAAGCACACCGTATACTAATTTACCGTTTTCAAACTCATCTGGTAAAGTGTAAAAAAAATACCCAGACAAAAAGATGTTTGTTTGTTGTTTTAATTCAACACATATTGTGTCCGATGCTGAATATAAGTATCATATTCAGAACTGCAAAGACAGTTATTTACTGGATCGTCATTTTTATTTACCAAATGATGCTGTTATAAATAAGTATCCAATTAAAAATACACACATACAAGTACCTTGCGCCAAATCTTGGGGTAATGAGGAGGATGTACCGACGTGTGAACCTAAAGAACATTGCTTATCAAAGCCAATTTTAAGCAGATTGAACTTGGCTCCTGCTGCATCTCAAAGAGATTTTAGAAATAAAGAACGACGCCGTTTTTAACAATTTTTAGATTATCAGCCTTCTTCATCTTTATCATCTTCAAAGAAAGATAAACTTTTGCGAAGACTTAAACAACCATCAGCACCTATGACCACAAAAGTTTCAAAAAATGATATTAGCATTATGGTTTGAGATCTATATTTAAAAAGATGTGAAGATGATTGCAGACCACCCCTAGCACTATCTGAAATACTTTAGTCTCAAAAACCGACCTACCCATCATCACCTTTAGTGGTACAATCTAATGGATGGACTATTAAGCAGCGCAGAGAACGTGGCAGAGGTTGAGCTAAATTTGAAAAGTAAACAAACATTTATCAGTCATTAGTATGACGATATAATTATTGTTTATTTAAGTATATGCAAAAATTATATGATATACTATTCTTATTAAGTTAAAAATGATTTAGGTTTTAAGAATAACAAAGAACAATTTTATGTTATTATCACGGAACATTTATTTATTTTTCAATTTCAAGAATATAATTTAATATGACAAATTCACATATACAGGTACATACCAAAAATAAAATATTTTTAGAAACTAAATAGTTTTATGTTATAGCATAGCGGATAGATTTCTATATATTAAAAATGAGAAAGGACTACGAACAATTTTAAGTTAATTAATTCTATAAAAACTGACTAAAAAATAAATCAATTACGTCAACCTAATATTGCTTCAAAATATAAAAATTCTTAATAGCCCATTTGAGTTTAAGAATCTTAAAAAAGTATCAAATATCAAAAAGTAAGCAATCATTAAAAAAAATATCAAGTTTAAAATTAATAAATAAATGATGTATTTTATGTAAATTGCTCTTTCATCCAGTAAGAGACACATACACGTGTTTTAGGGTATGCACCCATCATCAGTCTGCCTAGCATCTCACTGGTCGAAGAGACAATTTGCATAAAATCACACTAACTATTAAACAACTTATGTTTTCTAATGTGTCGATGTGTCAAATACTTCATTTATTAATTTTAAATGATAAATTTGTTTCGGTCATCTGATTCAAATAAAACGCGTCAAAAATGCCGTTGCTTGTCCGTGTAAGGATTTAACTGTATTACAGTCTCTTTCTTTCACTAACAGTTCAACGCATTGCGTCAACACCCTCAACAAATTATCAAATGTTGAACAATTGAAATTTGATATTCAAGTAGAAATAATAATATTTCAGACAATTTCCAATTTGTGAATCTCATTGCAACAAATTGACATTGACTAAAAAATATCAGTGTCTTTGTAGAGTTGGAATTTTATTTCAAATTACATCAACTCAATTTTGCACCAACATATACAATTTTACAAAATCTTAAAAAAACGAGTAAGTATCAAGAAAGAGATAATTAATTAAAAAAATATCAATAGCTTGAATCATATTGACTGAAGCATACAATATATGCTGTAAGGTTGGAATTTTATTTCAAATTACATCAACCTAATTTTGCACCAACATATACGATTTCAGAACGAACTTAAGAAGAAGTTTTAAGAAAACAAAAAGATATCAAGAAAGAGAAACGAATAATTTAATCCTTGTTGTAAGGTTGGAATTTTATTTCAAATTACTTCAACCCTATTCGAACCAACGTACACAATTTTGGTAGCCCAATTTGAGAGAATGGAATTATTTTAAGTATATAAGTATATTTTATTTAATTTCACATTGATGTAGAATTTTAAATTTCTTCAGCTGGAAGTTTAGTTGGCTCTTCAAAATAAATCTTGATTTCTTCTTTCCAATTTTTATTTTGTATATAATTTACTTCGACATCGGCTTTATATTTTAACTTTTATATCACTGTTATTTAATATTATAATTAAATAATTATTATTTTAGTTATGTTATTTAGCAATTTGACGTTGATACTACGGAATCTGCAGCAAGACTGGCGAGCGAGCGCTCGCCGCCGAGCGTCCCCACTTAAGCGATTTCAGCAGCATAGCCAACTGTAGCTAAAATAATTCATTTAAATGCTATTAAATAAATAAATAATATTTTGTTTACAATTAGATACTTAGTTTTATATTTATTTAAAAGCTAGTTTTATTTATTTAGATATTATTTATTTAACCATAAAATGTTTAAAAAAGTAATAATTTTATTAATATTGACTGTCTAATGAGCATCCGAGCTTGAGTATACCGCGTGACAATAGCGTTAGCAGTTTTGCCAACTGTATGTAAATATTTCATTAGAGTAGCTTAGTTTGCAATTATATATTTGATATTAAAATACTCATAACTTTGTTACAAATAAAAATAGAAGAAGAACAAAACCACGTCTAAACAGCTGAAGAAACGCAAATTTTAAAAATAACAAACAAATGCTTAATTAATCATTAGTTGAGTTAATTAGCAAATTATTAAAATGCCATATAATAAACTATATAAACCAGCAAGAAAATTAATAGGTTTTAATTTTAATTATAAATTAACAGTAAATTGTTTTATTGTTGGAATCTATTAAAACCTATTGATATTTTCTCGTCAATACTATATAATAACAAAATTATATTTATGATAGCTTTTTATGAGTATTATCACAAATTTGCCAACAAAAGTTTTTGTGAAGTAAAACAAGTACACAAAATAATTAGAAGAAAGTAGTTTTATAATAAAAACTGTAAGAGCTTGCTAAATATAAATAATTCCTTTCATTTCTTGCTGGAAGCATTGCAAGATGTTAAATAAATATAAATAATGATTGTCATTTATTAGTTATAAAGTCTGAAATAAGCTGAATACATAAAACATGCAAGAAGAAAAACTAAAGATAAATTATAGACTAGTTAACAAAATATATGAAGTAGAAGAATTACTAAAAAATGTTTCAAGTAGTATAAAGTACCATTACCAAAAAAAACCAAAAGCAACGTTATGTGAGAATTATTGCCGCTGTACTTGCTCCAAGTACTTTCTGGTAATGTTAACAGTGTATGGTCTAGCAGTATTCTGCTAGAAGATACCATTTGGTATTGTCTGCATAAAGAGCACTAATACTGATTTCAATACATTATGTATTAATGATAATTAACAAAATGCATTCAAAGTGCTTAGTATTAACATAAATAATAATCTTTTATTAACACATATTGCACAAAACAAAAACAAAACAAAACAAACAAAAACAAAAAAAACAAAACAAAAAATCAAAAAACAAAACTTAAATAATAATAATACGTTTATTTTGTGCTATTTAGTTTTAAAAATTACATTTACAAATATATTTATAACTTCCCAAAATAATAAATAAATAAATAAATTTGGTTGGTCATCTATATCATATATATTCTTTTATAAATGCTAATATTTACAAATAATTAGTGAAATTGCTGCACTCAGTTTTTTAATAGTCCAGCACGTATCTGTGAAGTTTTAAGATTAGCTTACAATAATTAAGGTATTTATGAGTAATATTAGTTAATGTTAACTTAACCTCATTTGCATTTGCAATGTAAACAAAACAAATTTTTGTAACTTGTTAGTTAGCAACTTTATTATTTTAAAATCTTTCTCCTCAATAGTCTCCGTGGTGCAATAGCTACGGCCTATTGTACTCAACGTAGTTATATACCCGCTCGGGTTCAAATCTAGTATAATTTTATAATTTAAACTCTTTATTTTATTTTGGTCTTTTTTATTGTTTATGTCATTTAACATTTTTAAATTATGCTTAAAACAATTTCAATTAAAGATAAAGTAATTAATATATAATAATAATATTTACTCATTATATTGTTTTCATGGCAACAAATGTGCGGGTCAAATTAAAACCATAGTCAAAGCTATTACGGATAATAAAGCAATCTTGTGGAAATGCGATAACTGTATCAATTTCAATCAAACCACTTTAAACAAGTCGTAGACTTACTGTGGCGATGTAAAATAGCCGTAAAAAGCATAAAAAAAAAATAATTTAGTAGTCGTAAACAATGATGTGCTTGATAATATTTTAAGCACATTAAAAGAGCACTCATCAATTATAAACAAATTAGTTTCTTCACCTACTTGCTCAAATAAGAATAAAAATAAACCAAATTTGAACTTAAACTTGCGTGATGCTACTCTTAGTTCAACACCATCGGGACCTAAAAGCGCTGGCTCATTAATTGAATTGATTGATCCTAAATCTCCAAATATGGAACCTTTACAAAACATGTCCGTGTCTACAATTAATAATAATGAGTTCTAAATTATCTAAGCGCAAAGAAGACATTGGCTTTATCTGGGTAGAGTTATGTCAGGAAGAAAAGACACAGATATTCTCAAATACATGAGTGATTCTCTCGGCATTAATGATGCTAAATGTTTCCCATATACCATCAATGAGGATACTTGTTCATTCAAGCTAGGTGTGAAAGAATCACTTATTACTCGACACCAATCAATAGCCCGTTGGCATTGCCGTTAAGGAGTTTTTCATACAAATCGGCACCGGAAGCGCCACTTTCTTCCGGACAGCAATTACCAGAGAACGCAGAAGCACTAACTAACTCAAAATCCATCAACTCTGTATTGTGGGAAGCAAGTATAGAAACAGCAAAAAAAGAGAATAATAGCAACTGCGGCTAGAAGTAAACTATTGTACGCCGCAAAAAAATGGGGAGATGCTTTGAAGACAAAAAAATAACATAAAGGAAGTAAAAGGAAAGGCTTACAAGACAGTGTTGCAGGAGGCTCTAGAAGTAATTGCGGCGACATTACCTGCAGATTTGATGCTAGAAAAAAGATTAGGCATAAAAAAATGGTAAATGAAAGAACTAAGACAACGCTAGAACATAGGTTAGTAGAGATAAGGAGTTTGAAACCTTAAGATTTAGGTAAACCAAAATGGAAGAAAACACAAATCAAAAGCCACAGAAGACAAAAGAAAAAAGAGCGAGAAGTTAAATGAAAACAAAAAAATATGGAAAAAAGTAATAAAGAGGTAAGAAACAAAGAAGGTTAAAACAACTATGGCTGCCAAGAAATGGAAGGTGAACAGATAAATTAAGTTATATGAGATAAAATAAACAACAACAATATATATATATATATATATATAAATATCTAAACTACAAAGTATGGGAGGGGGAGGGGCGGAGTTACAAAAAATGATTAAGAAAAAAATAACTTCTAAAGATTACAGTAATGAGCATGCGGTACTAATGGTAAAAGAATTACATTACAAAACAGAATAAAAAATATGTGGTGAAAAAAAGGATTAACTAATGGATTTAAATTTGAGGAAATATATTAAATCTATTTGGTCATTTAAAAAGGGTCCTGCGTTACTTTTTTGTTTAAAATTTTTTAATGGTTCTAATAAATTTAAAGTCTTTTTTGTGAATTATATAAAATTTTTACGTCCTCCAGATTTGGAAAAGTATGTTGATGTTCCTGACCGTAATTGGCAAACGTTGAATCTGTTTTATTATTTTGAAATGATTTTTTATGTTCTTTGTACTGGGTAATGAAATAACGAGGATACGGTGAGGAAGAAGTTAATAAAGATATAGAAAAACTAAGAAGGTAGGTACCTAAGGACAAAGCAAATATCTAGGCCAAATAACACAAAAATGGAATAAAAGAAAGTTGGATGTCAGTGTATGAAGTAAGGCAGCAAAATAGAGTATAAAGAGAGATAAACGTTATTATACGACTATAGCAGTACCGTCGGATATGTTACTGTTGCATTGTTGTAAGGCAGCCTTGACTAATAGATTAATTCTTATTTTTAACGTTGTATGGTAAGTACTTCAGATAGTAATTTTGGTTTACCTACATTTTCATATAAGCTGAAATAACCATATAAAAAGTCAGGTAAAAGTAGTTTATTCTAGAAGTGTTTTACATTAACTATATAAACAATTTTTAACTGGCCTATCAAGCTTTGTATATCTTTCTTTTGGTGTGATAAATAAAAGATGTTATTAGTTCAAAATATAATTTTTAATTTAAGAAAGAAAATATCACATACATAACACATAACAGAAATAAAATAAAATACTAAACTCCACAAAATAACACGTTTCTTAACATACTTTAGTCTTGGTGTGACAAATAAACTAGATTACAAACTAAAAATAATATAATTTTTAATATAAATGTTACCTCAACTAGTAGTAAAATAAAATAAGTGTTTAGCTTCAGCACAAAACAACAAAATAAACAAGATTACAAAGTTTAAAATTTAATAATATCTACAATTCTATGTAAAAAAATACTTAATTCTTCACATAAGATTGCAGAAGCTGTCTACATTTTTTTTTTTAATAATTAAGTTTCAAGTACAAAAACCGTTTATTCTTTTGACCGTTGGTTTATTTGTGAAATGTGAATATGTTAAAATAAGTTTTTTAGTGATTAAGTTTGTAGAAAATAATATTGCTGTATGATGTTAATCTTAAAGAAACTTTTTTAAAAGATGAAGATCTGCAGCAAATATAGTTCGCATGCATTTTCTTTTAGGTGTTTGTCAAGTGACTGTAAGTAAAAACGTAAAGTAATTTTTTGTATGGTCTTGTAGTGATTTTAATCTGATGTTACATATATACAAAAAATTAATTTTAAATTTATTGTTTTTTAATTCTATTAATTTGATTATAGACCCAAGCTTTTACTGCTGCAGGCATACAATTTTTTAAATCTGTGTTATTTCCTACTGCTTCCTGGCACTACTTCAAATTTGGAAGTTTGTTGCACTGCAAATGTTCAGCAAAAATAGTTCCATTGCATTTTCTTTCAGGTGTTTGCCAAGTGACTGTAAGTAAAAACATAATTGATATTCAAAATTGGTAAAAGGTAACTTTAACCTTTTTTGAAAGGACTAAATTTTTGTTGGATTATCAATTATAATAATAGATTATAATTGATAATCCAACTCCTCAGCAAATGAGCAGATATTAATTTTAATGCTGGATAACCAGTTACTGCTTTGTTTAAAGTGGGCATTGTTTTCGATTTTAAATTATACATAAATATTAGTTTTGCAGTTGCTTTTTCGGGCGTTCACCAAGTTCTTTTCTTTGTTGTATCTAAAAAAAAACTGTAAAAATTATTAATTTTATAAATAGTTTACATAAATTTTTACTACCTTCTGTAGTATGTAAACTAAGTTCAAGCGTCTTTTTCTAAAATAGTTTCATCTTCTGCAACCTGTTCAGCCAAAAAAAACTTTGATGCAATAAAAATTTCTCTCGTTACAATTGGCAACCTATAATGGTCTCTGTAGATTTTATTTGCATGACCCATAAAACTTGCCAATTCAGACACTTCACTTTCTTGTAAGTCCATTGTAACAGAATGCGTTGCAATGCGTTTTCCTAGTTCTGTTTCTCTAAGTAGTTTTGGCTGTTTTGCACCACAATCGGAAGAATATTTGCGCAAAAGTGAGCATGCATCCAAATGTTGGAACCGATCGTCCGAACTAGGTATTTCAAACACATATGGATTTGTTGGTGCTACTCTAGCTTGCATACGCTGATCTAATATGAATCTTATATACTTGTACATTTTTCTATGCTTTAACATTGATAATTTCTGCCAAGCTTTCCTCTGAGTGCAACAAATAAATAAGCATTAGCAACCAACTTTGTTTGCTTAGATAATGTGTCGTAATATTGATTATTCTTGTCAGTGTCTGCTGTCTGATAGTTTTTGAAATCAATTATTTCTAATCTTTCAATTTCTCCAGCACTCCGTCTATTAAAAAGCTGAATTTTTTCCAGTTTGCAATAGAAAAGTTTTGCAGAAGGTTTTCATAAGTTCTTCTATTTTGTTTCAAAAAAATATTTAAAAGGTTTTATGTCATCAATTGTTGATAGTTTGACATTTTTTGTCATTGTCAACAAATTTTTGTTTCGATCACAGTACTACCAATGCACATATTAAAATTATGTTCAAAAAATACTTTAAAGTCTTCTACATCTTGTTTTGCTTGCATATTTGTTTTTATAATATATTTTCTTTTTAATGTGTCATCTAATTGATTTATTAAACTGCTAATATGTTGAGCCGTTGATGAAGCTTCATAGGTCACAGCTTCATTTACTTTTCCCAATATATTTATAACATTAATAACTAAATCAAGATGTTTTGGATGAAATACATCAGTTAAAGTTTTTATATCAGTACATTGGTTTCTTATTTCTAAAATAAAACGTCCTATCAACCTTGATTTTGACCAAATCATTTTGTGTAGGTGCGGCGATTTATATAATATTCACACAATTTATTGCCAAATACTATGGATAAATTGACATATTTTAAAGCATTTGTAATTTTGTCATCTTTTAGTACTGGGAATACTATTTCTTTTAATTCCATTTGAACCATTAGCGTGCACTTTTCATGTGGTTGTCTATTTTGCACGCAATGTTTATAGTGCTTTTGCAGAGTGCGCCTACTGTAAAACCCTTTGCATCCAGCACATACTTCATAGCTTGTACCAGGCTCCATTGCATTGTTTGGTCGTTAAGATACAATTAATTGATTTTGATTAAACGCTAAGTTTGTATTCATTTCAAAATCTCCCTGTTTTCTGATAATCCTTATTATTTTATTTCTTTACTTTGTTCTTTTGGAACAGTTTAAAAACTGCTTTACTTCCACTTCCTTACAAAATTTCTGTTTCAAATGCCTCGCAAAATTTAATATTTTTTTTTACAATAAATACTGTATTTTTTTTTTCATTTTGATTAGACTGATTAATGCATTCTATGACACTTTCATTTTTATTGGATTCATTAGTATATTCTATGGTAGTCTTTCTTGTATGAATCATACTTTTTTGTACATCCAACGATGATGGAATGTTGAGTTTATCCAATTTATTTTTGGTATTTATTTGTTTAGAAGTTGATTTTTTAGCAGCTTTCTTTGTTAGAAACAACAATGTTGAAAGAAAATTGTGTTTGTCTAATTTATTATTGCTATTTGCTAAGTTTAGTGTATCTTCAACAATGCAATATATTCTTCATCTGTTGAAGTCTCTTTGCTTACATTAATATATTTTTCATCCGAAGATTGCCCTAACAAATGTTTAGTTTTATAGCGTTTATAACTAATATTTACTTGGGCTAAAACTAAAAATTATAATGATTAATAATATAAAGTAAATTTCTAAATATTATGAATATTTTTATACTCGTATATTTAAATAAAACAAATTCTACTTTTTGTTATTAAGTGTGATTGAATTGATTATAAATTGCAGTTAAAATTATTTATTTTGTATCAGTTTTTGTAATTATTTTCTATTGTTTTAGATACAAATTAGGCCTATATTTTTCTAATAAAAAAAACCTTTTACTAAAACTTTAAACAAACTTTTTAGTCAAAAACCATATTATCTGTGCAAAACCATTGATATTGTACACAGCTGTCACAGAAGCCCAATTAAAATAATAATAATTGACAGTAAAGCAAACTAAATAACAAGTATATATATTGAAATTAAAAAAAAATGACAGTTTATCTAATGTTGTGGTTATGTTGTCACATTTAATGCTGATTAATGTTAATCAGCTTTCATGAATTCCAGCATTAGTGTAGTAAATGATAGTAAATCTGATAGTCAGTGAAACAAAAATCAACATTATGTTAGTTAATCCATTACTTATTTAAATGTTTCTATTCTTACCTCTATAAACAAAATATTCTGTATTGTATTGTATTATGCTCATTATGATACAGGTAGCGTAATGAAAAATAATGATAACTTTATTATGAATACAAAATAGACTCATTACTGGTAGCAAATGTTCGGTAGATGTATAAAACCAGTTTTGATTGGTAAATCTTTAATTTTTGCAACGTATCACAATAAACTTAATGAATTACTCAAACATCTTGACTAGTTTTGAAGTATGTCCAGAAAAATTAAAAAAAAATCATCAATGTTTTTCATTAGATTTATTAAAAATATTAAAACTTTTGTATTTAACATCATTAATTGTGATTTGTAGAGTTCCATTAGAATGTAAACAGTGTGAAGTACAGTGAGATTGTAAACACTAAATTGTACAACACCCTAAATTGAGCAAACTATGATTTGTACCAGATTTTGAATTGCATGTTTAAATTATAGTGGTGTTTACACTAGAATATTATGTCTTTATAGCAAAGCAAAAGTATGCATGAACTAAAACTCAGTTAATTTAAAAATAAAAAAGAGTATTAATCTTGCTTGAGGTAACACTCAGTTTGATTATGTTTGTATATAATCTGTAATCACACAGTTAGCTAGTAAAATTAGTTAACATAAAAATATGAAAGCGTTTTAATATTTTGTGACAAGTATTGCACGGTCTTGCTTCAGTTACACTCAGTTAGATCATGTTTGTATTAAATTTGTGTGAACGGTAGCAGAATTGGTTAACATAAAAATATAAATGCGTATTAATATTTTGTTACAAGTATTGCACGGTCTTGCTTTGATTACACCCGGTTAGATCATCAAAATATTGAAGCATATTAATATTGTAGGATATTGTTTGAATTAAAACTTGATTCACATAAATTTAATTTGAACATAAAGGCATTACATTTTGATGTGAACCCATTGTATAACTTATCTCGATAAACTTCACATAATTAATCATTTACTGGTACTCCACAATATACAATTTGTTATGAATTAAACATTTACTATATTTGATAAATAGCCATGCTTCTGCGAATACCCCATGAATGAAGCGTTCGTAGAACATTGTACTTCCACGTCATGTCATATGCTTTTGCAATGTCAAAGAATACAGCGATACAAGACGTTGATTCTGAACAAAAGCATTTTTAATTGCTGTATCCAACCGAACAAGGTGATCAGTCGTAGAACGATGACGCCTTGAACCACATTGTATGTCAGCAATTAATCCTTTTGAATCTAATAACCAAGTAAGACGCTTATTGATCATTCTTTCTAGTAACTTGCATAAGCAGCTAGTTAGAGAGATAGGTTTATAACTTGTCTGGAGCTTTTTATCTTTACCAGGTTTAAATACTGGTACTACGATAGCAAGTTTCCACGACTCAGGACAATACCCTGCTGACCATATCCGGTTATAGAGTGCCAACAGTTGAAGTTTGGCAGAGCGACTTAATTGCTTATGCATAGCATTGTGTATCGAATCGACACCTGGAGCAGTATTGTGTGCTTTAGACAATGCCGAGTTAAATTCCCAAACACTAAACGGTGCGTTATATAATTCATCTTCAGCAGAGACAAATGACAGAACGTTTTTCTTCATGTTAATTTTAATATCTCGGAAATTTTCATCGCTGGAAGCGTCAAAATAAACATCGGCCAGAATATTCGAAATGTCAAGGGGATTGGTAATAATTTGATCATCCGACAATAACCCACTAATAGGTAATGATGCGGTTTGGCCAAAAATTTTTCTGATTTTTTTCCACACCTTCCCGACGGGGGTTCTCAAATTAATTGAAGTAATATATTCTAACCATGATTCTCTTTTAGCTTTTCTGCATGTTCTTCGAGCAACAGCTTTGTACCTCAAATAAAGTAATAGGTTCTCTTCTGTTGGAAAGTGGTTAAATCTATGAAAAGAACGGCGTTTGTTCAGTTTAGCTTGCTCACAATCAAAATTCTACCAAGGAACGGGCTCTCTGCGAGGTTTTCCGGAAGATACCGGTATACTCGCATGTGCTGCCTGTATGATAGAATCGGTATAAGTTTCAATATCTTTGTCGATAGTGGCTTGGACACTGTCATCGTAATCAAACACTTGAACAAACATATTCCAATCGGCATCTTTTATTCTTCAATTTTGATGACGGTTTTCAATAATTACATGACCAAGCACGAATTACATCCTGTACATGTACCTTCTACAGAGAAGACCCTGTATATACATTTACTTATGAATTATATTTAATGCAGACATATTATTTTTTATATAAATATTATTTTTATATTTTATTTTAATATTATTTATGGAATCATAAAAACTAAGAATGTTAGTTTTTATTTAGTTTACTTTAAAGGAATATCATTTTATTTTAAGACAGTCTTACATCAACCGGCAAACAATAAGCTTAATAAATAAATACAATCGAGTATTATTTAAAATTTATGTAATATAAAATTATTAAATTACATTATAATAAAGTTGTTTGAAATTAATTGTTTTTTTTAATAAAACAATAAACGTAAGACGTAATTCACGCGAATGAATATGGGAAAGTGGTCACTATCATAAAGATATTCCGAGACTTCCCAATCCAGCAATGCTGCGATACTTGGAGAATAAATGGTAAGGTCAATAGCCGAGAACGATCTATTGGCCACGGAAAAGTAGGTATTGTAATCTTTATTTATGATAACTAAATCCGTTTCTGAAAAAAGATTGGAAGTTACAACCTCGCACATCGGTTCGACTTGAGCCCTACATAGTGTTATGAGCATTAAAATCGCCCATTAGCAGGAATGGGGACGGAAGTTGTTCAAGTAATTGATCAATCAAACGAATGTCCAAACTGACATTTGGCGGAATATAAATTGAGCAAATGGTCAGTGCAAAAGGGATATGTAGTTGAACGGCTACTGCTTCTAATGCAGTGTTGACACGGAATTCTTTACTGAAAACCGTATCACAAACCAATAAAGCCGTTCCACCCTGAGCACGATCAACATTTGCACGATCTTTTTTATAAATAGTATAACCACGAAGATTAATAGAAGAGTTTGTTTATAAGCGTTTATATTTTTAACTTTTGAATTATCATCTGGGGGAGTTGAACTCCCACTTATTGGCATAATTTCATCTGTCAGAGTAGATGGCGCGGAAAGAACTTCCACATTGCTAGAAACTTGCACCTCAGGTGGCGGTAGCCTAGATTGGGCTGCCGTCTTTGCAGGCTTTGACTCGGACTGAGCCATTGCCTGTTTAGGCTTTGACTTGGAAGTCGCAACCTTAGTTGGTTTTGGCCCGATACGAGCTAATACCTTAGATGGTTTAGGCTTTGAATAAGCCCCCATCTTGAGTGGTTTTGCTTGAAGTCCCACTCGTTGTGACCTTGATCCGGATTGAACCGTAGTCAGTTTTGGTTTTGAGCCTGATAAGCCCGCAACCGGTTTTTGACCCTTCACATTAGAGTCCTTGTCTTTATTTAAAGAAGTTTCTGCAATAGCAGTAAATTTCATAATTGGTGGTTGTTGAACAATAGGCGTTTCAACAACTGCGTTGAGTTAAGTAGACTGATTTCATATTTTTTTGTTCTAGTAGTCTTGATCGTCTTAAAGCGCTTCAATTTCAATACTTTCAATCTTCTCTTGGGTTTTGTCATTTTGATGTCAGAGTTTTTCTAAGTTGACACGTTAATTCAATTACATTGATTAAAAGTGGATTGTGATTAATTTACGCAAATCAATTTGTTGAGATTCGTTGACATCCGGTTCAAAAGACCAAAATGTTGAAGATGATTTTTCTCAACTTTTGCTATTTTGTGCGAAAATTATTTAAAGTTCACTAAAAGATAATTACTCTGGAAAATGCAAAAATTAAACTATTTTATTATTAAACCGTATTAGAAAGTATAGTATCTAATCACTAATTGCTAGATTTAAATTAATTGATTGATAAAGTGCCTTGTGCCTTTAAAAAATCTCACTAAAAAATAATTATATTTTAAACAATCTTCATATATCAATAAGAGCAGTTTGTTTTGTTTATATATGTAAGTTTTTATCAATGCTAATGTCATCCGTCCTTGTACGTCTTTTGTGGGTGGGTCTAGGTCGTTGTGTTCTTAACAAAATTTTGGAATTAAATAATACTTCAAATTTTTATAAATTATCAGCATATTTTTCACAAGACAATGATGACATTTTTCTACCAAATTTTGAAGAATATGTACAAAAATTCTGGTGATTTTGGGTCAAAATATAAAAATATATTTAATTCCAAAACGAAAATTAATTGATCATTTTTATTTAATTGAGATATTGTCCTGTTAGTGACCATCATCAACATCATTCTTAGAATAGAAGATATAATAGATTTACAAATAAAGTTAATTTATCAAAAAATAAAAAGAAGCTAAAAGAAGACACAATTTTCAGATTTATCGGAAAGTGAAAGTTTTTCTGAAAGTCACAATAATGTAACTGAGTAAAAAAATCTGTTAAAAAAATTTAGATAGTATAACTTATAAAGCAAATTTAAATAAAGAAATAAAAACAGATAAGAAAATTCTGGGGGAAGTTTTACTTTATTTTGGCAAGGTTTCTACTATAGACAATGAAATAAAATAAAAAAAAGACAAAGTTATTGAAATTTTGTTTTTTGAAGATGAACAAAATGTAATACAAATAAAAGAACTTAAAAAACAGATTTAAAAGTTGAAGAAATACTTTTTGTAACTGATTTGAAACAAAATCAAGAACTGCTTCAAAGGTATAGTTTTTTATACACAAATACAGTTGAGAATTTTTGTACAAACCAAAATACTGCAAATAAAGAATCCGATGAAGTAAAAGTAAATGCAAAAACATCATAACTTAAAGATAAAGAATTTAAAAAATAAAGATACAAACGCGTCATGTTCAAAAAATAAAGAAGTTGATGAAAAGAAAACTAATAAACCAATACGGGCAATGCTGCAAAAAATTAGACGTAATTCAAAAAGTGTTATTGATCAATTGAAAACCCCATTAGAAACCAAGTCTACTTTATCAAGATGCATTTCCTTGTCAAGTTTATTAACTGAAAAAATTACCCAAACGCGCACCAGGCCTTTATCGTTTGCTGATCTTAATTATGAAGATATAAGAGATATTTGCAAGTAATCCATAGCACAACAACTACCAAGGAAAATTACCAAAATATTGTCTACGCCTATACGAATGGTAAACTATTTTGATTTTATGCAGAACAATGTCCCTGGAGCTAGTACTAGTATTACTAACAAAACTAGTAGTACAAAATGAAGATGCAGTGATCAGTCTATTATTACAATATTAGAAGTACCAAAAAAAAAACATTTAGTAAAGCATCAAGATAGTTTTTCCAAATTAAAAGAAAATAAAAGCAATTCTGAAAAGAATGACAAAATTGAAAATAACAATAATAGTGACATTGAAAATAAAACTAACAAACGCAATTTAGTAAAAGATTTGAATGATCAAACATCGCAAAAAAATAAACACAAATCAATATTTAGAAAAATGAGAAAAAAAAGAAGAAGCTAATGTTTCTGACAATACTATGAACAAAATAAATGTTTTAGCACTGAGTACAAAAGAAACATGTGATATGATTCCGAAGTGGTTGAATGCTGCCAGCCTAAAAAAAGAGAAAAGCAAGGAATCAGTCAGAAAGAAAAAGACATAAAAAATAATAACAAATCTGAATAACGTAATAAAAAAAATCATTGTTATATCGAACCAAAGCTGAAGGATGAAACGTTAAAGATAAGCGTAAAGAAAGTGAACATCAAAAAGAACTTGACCCAAATGAAAAGCAAGTAGAAACTGCTAATAATACAACTAATTCTAATACTGAGAATCAGCCAATTGTAAATTTAAAACTTAAACTAAGAAAGGTTAGTACTGATAGCAATTCCAGTTAAAATATTGTGAATGAAGAACCCAACTTAGTAGATATAAAATTAAAAAAGAATTTAAGCAGATTAGCTAAAATTAAAAAAAAATAATTAAACGTTTGATACAAAAAACAAATCTGATATTATTAATACAACTCATAGTGCTATTGCTAAAGATATTGAAAGTAATTTGCAAACCAAAACAGTTGTTATTAAACAGTGCAGCGTCATTGTTGGTATAAACAATTTAAGTAACTTTGATTTGCATTCTAATGTAGTCCAAATACTTATGATTTTGACAAGCTGGAAACTAAAACAGAATCTGACGGAAATAATCAAAAAATTTAAATTGAAAAATCGTTAGAACACAAAAAAATGGAATTGATAGGTGTGAAAAAATTGTTAGAAAATAAAAAAAAAAATGGAAAAAAATAGTATCTAGTATTCTAAAATTTTTGGATGATGAAGATATGCAAACAGCAATATCTTTGGAACTAAAAATACCCGTTAAAAAATCTTTAAATAACAAAAAATAAAAACAAGAACTTCTAGCAGAAAATCTGTAGATAATAAAAAAAATGATTCAAAAATCAATAAAGTAGTGAAAGTAAAAGTATCAGCCAAAAAGTGGTTAGTTAATAAAAGTCAAACCATTAACATCCACTAGCAAATTTTTATATAATGATAAAAAAGTGGAACTATCAGTATCTGCTAAAAAATCTTTAATAAATAATAAAAAAAATGAAATGAAGGTCTTCTTTCAGAAACTCTTTAGATACAAAAAAAACTAAATCAAAATTAGTTGCCAGAAAATTTCTAGATGATATGAAATAAATTGAACCAGCAGTATCCGAGAGCAAACTTTTACATAATGAAGTAATGGAATCATCAAAAAATAATTATGTAGAACTATCAGTGTTGGTCAGTAAATCTCGAAACAATAAAGAACTAGAAATATCAGCGGGAAAATTTATTGATAGTAAAGAAATAGTATCCGCAAGAAAAATATTAAATTTTTTTTTTCTATTATTTAAGTGACAATAGAATAATTTAATAAATCGTCTTTTGTTGATCTTTCCAACCAAAATCCTGTCTGTTCTTATGTTTCCATGTCATTGTATTCTGCTTTGATTTTTTTGCCAAAATATTGCCATATATTTTATATAGTGTGTTCGTTATTGTTATCTTTCTGTGTTTGTTGCAGTTCAACGTGTCTCCTTTCTTGTGTATGATAGATAAAAGAGGAATGTTCCATTCTTTCGGGATTGGTTTTTTATTCAAGCAGTTTTGGATTAGTACGGTTGGTTCTTGGTATAGTTTTGTTGTTCCACATTTAATGAGCTCTGCTAAGATGTTTTCCAGTCCGGGTGCCTTTCTATTTTTTTGATTTACAAGCTTGTTTTACGTGTGCTATAGTTAATCTAATTGTTGGTGCTGTTATGTTTATGTTTCTTTCTCCCTCTAGGTTCTCTTGGAGTCTATCTTCTATTAGTAACTGTTTAAATTAATTTTTTCATTTTTCTATTGTTATTGGTGATATTAGTTTTTTTTTGCTTTGTTTTTCTTTTGGCTAATTTTCCTTCAGGCTTTAGCCTGTGCCTGTTTAAACCATATTTTATGCTCGTTCGACATATTGGACAAGTATGCCAGGTACTTTTTTTCTTGTCTCTTATATTTTCTTTTATTTCTACGTCCCACCAATATGTAATCACCTTTTGTTGCTGTTTTTTATATCCTAATGCTTCCTTGACCGCTGCATGTATGCATGATTTAATGCATTGGTAATGTTTCTCGTTATCTTTATATTGTATGGTCTGTAGTTTTTGGTCTAATCTTGTTTTGTATAGGTTTTGGGTGGTCTCATTTTCTAAGCTGTCCAAATTAAACTTGTCTTTTTTTTGTCCTTTTTTTCTCCTTTGTTTATATTTATGTTTTCTTCTTTTTTGTACTTCCATAAGAACAAGATATTTGTTTTCAACAGATAGTAGTCGCTGCCGCATGTTGCACCCCTATACACCCTTATGTCCTGTATGACTAGATTTGTTTTTTGTCGTGTTGTTGTATAGTCTACTATAGATTTCAGGTTCTTGGTTTTTTGCGTCCAAGTGTATTTATGTATATTGCGGTGTAGGTAGAATCCGTTTTGTATTTTGAAGCTATACATATTGTAATTAACTTGTAGCCATAGACGTTTAGTATATCTTCTCCGTATTGTCCTACTTTTTTATTCTGATGTTGTTTTTTCCCTGTTTTTGTGTTCATATCTCCTATCATAATGAGTTGTCGTGTGTTACTCACTTTTATTATTTTGCGGTTTAGTTGTTCATAAAATTGTTTTTTTTTTTGCAACTATTGCATCATCGTTTATGGAGTATACGCCTAGTATTGTCAGTTTTTGTCTGTATAGAGTTAGGTTCATCTTAATCATTTGTTCGTTAATTGCTTTCTATGTTGTTACAAATCTTTTGAGCTCGTTCCGAATAAAAATCGATAATTCTTGTTGAGTTCTTATTTCTTTTCCTATACTTTATTATAGAAGTGGTGGTTTTTTGAGGTTTTTTGAGCCTTGTCCTGTTTTCTTTTTCTCTGTCAAGACTATTATGTCTATTGTTTTTTGTTAGCTCCGTTAGTACTTTGTTTGTTTTTGTAGAGAGGCTTTGAATGTTTCATGTTTCAAAAATAATTTTCCTGTTCCGTAACTTATGTCGTTTTTTAGTTTCTATTCCGTTCCGAGGCTGTTGACTGGGTATTTTAACAGTGCGTTTTTTTTTAGATCGACTGCTTTTCCTACAGTTATGAACTCGATCTGCCCGTTCTGTTTGGTCCGCGAGTGTTATTTTATTTTCCACCTACTCGCCGGCTAAGTCGGTGAGAGCTTCCCCCTATCCGCCACCTGGAGACGCGCCCTCTATAGGTTACAGGCTCTCCCGAGGGACTACAGAAGATAAGTTGCTTAAAGAAAAAAGTGATTTGAATGGTATGTAAATAAAAGAAGAAAGTGAAGAAGAAGAAAAACCTATTATCAATTTATTAGAACGTCCAATAGTTCTACATCCAAAAGATTTAATAGATCTAATATCTAATGCACTTGAAATTGCAATGAGTAATCTTCTTATCAATGAAAATGCCGCAAATGTTTCAGAATCATCAACTTTATCAACAAAATTAATTTCTAAACTAAAAGTAAAATTATACCATTAATAAAAATATTTGAATCCAATACATCTTTATAGGTTCCCAATCACGTTTTTAATACGCCCTTAGAAAATTTAATAAATGAGTTATTTAACTCTCCATCAATTATTACTGTAACAGTAAGCAATAATGACAATAAGGAAACAGAAATGATAATTCTTGATGCAAATGCAAATATTGCATTGGGTAAGAAAACTGAAATTGAAAATCAAAAACTTGAAACTGATACTCAACCGAAGCTTATTTTTTTTGCCACCAACAACTGGACAAGATTTATCAAGTATAATTACACTTCCAAAACTAAATCTATATATTGAAGTTATAGCAAAAAATGATGTTATCAAAACTGATATGACTAAAAAAATTGAAGTTTTAAGTAAGGAGAACATGGAAGTTCAAACAATTAAACTTAAAGAAGTCTAACAACCCATTATTTCTAATTTAACTATTACTAGCATTCCATCAAACAGTAGCGCAGTTGAACTACTTACTACTACTCCAAATAAACCAAAAAAACGCATTCCTGACGTTACACGTTGAAAATGTAGCTAAAATTATTATGGCACAATTCAAGTTTAAATTGAAGCAATTTTTCTAGGGTTATTAACTACAGCAAGATATAGCCAAAAAAACTTACATGACAATAATCAATTGCAGCAAAGAACTAGGGAGTGATTTGAATACAATTTTCAACAACAGAATTGTTAAAACTGCCAAACAAATAGTCGACATTATTTCTAAATCAAATGTGGTTGATTTTGATGTCAACAATATGATTTATACGCTTTGCCAACAAATTATGCGTGATTATAATAATGAGTACATTTTAGTTACTTTTATGTCAATATTTGCAAGAGCAAAACCAACTTTGTTATTATTTGATGTTGTTTTTATGACACAATCAAGAATATGTGTTATGTGTTCAAATCAAAGAACCCACAATTATACTACACTACGTTTTTGCAAGTAGAACTATCTGGGTTTCAATTCAAATACAATTGCCCAGAGTTCTAATAAAACATCCAGAGCTGCAGTAGAACCACCCAGACTAGTAGAATTATTTAAAGTTCTAATAAAACTACCCAGAGCCCAAGTAGAAGTACCCAGAGTTTCGGATGAATTACCCAGAGCACCAGTAGAACAACCCAGAGCATCAATAGAACTACTTAGACCAGTAGAACTAATTAAGGCTATAGTTGAACTACACAGAGCTCCAGTTGAACTACCCAGAGCACCAGTTGAACTACCCAGAGTTTCAGTAGAATTACCCAAAGCTCCAGTAAAACTATTCAGAGCTCAAGTAAAATCACCCAAATCTTATTAAAACAATGATCAAGTACACAAACTGCAAGCGCAAATATGGTCATATCTAGAACTTAAAAAAAATCAACAGTCAATAATAAATAAATGATCAACATGTACCAAGATGATGCAAAAGAACCACAAATAAAAACAACAAGACGTAAAAAAGTTAAAGAAACTGCACCAGTTACTTTTGCAAAATTATTTACACCACCCAATTAACAATTGCAACAAAATTATTAACAAAAATTGCTACAACATACTCAACAACAAAAGAAACAATAGAAACAGCAACAGATAAAAAAACAATAACAGCAGCAGCAGCATGCACAAGCTTTGTATCTTTTGGATCAACACGTGTAAGAACAGCAACGCACATAGGAAAAAAAAAGATTACAAAACAGCGTTTAGTAGAACAATGTCTTCGGGATAAACAAGTGCAAAAACATGAGCGTCTAATAAAAAAAGAAAAAAAAAATAGCACATTAGCAGTGCTTAGTAGAACAACAAAAGTTCTCATCATCAACTTTACCACCAAAGACACTACTTATTTCCGTTATTCCAGTACAATTTTGTCCAAATTAATTTTATTAATAACAATTTACGAAAAAAATTGAAGACTTCAAGTTTATCTCAAAATAAGCGCATGTTTGAACCTCAAGCCACATTTGATTCGGTTTTGTTGAGCAAAAGTTTTTCACTAATTCAAAACTATTTAAAACTCTAATTGTAAATAAACTTAATGCTCCGTACACCCACCTGACTGTTTTCTATCAAGAAATTGCATTGCATCATCCTGTGACAATTTTTGGGTTGATTAATCTATTAGATTGGTTGATTGTTGTGCAAGACCTAGTGATGACTGCTGTATAAAAACTTGCTGCAATTGTTGGGTTAATAATTGCTGTGTTACTTGTAAAAGTTTATAGGGTAATTTCTCTATAGAACCCTAGAGCAATTGTTGAGTTGACTGAAGTGTTGGCTTATGTGATGATTGGTTGCTAGAATGAACTTTGTGGCAATTGTTGCTTTGATTGTTGTGTTACGTGTAACAATTTTCAGTAAAATTTCTGTATTAAACTCTGTAGTTGTTGAGTAAAAAAAAAGTACAGATTGTTTCTAGTTGGTGTCAGACTAATAACTTACTACTTAATTTAAATAAGTGCAAAGTGATGACATTTTCTAGACGTTCAGTTTACGGTGATGTATGGTTACTCTCTCATAAATGTAATGTTGTTAAGAGTTAACACTATTCGTGATTCAAGCATTACGTTTGATTCAAGCCTTTCATTTACACTACATATCCATCTCGAGTATTGTTCAATTGTGTGGTCACCATACACCGCCGTTAGTAAAAGAAAAATTGAACAGATTCAAAAAAAGTTTGTTTGTTTTTTGGCGTATAAATGCAACATTGCAAGCAGCTATACGGAACTTGCAAAAACGTAGTGTAGTATAATTGTGGGTTCTTTGATTTGAACACATAACACATATTCTTGATTGTGTCATAAAAACAACATCAAATAGTAACAAAAATGGTTTTGCTCTTGCAAATATTGACATAAAAGTAACTAAAATGTACTCATCATTATAATCACCCGTAATTGATTGGCTAAACGTATAAATTATATTGTTGACATCAAAATCAACCTCATTTGATTTAGAAATAATGTCAACTATTTGTTTGGCAGTTCCAACAATTCTGTTGTTGAAAATTGTATTCAAATCACTCCCTAGTTTTTTGCTGCAACTGATTATTAGCATGTAAGCTTGTTTAGCTAGATTTTGCTGTATAATCCAAGTAAAATGGCTTCAATTTAAACATGAATTGTGCCATAGTAATTTCAGCTACATTTTCATTAGAATGAACAGTTTGAGTTATAGTTGGTGTAACGTCAGGAATGCGTTCTTCTAGTTTATTTAGAATGGTAGTGAGTAGTTTAACTGTGCTTCTGTTTAATGGAATGCTAGTAATAGTTAAATTAGAAATACTGGGTTGTTGAACTTCTTTAGGTTTAATTGTTTAAATTTCCGTATTCTCCTTACTTAAAACTTTAATTATTTTAGTCATATCAGTTTTGATAACATCATTTTTTGCGTTAACTTCTGTAATTGGATTTAGTTTTTGGAAGTGTAATTATACTTGTTCAGTTGTTGGTAGCTAAAGAATAAGTTATGGTTGAGTTTCAGTTTCAAGTTTTTGATTTGCAATTTTTTTTTTTGCCTAATGCAATATCTGCATTTTCATCAAGAATTATCATTTTTGTTTTTTTATTGTCATTATTGGTTACGGTTACAGTAATATTTTTAAATGTTGATAGAGTTAAATAATTCATTTATTAAATCCTCTAAAGTAGTATTAAAAACGTGATCGGAAACCTTAGAGGTGTGCTCTTATATTTGTATTGATTGTATATTGTTTACTTTTAGTTTACAAAATAATTTTGTTGATAAAGTTGATGATTCTGAAACATTTGCGGCATTTTCATCAATAAGAAGATTACTCATTGCAATTTTAGGTGCTTTAGATATTACATCTATTAAAACTTTCGGATGTAGAACGTTCTAATAAATTGATAATAAGTTTTTCTTCTTCTTCAGTTTCTTCTTTTATTTTCATATCACTCAAATCACTATTTTCTTTAAGCAACTTATCTTCTATAATAACTTGTTTAAGACATTCATAACCAACTGGTATTGGAATATCATTACACACTTTAGTAATAATTTTTTTATTATCTAATACTTTTCTTGCGGATACTATTTTTTTACTATCTATAGATTTTTGCGCTAATATTTCTAGTTCTTTATTGTCTACAGTTTTGCCGACCATCACTGATAGTTCCACATAAATATTTTCTAATATTTCTACTACTTCATTATGTAAAAGTTTGATCTCGGATACTGCTGGTTCTATTTGTTTTTTTATCATTAAAAGATTTTTTGGCAACTAATTTTGATTCAATTTCTTTAGTATCTAAAGAGTTTTTGAAAAAAAAAATTTTGTCATTTTTTTATTATTTAAAGATTTTTTAGCAGATACTGATAGTTCCACTTCTTTATCATTATATAAACGACTTTTTGGCTGATACTTTTACTTCTATTTTTTTATTGATTTTTGAATCATTTGTTTTATTATCTACAGATTTTCTGCTAGAAGCTTTTGTTATCATTTTTTTGTTATTTAAAATTTTTTTGAATGGGTACTTTTGGTTACAAACATATTGCTGATTGCATATCTTCATTATCTAAAGATTTTATAATACCAGACACTATTTTTTTCATTTCTTTTCCATTTTCTAACATTTTTTTGACAGCTATCAATTTCATTTCTTGTTTTCTAACAATTTTTCAATTTCAATTTCTTGATTATTTTTGTTAGATTTTGATTTAGTTTCCAACTTATCGAAATCTTCAGTATTTTGAACTACATTAGAATGCAAATCAAAATTACTTAAATTGTTTATACAGACAACGACGCTGCACTGTTTAAAAACAACTGTTTCGGTTTTCAAATCACTTTCAATATCTTTAGCAATGACACTATGAGTTGTACTAATAATATCAGATTTGTCTTTTGTGTCAAATTTTCTATTTTATTTTTTGATATTTTAGCTAGTCTGCGTAAATTCTTTTATAATTTTACATCTACTAAATTGGGTCTTTTATTTACAATAATGTAGTTGGAATTGCTATCAATACTATCCTTTTTTAGTTTAAGTTTTAAATTAATAATTGGCTGATCCTCAGCATTAGAATTAGTTGTATTGTTAGCAGTTTCTACTTGCTTTTTATTTGGGTCAAGTTCTTTTCGATGTTTACTTTCTTTACGCTTATCTTTAACGTTTCTTCCTTCAGCTTCGGTTCGATATAACAACGACTTTTTTTATGACGCCTTTCAGATTTGCTATTATTTTTAATGTTTTTTTCTTTCTGACTGGTTCCTTGCTTTTCTCTTCTTTTAGGCTGGCAGCATTCAACCACTTCTGAATCATATCACATGTTTCTTTTGTACTCAGTGCTAAATCATTTATTTTGTTCATAGTATTGTCAGCAACATTTGCTTCTTCTTTTTCTTCTCTATTTTTTCTAAATTTTTATTTGTGTTTTTTTTGTGGTGTTTGATCAGTCAAATCTTTTACTAATTTGCGTTTGTTAGTTTTATTTTCAATGTTACTATTATTGTTATTTTCAATTTTGTTATTCTTTTCAGAATTTCTTTTGTTTTCTTTTAATTTGGAAAAACAATCTTGATGCTTTACAAATAGTTTTTTGTTGGTACTTCTAATATTGTATTAATAGACTGATCACTGCATCTTTATTTTGTACTACTAGTTTTGTTACTAAAACTAGTACTAGCTGCCGGGACATTGTTCTGCATAAAATCAAATTAGTTTACCATTCGTATAAGCGTAGACAATATTTCGGTAATTTCCCTTAGTAATTGTTGTGCTATGGAATCCTTGCAAATATTTCTTGTATTTTTATAATTAAGTTCAGCAAACGATAAAGGCCTGGAGCGCGTTTGGATAGTTTTTTCAGTTAATAAACTTGACGAAGAAATGCATCTTGATAAAGTAGACTTGGTTTCTAATGGGGTTTTCAATTGATCAATAACATTTTTTAAATTACGTCTAATTTTTTGCAGCATAGCCTTTATTGGTTTATTAGTTTACTTTTCATCAACTAAAGATGTTTTGAAATTGGCGATTCATTTTTAAATTCTTCATCTTTAAGTTGAAATGTTCTTGCATTTACTTCTACTTCATCGGATTCTTTATTTGCAGTATTTTGGTTTGTACAAAAATTCTCAACTGTATTTGTGTACAAAAAACTATATTTTTAAAGCAACTCTTGATTTTGTTTCGAATCAGTTACAAAAAGTATTTCTTCAACTTTTAAATGTGTTTTTTTAAGTTCTTTTTTTTATTACCTTTTTGTTTATCTTCAAAAATAAAATTTCAATAACTTTGTCTTCTTTTTATTTGATTTTATTGTCTACAGTAGAAACCTTGCCAAAATAAAGTAAAACCTCCCCTAGAATTTTCTTATTTGTTTTTATTTTTTAATTTAAATCTGCTTTATAAGTTATACTATCTTAGTTTTTTTAACTGAATTTTTTATTCAGTTACATTATTTTGACATTCAGAAAAACTTTCACCTTAGATAAATCTGAAATCTGTGGCTTCTTTTAGCTTCTTTTTATTTTTCGATAAATTGACATTATTCGTAGAACTATTATATCTTCTATTTAAAGAATGATGTTAATGATGGCCAGTAACAGAACAATATTTTAATTAAATAAAATTGATCAATTAATTTTTGTTTTGGAATCAAATATATTTGTATATTTTGACCCAAATTTACTTGAGTACTTATTCTTCAATGTATGGTAAAAAATGACATCATCGTCTCGTCTAGGTCTTTTTCAATTTGATAAACCTCATTTGAAAATAAGCTGATAATTTATAAAAAAATTGAATTATTCTTTAATTTCAAAATGTTGTTAACAAAACAACGACCTAGACCCATCCACAAAAGACATACAAAAACGGATGACATTAACATTGATAAAAGCTTACATATATAAACAAAACAAACTGCTCATATTGGCATATGAAGATTTTTTAGAATATAATAATTATATTTTAGTAAGTAAGGCATTTTATCAATCAATTAATTTAAATCTAGCAATTAATAGTTTAATACTATTTTTTCTAATACAATTTAATAATAAAATAGTTATATTTTTGCATATTCTAGTGTCGTACAACATCAACAAATATACATAGGAAAGTAATTATCTTTTAGTGAACAATAAATAATCTTTGCACGGAATAGCAAAAGTTGAGAAAAATTATGTTCAATAGTTTGGTCGGTCGTTGAGCCGGATATCAACGGATCTCAACAGATTGATTTGCGTAAATTAATCACAACCGACCTTTAATTGATGTAATTGAATTAATGTGTCAGCTTGAAAACTTATATCAGCCTAAGAAAACAAAAAAATTTCGTTTTAAAATGTTTTCAAAATGTTTTGAAAATGCTCAATTTTTACATGAACAGAAGGGCTGCGCACAGGCCGACCTAAAATAATTTTTCAAAAACGTTGCTAGCTCTCGTACTATAAGGATAACCTCTTTCCTACGCTTCATGATTTTTTTAAGCAAAATACCGTCTTTTAACTTTTAATAAAAATTTAATGTTTAATTAATGACGTTGAAAATAATCCTGTAAATTAATAAGAAAAAAACCTTCTTTAAATTGTGGCTATTTTCTAAACATTTAACAATCAAAAACCTTACAAACTTTATACTTGCACTATTACAAATTTTTTAAACTTTCTCGTTTGTAAACGGGCAAAATCTTTTGTTGAAGACTCTACAATAATAAATTCCGTCAGTTTCATCGCTTGATTTTCCCACTCACATAGAACGTTACATTAAAATCTGGTGCAATTGCTAGGACTATTCAAATGACATAGGTTTCATAAATGTAAATGAAAAACTTCTGCAAACACAAAAAATACTATGGGGCTTCAACCGTAGCACAATGTAAATCTTTTATCTATCACTACTTAATAATTACTTACTCTAAAGTTAAACATAACAAACCGATTGGTCAAAATTGAGTTAAGTTTAACCTTCCGTTTTAGCAGAAACTAGTGCCAATGCAGTATGTTAGAACTAACACTCCGCAAGAGAGAATGTAAACAAAGTTGCTGCGGCATATTTGTTACCAGAATGTGCATTTTTATGTTTTACCAATATTCCCAAGGAAATCAATGCCAATGCACAAAAAATAAACATTATTTTAAAACCCAACCATCTCTGTTGTACAGGTTTTAGAAACTTATTCAGCATTAGTTGAAACCGCTTTAAGAAAATGTGTCAATACAGTAGCAGTAAGTAAAATAAATTAAACTTAGCACGCTAGATAGCTTGAAATAAAAATCATAAATTAATAAAAAACTATTGCATACAAAATTTTAAATTGCGCTGCAATAACGCAACCTATCTCTCCTTGGGCTCTATCCATCTTTTCTAAGAAATTGCAAAAGAGTAGACAAACGGAACAAAACATCAACAACAATCAAAAATCTAAAATAGATAAAAATAAGTAAAGAATAATGAAAACAAAGATAAAAAATGTTTTAGTTAATACAGCCATTACTATAAATGAGATGAGTTTTAGCACTAGAAAACAAAACAAACAGAAAAAAATTATTTAAAAAATAAATTGTAATTGAGGATATGTTCCAAAGTATGGGTTAAATGCAAAATATAATTTGAAATATTTATCATACGCCATTATGGAAATGTTGATAGCATAATATTAAAATTGTTGATACGGTAAAAAAAATTAAGTACTGACTATATTGACACATTATTTTTGGACACCAAAAGCCGTTCTGCACAAAAACAGTTATAACGTAACTAATGTTTTATACTAATGAATTTTTATTCTTATTAATAATATGTATTTTATTATATTATTAGTTTTGCTATTCTTTATTGGCATAAACTGCATATATCATTATAAAGAAATCAGGGAATAATGTTTGCACTACACCGATGGATAATAGATCTGAAATCATATTACTTTAGATAGATATAAAAATGATAACGAACTCATTTTACGCATTGAAGCATAAGATAGATAGATAGAATATTAACCCAATCTGTTGTACATAATGGGTGAACCATTTAACGTTTTGATTTTAAACTACCATTTATTTTGTTTTTTAAAGATATAATGACATTTATGAGTTGACAGAAATTTAGTTTTATGTTTGTCATTTGCAAAATAGGACGCTTTACACTTGAACAAAGTTAAAAAATAATAAAAACTTACTTCCAAAGTGGTAAGTCTTCTACTCAAACAGTAAAAAATTTACAAAACAAATTTGATTGCAAACCAATTTGTAAAGCGAGTTTGCAAAACTGGATCGTTAGTGGATAAAACAACACGTTCACGTTCTCGTCCAGTGCGCTCAGCCAAAAAAATTAATGCTATTGCTCAGAGTGTGCGTAAACATGCATCAACATCAACTCATCATCGTTCTCAAGAACTAAACACTTCTCGCACATCTTTAAAAAGAATTGTACATCAAAACTTTAGTTTAAAGGCCTACAAAGTTCAATAAATCCAAGAAATAAAACCTCATAACCATCCGATGCGTTGTCAGTTTGCCTAATGGACTAAAGATCGTTTGGAAGATGAGCATTTTTTTTTTTAAACATGTGTTTTTCAATGTAGCTTATTTTCATCTCGGAGGCTATGTCAATAAGCAAAATTGTTGCATTTAAAGATCAGAGAGTATTGAACAGCCTATGCATCCACAACGAGTAACCGTATGATGTGGTTTTTAGTCCGGCGGCATTATTAAGCCATTTTTCTTTAAACATGATCAAGGAAGCTCTTTTACCGTCAATAGGAAACATTACTGTGCTATGCTAAACAAATTTTTCTTTCCAAAATTTGATAAGTATGAAATGAATGACATTTGATTTTAACAGGTTTGGGCCACTTGCCATACAGCCAACGTAACCATCAATCTTTTGCGCACTGTTTTTAAACATCAAATAATTACCAAACTGCTGATGTCAATTGGCCGCCTAGAAGCTGTTATTTGACCCCGTTGAATTTTTTTGTAGGGAGACTTTAAGAATAAGTGTTACGCTAATCATCTAGAGATTGATGTCTTGAAACACAAAATCAAAGTTGCCATTCATGCGATTGGAGCCCAAACAATCAAAAATGTTCAAAAAAATTGGGTTAATTGGATAAGTTACTGTCAACCCAGCCGTGGCAGTCATTTGAATGATGTGTTTCATTTTTAAATAAAAATGTCTAATCTTTCTAATAAACTCATAATTTTGAAAAAAATATTCATTAGTTTTTTATGAACGCAATAAAAAGCATTTCTAAATGGCCTTTGTTGCTGAAATAAAAAAAAAGTACTACTACTAAATTTAAAACAAATTATTTTCATTTTTAACTAAATTACTATTACTAGTATTGCCTTTGTTTACGTATTTTAAATACTTGTTGTACTTTTAGCAATTTTATCCGTAAACATATTATTATTATTAGTAATCTCACATATTTTGCTTAACACGTAAATAAAATTGTCTGCGTTTAAATAAACAAGTAAGGTGATGATGATCAGTCAAAGTTTTTAAGTGGATTTCAAAATATCTTTACTACTAAGAACGTACAGGACTATCTTCCAAGCAGAAATAGTTGGGATAACTTATGGGATTACAAAAATAGTAAACCGCAAAATATCTGGTAAAAATGTCAAAATTTTAACAAAACGTAAAGCAGACCTAATTGGTTTATAGCAAGCCTAAAATCACATCAAAGCTAATTTTTTAATGTCGTTGTGCCCTTACTTTAACAGCCTGTAGAAATAACATTAAGTTGTTTTAAGTAACAAGACATTTCAACAAAGTAGGTAACATTAAGGCGGATCTGATCCCAGGACCGCATTACCAATAAAAAACTTCAATAACTCATTTAAAATCAACATATACAACGCACTGAAAAAGCGTTGAGATAACACTCTAGGCTGCAAACAGGCAAAAGAGACAATGACTGTCCCAAATGCTAAGACAGCCAATTACTACTTGCGACTGTTAAAAAAAAAACTCATAAATTATGACAGAACACCGCTAACTAAAAAACACATGCACACAATTAGTACTAGAGACAGTCCAACGTGTAGAGAATCTGAAATGAATGACAAAACAATGCTTGGTTTTTTCATACGATAGATAGTTTATGTTGGAGAGCTGCTCCAAGCGTTGTACCTGCATACATTAGTTTCAAAGAGTGGTTGAATGCCAGGACAAGAAGTAAAGTCACCGTACAAAGGGTAGACCCTTTGTACGGTGACTTTATTAGAATAAAGCCTACGTGCAGTAAAGTATGGTTTACTCTTCAACTCTAAATTTAGAATCCAAAATGTTTTGCACGCAATTGCTTACATTTCCGTAGCAATGACAGCTGCACAATAAACATATTTATTATAAAATAAAAAAATTATATTGTGTTTTCTAAGTTTATTCTTTTAAAAACTCTTTTATAAATTTTAAAATCTATTTTAGGATTCTGGAAATTACAGTTTGTTTAGAAATGTTTTTATATTTAAACTTAAATGTTTTGAGATTTAGTAACTTGATTACTCAAAGCTGATTTTGAAGTACTTAGGTACTTGATTTTTTGATAGTTTTTTTAGTATTTGGGTAAACACATAAACTTGAATGATAAAGATTTTTTGACTAGCTAAATACTGTATGTAGTTTTTTTGTGTACCTGACTACACGTATGGTAGACTTATTTAAATAATGAGTTATTTTAATAATAAAGTTATTTAAATCAGGTTGAATTAACTAAATTGAATACTCAACCTGATAGCTGTTATTTAAGCACCCAATTTTATAAAAAAAACTTTTTAATCGCTCGAAAATTTTTTAGATAATTTTAAACAAATTGTTGAATAAAATTTAAAAATAAAGTAATATAAAAATGTTAACTAATAGTTAAACATTAAGCAACATACAATACTTTTGATAACTTTATTAGTTTATTTGTTAGTCAAACACTATTTCAAAAATTTGACATACCATTCGTTTCAAATTTTAATAGGTTTGTTCTACAAATTAATATGTTGATTAAACTCTTTTGTAAAAAATAAGTATTGTTGTTATGTATCATTGATAAACATATTATATTACATAATAATTTTAATCGCGTAATTTATATTACAATTAAATTGTCCTTATCTCTTTGTGTTTTGTTGCAGTAAACAATTTGATAGTAAGTAAAAATGTTGAATAGAGTACCTTGGATTTACAAAAAAAATATATGAAGAAACAAAACATTCTGAGGACGTATTTGCATAATTATAAACCATAAAAATTCGGTTTTTTTGTTCTACCAATATTTCTAAGGAAACCAATGTTGATGCACAAAAAATAAACCTGACTTTAAAGCAACAATCTGCCTGTACCTCAACACTGTCTCGCAACATCGTCGCGTACCATCTCTCCGCAACACAACTGCGTACCGCAACATCGTCGCGTAACATTTTCTTTAATCCGACGGCAGAAAACCGACAAGCAATGGGACGCTGTTGCGTGGTGATGTTGCGCGAAGATGTTACGCGACGGTGTTGCGGTACGGCAGATTGTTGCAAGTGTGTACGCAGTATAACTATTCCCGTTGTAAAAGTTTAATTTTAGAAACATATTCAGCATTGGATGAAACCGTTCGAAGAGAACGTGTCAACGCGATAGCAATAACTTAACAAAAAGACGTCAGAAAAGTTATTCTATGGCATTTAAATTTAGCACGCTGAAAAATCCCAAAAAAGGTAAGACTCGGCTTATTTATTGAGTTCCACTTAAGTAGACCTTAAAGTTTTAAACCTCAGAATTGTAAGGCTTAAGGTGCACAAAAACATAACCTATTATGAAATGTCAGTTTAACATATGCAAAAGATGGATTTTATCTTTGGTTTTTATAATAATATAGATCTGGTTGCCTTAGAATTAATTAAATATTTTTATTGAATTTCTCGTTAAATTGAAGTTTTAAACAATTATTTTGAAAACTTGTAATATTCAAAACAAATATTAAAGTCAATAATCTACATTCAAATTAAATTGATTCAAAACAACAGCAAAATTGTTCACACGTGCAAACCAATTTAAGATAAGGTAAAGCTTAAACTCAAGTGTACAAAAGTATAAAATAAGCAACAGCTTATGTAAGAGGCACATTCAATAAAAACAACAAAAAAAGAAGGTTATGAAGAGTGTCGAGGACAGATTTTCAAAGTAATATTAAATTTTAATTTTAATTAAATTTAAATAACAATTTTTTTTTATTTCTATAATAATAATAATAATAATGGTCTTTATTTGTATATTATATATACAAAAGGGCAAAGTTCAGCTTATAGCTGTTCTTCCTTTTATTCCTCTAAGATTAAATTGTAAGTGTAAGAATAGCAGCAAAAAAAAAAACAAAATGGATGTAGAAGCGGCTTATTTATTTTTTGGTGTGGTCGTTATATTCTTGCTCTTATTCCAATAATCTACACATTGTTTAGACACAAGAGTTATGAAAAGATTCTTGCCAAACATAAGCAACAATTCAACTTCAACAATCAACAGCAACTCGGTTAACTCTAGTATAAATATATGTGTATACGTATAATACAAATATGTGTTACTTAAGTAATCACAAAGTTTAAAAAAGAAGCTTTTACAAAACATTATATACAAAGTTTTTGTATGCAATGTTATAACTTAATATTTTTTATTAAATCTTTAAATTTACTTAGATGTTTATAAACATATTTTTGTAAATTGAATCTTATTCTAATTTTTATTGCTTTTGTACATATACAATACTCTTCCAAAAATTGTATTGCTACAACTTTTGTCCAAACTCTTGTAGATTAATATTATCATATCTTAGTTATAGAAAACAAGTAGTATCTTTTAATGATCAAATTTCTGGTAAACTTTCAATAGAGTATGGTGTTCCGCAGAGTTCTATTCTTAAGCCACTGCTATTTTTAATATTGATAAACAATTTTCCAATTGCAAATGACAACACAAAGGTAGTATTATTTGTTGATGATTCACTAGCGGATTTGATAGAATGAGAAGAATATACACAATTTAAAGCGTTTGATTGGTATAATAACAACAGACTATGCTTGAACCAGGAAAAACGGTAAAGCTACTTCTTACTTAAAGTGAACATCCAAATGAAAGCACTGCACAATTTGCTAATTTTTTAGGAGTGTATATTGATCCAATGCCACAAAGGCAAACACATGGTAATATGTTACCCAAAAAATTTTGGGTCGTTCAAGAGTTAGAAATAGGATATTTACACTGCAGAAAAGGGCGATTCGAGTTATAGCTGGAGTTAGTTATACTAAAAATGTAATCACTGTTTTAAACAGCTTAAAACTTTAGCCTTGCTATCTATATATGTACTTCGATGTCTTATAATGGTAAAGCAAAACAGAGAACTATATCTAAATAATGATTCTTTTCCCAACTATGATACAAGAGCAAAACATGATTTTTTTCAATTAGATTTTGTAACGCTTTATCTCAACGTATCAACACTTTTGATACAAAATATTTGAAAGAAAAAGTATTTAATTAGTGAAACCTTTTATTGTTTTAAAAATTTTTAATTAATATTTTTGAAGATCTTTTTTAAAATGTCTTCTATTTATATATTTTCACTTTAAGGTAAACCTAAACTAATAATTTATTGTTTTTTAAATAATTTTTAAAGTGTATAATCTTTTTTATTTCTTGTACAGTAGTAGTGTATTTTTTATTTTATTGTAAAAAAAAATTAGACTGTTATCTACATATTAGTTTTGTATACTTTTGTTATTATACCTACCATGTACCTGACTGACATGTACTGTATTGTATTAGCATGTTAAATAAATTGAATTGAATAAACAGATTTTACAAAAAATGTATCAAATTATTTGAACTTAAATGAGCAACAAGTAAAAATATAACAAATAATAATAACAATTTTATATAAATGAGAAGAAAACGCCCAGTACGGCTGAATAAGAAAAGCTGGAACATTTTCAAGTCAATCTGGAAATTAAAAAGTCTATTTCCAGTCACAAAATCTGTAGAAAATCAGACAGTATATAAAATCTGTAAATACTAAAGTTGCAGTAATTGTAAATAAATATAATAACGCATAATAACTGATATCATAATAAGTAAAACTGAAGCTATTTAATTCTCATTTAATCGATTTCAATTTACATTATTTCCTTACATAGGTTATTGTACCTAACATAATTATTTCACAATGTGGTTTTATCAATTTTTATCAAATTAACTTTTGTTGCAACGCGTAACACAGTATTTGATCATGTAGAATTTTACATTTTTTGAACTGGAATTTTAGTTGACCATTTTAAAATAAATCTTGGTTTCTTGTTTGCAATTTTTATTTACAAATGAATATAATAAACTTGAGTCGATCGATTGTTTTTTGTATAAACGCAATAAAAGCATTTCTAAATGGCGTTTATTGCTGAAATAAGAAAAAAGTACTACTACTGATTTCAAAACAAATTAATTTAATTTTTAACTAAATTATCGTTGTACTTTTGGCGACTATATCCGTAAACATATTATTATTATTAGTAATCTCACATATTTTGCAATCATGTCTAAGACAATTAGATTTAAATAATACAATTTTTTTTACAAAACCGCTAAGAATGTGCTACTGTGGAAAACATGTCTTAAAGAAGAAACCAAAAAATGAAACAAATCCTATTTTGCTTAATGGATACACCAGCTCCGATTCCAGTTACTCCAGTATTGATGATTCGGATGATAAAGAACATCAGAAACGCCGTGGATGCAAGAGAAATTAAACATGGTAATATTGTTAAATTATATATAACTTTTTTAAATATTTTTAAATATTTATTATTGAAATTGCAATGTTATAATGCTTTAAGTAAAAAAAACTGCTTTGCTATTAAATATAAATCAGAAGATATTATATTAAAACCGAGAAGATGGCCGAACAAGAAAAACTGGAACAATTTTCAAGTCGATAGAGTTTATAAAAATTTCCATTTAATTAGAAATTAAAAAGTATATAAAATCTGTCGTAAATACTGAAATCATAGTAATTGTAAATAAATATAATAACGCAGCAGATTTCTATTTAAATTATTGTACCTTAATTATTGTAATTAATTATTAAACAATGTAATTTTATCAGTTTTTATCAAATTGATATGCGTTTTAAAATAATTCTGAGAAATGTCAAAACAAAACAATTTATATTAGTGCTGTGTGCTGCTCGGAATTAAAGCAAAGCAGAATATGTATCTTAATAATATACTATATAATCTTTTATTATTAAATAGAATATTTTGAAATTAAAAAAAAATTAGACATCAGCTCTTAAAAGCCGTAGATGTGCTACTAGTACTAATTTGTAAAAAAAAAATATTTATACCGTCTTGTTCGGTCGCCAGAGCCTCGTTGGTTGTGTAGCAGGGTGTACCGCGTGCAGGTGAGGTTGACAGTTGGATGATCTTAAATATATTATTTTGTGGTTAATCATCCCTTACACCCCTAATCACTACTCCATACAGTGATTTTTTCAACAGACATTTAACAACTAATTATCAAATAAAGGAGTTTCTTTTTGTGCAAAAAGATACACAAGTGATGATATCACAATTTAATTTCTAACTTAAAAATTAAGATTGTGTAATATTTTAACAAAAACTTACCAAACATAATTTAAACTTTAATTTAATTGCAAAAAAGTATGCTTGATCAAAGCTATGAATATAATAGCGTTGTCAACGTTATTTGCAAAATAATGCAAAATAATAACCAAGGTTTTGGCAAAAAAAACTAAAGAAATAAAAAAGAATGTAAAGCAATTAGAATTCAAACTTAAACTGTAGTTCAATAAAAAAAAATCAATTCAAAATAGTTACCCAAAAGATAAAATGTATGTAAAGTTTAGCAGACTGAATAAAGACACACAATGGTTGCTGCATCAAGATACCAAAACCTAATAAGCACAATCAACAACAAAAACCAACTGTAAAACCAATTCTAAAAAAACTACCTCTATAGAGCATTTGCTACCTTGTCAATCTGTATTAAAAACCATATAAATTATTCTAGATAATAGCAAGTTAGCTCTACTATATAACAAAACTTTTATCAGGCAAGATACAAATTCTATCTAGGTTATATCTTGCTGATGACTATAATCAAGCGTCTATTGTCAAACGTTCAAAATATAGAACAGAAAAAAATTATAAAACTTTGCTATACTGATAAAAAAACTAGAAAATAGTACATAATCCAAAATGTTGAAAAGTATAAGTTGACTATTTCAGTTTATTTACAAAATTAGCCAAATAGCATATTTTCATGCCAGCAGTGATGGTAAAGTTGCAGGTGATGGTTATTTTTCATAATAAAACTGCGTGCATGTGAGTAAATATTTTTTTTACTGGTATTCAACCGTTAATCAGTTTTTATTAACTAAATTTATTATGATATATTTACATATTTACAACATTTTTTCTTTCTCCCCACTTGCTGCTTTACACCGTTTCCATATATGGTAGGCTGCAAAGCTTCGTATTCCGGGCACCATTTTTATTTTCTCTTTCCATTTATCTTATTTTGTGTGTATTATCATGTTTGTTTATTTATTTGTTTGTTTTGGTCTTGTTATTAGGTAATGTTCTTTTATTTTTGTTTTAAATTCTTTAATGGTTTTCGTTTTTTTTAAATTTTCAGGTAGTTGTGATTAGTCCATTGCTTAGTATTGTTTTTTTTGCTTTTTCTGTCCTTGTTGTGTGTACATGTATATTACTTCTTTTTCTCGTGTTATGTCCATGAATTTCTTTGTTTAATATTATTTGTAGATTTGTTTTAATTTCTTTATTTTTAAATTTATTTTTTCCTTATTGTTTGTTTTGTTGATTATTTTGTATATTTCTTCTGTTGGTGTTAGCTTTGGGAGTTTATGTATTATTTTAGGTATTTTGTTTTGTTGTCTTTGTATTTTTTGTATATTTGTTTTTGTTGTCTCACCCCATATATTTATTAAATAATTAATTTTTGATAAATATAGTGAGTTGTATATACTTATTGCAGTTTCTTTTGTTATGCATTTTCTGGTTCTATAGATAGCTCCTATTGTTGCTGCACTTTCTTTTAATATTTTGTTTTTTTGTGTATCCCATGTTAGTTTCTCTGTTATTATTGTTCCCAAGTATTTTGTCTGTTTTGTTCTGGTAATTGGAAAGTTATTTATTTCAATTTTTATGTCAATATCTTTTGTATTTTTTTGTCTTATTACCATATAAGATTTAAAGATAAGGAAAAATATAACTTAATCAAGTAAGTCTCGAACACATGTACATTGCAATGCTTAATGCTTTCACCTGCAATACGTGTTTGTAATTGCATTGTAACTGGAATATAAGATGCCCGCATAGCATATTTTAAAATACCAGCAGTGTACAACCATGTTTAAGTTATTTTTGATGGCATCAATAAACTGCTTTGTAACAAAGATCATGTAAAAAGTTGATCAAGTTTTTAATTGGAAAACAATTGAAATTTTTGTGTTTGTCCTTAGTGCTTTTGTTTAATTTAGCTCCTGAATCATTTCCAGAGATCTAACGTGTTTTGTACATTTATTCATTTTGTCTAATGGAATATGCCAAGTTTGATTCCATTCTATTTAATTTTGAAGTGAGTTTAAGTGCCACCTCATAGTATGCTGAGGTCAAAGCCAATGAACTGTTTGTTTCACTTATTTGATTTGCCAAAACTGATCTAATCTTTCAAGTTATCATCAAATTTAGGCAGATGATATGTTGGCAGTTTTACCGACGGTTGTGAATCTGTTGACTGTTTATTTTGAGCGGTGGTGATGAATGACTGTGATGAACGATTAATGATAAAAAAGTCTTAAGTAGATTGATTTCATATTTTTTTGTTCTAGTAGTCTTGATCATTTTAAAGCGCATTAATTTTAATACTTTTAATCTTCTCATGGGTTTTGTCATATTGATGTCAGAGTTCATCTAAGTTTTCAAGCTGGCACGTTAATTCAATTACATCGATTAAAAGTGAATTGTGATTAATTTACGCAAATTTATCTAGTGTGATCCGTTGATATCCGGTTCAAAAAATCAAAATGTTGAAGATGATTTTTTTAAACTTTTGCTATTCCGTGCGAAGATTATTTACAGTTCACTAAAAAATAATTTCTTTCCTTTGTATATTTGTTGATGTTGTACGACACTAAAAAATGCAAAAATAAAATTATTTTATAATTATTATATTCTAAACAATCTTCATATATCAATAAGAGCAGTTTGTTTTGTATATATATGTAAGTTTTTATCAATGTTAATGTCATCCGTCATTATACGTCTTTTGTGGGTGGGTCTAGGTCGTTGTGTTCTTAACAAAATTTTGGAATTAAATAAAAATTCAAATTTTTATAAATTATCAGCATATTTTTTAAATAAAGTTTATCAAATCAAAAAGAACCTAGACAAAACAATGATGACATTTTTCTATCAAATTTTGAAGAATAGGTACCAAAGTTTAAGTAATTTTGAGTCAAAATATACAAATATATTTGATTTCAAAACGAATATTAATTGATCATTTTTATTTAATTGAGATATTGTTCTGTTAGTGGCCATCGTCAACATCATTCTTTAAATAAAAGGTATAAGAGATCTACGAATAATGTGAATTTATCGAAAAATAAAAAAAGCTAAAAGAAGCCACAGTTTTCGGATTTATCTGTAGGTGAAAGTCTTTCTGAAAATCAAAATAATGTAACTGAGTAAAAAATTCAGTTAAAAAAATGTAGATAATATAACTGATAAGCAGATTTAAATAAAGAAATATAAGAAAAAGAAAATTCTGGGAGATGTTGTACTTTATTTTGGCAAGGTTTCTACTATAGACATTAAAATCAAATAAAAAGAAAACAAAATTATTGAAATTTTATTTTGTATAGATGATAAAAATGTAATACAAATAAAAGAACTTAAAAAAACAGATTTAGAAGTTGAAAAAATACTTTTTGTAACTGATTCGAAACAAAATCAAGAACTGCTTCAAAAGTATAGTTTTCTATACACAAATACAGTTGAGAATTTTTGTACAAACTAAAATACTGCAAAAAAAAAATCCGATAAAGTAGAAATAAATGTAAGAATATCTTAAAGTAAAGATGAAGAATTAAAAAATAAATCGCCTAATTCATTAAAAAATAAAGTTACAAATGCGTCAGATTTAAAAAATAAAGATGCAGATGAAAAAAAAACTAATAAACCAATACAGGCAATAATTCAAAAAGTGTTATTGATCAATTGATGGTCCCATTAGAAACTACGTCTACTTTATCAAGATGCATTTTCTTGTCAAGTTTATTAACACAAAAAACTACCCAAACGCGCACCAGGTCTTTATCGTTTGCTGAACTTAATTAAAAAAATACAAGAAATATTTACAAGGATTTCATAGCACAACAATTACCAAGAGAAATTACCAAAATATTGCCTACGCCTATACGAATGGTAAACTATTTTGATTTTATGCAGAACAATCTCCCAGCACCTAGGACTAGTAGTACTAAAAAAACTAGTAGTACAAAATGAAGATGCAGTGATCAGTCTACTAATACAACATTAGAAGTATCAAAGAAAAAATTAAACTATTAAAAAGCATCAAGATTGTTTTTCCAACTTAAAAGAAATTAAAAGCAATTTTGAAAAGAATGACAAAATTAAAAATAACAATAATAGTGACATTGAAAATAAAACTAACAAACGCAAATTAGTAGAAAATTTGACTGCTCAAACATCACAAAAAAATAAACACAAACCAAAATTCAGAAAAACAAGAAAAAAAAAAGAAGCAATTGTTGCTCACAACACTATAAACAAAATAATTTTTTCAGCACTGAATACAAAAAAAACATGTGATATGTTTCAGAAGTGGTTAAATGGTGCCAGCCTTAAAAAAGAGAAAAGCAAAAAATCAGTCAAAAAGAAAAAGACATTAAAAATAATAACAAATCTAAAAGGCGTAATTAAAAAAAAATTTTGTTATATCGAACCGAAGCTGAAACAAGAAACGTTAAAGATAAGCGTAAAGAAAGTGAACATCAAAAAAAACTTAACCCAAATAAAAATCAAGTAGAAACTGCTAACAATACAACTAATTCTAATACTGAGAATCAGCCAATTGTAAATTTAAAACTTAAACTAAGAAAGGATAATATTGATAGCAATTCCAACTACAATATTGTGAATGAAAGACCCAACCTAGATGTAAAATTAAAAAAGAATTTACGCAGACTAGCTAAAATATCAAAAAATAAAATAAAAAATTTGACACAAAAGACAAATCTGATATTACTAGTACAACTCATGGTGTCATTGCTAAAGACATTGAAAGTTATTTGAAAACCAAAACAGTTGTTGTTAAACAGTGAAGCGTCGTTGTCGGTATAAACAATTTAAGTAATTTTGATTTGCATTCTAATGTATTTCAAAATACTGAAGATTTTGACAAGTTTGAAACTAAATCAGAATCTAACAAAAATAATCAAGACATTGAAATTGAAAAAATGTTAGACACGAAGAAATGGAATCGATAGCTGTCAAAAAATTATTAGAAAAAACAGTATCTGATATTATAAAATCTTTAGATGATAAAGATATGCAAACAGCAATATCTTTGAAACAAAAAGTACAAAAATTTGTAGATAATAAAAAAAATAATTCAGAAATCAATAAAAAAATAAAAGTATAAGTATCAGCCAAAAATTTTTTAAATAATAAAAAAGTCAAACCATCAATATCCGCTAGCAAATCTTTATGTAATGATAAAGAATAGGTGGAACTATCAGTATTTGCTAAAAAATCTTTAAATATTAAAAAAATGTTATCAAGATCCTTTTACAAAAACTCTTTAAATACTAAAAAAATTAAATCAAAATTAGTTTACAGAGAATCTCTAGATGATATGAAACAAATAGAACCAGCAGTATCCAAGAGCAAACTTTTACATAAAGAAGAAGTGAAATTACCAGAAAATAATTATGTAGAATTATCAGTGTTGGTCAGCAAATTTTCAGACATTAAAAAGCAGAAATATTAACGGAAAAATTTTAAGATAGTAAAGAAATGATATCCGCAAGAAAAGTATTAGATAATAAAAAATTAGTAATGAATGTCCTAAACAAGTTACTACAAAAGATTAGTATTATTAATTTAGTTTATAGCGTCTTCCAATTTCCAGTTTCTATCCTTTTATGTTCATCTAAAAGTCTCCTTCTATTTCTTTTTTTTTTCAATTCTTTATTGACAATTTTTCTTTAGCTCTTCATAGGTCTTTCTCTTCTCCTTCTTCTATGTGCTGTCCATTCCTATATTTGTTCTAGGAATTTTTTGTCTGGTATTCTTTATACATGTTCAAATCATCTTAGCTAGTTTACTCTGATGTCCTCAATTATGGTGTGTATGTTACTCCCATGATCTCTCGTTTCCTGTAATTAGTTATTCTTCCCATTCTAGATCTCCTGGCTGCCCTTTTCTAGAAATCTCTTTCCGTAGCTTTAAGAGTTTTTTCAAGTTTATTTTTGAACTTCTATATTTTACTACTATATGTTACTAAGGTTTTTATTATAGTATTATATATTTGTTGTTGAATATATAGTATGAAATGCTTTTGTCCTATAATATTCCATTCAATATACTTATTGCATTTCTACCTTGTATATTTCTGTTTTTATGTTGCCATCTTGTGTTTTGTCGTTGGTTATCTGTGCTTCTGAGTATTTCTTGGTTTCTTTTATGCTTGTTTCGTTTTCTAGGACGAGGTTTTGTTGTTGTCTTCTTATACACATATACGCTGTTTTCTTTATATTTACTTTCATTTCCTAATTGCTGTATTCTTTTATGAGTTTTCTAGTCATATATTCGATGTTATGTAGATCTTGCGCTATTACTATTTGATCAAAGCATAGTGTGTAGACGATATTATCGTTTAGGGGTATACCCATGTTTTTGGATTTTCTTTTTTACTCTTTTAGCGCTTGTTCTAGGTAGATTTTAAACAGAGTCGTAGATAGGCAGCACCCTTGTTTAAACTCTTTAGTTATATTAAAACTTTTTGATAATTTTTGCCCTATTTTATGTTTTGCTGATGCGTGTTGATATAATTTTTGTATCGCCTTTATTATGTTTGCATTTATGTTAATTTTTTCTAGCGCTTCTCGTAGTATATTTTGTGGTACATTGTCATACGCTTTTTTCAAATCTATAACGTTGTACGCAGTTTTCTATTCTATTATTTGAGTGACGGAGAATAGATGGTCTATTGTTGATCTTTCCACCTGGAATCATGCCTGCTTCTCCTTTTACATGTTATTGTATTCTGCTTTGATTTTTTTTTGACAGGATTTAGCCATATATTTTATATAGTGTGTTCGTTACTGTTATCTCTCTGTAATTGTCGCAGTTCAACGTGTCCTCTTTTTTATGTATGGTCGATAAAAAGGCAATGTTCCATTCTTCCAAGGTTGGCTTTATATTCAAGCAGTTTTGGATTAGTACCGTTAGTTCTTAGTATAGTTTTGTTGTTCCACATTTAATGAGCACTGCTGGAATGTTTCCAGGTCCGGGTGCCTTTCTATTCTTTAGTGATTTACAAGCTTGTTTTACGTCTGCTACAATTATTTTGATTGGTGATGCTGTTATGTTTATGTTTCCTTCTATCTCTGGGTTCTCTTGAAAGGGTAGTCTATGTTCTATTAGTAACTGTTTAAAATAGTTCTCTCATTTTTCTATTGTTATTGGTGATATCAGATCTTTATTTTCCTGTCTCAGGGATTTTAGTATTTTCCAGCTTTCGCTACTCTTTCGTCTTCCAATATGCGTGTTTATTTTGTTGCATCTTCTCTCCCATGCTTTGTTTTTTTCTTGCTAATTTTCTTTTGTGCTTTTGCTTGTTTATACCATATTTTATGCTCGTTCGACATATTGGACAAGTATGCCAGGTACTTTTCTTCCTTGTCTCTTATATTTTTTTTTATTTCTACGTCCCACTAATATGTAGTCACCCTTTGTTGTTGTTTTTTATATTCTAATGCTTTCTTGGTCGCTGCATATATGCATGATTTAAGACATTAGTAATGTTTCTCGTTATCTTTATCTGTATGGTCTGTAGTTTTTGGTCTAATCTTGTTTTGTATAGGTTTTGGGTGCTCTCATTTTCTAAATTGTCCAAGTTAAACTTGTTTTCTTATTTATTCTCTTTTGTTTATGTTTGTGTTTTCTTCTTTTTCGTATTTCCTCGAGAACAGAATATTTCTTTTTAACAGATAGTGGTCGCTGCCGCATGTTGCATCTCTATACACCCTTATATCCTGTATGACTAGATTTGTTTTTTGTCGTGTTGTTGTGTAGTCTATTATAGATTTCAGGTTCTTGGTTTTTTGCGTTGTGGTGGTTTTTTGAGGTTTTTCGAGCCTTGTCTTTTTTTTTCTGCCAGGACTATTATGTCTGCTTTGTTTTTTGTAGCTCCGCTAGTACTTTGTTTGTTTTTGTTGAAAGACTTTGAGGATTTCATGTTTCAATAATAATTTTCCTGTTACGTAACTTATGTCGTTTTTTAGTTTCTAATCCGTTCCGAAGCTGTTGACTAGTTCTTTTAAAAGTGCGTTTTTTTTTTAGTATCGAGGAGTTAGCCCAGTGCCTGATCCCCTACCAGGAAAATCAGAATTTTTTGTTCGGAGCTTTTTTCTTAGATCGACTGCTTTCTCTACAGCTATAAGCCCAATCTGCTCGTCCTGTTTGGTCCGCGAGTGGTATTTTATTTTCCACCTACCCGCCAGCTAAGCCGGTGAGGGCTTCCTCCTATCCGCCACCTGGAGACGCGCTCTCTAGGGGTTACAGGCTCCCCCGAGGGACTACAGAAGATAAGTTGCTTAAAGAAAATAGTGATTTGAATGATGTGTATATAAAAGAAGAACCAGAAGAAGAAGAAAAACCTATTATCAATTTATTGGAACGTTCAATAGTTTCACATTCGGAAAGATTAATAGATCTAATATCTAAAGCAGCTAAAATTGTAATGAATAATCTTCTAATAGATGATGATGCCGCAAATGTTTCAGAATCATCAACTTTAGCAACAAAATTAATTTGTAAACTAAAAGTAAACATTATACAATCAATACAAATATAAGAGCACACCTTTAAAGGTAAAATAACTAAAATGTACTCCTCATTATAATCACGCGTAATTGGTTGGCAAAGCGTATAAATCATATTGTTGACATCAAAATCAACCACATTTGATTTAAAAATAATGTCAACTATTTGTTTGGCAGTTCCAACAATTCTGTTGTTGAAAATTGTACTCAAATTACTCCCTAGTTCATTGCTGCGACGGATTATTAGCATGTAAGCTTGTTTAGCTATATTTTGCTGTAGATAATAATTCAAGTAAAATGGCTTCAATTTAAACATGAATTGTGATATAGTAATTTTAGCTACAATTTCATTAGATTGAACAGTTTGAGTTATAGTTAGTGTAACGTCAGGAATGCGTTCTTCTGGTTTATTTGGAGTGGTAGTGAGTAGTTCAACTGTGCTACTGTTTGATGAAATGCTAGTAATAGTTAAATTAGAAATACTGGGTTGTTGAACTTCTTTAGGTTTAATTCATTAAATTTTCGTATTCTCCTTACTTAAAACTTCAATTATTTTAGTCATATCAGTTTTGATAACATCATTTTCTCCTTTAACTTCAATAATTGAATTTAGTTGTAAAAGTGTAATTATACTTGATAAATCTTGTCCAGTTGTTGTTGGCAAAAGAATAAGTTATGGTTGAGTTTCAGTTTCAAGTTTTGATTTGCAATTTCATTTTTTTTGCCCAATGCAATATCTATAAAAACGTGATCGGAAACCTTTAAAAGTGTGCTCTTATATTTGTATTGATTGTATAATGTTTACTTTTAGTTTACAAATTAATTTTGTTGATAAAGTTGATGACTCTGAAACATTTGCGACATTTTCATCAATAAGAAGATTACTCATTGCAATTTTAAGTGCTTAAGATATTAGATCTATTAAATCTTTTGGATGTGAAACTATTGGATAAATTGATAATAGGTTTTTCTTCTTCTTCAGGTTCTTCTTTTATTTTCATATCAATCAAATCACTATTTCTTCTTTAAGCAACTTATCTTCTTTAGTAACTTGTTTTGGACAATCATATCCAACTAGTATTGGCATACCATTACACACTTAGTAGTAGTAGTAGTAGTAATTTTTTTATTATCTAATACTTTTTTGTGGATACTATTTTTTACTATCTATAGTATTTTCTGCTAATATTCCTGGTTCTTTATTGTCTGAAGTTTTGCTGACCAACACTGATAGTTCTACATAATTATTTTCTGATGGTTCTACTACTTCATTATGTAAAAGTTTAATCTCGGATACTGCTGGTTCTATTTGTTTTTTATCATCAAAAGATTTTTTGGCAACTAATTTAGATTCAATTTCTTTAGTATCTAAAGAGTTTTTGAAGAAGGTTTTTTTTTTCTTTTTTTTATTATTTAAAGATTTTTAAGCAAATACTGATAGTTTCACTTCTATATCATTATATAAAGTTTTGCTAGTGGATGTTAATAGTCTGACTTCTTTATTAACTAACGACTTTTTGGTTAATACTTTTACTTCTACTTTTTCATTATTTTTGAATCATTTTTTTTATTATTTACAGATTTTCTGCTGAAAGTTTTTTTTTTTTTGTTTTTTAAAGATTTTTAACGGGTACTTTTGGTTACATATATATTGCTGTTTGCATATCTTCATCATCTAAAGATTTTATAATACCATATACTCTTTTTTCCATTTCTTTTTTATTTTCTAACAATTTTTTGACAGCTATTGATTCTATTTCTTTGTTTTCTAACAATTTTGCAATTTCAATGTGTTGATTATTTCCGTTAAATTTTGATTTAGTTTCTAACTCGTCAAAATCTTCAGTATTTTGAACTACATTAGAATGCAAATCAAAATTACTTAAATCATTTATACCGACAACGACGCTGCACTGTTTAACAACAACTGTTTCGGTTTTCAAATCACTTTCAATATCTTTAGCAATGGCACCATAAGTTGTACTAATAATATCAGATTTGTCTTTTGTGTCAAATTTTTTATTTTATTTTTTGATATTTTAGCTAGTTTGCGTAAATTCTTTTTTAATATTACATCTATTAAGTTGGGTCTTTCATTCACAATATTGTAGTTGGAATTGCTATCAATACTATCCTTATTTAGTTTAAGTTTTAAATTGGCTGATCCTCAGTATTAGAATTAGTTGAATTGTTAGCAGTTTCTACTTGCTCTATATTTGGGTCGAGTTCTTTTTGATATTTACTTTCTTTACGCATATGTTTAACGCTTTTTCCTTCAGCTTCGGTTCGATAAAACAACGATTTTCTTTTATTATGACGCTTTTCAGGTTTGCTATTATTTTTAATGTCTTTTTCTATCTGGCTGGTTTTTTGCTTTTCTCTTCTTTCAGGATGCTTTTGTAATAGCTTAAATTTTTTTTTTGGTACTCCTATTATTGTAATCGTAGACTGATTACTGCAACTTCATTTTGTACTACTAGTTTTGTTAATATTACTAGTACTAGCTGCCGGGACATTGTTTTGCATAAAATCAAAATAGTTTACCATTCGTATAGACGTAGACAATATTTTAGTCACTTCCCTTGGTAACTGTTGTGCTATGAATTTCTTGCAAATATCTCTTGTATCTTTATAATTAAGTTCAGCAAACGATAAAAGCCTGGTGCGCGTTTGGGTAGTTTTTTGTGTTAATAAACTTGACAAGAAAATGCATCTTGATAAAGTAGACGAAGTTTCTGATGGGGCCTTTAATTGATCAATAACACATTTTGAATTACGTCTAATTTTTTGCAGCATTGCCTGTATTGGTTTATTAGTTTATTTTACATTGACATCTTTATTTTTTAAACATGACGCATTTGTATCTTTATTTTTAAATAATGTTTTTTCATTAACTTCTACTTTATTGGATTTTCTTTATTTGCAGTATTTTGGTTTGTACAAAAATTCTCAACTGTATTTGTGTATAAAAAACTATACTTTTGAAGCAGTTTTTGATTTTGTTTCGAATCAGTTACAAAAAGTATTTCTTCAACTTTTAAATCTGTTTTTTTTAATTCTTTTATTTGTATTACATTTTCTTCATCTTCAAAAAATAAAATTTTAATAATTTTGTCTTCTTTTTATTTAATTTTATTGTCTACAGTAGAAACCTTGCTAAAATAAAGTAAAACCTCCCTTAGAATTTTCTTATTTGTTTTTATTTCTTTATTTAAATATGCTTTATCAGTTAAACTATCAACATTTTTTTAACTACATTTTTTGCTCAGTTACATTATTCTGACTTTCAGAAAAACTTTTACCTTCAGATAAATCTAAAAACTGTGGCTTCTTTTAGCTTCGTTTTATTTTTTGATAAATTCACATTATTTGTAGATCTATTATATATTCTATTCAAAGAATGATGTTGATGATGGCCACTAACAGGACAATATCTTAATTAAATAAAAATAATCAATTAATTTTCGTTTTGGAATCAATAATATTTGTATATTTTGACCCAAAATTACTTGAGTACTTATTCTTCAAAGTATGGTAGAAAAATGTCATCATCGTCTCGTCTAGGTCTTTTTCAATTTGATAAACCTCATTTGAAAAATATGCTGATAATTTATAAAATTCTGAATTATTAATTAATTCTAAACAGTTGTTAACAAAACAACGACCTAAACCCACCCACAAAAGACGTACAAGAACAAATGACATTAACATTGATAAAAGCTTACAGATATAAATAAAACAAACTGCTCTTATTAGTATATAAAGAATTTTTAGAATATAATAATTATATTTTTATTAAGATTTTTTTTAAATGCATTTTATCAATCAATTAATATCTAGAAATTAATAGTTTAATACTATAATTTCTAATACGATTTAATAATAAAATAATTTTATTTTTGAATATTCTATTGTCGTACAACATCAACAAATATACATAAGAAAGTAATTTTCTTTTAGTAAACTATAAATAATCTTCGTACAAAATAGCAAAAGTTGAGAAAAATTATCCGGATATGAACGGATCTCACCGGATTGATTTGCGTAAATTAATCACAACCGACCTTTAATTGATGTAATTGAATTAATGTGTCAGCTTGAAAACTTAGAAGAACTCTGACATCAATAGAATAAAACCCAAGTTAGTTAGTTTAGATTTTTGGCATCTCAGCCTAAAAAACAAAAAAATGTCGTCATAAAATGTTTTGCAAATGCTCAATTTTTCTATGAGCAGGAGGGCTGCGCACAGGCCGACCTAAAATAGTTTTTCAAAAACGTTGCTAGCTCTTGTACTATAAAGATAACCTCTTTCCTACTCTTCATAATTTTTTTAAGCAAGATACCGTCTCTTAACTTTTAATAAAAATTTAATGTTTTATTAATAATGTTGAAAATGATTCTGTAAATTAATTTTAAAAAAACCTCTTTTAGATTGTGGCCATTTTTCAAACATTTAACAATCAAAAACCTTACAAACTTTATACTTGCACTATTACAAATTTTATTAACTTTTTCGTTTGTAAACGGGTAAAATCTTTTGTTGAAGATTCTACCATAATAAATTCCGTCAGCTTTATCGCTTAATTTTCCCACTCACCACGGAGCCACACATAGAACGTTACATTAAAAACTGGTGCAACTGCCAGAACTAATCAAATGACATAGGTTTCATAAATGTAAATGAAAAACTTTTGCAAACACAAAAAATACTATGGGGCTTCAACCATAGCACAATGTAAATCTTTTATCTATCACTACTTAATAATTACATATTCTAAAGTTAAACATAACAAACCGATTGGTCAAAACTGAGTTAAGTTTAACTTTCCGTTTTACCAGAAACTAGTGCCAAAGCAGTATGTTAGAACTAACACTCCGCAGGGGAGAATGTAAACAAAGTTGCTGCGGCATATATGTTACCAGATTGTGCATTTTTATGTTTTACCAATATTCCCAAGGAAATCAATGCCAATGCACAAAAAATAAACATTGCTTTGTTCAGCATTAGATAAAACCGCTTTAAGAAAATGTGTCAATACAGTAGCAGAAAGTAAAAAAACTTAACACGCTTGATATCTTGAAATAAAATTCATAAGTTAAATCTCTCTTTGGACTCTATCCTTTTTTTCTAAGAAATTGCAAAAGAGTAGACAAATGGAACAAAACATCAACAACAATAGATACATTTCTAAAAACGTGTACAAACAAAAGGAACACAATCACATTCTAAAAGAAAATTGCCTAATCAAGAACAACCTAACCCAAATCAAAAATCAAAAATAGATAAAAATAAGTAAAGAATAATGAAAATAAAGTTAAAAAAAGTTTTAGTTGATAGAGCCATTACTATAAATAAGATGAGTTCTAGCACTAGAAAACGAAATAAACAGACAAAAAATGCTTCAAAAAATAAATTATTATTGCGAATATGTTTCAAAGTATGGGTTAAGTGCAAAATATAATTTGGAATAATTATCATACGTCATTATGGAAATTTTGATGGCATAATATTAAAATTGTAGATACGGTAAAAAAATTAAGTTCCGACTATATTTGACATATTATTTGGACACTAGAAGACGTTTTGCACAAAAACAGTTATAAAGTATTTAATGTTTTATACTAATGAATTTTTATCTTTATTAATAATATGTATTTTATTATATTATTAGTTTTGCTATTCTTTATTGGCATAAACTGCATATATCATCATAAAGAAATCAGGGAATAATGTTTGCACTACACCAATAGATACTCCATCTGAAATTATATTACTTTACAGTGATATAAAAATGGTAATAAACTCATTTCACGCATTAAAATTTTAAAGTTACTTCCGGTTTTGGGTACTTCCGGATTATTCCGGTAAAAAATAAATTCATCAGTGGATTCCTTGGGTTCATGTTGATAATCATTTATTTTGTCCCAGTCACATTCGACCAAGCGTTGTCGAAATAAAAGAGTGGTACCGGTGGTCTGAGACACCCGGTATATATATATTAATTGTGAGTTATATATGAGTCACAGTACACAGAATTTATTCATGTAGAATTTTTTTTTTTCAGCTGAAAGTTTAGTTAGTTTTTTTAAATAAATCTTGGTTATTTTCATTTAAAAATGAAAATATGTTTTTGAAAATCATATAATTTTTATAATAAATAAACTTGAGCCGATTGATTTTTGTTTGTATGAACGCAATAAAAGCATTTCTAAATGGCCTTTGTTGCTGAAATAAGAAAAAAATAGTACTACTAAATTCAAAACAAATTAATTTCATTTTTAATTGAATTACTATTACTAATTATTGACATTTTTACGTATTTTAACTATTTGTTATATTTATGGCGACTATATCCGTAAACATATTACTATTATTTGTAATCTCACATATTTTGCTTAACACGTAAATAAAATCGCATGCGTTTAAATAAACAATTAAGGTGTTGATTCATAAACAGCATTTTTATTATTGTGTTTGTTTGATAAACCAGTTGAATCATATACATCATTATAAAATAAGTATGAGTGTGAGTAATAATAATAATAATCTTTATTTACGACAAAATGCATTAGAAAAAAAAAATATAAACATTAAACATATAACATATTACAGTAAGTATAAACTTAGGTTAGTATAATTACATTAAACAAGTAATAAATAAAATTGAAAATTAATGTCGTTAATTTGTTGTAATAGATAAGTTGAATTGAAGTTTACTTAAAATCTCCTCGCAGTTTATACAACTATTAATAACTTTATGCATAAAGCATAAGTCAAAAGTGAATCTTCTCTCATTTAAAGGTTTAAATTATACAAACATGTTAGTTCACTGTTTGAACTTATTGCAGTTTTATATTGTAAATATTTAAAAAACCTGTTTTAGACAGATTGCAGTATTTTAGATTGCTTTTTAAGATACGGAGACTAAATAATAGAACCGTATTCCAATTGAAATTTTACCAACGATTTGTATGGCAACAATATACTAGGCACTTACAATTCAACAGCATTTTTCATTACAAATTCTAGTAATTTGCGGCTTTTGTTGCATATTTTTTGTATATGGCCATTAAAACTGAGTTTGTTGTATAGTAGTAATCGAAGATTTTTATTGTAGATCAAATCTTTAATTTAAGTGCAGAATATTTACAAAAGAGTTGCAGTCAGAGAAATATATATTCTTTTATTGAGATGCTATGTAGTACGTACAATATAAATATATGTACATTATCAGTACATCACTAATCAATCGCAGATAATCGATATCTGCATGATATACTGCTCAGATATTTCATATCATATAACATCAGATTTCACTCTACTTCACAAATTCAATCCACATTCCACTGGTTTTACTCACGTTCACAGGTGTAAAGAACGTGGTGTAAACAATAAATTGTAATAATTATAATAATCATTAAGTTATTTGCATTATTTTCATATAAATTTTAATTATCAACTAGAAAATGTTTCTAGCTCTAAAGGATGAGAAAACGTATTTATCTTGTCCATATGATGAAGCACACCATATACTAATTTACCGTTTTCAAACTCATCTGGTAAAATGTAAAAAAAATACCCAGACAAAAAGATGCTTGTTTGTTGTTTTAATTCAACACATATTGTGTCCGATGCTGAATATAAGTATCATATTCAGAACTGCAAAGACAGTTATTTACTGGATCGTCATTTTTATTTACCAAATGATGCTGTTATAAATAAGTATCTAATCAAAAATACACAAGTTCTTTGCGCCAAATCTTGGGGTAATGAGGAGGATGTACCGACGTGTGAACCTAAAGAACATTGCTTATCAAAGCCAATTTTAAGCAGATTGAACTTGGCTCCTGCTGCATCTCAAAGAGATTTTAGAAATGAAGAACGACGCCGTTTTTAACAATTTTTAGATTATCAGCCTTCTTCATTTCTATCATCTTCAAAGAAAGATGAACTTTTGCGAAGACCTAAACAACCATCAGCATATATGACCACAAAAGTTTCAAAAAATGATATTAGCATTATGGTTTGAGATCTACATTTAAAAAGATGTGAAGATGATTGCAGACCACCCCTAGCACTATCTGAAATACTTTAGTCTCAAAAACCGACCTACCCATCATCACCTTTAGGGGTACAATCTAATGGATGGACTATTAAGCAGCGCAGAGAACGTGGCAGAGGTTGAGCTAAATTTGAAAAGTAAACAAACATTTATCAGTCATTAGTATGACGATATAATTATTGTTTATTTAAGTATATGCAAAAATTATATAATATACTATTCTTATTAAGGTAAAATCGATTTAGGTTTTACGAATAACAATGAACAATTTTATGTTATTATCACAGAACATTTATTTATTTTACAATTTCAAGAATATAACTTAATATGACAAATTTACATATACAGGTACATACCAAAAATAACATATTTTTAGAAACTAAATAGTTTTGTGTTATAGCATAGCGGATAGATTTCACTACAAACAATTTTAAATTAATTAATTCTATAAAAACTGACTAAAAAATAAATCAATTACGTCAACCTAGTATTGCTTCAAAATATAAAAATTCTTAATAGCCCATTAAAGTTTAAGAATCTTAAAAAAGTATCAAATATCAAAAAATAAGCAATCATTAAAAGAAATTATCAAACTTAAAATTAATAAATAAATTATGTATTTTATGTAAATTGCCTTTTCATCCAGTAAAACACACATACACGTGTTTTAGGGTATGCACCCATCATCAGTCTGCCTAGCATCTCACTGGTCGAAGAGACAATTTGCATAAAATCACAGTAACTATTAAACAACTTATGTTTACTAATGTGTCGATGTGTCAATTTACATAAAATACTTCATTTATTAATTTTAAATGATAAATTTTTTTCGGTCATCTGATTCAAATTAATCGCGTCAAAAATGCCGTTGCTTGTTCGTGTAAGGATTTAACTGTATTACAGTCCTTCACACACTAACAGTTCAATGCATTGCGTCAACACTCTCAACAAATTATCAAATGTTGAAATTTGATATTCAAGTAGAAATAATAATATTTCAGACAATTTCCAATTTGTGAATCTCATTGCAACAAATTGACATTGACTAAAAAATATCAGTGTCTTTGTAGAGTTGGAATTTTATTTCAAATTACATCAACTCAATTTTGCACCAACATATACAATTTTACAAAATCTTAAAAAAACGAATAAGTATTAAGAAAAAAATAATTAATTAAAAAAATATCAATAGCTTGAATCATATTGACTGAAGCATACAATATATGCTGTAAGGTTGGAATTTTATTTCAAATTACATCAACCTAATTTTGCACCAACATATACGATTTCAGAACGAACTTAAGATGAAATTTTAAGAAAACAAGTAGATATCAAGAAAGAGAAACGAATAATTTAATCCCTGTTGTAAGGTTGGAATTTTATTTCAAATTACTTCAACCCTTATCGAACCAACGTACACAATTTTGGTAGCTCAATTTATTTCAAATTGGTTATATTTTTTATTTAATTGCACACTGATGTAGAATTTTAAATTTCTTCAGCTAGAAGTTTAGTTGGCTTTTCAAAATAAATCTTGATTTCTTCTTTCCAATTTTTATTTTGTATCTAATTTACTTCGACATCGGCTTTATATTTTAACTTTTATATCACTGTTATTTAATATTATAATTAAATCATTATTATTTTAGTTATGTTATTTAGCAATTTGACGTTGATACTACGGAATCTGCTACAAGACTGGCGAGCGAACGCTCGCCGCCGAGCGTCCCCACTTTTTTTTGCGATTTTAGCAGCATAGCCAACTGTAGCTAAAATAATTCATTTTAATTCTATTAAATATATAAATAATATTTTGTTTACAATTCGATACTTAGTTTTATATTTATTTAAAAGCTAGTTTTATTTATTTAGATTTTATTTATTTAACCATAAAATAGATCTGTTCCAACATACAATTTGGACAGTTTGCAAACCGTTCAAACTATGCACACAAACAAATTACTGTGTATGAAAGATTGCCTAAGGTTGACAAATATTTGTTTGTGTGCACAGTTTGAACGGTTTGCAAACCGTCCAAATCGTATGTTGGAACAGACCTAATGACTATCAGTCAGTTTAATGAGCATCCGAGCTTGAGTATACCGCGTGACAATAGCGTTAGCAGTTTTGCCAACTGTATGTAAATATTTCATTAGAGTAGCTTAGTTTGCAATTATATATTTGATATTAAAATACTCATAACTTTGTTACAAATAAAGCTAGAAGAAAAACAAAGACACGTATGAATAGCTGAAGAAACGCAAATTTTAAAAATAACAAACAAATGCTTAATTAATCATTAGTAGAATTAATTAGCAAATTATTAAAATGCCATATAATGAACTATATAAACCAGCAAGAAAATTAATAGGTTTTAATTTTAATTATAAATTAACAGTAAATTGTTTTATTGTTGGAATCTATTAAAACCTATTGCTATTTTCTCGTCAATACTATAGAATAACAAAATTATACTTAATATAGCTTTTTATGAATATTATCACAAATTTGCCAACAAAAGTTTTTGTAAAGTTAAAATTAATTAATTAAAACACGTACACAAAATAATTAAAAGTTGTGCAACAATAGAAAGTAATTTTATAATAAAAAACTGTAAGAGCTTGCTATATATAAATAATATCTTTCATTTCTTCCAGGAAGCATGCAAAATGTTAAATAAATATAAATAATGATTGTCATTCATTAGTTATTAAGTCTGAAATAAGCTGAAAACAAAAAAAAAACAAAAGTAACGTTATGTGAGAATCATAAATCTATTAATATACTGTCACATAGGTCTAAAATAATGCTAAGAATTATTTAAAAAAAAATGAACAAAACTATAAAAAGAAACTATAGTAAAAGGATAAAATTTTATCACCCATCATGTCCCAAACGTGTTCGATTGGTGATAAGTCTAGTGGTTGACCAGGCCAATATAATAGTTACCGCCGTACTTGCTCTAAGTACTTTCTGGTAATGTTAACAGTGTATGGTCTAGCAGTATTCTGCTAGAAGATGCCATTTGGTATTTTCTGCATAAAGAGCACTAATACTGATTTCAATACAATATGTATTAATGATAATTAACAAAATGCATTCAAAGTGCTTAGTTATATACATAAATAATCATCTTTTATTACCACATATTGGACTCGTACCAACAAACTATTTTACGGCTATTGTTTACTCACAAACAAATCTTAATTGATAATAATACGTTTATTTTGTGCTATTTAGCTTTAAAAATTACTTTTACAAATATATTTATAACAAAATAATAAAACATAATTCTTATAAAATTAACACATTTAAAAATATTTTTTTCTTGCTTACTTCTTTTTTTGTTTTTTAACTGCCTTTATCCATTCCATTCCTCTTTCGTCCTCTTTCAATACCTCATTTTTTCCATCTGTTCTTTTCTTATTTTGTTACACTCTTTCAACAAAATTTGGTTGGTCATCTATATCTTATATATATATATATATATATATATATATATATATCATTGTCACGTGTATTTACTGAAATTTTTATCTTTTTTTATAAATGCTAATTTATTTACAAATAATTAGTGAAATTGCTGCTCTCAGTTTTCTAATAGTCCAGCAGGTATCTGTGAAGTTTTACTTTTAAGATTAGCTTACGATAATTAAGGTACTTATGAGTAATATTAGTTAATGTAACTTAACCTCATTTGCATTTGCAATATAAACAAAGCAAATTTTTGTAACTCGTTAAGTTAGCATTTTAAAATCTTTCTCCTCAATTACTCTCCGTGGCGCAATATCTACGGCCTATTGTACTAAACGTAGTAATATACCCGCTCAGGTTCAAATCTAGTCTAATTTTATAATTAAGCTCTTTATTTTAGTTTGTTTGTTTTTTATCGTTTATGTCATTTTACATTTTCAAATTATGCTTAAAACAATTTTAATTAAAGATAAAGTAATTAATTGAATTTTTATATTAACTATTTACTTAATTATATTTATTTTACGTAACTCTATATTTATTTCGCCTGTCCTTGGTTTTCATTCCTTCATTATTTTCCTGCACTCTTCCGCGGTCTTTTCAGTTTGTCTTTTTCGAAGTCGCCACGATAGACCCCGTTAGCGTGAACTGTGTCTTTTGTTTATAGCCTACATTCTGTGTATGATATATATTTATTTATCTATATCTCATTTACATTAATTTGATTTTATTTATTTACTCATTATATTTTAAACATATTGTATTTTTATTTATAACATGTCGGTTTCTAACTGTGCTAAGTGCATACTGCCAGTGGAAAGCGTTTGTCGTCACTGTTTTCATGGCAACAAATGTGCGGGTCTAACTAAAACTATAGTCTAAGCTATTACGGGTAATAAAGCAATCTCGTGGAAATGCGATAACTGTATCAATTTAGTTGTCGTAAACAATGATGGGCTTGATAATATTTTAAGCACATTAAAAGATCAATTATAAACAAACTAGTTTCTTCACCTACTTGCTCAAATAAGAATAAAAATAAATCAAATTTGAACTTAAACTTGCGTGATGCTACCCTTGGTCCAACACCATCTGGATCTAAAAGCGCTGGCTCATTAATTGATTTGATTGATCTTAAATTTCCAAATATGGAACCTTTGCAAAACATGTCCGTGTCTACAATTAATAATAATGAGTTGTAAATTATCTAAGCGCAAAGCTCCATTAATCATCGAAAGTTCTACGACGGAGTTATTGTCATTTCGATCTGCAAAAAGAAGACATTGGCTTTATCTGGGTAGAGTTATGTCAGGAAGAAAAGACACAGATATTCTCAAATACATGAATGATTCTCTCGGCATTAATGATGCTAAATGTTTCCCATTTACCAACAATGAGGATACTTGTTCATTCAAGCTAGTTGTGAAAGAATCACTTATTACTCGACTCTTAGACACCAATCAATGGCCCATTGGCATTGCCGTTTTTCATACAAATCGGCACCGGAAGCGCCACTTTCTTCCAGACAGCAATTACCAGGGAACGCAGAAGCAGTAACTAACTCAAAATCCATCAACTCTGTACTGTGGGAAGCAATTATAGAAACAGCAAAAAAAAGAATAATAGCAACTGCGGCTAGAAGTAAACTATTGTACGCCGCAGAAAAATGAGAAAATGCTTAAAAAGACAAAAAAATAACATACAGGAAGTAAAAAGAAGGGCTTACAAGACAGTGTCGCAGGAGGCACTAGAAGTAATTGCGGCGACATTACCTGCAGATTTGATGCTAGAAAAAAGGTTAGGCATAAAGAAAATGGTAAATGAAAGAACTAAGACGACGCTAGAACATAGGTTAGCTTCAAGATTTAGGTAAACCAAATTGGAAAAAAACACAAATTAAAAGCCACAGAAAACAAACGAAAAAAGAGCGAGAAGTTAAATGAAAGCAAAAAAATATGGGAAAAAGTAATAAAGAGGTAAGAAACAAAGAAGGTCAAAACAACTATGGCTGCCAAGGAATGGAAAGTGAATAAATGAAATAATTGCGTCAAGCAGAGCTCAAATAATAGATGCCGTTTTCGAGAGCTCAAGCTCTGCAACTGTCATCAATATTATTTTGTAGTCTCTAAACAATTATTTACTACTGCTTGCTTTTATATACTGCAAAGCATATTAATTTTTATTTTAATATTTAATAAGTTACAGTGCAATTGACTTCAAAATATTCTAATTAATGTGTTCTTTAAAAATATAATTAGTTGACACATACATAACCATAATGTAACAATTTCTGACATTTGTATTTTATAATAAATTAATGTCAGTAAAAAATTTATTAAGACAAGAATTTTTTTTACCAGTTAGAAAACAGCATTGTAAATATTGGCGACATTGCCAAATCTATCAGGATTCTAGCAAAGACGTCGTTTCTTAATGCATGGTGCAACACAAACTCGACATAAGCTGGCCTTGATTCTGAGCTGAGCTTGGTCAAGTAACGTCTCAAGTGACGTTGGAGAAACCGGGCGTTAATTTATTTGCTCATTTAAAAAGGGTCCTGCGTTACTTTTTTGTTTAAAATTTTTTAATGGTTCTAATAAATATAGTTTAAGTCTTTTTTGAGAGTTATGTAAAATTTTTACGTCCTCCAGATTTGGAAAAGTATGTTGATGTTCCTGAACGTAATTGGCAAACGTTCAATCTGTTTTGTTATTTTGAAATGATTTTTTATGTTCTTTATACCGGGTAATGAAAGAAAGAGGATACGATGAGGAAGAATTTAATAAAGATATAGAAAAACTAAGAAGGTAGGTACCTAAGGACAAAGCAAATATCTAAGCCGAATAACACACAAATGAAATAAAAAAAAGTTGGATGCCAGTGTATAAAGTAGGGCAGAAAATAGAGTATAAGGAAAGATGAACGTTATTATAAGACTGTAGCAGTAGCGTCGGATATGTTAATGTTGCATTGTTGTAAGGCAGCCTTGACTAATAGATTAATTCTTATTTTTTACGTTGTATGGTAAGTACTTCAGATAGTAATTTTGGTTTACAAGATTACAAAGTTAAAAATTTAATAATATCTACAATTCTATGTAAAAAAATACTTAATACTTCACATAAGATTGCAGAAGCTGTCAACAACTTTTTTTTTTTAAATAATTATGTTTCAAGTACAAAAACCTTTTATTATTTTGACCGCTGGTTTATTTGTGAAATGTGAATGTTAAAATAAGTTTTTTAGTGATTAAGTTTGTAGAAAATAATATTGTTGTATGATGTTAATTTTAAAGAAACTTGTTTAAAAGATGTAGATGTGCAGCAAATATAGTTCGCATGCATTTTCTTTTAGGTGTTTGTCAAGTGACTGTAAATGAAAACGTAAAGTATATTTTTTTATGGTCTTGTAGTGATTTTAATCTGGTGTTACATATATACAAAAATTTAATTTTAAATTTATTGTTTTTTATTTCTATTAATTTGATCATAGACCCAAGCTTTTACTGCTGCAGGATTACGATTTTTTAATTATGTGTTATTTCCTACTGCTTCCTGGCACTGCTTTAAATTTGGAAGTTTGTTGCACTGTAGATGTTCAGCAATAATAGTTCCATTGCATTTTCTTTCAGGTGTTTGCCAAGTGACTGTAAGTAAAAACATAATTGATATTTAAAATTGGTTTAAAGGAACCTTTAACCTTTTTTGAATGGACTAAATTTTGTTGTCTATTATTATAATTGATAATCTAACTTCTCAGCAATTGAGAAGATCTTAATTTTAATGCTGGATAACCAGTTACTGCTTTGTTTAAAGTGGGTATTGTTTTCAACTTTAAATTATACATAAATATTTGTTTTGCAGTTGCTTTTTCGGGCGTTCACCAAGTTCTTTTCTTTGTTGTATTTAAAAAAAATTGTAAAAATTATTAATTTTATAAATAGTTTACATAAATTTTTACTACTTTCTGTAGTATGTAAACTAAGTTCAAGCATCTTTTTCTAAAATAGTTTCATCTTCTGCACCCTGTTCAGCAAAAAAAAACTTTGATGCAATACAAATTTCTCTTGTTACAATTGGCAACCTATAATGGTCTCTGTGGATTTTATTTGCATGACCATTAAAACTTGCCAATTCAGACACCTCACTTTCTTGCAAGTCCATTGTAACAGAATGCGTTGCAATGCGTATTCCTAGTTCTGTTTTTCTAAGTAGTTTTGGCTGTTTTGCACCACAATCGGAGGAATATTTGCGCTAAAGTGAGCATGCATCCGAATGTTGGAACCGATCGTCCGAACTAGGTATTTCAAACACATATGGATTTGTTGGTGCTACTCTAGCTTGCATACGCTGATCTAATATAAATCTTATACACTTGTACATTTCTCTATGCATTAATATTGATACATTTCTGCCAAGCTTTCCTCTTAGTGCAACAAATAAATATGCATTAGCAATCAACTTTGCTTTGCTTAGATAATGTGTCGTAATATTGATTATTCTCGTCAGTGTCTGCTGTCTGATAGTTTTTGAAATCAATTATTTTTAATCTTTCAATTTCTCCAGAACGCCGTCTATTAAAAAACTGAATAGAGATCAAAGATAAACCAGCCAATTTTTTCCAGTTTGCAATAGAAAAGTTTTGCAGAAGGTTTTCATAAGTTCTTCTATTTTGTTTCAAAAAAATATTTAAAAGTTTTATGTCATCAATTGTTGATAGTTTGACATTTTTTTGTCATTGTCAACAAATTTTTGTTTTGGTCACAGTACTACCAATGCACATATTAAAATCATGTTCAAAAAATACTTTAAAGTTTTGTACATCTTGTTTTGCTTCCATATTTGTTTTTATAATATATTTTCTTTTTAATGTGTCATCTAATTGATTTATTAAACTGCTAATGTGTTGAGCCGTTGATGAAGCTTCATAGGTCACAGCTTTATTTTTCCAATATATTTATAACATTAATAACTAAATCAAGATGTTTTGGATGAAATACATCAGTTAAAGTTTTTATATCAGTACATTGGTTTCTTATTTCTAAAATAAAACGTCCTATCAACCTTGATTTTGACCAGATCATTTTGTGTAGGTGCGGCGATTTATATAATACTCACACAATTTATTGCCAAATACTATGGATAAATTGACATATTTTAAAGCATTTGTAATTTTGTCATCTTTTAGTACTGGGAATACTATTTCTTTTAATTCCATTTGAACCATTATTATGAATATTTGATTTTACTTTGCGACCATATACAAGCGTGCACTTTTCATGTGGTTGTCTGTTTTGCACGCAATGTTTATAGTGCTTTTGCAGAGTGCGCCTACTGTAAAACCCTTTGCATCCAGCACATACTTCATAGCTTGTACCAGGCTCCATTGCATTGTTTGGTCGTTGAGATACAATTAATTGATTTTGATTAAACACTAAGTTTGTATTCATTTCAAAATCTCCCTATTTTCTGATAATCCTTATTATTTTATTACTTTCCTTTGTTCTTTTGGAACATTTTAAAAACTGCTTTACTTCCACTTCCTTACAAAATTTCTGTTTCAAACGCCTTTTTTTACAATAAATACAAAAGTGGGTTTGCTTTTTATTATTAGTAGGTTGTACCATCATTTCTGCGTAACCTATTTTTTTTTTCATTTTGATTAGACTGATTAATGCATTCTATGACACTTTCATTTTTATTGGATTCATTAGTATATTCTATGGTAGTCTTTCTTGTATGAATCATACTTTTTTGTACACCCAACGATGATGGAATGTTGAGTTTATCCAATTTATTTTTGGTATTTATTTGTTTAGAAGTTGATTTTTTAGCAGCTTTCTTTGTTAGAAACAACAATGTTGAAAGAAAATTGTGTTTGTCTAATTTATTATTGCTATTTGCTAAGTTTAGTGTATCTTCAACAATGCAATATATTCTTCATCTGTTGAAGTCTCTTTGCTTACATTAATATATTTTTCATCCGAAGATTGCCCTAACAAATGTTTAGTTTTGTAGCGTTCATAACTAATATTTACTTGGGCTAAAACTAAAAATTATAATGATTAATAATATAAAGTAAATTTCTAAATATTATGAATATTTTTATGCTCGTATATTTAAATAAAACAAAATCTACTTTTTGTTATTAAGTGTGATTGAATTGATTATAAATTAAAGTTAAAATTATTTATTTTGTATCAGTTTTTGTAATTAAAATGATTTAAATTATTGTATCAGTTTTTGTAATTATTTTCTACTGTTTTAGATACAAATTAGGCCTATATTTTTCTAATAAAAAAAACCTTTGACTAAAACTTCAGACAAACTTTTTAGTCAAAAACCATATTACCTGTGCAAAACCATTGATATTGTACACAGCTGTCACAGACGCTCAATTAAAATAATAATATTTGACAGTAAAGCAAACTAAATAACAAGTATATATATTGAAATTAAAAAAAAAATGACAGTTTATCTAATGTTGTGGTTATGTTGTCACGTTTAATGCTGATTAATGTTAATCAGCTTTCATGAATTCCAGCATTAGTGTAGTAAATAATAGTAAATCTGATAGTCAGTAAAACAAATATCAACATTATGTTAGTTAATCCATTACTTATTTAAATGTTTCTATTCTTACCTCTATAAACAAAATATTCTGTATTGTATTGTAATATGCTCATTATGATACAGGTAGCATAATGAAAAACATAATGATAACTTTATTATGAATACAAAATAGACTCATTACTGGTAGCAAATGTCTACTAGTTCGGTAGATATATAAAACCAGTTTTGATTGGTAAATCTTTAATTTTTGCAACGTATCACAATAAACTTAATGAGAGTAATCATCTTGACTTGTGGCGTACTAATTCATCTTTGCTACAAGACTAATATCGTAAAAATTACAGACTGATTTTTAATCATTAAAGTTTTAATTTATGCCAAATTTTTAGTAATTTTTGTGTTTTGAAGTATGTCCAGAAAAATTTAAAAAAATCATCAATGTTTTTCATTAGATTTATTAAAAATATTAAAACTTTTATATTTAACATCATTAATTGTGATTTGTAGAGTTCCATTAGAATGTAAACAGTGTGATGTAGAGTGAGATTGTAAACACTAAATTGTACAACACCCTAAATTGAGCAAACTATGATTTGTACCAGATTTTGAATTGCATGTTTAAATTATAGTGGTGTTTACACTAGAATATTATGTCTTTATAGCAAAGCAAAAGTATGCATGAACTAAAACTCAGTTGGTTCAAATAAAATCTATGTAATCGGTGTTGAATAGTTAATTTAAAAATAATAAAGAGTATTAATCTTGCTTGAGGTAACACTCAGTTTGATTATGTTTGTATATAATCTGTGTGATTGCTAGTAAAATTAGTTAACATAAAAATATGAAAGCGTTTTAATATTTTGTGACAAGTATTGCACGGTCTTGCTTCAGTTACACTCAGTTAGATCATGTTTGTATTAAATTTGTGTGAACGGTAGCAGAATTGGTTAACATAAAAATATAAAAGCGTATTAATATTTTGTTACAAGTATTGTACGGTCTTGCTTTGATTACACCCGGATAGATCATCAAAATATTGCAGCATATTAATATTGTAGGATATTGTTTGAGTTAAAACTTGATTCACATAAATTTAATTTGAACATAAAGGCATTACATTCTGATGTGAACCCATTGTATAACTTATCTCGATAAACTTCACATAATTAATAATTTACTGGTACTCCCCAATTTACAATTTGTTATGAAATAACTATACATTTACTATATTTGATAAATAGTTATTAATCTTGCCAATTAAAAAATTAAAAACATTTTATATAATTGTTCATTTATTTTATTAATTTAAAATAAATAATCTATTCAACAAATACTGAATACTATATTATGTATTTAGATTAATATTTATAAACCACACTTATTTGAAAAATACAACAAAAAGAAGAGAATAAGCTTTGTTTTGGAAATAAACATTATTATTAAATATTGATAAATTGAAAGCAGTTATAAGAAAACGTGAAGAAGGCAGGAATATTTCTTTGTGTAAAATATTTCACAAATTTTCAATTCAAAAGAGGGCTTTTAATTTATGGCTCTTCCTTTAAAAACGAAGTAGGTACAACAAACCATAGTCACTGACATATTATTGCAATCAACATTGAATTTTTGAAGAAATTGGAGTGCCGGAGCAACATTTATCCGGCCAAAGACAAACAAATGGCAAATTTGCTTTAATTTTAGTTATGTGATTGTAGTGACAAATACTTATAATTTTTATAAATGTTTATTTATTTCATAATTAATTTTATATAACAAATATTTATTTAATATTACTATTGATTATTACAAAATACAAAAGTTAGAAACAAAAAAATAACTTGAGGTGATTACATCAAAATATAAATAAATAGGTGTTATAGAAGTTTTTGGCAAAAATATTACTTTGTAAATTTATATAAGAGACCGGATTATATGCAACTTAAAAACACTAAAATATGCATGCAAATATGCAATAAAAAAGACCAAAATATGCATAAAAATAGCGAAAATATGCCAAAATATGCAACTACATGCAACATAAATATAAACAAATATAGTTTAATCCTCATAAAATAATTTTTCTATTAAATTTTTAATAAGATAAACAGGGTGTTAGACAAAAAACGTACGGCAAAATAACTCTATTTTGAATGGTTTTTTAAGTACTATAAAGCGAGGTACACACATGTTTTAATTTTTAGTATACTTGCAATAACTACCAACTTTAGTTTTTTAAAGGGCAACATATATTTTTTAAATATTTTTTTCACAAACTCCAAGATATTTTAAATATAATCTATAGTAAATTAAAAAAAAAAAAACATTTTATATGTTTTCAGTTTAAAATGATTGTAATTGAATAGTTGGCAGTAAAAATAACTAATATTTAAAATCAGGAATATTTTTGTGTTAATATGCATAATATAGTAACTTAAGAAAGACCTTTTTTTATTTTTTTTTTCTAAAAATCGGTGAAATATGCATAAAAAGCGAATATGGATCAAATATGCAACAAATCCTAAATATAGTCGAAAAACGCAAATGCATATGCAAATATGCATTTGCATATAATCCGGTCACTAATATTAATAATATAAATGAGACTAGAGAGAAGTCGCACGTTGGTCATAATGACCGACGTTTTATTGAAAGTCTGCGCATTTGCTAAAACGTGCTATTTTTTTACTGATCTTCACAATAGCTGCTTATTTTTTATTCCTTGCAGTATTGATTTGTTTGTGTGTGCAGTTCGTCGTTCCAAACAAAAATAAATTGCGGTGTGAATTAATTTTGGTCATTTTGACCGCGGTGCTACTGCTTACGTAAATACACACTTCCATAATTATTGTATAGTTTTATTTATTGACTTTAAATTAATTAGTATAAAATGGCGGAATATGAGGCAGAACAGGCAAGGTTGCAAGAGCTGTGGCGGCAAAGAAGAGGAAAGAGAGGAAGATTCTTGTTGCAACAGCAGCAGCAAACATATAGATAATACAACTTATAGTCTTTATAATACTTTCACAGAAAAATCAGATTTAAATGAATCGATAGATAAAGATGATATTCCTCTTGAGTAAATACGTGATTTTTTTTTGTGGTATAAAAAACCTCTAAATGCCCATGTAAGACAATCTACTGCAGATATTATAAAATTTTGCCAAGAAGCAACAAAAGAAGCTGAAACTCCAATAAAAAAAAATTAGAAGATTTCTACTACGTGCAAAAATTGCAGAAAATATATATGCAAAGAATATTGCAACTAATGTGCTAAACAATACACCGAAGAAGTTAATAAAGAGATATAAATTGTTTAATTTATTTTATTTGATTTTTTTTTAAATGTGCAATTGTTTTTTATAACTCTATATAATAAAAACGAATTTCTACAGCACTATTATTATATATGCAATATATATATATATATACATATATATATATATATACATATATATATATATATACATATATATATATATATATATATATATATATATATATATATATATATATTGTTCCTAATAAAAACCGTCGATTTTAAATTTCGGTCAAATAGACAAGCAGCGACCGCTAACGTAAATCTTAGACCAGCGCCTTCTCCCGGGTTAAAAACCAGAGTGGTCTAAATAAAGTCAACATTTTGTTGCAAAATTTGTTTTTAATTAAGATCAACTTAAATTTTTATAAAATAATTAATATTACTTTTTGCTAGTGTTCTTCTAGACTCTGCACTCCGACTTGTATTTTTTCAGATAACATTTTTTTTATGTTTTTCTAAATCAAAATTCTATTTGTGACTTATAAATTATTACAAATGTTAGACAAAACCGCACGGATAAATAATTTTGTTATTTTTAAACCGATTTGAATGACATGAATGATGTTTTTAATATTTTTGCAATTTTGCAAAATCAATCACAATTTATTTAATTTATGGCAATATGTAATATCTTAAAAATTCCAAAAAAATATTAAAAACGTATATTGCTATTTAAAAAACTAAATTTGATTGCTATTACAAATATACTAAAAGCAAATTCATACATTTATGTATCTGCCTTTATAGTACTCAAAAAACCATTTTAAATGGTTTGTGAGTCATTCAAATTGGTTTAAAAACAATAGAGTTATTTAGCCGTACGTTTTTGTCTATCGCCCTGTATATGTCAGATATGTTGTTGAACGTTTTTATCAGGACTATTTTCTTTCATAATGACTTTATTATGATTATTTAATATCTATTTAGCTAAACACAGAGATGCTTCCGTTTCCTACAAAAAAAAAAAACAAAAAGAACCGCAGTTTCAAATGCATTGAAGAATATGAAATAAAACATAAATATAATAATTCTATGCTAGTGTGCTTATTAAAAGTTTAAAAATGTATTGCTTTCAAACTTTACCCAATAATTTGCAAAAAATAATGTAATTCATTAATAGATTTCATTATTTCATCCTTAAGAACTGTATACCAGCAATTATTATAAATTCCAATATTTTTCTTTACATTAAAAAAAACACACACATATTTAGAATGTAAAATTTTAAACTTCAGACATAAAAAAGTCGTAAATAAAGCGGATATTAATAGACCTTGTAAAAAGTCAAATATTTTAAAGTATATATTCAAATATGTAAAGTTTATAATTTTTATTAGATGCAGCAGTAAAGAAACTACATAATTATTAGTTGTACAGATTGGTACACATTTTTTTATCTGTCATTTTATGTTTTAAACACCAAATCTTCTGATTAAATTCTTTGCAATTTTATCACTTTCAACATATGAAATCGAAGACTAAGGTAATCAAATACATATATTTACCCCTAATCATGTTTTTGCAAAACAGATAATTAGTAAGTTGCAGACACACGTCTGAAGTGTAGAATACCTAAATCATTCAAGTATGTATGCTTTGTTTTCTAGGACTAAGACATGGTCCTTTATATCTATTCATTATAGTAATCAGTGACTGCCTGACTAATTTATCTTGATGTAGAGTGCACAACCAAGCTGTTCCATGCACTAAAAAGAATTACATACCTTTAAAGCAACATATATTTTACAAGAAAATCATATATTGATATATAAATATACATATATAAAAAACAGGTAGAATCATGTTATTTCAACTGTTTTCTTGTAGCAAGACTAAAACATCAGTTCTTCTTAAATCTGTCATTCTGCAAAAGTCATCTCATCTTACCGTATTGTACACACTCTAGTAAATGAGTAAAAATATAGATTGATAATTTATCCCTGAAATAGCAAGAACATAGATCGAAACAATAAGTTTACAATTCAATCAAGGTTTTAAATATATTATTTATTCATAATAATATGATCATTTACAAATAAATAATTTAATAACATGTATTAATGTTATAATAATAACAACAAACAAATTAACAACATAAAATTAAATATAAAAATTATACATAAATAAAATATTACAATACAAAAAACACGAAACCTCCTAATCCAAATTATTAGTAGATACATATCACATTATAATACAAGTAAAATGAAGTATACAATAATCCCAGAACAGTTTGGCTCGTGGAATGTGTAAAATGTAAGCGCGAATGATGGATGCTAAAACGGTCAAGGGCATGATTGCAAAGAAAACAAACATAATTTTACTGTATATTAAGTTGCCTATTAGCTCGGCCAATCTGTTCTTGGGTTACTGTAACTTATAATAAAAACAGTTAATAACATTAATAATATAGTTACGTTGACAGATTGTAAACACAAAAAAATATAATTTTATAACTTAATATAATCAAAACAAATTGTAGTATTTTATCCCTTTTTTGAAACCAAAAGTCCAAAAATCACAGTGCATCTTTAAATAGCAAATAAATATAATTTAAAATGTCCTATTAATCAATACTAATTGTAATATTTTAATCCAAAACCAAATATAGAAGTTATGTTTTTGTTGATTTTCAACATATTATTTTATTTATTTGTATTTATAATTATAAATTTCATAACTATATTAATATTTTTTTTTAAATGTATATATACAAGCTTTTAATTATATGCAAATACCAAATACAAACTATCAAATCTGAAGCAACAGCGGTTGAACTGATCTGCTCATAGAGACATTATTTAGTTTATTTGTATTTATAATTGTAAATTTCATAATTAGATTAATATTTTTTTAAATGCATACACTCCAACTTTTAATTATATGAAACATCATTAATTCAAGTTTGATGCAACAGCGGCTGAACTACTATAAATCTATCACAAACAATTTTCGTTCTGAAAGACATTATTTTATTCATTTATAAACTTCACAATTATTTTTTTTTTCATGACTAGTGTCAACTTTACAGTGAAAAACCGACATCATTAGATCTCAAGTGTGACACTACAATAAAGTACTCAAGAAAACCCACAAAAACTCTAGACAAAAAGCAAGCCTGAAGCAACAAGGGTTAATCCGATAAACTAACTTTTATTTCATTTGTTACCTTACAGCTGCCGAGTATGGAGGCGCTGTAGATACTGATGAGGCTTAGTATCTGGTCCATCCACACTCGTATTAAATGTAATTATGGTTTATATGGACACTAATCATATATTATATATTATTATATTGTACATTAGTCTATGTCCTAAATTAATAAATGCCACAATCTCTTAAAAATGATCTGCCGAAGCTGGGGTTCAAACCTGAGACAAATTTTGTGCCAAGATTCGAGTTAGGCGCTTCACCCAACTGAACCACTCTCTTGCCAAGCAGACCTATTCAAAAATTTGTAAAAGCTACCACACACCTTCCACCTTCCAATTATATATAAGATAATTTTATAATATTTAATCATTGTAATGCATAAATTCCTAGAAGCTTCAAGTCTATAGCAACAACAACCAAACGGATCCCCTCATGGAAAGTTATTGATCTATCATAACAAACAATTTTTTCTCCATTAAGTTCTCCGAAACATTTATTTTAAAATTCATAATTAAATTAATATATTTATGAATGTATACACACCAGTTTTTAATTATATGCATTATTGAACAATCAAGTTTGATGCAACAGCGGCTGAACTGATTTGTTCACAGAGCACTGTTAATCTACCATCTTAAACAATTTTTTTTAGTTAAGTTCTCCGAGACATTATTGTATTCATTAATTCATTTATAAATTTTATAACTATAATATAAACTTCATAATTATATTAATAAATTTTTGTATACATGCACACCAACTTTGGACATTCCAAATACTACAAGTCAAAGCAACATTGGCTAAACAAAGAAATCCACTCATACAGCGCTATCAAACTATCATCATAAATCTTCTAAATAAGAGCAAAATATTAATAAGTTTTATTTTTCTGTTCATAAGTTCTGTGGGACATTATTGTATTATATATATTATAATTATATTAATTTTTTTTTATGGTTAATTACAACTTTATAGCAAAGTGCGGACATCATTATATATCAAAAGTTAGTTTGACATTTCAATAAAGTAAGTACTCAAGAGAATTCACAAAAACTCCGACGAAAACCAAGTCTGAAGCAACAAGAGCTATTAAGTGCAAAATTTCTTAATTATAATAAAAAGCTACCAAACAGCTTCCAACTATATAATATAATTTTATAAAATAAATTTGTTCAGTGTTGCTAGAAGAGCAGTAGGCATGCAACTTTATTGCAAAGTGACATCATAGATAACCAAAGTTAGTGTGACGCTACAATAAAGTACTCTAGAACTCCCTCAAAAACAAAAAGTCTGAAGCAATAATGGCTAAACTGTCAGGCTCAAAGAGCATTACTAATCTGCCAGTCACAAATGAGAAAGCCAAAAAAGAGATAATTACGCATTTGAAAAGGTAAAACAAAAGTGGTTTTATTCTATGCATTATTTTATTTACTTGTACATTTGTAAATTTCATAATTACATACATTTTTGTAGGCTAGTAGCAACTAGCAACAACGACTGAATTGGAATTGTAGACAAAGTGCCAACTATTACGACTCCATTAGGTGTCCACACATCTTTAATGAAAAGGCTGAAGCAATAACGTCCGTCTTAAACTCTTCCAATTAAGTGTAAAATCTTAAGATGTCTTTTTTCATGGCTTGCGACAACTTTATTGCAAAGTGACATCATAAGATGATCCGACAAAAACAAAGTCTGAAGCAACAATTGCTAAATTATTAGGCTCACAGAGCACTATTAATTTGCCAGTCACAAATGAAAAAATCCAAAAAGCCACATCACATATATTTAACGTTATGGTTGAGTGTTGCTAGAAAAAAAAGCAAAAAAAACTGAAGCAACAATGGCTGAACTGATGCATCCACAGAGCGCTATTAATCTATTTTCACAAACTTCCAATTAAGTGCAAAATGTTAATAAATAAAAAATAAAGCAACAGTAGCTGAACTAATCCACTCACATAGCGCTGTTAATTTATCAACTCAAACAAATTTTTTTTCAAGCAACAACAACTGAATTAAAATTATAGGCAAAGTGCCGACTAATACGACTCCATTAGGTGTCCACACATCTTTAAGGAAAGGCTGAAGCAATAATAATATAGCAAAGCTCTAACATAAATAAATGTCCAAAGTTAGTGTGACACTACAATAAAGTTATCAAGGACACCCATAAAACACTCACAAGTCTGAAGCAACAATTGGTAAATTGTCAAGCTCACATTGCACTAATATTCTGCCCGTCATAAACGAAAGAGTCTGAAAAGCCATATTTACGCATTTGAAAAGACACCGTAAAAAAATAGAAAGTCCAAAGCAACAGCGGCTGAACTATCCCCTCATACTTCGCTATTAATTCATCATTAAAACCCTTCTGAATAAGTACAAAATATCACAAATTCAGAACACTTGGAAAGAGTAAAACAACCCCACTTAATCTTTTCAAGCTTATCAAATTACAAAATTGCTAAGCAGACCTATTCAAAAATTTGAAAAGCTACCACGCACCTTCCAACTATATATAAGATAATTTTATAATATTTAATCATTGTAATGCATAAACTCCTAGAAGCTTTAAGTCTATAGCAACAACAACCAAACGGATCCCCTCATGGAAAGTTATTGATCTATCATAACAAACAATTTTTTTCTCCATTAAGTTCTCCGAAACATTTAATTTAAAATTCATAATTAAATTAATATATTTATGAATGCATACACACCAGTATTTAATTATATGCATTATTGAACAATCAAGTTTGATGCAACAGCGGCTGAACTGATTTGTTCACAGAGCACTGTTAATCTACCATCTTAAACAATATTTTTTAGTTAAGTTCTCTGAGACATAATTATATTCATATATTCATTTATAAATTTTATAAGTATATAATTTTCTTTTCATGACTAGTGACAACTTTCTAGCAAAGCACCAACATCATAAGATGTCCAAAGTTAGTGCGACACTACAATGAAGTTATCAAAGATACACACAAAAACAAAGTCTGAAGCAACAATGGGTAAATTGTCAAGCTCACAATGCACTCCGTAGTCCAAAAAGCCATATTTACGCATTTGAAAAGGTAAAGCAAGAGTGGTTTTATTCTATGGAAATAGGTGTCCACAGAGTTAGTATGATTACATTTATATAAAATCTTTAAGATTACACATACTTCAAGTCCTATGCAACAATGGGAGACTTGCATAGTCCAAAGTCAAGACTATAAAGACTCTATTAGGTGAAAGCACAGACAACAAAGTCAAAAGCAACAACGGCTGAACTAATCCACTCATACTTCGCTATTAATCCATCATTACAAACCTTCTAAATACTGACACGTGCAAAATATTAATAAATTTTTTTTCTGTTTTTAATTTCTGTGACACATTATTTTATTTAGTACATTGTACATGTAAACATTTGTATATTACATAATTACATAAATTTTTGTTGGCTAGTGGCAACTAGCAACAACAACTGATTTGGAATTGTAGACAACTACTACGACTCCATTAGGTGTCCACACATCTTTAAGGAAAAGGCTTAAAAAGTGAAATAAAATCTTTAAAATTACATATCCTTAAAGTCCTAAGCAACAATTACTGACTTTAACAGTAAAAAATTTAGAAAAAAATGCAGCCTGCAACGACTACACCAAAAAAGACCGAAGCAATAACTGCTGATCTACTGATCCACTCTCACGCTATTAATCTATAAAGTTAGATATTATTTTATTTACTTGTAAATAAATGTCATAGTTATATTTATGAATGCATGCATGCACATTAGCTTTTAATTATATGCAAATGCCAAACTCCAAGCCTAATGCAACAGCGGCTGAACTGATCTGCTCAAAGAGCGCTATTAACTTACCACCTCAAAAATTTTTATTAGAAAAGTTCTCTGAGCCATTATTTTATTCACTTATAAATTTCATAATTATATAATTTTTTTTTTTCATGGCTAGTAACAACTTTATAATAAAGCGCTAACATAATTAGATGTCCAAAAGTGTGACACTACAATAAAGTTATCAAGGACACACGGAAAACATTCACAAGCCTGAAGCAACAATAGATAATTTGTTAAGCTCACAGTGCACTAATAATCTGCCAGTCATAAATAAAAGAGTACAAAACACCATATTTACGCATTTGAAAAAGTAAAACAAAAGTGGTTTTATTCTATGCAAATAGGTGTCCACAGAGTTAGTATAATTATATAATAAAGTCCCAAGCAACAATAGCTGACTTGCTCATTAGTTAACATTAGAAGCAAAAAAGACTGAAGCAACAATGGCTGAACTGATGCAGCCACAGAGCGCTATTAATATATTTTCACAAACTTCCAATTAAGTGCAAAATGTTAACAAATTTTATTTATTTATCTATAAATTTCATAATTATATTTTTACATATGCATGTAAACGCATATAAAAGATGGACTCCTAAAAGCTTCAAGTCTAAAGCAACAGTAGCTGAACTAATCCACTCACAGAGCGCTGTTAATTTATCAACTCAAACAATTTTTTTTTCAAGTACCATAAATGCAACAAAAAAGACTGAAGCAATAACTGCTAAACTGATCCACTCTCACTCCATTAATCTATTAAATTCTACGAAATATTATTTTATTTATTTGTAAATAAATGTCAATAATTATATGCAATACACCACACATAAATAATGGACTTCTAAAAGTTTCAAGTCAAGTTTAAAATAATAGTGACTCAGTTGGGTAAAGCGATTAACTCAAACCTCGGCGCATAAACTGTCGCAGGTTCGAGCCCTAGCTGCGGCAGAGCTTTTTAAGAAATTGTGGCATTTATTATTAATTCAGAACATTAGTCTAATACATGATTAATGAATGTCCATGTACCATTACATTTAATATGAGTGTGGGTGGACCAGATACTAGGCCTCTATTCTTCTCTCAATTAGCGGTTTTAATAGTATAGTTTAATAATAGTAATATATGTGATTAATAGCAAGTACATTTTCAAAGGCAGCTGTGAGGTAGCTTACAGCCCTAAAATATCGGTCCTTGCACAAAAAAATAATCTAAACACACCTATATGAACCGCCCTGTGCGGTCGTGACTCCGGAAAGAAGTTTGTTCAAATCTTCATCATTACGGGTGGAGAGCTAAAGATCTACTTAGAATGATACGGGTCTTCTTGTTGTCCTTGGCTGCGTTACCGGCGTACTCGAGTACTTTTGCTGCCGGGTACACCGGGGCTTCGGCAACGACGAGCACGGCCTTTGCCGAGCAGCCTGTGGATACGACCTACAGGAAACTGAAGTCCGGTGCAGCTGGAACGGGACCTCCTTTCCTCTGTTTGACATTTTGATCGTTATCAAACCAATGCCAAGAAAATATACTATTGTAGACCATTCCTAAAACAAATAATTTATTATTAGAATATTATTACACCAGAAATAGTATATTGTACACAAGATTTTCAGAGCAAATGCGAGGCCCAAGACAACTAACATTTTTAATAAATTAGCGAGAAGATTCCAAGAATTAATAATCGTTTGTGCCTCCATTCTCTCAATTAGTGGGTTTAATAGTATAGTTTAATAGAAGTAATATTTGTGATTAATAGCAAGTACATATTCAAAGGCAGCTGTGAGGTAGCTTACAGCCCTAAAATATCGGTCCTTGCACAAAAATATAATCTAAACACACCTAAATGCACCGCCCTGTGCGATCGTGATTCCGGAAAGAAGTTTGTTCAACTCTTCTTCGTTACGGATGGCGAGCTGAGGATGTCACGGGTCTTCTTGTTGTCCCTGGCTGCGTTACCGACCCACTCGAATACTTCAGCGTGTACGCTGAAGCTCCGGCAACGACGCGCACGGCCTAGTTGCCCTTGCCTAGCAGCCTGCGGATATGACCGGCAGGAAATTGAAGTCTGGCGCGGGCTGGAGCGGGACCTTTCCTCTGTCTTTTCGTTATCGAACCAATGCCAGGAAAATATATTATTGTAGACCAATTCTAGACCATTCCTAAAACAAATAATTTATTATTAGAATATTATTATATCAGAAATAGTATATTGTACACAGGATTTTTAGAATAAAATGTTAGTTGCCACGAGCATTTGTCGTGGCAACTAACATTTTTAATAAATTAGCCCAAAATTTTTGGGGCTGAAATCTGATATTTACTAGCTAATGGCTAATCTGCTCCAAGCAACGATAAAGTTAAAAAATCGCATTAAGTAGGCATTATGAAACCGATACATAAAATAGATGTACAAAATTATAGGAAATCCTTACAGACCAAATTAAAGTAAAAGGTAATAAGTTACATGCACTTGAAGATAACCAGATGAGTTTCAGAAAACAAGTGGTTCTACTTACTATAACAGTATTTGTAAATATGAAAACAGTGTTTGATAACATTTATTGAAAATATTTGTGGAAAAAGTTGAAGTGGTAGAAGGAATATATAAACAAACAATGAATATAGTAGAAGGGGTGGATAAATAGACGTGAACAAATAGACAAAAGTCTATAACCTATCCACATGATATTGTCTGCGTAACATTAGAACAAGATGTTAAATACATTTAAAACTATGAGAAATGACGTTAAATACAGAAAAGACCAAAATAATAAATTTTAGATAAATAAAAAGTTTTATTGGGAACAACATAAAATAAAAGCGTAAATAAAATTAAAAGAAAAAGCAAAAGTAGTTATGATTATAGAGAATTGAAAAAAAAAACTTGGAAAGATATATATTAAAGCCATCCTCTTTGTTTGACGGCATAGTAGCTAAAACACAGCACAAGTTTCTAAAGTGAATCATGGGCTTACAAAAACAAACACATCAGGATATATGCAAGAGACAGATAAAATAGAAAGATAGCGGTAGAAGCAAGGAGGGCCGCTAAATAAAAAACAAAAAAGACAACCATACAGGTTGGGATATTAAAAATAGAACAAAAACTATGGTTATAATTGAAACAAAATAATGCAGGTTAAGCAAAGAAGACAAAGATACATTGCAACATTGTTTAGAAGAATGGGGTAAAGTAGGGAGAGTAAAAATAAGAAAAAGGCTCATCAATTGTGTTTTCATGTAGATGTAATCATATAAGCCATATAGTAATATAATAATCTATTTTATAGACTATTACACCATACCCCACTGTGTACAACCTATACAGCTTTAAATACAATTTATATTTGCATGTTTAGAAAGTGATTTGTATACAGCTCTTTTATTATTGTAATTAGGTTAGGTCAATTAATTTATTTAACGTCAGTCTATTCCTTGTGCCAGAGCTAATCATTGAGGCCAGAGGTTAAGACTAACACATATGGAAGTTTTGCCGCAAATTCAGGAATTCCAACCTAAATGATTGGGTTCTTTAACATGCTCGCAACATCAAGAGAGTACCAAAGACCTACTTAAGTTTTACTTCTTATCCGAAAGAAGGTGTACTCATCACAACACATTTTTTCTTAACAGAAAAACTGAGCCCAAGCAGAATAGTGCAAATTTGTTCATTTATAAGATTATTTGAATTAAACACAATTATACAAAGTTATCTAAATCTAGATTTATAAATAATTAAAACATTTTAATAAAATTATGTTTTGTTATTTTCAATCATTCAATGCAATTTATAAACATTTGAGTAGTTATACAAAAGTTGAACAATGTCAAAATCATTTTTGATTACTCAAGAACAAACTTTGGCAATAAAAAGTAATTAATTTCATTAAAAAAATCAAATAAATTGATCTTACTTGAGAAGTTATAGCAGTTTTAAAATTGATTTTTGCTTTCGGTTTACTTTATTGTAACTATAAAGGTTTTTAATTTTCTTAAATTTTATTATTTATTAGATATTTTAAAAGCACTATAACTTTTGAACAAAGAAAGATATAAAATTGTTTGATAATATAGGATAAGGTAAAAATTTTGTTAAACAAAGTTAATAAATTAGATTTATTTCCGACCTCTGGCTTAGTAATTTAATTCAAATAATAGTCTAGTTTATAAATACGTCATATATATACTGCATACCCGACTTGCATTCGTAAGGTGACATTATGTTATGGAAGTGTGAGACACATACACTAGTGTTTTAGGGTATGCATCTATCATCAGTGTGCCTAGCATCTCACTGTTGGAAAGATAATTTTTCATAAAATCACAATAATTACTATAACACATTTTATGTATAGAAATATGTGAGAAGTGGTAACATCGCTGCAGCACAGTTTTACATAAAATATATCAGTTATCAAGTTTAAATTAATTAATTTCTGTCGTTTTTATTTTATAAAAACTGATGCAGATGCAGTAATTTAAAAATAAACTTTTTTTCCAAAAAAAGTAACATGCATAACTTTTAGTAATAGTGCAAAAATTAATAATACCGTTGAATGATAACTCTAACAACCTAATAGACAAAAATGTACCAGCTAAAAACACCAAAACTCAGTCGATTGTAAGCACTAGCCGCATTCACTCCGGATTTGTGTACAACTCAAACTAGATATCACTCAATTAAATACATTTTATTTAATTATTATGTTATAACCTCGGTTATAACCTAATTAAATTAATCTAACTTATAAACTTTAGTAATTGAATAATGAAATGTTATTATAGATTAAAATATTTAGTTCTATATTTTAATTATTATTTTTGTAAAAAATATATACATATCGACTAACTATAAATTATGTAATTGACATCAAGCGGTAGATTAAATTCGAGTAGATATTATAATATTTCCATAGATTTAAATCTCCGTATTGCATATGTTTTTTATTTTATTTCGTATTTAAAATTAATTTATTAAAAAAGATGCATGCGTCTTCTCATGAAGAAAAGTCGACAATTTTACAATCATAATAATATTTCCTCCATTGTTTGATTTGATTATTTTTATTATACAAATAAATGTTTGAATACAAAATGAAAATAATATATACAAATATAATCCATTCACATCTATTAGGAAAGAGCAATTTGACATACTTATTTCATCTGATGTATATTAAATGACAACGTTAAATCACAAATTTAGTCTAGGCATTGTCAAGAATTTGATCACTTATTGAAATTGTTTACTGCTTATAGTTAAATATTATTGTCATTGGAATCAACATCTACATTATTAATTTGTTTAAATTCATTATGATTATACCACTGCAGAAAACGTAATATGTTCAACAAAACTTTGTTGTCATTTTGTCAAATAATAAAAGTATAGTATTAAAATGATCTCAATTGCAACTTCAGATTCTGCATTGATTTATCATTTTATTCAGATTCTTCTTTCAATGAATAATTAAACATTTTTGACTGATACGTTTTTTATAAGTAAACATTTTGCCAAATGTTTATGGTATATTCAGAAAAAGCTAGGATTGTTGGGCCTCATCACAAAATATTGAAAAGGGTCTTCTCCTCAGACTGTTTAAAATAAAGCGTACATAGCTTTGTCATTTTTTAAACCCTGTTATTAACTGTTTAAAAATATAAAGTTTGTAAAGTAAAGCCTAGTCATAATCTGTAATTTTTTATGAAACCTTAAAAATAGCAAAATCTTACTATAAAACATCGAAATATTATTAATAACAGCAACATTTTGCCATAAACTGTTTTACATTTATAAAATATAAAACTTATCTCAATTCAGCTTTAAAACATTTGAAATTTTAAAATTCTATTTATAAAATGTCAAAAATAGAAAAACCCGGCATGGAAACATTGATATATTATTAGAAAGCAGAAAAATTTGGCCAAAAAAAAAAAAAATTTTATTCACAAAAAATCACAAATCCAGTCTTGAAATATCAAAATATTGTTAGAAAGCTTAAAATCCGGTGTTAAACTGTGAAATTCTAATATATATATATATATCAAAAATAGCAAAATCCAGTCTTAAATCATTAAAATATTGTTGAAAAATAAAACAAAAATTCTATAAAAAGTCAAAAATAGAAAAATCCGACTATGAAATAATAAAATGTCACAAAGAATCAAAATTAGAGCATAGATGATTAATATAGCAAAAATTCTATTTATAAAAAGTCAAAAAAAGCAAAATTTGTTCATTTTTATAAAATCTTAAAAATAGCAAAATCCTACTATGAAATATTAAAAAATTGTTACAATACAAATTCTATTATAATAGAATGTCAAAAATAGCAAAACCTGTCAACAAAGTATAAAAATATTATCATAATGTACCAACAAACTGCAAAAACATTATTTTATTTATAAAAAGTCAAAAATAGCAAAGTTTTGACATAAAATAAAGATTTTAGTTTTTTTTTAATATTTTAAATTTTCAAAAAAAAAACTGAAATCTGACCAAAAACAATTAAAAAGTGTACACATTTTTATGAAAAATAGCACAATTCAGTTATGAGAGTATATATTGTAAAAAAAATTCAAAATTTGATATAAACTGTTAAAAAAGACAAAAATTTTCTGTATAATATTTGCTTTACAATTTGTTTAAAGCAGGAATAGGCTAATCAACAACTCGACTTTTTTAAATATTGTTATATGTTTATGTCCAGTACATTCGGCGTTCAAAATAGTAAATCTATATATGACATACAATTGGTGCGTTGTTTATTCTACTACAAGTGCTCTTTTAACACTAATTGTTCTTTATGCATTCGGCAATGTCAAACAAAACACAAGACTATGTATACAACCAATTGCCTATACGCATTAAATCAATACCATCTATTAAAAAACATTTGAAGAAGTTCTTATTAGATGGGTTATTTTATAAGATCAAAAACTTATAAAATTTGTGTTTGAATTTGTAATGTTATGTTTTGTTTGTATATTATTATTATTATTGTAATTTTTAGTCTTGACTCGGTCGGCTTGGAAAGCTTTTTATGACAATAAAGTATTATTATTATTAAAATAAAAAGTTACTTGTAAACGGTTCATTGAATATTCCTGCAACATGATAGGAATATACATCATTATCATGAGTACCAACTGTAAAAAACTAATTATAATCAACAAGCACAATTTGATATAATCTTAATCTATTTGACTTAAGCTAAAATGATTCAGTATTAAAAAGATAAAATAAACAATTATAACTTGTAAATGATTCATTAGATATTTATCCAAATTGGTACGAATATACGCCATTATCATGAGTACAAACTGTAAAAAAATAATTATACTTGACACGTTCAATTTAATGTAATCTTAAACTATTTGACATAAGCTAACTTGATTCAGTAAAAAAAAGATAAATTAAAAAATATTATAACTTGTAAACAGTGTATTAGATATTTATGCAAATTGGTTAACAATTTGGATATAAACAGAATAAAGAAACACGAGAAGATAACAATAAAAAAACTAACATTTGTCAATTTAAAAAAGATCTTTGATCATGTAGATTATGTATAATTATTTACAATTTGTATAAAAGAACAAAATGCAATGTTTAAAAATGAAAGAGAAGATGAAATGAAAAGAGTAGGGAAAGAAGTAAGCCATCATCACTATTTAATCTATATATAGAAGATGCAATAAATAGAATTAAAAAAAACTATAAAGATTCATATAAAACAATTAGATATTATATTAGCAGATAATAAAAAAGTAAAAAACAGTCATTAAATTAAAACGTAAAATTAGAACAATGAAAAGAACAAAAAAAAAATAGAAAAGGACCATGAAAGACATACATGTAGACAAACTGCTGTAAAGATACGAGGCTTGAACAGATAAAATAAAAAACAAAAAACAGTTTCTATAAAATGTGGTGCTACCAAACTAAGAAATTAATAAACATTATAACTAGTAACTAAGAAAAAAGAAACATATTCATAACACATGAAAAAATTATGCTGATTATACAGTGCAGAAAGAAAGAAATTAAAAGAAAAACGAAGATTGGATTATACAAAAAAAATGTATTGTGCAAACTAATAAATTACCAAACATTTATAGCGTAATATATATTAAATATCAAATTGTAAATATGTACATAATAAATATTTTTATAATTACCTACACCTCCCTGATAATTTTCCAAAGATCCTGCTTCTTGGATTTCTGGACTCCAGTGAAACACGTAAGAGAGGGTCATAGCAGACAAACATTGTTATCTTGTAATCCTAAAACAAAATCAACATTAACTCATAATCGTACAACAATCATAGCTCTAACAATAAATTAATGATAGCTATTTTTCATGATTAAAACAGTTGCACACAAGCCTGCTATAATAACTATACAAAATGATTTATTTAGAGCCGGTATTATAAAGACAAAATAAATCACCAAATAACAAATCTCAAATTAAATATATTTGACAAATAAACGTATTCCGGTTATTATAAAGCGCATTGCCAACTAAATTAACTATTCGAAAATATGGAATTGCAACGCATCATTTACATGTTATTTTAATATTGTAGTTATTGATGTGTTGTATTGTAGCCTTTGTTATATTACAATAATCCCCTACAACATTTTGAAAGGTAGTTGCATAAAGTCGGGGAGCAATCTAAAGTTGATTTTCCACAAATTTAGTTACCTATTATTATTATTTGACGTTTATAATACCGAAATCGGCCAAGTAAAATAATTTAGTTGGTAAATAAAATCTACAGATTTTAATGGTTTATAATACTGGCCCTTAGTCAATTTTCCGACAACTTCCTTCAAAATGGACTAACATAATATGTGCGTAATAATATAAAATAGTATGTTTCCTAAACAATATTAGTTTCATAAAATGTGTGTAATTACTATCTAATAAGTAACTCTTTCTACCCTCTTGATGTGATCAACCTGAATTAAATATTAACGGTCATTTTGAGGTTGGGTGTAGAAGTGCATGCCTTACAATTATAGAAAAAACTAAATGAGTACATACTCCAGCATATTAATAACAATTTTGGTTACTTACTTGTATTTTCAAAATATTATTTCTTCTTGGTCTCTCACGGAATTAATTTGAAATTTGTCAGCTTAGTGCTGAACGACAAACAGCAGAGACCATGCATTCAATTACAAATGGCGCATTAAACGACTTTTATGGTTAAACTATTGCTCCGCAGGTGGCGGCACAACTCGCAACTGGTTAAACATTGTATACAGTGTGATCAACAAAATATGAAGTTTTTAAAATATTTCTAGAAAAAATTTTAGTAATTCTAGTGTTTATCAGTTTCTTAACCTGTTTATCCTGAACAAAATAATCTTAAACGTCACCAGAATAAACGTCATTTTCATAGACGTTCGTCGCTTTTTAAGTAAGGTTAATGGTTATTAAAAATAATGTAAAGGTTAATTTAATATAATTAAAAACAATACTTTAAAAAACAATTCCACTTTACAATCAGCCCTAATAGCTTTGTTTGCTCAGAAAAATCACCGACAAAGAAAATATAAAATAATATGCTGTAAAAAAGTGATGCCATGCATAAAACTGAATAAATAATAAATAAATAAATAAAGATAATATATAATATTTATCACAAATTAAAACAATAACAAAATAACTAGATAGATAATTTTTATAGAATGGATGTTAGACATTGGTGGATGTTATGAAACACAAACATTTATTATAAATATTAAGAGAAAAAATGGGTTAGTTAGTTTAGATTTATGGCATTTAGGGCTGGTGCAGAATGCGCCAATTGCTAAACGAATTCCTGTATGGTGTACAGAATCAACAATACGTAATGTGGATGAGGCTGCGGAAGCATATATTATGAAACCATAATCTAATTTTGAACGCGATGCAAAAGTAGCATTGTTTTACGATTTGCTCCCCATGACTTTCCACTCAACGACCTGAGTAAATTTAGTGTCGGAACATATCTTGATCTTAGATTTATTAAATGGGGCCGCCAAGTCAACGCACGGTCAAATGTGACACCGGGAAGTCAAACACGTTCCTGTACAGGAATAGGTTTTCCCACAACTAAGATAACTAATACCGTTTTTGAAAATAGATTGGCCAAGTTACGACCTCTGACATTGGTTTGACTTGAGCCCCACATAGTGATATGAGCATTAAAATCACCCATAAGGAGTAATGGGAACGGAAGTTGTTCAAGTAATTGATCAATCATACAAATGTCCAAACTGACGTTTGGTGAAATATAAATTGAGCAAAAGGGCAGTGAGAAAGCGAGTTGTAATTAAACGGTTTCCGACAAATAGTATAAACACGAAGATTAACTGAACTTTCAACCTTAAAATTAGTTTTCTGTAAGGAAACGCAGATAGTTGAAATTTTGGCTAATAAAATTCGTAATGTGTATTATATCCATTGCAGTTCCATTGTATAGTGGTTGAAGCCATTTTTAAAGCTACGTTAAAAACGTAATTTTAACTCTTTGCTTATTAGCGTTTTTTGATTTTTCTTCTGAGTTATCATCTGGAGAAGTAGAAGAACTCACACTATTTGACATCATTTTATCTGTTAGAATAGGTTATACGGGAATAACTTCCACATCCATCGACTCTAACGATACGTCAATATTGGGGTCTGTGGGCGCAGGATTGCTAGAAACCTGCACTTCAGGTGGCGGTAGCCTAGATTGGGCTGCAGTTTTTGCAGGCTTTGACTCAGACTGAGTCTTAGCCTGTTTAGACATAGACTTAGAAGTCGCCACCTTAGTTGGTTTTGACTCAATACGACCCAACACCTTAGATGGTTTAAGCTTAAGATTAACCCTCACCTTGAGTAGTTTTTGTTCTACTCGTTGTGATCTTGGTCCAGATTAGACCGTAGTCAGTTTTGGTTTTGAGTCTGATGGGCCCGCCACCGGTTTTTGACACTTTACATTAGTCCCTTTTAAGAAAAGTTTCTGCACTAGTAGTAAATGTCATAACTGGTAGTAGTTGAACAATAGGTGTTTCAATAACTGAAGCAAACAATCTAGAAAAGGTAGGAACCGCAATTGCTCTATACCTCTTTTGAGCATCAAAGTAAGTTTGTCTGTTACTCTAATCATAGCTATCTTTTTTTCCTCTTTTATTTTTGGGCAATCTCTAAAATAAACAGTATGTTTACTACTACAATTCACGCATAAAGGTGAATTGGTACATGGATCAGGGTCATGTTTTGCTTTGCAGTGCCTGGACACCTAACTGCAGTGTGCCCAAAACGTTGACATTGGAAACACCTCATTGGGTTAGGAATAAACGGGCAAACCGGGCGAGTGAAGTAAGTAAGTATATGCCACTTTAACTTCATCTAAGAGCTGTTCCGAATCGAATGTTAAGATCATAGATGTTGTATCTCTGACTTCGCCATTCTTCCTGAGGGTTAGCTTTTTGATATCGATAACGCCTTGCAACGCCAGTTCTTGTTTACATTCGTAAACAGTTGTGTGTAACAATTCGTACCATGAAATAATTCCTTTACAAATATTTAAAGATTTATGCGGCTCAACAGTCACCGCAATATCTCCGTATGCTTTGCAATTCTGCATTTTACTGCTTTGCAGTCTATCCTTAACTTCAATAAGTAAGGTTTTAACTTCTTGCACAAATTTAATGTTTCATTAATAATGTTGGTAATGATCCTGTGAATTAAAAAGCGAAACTCTGGCCACATTTCAAACATTTTACAATTAAATACCTTACAAACTTTCTATCTTCTTTTCTATTAACTTTGTTAGCTCTCTCGTTTATAAACAGACAAAATCTCTTTATTGGTGGTTTTAAAAAAGTCGCTATAATTAAACTCCATCAATTTCATCACTCAATTTACCCACCCACCACGGAGCCACATATGAGACGCTACATCACAAACTGATGCAGTCGCCAGGACTAATTAAGTGACATAGGTTTCATAAATGTAAATAAAAAACTTCCGCGAACGCAAAGTACTATCGGGCTCCAACCGTAGCACAATCTTTTCATGTATTATCACATAAATCATTCCTCACCCTAAAGTTAAACAAAACAAGCCGGATGATTAAAACTGGGTTAGGTTTAACCTCCAGTTTTACCGGAAGCAAGGGCCAAAGCATTGTGTTGGAACTAACACTTTTCTAAACCTAAGTATTAACCCCTCAACTACCAAGATCCCCTTTTCCTGGCTTTCGGGTCACCGCGCATGGCAAACACAAAGATGAGTTTAACTTGTCCCGGACAAATTGTGGGGTTTTTTACAAGGTTGTTTCCTAGCTTATTGGTCGCTTCTTACGACCAGCAAAAGGACTAATGGAAGTATTCTTTTGCACCACCTCCTCCAGCAAACACTTTTCATATTCAATTGACCATGTTTATTGACGACTGGGTTAAGTGAACAATTTTATCATACTAGCAACAAAATAAATTTATTTTAAAATTTTTCAATAGGATAAATAAATCATAATTCAAAAATCAAACAGACTATTATAAACCTTAAAAAAAAATAATAAAAACTATTGTAATGCAGAAGTCATTTTACTCAGTTTTTTATAAAACTGTTCCACTGACAGCTTAATAATCCCAAACCCCGTATAGTGACCACATCCAAAGAGAAGAAAATTAGTGTTCAAAATAAATTGCCAAAATTAGTTAAAAATTAGATGATTATTATATAGATAGCTCCACAACAAATTTTTAAAATGCAAGATATTAATGTGTTTTCATTCTACTAGTCGACAGAAAAGAGATTTTAATTTTAGAAAAACACAAAGCCAATATGACTATTCAAACGATACTTCCTCCAGTGATGTAGACCCAGAGGTCTGTAGTTTTAACAATAAATTTAGAAGATGTTAAAAACCCTGAAATTAAATTTTCAAAAGACTAAAGCAACAACAATCCCCTCTACATAAAGAAACAGACACAAAGAAAAGTAAGAGTTTCAATAGAGGAGCATGCATTAAAATTATCCTAACTAAACTAAATGGTAGACTCTTATTGGCAATCACACATCACAGATCAGACAAGAAGAAACATCATTAGCTAAAATGCACTTTTAACAAATGGCAAGATTAAGATGATTCTTGTGATGAAAGTGGAGATGATTTCAAAGAAATGATAAGAAGATGGGCAAACTAGGTGGAGCAGGCGGTGATAAACCTTCATTCAATGATTTAGACATTGGTGATGAACAAGCGGATTTAGAACCGCTACCTGATCTGGAGTAGCAGCTCTGGAGTAGAAGCAACCAATATTAATTCTCCCCCAATTTGAATGTTATTTAATAATAATTAATCAATCTACACCATAGTAATAAAAATTAAAAAAATGAGACAACAATAATAACGCTAAAAATAAATATTTTTAGAAAAAAAATTATCATGCGCATTTAGTTTTAAATTTAGAAAGTACTACATTTTGGCAAAAATAGATAACGGTGGATTATTTTCACAGCGTGATCAGAAAACATTAAAACGTGACGGTAAAATAAAATTGCTGCCTGTAAAACAAAACCATTTATAGTTAAAAAAATTATTAAGTTCTCAGCTTAGTATTGTAGTTCAGAGGCATACAAAATAAAAATTCAACATGCAATAACTTTTCTAAACGGTATCGACTTATAGTCAATTTTACGTTAAAAATATTGTCATTTCTACAAATAGCTTAAAAACGGCTGCTAAGCATGTATTTATAAAAAAATATTATTAATAAATCATGTTGAGTAATATGGACGTAAGTGGTTAAGAATATTTATATGTCAACAGAACAGTGCAGTTTTTGGTCTTTCCAATATTCCTAAGAACATTAATATTGAGACACGGGTTTGCTACTTGTAGAAACATATTCAGCTTAGGATAAAACCGTTCTAAGAAAATGTGATAATACAATGGCAATAACACCAAAACGACGTCAAGATAGTCATTCTATAGCATTTAAATTTAATAGTTGATCTTGTGCATATATTTTATTATATAGGTTATATAAATGTATTAAAATACTTTTATATGCTGTGAGTCGTTTATTGTGATGTGATGTTATAAATATAAAAATATATTATAACATCACATATATGTAATTCACAATATTACACCGACGATGGCCTAACAGCCGAAACCGGTCTGTACAATAAACGACTCACAGCATATAAAAGTATTTTAATACACCTACATAACCTATATTTAAATTTAAGACACTAGACATCAAATTTTAAATAAATACTGCTTTTGTGCAAAAAATATATAAAATTGCCTACAGTTGCATAAATATTAAATAAATAAAAATATATTTTTGTAATAAATGTTTATAATATTTATAAATATTAAGTATTTGTAAAAAATCATTTTTATGTAAGTAAATATATATTATGTTTACAATTAAGTGCATTTATTTGTGAGTTTTTAAGATAAAAAAGTATTACAACACTAAGGGCCGCTTGCACCACCTCGCTTAAAACTAGACCTTAGTCAAGTACCACTTATGTCCAAGTGAAGCTTAAAAATATATTTTGTTGCACCACTGTATTTTAAGGTCCACTCACGTAAGATACAGATATATATATAGAAACACAGCAAAGTTTGCTTTATTCTGTCATTATTTTGTGACAGCAGAGAAGGCAGACAGCGTCTGAACAACTAACATTATTGCATTTGCAGTATATAGAAGGTTAGGTAGGTTCCACTCTCGATTCGGCTTCGAACCTCAAACCAAACTAGTCGTGTTGTTCCACAGTATTTATGAGAACGTCACGACCCTTTACTGTGATGTTATCTCTGCTTTGTCCCAAAAAAAAATGTTTATGTGTCACTTTCCTAGATATTAAAGGAGCTTATGATAATGTGTGTATAGCCTACTTAAAATCCGTCTTAATTAATTTGAATCTGCCCCCCTTGTTTATCAACATTATCATCGAACTGGTCTCTGAAAAACGGTTATACTTGGCAGGGACATCCGCGGAAGAAGGGCTCGTTACTTCTTTCATAGGTCTCCCACAAGGTAGTCCTCTCAGTCCCTTGCTTTTCAACATGTACATACAAGACCTAGTACACTCCTCTATTCCCTCAGTAAAAATCATCTCTTATGCAGATGATTTTGCTATTTACTCTTCAGGCTACTTTCCAGACAGGGTAATTCGAAACATCAACCTTGTACTAGCACAGACCTTCAGTCGCCTTGTTAGCAGAAACCTTGAGCTCTCTCTTGATAAATGCAGGTCAATGTTCTTCTCAGGCCGGTCACGCAATGTCATACCCAATAATGTCTGTCCTAGTCTTAATAACATTCCTATTGTCCGAGTACCCTTTTATAAATTCCTTGGTGTCACTTTTGACAACAAATTGTCTTGGAGTAACCATGTCAATGGACTTCAAAAACCCTGTGCTCAAGGCATTAATATTTTGAGAAGTGTTTCAGGTACCCACTGGGGAGGAGACCCGGAAATCCTTCTCATTTTTTACAAAGCCTTTGTTAGATCCCGCCTTGACTTTGCCTCCCACCTTCTATCTTTCTGCAGCAAATCTAACCTAAAAATTTTGGACAGAATTCAAAACAGGGCATTAAGAATCTGTTTGGGTGCTATGAATTCTACTCCTATTAATGTCATGGAAGTAGAAGCCGGTATTATGCCACTGGAAATTAGAAAAAATCTACTTGCCAGGAGATATGTTGCCAAACTTTTTGGCATGGGTGGGGGCATGACATATGATGTCTTGTCACAAACAGGTAACATTTTTGGCCACCATCCCTTTTGGCCAGCAAAAGGTTGTCCTCTCTTAGTTTTGGCTTTTAATGAAATTTCTGAATATGACCGCGTGATTAATATGAGCTCCTTTTCCAAGTTATTTGTTTCTCCTAGCCAATCCCTATCCATACAAGTTAAATACAATTTCTTTCCTCATAAATCCTTATCTCCGTCCGTAATCAATGTAGTGTTTGAGGAATTTATATCTCAACGCTGGCCTAATTACATTCAAATTTTTACTGACGGTTCGGTGAAACTTAATCCTCGATCAGCCGCGTTTGGAGTGTGGATTCCGTCTTTGAAGTTGGAAGAATCAGGACAACTTCCCAACCTCTCTTCTGTATTTACCGCCGAACTATATGCCATTTATAGGGCTCTGTTTTTGACCTCGGCAAATAATTGGGAAAAAACTATAATAGTGTCTGACTCCCAAAGTTCCCTTGATGCTATATTCCTATGCATCTAGCATCAAAGGCAACATTTGGATCTCGCATATCAAAAACATGATCTTTGAATTACGAAGCAAAGGTTTGGTAACTCAATTTTGTTGGGTGCCAAGCCACAAAGGCATAAATGGCAATGAACATGCAGATTATGTGGCGGGACTGGGACATGGGAGGCGGTGTAATAATATCACTATCAATTACACCGACCTCTATGCCAGTTTTCTGCAGAACGGCTTAAATTCTTGGCAACAGCAATTCAGTACCATCAGTCAAAGCAAGGGAACTACCTACTTTAATCAGATAAACCAAGTAGTATACCAAAAACCATGGTTTAAGAATTTTCCATTTCACTCTAAAATAGATGTATGTCTTTTGAGTCGACTTAGATCTGGACACATGCGTTCTCCTTGGCATCTATTTAAAATCAATGTTGTGGATAACCCACTCTGCGTCTGTGGTGAAGTAGGTACTACTGATTATCTGTTTTTTGAATGCCCTCGTTACACTATTGCTCAATCTATTCTATGGCAAAACCTTATTTTAATGGACATCCATCTACCGACGAGCATGGCGTTACTCATATCTTCCAAAAACGTCAAAGTATACTGTTGCCTACTGAAGTATATTAAACACACTAAGATAGTTCTGTAATATTTCATGTTTATCCGTGTCACTCATCCTAAAATCTAATAACTATTAACTCATCCCGACCGAGGCTCCCCCCTGTGTTGTGACAGAGTCGCCGGAGCTCCGACTCGAGAAGAGTACTCATCCTTTGTTTTTCCTTTCCATGTTATTAATGTAGTCACTGGCTTTCGCACATATACGTAATTGTATATGTGGCAGTAACCAGTGATATTTACTTTCTTAGTGTATAGATAAGGCGGTTTTTGGCAACAATGTACGGAAGCGTGAAGCAACGTACGAGCTAGAGGTGGGCTAAACAATTAAATTTCAATAATAGGTTCCGACGTTCCAGTTCCAACTATGTAATAGGTTCCACATACCTATTAATTTTGGAACCGGTTCCAGACAGTTCCGATTTCCAACACTAGGGCATAGAATTCAAAATTCCAATTTCTAAACAGTTCCAGGGGCGTTACAGAGATACAGTTTATTGAGTTCATACAGTTGCATACGCAATCGTGTTAAACGCATAGTAAATTATACTAATATAGTAGTAGTATACAAAAGTATGCGTGCGTACGCTTGCAATTGAGTTACAATTCTTAAATAAGTCTAAAAAGAATAATTAATATCGTAACAAATACACTGTTTATAAGCAATATATTCTTGTGCTGCTTTTGAGTAGAACGGGTTGTCTAGTTTAGACTTGCTGTATAAAGAGTTGCCTGGATTGTTACAATTTAGTGGTTTGGTAAGTGTACCACCTCTTAAGTCATGGTGGCAGGTTCGTCCCCCTTGGTCCTTGCCGATATTAAAAATTGCAATGCCATTTGATGGGTTTTGAATAAATCTCTAATAAACGTTTTGTATTTATTTGAATACTTTATTAGTTCTTTTAATATTTGATATGAAATTAACATTTCATTCCATAAAATAAAAATATGGTATTATAATTAAACTAATTATATATTAATTGAAAGTCCCATTACTGCCCGACTAACAGTGGTTATTATTACCCTTGGGCCACCAGCGCCCGCCCCATTCTAATAGCAATAATAAAAAATTCATTACTAATTAAATCTTTTAATGATTAAAAATAGGAAATCAAAATCATAATTTTATTCTATAAAATATAGATAATAATGGATTAGCTATAATAATATATGTAATTAAATTAATGTAAATATCAAATAAAAAATAAATATTCCGGTTCAATTCTTATTTGTATGTATTTCATAAAAAACACATTATAAATCGTTTGCGGATCATTGCATCCGAAATGCGGAATGGAACTGTATCGAACGACTTCAAATATTAATACGTTTGTGGAACTGAAACTGTTTGGCTGTGTGGAACCGTTTGAAATATGCGTAATTCCAAACAGTTCCACACGTTTCAGTTCCAAACGCATAAATATTTAAAACGTTCCAGCCGTTCCAGACAGTTTCATTCCGTATCGTACTTCAACCAGTTCCAAAATTAATAGGGTAATATCTGGAACCGATTACACGCCGTACCTATTACACAGCCGTACCTATTACATGTACCTATTACGTTACATTCCGCCCGTCTCTACGAGCCAAGATAAGTGAGAGCCAACCCGACATACGTAAACACGATCGGTTCATTTTATTTGTAGTATTTATTACACGTTTATTCTTAATAGAATTATTAATTAAATGGGGTCTTACGTGGTTTTGATATTAATAATTAATATTACTTTTCAATATAAGTAAGTTTTACATAATTGCACTGATAAATCTCCGAAACCTCTGCATTTTTTTTTGCAAGTTTTTTATTATTATTAACTGAGTCCTTATTGCTACCTAACCTCAATGGTTAAAAAGGATATAAAATAATTTTATTCAAGTATTGCATTTGTCTATAATGAGAGATGCTGTAGATATGTGCACTTCTGCAAAACTCCCTACACTTGTATGTTGAATAAAATCTAGTCAATAGGAGCATCTAAAAATCTATCCATTTGTAACTTGAAGTAGTGTGTAATACACAGAATTTTAAGATTTTTTATAAAAATGACAAAGACAATGCAATTTTGTAAAGCAAATTTTAGGTTATTCTGCACCTTACATGCATAAACTGAACTCAAGGTTCGGCTTACAATAAGTTCCACTTAGGGGTTTTTATGTTCTACTTAGCAGATGGTGCAACGAATATAAGCTCCACTTGGAAATAAAGTGGCACTTAAGCAGTTAAGCGAGGTGGTGCAAGCGGCCCTAATATAAATCGGAAGAAAATGCATAGTAAAACCGTGGAGGTGGCTGAACAAGAAAAGCTCGAACAATTTTCAAGTCGATCTAGATATTAAAAAGTCCATTTCCAGCTACAATATCTGTAGAAAGTCAGGAAGTATTCAAAATCTGTTGTGAATACTAAGTCTTAGTCCTAATTATCTCATAAATAGTGAAACTAAAGCCAAGTAATTCCCATTTAGATAATTACAATTTACATTATTTGCTTAGATTAATTTAATTGTTGATGTGTTGCTAGAAATTAAAGCAACGCACAATATGTATTTCAATAATATACTACATAAACTTTTATTAATAAAAAAACAAAATCTTAAAAAAAATGTAGAAAAAATATGGTTATACCGTCATGTTCAGTCGCCAGAGCCTTGTTGGTTGAGCAGCAGGGTGTATCGCAATTCAGTTTCTCATTTAAGAATTAATAATTTGCTTGGAATTATATTTCAAATAAAAATTATCAACAATAATTCAAACTTTAAGTAAAAATCAACAACAAAAATTTACTGTAAAACCAATACTCAACAAACCATCACTATGAACATTCCTCACCTTGTCAATCTTTATTAAAAATTATATAAATTATTTTAGATATTAGCAATTTAGCGTTGCTTATAACAAAATTTTTAATATACAGGATCGAATACATAGATTTCATCTAGATTGGGTTTTGCTAATAGATACTAGTATACCAAACCTGCGATCACCAAACGTAGTGATAAAAAATAGAAAATAGGACATCATCCAAAATGTTAAAAAGTATAAGTTTGGTATTTTAGTTTTTTGGTATACAAACTTACTCAAGTAGCATATTTTGGGATGTTCAGTGATGGTAAAGTTGCCGGTAATATGGGCTTGTTTTTATCAAACAAGCTACAATTTTCCAATATGGTTATTTTCTATAATAAAACTGCGTTCATTTGAGTAAATATATTTCATGTTTATAATTTAACTTATTTTATTTTTAGATTCAAACGTGAAAAAATGTATAATCACACCAAGTGCTCTAAATATATATGTATTGTATCACTTATCGAAAGCAAAATATAGCACATCTGAAGCTGTTTAGACCTAAAACTTTGTTTTGATAATATTTTTAACTAAGTTATATTAATTCTATTAAGAATAATCAAAAATTTGTCATTGTCCAATAATTCTGATATTTGACACTTTTTCTTGTCTTTTTTATTGTAAAAATTATAGCAAAGACAGACGTCCTATATGCATGTAAGGGTATTATTATTGAGCAAGATGTCCATATAGATGTATAGAGATTTGCAACTCTGTATGTGATACTTTTTTCAATTTGTTTAAAGATATTTATGTCTATAAAACAAAAAATATTTTGTTTTGATCGATTCCGTTATGTTTATCTTAAAGAATTAACTAATCTCTGCAGTAAGGTTGGAATTTTATTTTAAATTACATAAACTCAGTTTTGCACCTAAATATATAATTTAACAATAGTTTAAAAGAAATCTTAAAAAAAAAACAATCAAATATCAAAAAAAAAAAATCAATAAAAAAAGTCTCAAAAACTGGATTCATATTGTCGCGTATATCAAATTGTAATATTTTACCTGTGCTGAGCCAGCAAATAATTATGTATAAATACTTGCACAGGACTCGCTCTCTTTACTCCGTTGACCATATTACTGTGCAAGTGTTACGCAGTCCTACCTACTTGCAATGTCGCCAGTAGGGTATGCTGGTATCTTTTTAATTTAGTTTATAATAAATAGTATTATGTATCTCTGAGCTATCTGAACTATCCCTTTCCTTTGTAACAATACTGATTAAAAAATTATTTCGTCAACCTTATTTTGCATCAAAATATACAATTTTGGTAGCATAATTTATGTCAACAGGTTTATTTAAAATTGAATATATATTTTATGCATGAGTTCTATATCATTTGCGTTGAACGCTTTTGTCATATAAAATATAAAATAAAGAATTTTAATTTTTTTCAGCTAAAAGTTTAATTGGCTTTACAAAGTAAATCTTGGTTAGAAATGACGCCAAAGTAGCTGTTTTCACTACAATACTGGAAATCAAAGTAGCAGTTGGTCTGCTCTTAACACATGAAAGAATTATGCTGGTTATAAAAGACAGTGCAGAAAGAAAGATCAACGTTGGATTATACAAAAAAAAAATGTATCGTGCACACTAATAATTATAAATTACCAAACATTTATAGCGCATTATATATTAAATATCAAATTGTAAATATGTACATAATAAACAAATATTTTTATAATTACCTATATCTCCCTGAAAATTTTCCAAGAATCCACTTCTTGGATTTCTGGACTCCAATGAAACACGTAAGAGAGGGCCATAGCAGACAAACATTGTTATCTTCTAATCCTAAAACAAAAGCAACATTAACTCATAATCGTACAACAATCATAGCTGTAACAATAAATGAATTCCACAATAACAAGCACATGATAGCTATTTTTTATGATTAAAAAAGTTGCATATAATAAATATACAAAATAGAGTAACATAAGTGCGTAATAATATAAAATAGTATGTTTCCTAAACAATATTAGTTTCATAAAATGTGTTTTTGAGGTTGGGTGTAGATGTGCATGCGTTACAATTAAAAAAAGAACTAAATAAAAGTACATACTCCATAGCATATAATAACAATTTTGGTTACTTACTTGTATTCTCAAAATATTGTTTCATCTTGGTCTCTCTCGCAATTAATTTGAAAATTTGTCAGCTTAGTGCTGAACGACAAACAGCAGAGACCGCAGAGAGAGACCATGCATTCAATTACAAATGGCGCATTAAACGACTTTTATGGTTTAACTATTGCTCCGCAGGTGGCGGCACAACTCGCAACTGCTAATTTATACTAATTTTTGAATTTATTTGTGAAACGCGTCTTATATTTTGATGTGTTTTTCAAGGTAGATAATATATATAATATCCCACAAACGCCAAGTATTTTTAATTGCCAAGTGTGAGACGCGGGCAAGACTCAATATTTAAAAATGTCAAAATGCACCAAGCGCATGAAGTGTTCAAATGGAAAACATATATTCCACTTTACACTCAGCCATTAAAGCTCTTGTTGCTCAGAAAAATTACCGACAAAGAATATATAAATTAATATGCTGTAAAAAAGAGCATGGCATCTAATAAAACTGAATAAATAATAAATAAATCTAAATACAGATAATATACAATATCTAACACAAATTAAAACTAACAATAACAAAATGACTAGATAATTTGTATAGGATGGATGTTAGACATTGGTAGATGTTACGACACACAAACATTATAAATATTAAGAAAAAGAATGTATTGAATTAATAATTTTTCAATAATTTACAAATAAAATATTAATGCCAGTTTGTCAAATTATATATGTTCAGTTTAGAGTTTATAAGCTCAGGTAGTGGAATAAAGTTAGTTTTTTTCATATAAAAAAATTGAAAGATTGTGAAAACAATTTTTGAAACTTTAGTGATAATTTAAACTTATTAGTATATATGTGTAATCAAGAATTTGCTCACATACAGTTGTAAAAATGCCTCATGTTTTTAAGTAAGAAATTCAATGTTTTGTCCGGACTTTAATAGAATTTTGAATTTGAATATTTTGATAGTTCAATTTGGGTGAAAAGATTTATTTTAAATTAAATATATCATTCACGTTCCAACATTTTTGCACATTTGGTTAGTTAGTTTAGATTTTTGGCATATCAGCCTAAGAAGACTATTAATGCCAATTCTTTCCTCTAACTTGAAAAGTGTAAAATAATATGCTGTAAAATAGCATATTAAAGAATGAAATTAAATAAATAAATAACAAAGCTAAAATAAACATTCACAAACTATTAAAAAAAAAACTATAGCAAAAATGACTAGATAATTGCAACAATGTCTAGGGTGTAAAAGGTCCTAAACACTGCTGGATTTTACGATACACAAACATTAATCACAATAAATGAACAATTCAATCTATATACCCAATCTGCTCCTTCAAATAAATTCGAGCAGACAATCGACTTCAACGATCTGATTGCCCAAGACAATTGACCAACTAGATGATAATTTAGAAGCAGCTCTATGTTCCAAAAACTGCCAACAATCCAATAAAATATGGCAAACAGTTAATGAAACATTACTGATATCACAAACTAAGAGCACTGATGCAAAGTCGCGTGAGAATAACTTCTTCCCTTCGCTTTGGCTTGCATGACAAACTCCACGGTGTAATGACGTTTTTAATAGATCGCAGCTTGTTGTCTTGAATAGCAAACCACTCCGCCTGCCAGTTAGACAATATTGATTGTTGTAAAAAATTACAAACACAAGCTGTGTTTGTAACATTATCAGCGCTAGTTATAGCCAATTTGGCAAACGCATCAATTTTTTCATTGCCAATAATACTTACGTGACTGAAGATCCAGACAAAGTAAACAGTGACATTTAATTCAGACAATTGAAACAAAATCGAATAAATTTGCCTCAGCAAATAATGATCAGGGTATTGATAATCTATAGCATTTAATGCACTCAACGAGTCTGTACATATAACAAAAAATGTACTTTCACTTAGTTTAATGTAAAGAAGAGCCTGGTAGATAGCATACAGTACTGCAGTATAAACTCTGCTCACACTTGACAAGCCAAATGTAAACTGAAGCTCATCTACCAGAAAACTCACACTGTCGCTACTTTTTGAGCCATTGGTAAAAATCCAAGTTGCATTTACGTGCCTGCACATTTGGTGGTGTAGAATTTTAAGTTTCTCCAGCTAAAAGTTTTGTTGGTTTTTAAAATAAATCTAGATTTCTTGTTTTCATCTAAAAATGTAAATATATTTCTGAAGATTATATAATTTTTATAATAAATAAACTTATTTCGACCAATGTTTGTAAAGCCAAACGCAATAAAAGCATTTTCAGATAATTGCCTTTATCCATTATATTTACAAATTTTAGCACAAATACAAAGTATACGTCACACTTCTAATTTAAAATTTGGCTAATTTAGTCAGTTAAAACAAATATTAATGTTGTTAAGTTGATTCAATCAAATTTCTAGGTAAACCAATTTAGAAATGCCCAAGAAAATTTAGTATTTTACTAAATATGGTGTATCTGCTTTTAATTGCTCTTATGCACTGAATATACAAAAATTGCATTATTTAAAAACAGAAAACGCCAGTAAGTTACTATATTTAAATTAGCAACAAGCAAAATATATAAATAATACAACAATTTAATATAAATTAGAAAATAACGCCTATTAAAACCGTGGAAGTGGCTGAACAAAATCAGCTAAAACAATTTTTGAAAAATGTTTTGGACTAATCTGATCGATTATATGACGTTATCCATCGGATTAGTTTGTAAAGCTATACTTTATTTTGGCGTATCAGCCTAAGAAGACTATTAACGCCGATTCTTTTCTCTAACTCTAAAAAGTGTAAAATAATATGCTGTAAAATGGAATATTAAAGAATTAAATTAAATAAATAAATAAACAACAAAGATAAAATAAACGTTTACAAACTTTAAAGACTATAGCAAAAACGACTAGATAATTCAAACAGTGTCTAGGGTGTAAAAGGTGACAAAGTAAACAGTGACTTTTCTTTCAGACACCTGAAACAAAATCGAGTGATGTTGTCTCAGCAAATAAGATCAGGATATTGATAATCAATAGCATTTAATGCACTCAACGAGTCTGTACTTATAACATAAAATGAACCTGCACTTAGTTGGATGTAGAGAAAAACCTGGTAAATAGCATACAGTTCTGCAGTATAAACACTGCTTACACTTGGCAAGCCAAATGTAAACAGCAACTCATCAACCAAAAAAGTACAACCCACACCGTCGTTACTTTTTGAGCCATCAGTATAAATCCAAGTGGCATTTACGTGCATTGCTTGAATTTTTGCAAATTCAGTTTGATATTCAACTAGTAAAGTTGAAGCTTTGCTCATTCTCAATAATGCAATATTTAACCTTGGACGTTAAAAAGTCCAATGAGGGTCGCCACAGTAAGACAGTTGATATACATCAGGGAGTTGGAAATTCAGTTCCCAAAGTATACTGCAAATTCTTACAGCAACCGGTTTTTGGGACCGTATCCTGATGTTGTATAGATCGTCAAGACCATTATTGAACACGACAAGAAACGTCGGATGCAAGTGTTTAGCTTTTATTTTTGCGGCGTACCTAACAGTTAAGATTTTACGCCGAAGACAGAGTGATGGTTCAGCTGCATCAGACAAAACACTAGCAATAGGACTAGTGCGGAATGCGCGAGTTGCTAAACAAATTCCAGTATGGTGAGCAGGATCAACAATACTTAATGTGGATGAAGCTGCGGAAGCATAGATTATGGAACTATAATCAAGTTTTGAACGTACCAAAGCGCGATGCAAAAGTAGCATTGTTTTCCGATCCGCTCCCCATGACTTTCCACTCAACGACCTGAGCAAGTTTAGTGCCGGGACACATCTTGATCTCAGATTTATTAAATGAGGACGCCAAGTCAGCGCACGGTTAAATGTGACACCAAGAAATTGAACACATTCCTGTACAGAAATAGGTTTTCCCCCAAGATATAATAAAGGGTCATCATGTGGGGTTCACCTACTACAAAAATGGATAAGCAACGTTTTACTAGTAGAAAAAGTAAATCCATTGTTATTAGCCCAGTTCAAAATGTGATTGATTGTTAACTGAAATTGACGTTCCAATGTTGGCATGTTTCTCGAGGCACAATAGATAGCTACGTCATCAACATACATACATCCGCTTACCGGATGTTTGATGAACTGACTTATGCCGTTAATCGCTATCATAAATAGTGTCACGCATAGAAAAGACCCCTAAGGAATACCACTCTGTTGCTGACGAATGCCCGAGATGCTGTCACCTACACGTACCTTAAATGAACGGGAAGTTAAAAAGCTTTGTAAAAACAATGCATTGCTTCCGCCAATACCCCATGAATGAAGCGTTCGTAGAACATTGTACTTCCACGTCATGTCATATGCTTTTGCAATGTCAAAGAATACAGCGACAAGATGTTGATTCTGTAGAAAAGCATTTTTAATTGCTTTATCCAACCAAACAAGGTGATCAGTCGTAGAACGATGACGCCTTAAACCACATTGTATGTCAGCAATAAAACTTTTTGAATTTAATAACCAAGTAAGACGCTTATTGATCATTCGTTCTAGTAACTTGCATAAGCAGCTAGTTAGAGAGATAGGCCTATAACTTGTCGGGAGCTTTTTATCTTTACCAGGTTTAAGTACTGGTATTATGATAGCAAGTTTTTAAGACTCAGGACAAAACCCTGCTGACCATATCCGGTTATAGAGTGCCAACAATTGAAGTTGCATTTTAATTGTTTAAGCATAGCATTGTGTATCGAATCGACACCTGGAGCAGTATTGTGTGCTTGAGATAATGCCGAGTCAAATTCCCAAACATTAAACGGTGCGTTATATAATTCATCTTCAGCAGAGACAAATGACAGAACGTTTTTCTCCATGTTAATTTTAATATCTCGGAAATTTTCATCGTAATTACTATCGCTGGAAGCGTCAAAATAAACATCGGCCAGGATATTCGAAATGTCAAGGGGATTGATAATAATTTGATCACCCGACAATAACCCACTAATAGGTAATGATGCGGTTCGGCCAGAAATTTTTCTGATTTTTTCCCACACTTTCCCGACGGGAGTTCTCGAATTAATAGAAGTAACATATTCTGACCATGATTCTCTTTTAGCTTTTCCGCATGTTCTTAGAGCAACAGCTTTGTACCTCAAATAAAGTAATAGGTTCTCTTCTGTTGGAGAGTGGTTAAATCTACGAAAAGAACACATCACAATCAAAATTCCACCAAGGAACGGGCTCTCTGCGAGGTTTTCCGGAAGATAACGGAATACTCGCATGTGCTGCCTGTATGATAGAATCGGTATAAGTTTCACTATCTTCGTCAATAGTGGCTTAGACACAGTCATCGTAATCAAACACTTGAACAAACATATTCCAATCAGCATCTTTTATTCTCCAATTTTTATGACGGCTTTCATTAATTTCATGACCAAGCACGCGAATGAATATGGGAAAGTGGTCACTATCATAAAGATATTCCGAGACTTCCCAATCTTGGAGAACAAATGATAAGGTCAATAGCCAAGAATGATCTATTGGCTACGGAAAAGTAGGTATTGTTACCTTTATTTAAGATAACTAAATCCGTTTCTAAAAAAAGATTGGCCAAGTTAAGACTTCGCACATTAGTTCGACTTGAGCCCCACATAGTTTTATGAGCATTAAAATCGCCCATTAGCAGAAATAGGGACGGAAGTTGTTCAAGTAATTGATCAATCAAACGAATGTCCAAACTGACATTTGGCGGAATATAAATTGAGCAAATGGTCAGTGAGAAAAGGATATGTAGTTGAACGGCTACTGCTTCTAATGCAGTGTTGACACGGAGTTCTTTAGTGCAAACCGTATCACAAACCAATAAAGCCGTTCCACCCTGAGCACGATCAACATTTGAACGATCTTTTCTATAAATAGTATAACCACAAAGATTAACAGAACATTCAACCTTAAAATTTGTTTCCTGTAAGAAAACGCAGATAGGTAAATTTTCGGCTAATAATATTTTAAAGGATTCGTAGTGTGAATTATATCCGTAGCAGTTCCATTGTATAATGGTTGAAACCATTTTTAGTGTTATGTTGCGAACTTAAATGTAACTCTTTGTTTATTAGCGTTTTTTTGTTTAACTTCTGAATTATCATCTGGGGGAGTAGAACTCCCACTAATTGGTATAATTTCATCTGGCAGAGTAGATGGCGCGAAAAGAACTTCCACATCCATCGACTCTAACAACACGTCAATATTGGGGTCTGTGGGCGCAGGATCGCTAGAAACCTGCACCTCAGGTGGCGGTAGCCTAGATTGAGCTGCCGTCTTTGCAGGCTTTGACTCGGACTGAGCCTTGGCCTGTTTAGGCTTTGACTTGAAAGTCGCCACCTTAGTTGGTTTTGGCCCGATACGAGCCAATACCTTAGATGGTTTAGGCTTTAAATAAGCCCCCATCTTGAGTGGTTTTGCTTGAAGTCCCACTCGTTGTGACTTTGATCCGGATTGAACCGTAGTCAGTTTTGGTTTTGAGCCTAATAGGCCCGCAACCGGTTTTTAATCCTTCACATTAGAGTCCTTGTCTTTATTTAAAGAAGTTTCTGCAATAGCAATAAATTTCATAATTGGTGGTTGTTGAACAATAGGCGTTTCAACAACTGCAGCAAACGATCTAGAAAAGGTATGAACCGTAATTGCTCTATACCTCTTTTGAGTATCGAAGTAAGAGAGTTTGTCTGTTACTCTGATCTTGGCTATCTTTCTTTCCTCTTTCATTTTTGGACATTTTTGGGAAGAGACAAGATGCTTACCACCACAATTCACACATTAAGGTGAACTTTTGCATGGATCGGGGTCATGTTTCTCCTTACTGCATTTTGCACATGTCGTTGGAAACACCTCAATGGGTTAGGAATAAACGGGCAAACCGGGCGAGTAACATATGCTACCTTAACTTCATCTGGGAGCCGTTCGGAATCGAATGTTAAAATCATAGATGTTGTATCTCTGACTTCACCATCCTTTCTACGGGTTAATTTTTTGATATCGATAACTCCTTGCGAAGCCAGTTCTTGTTTGCATTCGTCAACAGTTGTGTATAACAACTCATACCATGAAATAACTCCCTTAGAAATATTTAAGGATTTATGCGGCTCAACTGTCACTGCAATATTACCTAACGACGTGCATTCCTGCATTTTACTGCTCTGCATTTTGTCTTTTACTTTAATAAGCAAAGTACCGTCTCTTAACTTCTTACAAGATTTTAAGGTTCCGTTAATAATATTGGAAATGGTCCTATGAATTAAGAAGGGAGATGCCTCCTTTAGACTCTGGCCATTTTCAGAACATTTAACAATTAAATACCTAACAAACTTTCTACTTGTACTTATACTATCTTTTTTAGCTCTCTCGTCCGTAAACGGGCGAGATCGTTTGGTTGGAGGTTTAGAATCTACCATAATAAACTCCGTCAATTTTATCGCTCAATCTCCCCACCCACCACGGAGCCACATATGGGACGCTACGTCACAAACTGATGCAGTCGCCAGGGCTAATCAAACAATATAAGTTTCATGAATGTAAATGAAAGATTTCCGCGAACACACAGAATACTATCGGGCTCCAACCGTAGTACAGTATGAACTTTTCATCTATCACCACATAAATAATTCCTCACCCTAACGTTAAACAAAACAAGCCGATTGATTAAAACTGGGTTAGGTTAAACTCCCGTTTTACCAGAAGCCAAGGCCAAAGCAATGTGTTGGAACTAACACTTTTTTAAACCTGAGTATTAGCCCTTCAACTACCAGGATCCCCTTTTCCTGGCTTTCGGGTCACCGCGCACGGCAAACACGCTGGTGAGTTTTACAAGATGTTCGGTAAATTGTGTCAAAAATGAACTCACAAATAAGTTTGACTTGTCCCTGACGAACTGTGGGTTTTTAACGAGGTTATCTCCTCGCCTATTGGTCGCCTTTTACGAGCAGCAAAGGGGCTAGCGGAAGTATTCTTTTGCACCACCTCCTTAGATATATTCAAATTAAAAAAAAATAATATAAAATTTAATTTGATTTTCAAATTGTAAATCTAGACTTTAAAAATAAAAATATGACATCCAATTTGTTAAATTCTATTTACTTAATTGTTATCCCAGCTTTCAAATTATAAATCCGGCCTCTAAAATTGCAAATCCGGGTTTTAAAACTATAAATTTGGCTTTAATAGTGTAAATCCGGCATTTAAACTTAAAATCCGGTGTAAATCTAGTTTTCAAAATGTTAAATTTAACTGCCAAATTATTAATTTGGTCTTAAAACAGTAAATCAAGCTTTTAAAACTGAATATCCGATAATGTGTTAAATTTTACTGCAAACTGTTAATCTTAAGTTTGGCTGTTAAAACTGTAAATCCGGCTATAAAAAGTGTAAATGCTGCATTCAAAAATAAAAATTCGGCCATCAACTTCTTAAATTCTACTGCCAAACTATTAATCCGGCATTCAAATCATAAATCCGGCTTTTAAAACTGCAAATCTAGCTTTTGAAATTGTAAATACGGCCTTCAAAGTGTTAAACATTACTGCCAAACTGTTAATTTAACCTTTAAATTTATAATTCAAACTTTAAACAGTCAATCCGGTTTTTAAAAGAGTAAATTCGGCCTTTAAAACAGTAATTCCGCTCACTTAAGTATTAAATATTACTACCAAAGTAATAATCCGGCTTCCAAGTTAAATACAGCATTTTGTAAATTTGAATTTCAGAAATGAAAATTCAGCTAACAATTTTTGGTTTTAATAAAAAAAAAATAAGAGTAAATTCGTATTCAATTTCATTGTCAAATTGTTATTCTGGATTTTCAAATTATAAATCCAGTCTTCAAAACTAAAAATCAAACTTTTAGTACTAAAAATCCGGTAACCAGCGCGATAAACTTTTCTGCCAAGCTATTAATCCGGTCTTCATTCTTCATTATAAATCTGGTCTTTAAAACTGTAAATCCATTTTTTAAAACTGTACATCAGACCTTCAAAGTTTTGAAGTTATCTGCCAAACAGTTAATCCGGCTTCTAAATGATAACTTACATATAAACTGTTAATCTTATTTTCAAATTATAAATCTGGTCTTTAAACTATCTTGCTTTCAAAAGTTTAAACGCGGATTTCAATATAAAAATCCGAAAATCAACGTGTTAAATTCTACTATCAAACTATTCAAAATTATAAATTTGACATTTAAAACTCTAAATCCGGCTTTTAAAGGATTAAATTTTACTGCCAAATTGTTCAAATTATAATTTTAATCTTTAAAATTGTAAATTTGTTATTAAAAAGTGTAAATCCGGCCACCACCGTGTTTAAAACTTCAATACTGTTAACCCGGTTTATAAAACTATAAATTCTGCATTCAAAATTAGCAATTTAGAAATTTTGCTAACAATATTTGGCTTTAATTAAAAAAAAAGTAAAAGAACGTTTATTTATAACCTAAATAAAAACCTTTAAAACTATAAATCCGACTGAAAATTCTCCATCAACGTGTTAAATACTATTGCCAAACTATTAATCCGATTTTTCAATTATAAATCCGTCTTTTAGAAATGTTAATCTGGTTTTTAAACTAAAATTTTAGAAACCAAGTTTACTACCAAACAGTGAATTTAGTTTTCAAATTGTTAATTTGGCTTCCCTAATTGTAAATGCTGCTTTTAAAAGTGTAATTGCGGCATTCAAAAAATAAATTTTAATTCGGTTTCTAAAGTGTCAAATTTTATAGCTAATTTGTTAATCTGTAAATCCGGTCTTTAAATTGTTAAATACTGATAACCTTGACTTTAAATTATAAATCCAGCCCTTAAATTTGATTCAAATAGTAAATAAAGCGTTTAAAAGTGTAAATTCAGTTTTAAAAATAATAATGTGTTAAATTTAAGTGCCAAATTGTTAATCAGACGTCTAACTATAAAATCAGCTTTTAAATAAAATTAAAATATAACGTGCCTAATCTACTGGTAAACTGTTAATTCTGCTTCTAACGTGTCGTGTTTAGTTGATTATAGTGTCAATAGTTAAGACAGTATTTGGGTTACTGGGGTAGGAAAGAGTGATGCGTCCGCGGGAGTCTGTAATCGCATATGGATAATGTTTTTTTGTCTGTTCGTTCTAATTGACTAATTAGTTGAAAAAATTTTGAATCATCAATTATGATACTGCCACTTATTTGAACTGTGCGCTGTTATTAAGACGGTTTTAGAAAAAAAACGTACACAGATTTGTCAAAAATAACAAAATCATAAAATATTAAAGTATTTTTAAAAATAACTAAAATTCGGCTAAAAATAACAAAATTGGTTCTTAAAACATCAAAATTTTGTCAGAAAACACTAAACTCTGGCTATGAAATATCAAAATATTATTAAAACAGCAAAATTCAGTCATAAACTGTTAAAAATTCTTCATAAAATGTTAAAAATGCAAAATTGATGTTAAAACATTAAAATATTGTTAGAAAGCATTGATGCTTTGGTTATAAACTGTTGACAAAGGTAAAATTTTAATTTGTTTTGATAAGATTTTAAAAATAGCAAAATCCGGCCTTAAACATCAAAACATTGTTAGAAAGTAACAAAATTTGGCTATAAAAAAAAACATGTCAAACATTTAGTCATTTACTGTTAATATGTGCAAAATTTTATAATGAAAAGTCAAAAATCTGGCCATAAAACATTAAAATATTTTTAGTTAGAATAAAAAACGGTCAAAGAATCCAAAGTTCCGGCCATAAAACATCAAAATATTGTTGGAAAGCACCAAAATCCGGTCATAAACTGTTAAAAAGTAAAAATTTTGTTATAAAATTTCAAAATCCGGCTATAGTATATTAAAATGTTGTCAGATGGATTCAAAATCCGGTCAAAAAGTGCAAAATTCTATATATAAAATGTTAAAAACTGTAACGTTTTATGTCTAAATGGTCAAAAATTGTAATATTCTGTTATGAGTTTAAAATATTTAAAGAAAAAAACATAATTTGGCCAAAAAAACGGTTGATAGTGCAAAATTTTGTTCATAAAATGTCAAAAATAGCTAAATCTGACCAAGAAATTTCAAACAATTGTAAGAAATCACCAAAATTTGTCCATAAACTTAACAGTTTGTATAATTTTTCATAATATCTTACACAAATAGCCAGTTTGGCATAAACTGATAAAGTGCAAAATTCTTTAAATAAAATGTTTAAATTAACAAAAACCAATCAAAAACTATAAAAAAAAACATAACCGTAAAGCACCAGAATCTGGTCATAAACTGTTTTTTTTGTAAAGTTCTTACCATGCAATGTCAAAAATTGTAAAATCTGGCCAAAAAGTATGACAGTATTACCAAAAAGTACCAAAATTTAAAGTTTTGTTATAAATTATTTCCAAAAAGAACTATAATCCGGCTAAAAACGGTTCAAAAGTGCAAAATTCACATTCACGTCATAGATTAAGTCAAAGTTTTGGCATAACCCGATGAAAAGTAAAAAAAATCCTTTTAATAAAATTTTAAAAGTCAGAATGCACCAAAATCCGATCATAAACAGTTTTTTTTGCAAAAAAAAATTATGGAATGTCAAAAATAGTAAAAATCCGGCCAAAAAGTATGACAGTATTACCAAAAAGTACAAAAATTTAATCATTAACTGTTTAAAAGTGCAAAATTTTATCATACAAAATCAAAAACAACTAAATCCGGTCATAAAACATTAAAACATTTCAGATAGAATCGAAATATTTCCAAAAACGCTTAAATAGTTTATAAATGGCAAAAATTCTGTTAAAAATTCTGTTAAAAAAAAAACTAAAATTTGGCTAAAAAAGGTTCAAAAGTGCAAAATTCACATTCACATTATAGATTAAGTCAAAATTTTGGCATAACTTGATGAAAAGTGCAAAATTCTTTTAATAAAATTTCAAAACATTATCAGAATGCACCAAAATCCGATCATAAACTTTTTTTGCAACAAAAAATTATGGAATGTAAAAAATAGTAAAAATCCGGCCAAAAAGTAGTACAGTATTACCAAAAAGTATCAAAAGTTAATCATTAACTGTTTAAAAGTGCAAAATTTGATCATAAAAAGTCAAAAATAGCTAAATTAAGATATAAAACGTTTAAAAAATTTAGATAGAATCAAAATCCTGCCAAAAACGGTTAAATAGTTTAAAAATTGCAACATTTTGTCAAAAATTATTATCAAAAAGAACTAATATTTGGCTAAAATCGGTTCAAAAATGCAAAATTGACATTCACATCTTAGATTAAGTATTTTTGACATTTAATTATCATCTTTCATTGGTTATATTTTGACAACTGATATTTAAGATTTGGTAGTTTTTGACATATTAGATTAATGAAATAATTTTTAACAATTGACATACATATTAAGTTACTTGTGTATTCATAAAATTGTCAAACAAAAGTATAAAAAAATCAAATGTTAAACAAAGTTGGGAAAAAAATGGTACACAAATGTAAAAAATATCAAAAAAATCAAGCACAAACAAAATGTTTCAAAATGTTTTAAAGAGTCAAGCAAATATTTAAAAGTGGTCAAATAATTTCTAAGATAAATTTCAAACAGAATAAGAACAAAATATAAAAAAATCAAAATTTATTCTATCTGAAAAAGAAATTAATAATCCAAAATTCTATGATTATAAAAACTCACAAGCAAGGATACCTATTCGACCAATTTAACTCTCCGAACTATAAATTATCAATATATTTAAATAAATAAATAAAATCATATAATTATAAAATTTAGCATTAAAGAATTAATAGTTAAATTTGAAAAAATGTTTGAAATTTTAATCAATTTTGAATATGTACTTCAACTAAATTTAAAATGACCAAGTGCAAACAAAAAATACCTAAAAGTGTCAAACGGAAAATAACCTAACTTAACAAAATACTATAAAACGTTTAGAATATCAATAAAATCTTACCAAATTATTCCCATCGGGCCCATCTATTGGTTGATTAGGGTCCATATTGAAATAAAATTAATTATTCCAATCGTTTGATTAATTCGGTATTTTCAATCGTATGCTCGCAGACACCAACTGACGCACAATTCAACTGAATGCACAGAATGCAGCGAGGGGCAGAGGGAGGGTAGGTTATCTAGGCTGCCAGACATGTCATGTGTTTAGAACAGTGGCGCTCAGACTTTAATAAAACCTAATCCCTAGGTAAAAATAATTGTTAAAAAATAAACATTTAGTGTACTTTCATACAATCAATGTCAGAAATTTAAAAAATATTTGATAAAAAAAGATCGACTTAAAAATCCCTCGCGATTTACCAATCGCTCGCGATCGACTGTTTGAGCGCCTCTGTTCTAGAGTATACAGTTCTTGGTTATATAGTTTAAGTCAAGTTTCCGTTATAGCAATTATTGTAGGATTATTGTGTATGGTTTTTTACACTTCTTGCGTTGTGCAGATATATAGTATACATTTTAGTTTTGTATTTATTTATTTAGTTTTAAATTGGATTTTTTTAATTCTAAACTTTCTATATCGGAAAAGTTTTTAATTTTAATTTTTATACTTGCTTCTGTTTTTCTTATGTATATATTTCTATCTCCTATAGTCCATAGGTATTTGTATTTAAGCTTCTTTTTTTGTTCTCTTGCTTTATAAAACGGCATATTTGATTGTAAGATTAAATAAAACAACTACTATGTTTTTATATCACTTTTATTTCGTCACACTGTGACTGCACACAAGGTTTTGAAACTGCCGTTGCTTAACTTTTGTCTACAATTTCATTTATTATTATTTATTGTGGCTATATGTACAACTGAATGCAGTGTTGACATTTAAAAGTCTGTCATAGTCAAATGCACCTCATAACGATGTACTGTAAATAGCTACAACAGAATTAAAGATAAATGAATAAATAATTGATTTGAGATACTGTTGTAATGCAAGCAACTTGATAAGTATTGCAATAAATCTGTTTTATAGTTATAGTTAGTATGAATAAATTATTTATTCCTACTTTTTAAATTAAAATTTATAATATGAACTTTAAAAGTTAAAATGTAATAAAACTAATTATTAGTTAATATCCTCAATTAAAAAAATTATATTAATCTTTTAAAGATTGACCTATGTGCGTTATACTTCTCTACTTTATATCTGTTTGAAAAAACTACTAAGTACATTAGTTGCTACTTTATTTTATTTATTATCCAGTGTCTTATTATCAAAGACTTCATGCACAAAATATTGCATTAATTTGAAATTTTAATAATGTTAAATATTTATATAAAGTTAGAAGTAGTTTTGATATTTACTGTAGACATTCCAAAGGAACCAAAACATTAAAATCTTTGTAATTGAGTTCATAAACATACGTTCTTCATTAATTGTTAACAATATGTTGGTTATTTAAATGCATCTTTGAGTACACTCTATTTGTATGCAAACTGTACTAAATACTAATAAAGAGTATATCTGGCTGAAGCTTCATTTTGTTTTTTTGTTTGTTTTCAAGCTACTTTACTTTGCCCCAAAAGTCTTACGACTTGTTTGAAAGGGGTTGATTGGACTAACAGCTTATTACGTGAATTTTAATGTGGATCAAAAACAAGTTATTATTTAGTCATAATATGAGGATCAAAACCTTGGACTGTTAGCTTGCTACGTTAACGCTCTATAACTGAGCGATTACACCGTTTTTGGATTAATAGTTTCAAAGCAATCTGCTTTTCTTGTTCTTTTAAAGATTTGCCGTAATATCTACTTATTTCATTACTATCCTTTCGTAAAAAAGTAAGAAGTTGATAGCTGAAAATGTACAAAAATTGTCAAATCAGCCAAGCAATAAAAAAATAACTATCACCCACTTTATTTAGTTAAACTTTTTTCAAATCTAGTTTATGCCTCAAATTTTTAGTACCACACCACTATTAAAAATACCTATTATGGTTAAGCCAATGCACGCTGTTTGAGACCTACTGATTAAATCAGTTTTAATAATTTGATCTTATTTAAACAGAGATATTATCAATGACTTATATATTATTGCATGATAAGTACAGTCAATGTTCTGTTTAAGACATACTGCTTTTTATTTCTTATATATAAAAACTAAAATAAAAATAAAAATTATTAATAAAATAAATATTAATTTATAATTTTTGTTGACAAGCTTTTTATCGTCACCAAATCTGTCTTTTATGATCCGGATAATTCTTTTGTTGTGAATAACTCAAAGTTACTGAGTTTTCACATTTTTATAAAAATTGAATAGTGGTAATTTAATTTAATTTATTCTTTTTACACTTTCTAAAGTCAGTTTTGTACGCATAAGCTTGCTAACAAACTGTTTTAGAATAGATGTGGCATCTGCAACATCTCTGCTCGGTTTTGTGGTACTGCTACAATATTTCTTGAAGCACAACTTGCCAACACCTGAAGGAGAAATATGCTTTAATTCTTACCCATTTTTAAATTAAACCACGCTTTTTAAATTCTTTAGTGTTTATACGAGTGTGAAGTGTATCCTATTACATTCTTTTTTATGAAGCCGTAGGACGTTTACCTATCATTAACTGGACTATTGTACGTTTGGCAGATATGATACTGTTGATCTACCAGCTTCTTTATTTAAATACATTTAAATATTTAATAGTAAAAACGTAATCAATCCGGGGAGACTACTGCTACATAATGAAGAAATAGAAAGGTTTGAAAAATTTACGTATCTGGGAACTTTGGTGAACGAAGAATGGGATCATTCAATTGAAATAAGAAGTCGTATAGAAAAAGCCAGAGCAGCATTCAGGAAACTAAGTAACGTTTTAAAGAATCACAGTCTAAGTATCAAACTTAAACTTAGATTAGTTAAGTGCTATGTCTTCCCCGTACTCTTGTATGGAATGGAATCATGGAGCTTGACGGAGGCGTCAACGAAGAAAATAGAGGCGTTCGAAATGTGGACTTATAGAAGGATCCTTAGAATCCCCTGGACAGCTCATGTTACCAACGAGGAGGTGCTAAGAAGGTTACAAGTAGAGACAGAAGTAGTAAAGACGGTGAAACGAAGAAAATTAGAATATTTAGAACATATAATGAGACACCCGGAAAAATACGAGCTACTACAACTGATTCTACAAGAAAAAGTAGAAGGCAGAAGAGGACCAGGAAGAAGGAGGATTTCGTGGCTGAAAAATTTAAGGACCTGGTTTGGCAAGACAACCACTGAATTGTTCCGTGGGGCCGTAAACAAGATTCAAATAGCGTTGTGGATAGCCAACATCCGGTAACGGATAGGCACGATAAGAAGAAGAAATATTTAATAAACTGTTTTTGTTAGTAAAAAAGCTAAAGATCTTAAAAATAATTGTTTTATACTTTCTTAAATGGCGTAATGGGATTAAGCGCTCTTATTAAACATAACTTCTCTGTCGTACTGCCAACAATTTTATATATAATTATAAATTATTTTATTTTATTAAAATGGTAAAAACATAGATTGTGTGAGTGTACTTAAGCTTACAAACATATATTAATGTATTGTTAGTCAAAAAGTACGCAGTGTATTCTTATCTTAAATTTAACCAAACATCTACAGCTTATATTACAAAAATATCTCAATCGTTGGTACAACATAAGTCTAAAAACTATAAAGAATAAATGTAAATTGTATGGAGTTTAAAAATCCAAACCTATACGTAAGGTGGGATTGTGTGTTGGCACATTATAAGAATATTGTTGTATTTTCCAAGCACATGGGTCATTCTCGCACACAGCTTTATGATTCATATATGGTACTCATGCACCGTCTGCTTGATGTGGAGCATTATTATGGTTGAATCATTTCATACTTTTTGAAATTTACTGATATCAAGTTGTACAAAAAACTTTACATTATTTAAGCAAAAATATTATTAATGAATTATATATTATTACGTGCTAATTAAATATTTTAAACATCTTTTAACAAGCTTTAAATTTCTAAAAAAATATATAAAGAAGAGACGCAATGTCCTCAAATGAGACAGTTGTAGTAGTTGTTTTTTTGTTTTTTTTTTTGTTTGTTTTTTTTTGTTTTTTTTTTTAGTTTAGAATATTTTTTCATAAATTTAATTTTTTAATGTGTTTAAATTTCTACTGTTGGTTGGCATCGACCCCTGCTCTTCATTTTCCACGTTGTTCTGTAATATAAATAATTTTAAAACGACACAATAATGTGCTTTTGTATAAATTTTCAATGTCTAAAAGAATTGGAGTTACAAAACTATTCTACCAATTTAATATTGAACAATATTACTCTTGGTATATACTACCAAAATACCAATGAGTAAACGGTCAGTAAACTTAAACTGTTTTGCTAAAGATTATTGTTCAAATCAATGGACAAAACAAGATTTGATACTGATTATTGTAATATTTTATTACTTAAATATCATAATAAAAAATTCTTATTTAAAAACATTCTCACTTTAAATACATTTCTAATTTTCCTTGTAATATGTTCCGTGGTCTACCTAACCTTTTGCCATGCCATGAACGACCCCTTGGCAAGAAAATTCATTAAAAATTATTCCATCTTATTTTTTATATAATATACAAATAATATATTTTTACATAATTTGAATTTTTGGCTTGAATTGTTACTGTTGATTGACAACCCAAAACTCTTCTTTCTGGCGCTATGCTGTGTATATGATAAAATTATGTTTAATATTATAAAACATTACATGGTGAACGATTACATCTAGCAATTACAGGCTTAGATACGCTACTTTGTGTATATGATATATATATATATATATATATATATATATATATATATATGTATATTGTTAGTAGTATTACTTTTATTTTCTTACTTGTAACTTACTTTGGAAACAACACAACTGACACGTTGATTGTTGACCAAATCAAATCTAGTTTTTCCTGGTAATAATCGAGCCGGTTGGTTCATAATCAGAGCAGTCAGTAGAAAATAAATTGTTACAACAATTTAATTTCTACATATTATTAGTCAATTTAAATAATTTTTATATTAGTACATTTGCACTTCCCTATTATTGCGCACGTCTTGCACACCCGCGTACGGCGGCCTTTGTGACTCATTTCCCCAGAAGTTTTAAGATTTGTTCAAAAGGGGTTGATAGAACTAACTGCTTATTAGGTGACTTTCAAATCACCCAATGAACAAAGAGCAAGTTTTGATATTTAAGTGACTACATGTATAGTCAAATGCACATTGTATCGATGCAATGTAGAGAATTACAAAAAAAATATGTGCCAAGCTTTCTCTACGTTTGACACTTTTTTTGAGTAAGTTTGATATTATATTTATAATTGACTTATTCAGGTTAATAATAGCAGATGTTGGAATTTAAATCAGCAGTTTTTGGTAGTGGCTTAAAACAAAAATTATTGTTTTTTCTTATTTTTGTATAATAAAATTTAATAAAAAACTCCCTATTAAGAAACATTTTCTTTTTATAAAAACATTTTTACCTTTTCCGTGTTCCGTGGTCTACCTAACCTTTTGTAAAAAATGCCATAAACGACCCTTTGGCGTGAAGATTTAAATTTAATTCTTTGTTTTTCTATTATGAATTTATTATATAAATATGAAAAAAGACAATTTTTTAATTTTTATTAGTTCAACATATACTTTACCTAATTTATTGTTTGGCTATTGATGTTTTTTGATACCAAACAATACTATTGGGTTTTCTGTAGTTATTGTTCGTTGCTTTATTGAGAAGAAAAGAAGTTTTAATATTATCATCTACTTTATTTAGTTAAACTTTTTCCAAATTCAATTTATGCCTCTTTTGCCAGCTGCTTTTGATGAACCACCACTGAACATACCTATTATGCTCAAGCCATTGCACGCTTTTTGAGAGCTACTGATTAAATCAGTTTTAATAATTTTATCTTATTTTCTTTAAGCAGAAATATTATCAATGAGTTATATATGCTAAACAAATATTTTAAGCACTTCTTAACGAGCTTTAAGTTTTTACTGTTGGTTGGCATACTTTTTTACTCAATTTTAAAATATCTGTCTTTATTCTAGCAATCCCAGCCTAAATTGAATTGATTGACTACATTCAGTAGTACACATTTAAAAATCTCAGAAATTGTTTTTATTTGATTAATTTACTAACAGAATAAGGATCTTGGGACAGTAAAAACTAAAACAGTTTTATCAATATTTTGTCTAAACATACCGGACTTTGTTAAAAGTACCTGTGAGAGCCGGAGGCAGCATTTCTTCGCTTCAAGAAAGTCCTGTATGTCATAATTTTACTGATTTTCGCCAATATCTTTTGCTGTACTCCCATAGACGTCTCCACCTTTAACGCTGTATTTAAAATACGAATTTGTTTAGAGCAGTGTTTGATTCATTCTTCTATCACATCCATATAAGTATCTTTTCGCGCCATAAATTGTTCCATTAATCGGACCATGCCGTCAGCAACGTTTGAAATTGTAGCCATGATGATAAAGTAGTAGTGTACTCCCGAGGGTTGTACTAGACTGATTTTGAACCTTCTGATCCTTGTTTTTATACTAGATTATAAATTGCAAAACGTCAGTGGTTTTCTCCAATAAAATGCTAATAAATCTTTATTTTCTAATTACTTCAGCACAATTAAAATTTTCGTGAACCGTCATCGCTCTAATCTTTTATATGTCCCAACTAAATACTGCTAAAGTGGTGAGGAGAAACAAACACAAGATTATACTAATAACATATTTATTAAAATTAATATAGTTTTTTACATATTACAATATTTTCATTACTTCAAAATCGCAATTCTGCTGCATAAAATAGAAATATAAACATTCGTTCATTAACAACATATTTTCTGTACTCTGATTTGCGTACATTAATGATGTTATGTTAGAATGCAAGTCCCCCTTCATCTTCAGGCATGAACGCATCATAATACTCCTCAAACTTTAACTTTTGTACAAGATCCAGCTTACATTCAATCACCTGTCTCAACTGAGTTAAGTTATGCAATGTGGCCTGAGATAAAATGACTTTAAAACTTCTGCATTCCACATTAAACATCTCGAAATCCTTGTACTGAGTCCTCTCGATGCTAGTATCCGATCCAAACATCACAGTGCGGCCAATTTCCATAGTTGTCGGATCAATATTTAAAAACTCAATCCATTCTTCGACGGACATCACCAGCTGGCCTCGAGCACCCCAGATTTTTACGGCGGGCTGAAAGTCCAATGCAGGACTGATGCCGACAGACACATATTTTGTCATCGACATGTTTAAGGGGTAAGTAGATCCTCCCAACATGATGGTTTCTTTCTTGATTCTGGCGTCCAAGTTTCTAAATATCTCGTCGATGGGATCCTCAAATTGTTCGGACATTTCTGTTATTTCTTCTTATTTTACTTGTTTCTACTTCAAGCTCTAGACGAGTTATGGCTACACACATCCAGATTTTATGGCTCCTCATCCTACTCTCTTCCCCACTACTTTTTTTTTTATTTTTATCCAAACCATACTTTCTTGACGTCACTTAACTCTCCATTATTGCATAATGTCCCCAAGGTAGAGTCTCGAAACTTCCCGAAATCAAATATCTTTTCTTGTCGTGAGGGCTTAGAGATATTTTTTTCTGATTTATTGAATATATAGTATGGTTTATTGACCTTATGGAATGTTGTTGATGAGTCATTTTTATACCTCCGTTCAAACACCTCAGGTAATCGTCAAACGTAATGTGAGATTTCACCACGTATGATTTTATACCTTTGACTTTCTTCGTTACTTGTGTTGTCGCCGTCGGTACCTTACAAGCATACATTTTTGCCCGCAACTCCGTCATGATTTGACCGTAGTTTTCATCCTTCATTAGCACCGGAATCTTCTTGTTTAATAAAGGAATCTCATACACGTTGTTCCGAGCGTATTCAGAGGTATCAAAGCGATAGATATCCTGCTTGATGTCGCTGTATACATCATCCGTTTCAATTTCATAAATAAGGGAGTCGGTGTAACAGAGTCGAGCATTGTCTCCGTACTTGTTTTTTATGTACTTGTAGTAGAAGTCGTACAACAAAGTCTTAGAAATGTCCAAGATAGCCATACCCACGTAAATCGGTTTAGTAAAAAGCACATCGTTTTTCAGTAATTCTATAAACACCATATTTTCTTCCAGTATTTTATAGCTGTGGAAAGACGGACTTGATATTCGAGCTTCTGCACCCTATCTTCCATCCCATTTTGTTATTAATTTAATCGAACGTCTGTTCCTCACATTCTCTATAGTTTTGTCGAATACTGCATTGCTTATCAATTTGAAAAAGTCTTTTTCAAAATCGTTTACAGACTTTACAATCGTTTACGCAACTCGGCATTTAGATCTATATATTTTTTTAGCCATGGAGACTGGCAAAACTGAAGCACTCTATGGATTTTCCTCACAACCAGACCCCCCGACACATACTGTTTTAAATTGCGATAATGAACAATATATTTTTTCTTATCGCAAACAGTTGCCAGCATTTTTGCTTGCTTCGAGTCTGGAGGACATCCTTTCTCTGGAGCCATAGGTAAATCTTTTTGTGTGTCGTGGATGATCTCGGGATACTCCAAGTCTACCTCAAGTATATATCCTATATATGCTTCATCGGATATCTGGTAATTAAATGTGGATACGACCCCTTCAACCCACTTGAGATTACCTTGCCCATGCATACATCGAGTTAATATCGTAATACATTAGATATTTTTGAGGTATGTCTGGGTTGTAGTCGGGCATGTATTTATTATTTGTCTTCGAATGCCTTTTTGAGCATTGGGAGAGCCCTCAACGTACCCCTTTCTCAATAAACATTAAAATATCGATGTCGTTAATGTAATTGAGTTCCTGTTTAGTGTATTTTAACATAGCGTCCTAACTAAGACCCGGAGCGGTGAAATAATGAGCGGGATCCAACCGATAGTTTCAGACATACGTCTCTAAAACTCTCAAAAACGTCTGCCAGCAACAACACGTCCGTTTTTAAGTATAGATCGCTATACTCTCCCAACGTTTGTATTCGGAATTTATTCCATACATTTTGTGAGTGTTGGTAGTCTTCAAAGCTTATATTGGACTACGGATTTTGAACCCCATGTAAATCCCCATAAGAAATTGTCCCCGAATTCGCTTACTTGGGTGCTATATAGGTTGGATGTAACCCAACCTCATCACATTAGTGAAGATTTTTAGCCTGACAAAGGTTCTTAAGATTGGATCTAGTGTAAGAGTTGAGGCCGGCATACTGAGTCCCCATCATTTTGCATTTTAAAGATTAAGTCTATCTTTTGAAAATGTTCTATCTAGCGTCTGATCTAAAAAAGGGTAAACCCCTCATGCTGAGGAACACGTTCCACTGTTGCTATTGGTGGTTTGACCTTGATGATTAGCTTTTCTTTTTTTCTTTAGGAAAATGTAGGTGCAAACTAATTATTAAACTCCGTGGTCTATTAATATAAGGTGCAATCAATAGAGGGCAGGAAACCAGTGAACTTCTATCATCAGCTTTAAGCGAGTTAAAGGTAGGTCCGGCATTGAAGAACGCCCAGAAGACGGGTGCCTCGTTGCATCTCATCTCTAATTCAAGATTTAAGGTTGGTCCGGCTTTGTTATGCGCACAAGTAGGTTGGCCGGTTCCCTATAATTTAGTAAAGTGACCATGGTCCGATCATGCTCCATTCCAAAATGCGTCGCGATAGGGTTGGGAAACAGATCCTTTGCGTTTCAAACCTTACAATCCTTTGTTTCCATTCCTTCCCTTGCTCATAATTAGTACCTTGAGATTGGTGGGCAGGCTAAAATACATTGAAGAAATAAAATTAATTAATATTTATTTCTTCAAGTAAAACTAAACTAATTTCAAACTCCCCCAGCTTGGCAGTACCTGGCTTATCTCGGTCTGGCTCCTTGCAGTAGAGCTGGTGGTGAGGTCGGTGGCAGCGTTAGTTCAGCGGCTTGGCGTCGTTCCACGGGGTTAGCCTGAGGGTGATATGTGGCTATATAGTGTGAAAGTGGCATTTTCACTGTATAGAGGCCGTTGTCACAGGACAATCATGGGTACCCAATCAACAGATGACCTGCTGCTCCATGGCTTTGACGGTTACGTAGTTGGTGGTGTGCTGCGTGACAAATGCCGCTTCCTTGTTCTCCATCAAAATAGCTTCTGGCTACCGAAAAAAAAAACGATTCACGAAGATCAGACAATATCAGCAACCTTCCGAGCTCTGCGTAATTTTGAAGTCAAAGTGCGCATGCTGAAATCTGCTAGATGTAACAAAACTAGGCCTCAAACTATAAATACCCCATTCGGCGGCTCTCAGCGATCGCAGTCATTACTGCGGGTTAATCGAGCTGCAACAACTGTTCATCATTTTCTAGATTCTAGATGTTGGGAGCGAGTTATAAAGAAAAGAAAACAGCATGTAATCTTATAAAAAATGTATTTTAAGTAAACATATAAATGTAGTATAAAAATAAATACTCTGACTAGAAACTACTTATAATTACATGGCACCTTTTGTTGGAAATGGATTTACGTTTGTACCATCAACATTAAATACTGGCAAATTTAAGTCAGTCTTTTTCGGATCACTCTTCTTTTTAATAATCAGCCTGTCAGCATCATACACTTCATAACCTAATTTATCAAGAAACTCTTTCAAATCTTTGATCAATTCCAGTCTTCTTATGTTTAATGTTTGATGCATCGTATTTCAGGCGTAAAATACGCAATTCATTAGACTCATTAATTAGAATATCCTTAAAAAATATATGTCTTTATAATTTCTTTATTAATTTTATTATAATTACCTCTTGTATATTAAAAAGTAGTTCATCTATGGGGGACTTGAGTACATCTTCTTGACTTTTAATTAAACTTATAAAATAATCAAACGATGCTTGTCCTAGCATTGGTTGAGATAATTCAAATATATTATTTAATACTTCATGAATTTTCGAGGCCATGTTAATAAGTTCCATTAATTTATTACAAGTTTTACATCCTAAAATATATCTTTTATAATACTTTCAATTGCTTTCAATTTCTAACAAACCTTTTGGCGATAGTATAATGTTGGATAAATCATTCATAATGTAATTGATTTTTTTAATATAATATTTCTTTATTTGATTTTATTTTCATGTAATTAATATTTGAAACCTTCTCTATTTCTAATTGTATAAACATTGATTTTTCTGAAAAAAAAAATACATTTCTTTTTCTAGAATGAGTTACTAACTAGTTTCAGATGTTTAACCATCGCCAATATAAAGTTGGAAATAAATTATTTGTTGCTTTTGTGTTTAGTTTGCATAGATCTCTTGAATAAATGGGTATGTGAATAAGAGTAAGCACATAAACACCTTATAGAAAAATTACAATTTAATTTCAAAATTTAAGGTTTTGAATTTTCATATATTTCATTAGTTTGGAAATTTCATTCTCTACACGTTGCAAAAAACCGATTTTAATTTCAGTTCTGCTCGAAGTTTTATAACTCTCACTAAACCGCGCCCTTAACTGTCCAATGAGCAAAACAAATGAGACAAAGAATTGGTTTAGTCCGTTTCTTTTTCAACTTTAATGAAATCTGTTGGTCATTCTCTTATTCTTGCACCAACCGCCCTCGCCGACGCCTTTTAGAATGACCATTTGAGCAGACATAGTCCCGTCTCAACGTCCGTCGTCTGAACACTCAACCGTTGGTTGTAACTGGGAGTCCCCACACCCCGGGGTTCGACCAGCAAGTCTACACCTTAGACCTGACCGGGGCTTTTCCCGGTGTCACTACACTCAATGCCAAGAAACTTATTGTCCCAAAGCCACTCCACACCTAGAAAATCTCTCCAGGAAGTCGCAGAAGAACTACACCGGGCAACAACAGAAACCAGCCGGAGCTGGTATAACTGCATCATCTCCGGGGTGTTTCCCCTTTCGCGGGTCGTCTCCAGACCAGGAGGACGATGACAAATAGCGACTAACGTGCAAACAAAGACATGGTGCCTCTACGACTCCAAATACTACCCCTAGAGGACACCGAGATTCACGATGTTAACTAATCTAACAAAGGAACAGAAAGAAGAAATTAAAATGAACAAAGAAGAACAAATAGAAGAATAAGACGAAGAAAATAAGAAGGGCAAAAAGAAAAAGAAGAAGAGAAGATAGATAAAAGGAGAAGATGGAAGAAGAAGAAAAGAATGAACGAAAGAAGAACAAAAAAGAGAAAAGGGGCCAACATATTAGACGCGGAATATGCGCGCACAAGTACAATTCATGAGGGCGCAGAAGATTGCATTCATTGCAAGCCATATCCACACAACCGAAGCGCCAGAGATATATTATGAAGATCCAGAATGATTCTTCAAGGTTTTCGAACAATATTTCCAAAATCAAGAAACTCCAGAAACGGCCCATCACAAAGTGCTGATTCAAAAACTGAGAGAAACAGCCAAAACCTTCAAAGGCCAATACTCAAAAGTACCCTGCCCAAACAATAGTTACTCTAAGCAAAAAATTGTTTGGCAGTACAAGAACCCAGTGGAGCTGGTCAGAATGGCCAGCCAATTAACCACTTTTTTCGGCCAAAAAAAAAACAGTTAAGAGAGGGTCTTTCAAAATCTTTGAGCAATTGGTACAAACCGCCATCAAAGTGGAACTAATTTTCATTTTGTAGTCGAATAAAAAAACGGCCAGAAGCCCTTGCCAGTTCGTCCAACATAGACCCTCGTCAAAGAAAGATGACAATCTGATCTACCAGATCGGCAATGTTCTCAAACAAAATTTCCAGACTAAACGATACCAAATATGACTTTGTCAAAACCTTACGTAATCGGGAAGACGTGGCCAGTAACCTGCAATCTATCTCTCAGGTTAATCGTGAGTGGATACACTCTCATTCCACTCCAGACACCAAACAACAGCCAAAGTGAAGTATCACCCAGAACTTCCAACCACACAGATCGAAGCTAACCACCAGAAACTGAAGTATACAGATGAATAACCACACATGCATCTTCCACAAAGCCTACAGGTGTAGCACAAGTTTGCTAAAGGCCACTAAGAATAGCGTATTTACCTTAGCTGCGATCACCAATACCGCGATACAGTTACATACACTAAAAATTCTATTTGTAACAAAATCAGTTCACGTCCCATAATTAAAAATATTGAAGAAATATAACAAGCAACTTCAACAAATAACCATATAGAGACGATAGCTTACAACTGAAAATTCAATTACACACTTTATTTTTATTTACTTACCATATGATACCTTATTTATTAAATCCATGTTTATTTTAGATAAATTTGGTTTGGTTGACACAAACTTTCCAATAATTTGTAACAAGTTAGAACGAAACTGATCACATCTCCTGCAACTAGTAGCTGGTTGTTGATTGGCTACAATTATAATCTGCTGAAAACTAGCAATGATGTTAAGAGATTTTAAATATTCCATTATTAAACTATCGTCCTGTTTATTTTTGAAATCTTGCTTTACGAGTTGATCCTTTTCCAATTTAATTTTCGCATTTTCATCGCTCACTTTATGTAATTCACCTTTAAGATTATCACAATTCCTACAGATATTATCACTTTCTAATTTCTTTATTGTCTTCTTGGCCGACTCTTTTTTACTATAGAGACTTCTGATATCATTATTTAATTTTTGTATAGTACTTCCACAAATATCAGCTTCTTGATCTACTTCATCATAATCATTTTTTAATTTAACATTTGCCTCTTCGAGTGTTTTGATTTTCGCTTCTAGTAAAACACAATTCTGACATACTAAAATTTATATTGATTTCAACAATATTTGATTAAAAATTCTGCAAAGCAAAATTGTAATTAATGTATTAATAGACATACAAATTAGAGTGTGGCTTCCGCCCTCTTGGCATTAAAAGAGGCCTACGAAAAAGCAGGCCAAACTTTCCCATTACCTACTAATACTTAGCACAAACACCATGCATACAAAACTAAACTATAATAAAAAATAATTTTTATAATTTCTTCTTATAGTACCGTAATCGCTACGAGCGTAGGTGCCCCTCTCGTATATTTGTGGTGTGCTATAATAGTTCTACACAAACATGCGGGACCTACAGTTTAATATGGAATCAGAACCACACCATTTTAGATCATAGAGACGCTTAATGGCCTATGGATTCCCAGCAGCTGCAATATCTAATTTGTCGAACATATTTCGATGTGGTCGTCTCCTTCGCAAGGCAATGGCAAACCAGCGAAGTATTCGCCTAGTAACCCCATCTAGTGGTGTGGTTCGGATTCTACGTTTAACTGTAGGTACCGCATGTTTGTGTAGAACAATTATCGCACACCACAAACATACGAGAGGGGTGCCTACGCTCGTAGCACTATAAGAAGAAGACTTACAGGTCTTAAGATGCAATTAAATCAGAGTAAACAAACCAATTCCTTAATTATTAATTTAAATAGCAAAATCCGCTATACACGCCATTCAAATTGGTTCAAACAAGTCAGAACGGGAACGATTCGTTCGTTTATAACTGCCACAAACGTAACTTGTTATTGAATATTGATCAAATATGTGTGCGCCTATTTTATTCTAATACTTGGCCAAATCATCCCACAAACGGGCAAGTTGATCTACTTTCAATGTCAAGTATAATACTTAAAAAAGTGTGTGGTAAGCATTAGTGTCCCATGCAGCTTCAATCGATAATTTTTTTATGTCCTAATATTCAGGTCATTTCTAAATAGTGTCCCATTTATTCAAATACATTTAAATACAGTTGTTAGTCAAAGTACTATGACTAGTAAGATATGATCACGCGCAGATCTGATGACGTAATTACGAGACTAAGCCACATCTTATTGAATTGTCACATTGCGCTTTTGAGATCTTTGTGACGTAATGCGCAGTAAACAACCAAAACACGTCCGCCAAACGATCATATCTTTATAGTTATAGTATCATAGTAGTATATTGATGACTTGTATCAAGATGTAAAAAACGTTGTGACTGTAGTTTAAGTTCTGAAAACATATCCGCCGCGTTTTTTTTTTTTTTTTAATGAGGACCTTGCAGGCCGAATTAAAAACGAATGGTGGGCCAGATTTGGCCCGCGGGCCGTAGTTTGCCGACTCCTGTTTTAAAGCGTTGGAAAAATGTACCGGTTATGTTATTTGTTTGGAATATGGAATATCGGTAGTTTTTTAACAATAAAAATTGATAAGCAAAAAGTTTTTAGGGGGGGGGGAATTGGAATTACCCTATTACCCCCCCCCCCCTTGACACCGCCAGTGGTGATTTAGTTATTGCGCTTTATGTGTGCGATTTTAATCGTTCATCGCGCACGGAATATTGTGTCCCACGTTGGGCGTCATTTATTGTTGAAAACATATACATTTGCAAAGATTTATTTATGGTATTGTACTTTTGAAAACGTTTAATACTTGATCAATTCTTTATTTTGTTTATAGATTACATAAAGTGGGGAGAAAAAAACAAATAATATAAACTGTAAATATTTTATAATAAAAAAACTAAAATTATAAAAAAAAAAAAAAAAAAAAATTAGATTCCGATAAAACAAATGATCACATACATGAATTGGCAAAGCCAATTATTCGTTCGGTTACTGAAGGTATAAACGGAACAATTTTTGGCTATGGGCAAACATCATCTGGTAAAACCCATTCCATACTTGGTAACCCAGACGATTTAGGTCTTATACCTAGAGCAGTTGATGATATTTATACATATATTGAAAACAAAATTGACAGGAATTTTAATTCGTGCATCTTACATTGAAATATATAATGAAAAAATTAATGATCTTTTGGAAACAAATAATTGTTTTTTTTTTTTAATTTTGATTGAAGAGTGAAGAAGCTTTGGCTACAGCGCATGCTTTGAGTTTCAGTGTACTGTTATTACTGGCACATATATACTAATCACAATATTTTTTTTGTTTCTAGACGAAGGTAGGTAAGGGTTGATTGACCTTTCTTGTAGTTGTGGCCTTTTTAATGTTTTTTGTCACTTTGGCGTCTGGTTGATATCGGGGTTAGCGAGAGTGCTTTGAAGGTGCTTTTCCGGTTTTGATTATAATCTTTAATGCCACTCAATCATTTTGTTTTTATTACTTGTTTTGTTTGGATTGAAACTAATCTAGACCACTGAAGACATCGACGGAAGCTTAAAGTAAAGTCTGTCGCAGAACCGGTTCATGTATCTGTTGGGCCTCAGGACTATTTGCGTCTTTTCCCACCATAAACCACCAAGATTCTTTAATGAAGTTTTCTTATTTCAAGTTACCATGGTGGTTTTATCATATGCATATGCATGGTTAGCTCTTAGTAGAGCCTGGAAGAGTTTTTAGGTTCTTTTATGCTGTTATGAAGAATATACTGTCTGTTGTGCATAGATGTTTCAATGTTTGTGAAACTTACTTTGAATTTCCTGCTGAGGCTTATGTGATGATATATTACTAATATTTAAGGATATAAATTCATTAGTTGTTGCATTTTGATCTTCAATAGTTGAATGATATAAATTAATTTCTTGACTCAAACTAGCTTTTTGTTTCTTCAATGTATCAAGTTTTACCTGTAAATCATCAATTTCAGTCAATAGTACGTTACTATTTCTACAATCTACAAATCAAGTCTACATTAAAATTCATCCTACATTAGTTCAGCCTTCCTCGCAAACAATTTTGTTTATATACACTAATACATTCGAATTTATATATTTATACTTTACACTGAAGTTAAAATTCGGCCTAGTCAAACGTTCTAAAAATTTGTGAACAAATTTTCTCCACTACATAAAATATCAATGAACTCTAACCACCAACAGCTAGGTATATCTGAACAGCACCAGGCAAAATTTTCCAAAACATCTCAAAACGAACGGACTTTCACCATTTTTGTCTTCGAAAACACCTACGACATCCCAAATAATATACCAACATTACATTATACACAGTCATAAAAACTAAGGACAATTATAAGCAATTGTGTGAAAAATGGAAATTTCGAATCGTGACTTCCAAATGATGATTTTTTTATGATTTTCGATACGGTTTAACACAGCAGCAATGTGTGCAAAAACTTAGTGTTATTTGGGAATGAAGCACCAGCCAAAACTATGGTTTACAAATGGTTCGCAGAATTCAAGCGTGGAAGACCAACGTTTGATGACGATCTTCGCGAAGGTCGTCCATGCACCTCTGTTGTCGCGAAAAATATTGATGCTGTGCGTGAAATAATTTTGTCAGATCGACATGTGACCTATAGTGAAAGAGAGAGAGATCCTTAGGCATTGCAGCAAAACAAATACATACGATTTTGCATGTCAGGAAACATTGCAGTCGTTGGATCTCACACAATTTGAAAGAAAAAGAAAAACAGGCACGTGTCAAGTGGTGCAAGAAAATGCTAAAGAAATTCGAAGGAAATCGTTCAAATTCGGTATATAACATCGTAACAGGTGGCAAATCTTGGATATATTCATATGAGCCTGAAACTAAACAGCAATCGACTGTATGGGTGTTTCAAAATGAACCTAAACCCACAAAAGTGGTGCGTTCACAAAGCGTTTCAAAAAGAACGATTGCTTTTTTCTTCGGAAAAACGAGTCATGTTGCAACTGTTGCATTAGAGTATAGAAGAACTTGTATACTTCGGAAGTTATCGCTGAAATGAGAAGGAACAACATAAACCGGCGAATCATTGTTCATCATGACAATGCAAGCGCTCACACAGCACGACGAACTGTAGAGTTTTTGACCAGTAACAACATCCAGTTAATAACTCATTGCCTATATTCGCCTGATTTATTGCCCAACGACTTCTTCCTATTTCGACATATCAAAAATAAAATGCGTGGCAAGCGTTTTTCATCGCCTGAAGAGGCCTTTGAAGCATTTAAACCACTTGTTTTGGAGGTACCTCGCTCAGAGTGGCAAAATTGTTTTGAAGATTGGTTTCATCAAATGCAAAAGTGTATAGATTTTAAAGGAGAATATACTTTGGCAGTGTCCCTCGTATATACTGCCAACAAAAACCTCACTCTTTGACTGTCGACCACTAGTAACCCCTAAAGAGTCTCGAGTCACATTTATCGCTGAATTCGAAAGACACGACTATTTTAAATTTTCAAGTTCTAGGCTAAGACAAATAGAACCTTTCGCAACGTGCAAAGACTCGCAAACCAAAGCGCACTCTGGCAGCTTCTTGTCGAGAATACTCTCGTCACAGGTTGTGCCCGAACCAACTCGAGAGCAAAGAGAGGTTACGTGCGAACTAAGAACAAAGTGTTTATCTCACACAAAGCGAATGTATATAGCATGTCAAACACTGTACTTGCTCAGGTGTACCCAGTCACAAGTCTACGTCAACCTACTGCTCATGGAAGCAAAACTGATATCATACAGGATAATTCCATCCGACTTCAATAACCAAGATTCACTTCAGTCCTAGGTAGCGCCAGCGTTTAACTACAACTTAAGACATCAACGCAGGAGGCTGTAACTAGATCCAATTGCTAATAAGCCCAGTACCGCATAACCTACAGAAGCGAGAAGCCTCGTAAAAAAACCTTGTACACAACTTGGTCGCTCATGTTCACCAAAACTGACATTCCCAATTCTGTCGCGAGATACTTCAGCAACTTCTGAACAGTCTTAACAACAAGAATTGCAAAGCCCCCCCGAAACCGGTACTGAACATCACAGTACCAAATATGCGCAAAGTTCTAGTGCCGATGACCCCAGGTAGATCAACCATTGCCTCCCTGTCCTGGGCTCGGCTTCTCATGCAATAAACCTAAACAAACTTTCCAGAAAAATTGATTTTCGCCTCAGTGCGCCAAGACTATAATATATAGGCTCAGAGTTCAAAAAACATTGCAGACGTATGTTACTTGCAAAACCTAATCATGCAATTGCAAGCAACAATATGAGCAAAAAAACGAATGTGCCTAATTTCTTTGAAAACCCGCAAACAACTTGAAATTTGCGAGACAACAGCATCAAAATTCCGAACAACGCCTTCCGTACCAGACATTGCACCGCAGATATTATCAAACAATAACTACACCACCACTCCATTCATTTCACATTTAGCTCGAGTCACGTTAAATAAACATGACTCCACTAGCGGATTCCACACCCAAATGGGTGACTTCATTCCGCCGAAGTTAATCGATAAAGTCACATTGAAGATAGTAGTCGTTAACAAATAGCTAGAATCGACCCTTTCCCTAAAACCAAGAAAATCAACTAAATACCGAAAAAAAGTGAAAAGACAGATCACGCCAAACGAGCCAAAGGCAGCTTAAAAAATGAAGAACAAGAAAGTTCCAGGAACCGACAACATCCCTGTAGAAATAGTGAAGATGAAGATCTTGGTCAAAGAAAAAAAACGACGTCATACTGAACAGGATACTAAAGGAAAGAAACGTCTTGAACACCTACTACGTCTAATAAGGAAACCTAACAAGCCCAGTAAAGAACCAGAGTACTATAGGCCGACATGCCGTCTGAACACCATGAAAAAAATAGTCGCAAAAAGACTCAGCAGAAAGCTGACCTTATCCAAAAATCAATATGGCTTCAGGAATAAAAGAAATAGCAGACATGGAGAAAGATAAAAGCAGAAAAACTAAAAGACTATGTGCTTTGGTCACAGTAGACATCCAGATTCTGGAGAATTATCATGAAAGCAGAGAGAACGTAAAGTATCCCTATACCTGAGAAAGCTAATATGATGTTACTTTACGGACAGATTCATAGTCAAGGAAGACTGAAAAGTATAACGCAGGATAATGGATACCCGAGAACGAGCTAAATCTAACAGAGGAGAAAACAAAAGCGATACTACTAACAAGCAGAAGAGACGTAAAGTTCACGCTCAATAGAACCAAAGTAAAGACCAAGACACCATCAAATACTTGTGTGACATCCCTTGCAAGAATATCAAAAAGTACCGTGACATCCTGGAACAAGCCAATCCCCTTCTAGCAAGAATCGCGATAATTGGGAAAGCGACCACCAAAAAAGGAGAAAAGGGCAGAACGCTCTTTAAATGGCAAACAGGATGTGTTCAGAGAGAAAAGAGCATGTGGACAAAAGCTGCCAGGCACACAGTATTCTCCTGCAAAAAATGAAGACCCATGCGAAAGAAAACCGAGCGGGAGTATGGCGAAAGCTTAAGACCCAGAAATATTGCAATTGAAATACTAAAAGAGATAAATAAATAAAACATCATAGAATCAATAATCACCGCGGGTAAGACAAATTGAACAAAAAAGAACTACAGAATAAAATTTTGCCAAAGACAGCAGAAAATTACAAAACGTTTACAAATAAATGCAAAAACGTAAATACCGTATAAACCCTGGTTAGAAAATGAGTAGATTTAACCAGTCCGAGTGCGGTACTACCCGAAGTGAGAAGAACTACCTCGGATGACACATGACGGATTTCATTTCATATTAAAAAAAAAACACCTCATAAGAAGTCCAAGTGGCAAATACAGTCACATCAACCCCATCGAACAGACCGCTGGCCAAACCAGGCCCGCCATCTGTTTTTAATCCGGCTCGCAGAAACAATGCTGCAGATATATTTCTAAACTTAAACTACAGTTACAACATTTTTCGGATCTTGATGGTGGAAGTGCAAAAGAAATTTTCATATTTAAAGCTTAAAATATTTACGATCTGGCCCATTCCAATAAAAAACTTTTCCGGTCCCTGGACCTAACCTAACCTATTAGCAATGAGAGGCCGCCATCTCAAACAATAGTTTTCGATGTCAACTACGTGCAAACACATTCCGAAAGCAACGTCCAACAGAAATCAATTTTGAGAAAATAGTGCTGATTTGTGTTTAGAAACTTTAAACTTCTGCATTTTTTTTTTTTCAATTTTTGTTAACCCAGTTCTGTTCGTTTTTAGGATCCGTATTGATGTATAACAAAATTTGCGAGGAAGAAAAAGCAGAACTTAACACTTAGAGTGTTGTTTTTCAATAGATGAAAACTTAATATATTACTAAGCCTAATCAAACTGCCATGCACAATTGGAACTTTACTTCAATTTTACATGTTAGCACTCTATTTGTTAAGCATTATAATAATAAATTTTTAAAACTTACCATTAATTTCAATCCCCCTTTGCTGATTATGCATTGATTCACGCTGCTTACGCTGAGATTCTTGATATTCTTTTAATTTATTATCAGTTCTTGGTCCAATTGAAAGACGCGGACTATCACATCGCTTTTCTAATTTAAATATATTCGATTTTAAAAAATTTAATTCGTCTTTTAAAGCAACATTCGCTAAAATCAGTTCATCTAACTGAATTTGCATACTATGACTTCTATTCTTTTTTAAATCATCAATTTCTGTATTTAATAAACCAATTGTGTTTTCCTTATTACTTTCAATATTTAATAATTCTGATTTCAGTTCTTGAATTTCATATTCTAATTTAGTTTGATTTAACTTCAATGCATTTAATTCGTTTGATAATCCTGTAATGTTACTTTCTTTTTGTGATTTTTCTTGGTTTAATTGTATAAGTTTGGAATTTAATTTTTCATGAGTATTTTCAGATTTGTTAATAGTTTGTTCATAAAGTGAGATTTTTGATATTAAAGCTAGCATTTTAGAACTTAATTCATTGAATCTTGATTGTGATTCTAATTTAAATTTATTCAATTCGGAATTATGAGCTCTAATTTCATTAGTTAGTGATTGTATTTTCGTGATTTTATTCAAATTTTCTGATTTTAAATTGTCAATTTCAGTTTGTAGTTCTATTTTAATGTTTTCTCTTAAAGAAATCTGTTCTTCCAATTTTTTTGTTAATGTTATTATTTCATTTTGATAATCAATTGTGGATGCTTTGTATTTATCATTTTGTAATTGCAAACTAACTGATTTAAGTTTTACTGCAACATATAATCCACTTTTCTGTTCATAATTTGTTTGTAATTCTGAATATTCTTTCTTGATTTTTTTGAAATCATTTAATTCCTTTGAATTTGCAGCTATTTTATTTGTCAAAAATTCAGTTTTGGATTGTATTTCTGAATTAATTTCTTCATATTGTTGAAGTTTCCTTTCCATTTCTAATGTTTTTCTTTTATAATTGTTGATTTGGGTTGCTTGTTTTTTAGTTTCATTGTTCATTCTATTAATTACTTCTTTATCCTCCAGTATTTGTTCTTTAAATTTAATTAATTGATCACAATTTTCTAATTCTTTAAATTTTTCTAAAGATGAATTTAATTCAGTTATTTGTTTTTTGGATAATTCCAAATTAGATATTAATTCACCAATTTGTTTTCTAGCTTTATCCAAATTTAGATTTAGTTCGTGATTTTCTTTTATTTTGATTTCCAATGTAAGAGACAATTCTTTTTTTGTTAATTCAGCAATTAATTCTTCAATTTTTGTTTGGTTTGTTATGGAAAATTTCTTTTCATCTAGAGATGCAATTAATTGTTTCTTCTCAATTTCCATTGATGCAATTAGTTGTTCATGTTCTATCTTCAAATCAAAAATTATATTTTCTTTATGTAACTCAACTTCTTCTTTGATTGAAGAAATTTCTTCCTCCAATTCTTGAGTTTTCAACTTCTCTCTTTTTAAAACAATTAATATTTTTTCCTTTTCAGTTTCTAAAGACGTAATTAACTCTTTCTTCTCTACCTCAAAACCAGAAATTAATTCTTCTTTTCGCAACTCAAATTCATTTTTAATTAAAGAAATTTCCCTATTTAAATCATAAGTTTTCTATTTCTCAATTTCTAAAGATGTAATAAATTGTTCCTGTTCAATCTTTAATCTAGAAATTATTTCTTCATTTTGCAAAGTAGGCGCTTTTTTGATTGAAAAAAAATCTTTATTTAATTCCCGGGTTTTTTGCTTCTCAGTTTCTAAAGATGTTACTAATTTTTTGTTCTCAGTTTCTAATAATACTAGTTCTTCCTGTAAAATCTTCAATCAAGATATTATTTCTTCTTTTTGCAAATCAAAAGATTTTTTAATTGAAGAAATGCCTTCATTTAATTCTTGAGTTATCTGCTTCTCAGCTTCTAAAGATGTAATTAGTTTTTCTTGATCAAACTTCAATCCAAATATTTCTTCTTTTTGCAATTCAAACGCTTCATTGATTGAAGAAATTTGTTCAATTAATTCGTTAGTTTTCTGCTTCTCGCTTTTTAAAGATGTACTAAGTTCTTCCTGCTCAATCTTCAAACCGGAAACTATTTCGTCTTTTTGCAACTCAAGCACTTCTTTGATTGAAGAAATTTCTTCATTTAATTTCTGAGATTTCTGCTTCTCTGTTTCTAATTTCTTTTCCAAGTCTGTCTTTTCCATTTCTAAAGATATAATCATATGTTCCTTCTCATTTTTTAATCCAAATATTATTTCTTCTTTTTGAAACTCAAAAGCTTCTTTGATTGAAGAAATATTTTCAATTAATTCTTTAGATTTCTGCTTCTCGGTTTCTAAAGATGCAATTAGTTTTTCTTGCTCTTCAAATCAGAAATTATTTCTTCCTTTTGCAACTCAAACACTTTTTTGATTAATGAAATTTCTTTATTTAATTCCTCAGATTTCTTCTTTTCAGTTTTTAAAATGTTTACAAAATCTGTCTTCTCCATTTCAAAAGATACAATAATCTGTTCCTTCTCATTCTTCAATCCAGATATTATTTCTTCCTTTTGAATCTCAAAGGCCTTTTTAATTGAAGAAATTTCTGCAATTACATCTTGACTTTTCTGCTTCCCAATTTCTAAAGATTCAATCAAATCTTTCTTCTCAACCTCCAAACCAATAATTATCTCTTCTTTCTGCATTTGAGTTGCAGCTGTTTTAATTGAAGAAATTTCTGCATACAAATCCTGAGTTTTGTTCTTCTCAATTTCCAAAAATGTAACTAATTCTTTATTCTCAATCTTCAGTCCAGAAATGATTTCTTCTTTTCGCAAATCAAATTCTTTTTTTTATAAAACCAATTTCAGCATTCAAATCCAAAATTTTCTGATCCCTTTCATCAAGTTGCTTAGTAATTAAATCCAACTCTAAAGATTTCTGCATTAATACTCTATCATATTCCTCTTTCCTGGCACTTAATTCCATTGCTCTACTCTGTTCCAAATTTATAATAATCGTTTCCATTTCCAAAATTTGATTATTGCGTTCCTTCAATAATTTTATTTCCTCATTTAGAGATTCTTTATATCTTTTTAATTCATTTTCATATTTAACTGTTAAACTTTCGTATTGTTCCGTTAATTTTTTGTTTTTAATTTCAGATTCTATTAGCAGCTTTTCGTAATTTTCACGACCACCATCTTCATGAGTCAACAAACTATGTAAAGAAACTAATTCTTGTGTCATTTCACTTAATAATTCATCACCGGAACTTTGACTTCCTCTTGTTGTATCGCGTATTAGTGCCAACGCTGTTTCACTTTGTGTACGTTTGAGTATTGATAGAGCTTCATCTATAACTAACTCGTTCATTTTTGAATTCAAGAATTTGTTTTTTAAACAATTATGTTTGTCTTGTATATTTTCCATTTGTTTAATGAATCCATTCCTGCTTGTGTCATGCGTAAAACTTCAATTTCATGTTGTAGCTGGGTTACTTGGTTAATCTTCTTGTCGGTATTATCTACTTTCTTTTCGAGTTCGCTTATCACAAATAGTAATTCAGCTTCTCTACCAGTATGTCTCTTTTTGTATAAATCAGTTTCTAATTCCAATTGAGCGAAATTGATTTCGGATTGTTCCTGAAAATTTTAGAAAAAAAAACATTTAATCGAGATTTTGGGAAAATTTTGTGATATTATTTTGAGAGCCTGCTTTAAAAACTTATATCGGACGTGAGGGTAAACAAAATATTCCGATACCCCCGTAACAATAGCAAATTATTCCAACCTTCCTACAATGAGTGTGACCTGTCGGTAAGCGAAGCTTACAAAACCTACCCTACTACGGCATCGTAAACCTCGTTAGAAAAAAAACTTGTTCCTAACCCAATAACCGATATCCCCAAATCCTAGACGTAATACCCTGAAAGGAACAAACTCGACCACGGTGGTCCTACTCCATGAAGCATATGCCCAAGAGGAACAGCTCTACTAGATAAGCACACTAGTCACTAGAGCCACTGTTGTTATTAAGCTTCACGTGCCGGTGGCAACACTAACCAGACCATCTTTTTTATCTTTTCTCGGTAACAGCAACCCCAGGATCACCTGTTCCATACCTTGAAGTGTTGCAATTGTAACACCCCAGGGCCCTCCCAAAAAATAAATTCCGAATTGAGAGACAGAGACTACAAGAACAGACTTACCCAAAACAAGCCCATAGCAACCCAACTCAGTTGGGTTGCTATGGGCTTGTACATGGTATCAATAGAGCTTAACTATCATAGTTAAGCCAAACGTGCTTCATTTTTTCCAAAAAAAGAGTTTTCTGGGCTATACTTAGTCGTAGAGCCCGTTAGCAAAAAAAGATCAAGCAGATCTATCATGAGTCCTATGGAAAGTCAAACTTTGATAAAAAGATAAAAACACCGGACTGTACCCAACCAAAAAGTTCAGTAAGGTTTCAGAACTTGACCAGGTTTGAAGCTAAAGCAAAAAGAAAGATGTTTTTGTTGCTCTTGCACAGCGCCCTGATTTCAAACTACGACGATTTCTGATGCCCGGACTTAATATACTAGACATGATAAGCTTTGAATGGCTCGCTAAACCCGAACTAATCATGAACAAACCAGAAGTGAACCACTACGCCATACCCTCGAACCAGTTTTAACTGGCCAGAGGAAAGTGCAAGATCTAATCCCAAATTAACAGTGAACATCCACAATGGCCAACGCCGTCCAGTCACTCCTGGACGACAACTGAAAGATGTCGAAAGAAGAGACGCAACACGCTACGAGAAGACCGCAGACCGTCGAATCCCAGCCCAAAAAGTGCCGCGGAAGCAAGGTGCCCAAAAGTGAAGTCTTTGGCCAAGTGACCGTAAACGTAAAAAAAGAATAGTAGGTAATACGGCCACTAGAAGTGACTTATCAAAATTGACTAACGTACATGACCCATCGGATATCTAAGACTGGTGGTAAACTGTGGCGGTAGAAGCCCATAACAGCCGCAGTCTTAGTGACACTGAACTTATGAAATGCATTCAACTCGGTCCCCTGAAAAGACATTATCGGGGTCCTGAAAGACAGGCAGGTTTCTCTATATCTTGTAAGGAGAATGTCCATGGCATGCGATGTTCCACAGGATTCAGTTCTGGGACCGACGCTGTAGAATATATACTACGACAATATTTTGAAGCTAAAAAAGCATTACAGTGATAGGCTATGCAGATAACTTGGCAATAGACGGAGAGACGATAAAAAAGATGCAGAATGGGCTGTGGCCTGAATAGGTATTATGGCTTAGAAAAAAAGCTCTGAAAGGACAAGGACAAGAAGACGGAAGTTGTAGTACTCACTGTTAAAAATACTCTTACAAAAATAATCCTGATATCCCTGAATGTAGTCCTCGGTCAAAGCCTGAACATGGGAGCGCACATCGTAGAAACCTCCAGAAAAGCAGAGAAAGCAAGGGCAGGATGCTGTGATAAACTACATCATGCTGCATGGCGCTCTTGTATGGTACGAGTTTGCCCAGGACAGATATATAAAACTGCTTGATAGAGGACAGAGGAAGGAAGTATCGACACGGGCTATACAACTAGTAGCCGGAATAGTACCAATGCATTTACTACCAAATGCGGTGCAACGAGCCGGTGCCAAAAAATGCACACAAATTGCAACAGCGCACCATTAAAAATTGGGCAATGGAATAGAGTGAACAGAGTAAGGCCAGTGGTTCAGAACGCTGCTTCACAAGGTAACACCGTGTAAACATGACGAAGTAACATGACGAAGTAAACTACTTCACATCACAGTTTCTTACAAGACATGGCTGCTTAGAAACGTATCTGAAAAGAATAAACCTGGCTGACAAAAGCGCATGCGAAAGATGGTAAAGCGATAAGAGAAATCAGCGGCATGATAACCACTGACAACATAATTAATACTATGCTAGAGTAAAGAAAACTGAATGGTCGTAGAATCAATAATCATAGTCCAAATCAACCAAGCCAAATCCTAAGGTAAACCACCTTACCAACACAGGTCAACCCAATCCACAACCCAACTTATCACTAAGCGCCCAGGTGCTGTAATGGTTTGCGTACTGGACTAGTAGACTAGGGGTCTCGAGTTCGAGTCCTCTATCTGGAGAGTAAAGAAAAAATTTGTTGTAATGAGTAAAAATGTAATAGGTCCCGTGTGCTGCCTCAATATTGCGTGCATAGTAAATAACCCAGTAACTTAGATTGGAATTTCTGAATTTGCGGCAAAATTACCAGATGTGGTACTCTTAATCTCTAGCGTCAGTGATTAGCCCTAGCAGCAGAAATAGACCGACGTTAAATAAATGAATTAACCTTAACCTAACCAACCTACCACTAAGAGTGAAAGACGTTACACTACACCTCGGCAAATAAGCCCGGGTATTTCCAGAAATCACATGTACAAAATGACAAACTTGAGAAAACCAATTAACGGCTAGAAGGAAGAAGAGGTTCCAGGCTTTGAAAGCAAGCTCCACAAAAGCCCTGAAGAGTTTATGGGTCAAATATATGCCTACTTCGGGCAACAACTAAAGAGTGTGCTTCATGGAGAAACCGTCTGAAGATACTATCAGCATTTCAGTCGGAAACCGCAACCATGCTACACAACAGCAAATAACGATTGCTGTAAATATGCATGCCAATCCAAACCACGAAACACGATACATAACTATATCCAACAATTACTAAACATTATGACATTTAAAAACTTGGACCACCTGATTGATTATGTACATATGTATGGCTAAACACAACTTCAAGAAGAAATGGCAAAAAGGCCGGTCAGACCACCACTCCACTGCACCAGAACAACATCACAGGCACAAACACGCCTAGATTATCAGTGTGAGGGCAATCGGGATTATAGATAAGACGGGCATGACTAACCTTAATCGATTGCAAGAATTTCACTAACCTATACCATACCACTCCATATCTGACTGCTGCACTAAAGATTGTGGATTCAAATCTCACAACTGAAATCATTTCAAACACGCTCCCGCTTCCCAACCCGCCTTGTCAACGTGGGATTTTATGACTAGGATCCTGCTCTGGTCCGGAGTAGATTAATAAATCTCTCCAGTAATTCGAAATCCACTCAAAACTGTAGGTCCACCCGTAATGTAAGTTGTCAGCATTACGAGCACCAACAAACACCATACCATGCTCAAAACTAAGAGGGACGTAAAAAATAGTGCTATCATTTGCTACCAATGTTGACGAAAATGTAATACACCTGACCAAGCGCACAAAATTGATCTAACCGTGCGCCGGTAGCGGTAGTACCACAATACACATACAATCTGAACAAAAAGTATACCATCTTCGGTCAAATAAATGTAGAAGTCCTAGAACGCCTCCAGGAGTTTCAAGTTGGCAACCTTGGCAACCAAATTACCGCAAAAAAAATCTCCCACACCACTGGCATTGTAAATATTTAGAAGGTATCCGGTACCACCCCCCGACAAACTCAGCTAAAAAAATCATGCTAAATTGAAGAAAAGAATACGTATACAAAGATCGACGCAACAACCCAACCGTCAGCGAGAAAAATTATTGCAATAAGCTATCTTTCACAACAACCGATAAACCAACGTCAAATATAATTCAAAAAGCATATATAAGATTATGCTTGATTATTGAACTAAACCTGGCAAAAGAAGTCAACACATCTCAATATGTATTCCTTGTCTAGAATAAACACGACAACGGACATAACACCGCAGTCGTTCGACTATCTACGACGCACATCCCTTAAGCTACAGAACTCCAGCACCGGAACCCCTTATGTCAGCCGACAAAAGACCAAAACCGTCCTGATTTAGGAGCCAAAAAGAACTAGTAGTGTACTAGCTGTTGGCTAATCCTGAGAAACTAGAGCTGACACTCGCAACAGAATCGCAGTGACGTTGCGTTGCAATGTTATTTATATAGTATCACAGAAAAGCAACGTCATATTGACAATGCAATACAATGGGCATGGCAGAGCTCAGTGACTAAGAAAGCAAACATGGGCCCAGCAGTTATCTACCAAAGACACCGCAAATCCAACTACTGGCCACCCTACAAGTAGAGTAGAAACCGAGACCGACCCCCTCATCATGCAGAAAAGAAAACGCCAACACGTTCCTTCAAGATAAGAAACTCAAAAAATGAAGACACCCAGACCTATTGCCAATCGTGTATCAACAGAGCCCAAACCCAAAAACTTCCGCTCTAATGTCGCAACCGCAAACGTAGTAAGCAAACTATAGTGGGTTACCACACAACCTCACAAATAACTTGATTTGAATTGAAGCTTAACCGCGGCCTCGTTAAATTTAGAATTGACTTTAATGATTATGAAATAGTTATCCTCTATAAAACTGTAAAAAATCAGACTACTCGAATGTAACTTAACCTTATAGACTTAATATCAGATAATAAACTTCCGCGCAGCTCCAGCACCGACGAATCTCATCAAGTGCCGCCTAGACAGTCGAGTCCAAGCGATTCATTCCAGTACGTCTTTGAAAACACTAACCCAACAACGCAATGCCGTAAGGTGTGCAAGCATCTAAAGCGTGGGCGTGGTATAAGACAGTTCTTTCACCAACAAGCCGTCTGTTCGTAAAACGCTTTCACTGCACTCTTCAGAACACATGCCAACGTATTGACTTTTGACATCCCGCGATAGAAGAAGCTTCTCGGATAATAAGAATGTGTCACGACTAATAGAAGAATCTTCTGTCCAGTCTCTTGAAAAAGAAACAATACAGCTCCTTTTAAACTACAGAGCCGGTGTCATCTACGTAACCACGGCCAATCCAGAGACTCCCGAACCAAGACATTGGTTACCCTCGGCAGACTTCTTATCCCGTTAGTCTAAAAAAGTAGTCTTGCACGTAAGATAATCTGGTAACGCCAAGACCAAACTTCTGATAAGACAAACAAAATCACTCGCTAGCAAACAAATAAACCTATAAACGCCACCTCCAAACATTTCGCTATAGTAGTTGCAGCCAGCGTAAGTAAATCCTGTACATCCAACAAAAAGCCTGTAGCCTTCTAAAACTTTTGCTAAGAGCTCCACAACCTGCGACTACTTCATATCAATTTAAAGCAACCCATAACACAAAATACAAGATTTACTTTACAAATACATCTTCGTTTAAGCTAATTTAATTAAGCAATTTAAATATTTGTTAAAATAATTTCAAAATAGCAAATATACAATCAAACTAATATAATAAATATATAAAATTACTTACATTCTTCTTTTCCATTAGTTTCAATTTCTGCTGATATTCAGCTAAATTCTGTAATGCCTCCATTTTCTTCTCATATTCCTCCAATAAAGCCTAAAATTTATATCAAGTATAACTATAGTCAAACATAATGGAGATTCACTTACCTCTTTACTACATAACAATTCATCTTCGTAAAATTGTTTCAGTTCTGTACGAGATCTATTAAGTTCTTCGAAACGAGTGCGTAAAATATGCTTCGGAGTGGTATTTGAAGAAGCAACTGATAAATTCATCATTTCTAGAGTCACAGGACGAGAATCGCCATTACTGATCACTAGTTCCGGTATAGGTTCATTCTCCATTTTAAAATTATCGCTTAACCTCACAAAATAATCTAAAATATTAAATGTTGCAATTTTTTTGTATTTAAATTGATTAAATAATGACCTTTTTCCGGTTCTTCTAATAAAGGTGTTAATGTGTGAAACAAAACTTTACTTCCAGCCAATGTATGTCTTCTACTTTTTGGTTTTAATTGAATTGACGGAGAACGGTACACAAAATCGTAGTTTAAACTTTTTATTTGATCTTCTAAATCTTTAATTTTTTTGTCTTTTGCTTCCTGTTCAAGCTGAAATGGAATATTATATCAATAAAAATTATTGTCGAGGTTCATTCAGAATAAGCAGAAACCTTGGCTACCGTTTTTCGGAACTATCCGATAAAAAAGAAAACACAATACAAGAGAAAACAATGAGAGACTGTCTGGCAAAGCTAAGAGCAATTCGGAATAGTATGATGTACAAACGAACGAGATCGACCAAGACCACTGTCGACTACAAACAAACCCTGGAAACTCTGTAATTATGTCGCCGGGTTGAGAAGTATGACTTGTCACCTCCAAATACAGACATAACCTATTCAACAATACGACTGAACTTTCCACAACGCAGAAGAACAAGCAAAAGTCTGGTTCCTTCACACACTTAAACAAGGTTCAGAAGTCAAAAATAAATCTACCCAAACCTTCAGAAGTTCTAAGAAAAACTTTGCTCAAGACTATGGGAGTCAAAGCCGCATAAAGTTATTGGCAAAAAAACCTTACCAACTATGGGCTCCGAAATCTTGGTAATAATATCACTGTACATCTGAATTTTCTGGCTACTGGCAAAGTGTTACCTCATTCAGAGCAAATACCCACCATATTCTGATGTGATGGAACATATACTGGTTCACACAAACCAAGCACATCCTAAATCAACCAGTAACTAAAGACACAACTGCACGAGATTCGTACCGGACAAACTTAATCAAACCCCACAGTTTGGAAGCATTTCGCGACCAACCTTAATGGAAAGCCATTGCAGCAGAAGCAGGAAGGAGGTACCTTATAACTCAACATTTGTCGTAAGTCAAAAGCAACCAACTGCAACCGACGTAAAAAGATAGAAAACCCAAAAACTAAAACTTGAGATGCCAAACACGATCAATTCAAAGAAACCAAAACCCCAATTCCGACTTGACCCTAGCAAACAAGAAAACCAGTCCCAAAGACAGTCCATCTTCACTACCCGGGCTGCAAAGGTATTAAGCCGTTAAAACAGATCCCAAAAAAAAAGATAACACCCGAAATGCAATGCAATACAAAAAAAAACAGCGCATGTCGATTCTTTGAGAGACCCTTGTACCGAGTTACCACAAACCTTAGCAGACCATAGCGGGTAAGACCAGTCCTGATCCCACCAAACTTGACTATCAGAGTAACTGTAGGACTTAACGCAACCGGAAGTAAATCTCAACGTACCCACGGAAAATGTCTTTTTTTAGTGTTAACTGTGCGCGACTATAACGTGCGACGCTTACAACATGCAACGTAGTGCATTCTTCGGCAAGCACAAGCTAACCAAAGTTCAAGAAAGTCCCTTGGCAAAAGGTTCTGAACTTCACTGAAAAGGTGCAATATATGACCAAAAGACCGCAGTGCAAGGACGCCAAAAGACGTAATTCCCGGAGAAATTGATTTCCGAGTTAACATCCTGCCTGAAAACAACGTCGCACAAGTAGGGTAGTTACCGGTGCATGTCAACGCGGAAAAGCATATCCTGTACGTGACCGCTAAAACTACAGGGTCTCTATAAATGTCTGGGATTATGTAATCACTTTAAATATGCCGCCTTTTTAAAATTTGCACTAAACTATTTGCTTTGTTTTGACAGTTCAAATTCAACTGTATTTACGCACACCGAATTGGATTCTTTTCACTAGAGTGGCACAAACGTACATTTGATGGTTACATAATCCCAAACTTTTATAATAACCCTGTACAATACCGCGTTCAGACTGTTGAGGAAAAAAGAAAGATAGCCAGAATCAATTAACATCATCCGAGAAGCTCTACCACCATCAAAAGACCCCTCTCGGCAAAATTTTAGTAAACGAGTAGTTCAAAAAAGTGTAAAATATCGCCAGCTAAGCCAAACAAACTCAGGAGCTGCAATAAACTTAAAAAAAAAACAAGACCCGAAGAATGTAGCCCCTGACGTCGAACTAAGCCAATTCAATTTCAAGATAGCAAAAATCATCAAATGGCAAGGGAGAGAAGGGCAAACATGAAGACTGTTTCTGCGTCACACCCAATGAGCACAACAAGAACACCAATAAAGTACACCAGCAATAAATCAAAATAAGAGAAAAAAATCGCGAATAAGCATAATGCATACCAAACCTAGCATGTACCCGCGTCCCTAAAAAAATAAAATACAAAACATGCTTGCCGACAGAACCAAGTCAGCAAACAATCCTTGCTTAGCAAACCAGTTCGCTTGCTAAAGCGGTAAGTTTTAAGTCGATGCATAAGTATCCGCCGTTTTTCGAGCGTCGTTCTGTTTGAACTTTACTTAATACAACACACACAATATAATTCTTTAATACGGTTAGTTAATTAAAATGCGCATCAAAAACCATACACACATACCCCCATTATGCTGTATCACTTCAAGAAAGTGTGAAAAGAGTGATTTTTTTTCGCTTCAAAAATAGTAAAATCAGCTTAGACGAGAAGTCGGGAAGAAGTTAATTTTCAGATTTTGATAACAAGGCTCTTCTGGCGGCCATAGAAGAGAACAAAAGTTGCACCACCAAGACACTGACTGAGAACTTCAACACTGATCATTCTACAACTGTTCGTCATCTCAGAAAACTCATCAAAGTGCGTAAATTGTCCGAATGTGTCCCTCATCAGTTTTCAGACAACTACAAGAGAAACCAAGTTAAAATTTTTACCGATTTGTTTTAGAGAAATGAGCAAAAGCGAAAAACTGCAGATTATACATAAAGTAAAAAAGACGTCAATATGATCCAGGCCGACGTACCTCACCTCGTCAGAAAGAATTTTGAACAATACTAGCAAAATTCCCACAATTGGAAGAACACATCCCAATTACACCAGACCCCAGAACAAATCAAACCATGAAGCCTTTGAAGAAAAAAGAACTAACTACCTCCCAAACAACGTCCAAACCTCCAATTATCCCAAGCTCCAAGAATGTTTGCGTGCACTGAGGCGGCAGCCAAGATCATCCAAAAAGCACGGCTCCACCACCTACGTTTCGTGAACTTTCCGTACAAACATTGAAACATCTATGCACAACAGACAGTATATTCTTCATAACAGCATAAAAGAACCTAAAAACTCTTCCAGGCTCTACTAAGAGCTAACCATGCATATGCATATGATAAAACCACCATGGTAACTTGAAATAAGAAAACTTTATTAAAGAATCTTGGTGGTTTATGGTGGGAAAAGACTGTAAAAACGCAAATAGTCCTGATGCCCAACAGATACATGAACCGGTTCTGCGACAGACTTTACTTTAAGCTTCCGTCGATGTCTTCAGTGGTCTAGATTAGTTTCAATCCAAACAAAACAAGTAATAAAAACAAAATGATTGAGTGGCATTAAAGATTATATAGCCAAAGCTTCTTCACTCTTCAATCAAAATTTAAAAAAAAAAAAAAAACAAGTGCGACCAATAACGATCCTGATAGATTCCATCAAAAATCAAAGTCCATGTTCAAAAATAATAATGCTTACCTGTAAATCGTTATTAATTTTCAAAACTCCATCCAGTTCAGCTTTTAATTTCCGTTCTTTATGTTTATGCTGCTGAATTAAAGCAGCATCAGATAAAACCTCATTTACGCGAGGAGTATTTTTTATTGTCTTGGCTTCTCTTGCAAATCTAAAATATGATACAATTTAAACCAATTATCAAAAACAATTTAATAATTCTCCTCACGTTAGTGTTGATAAAGAGTCTTCATAGGAAAACGGAGTTATTACTGCCAATATCAAAGTTTTTGAATCACCACCTAACGCATTTGATAACATTCTAGTTAATTTAGAATCACAAAAACTTTTATGATGACTTCCCTCACTGAGTTGCTTAATAACTAACATTAATACTGACAACGATCTATAATAAATATAATTAATTTATACTAATTATAAATCGTTAAAAAAATCTAACTTACTTATTAATGGAGACACCTTCCTTCATTCGAGTGTTAGTTGATTTAGTTTGTGATATTCGTTCGGAACCGGCTAAATCAATAATATATAAATTTGAAACTTGTACAGGTTCATCTTCATTATTATTATCAGAATCAGATTTCGATGATTCAATAACAATTTTAAATATTGAATGACTTCTGGAACTTTTCTCATTCATATTAGTTTCACCTATAGCTCTATTATTATTTCCTTTATTTACTAAAACCATTAACTCATCTCTACTTCTTATGATTTCTTCTTTACATCCAACACTCAAATTTCCATAAACATCTTCACGTATTTTTAAATCTTTATTATTTGTTTCCAAAAGATCATTAATTTTTTCATTATATATTTCAATGTAAGATGCACGAATTAAAAACTTCCTGTCAATTTTGTTTTCAATATATGTATAAATATCATCAACTGCTCTAGGTATAAGACCTAAATCGTCTGGGTTACCAAGTATGGAATGGGTTTTACCAGATGATGTTTGCCCATAGCCAAAAATTGTTCCGTTTATACCTTCAGTAACCGAACGAATAATTGGCTTTGCCAATTCATGTAGGTGATCATTTGTTTTATCGGACTCTATAAACAAAATAAAGAATTGATTAAGTATTAAACGTTTTCAAAAGTACAATACCATAAATAAATCTTTGCAAATGTATATGTTTTCAACAATAAATGACGCCCAACGTAGGGCACAATATTCCGGGCGCGATTAACATCGCACGCATAAAGCGCAATAACTAAATCACCACTGGCGGTGTCAAAGGGGGGTAATAGGGTAATTCCCCCCCCCCCCCCAAAACTTTTTGCTTATCAATTTTTATTGTTAAAAAACTACAGATATTCCATATTCCAAACAAATAACATAACCGGTAAATTTTTCCAACGCTTTAAAACAGGAGTCGGCAAACTACGGTCCGCGGGCCAAATCTGGCCCACCATTCGTTTTTAATTCGGCCTGCAAGGTCCTCATTAAAAAAAAAAAAAAACGCGGCGGATATGTTTTCAGAACTTAAACTACAGTCACAACGTTTTTTACATCTTGATACAAGTGCAAAAGAAATTTCCATATTTAAAGCTTAAAATTTTTACAATCTGGACCGTTCCAAAACAAGTTTGCCTATTAAAATGTTAGAGAAGGTCCTTTTCTACGTTGTTTGTTTGTTGTACTTACGAAATAAAATATATATTATTCTATTTTTTTTAAATTACCACTAGTTAGCTGAAAACGCTCTTGTAAATCAGCATTGACAAATCCAAGATTTGCTTTTCAATAAAAAAAAAAAAAAGATATACTCAACCCCATGTCCATATACTTCCCGAAGACCAACTTACAAAAGAATAAGAAATGAAGCCCAAAACAAAAAAAACCAAGATTTAATTTTTAATAGAAAAAAACAAAAAAGCTATCTGAAAATTAGTGAAACAACTCCACAGACATCCCTCAAGCAATCTTTAAATCAACAAGAAATGGCGCCCAATGTAGGCACAATATCCCGTATTCTAATTAAAAAACAAAATAAAAACACTGAACATGATCTGCAGACTTACCAAGGGCCAACTTTTGAACCAACAAAAAATCGCGCCTAACGTGAGGCATAACAAAATAACAAAAAGTTACCTAATATGGAAGCACTGTTAACATACTTCTAAATTATTTCTGGTATTAAGTGACAAGCGACAAAAGTACACAAACTGAGCTCCTCAATCCCTTCATAGTCAGAGAATAGACAACAATAGAGATTTAAAAAGATAAAACTAAAATTTGCACAGAAAACTAATTTATAGAATCAAATTTGATAATAAAACTCAAAATTACATAAAATAGACTTTTATAACATCAATATAAACTTAATTCTAGCAACAAATTCGCTCAAAAATCACGTTTACCATAAAACCTTAACCAAAATCACCAAAAAACCATAAACATAGCACAAAAAAATCATTTTTAGCACAAAATTTGCTTCAAAAACTGTAAAATCGCACATTTATAATATCAAAACCGCACAGAAAATTCACTTTTAGCATAAACTTTGCTAAAATATCACATTTAACATATGACCTTTATCAAAACTCGCAAGAAAAACCCAAATTTGTAAAAAAAAACTCAAAATTACAGAGAAATTACTTTTATAACAACATTTCGCATGAAACTTAATTCTAGTATAAAATTCGCTCAAAAATCACAAAATCTTTATCAAAATTAACTTCCTTAGAATTAACACAAAAAATGTACGAATTAACAGTTTTTAAAAAATAGTTAGGTTATATCATAAATGCTATTACTCACATGTTATGTGTTAATTATAAAGAAAACCAAAAAATATTCTTAAAATTTCAATCTACAATAAGATTGATGATATTTTGTGCATTTTAACGTATATATTTTACATCATATTGTAGAAAAGGAAATAGCAGAGAAAGGGGGGAAAGTATATGCGTTATTCCTGGATCTAAAGGCGACATTTGATAGTGTGGATAGAGAGAAACTGTGGAAGTGTATGAGAGAGATAGGAATTAGCAAGCACCTGGTAAGAAGAATGGAAAACGTGTATGAGAAGACAGCAAGTAGAGTATGTGTTAACGGAAAAATGAGTGAAAGATTTTGGAGAACAAAAGGAGTAAGCCAGGGCTGTCCATTGAGTCCTACTTTATTTGCAACATACATAGCAGATGTAGAAAATTGAGGTTGGCTCAAGCAGGAGGGGTAATAGTTGGTAGAGAAAAAGTGTGGTCGCTAGCATATGCAGACGACATGGTAATACTAGAAAAAGAAGCAAAGGAAATGAAAGAGATGATAAAAAGTTTAGAAAAATATTTTAGAAAAAAAAGTTTAGAAGTTAATGTAAAAAAAACAAAAATTATGGTGTTCAGAAAGGGGGATAGGAGAAAAAAGGTGGAGAACTGGAAATGGAATGGGCAAGGTATTACGGAAATAAAATCTTTTAAATATTTGGGATATGTTTTTTGTACGAGTAACACCGAGAGCGAGCACATTAAAGAAATAGATGGCTCAAAAAGCAAATAAAGTAGTGGGACAAGTTTGGGGAATAAGTGAAAGAAAATTTGAATGTATGAGAATAAAAGAGCTTATGTTTGATAGTTTAGTTAGGAGTATGATATTGTATGAGTCAGAAATATGGGGATGGAAGGAACAAGAAAAATTAGAAGCAATACATGTAAAGTATTGGAGATGAGTGCTAGGTTTAAATAGAGAAACTCCAGCATATATTGTGCTGGAGGAAGTCAAAAAAGATAAGTTAAGAGTAGAAGCAGGAAAAAGAGCAATGAAGTATGAAGAAAGAATGAGACAGAGACACGAATGCAAAATATTACAAGAATGCATGAAAGAGAAAATGAGAGCAAGAAATGAAAAGCTAGGGAAGATCAGGGAAAATTATTACAATAGAAATGGATATGCGAGCCAAGAAATTGAAAGAATGAGAGAATCTGGGAGAGAGACATGGTACGAAATTATGGAAAGAGATAGAGATATACAAAGGCAAGAAAGGAGAATGCGAGTGAAAAAGTCTAGGTACAACGCAAATTATGAACATATTATAGAAAGTGAATTGCCAATGTACTTAGAGAGCGATAGATATAGTAAAGATGACAAAAAGATAATTGCAAGATTCAGATGAGGTAATGAAGAGCAAGTGACAAGATTTCGGATGGAAGAGGATTTGAAAATGTGCAGAATGTGCGGAGAGACTAAAGAAACTATAGAACATATGTTGAAAGAGTGTAACGAAATGAGAGAAGAACAGATGAAAAAAAAAATGAGATATTGAAGAGGGGTAGAATGGATGAGGGCAGTTAAAAAACGAAGAAAAGAAATAGACGAACAGAGAAGAAAATATTCTTAATTGTGTTAATTTTATAAGGATTAAGTTTTATTATTTTGGGAAGTTGTAAATGTATTTGTAAATGTAATCTTCAAGGCCGAAAGGCAAGAAATAAACGTATTATTATTATTGTAAACAGACAAGATCTCTTAATTGGAAGTTTTAAAAAAGTCGCTATAATTAAACTCCATCAATTTCATCACTCAATTTTCCCACCCACCACGGAGCCACATATGAGACGCTACATCACAAACTGATGCAGTCGCCAGGACTAATTAAGTGATGTTTCATAAATGTAAATAAAAAACATCCGCAAACGCAAAGTACCATCGGGCTCCAACCGTAGCACAATGCAAACCTTTCATGTATTATCACATAAATCATTCCTCACCCTAACATTAAACAAAACAAGCCGGTTGATTAAAACTGAGTTAGGTTAAAGCTCCCGTTTTACCAGAAGCTAGGGCCAAAGCATTGTGTTGGAACTAACACTTTTCTAAACCTTAGTATTAACCCCTCAACTACCAAGATCCCCGTTTCCTGGCCTTCTGGTCACCGCGCATGGCAAATACAAAGATGAGTTTGACTTGTCCCGGACAAACTGTGGGGTTTTTTACAAGGTTGTTTCCTCGCTTATTTGTCGCTTTTTACAACCAGCAAAGGGACTAATGGAAGTATTCTTTTGCACCACCTCTTACAGAAAACACTTGTCATATTCAATTGACCATGTTTATTGAAGACTGGGTTAAGTGAACAATTTTATCATACTAGCAACAAAATAAATTTATTTTAACATTTTTCAATGGGATAAATAAATCATAATTCAAAAATCAAACAGACTATTATAAACCTCAACAAAAAATAATAAAAACTATTGTAATGCAAAAGTCATTTTACTCAGTTTTTTATAAAACTGTTCCACTGACAGCTTAATAATCCCAAACCCCGTATAGTGACCACATCCAAAGAGAAGAAAATTAGTGTTCAAAATAAATTGCCAAAATTAGTTAAAAATTAGATGATTATTATATAGATAGCTCCACAACAAATTTTTAATATGCAAGATATTAATGTGTTATTTCATTCTACTAGTTGACAGAAAAGAGATTTTAATTTAAAAAAAACACAAAGCCAATATGACTATTCAAACGATACTCCAGTGATGTAGACCCAGATGTCTGTAGTTTTAACAATAAATTTAGAAGATGTTAAAAACCCTGAAATTAAATTTTCAAAAGACTCGGTCTAGTATAAAAGAGCAGATGGAGTAAAAAAAAAAATTAAACAACAACAACAATCCCCTCTACATAAAGAAACAGACACAAAGAAAAGTAAGAGTTTCAATAGAGGAACATGCATTAAAATTATCCTAACTAAACTAAATGATAGACTCTTATTGGCAATCACACATCACAGATCAGACAAGAAGAAACATCATTAGCTGAAATGCAATTTTAAGAAATGGCAAGATTAAGATGATTCTGGTGATGAAAGTTGAGGTGATTTCAAAGAAATGATAAGAAGATGGGCAAACTAGGTGGAGCAGGCGGTGATAAACCTTCATTCAATGATTTAGACATTGGTGATGAAGAAGCGGATTTAGAACCGCTACCTGATCTGGAGTAGCAGCTCTGGAGTAGAAGCAACCAATATTAATTCTCACCCAATTTGAATGTTATTTAATAATTGTCTATTGGCAAATGTTCAAAATAAAAATAGGAAAAATTAATCAATCTACACCATAGTAATAAAAATATAAAAAATGAGACAACAATAAAAACGCTAAAAATAAATATTTTTAGAAAAAAATGTATCATACGCATTTAGTTTTAAATTTAGAAAGTACTATATTTTGGCAAAAATAGATAACTGTGGATTATATATTTCACAGCGTGATCAGAAAACATTAAAACGTGACGGTAAAATAAAATTGCTGCCTGTAAAACAAAATCATTTATAGTTAAAAAAATAATTAAGTTCTCAACTTAGTATTGTAGTCCAGAAGCATACAAAATAAAAATTCAACATGCAAAAACTTTTCTAAACGGTATCGACTTATAGTCAATTTTACGTTAAAAATATTGTCATTTCTACAAATAGCTTAAAAACGGCTGCTGAGCATGTTGAAGTATTTGTAAAAAAATATTATTAATAAATCATGTTGAGTAATATGGACGTAAGTGGTTAAGAATATTTATATGTCAACAGAACAGTGCAGTTTTTGGTCTTTCCAATATTCCTAAGAACATTAATATTGAGACACGGGTTTGCTACTTTTAGAAACATATTCAGCTTAGGATAAAACCGTTCTAAGAAAATGTGATAATACAATAGCAATAAGATCAAAAGGACGTCAAGATTTTAAATAAATACTGCTTTTGTGCAAAAAATATATAAAATTGCCTACAGTTGCATAAATATGAAATGAATAAAAATATATTTTTGTAATAAATGTTATTTGTAAAAAATCATTTTTATGTAAGTAAATACATATATATTATGTTTACAATTAAGTGCATTTATTTGTGAGTTTTTAAGATAAAAAAGTATTACAATACTAATATAAATCTGAACAAGAAAAGCTCGAACAATTTTCAAGTCAATCTAGATATTAAAAAGTCCATTTCCAGCTACAATATCTGTAGAAAGTCAGGAAGTATTCAAAATCTGTTGTGAATACTAAGTCTTAGTCCTAATTATCTCATAAATAGTGAAACTAAAGCCAAGTAATTCCCATTTAGATAATTACAATTTACATTATTTGCTTAGATTAGTGCATAATGTACCTCTACAATGTAATTTTATCGTTTTTATCAAATTGATATGCGTTTTAAAGTCATTGACATTTATATAAAGCTAAGCACAATATGTATTTTAAAAATATACTACATAAACTTTTATTAATAAAAAAACAAAATCTTAAAAAAAATGTAGAAAAAATACGGTTATACCGTCATGTTCGGTCGCCAGAGCCTCGTTGGTTGAGCAGCAGGGTGTACCGCGTGCAGGTGAGGTTGACAGTTAGATGATCTTAAATATATTATTTTGTGGTTCATCATCCCTTATACCCCATACCATCCCTCTATACGGAGGATTTTTTAACAGATATTAAACGAATTAAACTACTGAGTATCAATTAAAAGAGTTTTTTTGTGCAAAGTGATATACAAGTAATGATATCACAATTCAGTTTCTCATTTAAGAATTAATAACTTGCTGTGAATTAAATTTCAAATAAAATTTATCAACAATAATTCAAAATTATAGTCAAAGCTATGAATATAATAACGTCAACATTATTTGCAAAAAGATATAATTAATTATTGCCTTATAAACTATTAATTGCAAACCCGAATTAAAAAAACAAAAAATAAATGTAATTCATGTAAGGCGATTGCAATTCAAACTTAAGCTACCGTAGGTTAATAAAAACATTTCAAAATAAAGTCACCCAAAAGACAAAAAACAAGTAAAGTTAAGCAGACTGTAAAGACACACTTAGAATGGTTAAAGTAAACACGATAAAAATATGCAGCTGATTACGATACCAAAACACGCAGACCACAATCAACAACAAAAATTTACTGTAAAACCAATACTCAACAAACCATCACTATGAATATTCCTCACCTTGTCAATCATTATTAAAAATTATATAAATTATTTTAGATAATAGCAATTTAGCGTTGCTTATAACAAAATTTTTAATATGCAAGATTCAAATGCATAGATTTTATCTAGATTGGGTTTTGCTAATAGATACTAGTATACCAAACCTATAATACTATAACCAAACGTAGTGATAAAAAATAGAAAATAGGACATCATCCAAAATGTTAAAAAGTATAAGTTTGGTATTTTAGTTTTTTGGTATACAAACTTACTCAAGTAGCATATTTTGGGATGTTCAGTGATGGTAAAGTTGCCGGTAATATGGGCTTGTTTTTATCAAACAAGCTACAATTTTCCAATATGGTTATTTTCTATAATAAAACTGCGTTCATTTGAGTAAATATATTTCATGTTTATAATTTAACTTATTTTATTTTTAGATTCAAACGTGAAAAAATGTATAATCACACCAAGTGCTCTAAATATATATGTATTGTATCACTTATCGAAAGCAAAATATAACACATCTGAAGCTGTTTAGACCTAAAACTTTGTTTTGATAATATTTGTAACTAAGTTATATTAATTCTATTAAGAATAATCAAAAATTTGTCATTGTCCAATAATTCTGATATTTGACACTTTTTCTTGCCTTTTTTATTGTAAAAATTATAGCAAAGACAGACGTCCTATATGCATGTAAGGGTATTATTATTAAGCAAGATGTCCATATAGATGTATAGAGATTTGCAACTCTCTATGTGATACTTTTTTCAATTTGTTCAAAGATATTTATGTCTATAAAAAAATTTTGTTTTGATCGATTCCGTTATGTTTATCTTAAAGAATTAACTAATCTCTGCTGTAAGGTTGGAATTTTTTTTTAAATTACATAAACTCAATTTTGCACCTAAATATATAATTTAACAATAGTTTAAAAGAAATCTTAAAAAAAAAACAATCAAATATCAAAAAGAAATATTCATTAAAAAAATAATCAAAAACTGGATTCGTATTGTCGCGTATATCAAATTGTAATATTTTACCTGTGCTGAGCCAGCAAATAATTATGTATAAATACTTGGTTCCGCACAGGACTCGCTCTTTTTACTCCGTTTACCATATTACTGTGCAAGTGCTACGCAGTCCTACCTACTTGAATGTCGCCAGTAGGGTATGCTGGTATCTTTTTAAGTTAGTTTATAATAAATAGTATTATGTATCTCTGAACTATCTGAACTATCCATATCCTTTGTAACAATACTGATTAAAAAAGTATTTCATCAACCTTATTTTGCATCAAGATATACAATTTTGGTAGCATAATTTATGTCAACAGGTTTAATTAAAATTGAATATGTATTTTATGCATGAGTTCTATATCATTTGCATTGAACGCTTTTGTCATATAAAATATAAAATAAAGAATTTTAATTTTTTTCAGCTAAAAGTTTAATTGGCTTTACAAAGTAAATCTTGGTTAAAAATGACGCCAAAGTAGCTGTTTTCACTACAATACTGGAAATTAAAGTAGCAGTCGGTATGCTCTTAACACATGAAAGAATTATGCTGGTTATAGAAGACAGTGCAGAAAGAAAGACAAACGTTGGATTATACAAAAAAAAAATGTATCGTGCACACTAATAATTATAAATTACCAAACATTTATAGCGCATTATATATCAAATATCAAATTGTAAATATGTACATAATAAATAAATATTTTTATAATTACCTATATCTCCGTGATAATTTTCCAACAATCCAGCTTCTTGGATTTCTGGACTACAGTGACACACGTAAGAGAGGGCCATAGCAGACAAACATTGTTATCTTCTAATCCTAAAACAAAAGCAACATTAACTCATAATCGTACAACAATCATAGCTGTAACAATAAATGAATTCCACAATAACAAGCACATGGTAGCTATTTTTCATGATTAAGTTGCATATACTAACTATACAAAATAGACTAACATAAGTGCATAATAATATAAAATAGTATGTTTCCTAAACAATATTAGTTTCATAAAATGTGTATAATTACTATCTAATGAGTAACTATTAACCATCATTTTGAGGTTGGGTGTAGAAGTGCATGCGTTACAATTAAAGAAAGAACTAAATGAGTACATACTCCATAGCATATAATAACAATTTTGATTACTTACTTGTACTTTCAAAATATTGTTTCTTCATGGTCTCTCGGAATTAATTTGAAAATTTGTCAGCTTAGTGCTGAACACGTGCTGAACGACAAACAGCAGAGACCGCAGAGAAAGACCATGCACATTGCACACTGCACAGCCGTCTCTACTTACTACTTACAAGCAGTGCTGCCAGATGCTGACAAATAAAAACGGTAGGTAGGTCAGGAAAAAAGCGGTAGATTTGACTTTGAAAACGGTAGATTAATAACAAAATATTTATACAAAACAATAATTAAAAAAAAAAACGGCTGCTAAAAATCTATTGAAACAATTATAAAAAACGTGTTTTGGAAAAAAAAAGTTATGCCCATAGAATATACATTAACACAAAAAGGGGTATATTAAATATCTGCTGATTATGTATATCAAAATAATTGAGAGAATATTGTCTTATCAGTTTGTTTTCAGAGATAATTATTATATTATTTTACTTAACTAGTTTATTAGTTTCAATTCATTTGACATTTTGTTATTTTTGTCACGCCGGAGCTAATTTAAACTACCTCGACAAAAGAAGTTTCACTTCAAAATACAAAAAACAAACACTCACCTCATTTCACTTCAAAATATTACAATATTAGATAATATCATTATTTTTATCTTTTACTACACTCGTTATACTTTACATTTACAATGATTTGACTAGTCTTTAGAAAGTACAAAAACACAAAAAAAAACATGATACTGGCGACGTCTGACTGCAGTACCGTAAAATGTAAATTGCCATCGCCAGTACACTGCCTCTGGTACAGTACCTGCCTATTGTATGATCTGTGGTACCTACTAGTCTAAAAATAACTATTGCCGTCAATGTCGTCATTGTCGATCGCTTGCACACGACGGGCGAGCGTGTATATCATTTAGATTTAAATTAAAATAAAATAAAAATATTACAATTTAATTTTAAAATCTACAAAATTTATGTTTTCTAAAAAAAACGGTAGAAATTTTAAGACGAACGGTAGAACGGTATACTGATCATGAAAACGGTAGATCTACCGTAAAAGCGGTAGACCTGGCAGCACTGCTTACAAGCCGTGCTGATACGGTTGGCAACGTCGCATTCGGTCCCATAGGTGGGCCGGCCTACGTGAGGTTCGAACGGGAGAACTCGCTACACAAAATAACAAACGTAAATAATTAAATTAAATAAATGTAAATTTTAATAATATAAATATAATAAATTAATACTTTAAAAAACAATTCCACTTTACACTCAGCTATTAAAGCTCATGTTGCTCAGAAAAATTACCGACAAAGAATATATAAAATAATATGCTGTAAAAAAGAGCATGGCATCTATTAAAACTGAATAAATAATAAATAAATCTAAATACAGATAATAGACAATATCTATCACAAATTAAAACTAACAATAACAAAATTACTAGATAATTTTTATAGGATGAATGTTAGACATTGGTAGATGTTACGACACACAAACATTATAAATAATAAGAGAAAGAATGTATTGAATTAATAAAAACATGTCTAATTTTTCAATAATTTACAAATAAAATATTAATGCCAGTTTGTCAAATTATATATGTTTAGTTTAGAGTTTATAAGCTCAGGTAGTGGAATAAAGTTAGTTTTTTTCATATAAAAAATTGAAAGATTGTAAAAACAATTTTTGAAATGCCAAACTTTATTGAAATTTAAACTTACTAGTATATATGTGTAATCATGAATTTGCTCACATACAGTTGTAAAGATGCCTCATGTTTTTAAGTAAGAAATTCAACATGTTTTGTCCGGATTTTAATAGAATTTTGAATTTTGTGACTTATTTGAGTTTTGGATCAACGTTTATGTCCAAGTATTAACAAATGTGCAATGAGTTTAAAGGTTGTTACAATTTTAAGAACTTATTTGATGCAAGGATAAAGCTATAAAACACTATCTAAGTAGTAAATTTTTAAGTATGCCGTTGTTAAGCAAGTACATGCATAATTCAAATAGCTCCTTGGTTCTTGATTCACAACAAACAAACAAATTATTCATAATGCAAAAAAATTATTGTAAAAGTTGAAAAAAAAAACAACAAAATTATTAATTAGAACATAAGAAAAAGTTGAGTTAAACCAATACCGCTTATTGGTATTAACTATCTGCATTCAAAATAAACAATTAACATTACTAACATCACCCAATTCATTAGTACTAGTATTGACATTTATAGTTATTAATAAAGTAAAAAAAAAAATTATTAATGTTCTTATTAGATATTCTATAACATAATATACAACGTCTGAAGATGTTTAGACCAAATTTTTTTTGTTATTATTTTTAACTAAATTATAATAATTCGGCTGTGTCGACATTTTATTTCAAATTACGTTAATCCAGTTTTGCAGTAGTCCAATTTGGGTTAAAAGATTTATTTTAAATTAAATATATCATTCACGTTCCAACGTTTTTGAACAATTGGTTAGTTAGTTTATATTTTTGACATATCAGCCTAAGAAGACTATTAATGCCGATTCTTTCCCCTAACTATAAAAAGTGTAAAATAATATGTTGTAAAATAGCATATTAAAGAATAAAATTAAATAAATAAATAACAAAGGTAAAATAAACATTTACAAACTATTAAAAACCATAGCAAAAATGACTAGATAATTGCAACAATGTCTAGGGTGTAAAAGATGCTAAACACTGCTGGATTTTACAATACAAAAACATTAATCACAATAAATTAACAATGGAATCCATATACCCAATCTGCCCCCTTAAATAAATTTGAGCAGACAATCGACTTCAACGATCTGATTGCCCAAAACAATTGACAAACTCGATGATAATTTAGAAGCAGCTCTATGTACCAAAAACTGCTAACAATCTAATAAAATATACAAACAGTTAATGGAACATTACTGATATCACAAACTGGGAGCACCTCAGATGCCAACAAATGTCTGTGAGTCCAGTGACTGATGCAAAATTGCGTGAGAATAACCTCTTCCCTTTGCGTTGGCCTGCATGACAAACTCCAAGGTGTAATGACGCTTTTAATAGATTGCAGCTTGTTGTCTTGAATAGCAAACCACTCCGCCTTCCAGCTAGACAACATTGATTGTTGTACAAAATTACAAACATCCCTAACACAAGCTTTGTTTGTAAATTATCAGCGCTAGTTATAGCCAATTTGGCAAGCGCATCATTTTTTTCATTGCCACTAATACCTACATGACTAAGAATCCAGACAAAGTAAACAGTGACATTTAATTCAGACACTTGAAACAAAATCGAATAAATTTGCCTCAGCGAATAATGATCAGGATATTGATAATCTATAGCACTTAATGCACTCAACAAGTCTGTACATATAACAAAAAATGTACTTTCACTTAGTTGGATGTAGAGAAGAGCCTAGTAGATAGCATAGAGTCTTGCAGTATAAAAACTGCTAACACTTGGCAAACCAAATGTAAACTGAAGCTCATCTACCAGAAAAGCACAAAACACACCGTCGCTACTTTTTGAGCCATCGGTAAATATCCAAGTTGCATTTAAGTGCCTCTCTGCTCATTTGGTGGTGTAGAATTTAAAGTTTCTCCAGCTAAAAGTTTTGTTGGTTTTTTAAAATAAATCTTGAATTTTTGTTTTCATCTAAAAATGTTAATGTATTTCTAAAGATTATATAATTTTTATAATAAATAAACTTAAGTCGACCAATGTATGTTTGTAAAGCCAAACGCAATAAAAGCATTTTCGGATAATTGCTTTTATCCATTATAATTACAAATTTTAGCACAAAAACAAAGTATACGTCACACTTCTAATTTAAAATTTGGCTAATTTAGTCAGTTAAAACAAAAATTAATGTTCTTAAGTTGCTTCAATCAAATTTCCAGGTAAACCGATTTAGAAATGCCCAAGAAAATTTAGTTTTTTACTAAATATGGTGTATCTGCTTTTCATTGCTCTTATGCACTGAATATACAAAAATTGCATTATTTAAAAACAGAAAACGCCAGTAAGTTACTATATTTAAATTAACAACAAGCAAAATATATAAATAATACAACAATTTAATATAAACTAGAAAATAACGCCGTGGAAGTGGCTGAACAAAAAAAGCTGAAACAATACACACACAAATTTACATACATTAAAATTATAATAAACAGTACATTTGATACAATCAAAAAAAACTAAAGACTACAATTATAATAAAAATAAAAAATGACTACATGTATTGTTTATTTAAAATTATTTTTAAATTCATCAATAGAATAGTAGGCACTATTAAGTAAAAGTTTTTTTCATATTTATCTTAAAAAGTGCGGTTGGTTGAGTCTTCAGTTTAACTGGTAGTAAATTAAAAGTCTTTATTCTCATGTACCTAGCTCCTTTTTCAAAGAATGTGAGCTTATGTTTGGGAACTTTCAGTAGTGTGTCTCCATATCTAGTATTGTGGTTCATTCTGCCTATATTTATTTTATTAAAAGTACAATTCAATAGCTTTTATTCCAGATAAAGGTTCAATGTATGCTAATAAAAATATGTACATTGTTAGATAAATAATAATATATAGTATAACTAATAAAAAGAATTTATATAAATGAGAAGACAAAGCACAGTAAAACTGTAGTAGTGGCTGAAAAAAAACAGGAACAGTTTTCAAGTTGATCTAGAAATTAAAAAGTCTTATTTCAGCTACTATATCTGTAAAAAATTAAAAAGTATAAAAAACCTGTTCTCATAATATATAAAACTATAGCCAAATAATTCCCATTTAGTTGATTACAATTTACATTATTTGCTTACATAGGTTATTGTACCTAACATCTAATTATTCTACAATGTAATTGTATTAATTTTTTATCAAATTAATATGCATTTTGAAATAAATTTGCAAAATGTCAAATTACTTATAATCTAGATAATTACTATCTATTGTCTTTGACATTTATATTTGTGATGTGTTGCTAAAAATTAAAACAATGCACAATATGTGTCTTAAAAATATACCACATTTATTTTTATTCCAATTTGTAGAAAAAACGTGGTTATATTTGGTCGCCAGAGCCTCGTTAGTTGTGCAGCAGGGTGTACAGCGTGCAGATGAAGTTGACAATTGGATGATCTCAAAGATATTATTTGGTTGTTTATCATCCCTTACACCCCATACCACTATTCTATACAGTGGATTTTTTAACAGACATTAAACGATTTGAACTATAAATTATCAAATAAAAGACTAATCTTCCTTTTGTGCAAAAAGATATACAAGTTATGGTATTACAATTTAAGTTCTTTTTATTCAAAACGCAATGTACTTTGTATTAGACACCTCTAAGACCGGTCTATGTGTAAATAACCTCTAATTACACACCTTAAAGCTCCCTTAGCCATTGTGTAATTAAGTCTCTTTCTCTAAAGTACAGATTTACCAAACCTTTCCATCAACAATTACAACAATATATAACTAGTAAATTACTTATTTACTTTTAACACAACCTCATACGTTCTATCTGTATGCAAATAACAATGTTTATAGAACATTAACTTTTATAAATAATGCTAAAAAAAACCACTGTTAACACGTTTGAAATGTTTTATGTTAAAAAAGTTTTTTAATTTTATATTTTCAGAATCTATTTTAATTTGCAATTTAATAAAGTATTTTCATTAAAAAAAAGTATATTTATATAAAGCATGTGGAGAATTTTATGTGTAATATATTTTGAATGTTTTAATTACAATAGATTCATATTTTCTATTAAATTGCTTTCTTTATCTTTCTTAACGATATACCAGTTTTGATCTAAATAAGTCTTCTTTTATGGCATTTAAAGTTGGTTTTATAAATTGAGAAAAGGTAAGTATTTAGTTAATTTATTTTTATATTATTTCTGCAGCAAGCAAATAAAATTAATAAAATACATGCTTCATGTGTAGATTACCAACTTGCAAGAACACTGTAGAAGTATTTACCTTATTCTGCAAAACGGTCATGTGTTTGAGATAAAATTTGTTTGTTTTTGTATATAATATACTAATTTTTTAATCATATTTTATTAACACTTTTAATATAAATACTTTGTTCAGATGATCATGCATAATGAATCCTACAGAAGGAGAAACTATGAAGTTTTTCAAATATTTTTGGAACATTACTTGAGTGATATTGGTATTTGGTTTTTCTAGAAAAAACTTGTGTAATGATATTTTTTATAGTAAATGCGAAATGTGCATGCAATAATTTTTCCTGACAAAACAAATTTGAAAAATTTGTTTTTTAACTGGTTACAGCATAACACCATCCAAATAGGGTTAACGTTTATTAAAACTATTTCAACAAATAATTTATTATTTTATTTGTTTTGATAAAAATGGCCAGTCTACAAAACATTGTCCTTATAGAAGAAATCTATATAAAATTAATAGTAGGATATTTTTAATTTTTCATAAAAAATATATTTTTTATCTTTAGAATTTTTTTATTGGATTTTTCCAAAACTATTGAACCACAAATTAATAATAATATTTACTTGTATGTTAACAGTATAACACTTTTTTTTGTTTGCGCTTATTAATAGTGTTGATGTCTACTTTTACAACGTGAAAGTAAGCCGATATCCATTACATTGACGGTTTTTGTGATGTAAACTCCGTAGCAGCTGCTGGAGAATATGGGTTGTGATTTCCAAACCGGCGACTGACAGACCGACGAGCTTTTCACCTACGTGAACACGGAACTTTTCCGAAACCGTCGACTAGGCTTCCAATACAACAAAAACTATAGACAATAAAGGCAACAAGTGTGAGAATTTCTATGTAGAAGCGGTTTATTTATTTTATGGTGTGGTGTTATATTCTCGCTTTTATTCGTTTAGACACAAGAGTTACAAAAAAGTTCTTGCCGAACAGAAGCAACAATCCAACTTATACAATCAAAAGCAACTCTGTTAAATAGAACTATCTAGTAAAAATATATGTGTATACGTATAATACTTATAAGTGTTACTGAGGTAATCACAAAGTTTGAAAAAGAAGCTTTCACTCAACATTATACATATACAGAGTTTTTGTATGCAATGTTATAACTTTAAATTCTATATTAAATTTTTAAATTTACTTAGATATTTATAAATATGTTTTTGTAAATTAAACAGGGTATCTTATTCTGATTCTCATTCCTTTTTTACACAGATTTTTACAAACAAATGTATCATTTTATTTAAACTTAAATAAGCAACAAGTAAAAATATAACAAATATTAAAAACAATTTAATATAAATGAGAAGAAAACGCCCAGCACAACCGTGTAAGTGGCTGAACAAGAAAAGCTGGAATATTTTTAAGTTAATCTGAAAATTAAAAAGTCTATTTCCAGCTACAAAACCTGTAGAAAATCAAAAAGTATATAAAATCCGTGAATACTAAAGTTGCAGTAATTGTAAACAAATATAATAACGCATAATAACTGATATCATAAAACTGAAGCTATCTAATTCTCATTTAATCGATTACAGTTTACATTATTTGCTTACATAAGTTATTGTACCTAACATAATTATTTCACAATGTAATTTTATCAATTTTGATCAAAATAACTTTTGTTTCAAAGCCTAACACAGTATTTGATCATGTAGAATTTTAATTTTTTTCAAAATAAATTTTGGTTTCTTGTTTGCAATTTTTATTTAAAAATGAAAATTTGTTTTTGAAGATCATATAATAATAATAATAATAATATTAATAATAATAAAAATAATAATAATAATAATAATAATAATAATAATAATAATAATAATAATAATAATAATAATAATAATATTAATAATAATAAAAATAATAATAATAATAATAATAATAATAATAATAATAATAATAATAATAATAATATTCCCCCTCGTGGGTACTACCTTGTCGTGGTGAGGGGGCTGAGTAACTTCTGCTCGAGCTATGCCGGCGGGAGTTTAAACTCCTGGCAGGGCCACTCATGCCGGATGGGTCAATGAGCAGAAGCCAAACCAAATGTACCTAAAGCCATTCCTGGCTACCCTTCCCTATTCCTGTCATTCACATTTTAACCCTTCAACCTTCTTTTCCTTTCATTCCCAACCTGGCGGAAGGTAAAACGCAACTTTTTTTTTATAGATGTCTCATTTAAAATCACGCCCCCAGTCCGTGCCGTCAGTTAAATCTGACAGGGGCTTCATAATCGGCACGGATTTGGCAACTACCGGAGTGGGAGAACAATGCAATGCGCAGTAGTCAATTGTTCGGAAGTTGGTGCAACTGATCGGGTTGTGCCAATGGATAATGCTACCCGATCCCCGTCCGATGACAAATTGGACCCCCCAGCTTCTTCTTCGACAAAAGGGAAGAAGCCTGGCAAAGTAATTTTGTCAAACAGTGCCAGTGATGAGAAGGCGGGACCTGTCCCTCGGTTCATCCTGGTCACTAGAGAAGAGGGCAACTTTGAAAAAGTTAGCCCCTTCTTAATAAGTAGAGCGCTGTATGGACTGATCGGTGACACCAAGTCTATCAAGAAGGTCAGAGATGGCCTTCTTGTGGAAACGGTTTCAGCCGCTCAGTCAACCAAACTTTTGAAATGTATCCGTATGGCAGATATGAACGTGAAAGTCTCTGCACATAAAACATTAAATACATGTAAAGGCATTGTCTATTGTAGAGACTTTTTAAATTGCACTGTAGAAGAAATTACAGAAAATATGAGTGGTCAAGGGGTAATCGACGTGCGTCGCATTTCTAGTATGCGAGACGGTAAACGCGAAGAAACCCCTAACCATATACTAACGTTTAATAGACCACAACTTCCCACTACAGTTAAAGGGGCTTTCTATAGTCTCCCAGTCAGGGCATATATTCCGGCACCAATGCGTTGCTTCAAATGTCAGAGGTTTGGACACACAGCTGCTCGTTGTTCCAAGGAGCAGATTTGCGCGTGTGGTAAACCTTTGCATGAAGGTAGCGAATGCGAACAGCCAATTACGTGTGTCAATTGCGGAGGAGAGCACTCCGCAAGATCACGTAATTGTCCGAAATACAAAGAGGAATTCGCTATCAAAGAAATAATGACGAAAAACAAACTAACATATTTTGAAGCACGCAAATTGGTATTAGTCTCTACACCAATTGCCGGAATATCATACGCCAAAGCAGCGATTGCATCAAAAAACTCAGTGGATGTGAACGAGCTTATAAATAAACTTTTGCCGCCCCTTATTGCTGCATTAAGCGGGCACAATCAATTTCCAACAGCAAATAGACCGCTAATACCGGTCATTAAACCAAACATGCCCCCACCCAAACCTCCGGGGCAACAACGGTTAAGGAAAACTTCGGTTTCTTTAACCAAAAACGTGGGGGATGTACCCCCCACACATTCTCAGGTCGGTTTTAAAACTGACCTGACCAAACTTGTTTTGGCAGAAACGCCAAAACAAATAGATATGGATCTGTTTGATCCGGGTAAACGGAAGCGGGATGACCCCTCTTCCAGCAACGGTGACGACGGATCCAGTACGGCATCAGAAGTTTCTGTTGTCGACACTGGCAGTACCAGAGGCAGAAGAAGAAGGAAACCTGGCTGGAAAAAGGGCAGATCACGCTCCCAACAGCTGTAGGCCTTCTATTATGTTTTTTAATTATGTGTTGTTATGTATCGGCACTGCAGTTCTTTACAACTGCGGTGTCATTTGTGTACTTGTATTGTCTTTTCCATTTTACGGTTCTGGCATTAAAGATTTTTTTGTCTTTCATGTCATCTGTGATATTAGTTTTAAGTTTTATTTGTTTTATGGTTCTGGCATCGGAGTCTTTTACAACTCCGATGTCATCTGTGATATTAGTTTTAAGTTTTATGTATTTTATGGTTCTGACATTGGAGTATTTTACAACTTCGATGTCATCTGTGATATTAGCTTTAAGAATGTATCTTTTGCCTTGTCTATGTCCAAACATCAAAGTCCTTTTACAACTTTGGTGTTTTATTTGTTTTGTGTTAACTTATTTTAATAGCTGTCCGTCTATTACGTGTTATTTATTTCTTAATTTATTTTATTTATTTAATAGTCATCTAAAATTATGGAGACGATAATACAATGAAACTGCAACGGTTGCAAACGCAGCTATTGTGAGCTGAAAATGATCCTGGTAAAGCACATGCCCTTTTGCGTGTGCTTACAGGAAACGCACTTCAAGCCCCAAGAAAATTTCAATCTTCGGGGCTTTACTTGCACAAGAAGTGACGTTTTGCCGGGTGCCCGAGCCAAAGGTGGAGTCGCTATTTTTCTGAGGGAAAATTTGCCGTTTACGGAAATAACCCTCAGAACTAGACTCCAGGCAATCGCAATCCGGCTTACCATCCCGATAAAAGCCACAATATGCAACCTGTATCTTCCGGAGTTCGACTGGACTCTGGAAGATATACAAGAACTTACTTCGCAGCTTCCACAGCCCTACCTCCTGGTGGGCGATTTTAACGCCCACAATCCGCTGTGGGGTTCCCTGAGGAAAGACACGCGAGGTCGTTTGATTGAGGATTTTCTCGATCAAAGCGACGCTGTCCTCCTCAACACGGGTTCCGCCACACACTTTGGAGGTAGGGGTACAAACTTTTCGGCAATTGATTTGTCTCTATCGTCCCCACGTTTAGCCACACGTCTATCGTGGAATGTATTAGAAGACCTTCACGGTAGCGATCACTTTCCCATCGTTATTAAAACCATCGTCAAACGGGTCAGACAGTCCGTCCCCCGTAGATGGTGTCTCGACCGCGCAGACTGGCAAGGTTTCCAAGCCAGTCTGGTCCCACCAGAGTCAAATGGTGAGGATGTCGAGACCGCCGTGAAGGTTTTCACTAATTGTATTGTCCGAGCAGCAGATGTGTTTGTCCCAAAGTCCAGCGGTCAGCTGGCCGGTCCGTCGGTTCCTTGGTGGAACGACGATATACGAGTAGCTGTGGAAGAGAAAAAGAAAGCTTTCAATTGTTTCAAAAGATCTCCGACGCAGGAAAACATGATCGCTTTCAAGAAGAAGCGAGCCGTTGCGCGCCGCAAAATTCTTGAAAGCAAGCAACGATCATGGGAGAGCTACGTATCGACGATCACGCCGACCACTTCGGTCGGCGAAGTGTGGAAAAAGGTGGGAGCCGTGTCGGGAAAGAAATTTCCCTCTGTGGCTCCGATCCTAATCGTCGACGGACGCGAAGTTACCGAAGCGGCCAACATTGCAGACGCATTGGCAACTCAATTTGCGTCTGCCAGTAGCTCTCAAAATTATAGTGAAGAATTCCTGCGTCAAAAAGAACAATTAGAAACTCAGCTAAATTTCTCTTTCCCGGATTCCCTGCCCTACAACTCTTTCTTTACCTCAAATGAGTTGGAAACGGCAATTAACGGTATGGGTACCTCCTCCGCACCGGGACCAGACGACGTGCCTTATCAGGTTATCCGGCAGCTTCCCTCCCGCATGACGGAGCGGTTGCTACAACCTGATATGGAAAAGCGGCGTCTACCCGGATTGTTGGAGAAAGGCCATAATCCTGCCGTTGTTGAAGCCGGGCAAGGATCCAAACAACGTCAACAGCTACAGACCGATTTCACTTACCTGCTGCCTCAGTAAAATTTTAGAAAAAATGGTCAACAACCGTCTGGTGTGGATGCTGGAAAGTAACGGTCTTTTAGCTAAATACCAGGCGGGTTTTAGACGAAATCACAGTACCGTTGATCATTTAATTTGTTTAAAAAATTCCATCCAAGACGCCTTCCTAGCAAGAAAACACCTCGTAGCGGTGTTTTTCGACCTGGAGAAGGCGTATGACATGACTTGGCGTTATGGAATTTTGCAGAAGCTGCACGCATGGGGATTCAGGGGTCGTATGCCTCTTTTTCTTGAATCTTTCATGCGCGATAGCACATTTAAAGTATGGGTGGGAACCACTAACTCGAAGACAGTATGTCTAGAGAAAGGTGTTCCCCAAGGGTCAACAATTAGCGTTACCCTTTTTGCGATCGCGGTAAACAATATTGCAGCTTCTGTGGTTACACCTGTAAAACAATGCCTGTACGTCGACGATTTGGTGATCTACATGGCGGGAGATACCATCCCTGCCATAACACGTCAACTCCAGATCACCATAGACAAAGTGGACAGAGAGGCAGAGGCGAGAGGTTTTCGTTTCTCTACGACGAAAACCTCGTGCGTGCATTTTTGCCGCCTCAGAAGACCTCACCGGGACCCCGCGCTTGTCTTGCGAGGTTCCAGAATCACGTGCGTCGAAACAGTCCGTTTCTTAGGGCTCGTGCTTCAGCATTCCGGACAAGTCCCGCACCGAGTCATTGCTGCAAGTCGGGTGTACTCCCTCTAGCTGCTCGTCGCAGTCGCTTTGTACTCACGTACGCCGCGGCAATGCGAGCAAAGAGGGGTCACAACAACCGACTCATATTTACCGCCAACGAAACGCAGCAACGTAAATACAGACTCAGGCCTACCGTCAGTAGGCCAGTGTGCGTCCGAGCGCAGGAGCTAGAAGAGAGTCTCAATGTTAACTATCCGATGGTATTCCAGGTCGGTTCTGGCGAGTTTCCACCCTGGCTGTTGCCGAGGGTTATAGCTCGTCTTGATCTGACCTCCAAGAGCAAACGAGAAACTTGCCCCGACGTCTTGAGGAGCAAGTTTCTTGAAATCGTTGCCGAATACCCAGACTCTCCGCGGTTGTATACGGACGGTTCGAAAACGGATCGGAGAGTGGGAAGTGCCTTCGTTTTAGACGGTACGGCCCATTCATGGTCTCTCCCTAAAGAGGCTTCCGTGTACACCGCAGAATTACATGTTTTGCATAAAGCCCTGCTAAACTGTGAGACGTCATCTCACAGTTCGTTCCTCCTTTGTTCCGACTCGCTGAGTGCCATCCTGAGTATACAGTCTATGTACTCGGTCGATCCGCTGGTCCAGCTCGTACAAACTTCGATATTCCGCCTGGCCGGGTTTGGACAGAGAGCTATCTTTGTCTGGACACAGGGTCATGTGGGTATCGAGGGCAACGAGCTGGCCGATAAAGCCGCCCGTCAAGCGGCTGACGCGGATCCTAACAACAACATTCCCGTAAGACCCGATGATCTCAAAGGTTACGTCATATCGAAGGTCATCGAGGATTGGCAAAGAGTATGGAACGGCTTCGAGAGCAAATTAAAGGAAATCAAGCTCTCCGTGACGGCATGGAAGTCGCCGGTAGATCTCAACAGGAGAGAGGAGGTCGCCCTATGTCGCTTGCGCATAGGTCATACCAACTTGACCTCTTCGTATCTCCTCACCGGCGACGAACAACCAGAATGCCAAACATGTCACGACCCTCTAACGGTGAAGCACATTTTGGAGGAATGCCGAGCCTACCTTCCCCACCGTAATCGGCTCGAGCTCGCTAACAACGTGGCGTCTATTTTATCAAATAGAGAAGAGTCCATGGGAAGGTGCGTCCAGTTCTTGAAAGACGCAGGACTCCTCAAACAGGTGTAACCAAGTTTTTGTGTTGTCCTATAATGATTTTGGTGTAACTTATTTATTTATTTTTATTGATCAGTTTGTGTTGTTGAGTTGTTTAAAGCATCGTAGTCTTTTACAACTTCGGTGCAATCTGTGATATTAGGTTTAGTTAGTTTTAGGGTCTGGCATCGAAGCATTTTACAGCTTCGATGTCATCTGTGATATTAAGTTAGGTTGTGATATTAGGTTAAGTTGTGATATTAGGTTTAGTTACTTTAGTTTTTAGGGTCTGGCATCGAAGCATTTTACAGCTTCGGTGTCATCTGTGATATTAGGATAGGTTAAATAGTAAGTTTTGTGCTATATTAGTTTTTAAATTTAGTTATTTAATTTAAGCAACTGTGATATTAGATTTAGTTTTTACTTATTTATTTATTTATTTAACCATTTTAATGTGTTGTTTTGTCACTTCAGGTCTATAACCTGATGTTATTATTATTAAAATAAATAGCTAATGACCTTAGTAGTCGACGCTAAAACACAAAAAAATAAAAAATAATAAAAAAAAAAATAATAATAATAATAATAATAATAATAATAATAATAATAATAATAATAATAATAATAATAATAATAATAAATAACTTTATGACTGACTTACAACTACAGAGACTTACAGGAGACACAACATCAAACAAACATCATATTAAAAATAAAATATCAACAGAACTAAAAAACAAATGGAAAGAAAAAACAATGCACGGCCAATACCTCAGACAAAGTGTACTGCAAGAGAATATAGATAAAGTTAGAACCTTTGGATGGCTATATAGATCAAATCTAAAAGGAGAGACCGAAAGTCTAATAATTGCTACTCAAGATCAAGCTATAAACACAAGGTATTTTTCAAAAAAAATCTTGAAGCAAAATGTTGATGCTAGATGTCGAATATGTAAAACGAATGATGAAACTATTGCGCATGTTATATCCAGCTGCCCAATATTGGCAAAAAACGAATATGTACAAAGACATGATAAGGTAGCAAAACTTTTACATTACAATATATGCGTTGATCTAAAAATACAAGTAGACAAAAACTGGTATGATCACAAACCAGAACAAGTAACAGACAAGGATGGAGTCACGATACTGTGGAATCACCAAATACATACTGACAGGGAGATAAAAGCAAACAAACCTGATATTGTCATAAAAGATTATCACAAAAGTATGTGCACAATTATTGACGTTGCAATACCTTATGACACTAATACTAGAAGTAAAGAAGCGGAAAAAGTTCTAAAGTATCGTGACTTGTCAATTGAAATTTCGAGGATGTGGAATATGAAAACCGAAATTGTTCTTATCATAGTTGGCACCACTGGAACGGTCACTAATAACTTAGCCGTAAATATATTAAAAATTAGAGGAAAACATAACATACAGCAATTACAAACAACTGCAATACTAGGAACAGCCCACATAATAAGGAAAGCACTAGGATAATGAGAGACCATAGAAATACGGTGTACTTCCGGTTTCACATTAAACACCAGCGTGTAGGGTATAATATCCAAACCTACATACTGTGCATACACAACATAATAATAATAATAATAATAAACAACTAGGCGATAACCAGGAACCTGATAACAATGTTGTGGCTAATAATGATCAGCCACCCATGTTACCAGCAAGAGACAGGAGACGTACGAAATGGACAACTGAAATAAATCACTTCATCGTACGCTCCTACTATAGAATTACACACATAGAACGTAACGAAGAACCTTATAGTATCGAACTACACAGGAGAGTAACGGAACAATACCCAGAACTAAGAAACAAAACGATTCAGAATATCTTGGATCAAAGGCGTTCTATTATGAAAAACAATCGAATAACACCTACAGTACTTCAACAAATAAGAGAAGAGGTCGAAGTCGAATTAAGACTGCGCGAACCAGCTGAACCTGAACCAATACTAGCTGAAGATGTGGAAGGTGAAACAATTAACCTAGAACAACAAGAAGAAGATGAAAAAATACGTTCGCTTTTTGAAGAATCCACCATAGAGTATATCGGCTTAGAAACCACCAAAAGACCTAAGCTTAACATCCTGAAAACAAATAAACATACTACACATAACATCAAACAAGTAGATCAAATAATCTCAAAAAAATTGGAAAACACAAACCTTACACTAGAATCAATACACTCACTAATATATGTCGGAGCTGTAACTATCCTTAAGCTACATGGACAGAAGCCAAAACCACCAGCTGCTAGAGGAGGAGGAAATATGAAAAGAGATCCACCCTGGGAAACAAGATATAAGAAAAAGATTGAGAACCTACGCAAGTGTATAGGACAGTTAACAGAATATACACGCAAAACCCCTAGTGAAAAAGTTAACCGCGCAGCAAAAAAGATCATTGCCAAACATAAAACCGAAAATGACAACTCAACTATCGATGTACTGGATAGACTGAAACAGACTTTACAGCAAAAAGACTAAAACGATATCAGAAAAGTAATCGCAGGCGCGTACAAAACAAAAACTTTAACAGTAGTGAAAGACAGTTCTACCGAAACCTAGCAAGTAGCAACAATAATAACAACAACCAACACACTGTAACCAACGAATCTGCCAACATGTCTTCCAACAGCATAAAAACCTTTTGGTCATCTATCTGGTCAACGTCGATAAACCATAAAAATGCATCGTGGATTAGAGATGAGAAAAAATCTGTCGGTGCTGTCCATACTATGGAGAGCCTAACAATATCGCTAGCCAAAATGAAAAAAGCTATCCAAAGATCACACAACTGGAAAGCCCCGGGATGTGATAATGTACATAATTACTGGTACAAACATTTTTCCTCTACGCACCAAAGCTTAGCTCGATGTTTCTCAAACATAATACAGGAACCGGACTTACTACCGTCATTTATGACACAAGGAACAACTTACCTTTTACTAAAGACAACACCACCTGCAGATGATCCATCAAATTACCGTCCAATCACTTGCTTACCAACGCTGTATAAATTACTAACCTCAATAATAACAGAGAAGATCTACAACCATCTCGAAGTAAATGACATCCTAACTGAAGAACAGAAGGGATGCAAAAAAAGGGCATTAGGATGCAAAGAACAATTAACTATAGACGCTGTGATAACAGGAAATGCCAAAAAGAACCGGCAACCTCTCTATACAGCCTATATTGACTACCAAAAGGCATTCGACAGCGTACCGCATTCATGGCTGATCGAAATTTTACAAATATATAAGACGGATCCTGTTATCATAAAATTCCTAGAACGAACTATGCTTAAATGGAATACAAACCTTCGAACTAACGTAAACGGAATACATACTGCTGTTGGTAACATTCCAATAAATAGAGGAATTTTTCAAGGAGATGCTCTAAGTGCACTGTGGTTTTGTCTGTGTTTAAATCCACTATCTAAACAACTGAACAAAATGAAAGGGTACAAACTAGAAGACTTAAATGTTACCCACCTTTTGTACATGAATGATCTAAAACTATATGCAAAATCAAAGGTAGAATTGGATAAACTGCTAAAGTGGACAGACAAATTCAGTAAAAACCTAGTAATGAAATTTGGTATTGACAAATGTAAGGTGAATGCATTGGTCAATGGAAAATGGGAAGATCAGGCCCCACACAGAACAAAAGATAACCAAGAAATTAAAGGGATAAACGAGGAAAAGCTGTACAAATATCTAGGCTACCTCCAATCAAAGGGTATTGACCAAAAAGTAGCAAAAAAAGAACTACAAAACAAATTTAAAAAACGGTTAGACCTTGTCCTAAAAACGGAACTAACATCTAAAAACAAAATTAAGGCACTCAACACGTATGCAATCCCTATACTCACATACAGTTTTGGCATCATCAACTGGACACATACAGAGTTGCAAGCACTAGACCGTGTTGTTAGAACAAAATCAACCAAGAACAAAATGCACCATCCAAGGAGTGCCATGGAGCGCCTATACTTACCAAGATCTAAAGGAGGGCGTGGCCTAACTCATATTACAAACTTGCACTACTCCCAAGTCAACAACATACGTCACTATTTCCGTCAGAAAAGAACCACCAGCGATATTCATAACGCTACTGTGGGATGTGACCGAAAAATTACTCCCCTAAAACTCTACGATGAAAACTACGACGCTAAAGCCTTCATAGAAGACCCAGCATCCCTAGAAAACCAATGGGCTACCAAACCGTTACACGGTAGATATCCAGCTCTTATTAAACAACAACATATAGATAAAGAGGCTACCAACAGCTGGCTAAAAGAAGGGTATATCTTCTCTGAAACGGAAGGATTTATGCTTGGTATTCAAGACCAAGTAATTGCGACCAAATATTATCAGAAACACATAATACATGATAATCGAATCGAAAACGATAAATGCAGAATGTGTTCCGGAAAACCTGAAACTGTAGATCACATCACCGGCGCATGTCCATCACTAGCCGCAACGGAATACACGAGAAGACATGATAATGTCGCAAAAATATTGCACCAACAACTATGTAAGCAGATTGATCCCGAAGTTGAAAAAGACCCCTACTACAAATACAACCCCGCAAATGTCACTGAAAATGAACTTTTTAAAATCTACTGGAATCGGGAAATAATAACAGACAAAACAATGCCGCACAATAGGCCAGATATAGTTCTAACTGACAAAACAAAGAAATATACTTACCTAATTGATATCTCCATTCCCAATGCCGCAAACCTCCAGGCTAAAAATAAAGAAAAACTAGATAAGTACTTACCTCTATCAAATGAAATACAATTGATGTGGCACCAGGATAAGGTAATTGTGATTCCCATTGTAATTGGATCAACTGGAGAGATACCAAAAGCCCTCTTTGAGAACCTGAAACTTATAGAAGTATCCGACTATATTTATAAGAAAATGCAGCGTTCTGTTATAATAGATACCTGTGGAATTGTACGCAAGGTTCTGAATGACGACTCTTAAAAATTAAATAATGTTAAATAGTAGACTACATTTAACACAACAACAAAAACGCTATAAACAGCCGAGGTACGCGTTACTTACCAGCTAAGCTGAAGAAACCTAAAATAATAATAATAATAATAATAATAATAATAAATGTTGATGCTAGATGCCGAATATGTAAAAAAAATGATGAAACTATCGCGCATGTTATATCCAGCTGCCCAATATTGGCAAAAAACGAATATGTACAATGACATGACAAGGTAGCAAAACTTTTACATTACAATATATGTGTTGATCTAAAAATACAAGTAGAAAAAAACTGGTATGATCACAAACCAGAACAAGTAACAGACAAGGATGGAGTCACGATACTGTGGAACCAACAAATACATACTGACAGGGAGATAAAAGCAAACAAACCTGATATTGTCATAAAAGATTATCACAAAAGTATGTGCACAATTATTGACGTTGCAATACCTTATGACACAAATACTAGAAGTAAAGAAGCGGAAAAAGTTCTAAAGTATCGTGACTTGTCAATTGAAATTTCGAGGATGTGGAATATGAAAACCGAAATTGTTCCTATCATAGTTGGCACCACTGGAACGGTCACTAATAACTTAGCCGTAAATATATTAAAAATTAGAGGAAAACATAACATACAGCAACTACAAACAACTGCAATACTAGGAACAGCCCACATAATAAGGAAAGCACTAGGATAATGAAATTTTGAACTTTTGAAGTATGTCAAAAAGCACATAAATTTGTTTACAAAACTAAACAATTTTAATAACTATAATACTAGGCACGGTTGAAATCTACTGGAAATCCCGCAGCGCAATTTAACGTCATATGAAAAATCTCCGGAATATGCTGGCATTAAAGCCTATAATAAAATCCCTAACCAAATTAAAGAAATGCCAACCAAAATATATAAAAACACATTAAAAAATATATTGATACAAAAATGTTATTATTCATTTGCCGATTTTATTGAAGATTCTCTAGAATTTGAACAAATTTAGTGTTAATATCGGTGCCTTGCTGTGGGGGCCTCGTGTGTGCCTTTAGCACTGTTTTGCAGGAGCGAGGGACTTTCTTGTGTCGGCTGAAAGTGCTGCTCTGTAATGGTTTTTGGTTTTGTGGCATATTTTAGATTTTGTTGTCTGAAATATGAAATAGAGCTGGGAATCGTTGTGGAGCGGTATTTTGTAGTCGATACAAGACAGCTTTTTGTTTGTTCCTGTAGAATGGTGCTGGAGGCACATGCGGAGTTTTCATAGTGGGGTATCGATATACAGTGTAATATGGACGGGATTGACTTCTCTCTCCACAAACACTCGGGCGCCTTGGAAATGCTATACTGATCATATATTCATAGTTTTATTTTATAAGCAGTTTGATAAATGTATTTAGTCTTAATTAATATTATTTGTTATCTAGTAGTATGTTGTAATTTTTAACCTGTTTGTAAACATGACTTGTCTTCTGTCTTTGATCTTTGAAATGTATTACTGATCATATATTTATATTTATATTTTTTATTCTATAATCAGTTCCTTAAATGTAATTAGTTTTAATTAATATTATCTATTATCTAGTAGTATGTTGTAATTTTTAATTTGTTTGTAAACATGACTTGTCCTATGTCTTTGATCTCTGGAATAAACGATATTATATTATACTAATTATTATACTAATTATACTAATGAGAGACCATAGAAATACGGTGTATTTCCGGTTTCACATTAAACACCAGCGTGTGGGGTATAATATCCAAACCTATATACTGTGCATACACAACATAATAATAATAATCATAATTAGGTAAATTGTTTGAAAAAAGAGCAAAAATACCGCCCGCTTATTTCCGAGTTAAATATTACTTACCCAGAGTATGCAATTGAAACCGTTACACTCATAATAGGCTGTTTAGGCGGCATATCAACAAATTTTACAGAAAATATTCAAAAATTACCTGGTTGCTTTAAGAATCATAAATCTCTTGCTACAGAGATGCAAAAATGCATCTTACTTGGTTCTGCCAGACTACTAAGGGTGCACTCGGCCCACTCCAGGGCTAATTAGTTACTATGCGGTTGCATGGACTTGTTAGTCACTTGCCTCGGGGCAACTTAAGGCGCGAATGGACACCGCACTTAAGAGGCAAAAGCCCCTGTAAAAAAAATAAATAATAATAATAATAATAATAATGGTCTTTATTTGTATATTATATATACAAAAGAGCAAAGTTCAGCTTATAGCTGTTCTTCCTTTTATTCCTATAAGATTAAATTGTAAGTGTAAGAATTGCAGCAAAAAAAAAAACAAAATGGATGTAGAAGCGGTTTATTTATTTTTTGGTGTGGTCCTTATATTCTTGCTCTTATTCCAATAATCTACACATTAATTAGACACAAGAGTTACGAAAAGGTTTTTGCCAAACAAAAACAACAATTCAACTTCAACAATCAACAGCAACTCTAGTAAAAATATATGTGTATACGTATAATACTAATATGTGTTACTTAAGTAATCACAAAGTTTAAAAAAGAAGCTTTTACTTGACTTTAAATACAAAGTTTTTGTATGCAATGTTATAACTTTATATTCTTTATTAAATCTTTAAATTTACTTAGATGTTTATAAACATATTTTTGTAAATTGAATCTCATTCTGATTGCTTTTGTACACATACAATACTCAATGATCAAATTTCTGGTAAACTTCCAATGGAGTATGGTGTTCCGCAGGGTTCTATTCTTGAGCCACTGCTATTTTTAATATTCATAAACAATTTTCCAATTGCATTAGATAACACAAAGGTATTATTTGTTGATGATACCACACTGTCAAATAAAAACAATTTACTAGCGGATTTGTTAGAATGCTTAGAATATACACAACTTAAAGCGTTTGATTGGTATAATAACAACAGACTATGCTTGAACCAGGAAAAAAAGGTAAAGCTACTTCTTACTTAAAGAGAACATCTAAATGTAAGCACTGCACAATTTGCAAATTTTTTAGTAGTGTATATTGATTGAATGCTACAATGGCAAACACATGGTGATTTGTTAGAAATAGGATATTTACACTGCAGAAAAGGGCAATACAAGTTATAAGTGGAGTTAATTATACCAAAAATATAATCACTGTTTTCAGCAGCTTAAAATTCTAACCTTGCCATCTATATATGTACTTGAGTGTCTTATATTGGTAAAGCAAAACAGAAATCTATATCTAAATAATAATTCTTTTCACAACTATAATACAAGAGCAAAACATGATTTTTTTTAATTAAATTTTATAACGCTTTATCTCAACGTATCAAAACTCTTGATACAAAATATTTGAAAGAAAAAGTATTTAATTAGTGAAAACTTTTATTGTTTTGAAGATTTTTTAATTAATGTTTTTGTAGATCTGTTTTAAAATGTTTTGTATAGTCTTCTATTTATATATTTTCAAATTTTCAAATATTAAAATTTATTTTATTTTTAACTGAATTATTGTTGTACTTTTGGCAACTATATCTGTAATTATATTATTATTATTATTATTAGTAATTTTACATACTTTGCTTATCATGTAATCATGTCCAAGACAATTAATTTTAAATAATACAACAATTTAAAACACCGCTTAAAGTGTGGAAAACATGTCTTAAAGAAGAAACCAAAAAATGAAACAAATCCTACTTTGCTTAATGGATACACTAGCTCCGATTCCAGTTGCTCCAGAATTGATAATTCGGATGATAAAGAACATCAGAAACGCCGTAGATGCAAGAAGAATTAAACAGTAATATTGTTAAATTATATATAAAAATAACTTTTTTAAATATTTTTTATTGAAATTGCAATGTTATAATGCTTTAAGTAAAAAAAAAACTGCGTTGCTATTAAATACTAATAATATAAATCAGAAAATATTATATTAAAACCGTGGAAAAAAGTATATAAAATCTGTTGTAAATACTGAAATCTTAGTAATTGTAAATAAATATAACGCAGCAGATTCCTATTTAAATGATTGTTGAAATTAAGGTTAAGTGGAAGAACATCAATGTGATGAACTTCGCCTTTATTGTAATTTTGCAAAATAAAGATTATTATTATTTTTATTATAATAATAATTATTATTATTATTATTATTATTAATATTATTATTATTATTATTGTTATTATTATTATTAGTATTACATCTTACATTATTGGCTTGCATAGGTTATTGTACCTAACATTAATTATTTAACAATGTAATTTTATCAATTTTTATCAAATTGATATGCGTTTTAAAATCATTCTGAGAAATGTCAAAACAAAAGAATTTATATTAGTGATGTGTTGCTCAAAACTAAAGCAAAGCACAATATGTATCTTAATAATATACTACAAAATCTTTTATTATTAAATAGAATATATTGAAATTTAAAAAATAGACATCAGCTCTTAAAAGCCGTAGATGTCTGAAATAAATAAAATATAAATCTTGAATTTATTTTAACTACTAGTAATATGGTTATACCGCATTGCTCGGTCGCCAGAGCCTCGTTAGTTGTGCAGCAGGGTGTACCGCGTGCAGGTGAGGTTGACAGTTGGATGATCTTAAATATATTATTTTGTGGTTCATCATCCCTTACACCCCATACCATTACTCCATACAGTGAATTTTTTAACAGATATTAAACAATTAATTATCAAATAAAGGAGTTTCTTTTTGTGCAAAAAGATACACAAGTAATAATATCACCATTTAATTTTTAACTTAAAAATTAAGATTGTGTAATATTTTAACAAAAATTTACCAAACATAATTTAAAACTTAATTCAATTGCAAAAAAGGGCGCTTGATCAAAGCTATGAATATAATAGCGTTGTCAACGTTATTTGCAAAACAATGCAAAATAATAACCAAGGTTTTGGCAAAAAGAAACTAAAAAAATAAAAGTGAATGTAATGCAATAAGAATTCAAACTTAAACTGTAGTTCAATAAAAAAACAATTTAAAATAGTTACCCAAAAGACAAAATGTATGTAAAGTTTAGGCTGTATAATGACACAATGGTTGAAGCAAATACAAAAAAAAAATGCAGCTGCATCAAGATACCAAAACCCAAAGAAGACAATCAACAACAAAAATCAACTGTAAAAGCAATTCTAAAAAAACCACCCCTATAGAGCATTTGCTACCTTGTCAATCTGTATTAAAAACTATATAAATTATTCTAGATAATAGCAATTTAGCTCTGCTATATAACAAAACTTTTATCAGGCAAGTAACAAATTCTATCTAGGTTATGTTTTGTTGATGACTATAACCAAGCGTCTATTGTCAAACGTTCAAAATATAAAACAGAAAAAAATTATAAAAATTTGCTATACTGATAAAAAACTAGAAAATAGTAACATTAAAAAATTAAATTTATAAAAAAATATTCTAAACTAAAAACATCCATAGACGCGTTTCGAGGTTTACCTCTCATCAGTATGGCTTTATTTATTTAAACTTAATAATTGTATTTAACTTACTTCGTCAACATTGTTCACCACCACAATTTAAAGTGAATATTTTAAAGAGTGTATTGACTATTTATACTAACTGACTTAATGACTTTATTTAATGGCTATGGTTAATAGCATTCTGAGAATGAACAAATAAACTAATTATTTCGGGATATTTAGCTGATGGTAATGACATGAAAGAATTAAAAAGTAAATTTGAAAATTAAAAATAGAATAAATTTTTTGAAATCAATTATTAAGTTTAAATAAATAAAGCCATACTGATGAGAGGTAAACCTCGAAACGCGTCTATGGATGTTTTTAGTTTAGAATATTTTTTCATAAATTTAATTTTTTAATGTTATTATTGGGTTGTCCGATTGAACAAATAGTAACGAGCGCTACATATGTCGTTGTGGCATTCGTATAAATTTACCTATTTAACTAGGCTTTATTCGAAATTATTGCTTTTACAACTGTCTCATTTGAGGACATTGCGTCTCTTCTTTATATATTTTTTGTAGAAAATAGTACATCATCCAAAATGTTGAAAAGTATAAGTTGACTATTTCAGTTTATTTACAAAACTAGCCAAATAGCATATTTTGATGCCAGCAGTGATGGTAAAGTTGCCGGTGATGGTTATTTTCCATAATAAATTTGCGTTCATGTGAGTAATTATGTCATGCTTATAATTTAACTCATTTTGTTTTTAAGACTTAAGATAAGGAAAAATATAACTACATCAAGTAAGTTTCAAACAGATATACATTGCAATGCTTAATGCTTTCACCTGCAATACGTATTTGTAACTGCAATGTTACTGAAATATAAGATGCCCACATAGCATATTTTAAAATACCAGTAGTGTACAACCATGTTTAAGTTATTTTTGATGGCCTGCTTTGTAACAAAGATCATGTAAAAAGTTTATCAAGTTTTTTAATTGGAAAACAAGTGAGTTTTTTTTGTTTGTTCTTAGTGCTTTCGTTTAATTTAGCTCTTGAATCATTTCCAGAAATCTAACTTGTTTTGTACATTTATTCATGTTGTCTAATGGAATATGCCAAGTTTGATTCCACTCTATTTAATATAAATAGTTTATTTAAATGTTTTTGGATTATTAACTTTTTGTTTTTGTGAGCTCAAGTGCCACTTCATTGTTTGCTGAGGTCAAAGCCAATGAACTGATTGTTTCAATTGACTTGCCAAAACTTATCAAATTTTTCAAGTTACCATCAAACTTAAACAGATAAAATGTTGGCAGTTTTACCGACAGTTGTGAATCTGACTGTTTATTTTGAGCGATGGTGATGGATGACTGTGATAAACAATTAATGATAAAAAAGTCTTAAATAGACTGATTTCATATTTTCTCGTTCGAGTAGTCTTGATCATCTTAATACGCTTTAATTTCAATACTTTTAATCTTTTTGTCATATTAATGTCAGAGTTCATCTAAGTTTTCAAGCTGACACATTAATTCAATTACATCGATTAAAAGTGAATTGTGATTAATTTACGGAAATCAATCTGTTGAGATACGTTGATATCCGGTTCAAAAAACCAAAATGTTAAAGATGATTTTTATCAACTTTTTCTATTCCGTGCGAAGATTATTTACAGTTTTCTAAAAAATAATTACTTTCCTATGTATATTTGTTGATGTTGTACACACTGGAAAATACAAAAATAAAATTATTTTATTATTAAATCGTATTAGAAAGTATAGTATCAAATCACTAATTGCTAGATTTAAATTAATTGATTAATAAAATGCCTTGTGCTTTTAAAAAATCTCACTAAAATATAATTATTATATTCTAAACAATCTTTATATATCAATAAAAGCAGTTTGTTTTGTTTATATATGTAAGTTTTTATCAATGTTAATGTCATCCGTCCTTGTACGTCTTTTGTGGGTGGGTCTAGGTCGTTGTGTTTTTAACAAAATTTATCAATTCAAAAAGAACCTAGACAATACAATGATGACATTTTTCTAATAAAGTTTTAAAGAATATGTACCAAAATTCACGTCATTTTGGGTCAAAATATATTTGATTCCAAAACGAAAATCAATTGATCATTTTTATTTAATTTGTTACTTGCCATCATCAACATCATTTTTTGAATAGAAAATTTAATAGATCTACGAATAATGTAAATTTATCAAAAAATAAAAAGAAGCTGACAGAAGCCACAGTTTTCAGATTTATCTGAAGGTGATTTCTTCTGAAAGTCAGAATAATGTAACTGAGTAAAAATTCAGTTAAAAATATTTAGATAGTATAACTGATAAAACAGATTTAAATAAAAAAATAAAAACAGATAAGAAAATTGTGGGGGATGTTTTACTTTATTTTGACAAGGTTTCTACTATAGACAATAAAATCAAATAAAAAAAAAACAAAGTTATTAAAATTTTATTTTTTGAAGAAAATGTAATACAAATAAAAGACACACACAACAACACCTGTGAAAAGAAAAAACTGATGATTGCCTAACCGCCGAAACCGGTCTTAATATATAAAAAAGTAAAATCAGCACAATAAAGTATAATTTTTTTTATTTAAATACCCTAACCTCAAATAAAAGAACTTAAGAAACAGATTTAAAAGTTGAACAAATACTTTTTGTAACTGATTCGAAACAAAATCAAGAACTGCTTTAAAAGTATAGTTTTTTATACACAAATACAGTTGAAAAATTTTGTACAAACCAAAATACTGCAAATGAAAAATCCGATAAAGAATGCAAAAAAATCTCAACTAAAAGATAAAAAATTTAAAAAATGAATAGCCTAATTCATTAAAAAATAAAGTTACAAATGCGTCATTTTAAAAAAATAAAGATGTTGATAAAAAAAAACTAATAAACCAATACGGGTAAAGCTGCAAAAAATTAGACGTAATTCAAAAAGTGTTATTGATCAATTGAAGGCTCCATTAGAAACTACCTTTACTTTATCAAGATGCATTTCCTTGTCAAGTTTATTAACTAAAAAAACTACCCAAACGCGCACCAGTTCTTTGTCGTTTGCTGAACTTAATTATAAAGATGCAAAAGATATTTGCAAGGAATCCATAGCACAACAATTACCAAGGCAAATTACCAAAATATTGTCAACGCCTATACGAATGGTAAACTATTTTGATTTTATGCAGAACAATGTCTCGGCAGCTAGTACTAATAGTACTAAAAAAACTAGTAGTACAAAATGAAGATGCAGTGTTCAGTCTACTATTACAACATTAGAAGTAGCAAAGAAAAATTTAAACTATTAAAAAAGCATTAAGATTGTTTTTCCAACTTAAAAGAAAATAAAAGCAATTTTGAAAAGAATGACAAAATTGAAAATAACAATAAAAGTGACATTAAAAATAAAACTAACAAACGCAAATTAGTAACAAATTTGACTGATCAAACATCATAAAAAAAAACACAAAATAAAATTTAGAAAGATGAGAAAAAAAAAGAAGCAAATGTTGCTGACAATACTATAAACAAAATAAATGTTCCAGCACTGAGTACAAAAGAAACATGTGATATAATTCAAAAATGGTTGAATTGTGCCAGCCTGAAAAAAGAGAAAAGCAAAAAATCAGTCAGAAAGAAAAAAACATTAAAAATAATAACAAATCTGAAAGGCGTAATAAAAAAAATCGTCGTTATATCAAACCAAAGCTGAAGCAAGAAACGTTAACGATAAGCGTAAAGAAAGTGAACATCAAAAAAAACTTGACCCAAATAAAAAGCAAGTAGAAACTGCTAACAATACAACTAATTCTAATACTGAGAATCAGCCAATTGTAAATTTAAAACTTAAACTAAGAAAGGATAGTTGTGATAGCAATTCTAGCTACAATATTGTGAATAAAGGACCCAACTCAGTAATTGGTTAAAAAATAAAGAAAAATTGTAAAAAATAGTTTCTGATATTATAAAACCTTTAGATGATAAAGATATGCAAACAGCAATATCTTTGAAACAAAAAATACTCGATAAAAAATTTTAAATAACAAAAAAATTAAAACAAAAATTTGTAGCCAAAAATTTGTAGATAATAAAAAAAATAATTCAGAAATCAATAAAAAAATAGAAGTAAAAGTATCAGCCAAAAATTCTTTAAATAATAAAAAAGTCAAACAATCAATATCCGCTAGCAAATCTTTATATAATGATAAAGAATAGGTGGAACTATCAGTATTTGCTAAAAAATGTTTAAATATTAAAAAAATGAAATAAAGATACTTTTACAGAATCTCTTAAAATACTAAAGAAATTGAATCAAAATTAGTTTACAGAGAATCTCTAGATGATATGAAACAAATAGAACCAACAGTATCCAAGAGCAAACTTTTACATAAGGATGTAGTGGAATTACCAGAAAATAATTATGTAGAATTATCAGTGTTGGTCAGCAAATTTTCAGACATTAATAAACCAGAAATATTAACGGAAAAATTTATAGATAGTAAAAAAATGATATCCGCAAGAAAAGTATTAGATAATAAAAAATTAGTAATGATTGTCCTAAACAAGTTACTACAAAAAATTATTATTATTAATTTAGTTTATAGCGTCTTCCAATTTCCAATTTCTATTCTTTTATGTTCATCTAAAAGTCTCCTTCTATTTCTTTTTCTTTCAATTCTTTATTGACACCTTTTCTTTAGTTCTTCATAGGTCTTTCTCTTCCCTTTCTTCTATGTGGTGTCCATTCCTATATTTGTTCTAGGAATTTTTTGTCTGGTATTCTTTATACATGTCCAAACCATCTTGGCTGGTTTACTCTGATGTCCTCAATTATGGTGTGTATGTTACTCCTATGATCTCTCGTATCCTGTAATTGGTTATTCTTTCCATTCTGGACCTCCTGGCTGCCCTTTTCTAGAAATCTCTTTCCGTAGCTTTTTTCCAGTTTATTTTTGAGCTTCTATACTTTACTACTATATGTTGCTATGGTTTTTACTATAGTATCATATATTTGTTGTTGAATATATAGTATGAATTGCCTTTGTCCTATAATATTCCATTCAATATACTTATTGCTTTTCTACCTTGTATATTTCTGTCTTTTATGTTGTCATCTTGTGTTTTGTCGTTGGTTATTTGTGCTCCTGAGTATTTCTTGGTTTCTTTTATGCTTGTTTCGTTTTCTAGGATGAGGTTTTGTTGTTGTCTTTTTATACACATATACGCTGTTTTCTTTATATTTACTTTCATTTCCTAATTGCTGTATTCTTTTATGAGTTTTCTAGTCATATATTCGATGTCATGTAGATCTTGCGCTATTACTATTTGATCAAAGCACTGTGTGTAGACAATATTATCGTTTAGGGGTATACCCATGTTTTTGGATTTTCTTTTTTACTCTTTTAGCGCTTGTTCTAGGTATATTTTAAACAGAGTCGTAGATAGGCAGCACCGTTGTTTAAACCCTTTAGTTATAGACTTTTTTATAATTTTTGCCCCATTTTATGTTTTGCTGATGCGTGTTGGTATAATTTTTGTATCGCCTTTATTATGTTTGCATTTATGTTAATTTTTTCTAGCGCTTTTCATAGTATATTTTGTGGTACATTGTTGTACGCTTTTTTAGGTCTTTAAATATTAGATGGCTTTCCTGGTTGTAAGCAGTTTTATTGTTGATCTTCCCACCCGGAATCCTGTCTGCTTCTCCGTTTCCATGTTATTGTATTCTGCTTTGATTTTTTTTGCCAGGATTTTGCCATATATTTTATATAGTGTACTCGTTACTGTTATCCTTCTGTAATTGTCGCAGTTCAACGTATCCTTTTTTATATGTATGGTCGATAAAAGGGCAATGTTCCATTCTTCCAAGGTTGGCTTTTTATTAATGCAGTATTAGATTAGTACCGTTAGCTCTTAGTATAGTTTTGTTGTTCTACGTTAATTGAGCTTTGCTGGAATGTTTCCAGGTCCGGGTGCCTTTCTATTCTTTAGTGATGTACAAGCTTGTTTTACGTCTGTTACAGTTATTCTGATTGGTGATGCTGTTATGTTTATGTTTCCTTCTACCTCTGGATTTTCTTGAAAGGGTAGTCTATGTTCTATTAGTTACCGTTTAAAATAGTTTTCCCATTTTTCTATTGTTATTGGTGATATCACATCTTTATTGTCCTGTCTCAGGGATTTTAGTATTTTCCAGCTTCCGCTACTCTTTCGTCCTCCAATAAGCGTGTTTATTTTGTTGTATCTTCTCTCCTATGCTTCGTTTTTTCGGGCTAATTTTCTTTTGTGCTTTTGCTTGTTTATACCATATTTTATGCTCGTTCGACATATTGGACAACTATGTCAGGTACTTTTCTTTCTTGTCTCTTATATTTTCTTTTATTTCAACGTCCCACTAACATGTAGTCACCCTTTGTTGTTGTTTTTTATATTCTAATGCTTTCTTGGTCGCTGCATATATGCATGATTTAATGCATTGGTAATGTTTCTCGTTATCTTTATATTTTATGGTCTGTAGTTTTTGGTCTAATCTTGTTTTGTATAGGTTTTGGGTGCTCTCATTTTCTAAACTGTCCAAGTTAAACTTGTTTTCTTTTTTATTCTCTTTTGTTTATGTTTGTGTTTTCTTCTTTTTCGTACTTCCTCGGGATCAGGATATTTCTTTTTAACAGATAGTGGTCGCTGCCGCATGTTGCACCTCTATACACCCTTATATCCTGTATGACTAGATTTGTTTTTTGTCGTGTTGTTGTGTAGTCTATTATAGATTTCAGGTTCTTGGTTTTTTGCGTTGTAGTGGTTTTTTGAGGTTTTTCGAGCCTTGTCTTTTTTCTTTTTTTTCTGTTCGGACTATTATGACTGCTTTGTTTTTTGTTAGCTCCGTTAGTACTTTGTTTGTTTTTGTTGAGAGGCCTTGAATATTCCATGTTCCAAAAATCATTTTCCTGTTACGTAACTTATGACGTTTTTTAGTTTCTAATCCGTTCCGAAGCTGTTGATTAGTTCTTTTTAAAGTGCATTTTTTTTAGTATCAAGTGCCTCAACCCCCTACCAGGAAAATCAGAATTTTTTGTTCGGAGCTTCTTTCTTAGATCGACTGCTTTTTCTACAGCTATGAGCCCAATCTGCCCGTCCTGTTTGGTCCGCGAGTGGTATTTTATTTTCCACCTACCCGCCGGCTAAGCCGGTGAGGGCTTCCTCCTATCCGCCACCTGGAGACGCGCCCTCTAGAGGTTACAGGCTCCCCCGAGGGACTACACAAGATAAGTTGCTTAAAGAAAATAGTGATTTGAATGATATGTAAATAAAAGAAGAACCTGAAGAAGAAGAAAAACCTATTCTCAATTTATTGGAACGTTCAATAGTTTCACATTCGGAAAGATTAATAGATCTAATATCTAAAGCAGCTAAAATTGTAATGAATAATCTTCTTATAGATAATGATGCCGCAAATGTTTCAGAATTATCAACAAAATTAATTTGTAAACTAAAAGTAAACATTATACAATCAATACAAATATAAGAGCACACCTTTAAAGGTTCCCGATCACGTTTTTAATACTCCTTTAGAAGATTTAATAGATGAATTATTTAACTTATTTATCAACTTCTAAAAATAATATTGTAACAGTAACTAATAATGACAATAAGAACACAGAAATAATAATTCTTGATGCAAATGCAGATATAGCATTGGGTAAAAAAAATTGAATTGCAAATCAAAAACTTGAAACTGAAACTCAACCAAAGCTTATTCTTTTGCCACTAACAACTGGACAAAATTTATCAAGTATAATTACGCTTTTAAAACTAAATATAATTATTGAAGTAAAAGCAAAAAATGATGTTATCAAAATTAATATGACTAAAATAATTAAAGTTTTAAGTAAGGAAAACACAGAAATTTGAACAATTAAACTTAAAGAAGTCTATCAACCCATTATTTCTAATTTAACTATTACTAGCATTCCATCAATTAGTAGCACAGTTGAACTACTTACTACTACTCCAAATAAACCAGAAAAACGCAATTCTGACATTACACCAAATATAACTCAAACTGATTGATCTAATGAAAATGTAGCTGAAATTACTATGGCACAATTCAAGTTTAAATTGAAGCAATTTTTTTAAAGTTTTTAACTACAGCAAGATATAGCCAAAAAAACTTACATGACAATAATCAATTGCAGCAAAGAACTAGGGAGTGATTTGAATACAATTTTCAACAACAGAATTGTTGAAACTGCCAAACAAATAGTTGACATTATTTCTAAATCAAATGTGGTTGATTTTGATGTCAACAATATGATTTATACGCTTCGCCAACAAATTATGCGTGATTATAATAATGAGTACATTTTAGTTACTTTTATGTCAATATTTGCAAGAGCAAAATCAACTTTGTTACTATTTGATGTTGTTTTTATGACACAATCAAGAATATGTGTTATGTGTTCAAATCAAAGAACCCACAATTATACTACACTACGTTTTTGCAAATAGAACTATCTGGGTTTCAAATACAATTGCCCGGAGTTCAAATAAAACATCCAGAGCTGCAGTAGAACCACCCAGACTAGTAGAATTATTTAAAGTTCTAATAAAACTACCCAGACCCTAGTAGAAGTACCCAGAGTTTCGGATGAACAACCCAGAGCACCAGTAGAACAACCCAGAGCATCAATAGAACTACTTAGACCAGTAGAACTAATTAAGGCCATAGTAGAACTACACAGAGTTACAGTTGAACCACCCACAGCACCAGTTGAACTACCCAGAGTTTCAGTAGAATTACCCAAAGCTCCAGTAAAATTAGTCAGAGCTTAAGTAGAACTATTCAGAGCTCAAGTAAAATCACCCAAATCTTATTAAAGCAATGATCAAGTACACAAACTGCAAGCGCAAATATGATCATATCTAGAACTTAATAAAAATCAACAGTCAATAATAAAAAAATGATCAACATGTACCAAGATGATGCAAAAGAACCACAAAAAAAAAACAACAAGACGTAAAAAGTTAAAGAAACTGCACCAGTTACTTTTGCAAAATTATTTACATTACCCAATTAACAATTGCAACAAAAATATTAACAAAAGTTGCTACAACATACTCAACAACAAAAGAAACAATAGAAACAGCAACAGATAAAAAAACAATAACAACAGCAGCAGCATGCACAAGCTTTGTATCTTTTGGATCAACACGTGTAAGGAACAGCAACGCACATAGAAAAAAAAAAGATTACAAAACAGCGTTTAGTAGAACAATGTCTTCGCGATAAACAAGTGCAAGAACATGAGCATCTAATGAAAAAAGAAAAAAAAAATAGCACATCAGCAGCGCTTAGTAGAACAACAAAAGTTCTCACCAAAGCCACTACATATTTCCGTTATTTCAGTACAATTTTGTCCAAATTAATTTTATTAATAACAATTTACGGAAAAAATTGAAGACTTCAAGTTTATCTCAAAATAAGCGCATGTTTGAACCTCAAGCCACATTTGATTTGGTTTTGTTGAGCAAAAGTTTTTTACTAATTCAAAACTATTTAAAACTCTAATTGTAAATAAACTTAATGCACCGTACACCCACCTGACTGTTTTCTATCAAGAAATTGCATTGCATCATCCTGTGACAATTTTTGAATTGATTAATCTATTAGATTGGTTGATTGTTGTGCAAGACCTAATGATGACTGCTGTATAAAAACTTGCTGCAATTGTTGGGTTAATAATTGCTGTGTTACTTGTAAAAGTTTATAGGGTAATTTCTCTATAGAACCCTAGAGCAATTGTTGAGTTGACTGAAGTGTTGGCTTATGTGATGATTGGTTGCTAGAATAAACTTTGTGGCAATTGTTGCTTTGATTGTTGTGTTACGTGTAACAATTTTCAGAAAAATGTCTGTATTGAACTCTGTAGTTGTTGAGTAAAATGCTCTGTTAAAATTTGTGATGATTGTTGTGGTAAAAACAGGCGGTTTTGAAAAAATAGGCCGTAGTTTTTGCTCGACAAAACCAAATCAAATGTGGCTTAAGATTTGAATTCAGTCTTTGGATGATGCTGTACTACTTAATAAAAAAGTACAGATTGTTTCTAGTTGGTGTCAGACTAATAACTTACTACTTAATTTAAATAAGTGCAAAGTGATGACATTTTCTAGACGTCAGTCTACGGTGATGTATGGTTACTCTCTCATGAATGTAATGTTGTTAAGAGTTAACACTATTCGTGATTTAAGCATTACGTTTGATTCAAGCCTTTCATTTACACTACATATCGATACTGTCGTGGCTAAAACTTATCAACTTTTAAGATTTGTCAAGCGTAACTCTAAGGAGTTTTGTGACCATCGTACTCTAACTATCCTTTACAACGCTCTAGTACGCCACCATCTCGAGTATTGTTCAATTGTGTGGTCACCATACACCGCCGTTAGTAAAAGAAAAATTGAACAGATTCAAAAAAAGTTTGTTTGTTTTTTGGCGTATTAATGCAACATTGCAAGCAGCTATACGGAACTGCTCTCTACATTTAATATGACCAGTCTTGAAAAGAGACGTTTTAATTTTGACGTGACACTAGTTTTTAAAGTGCTTCGTAGGATTATTGATTGTCCTAACTTGCTCAGTTCTATAAGTATTCATGTCCCAGCTCAAGTTTTACGCAATGACTATTTATTACATATACCGTTCAAACGCACTGATTATGCGGTGCACTCTGCATCTACACGTATTTTGCGGCATGCCAACAAAGTTAAAGTAGAATTTTTTTAAGATTCTCTTAACACCCTGCGACGTGCATTTGTCACCCATACGTGACCTTTTTAATATTTTGTAACTATTTAAGTTTTATTCTTATTTTTAATATTTAGTTGTTTTAGGTATAATTTATGTTTTATAAACTAAGAATATATATTTATTTTGTAATGGCTTCCGTTGTCTAATAAATAAATAAATAAATAAACTTGAAGTCCTTAAGTTTGCTTGTAAATTGCTATTGTAATTTGGACAAAACTGTACTAGCATAACGGGAATATATGGTGTTTTGGTGGTAAAGTTGATGATAAAAACTTTTGTTGTTCTACTAAGCGCTCATGCTCTTGCACTTGTTTATCCCGAAAATATTGTTCTACTAAACGCTGTTTTGCATTTTTTTTTCTATGTACGTTGCTGTTCTTGCACGTGTTGTTGTTTTGTTCTATTAAGCACTGCTGATATGCTTTTTTTTCCTATAAACGTTCATGTTCTTGCACTTGTTTATCCCAAAGATATTGTTCTACTAAACGCTGTTGCAATCTTTTTTATCCCATGTGTGTTGCTGATTTTGCACGTGTTGATCCCAAAGATACAAAGCTTGTGCATGCTGTTCCTGATGTTGTTTCTTCATCTGTTGCTGCTTATATTGTTTCTCTTGTTGTTGTCTATGTTGTAGCAACTTTTGTTGATAATTTTGTTGCAATTGTTGATTGGGTGGTGTAAATGGTTTTGAACTTGACTGGTGTAGTTTTTTTAATTTTCTTACGCTTTGTAGTTTTTTTTTTGGTGGTTTTTTTGCATCATCTTGGTACATGTTGATTATATTACTTATTATCAACTGTTGATTTTTATTAAGTTGCGTTTTCAGTTTGTGTACTTGATCATTGTTTAAATAAAATTTGGGTGATTTTACTTGAGTTCTGAGTAGTTCTACTTAAGCTCTAGGTAGTTCTACTGGAGTTCTGGGTAATTTTACTGAAGCTCTGGGTAGTTCAACTGGTGCTCTAGATGGTTCAACTGGAACTTTGTGTGGTTTTACTATAGCTTTAATTAATTTTACTGGTCTAGGTAGTTCTATTGATGCTCTTGGTTGTTTTACTGGTGCTTTGAAAAATTCATCTGGAACTCTGGGCACTTTTACTAGAGCTCTGGGTACTCCTATTAGAACTTTGAGTAACTCTACTAGTCTGGATGGTTCTACTGCAGCTCTAAGTTGTTCTATTCAAACTCTAGGCAATTTTGTTTGAAACCCAGATAGTTCTATTTGCGGAATTGCAGTGTAGTATAACTATGGGTGCTTTGATTTGAGCACATAATACATATTCTTGAATGTGTTATAAAAAAACAGCAAATAGTTGCAAACTTGGTTTTGCTTTTGCAAATATTGACATAAAAGTAACTAAAATGTACTCATCATTATAATCACGCGTAATTGGTTAGCAAAGCGTATAAATTATATTGTAGACATCAAAATCAACCTCATTTGATTTAGAAATAATGTCAACTATTTGTTTGGCAGTTCCAACAATTCTGTTGTTGAAAATTGTATTCAAATCACTCCCTAGTTTTTTGCTGCAACTGATTATTAGCATGTAAGCTTGTTTAACTAGATTTTGCTGTAGATAATAATCCACGTAAAATGGCTTCAACTTAAACATGAATTGTGCCATAGTAATTTCAGCTACATTTTCATTAGAATGAACAGTTTGAGTTATAGTTGGTGTAACGTCAGGAATGCGTTCTTTTAGTTTATTTGGAATGGTAGTAAGTAGTTTAACTGTGCTTCTGTTTAATGGAATGCTAGTAATAGTTAAATTAAAAATACTGGATTGTTGAACTTTTTTAGGTTTAATTGTTTAAATTTCCGTATTCTCCTTACTTAAAACTTTAATTATTTTAGTCATATCAGTTTTGATAACACCATTTTTTGCGTTAACTTCAGTAATTGGATTTAGTTTTTGGAAGAGTAATTATACTTGTTCAGTTGTTGGTAGCAAAAGAATAAGTTATGGTTGAGTTTCAGTTTCAAGTTTTTGATTTGCAATATTTTTTTTGCCTAATGCAATATCTGCATTTCCATCAAGAATTATCATTTCTGTTTTTTTATTGTCATTATTGGTTACGGTTACAGTAATATTTTTAAATGTTGATAGAGTTATATAATTCATTTATTAAATCCTCTAAGGTAGTATTAAAAACGTGATCGGAAACCTTAGAGGTGTGCTCTTATATTTGTATTGATTGTATATTGTTTACTTTTAGTTTACAAAATAATTTTGTTGATAAAGTTGATGATTCTGAAACATTTGCGGCATTTTCATCAATAAAAAGATTACTCATTGCAATTTCAGGTGCTTTAGATATTACATCTATTAAAACTTTCGGATGTAGAACTATATATAACTATAATAAGTTTTTCTTCTTCTTCAGTTTCTTCTTTTATTTTCATATCACTCAAATCACTATTTTCTTTAAGCAACTTATCTTCTATAATTACTTGTTTAAGACATTCATAACCAACTGGTATTGGAATATCATTACACACTTTAGTAATAATTTTTTTATTATCTAAGACTTTTCTTGCGGATACTATTTTTTTACTATCTATAGATTTTTGCGCTAATATTTCTAGTTCTTTATTGTCTGCAGTTTTGCCGACCATCACTGATAGTTCCACATAAATATTTTCTAATATTTCTACTACTTCATTATGTAAAAGTTTGATCTCGGATACTGCTGGTTCTATTTGTTTTTTTATCACAAAAGATTTTCTGGCAACTAATTTTGATTCAATTTCTTTAGTATCTAAAAAGTTTTTGAAAAAAGATTTTTTGTCATTTTTTTATTATTTAAAGATTTTTTAGCATATACTGATAGTTCCACTTCTTTATCATTATATAAACGACTTTTTGGCTGATACTTTTACTTCTATTTTTTTATTGATTTTTGAATCATTTGTTTTATTATCTACAGATTTTCTGCTAGAAGCTTTTGTTTTCATTTTTTTGTTATTTAAATATTTTTTGAACGGGTACTTTTGGTTACAAACATATTGCTGATTGCATATCTTCATTATCTAAAGATTTTATAATACCAGACACTATTTTTTTCATTTCTTTTTCATTTTCTAACAATTTTTTGACAGCTATCAATTTCATTTCTTGTTTTCTAACAATTTTTCAATTTCAATTTCTTGATTATTTGTGTTAGATTCTGATTTAGTTTTCAACTTGTCAAAATCTTCAGTATTTTGAACTACATTAGAATGCAAATCAAAATTACTTAAATTGTTTATACAGACAACGACGTTGCACTGTTTAAAAACAACTGTTTCGGTTTTCAAATCACTTTCAATATCTTTAGCAATGACACTATGAGTTGTACTAATAATATCAGATTTGTCTTTTGTGTCAAATTTTCTATTTTATTTTTTGATATTTTAGCTAGTCTGCGTAAATTCTTTTTTAATTTTACATCTACTAAATTGGGTCTTTCATTTACAATAATGTAGTTGGAATTGCTATCAATACTATCCTTTTTTAGTTTAAGTTTTAAATTAATAATTGGCTGATCCTCAGTATTAGAATTAGTTGTATTGTTAGCAGTTTCTACTTGCTTTTTATTTGGGTCGAGTTCTTTTCGATGTTTACTTTCTTTACGCTTATCTTTAACGTTTCATCTTTCAGCTTCGGTTTGATATAACGACTTTTTTTATGACGCCTTTCAGATTTGCTATTATTTTTAATGTTTTTTTTTTTCTGACTGGTTCCTTGCATTTCTCTTCTTTCAGGCTGGCAGCATTCAACCACTTCTGAATCATATCACATGTTTCTTTTGTACTCAGTGCAAAAACATTTATTTTGTTCATAGTATTGTCAGCAAAATTTGCTTCTTCTTTTTCTTCTCTAATTTTTCTAAATTTTTATTTGTGTTTTCTTTTGTGGTGTTTGATCAGTCAAATCTTTTACTAATTTGCGTTTGTTAGTTTTATTTTCAATGTCACTATTATTGTTATTTTCAATTTTGTTATTCTTTTCAGAATTCCTTTTATTTTCTTTTAATTAGAAAAAACAATCTTGATGCTTTACAAATAGTTTTTTTTTTGGTACTTCTAATATTGTATTAATAGACTGATCACTGCATCTTCATTTTGTACTACTAGTTTTGTTAGTAAAACTAGTACTAGCTGCCGGGACATTGTTCTGCATAAAATCAAATTAGTTTACCATTCGTATAAGCGTAGACAATATTTCGGTCATTTTCCTTAGTAATTGTTGTGCTATGGAATCGTTGCAAATATTTCTTGTATTTTTATAATTCAGCAAACGATAAAGGCCTGGTGCGCGTTTGGGTAGTTTTTTCAGTTAATAAACTTGACAAAGAAATGCATCTTGATAACGTAGACGTAGTTTCTAATGGGGTTTTCAATTGATCAATAACATTTTTTAAATTACGTCTAATTTTTTGCAGCATGATTTTTAAATATGACGCATTTGTATTTTTATTTTTCAATCAAATTGGCGATTCATTTTTAAATTCTTCATCTTTAAGTTGAGATGTTCTTGCATATTTACTTCTACTTCATCGGATTCTTTATTTGCAGTATTTTGGTTTGTACAAAAATTCTCAACTGTATTTGTGTACAAAAAACTATATTTTTAAAGCAACTCTTGATTTTGTTTCGAATCAGTTACAAAAAGTATTTCTTCAACTTTTAAATCTGTTTTTTTAAGTTCTTTTTTTTATTACATTTTCTTTATCTTAAAAAAATAAAATTTCAATAACTTTGTCTTCTTTTTATTTGATTTTATTGTCTACAGTAGAAACCTTGCCAAAATAAAGTAAAACCTCCCTTAGAATTTTCTTATTTGTTTTTATTTTTTAATTTAAATCTGCTTTATAAGTTATACTATCTTAATTTTTTTAACTGAATTTTTTATTCAGTTACATTATTTTGACTTTCAGAAAAACTTTCACCTTTAGATAAATCTGAAAACTGTAGCTTCTTTTAGCTTCTTTTTATTTTTCGATAAATTGACATTATTCGTAGAACTATTATATTTTTTATTTAAAGAACGATGTTAATGATGGCAACTAACAGAACAATATTTTAATTAAATAAAATTGATCAATTAATTTTTGAAAGGAATCAAATATATTTGTATATTTTGACCCAAAATTACTTGAGTACTTATTCTTCAAAGTATGGTAAAAAATGTCATCATCGTCTCGTCTAGGTCTTTTTCAATTTGATAAACCTCATTTGAAAATATGCTGATAATTTATAAAAAAAATGAATTATTCTTTAATTTCAAAATGTTGTTAACAAAACAACGACCTAGACCCATCCACAAAAGACATACAAAAACGGATAACATTAACATTGATAAAAGCTTACATATATAAACAAAACAAACTGCTCATATTGGCATATGAAGATTTTTTAGAATATAATAATTATATTTTAGTAAGTAAGGCATTTTATCAATCAATTAATTTAAATCTAGCAATTAATAGTTTAATACTATATTTTCTAATACGATTTAAAAATAAAATAGTTATATTTTTGCATATTCTAGTGTTGTACAACATCAACAAATATACATAGGAAAGTAATTATCTTTTAGTGAACTATAAATAATCTTTGCACGGAATAGCAAAAGTTGAGAAAAATTATGTTCAACAGTTTGGTCGGTCGTTGAGCCGGATATCAACGGATCTCAACAGATTGATTTGCGTAAATTAATCACAACCGACCTTTAATTGATGTAATTGAATTAATGTGTCAGCTTGAAAACTTATATCAGCCAAGAAAACAAAAAAAATTCGTTTTAAAATGTTTTCAAAATGTTTTGAAAATGCTCAATTTTTACATGAACAGGAGGGCTGCGCACAGGCCGACCTATACAGGATAACCTCTTTCCTACGCTTCATGATTTTTTTAAGCAAAATACCGTCTTTTAACTTTTAATAAAAATTTAATGTTTAATTAATGATGTTGGAAATAATCCTGTAAATTAATAAGAAAAAAACCTTCTTTAAATTGTGGCTATTTTCTAAACATTTAACAATCAAAAACCTTACAAACTTTATACTTGCACTATTACAAATTTTTTAAACTTTCTCGTTTGTAAACGGGCAAAATCTTTTGTTGAAGGCTCTACCATAATAAATTCCGTCAGTTTCATTGCTTGATTTTCCCACTCACATAGAACGTTACATTAAAATCTGGTTCAATTGCTAGGACTATTCAAATGACATAGGTTTCATAAATGTAAATGAAAAACTTCTGCAAACACAAAAAATACTATGGGGCTTCAACCGTAACACAATGTAAATCTTTTATCTATCACTACTTAATAATTACTTACTCTAAAGTTAAACATAACAAACCAATTGGTCAAAATTGAGTTAAGTTTAACCTTCCGTTTTAGCAGGAACTAGTGCCAATGCAGTATGTTAGAACTAACACTCAGCAAGAGAGAATGTAAACAAAGTTGCTGCGGCATATTTGTTACCAGAATGTGCATTTTTATGTTTTACCAATATTCCCAAGGAAATCAATGCCAATGCACAAAAAATAAACATTATTTTAAAGCCCAACCATCCCTGTTGTACAGGTTTTAGAAACTTATTCAGCATTAGTTGAAACCGCTTTAAGAAAATGTGTCAGTACAGTAGCAGTAAGTAAAATAAATTAAACTTAGCACGCTAGATAGCTTGAAATAAAAATCATAAATTAATAAAAAAACTTTTGCATACAAAATTAAATTGCGCTGCAATAACGCAATTCTTGTGCTCTATCCTTCTTTTCTAAGAAATTGCAAAAGAGTAGACAAACGGAACAAAACATCAACAACAATAGATACATTTCTTTAAACTAATGTACAAACAAAAGAAGCACAATCACATTCTACAAAAAAGTTTCCTGATCAAGAACAAAATAACCCAAATCAAAAATCTAAAATAGATAAAAATAAGTAAAGAATAATAAAAACAAAGATAAAAAATGTTTTAGTTAATACAGCCATTACTATAAATGAGATGAGTTTTAGCACTAGAAAACAAAACATACAGAAAAAAATTATTTAAAAAATAAATTGTAATTGAGGATATGTTCCAAAGTATGGGTTAAATGCAAAATATAATTTGAAATATTTATCATACGCCATTATGGAAATGTTGATAGCATAATATTAAAATTGTTGATACGGTAAAAAAAATTAAGTACTGACTATATTGACACATTATTTTTGGACACCAAAAGCCGTTCTGCACAAAAACAGTTATAACGTAACTAATGTTTTATACTAATGAATTTTTATTCTTATTAATAATATGTATTTTATTATATTATTAGTTTTGCTATTCTTTATTGGCATAAACTGCATATATCATTATAAAGAAATCAGGGAATAATGTTTGCACTACACCGATGGATAATAGATCTGAAATCATATTACTTTAGATAGATATAAAAATGATAATGAACTCATTTTACGCATTGAAGCATAAGAAATGTTAACCCAATCTGTTGTACATAATGGGTGGGCCATGTAACGTTTTGATTTTAAACTACCATTTATTTTGTTTTTTAAAGATATAATGACATTTATGAGTTGACAGAAATTTAGTTTTATGTTTGTCATTTGCAAAATGGGACGCTTTACACTTGAACAAAGTTAAGAAATAATGAAAACTTACTTCCAAAGTGGTAAGTCTTCTACTCAAACAGTAAAAAATTTACAAAACAAATTTGATTGCAAACCAATTTGTAAAGCGAGTTTGCAAAACTGGATCGTTAGTGGATAAAACAACACGTTCACGTTCTCGTCCAGTGCGCTCAGCCAAAAAAATTAATGCTATTGCTCAGAGTGTGCGTAAACATGCATCAACATCAACTCATCATTGTTCTCAGGAACTAAACACTTCTCGCACATCTTTAAAAAGAATTTTACATCAAAACTTCAGTTTAAAGACCTACAAAGTTCAATAAATCCAAGAAATGAAACCTCATAATCATCCGATGCGTTGTCAGTTTGCCTAATGGACTAAAGATCGTTTGGCCAAAGATGAGCATTTTTTTTTTAAATACATGTGTTTTTTAATGTAGCTTATTTTCATCTCGGAGGCTATGTCAATAAGCAAAATTGTTGCATTTAAAGATCAGAGAGTATTGAACAGCCTATGCATCCACAACGAGTAACCGTATAATGTGGTTTTTGGTCCGGCGGCATTATTAAGCCATTTTTCTTTAAACATGATCAAAGAAGCTCTTTTACCGTCAATAGGAAACATTACTGTGCTATGCTAAACAAATTTTTGTTTTCAAAATTTGAAAAGTATGAAATGAATGACATTTGATTTCAACAGGTTTGAGCCATTTGCCATCCATACAACCAACGTAACCATCAATCTTTTGCGCACTGTTTTTAAACATCAAATAATTACCAAACTGCTGATGTCAATTGGCCGCCTAGAAGCTGTGATTTGACCCCGTTGAATTTTTTTGTGGGGAGACTTTAAGAATAAGTGTTACGCTAATCATCTAGAGATTGATGTCTTGAAACACAAAATCAAAGTTGCCATTCATGCGATTGGAGCCCAAACAATCAAAAATGTTCAAAAAAATTGGGTTAATCGGATAAGTTACTGTCAACCCAGCCGTGGCAGTCATTTGAATGATGTGTTTCATTTTTAAATAAAAATGTCTAATCTTTCTAATAAACTCATAATTTTGAAAAAATATTCATTAGTTTTTTATGAACGCAATAAAAAACATTTCTAAATGGCCTTTGTTGCTGAAATAAAAAAAAGTACTACTACTAAATTTAAAACAAATTAATTTCATTTTTAACTAAATTACTATTACTAGTATTGACTTTTTTTACGTATTTTAAATACATGTTGTACTTTTAGCGATTTTATCCGTAAACATATTATTATTATTAGTAATCTCACATATTTTGCTTAACACGTAAATAAAATTGTCTGCGTTTAAATAAACAAGTAAGGTGATGATGATCAGTCAAAGTTTTTAAGTGGATTTCAAAATATCTTTACTACTAAGAACGTACAGGACTATCTTCCAAGCAGAAATAGTTGGGATAACTTATGGGATTATAAAAATAGTAAACCGCAAAATATCTGGTAAAAATGTCAAAATTTTAACAAAACGTAAAGCAGACCTAATTGGTTTATAGCAAGCCTAAAATCACATCAAAGCTAATTTTTTAATGTCGTTGTGCCCTTACTTTAACAGCCTGTAGAAATAACATTAAGCTGTTTTAAGTAAAAGGACATTTCAACAAAGTAGGTAACATTAAAGCGGATCTGAACCCAGGACCGCATTACCACTAAAAAACTTCAATAACTTTAATTTAAAACTAACTGACAATGACTGCCCCAAATGCTAAGACAGCCAATTACTACTTGCAACAGTTAAAAAAAACTCACAAATTATGACAAGACACAGCTAACTAAAAAACACATGCACACAATTAGTACTAGAGACAGTCCAACGTGTAGAGAATCTGAAATGAATGACAAAACAATGCTTGGTTCTTTCATACGATAGATAGTTTATGTTGGAGAGCTGCTCCAAGCGTTGTACCTGCATACATTAGTTTCATAGAGTGGTTGAATGCCAGGACAAGAAGTAAAGTCACCGTACAAAGGGTAGACTCTTTGTACGGTGACTTTATTAGAATAAAGCCTACGTGCAGTAAACTATGGTTTACTCTCCAACTCTAAATTTAGAATCCAAAATGTTTTGCACGCAATTGCTTACATTTCCGTAGCAATGACAGCTGCACAATAAACATATTTATTATAAAATAAAAAAATTATATTGTGTTTTCTAAGTTTATTCTTTTAATAACTCTTTTATAAATTTTAAAATCTATATAAGGATTCTGGAAATTACAGTTTGTTTAGAAATGTTTTTATATTTAAACTTAAATGTTTTGAGATTTAGTAACTTGATTACTCAAAGCTGATCTTGAAGTACTTAGGTACTTGATGTTTTGATAGTTTTTTTAGTATTTGGGTAAACAAACAAACTTGAATGATAAAGATTTCTTGAGCAGCTAAATACTGTATGTAGTTTTTTTGTGTACCCGACTACACGTATGGTAGACTTATTTAAATAATGAGTTATTTTAATAATAAAGTTGTTTAAATCAGGTTGAATTAACTAAATTGAATACTCAACCTGATAGCTGTTATTTAAGCACCCAATTTTATAAAAAAAACTTTTTAATCGCTCGGAAATTTTTAGATAATTTTAAACAAATTGTTGAATAAAATTTAAAAATAAAGTAATATAAAAATGTTTACTAATAGTTAAACATTAAGCAACATACAATACTTTTGATAACTTTATTTGTTTATTTGTTAGTCAAACACTATTAGAAAAATTTGACATACCATTCGTTTCAAATTTTAATAGGTTTGTTCTACGAATTAATATGTTGATTAAACTCTTTTGTAAAAAATAAGTATTGTTGTTATGTATCATTGATAAACATATTATATTACATAATAATTTTAATCGCGTAATTTATATTACAATTAAATTGTCCTTATCTCTTTGTGTTTTGTTGCAGTAAACAATTTGATAGTAAGTACAAATGTTGAATAAAGTACCTTGGATTTACAAAAAAAATATATGAAGAGACTAAACATTCTGAGGAGGTATTTGCATATTTATAAACCATAAAAATTCGTTTTTTTGTTCTACCAATATTTCTAAGGAAACCAATGTTGATGCACAAAAAATAAACCTGACTTTAAAGCAACAATCTGCCGTACCTCAACACTGTCTCGTAACATCTTCGCGTACCATCCCTCCGGAACACAACTGCGTACCGCAACATCGTCGCGTAACATTTTCTTTAATCCGACGGCAGAAAACCGACAAGCAATGGGACGCTGTTGCGAGGTGATGTTGCGCGAAGATGTTACGCGACGGTGTTGCGGTACGGCAGATTGTTGCAAGTGTGTACGCAGTATAACTATTCCAGTTGTAAAAGTTTGCTAATTTTAGGGCCGCTTGCACCACCTCGCTTAACTGCTTAAGTGCCACTTTATTTCCAAGTGGAGCTTATATTCGTTGCACCATCTGCTAAGTAGAACATAAAAACCCCTAAGTGGAACTTATCGTAAGCCGAACCTGGAGTTCGGTTTACGCATATAAGGTAGAGAATAACCTAAAATTTGCTTTACAAAATTGCATTGTCTTTGTCATTTTTATGAAAAATCTTAAAATTCTGTGTATTACACACTACTTCATGTTACAAATGGATAGATTTTTAGATGCTCCTATTGACTAGATTTTATTCAACATACAAGTGTAGGGAGCTTTGCAGAAGTGCACATATCTACAGCATCTCGCATTATAGACAAATGCAGTACTTGAATAAAATTATTTTATGTCCTTTTTGAGCATTAGCAGTATGTAAAAGGTTAGGTAGCAATAAGGACTCAGTTAATAATAATAAAAAACTTTAAAAATGTAGAGGTTTTGAAAGGAGGTATTGAAAAGTAATATTTAATATAAAAACCACGTAAGACCCCATTTAATTAATAATTCTATTAAGAATAAACGTGTAATAAATACATCAAATAAAATGAAGCGATCGTGTTTACGTATGTCGGGCGAATGAATCACCCATACGAGTAATTAAAAGTTTTTATTACCTAGGTCTTTTTTGCTACCTAACCTTCTATATACTGCAAATGCAATAATATTAGTTGTTCAGACGCTGTCTGCCTTCTCTGCTGTCAAAAAATAATGACAGAATAAAGCAAACTTTGCTGTGTTGCCACATATATCTGTATCTTACGTGAGTGGATCTTAAAATACAGTGGTGCAACAAAATATATTTTTAAGCTTCACTTGGACATAAGTGGTACTTGACTAAGGTCTAGTTTTAAGCGAAGTGGTGCAAGCGGCCCTTAGAAACATATTCAGCATTGGATGAAACCGTTCGAAAAAAACGTGTCAACGCGATAGCAATAACTTAACAAAAAGACGTCAGAAAAGTTATTCTATGGCATTTAAATTTAGCACGCTGAAAAATCCCAAAAAAGGTAAGACTCGGCTTATTTATTGAGTTCCACTTAAGTAGACCTTAAAGTTTTAAACCTCAGAATTGTAAGGCTTAAGGTGCACAAAAACATAACCTATTATGAAATGTCAGTTTAACATATGCAAAAGATGGATTTTATCTTTGGTTTTTATAATAATATAGATCTGGTTGCCTTAGAATTAATTAAATATTTTTATTGAATTCCTCGTTAAATTGAAGTTTTAAACAATTATTTTGAAAACTTGTAATATTCAAAACAAATATTAAAGTCAATAATCTACATTCAAATTAAATTGATTCAAAACAACAGCAAAATTGTTCACACGTGCAAACCAATTTAAGATAAGGTAAAGCTTAAACTCAAGTGTACAAAAGTATAAAATAAGCAATAGCTTATGTAAGAGGCACATTTAATAAAAACAACAAAAAAAAGAAGGTTATGAAGAGTGTCGAGGACAGATTTTCAAAGTAATATTAAATTTTAATTTTAATTAAATTTAAATAAAAATTTTGTTTTATTTCTATAATAATAATAATAATAATGGTCTTTATTTGTATATTATATATACAAAAGGGCAAAGTTCAGCTTATAGCTGTTCTTCCTTTTATTCCTCTAAGATTAAATTGTAAGTGTAAGAATAGCAGCAAAAAAAAAAAAAACAAAATGGATGTAGAAGCGGTTTATTTATTTTTTGGTGTGGTCGTTATATTCTTGCTCTTATTCCAATAATCTACACATTGTTTAGACACAAGAGTTATGAAAAGATTTTTGCTAAACATAAGCAACAATTCAACTTCAACAATCAACAGCAACTCGGTTAACTCTAGTATAAATATATGTGTATACGTATAATACAAATATGTGTTACTTAAGTAATCACAAAGTTTAAAAAAGAAGCTTTTACAAGACATTATATACAAAGTTTTTGTATGCAATGTTATAACTTAATATTTTTTATTAAATCTTTAAATTTACTTAGATGTTTATATACATATTTTTGTGAATTGAATCTTATTCTGATTCTTATTGCTTTTGTACATATACAATACTTTTCCAAAAATTGTATTGCTACAACTTTTGACCAAACTCTTGTAGATTAATATTATCATATCTTAGTAATAGAAAACAAGTAGTATCTTTTAATGATAAAATTTCTGGTAAACTTTCAATAGAGTATGGTGTTCCGCAGAGTTCTATTCTTAAGCCACTGCTATTTTTAATATTCATAAACAATTTTCCAATTGCAATTGACAACACAAAGGTTGTATTATTTGTTGATGATTCACTAGCGGATTTGATAGAACGAGAAGAATATACACAACTTAAAGCGTTTGATTGGTATAATAACAAGAGAGTATGCTTGAACCAGGAAAAACGGTAAAGCTACTTCTTACTTAAAGAGAACATCCAAATGAAAGCACTGCACAATTTGCAAATTTTTTAGGAGTGTATATTGATCCAATGCCACAAATGCAAACACATGGTAATATGTTACCCAAAAAATTTTGGGTCGTTCAAGAGTTAGAAATAGGATATTTACACTGCAGAAAAGGGCGATTCGAGTTATAGCTGGAGTTAGTTATACTAAAAATGTAATCACTGTTTTAAACAGCTTAAAATTTTAACCTTGCCATCTATATATGTACTTCAGTGTCTTATAATGGTAAAGCAAAACAGAGAACTATATCTAAATAATGATTCTTTTCACAACTATGATACAAGAGCAAAACATGATTTTTTTCAATTAGATTTTGTAACGCTTTATCTCAACGTATCAAAACTTTTGATACAAAATATTTGAAAGAAAAAGTATTTAATTAGTGAAACCTTTTATTGTTTTGAAAATTTTTAATTAATAATTTTGTAGATCTTTTTTAAAATGTCTTCTATTTATATATTTTCACTTTAAGGTAAACCTAAACTAATAATTTATTGTTTTTTAAATAATTTTTAAAGTGTATAATCTTTTTTATTTCTTGTACAGTAGTAGTGTATTTTTTATTTTATTGTAAAAAAAAATTAGACTGTTATCTACATATTAGTTTTGTATACTTTTGTTATTATACCTACCATGTACCTGACTGACATGTACTGTATTGTATTAGCATGTTAAATAAATTGAATTGAATACACAGATTTTACAAAAAATGTATCAAATTATTTGAACTTAAATGAGCAACAAGTAAATAAATAAATAACAAATAATAATAACAATTTTATATAAATGAGAAGAAAACGCTCAGTACGGCTGAATAAGAAAAGCTGGAACATTTTCAAGTCAATCTGGAAATTAAAAAGTCTATTTCCAGCTACAAAATCTGTAGAAAATCAGACAGTATATAAAATCTGTAAATACTAAAGTTGCAGTAATTGTAAATAAATATAATAACGCATAATAACTGATATCATAATAAGTAAAACTGAAGCCATTTAATTCCCATTTAATCGATTACAATTTACATTATTTGCTTACATAGGTTATTGTACCTAACATAATTATTTCACAATGTAGTTTTATCAATTTTTATCAAATTAACTTTCGTTTCAACGCGTAACACAGTATTTGATCATGTAGAATTTTACATTTTTTGAACTGGAATTTTAGTTGGCAATTTCAAAATAAATCTTGGTTTCTTGTTTGCAATTTTTATTTACAAATGAATATAATAAACTTGAGTCGATCGATTGTTTTTTGTATAAACGCAATAAAAGCATTTCTAAATGGCGTTTATTGCTGAAATAAGAAAAAAGTTCTACTACTGATTTCAAAACAAAATTATCGTTGTACTTTTGGCGACTATATCCGTAAACATATTATTATTATTAGTAATCTCACATATTTTGCAATCATGTTTAAGACAATTAGGTTTAAATAATACAATTTTTTTTACAAAACCGCTAAGAATGTGCTACTGTGGAAAACATGTCTTAAAGAAGAAACCAAAAAATGAAACAAATCCTATTTTGCTTAATGGATACACCAGCTCCGATTCCAGTTACTCCAGTATTGATGATTCGGATGATAAAGAACATCAGAACGCCGTGGATGCAAGAGGAATTAAACATGGTAATATTGTTAAATTATATATAACTTTTTTAAATGTTTTTAAATATTTATTATTGAAATTGCAATGTTATAATGCTTTAAGTAAAAAAAAACTGCTTTGCTATTAAATATAAATCAGAAGATATTATATTAAAACCGTGAAGATGGCCGAACAAGAAAAACTGGAACAATTTTCAAGTCGATAGAGTTTATAAAAATTTCCATTTAATTAGAAATTTAAAAGTATATAAAATCTGTCGTAAATTCTGAAATCTTAGTAATTGTAAATAAATATAATAACGCAGCAGATTTCTATTTAAATTATTGTACCTTAATTATTGTAATTAATTATTCAACAATGTAATTTTATCAGTTTTTATCAAATTGATATGCGTTTTAAAATAATTCTGAGAAATGTAAAAACAAAACAATTTATATTAGTGCTGTGTTGCTCGGAATTAAAGCAAAGCAGAATATGTAACTTAATAATATAATATATAATCTTTTATTATTAAATAGAATATTTTGAAATTAAAAAAAAATTAGACATCAGCTCTTAAAAGCCGTAGATGTGCTACTAGTACTAATTTGTAAAAAAAATATATTTATACCGTCTTGTTCGGTCGCCAGAGCCTCGTTGGTTGTGTAGCAGGGTGTACCGCGTGCAGGTGAGGTTGACAGTTGGATGATCTTAAATATATTATTTTGTAGTTAATCATCCCTTACACCCCTAATCACTACTCCATACAGTGATTTTTTCAACAGACATTTAACAATTAATTATCAAATAAAGGAGTTTCTTTTTGTGCAAAAAGATACACAAGTAATGATATCACAATTTAATTTCTAACTTAAAAATTAAGATTGTGTAATATTTTAACAAAAACTTACCAAACATAATTTAAACTTTAACTTAATTGCAAAAAAGTTCGCTTGATCAAAGCTATGAATATAATAGCGTTGTCAACGTTATTTGCAAAATAATGCAAAATAATAACCAAGGTTTTGGCAAAAAAAAACTAAAGAAATAAAAAAGAATGTAAAGCAATTAGAATTCAAACTTAAACTGTAGTTCAATAAAAAAAAATCAATTCAAAATAGTTACCCAAAAGACAAAATGTGTGTAAAGTTTAGCAGACTGAATAAAGACACACAATGGTTGCTGCATCAAGATACCAAAACCTAATAAGCACAATCAACAACAAAAACCAACTGTAAAACCAATTCTAATAAAACCATATATATTATTCTAGATAATAGCAAGTTAGCTCTGCTATATAACAAAACTTTTATCAGGCAAGATACAAATTCTATCTAGGTTATATCTTGCTGATGACTATAATCAAGCGTCTATTGTCAAACGTTCAAAATATAGAACAGGAAAAAATTATAAAACTTTGCTTTACTGATAAAAAACTAGAAAATAGTACATTATCCAAAATGTTGAAAAGTATAAGTTGACTATTTCAGTTTATTTACAAAATTAGCCCAATAGCATATTTTGATGCCAGCAGTGATGGTAAAGTTGCAGGTGATGGTTATTTTTCATAATAAAACTGCGTTCATGTGAGTAAATTTTTTTTTACTGGTATTCAACCGTTAATCAGTTTTTATTAACTAAATTTATTATAATATATTTACATATTTACAACATTTTTTTTTCTCCCCACTTGCTGCTTTACACCGTTTCCATATATGGTAGGCTGCAAAGCTTCGTATTCCGGGCACCATTTTTATTTTCTCTTTCCATTTATCTTATTTTGTGTGTATTATCATGTTTGTTTATTTATTTGTTTGTTTTGGTCTTGTTATTAGGTAATGTTCTTTTATTTTTGTTTTAAATTCTTTAATGGTTTTCGTTTTTTTTAAATTTTCAGGTAGTTCATTGTATGTGATTAGTCCATTGCTTAGTATTGTTTTTTTTGCTTTTTCTGTCCTTGTTGTGTGTACATGTATATTACTTCTTTTTCTCGTGTTATGTCCATGAATTTCTTTGTTTAATATTATTTGTAGATTTGTTTTAATTTCTTTATTTTTAATTTTATTTTTTCGTTAATGTTTGTTTCGTTGATTATTTTGTATATTTCTTCTGTTGGTGTTAGCTTTGGGAGTTTATGTATTATTTTAAGTATTATGTTTTGTTGTCTTTGTATTTTTTGTATATTTGTTTTTGTTGTCTCACCCCATATATTTATTAAATAATTAATTTTTGATAAATATAGCGAGTTGTATATACTTATTGCAGTTTCTTTTGTTATGCATTTTCTGGCTCTATAGATAGCTTCTATTGTTGCTGCACTTTCTTTTAATATTTTGTTTATTTGTGTATCCCATGTTAGTTTCTCTGTTATTATTATTCCCAAGTATTTTGTCTGTTTTGTTCTGGTAATTGGAAAGTTATTTATTTCAATTTTTATGTCAATATCTTTTGTATTTTTTGTCTTATTACCATATAAGAGATAAGGAAAAATATAACTTGATCAAGTAAGTCTCGAACACATGTACATTGCAATGCTTAATGCTTTCACCTGCAATACGTGTTTGTAATTGCATTGTAACTGGAATATATGTAAGATGCCCGCATAGCATATTTTGAAATACCAGCAGTCAAAGCCAATGAACTGTTTGTTTCACTTATTTGATTTGCCAAAACTGATCTAATCTTTCAAGTTATCATCAAATTTAGGCAGATGAAATGTTGGCAGTTTTACCGACGGTTGTGAATCTGTTGACTGTTTATTTTGAGCGGTGGTGATGAATGACTGTGATGAACGATTAATGATAAAAAAGTCTTAAGTAGATTGATTTCATATTTTTTTGTTCGAGTAGTCTTAATCATTTTAAAGCGCTTTAATTTCAATACTTATAAACTTCCCATGGGTTTTGTCATATTGATGTCAGAGTTCATCTAAGTTTTCAAGCTGGCACGTTAATTTAATTACATCGATTAAAAGTGAATTGTGATTAATTTACGCAAATTAATCTAGTGTGATCCGTTGATATCCGGTTCAAAAAATCAAAATGTTGAAGATGATTTTTCTAAACTTTTGCTATTCCGTGCGAAGATTATTTACAGTTCACTAAAAAATAATTTCTTTTCTTTGTAAATTTGTTGATGTTGTACGACACTGAAAACTGCAAAAACAATCTTCATATATCAATAACAGCAGTTTGTTTTGTTTATATATGTAAGTGTTTATCAATGTTAATGTCATCCGTCATTATACGTCTTTTGTGGGTGGGTCTAGGTCGTTGTGTTCTTAACAAAATTTTGGAATTAAATAAAAATACAAATTTTTATAAATTATCAGCATATTTTTCAAATAAAGTTTATCAAATCAAAAAGAATCTAGACAAAACAATGATGACATTTTTCTATCAAATTTTGAAGAATATGTACCAAAGTTTAAGTAATTTTAAGTCAAAATATACAAATATATTTGATTTCAAAACGAATATTAATTGATCATTTTTATTTAATTGAGATATTGTTCTGTTAGTGGCCATCGTCAACATCATTCTTTAAATAAAAGGTATAAGAGATCTACGAATAATGTGAATTTATCGAAAAATAAAAAAAGCTAAAAGAAGCCACAGTTTTCGGATTTATCTGTAGGTGAAAGTCTTTCTGAAAATCAAAATAATGTAACTGAGTAAAAAATTCAGTTAAAAAAATGTAGATAATATAACTGATAAGCAGATTTAAATAAAGAAATATAAGAAAAAGAAAATTCTGGGAGATGTTGTACTTTATTTTGGCAAGGTTTCTACTATAGACATTAAAATCAAATAAAAAGAAAACAAAATTATTGAAATTTTATTTTGTATAGATGATAAAAATGTAATACAAATAAAAGAACTTAAAAAAACAGATTTAGAAGTTGAAAAAATACTTTTTGTAACTGATTCGAAACAAAATCAAGAACTGCTTCAAAAGTATAGTTTTCTATACACAAATACAGTTGAGAATTTTTGTACAAACTAAAATACTGCAAAAAAAAAATCCGATAAAGTAGAAATAAATGTAAGAATATCTTAAAGTAAAGATGAAGAATTAAAAAATAAATCGCCTAATTCATTAAAAAATAAAGTTACAAATGCGTCAGATTTAAAAAATAAAGATGCAGATGAAAAAAAAACTAATAAACCAATACAGGCAATAATTCAAAAAGTGTTATTGATCAATTGATGGTCCCATTAGAAACTACGTCTACTTTATCAAGATGCATTTTCTTGTCAAGTTTATTAACACAAAAAACTACCCAAACGCGCACCAGGTCTTTATCGTTTGCTGAACTTAATTAAAAAAATACAAGAAATATTTACAAGGATTTCATAGCACAACAATTACCAAGAGAAATTACCAAAATATTGCCTACGCCTATACGAATGGTAAACTATTTTGATTTTATGCAGAACAATCTCCCAGCACCTAGGACTAGTAGTACTAAAAAAACTAGTAGTACAAAATGAAGATGCAGTGATCAGTCTACTAATACAACATTAGAAGTATCAAAGAAAAAATTAAACTATTAAAAAGCATCAAGATTGTTTTTCCAACTTAAAAGAAATTAAAAGCAATTTTGAAAAGAATGACAAAATTAAAAATAACAATAATAGTGACATTGAAAATAAAACTAACAAACGCAAATTAGTAGAAAATTTGACTGCTCAAACATCACAAAAAAATAAACACAAACCAAAATTCAGAAAAACAAGAAAAAAAAAAGAAGCAATTGTTGCTCACAACACTATAAACAAAATAATTTTTTCAGCACTGAATACAAAAAAAACATGTGATATGTTTCAGAAGTGGTTAAATGGTGCCAGCCTTAAAAAAGAGAAAAGCAAAAAATCAGTCAAAAAGAAAAAGACATTAAAAATAATAACAAATCTAAAAGGCGTAATTAAAAAAAAATTTTGTTATATCGAACCGAAGCTGAAACAAGAAACGTTAAAGATAAGCGTAAAGAAAGTGAACATCAAAAAAAACTTAACCCAAATAAAAATCAAGTAGAAACTGCTAACAATACAACTAATTCTAATACTGAGAATCAGCCAATTGTAAATTTAAAACTTAAACTAAGAAAGGATAATATTGATAGCAATTCCAACTACAATATTGTGAATGAAAGACCCAACCTAGATGTAAAATTAAAAAAGAATTTACGCAGACTAGCTAAAATATCAAAAAATAAAATAAAAAATTTGACACAAAAGACAAATCTGATATTACTAGTACAACTCATGGTGTCATTGCTAAAGACATTGAAAGTTATTTGAAAACCAAAACAGTTGTTGTTAAACAGTGAAGCGTCGTTGTCGGTATAAACAATTTAAGTAATTTTGATTTGCATTCTAATGTATTTCAAAATACTGAAGATTTTGACAAGTTTGAAACTAAATCAGAATCTAACAAAAATAATCAAGACATTGAAATTGAAAAAATGTTAGACACGAAGAAATGGAATCGATAGCTGTCAAAAAATTATTAGAAAAAACAGTATCTGATATTATAAAATCTTTAGATGATAAAGATATGCAAACAGCAATATCTTTGAAACAAAAAGTACAAAAATTTGTAGATAATAAAAAAAATAATTCAGAAATCAATAAAAAAATAAAAGTATAAGTATCAGCCAAAAATTTTTTAAATAATAAAAAAGTCAAACCATCAATATCCGCTAGCAAATCTTTATGTAATGATAAAGAATAGGTGGAACTATCAGTATTTGCTAAAAAATCTTTAAATATTAAAAAAATGTTATCAAGATCCTTTTACAAAAACTCTTTAAATACTAAAAAAATTAAATCAAAATTAGTTTACAGAGAATCTCTAGATGATATGAAACAAATAGAACCAGCAGTATCCAAGAGCAAACTTTTACATAAAGAAGAAGTGAAATTACCAGAAAATAATTATGTAGAATTATCAGTGTTGGTCAGCAAATTTTCAGACATTAAAAAGCAGAAATATTAACGGAAAAATTTTAAGATAGTAAAGAAATGATATCCGCAAGAAAAGTATTAGATAATAAAAAATTAGTAATGAATGTCCTAAACAAGTTACTACAAAAGATTAGTATTATTAATTTAGTTTATAGCGTCTTCCAATTTCCAGTTTCTATCCTTTTATGTTCATCTAAAAGTCTCCTTCTATTTCTTTTTTTTTTTCAATTCTTTATTGACAATTTTTCTTTAGCTCTTCATAGGTCTTTCTCTTCTCCTTCTTCTATGTGCTGTCCATTCCTATATTTGTTCTAGGAATTTTTTGTCTGGTATTCTTTATACATGTTCAAATCATCTTAGCTAGTTTACTCTGATGTTCTCAATTATGGTGTGTATGTTACTCCCATGATCTCTCGTATCCTGTAATTAGTTATTCTTCCCATTCTAGATCTCCTGGCTGCCCTTTTCTAGAAATCTCTTTCCGTAGCTTTAAGAGTTTTTTCCAGTTTATTTTTGAGCTTCTATACCTTACTACTATATGTTACTATGGTTTTTACTATAGTAATATATTTTTGTTGTTGAATATATAGTATGAAATACCTTTGTCCTATAATATTCCATTCAATATACTTATTGCTTTTCTACCTTGTATATTTCTGTTTTTTATGTTGTTATTTCTTGGTTTCTTTTATGCTTGTTTTGTTTTCTAGGATGAGGTTTTGTTGATGTCTTCTTTTACACATATATTTCTTTATATTTACTTTCATTTCCTATTTGCTGTATTCTTTTATGAGTTTTCTAGTCATATATTCGATGTCACGTAGATCTTGCGCTATTACTATTTGATCAAAGCATAGTGTGTAGACGATATTATTGTTTAGGGGTATACCCATGTTTTTGGATTTTCTTTTTTACTCTTTTAGCGCTTGTTCTAGGTATATTTTAAACAGAGTCGTAGATAGGCAGCACCCTTGTTTAAACTCTTTAGTTATATTAAAACTTTTTGATAATTTTTGGCCTATTTTATGTTTTGCTGATGCGTGTTGGTATAATTTTTGTATCGCCTTTATTATGTTTGCATTTATGTTAATTTTTTCTAGCGCTTCTCATAGTATATTTTGTGGTACACTGTCATACGCTTTTTTCAGATCTATAAATATTAGGTGGGTTTCCTGGTTGTACGCAGTTTTCTTTTCTATTATTTGAGTGACGGAGAATAGATGGTCTATTGTTGATCTTCCCACCCGGAATCCTGCCTGCTTCTCCTTTTACATGTTATTGTATTCTGCTTTGATTTTTTTTTGACATGATTTAGCCATATATTTTATATAGTGTGTTCGTTACTGTTATCTCTCTGTAATTGTCGCAGTTCAACGTGTCCTCTTTTTTATGTATGGTCGATAAAAGGGCAATGTTCCATTCTTCCAAGGTTGGCTTTTTATTCAAGCAGTTTTGAATTAGTACCGTTAGTTCTTAGTATAGTTTTGTTGTTCCACATTTAATGAGCTCTGCTGGAATGTTTCCAGGTCCGGGTGACTTTCTATTCTTTAGTGATTTACAAGCTTGTTTTACGTCTGCTACAGTTATTTTGTTTGGTGATGCTGTTATGTTTATGTTTCCTTCTATCTCTGGGTTCTCTTGAAAGGGTAGTCTATGTTCTATTAGTAACTGTTTAAAATAGTTCTTTCATTTTTCTATTGTTATTGGTGATATCAGATCTTTATTTTCCTGTCTCAGGGATTTTAGTATTTTCCAGCTTTCGCTACTTTTTTTTTTCTTCCAAAATGCGTGTTTATTTTGTTGCATCTTCTCTCCCATGCTTTGTTTTTTTCTCGCTAATTTTCTTTTGTGCTTTTGCTTGTTTATACCATATTATATGCTCGTTCGACATATTGGACAAGTATGCCAGGTACTTTTCTTTCTTGTCTCTTATATTTTTTTTTATTTCTACGTCTCACTAATATGTAGTCACCCTTTGTTGTTGTTTTTTATATTCTAATGCTTTCTTGGTCGCTGCATATATGCATGATTTAATACATTAGTAATGTTTCTCGTTATCTTTATACTGTATGGTCTGTAGTTTTTGGTCTAATCTTGTTTTGTATAGGTTTTGGGTGCTCTCATTTTCTAAATTGTCCAAGTTAAACTTGTCTTTTTTTTTATTCTCTTTTGTTTATGTTTGTGTTTTCTTCTTTTTCGTATTTCCTCGAGAACAGAATATTTCTTTTTAACAGATAGTGATCGCTGCCGCATGTTGCATCTCTATACACCCTTATATCCTGTATGACTAGATTTGTTTTTTGTCGTGTTGTTGTGTAGTCTATTATAGATTTCAGGTTCTTGGTTTTTTGCGTTGTGGTGGTTTTTTGAGGTTTTTCGATCTGCTTTGTTTTTTGTAGCTCCGCTAGTACTTTGTTTGTTTTTGTTGAAAGGCTTTGAGGATTCCATGTTCCAATAATAATTTTCCTGTTACGTAACTTATGTCGTTTTTTAGTTTCTAATCCGTTCCGAAGCTGTTGACTAGTTCTTTTAAAAGTGCGTTTTTTTTTTAGTATCGAGGAGTTAGCCCAGTGCCTCATCCCCTACCAGGAAAATCAGAATTTTTTGTTCGGAGCTTTTTTCTTAGATCGACTGCTTTCTCCACAGCTATAAGCCCAATCTGCTCGTCCTGTTTGGTCCGCGAGTGGTATTTTATTTTCCACCTACCCGCCGGCTAAGCCGGTGAGGGCTTCCTCCTATCCGCCACCTGGAGACGCGCCCTCTAGGGGTTACAGGCTCCCCCGAGGGACTACAGAAGATAAGTTGCTTAAAGAAAATAGTAATTTGAATGATGTGTATATAAAAGAAGAACCCGAAGAAGAAGAAAAACCTATTATCAATTTATTGGAACGTTCAATAGTTTCACATTCGGAAAGATTAATAGATCTAATATCTAAAGCAGCTAAAATTGTAATGAATAATCTTCTAATAGATGATGATGCCGCAAATGTTTCAGAATCATCAACTTTAGCAACAAAATTAATTTGTAAACTAAAAGTAAAATTATACAATCAATACAAATATAAGAGCACACCTTTAAAGGTAAAATAACTAAAATGTACTCCTCATTATAATCACGCGTAATTGGTTGGCAAAGCGTATAAATCATATTGTTGACATCAAAATCAACCACATTTGATTTAAAAATAATGTCAACTATTTGTTTGGCAGTTCCAACAATTCTGTTGTTGAAAATTGTACTCAAATTACTCCCTAGTTTATTGCTGCAACAGATTATTAGCATGTAAGCTTGTTTAGCTATATTTTGCTGTAGATAATAATTCAAGTAAAATGGCTTCAATTTAAACATGAATTGTGATATAGTAATTTCAGCTACAATTTCATTAGATTGAACAGTTTGAGTTATAGTTAGTGTAACGTCAGGAATGCGTTCTTCTGGTTTATTTGGAGTGGTAGTGAGTAGTTCAACTGTGCTACTGTTTGATGAAATGCTAGTAATAGTTAAATTAGAAATACTGGGTTGTTGAACTTCTTTAGGTTTAATTGTTTAAATTTTCGTATTCTCCTTACTTAAAACTTCAATTATTTTAGTCATATCAGTTTCGATAACATCATTTTCTCCTTTAACTTCAATAATTGAATTTAGTTGTAAAAGTGTAATTATACTTGATAAATCTTGTCCAGTTGTTGTTGGCAAAAGAATAAGTTATGGTTGAGTTTCAGTTTCAAGTTTTGATTTGCAATTTCATTTTTTTTGCCCAATGCAATATCTATAAAAACGTGATCGGAAACCTTTAAAAGTGTGTTCTTATATTTGTATTGATTGTATAATGTTTACTTTTAGTTTACAAATTAATTTTGTTGATAAAGTTGATGACTCTGAAACATTTGCGGCATTTTCATCAATAAGAAGATTACTCATTGCAATTTTAAGTGCTTAAGATATTAGATCTATTAAATCTTTTGGATGTGAAACTATTGGATAAACTGATAATAGGTTTTTCTTCTTCTTCAGGTTCTTCTTTTATTTTCATATCAATCAAATCACTATTTCTTCTTTAAGCAACTTATCTTCTTTAGTAACTTGTTTTGGACAATCATATCCAACTAGTATTGGCATACCATTACACACTTTACTAGTAATTTTTTTATTATCTAATCCTTTTTTGTGGATACTATTTTTTTACTATCTATAGTATTTTCCGCTAATATTTCTGGTTCTTTATTGTCTGAAGTTTTGCTGACCAACACTGATAGTTCTACATAATTATTTTCTGATGGTTCTACTACTTTATTATGTAAAAGTTTAATCTCGGATACTGCTGGTTCTATTTGTTTTTTATCATCAAAAGATTTTTTGGCAACTAATTTTGATTCAATTTCTTTAGTACCTAAAGAGTTTTTGAAGAAGGTTTTTTTTATTTTTTTATTATTTAAAGATTTTTAAGCAAATACTGATAGTTTTACTTCTATATCATTATATAAAGATTTGCTAGTGGATGTTAAAAGTTTGACTTCTTTATTAACTAACGACTTTTTGGTTAATACTTTTACTTCTACTTTTTCATTATTTTTGAATCCTTTTTTTAATTATTTACAGATTTTCTGCTGGAAGCTTTTGTTTTTTTTTTTTTTTTGTTTTTTAAAGATTTTTAACGGGTATTTTTGGTTACATATATATTGCTGTTTGCATATCTTCATCATCTAAAGATTTTATAATACCATATACTCTTTTTTCAATTTCTTTTTTATTTTCTAACATTTTTTTGACAGCTATTGATTCCATTTCTTTGTTTTCTAACAATTTTGCAATTTTAATGTGTTGATTATTTCCGTTAAATTCTGATTTAGTTTCTAACTTGTCAAAATCTTCAGTATTTTGAACTTCATTAGAATGCAAATCAAAATTACGTAAATTATTTATACCGACAACGACGCTGCACTGTTTAACAACAACTGTTTCGGTTTTCAAATCACTTTCAATATCTTTAGCAATGGCACCATAAGTTGTACTAATAATATCAGATTTGTCTTTTGTGTCAAGTTTTTTATTTTATTTTTTAATATTTTAGCTAGTTTGCGTAAATTCTTTTTTAATATTACATCTATTAAATTGGGTCTTTCATTCACAATATTGTAGTTGGAATTGCTATCAATACTATCCTTATTTAGTTTAAGTTTTCAATTAACAATTGGCTGATCCTCAGTATTAGAATTAGTTGAATTGTTAGCAGTTTCTACTTGCTCTTTATTTGGGTCGAGTTCTTTTTGATATTTACTTTCTTTACGCATATCTTTAACGTTTTTTCCTTTAGCTTCGGTTCGATAAAACAACGATTTTCTTTTATTATGACGCTTTTCAGGTTTGCTATTATTTTTAATGTCTTTTTCTATCTGGCCGGTTTTTTGCTTTTCTCTTCTTTCAGGATGCTTTTGTAATAGCTTAAATTTTTTTCTGGTACTCTTATTATTGTAATCGTAGACTGATTACTGCAACTTCATTTTGTACTACTAGTTTTGTTAATATTACTAGTACTAGCTGCCGGGACATTGTTTTGCATAAAATCAAAATAGTTTACCATTCGTATAGACGTAGACAATATTTTAGTCACTTCCTTTGGTAACTGTTGTGCTATGGATTTCTTGCAAATATCTCTTGTATCTTTATAATTAAGTTCAGCAAACGATATAAGCCTGGTGCGCGTTTGGGTAGTTTTTTGTTGTAATAAACTTGACAAGAAAATGCATCTTGATAACGTTGACGAAGTTTCTGATTGAGCCTTTAATTGATCAATAACACTTTTTGAATTACGTCTAATTCTTTGCAGCATTGCCAGTATTGGTTTATTAGTTTATTTTACATTAACATCTTTATTTTTTAAACATGACGCATTTGTATCTTTATTTTTAAATGATGTTTTTTCATTAACTTCTACTTTATTGGATTTTCTTTATTTGCAGTATTTTGGTTTGTACAAAAATTCTCAACTGTATTTGTGTATAAAAAACTATACTTTTGAAGCAGTTTTTGATTTTGTTTCGAATCAGTTACAAAAAGTATTTCTTCAACTTTTAAATCTGTTTTTTTTTAATTCTTTTATTTGTATTACATTTTCTTCATCTTCAAAAAATAAAATTTTAATAACTTTGTCTTCTATTTATTTGATTTCATTGTCTACAGTAGAAACCTTGCTAAAATAAAGTAAAACCTCCCTTAGAATTTTCTTATTTGTTTTTATTTCTTTATTTAAATATGCTTTATCAGTTAAACTATCAACATTTTTTTAACTAAATTTTTTGCTTAGTTACATTATTCTGACTTTCAGAAAAACTTTCACCTTCAGATAAATCTAAAAACTGTGGCTTCTTTTAGCTTTTTTTTATTTTTCGATACATTCACATTATTCGTAGATCTATTATATATTCTATTCAAAGAATGATGTTGATGATGGCCACTAACAGGACAATATCTTAATTAAATAAAAATAATCAATTAATTTTCGTTTTGGAATCAATAATATTTGTATATTTTGACCCAAAATTACTTGAGTACTTATTCTTCAAAGTATGGTAGAAAAATGTTATCATCGTCTCGTCTGGTCTTTTTCAATTTGATAAACCTCATTTGAAAAATATGCAGATAATTTATAACATTCTGAATTATTAATTAATTCTAAACAGTTGTTAACAAAACAACGACCTAGACCCACAAAAGACGTACAAGAACAAATGACATTAACATTGATAAAAGCTTACATATATAAACAAAACAAACTGCTCTTATTAGTATATGAAGAATTTTTAGAATATAATAATTATATTTTTAGTAAGATTTTTTTTAAAGGCATTTTATCAATCAATTAATATCTAGAAATTAATAGTTTAATACTATATTTTCTAATACGATTTAATAATAAAATAATTTTATTTTTGAATATTCTATTGTCGTACAACATCAACAAATATACATAAGAAAGTAATTTTCTTTTAGTAAACTATAAATAATCTTCGTACAAAATAGCAAAAGTTGAGAAAAATTATCTTCAACATTTTGGTCTGTTGAGCCGGATATGAACGTATCTCAACGGATTGATTTCCGTAAATTAATCACAACCGACTTTTAATTGATGTAATTGAATTAATGTGTCAGCTTGAAAACTTAGAAGAACTCTGACATCAATATAATAAAACCCAAGTTAGTTAGTTTAGATTTTTGGCATATCAGCCTAAAAAACAAAAAAAATGTCGTCATAAAATGTTTTGCAAATGCTCAATTTTTCTATGAGCAGGAGGGCTGCGCACAGGCTGACCTAAAATAGTTTTTCAAAAACGTTGCTAGCTTTTGTACTATATAGATAACCTCTTCCCTACGCTTCATAATTTTTTTAAGCAAGATACCGTCTCTTAACTTTTAATAAAAACTTAATGTTTTATTAATGATGTTGAAAATGATTCTGTAAATTAATAAAAAAAAACCTCCTTTAGATTGTGGCCATTTTTCAAACATTTAACAATCAAAAACCTTACAAACTTTATACTTGCACTATTACAAATTTTATTAACTTTTTCGTTTGTAAACGGGTTAAATCTTTTGTAGAAGATTCTACCATAATAAATTCCGTCAGCTTTATCGCTTAATTTTCCCACTCACCACGGAGCCACACATAGAACGTTACATTAAAAACTGGTGCAATTGCCAGAACTAATCAAATGACAGGTTTCATAAATGTAAATGAAAAACTTTTGCAAACACAAAAAATACTATGAGGCTTCAACCATAGCACAATGTAAATCTTTTATCTATCACTACTTAATAATTACATATTCTAAAGTTAAACATAACAAACCGATTGGTCAAAACTGAGTTAAGTTTAACTTTCCGTTTTACCAGAAACTAGTGCCAAAGCAGTATGTTAGAACTAACACTCCGCAGGGGAGAATGTAAACAAAGTTGCTGCGGCATATATGTTACCAGATTGTGCATTTTTATGTTTTACCAATATTCCCAAGGAAATCAATGCCAATGCACAAAAAATAAACATTGATTTGTTCAGCATTAGATGAAACCGCTTTAAGAAAATGTGTCAATACAGTAGCAGTAAGTAAAAAAACTTAACCCGCTAGATAGCTTGAAATAAAATTCATAAGTTAAATCTCTCCTTGGACTATATCCTTCTTTTCTAAGAAATTGCAAAAGAGTAGACAAATGGAACAAAACATCAACAACAATAGATACATTTCTAAAAACGTGTACAAACAAAAGGAACACAATCACATTCTAAAAGAAAATTGCCTAATCAAGAACAACTTAACCCAAATCAAAAATCTAAAATAGATAAAAATAAGTAAAAAATAATGAAAATAAAGTTAAATAAAGTTTTAGTTGATAGAGCCATTACTATAAATAAGATGAGTTCTAGCACTAGAAAAAGAAATAAACATACAAAAAATTCTTCAAAAAATAAATTATTATTGCAATTATGTTTCAAAGTATGGGTTAAGTGCAAAATATAATTTGGAATAATTATCATACGTCATTATTGAAATTTTGATGGTATAATATTAAAATTGTAGATACGGTAAAAAAATTAAGTTCCGACTATATTGACATATTATTTGGACACTAGAAGCCGTTTTGCACAAAAACAGTTATAAAGTATTTAATGTTTTATACTAATGAATTTTTATCTTTATTAATAATATGTATTTTATTATATTATTAGTTTTGCTATTCTTTATTGGCATAAACTGCATATATCATCATAAAGAAATCAGGGAATAATGTTTGCACTACACCAATAGATACTCCATCTGAAATTATATTACTTTACAGTGATATAAAAATGGTAATAAACTCATTTCACGCATTGAAATTTTAAAGTTACTTCCGGTTTTGGGTACTTCCGGATTATTCCGGTAAAAAATAAATTCATCAGTGGATTCCTTGAGTTCATGTTGATAATCATTTATTTTGTCCCAGTCACATTCGACCAAGCGTTGTCGAAATAAAAGAGTGGTACCGGTGGTCTGAGACACCCGGTATATATATTACTTGTGAGTTATATATGGGTCACAGTACACAGTATTTATTTAAGTAAAATTTTTTTTTTCAGCTGAAAGTTTAGTTAGTTTTTTTAAATAAATCTTGGTTATTTTCATTTAAAAATGAAATTATGTTTTTGAAAATCATATAATTTTTATAATAAATAAACTTGAGCCGATTGATTTTTGTTTGTATGAACGCAATAAAAGCATTTCTAAATGGCCTTTGTTGCTGAAATAATAAAAAAATAGTACTACTAAATTCAAAACAAATTAATTTCATTTTTAATTGAATTACAATTACTAATTATTGACATTTTTACGTATTTTAACTATTTGTTATATTTATGGCGACTATATCCGTAAACATATTACTATTATTTGTAATCTCACATATTTTGCTTAACACGTAAATAAAATCGCCTGCGTTTAAATAAACAATTAAGGTGTTGATTCATAAACATCATTTTTATTATTGTGTTTGTTTGATAAACCAGTTGAATCATATACATCATTATAAAAAAAGTATGAGTGTGAGTAATAATAATAATAATCTTTATTTACGAAAAAATGCATTAGAAAAAAAAAATATAAACATTAAACATATAACATATTACAGTAAGTATAAACTTAGGTTAGTATAATTACATTAAACAAGTAATAAATAAAATTGAAAATTAATGTCGTTAATTTGTTGTAATAGATAAGTTGAATTGAAGTTTACTTAAAATCTCCTCGCAGTTTATACAACTATTAATAACTTTATGCATTAAGCATAAGTCAAAAGTGAATCTTCTCTCATTTAAAGGTTTTAAATTATACAAACATGTTAGTTCACTGTTTGAACTTATTGCAGTTTTATATTGTAAATATTTAAAAAACCTGTTTTGGACAGATTGCAGTATTTTAGATTGCTTTTTAAGATACGGAGACTAAATAATAGAACCGTATTCCAATTGAAATTTTACCAACGATTTGTATGGCAACAATATACTAGGCACTTACAAATCAACAGCATTTTTCATTACAAATTCTAGTAATTTGCGGCTTTTGTTGCATATTTTTTGTATGTGGCCATTAAAACTGAGTTTGTTGTATAGTAGTAATCGAAGATTTTTATTCTAGATCAAATCTTTAATTTGAGTGCAGAATATTTACAAAAGAGTTGCAGTCAGAGAAATATATATTCTTTTATTGAGATGCTATGTAGTACGTACAATATAAATATATGTACATTATCAGTACATCACTAATCAATCGCAGAAAATCGATATCTGCATGATATACTGCTCAGATATTTCATATCATAGAACATCAGATTTCACACTACTTCACAGATCCAATCCACATTCCACTGGTTTTACTCACGTTCACAGGTGTAAAAAACGTGGTGTAAACAATAATTATAATAATCATTAAGTTATTTGCATTATTTTCATATAAATTTTAATTATCAACTAGAAAATGTTTCTAGCTCTAAAGGATGAGAAAACGTATTTATCTTGTCCATATGATGAAGCACACCGTATACTAATTTACCGTTTTCAAACTCATCTGGTAAAATGTAAAAAAAATACACAGACAAAAAGATGCTTGTTTGTTGTTTTAATTCAACACATATTGTGTCCGATGCTGAATATAAGTATCATATTCAGAAGTTTCAAAAAATGATATTAGCAATATGGTTTGAGATCTACATTTAAAAAAATGTGAAAATGATTGCAGACCACCCCTAGCACTATCTGAAATACTTCAATCTCAAAAACCGACCTACCCATCATCACCTTTAGGAGTACAATCTAATGGATGGACTATTAAGCAGCGCAGAGAACGTGGCAGAGGTTGAGCTAAATTTGAAAAGTAAACAAACATTTATCAGTCATTAGTATGACGATATAATTATTGTTCATTTAAGTATATGCAAAAATTATATAATATACTATTCTTATTAAGTTAAAAATGATTTAGGTTTTAAGAATAACAAAGAACAATTTTATGTTATTATCACAGAACATTTATTTATTTTTCAGTTTCAAGAATATAACTTAATATGACAAATTTACATATACAGGTACATACCAAAAATAACATATTTTTAGAAACTAAATAGTTTTATGTTATAGCATAGCGGATAGATTTCACTACAAACAATTTTAAATTAATTAATTCTATAAAAACTGACTAAAAAATAAATCAATGTCTGTTGTAAGGTTGGAATTTTATTTCAAATTACGTCAACCTAATGTTGCTTCAAAATATAAAAATTCTTCATAGCTCATTTAAGTTTAAGAATCTTAAAAAAGTATCAAATATCAAAAAATAAGCAATCATTAAAAGAAATTATCAAATTTAAAATTAATAAATAAATGATGTATTTTATGTAAATTGCCTTTTCATCCAGTAAGACACACATACACGTGTTTTAGGGTATGCACCCATCATCAGTCTGCCTAGCATCTCACTGGTCGAAGATTTGCATAAAATCACAGTAACTATTAAACAACTTATGTTTACTAATGTGTCGATGTGTCAATTTACATAAAATACTTCATTTATTAATTTTAAATGATAAATTTGTTTCGGTCATCTGATTCAAATAAAACGCGTCAAAAATGCCGTTGCTTGTCCGTGTAAGGATTTAACTGTATTACAGTCTCCTTCTTTCACTAACAGTTCAACGCATTGCGTCAACACCCTCATCAAATTATCAAATGTTGAACAATTGAAATTTGATATTCAAGTAGAAATAATAATATTTCAGACAATTTCCAATTTGTGAATCTCATTGCAACAAATTGACATTGACTAAAAAATATCAGTGTCTTTGTAGAGTTGGAATTTTATTTTAAATTACATCAACTCAATTTTGCACCAACATATACATTTTTACAAAATTTAAAAAAAACGAGTATAAATAAGTATCAAGAAAGAAATAATTAATTAAAAAAATATCAATAGCTTGAATCATATTGACTGAAGCATACAATATATGCTGTAAGGTTGGAATTTTATTTCAAATTACATCAACCTAATTTTGCACCAACATATACGATTTCAGAACGAACTTAAGAAGAAATTTTAAGAAAACAAGTAGATATCAAGAAAGAAAAACAAATAATTTAATCCCTGTTGTAAGGTTGGAATTTTATTTCAAATTACTTCAACCCTATTCGAACCAACGTACACAATTTTGGTAGCCCAATTTGAGAGAATGGATTTATTTTAAGTATATAAGTATATTTTATTTAATTGCACATTGATGTAGAATTTTAAATTTCTTCAGCTGGAAGTTTAGTTGGTTCTTCAAAATAAATCTTGATTACTTCTTTACAATTTTTGTTTTGTATATAATTTACTTTGACATCGGCTTTATATTTTAACTTTTATATCACTGTTATTTAATATTATAATTAAATCATTATTATTTTAGTTATGTTATTTAGCAATTTGACGTTAATACTACGGAATCTGCTGCAAGACTGGCGAGCGAGCGCTCGCCGCCTAGCGTCCCCACTTAAGCGATTTCAGCAGCATAGCCAACTGTAGCTAAAATAATTCATTTAAATGCTATTAAATAAATAAATAATATTTTGTTTACAATTAGATACTTAGTTTTATATTTATTTAAAAGCTAGTTTTATTTATTTAGATATTATTTATTTAACCATAAAATGTTTAAAAGAGTAACAATTTTATTAATATTGACTGTCTAATAAGCATCCGAGCTTGAGTATACCGCGTGACAATAGCGTTAGCAGTTTTGCCAACTGTATGTAAATATTTCATTAGAGTAGCTTAGTTTGCAATTATATATTTGATATTAAAATACTCATAACTTTGTTACAAATAAAGCTAGAAGAAAAACAAAGACACGTATGAATAGCTGAAGAAACGCAAATTTTAAAAATAACAAACAAATGCGTAATTAATCATTAGTAGAATTAATTAGCAAATTATTAAAATGCCATATAATGAACTATATAAACCAGCAAGAAAATTAATAGGTTTTAATTTTAATTATGGTGTGATAGCTCAATGGTAGAGCACTTGCATATCATGCGAGCAGTCCGGGGTTCGATTCCCAAATATGACTGAAATGATAACTTGCTCTTTATCCACCAGCGTGGTTCGGAAGTCACGTTTTAAGCTGTTGGTCCCATCAAACCACTTTAAACAAGTCGTAGACTTACTGTGGCGATGTAAAATAGCCGTAAAAAGCATAAAGCATTATAAATTAACAATAAATTGTTTTATTGTTGGAATCTATTAAAACCTATTGCTATTTTCTCGTCAATACTATATATAACAAAATTATACTTATTATAGCTTTTTATGAGTATTATCACAAATTTGCCAACAATAGTTTTTGTAAAGTTAAAATTAATTAATTAAAACACGTACACAAAATAATTAGAAGTTGTGCAACAATAGAAAGTACTTTTATAATAAAAAACTGTAAGAGCTTGTTAAATATAAATAATATCTTTCATTTCTTCCAGGAAGCATGCAAAATGTTAAATAAATATAAATAATGATTGTCATTTATTAGTTATAAAGTCTGAAATAAGCTGAAAACATAAAACATGCAAGAAGAAAAACTAAAGATAAATTATAGACTAGTCAACAAAGTATATGAAGTGAAAGAATTACTAAAAAGTTTTTCAAGTAGTACAAAGTACCATTACCAAAAAAAAAACAAAAAAAAAACAAAAGCAACGTTATGTGAGAATCATAAAACTATTAATATACTGTCACATAGGTCTAAGATAATGCTAAGAATTATTTTGATAAAAATGAACAAAACTATAAAAGAAAACTATAGTAAAAGGATAAAATTTTATCAACAATTAGATACGCTAACCCATCATGTCCCAAACGTGTTCGATTGGTGATAAGTCTAGTGGTTGACCAGGCCAATGTAATAGTTGCCGCTGTACTGGCTCTAAATACTTTCTGGTAATGTTAGCAGTGTATGGTCTAGCAGTATTTTGCTAGAAAATGCCATTTGGTATTGTCTGCATAAAGAGCACTAATACTGATTTCAATACATTATGTATTACTGATAAATAACAAAATGCATTCAAAGTGCTTAGTATAAACACAAATAATAATTTTTTATTAACACATATTGCACTCTAAACAATTACACCAGATGTTAATGAACGCTGTATCAGTCGTACCAGCAAACTATTTTACGGCTATTGTTTACTCACAAACAAAACTTAAATGATAATAATACGATTATTTTGTGCTGTTTAGCTTTAAAAATTACATTTACAAATATATTTATAACTTCCCAAAATAAAAAAACATAAAATTAACACATTTAAAAATATTTTTTTCTTTGTTTGTCTACTTCTTTTTTTTGTTTTTTAACTGCCTATCCATTCCATCCCTCTTCCGTCCCCTTTCAATATCTTATTTTATGTCATCTGTTCTTTTCTTATTTTGTTACACTCTTTCAACATAATTTGGTTGGTCATCTATATCATATATATATATATATATATATATATATATATCATTGTCACGTGTATTTACTGAATTTTTATCTTCTTTTATAAATGCTAATATTTACAAATAATTAGTAAAATTGCTGCACTCAGTTTTCTAATAGTCCAGCAGGTATCTGTGAAGTTTTACTTTTAAGATTAGCTTACAATAATTTGCATTTGCAATGTAAACAAAGCAAATTTTGGTAACTCGTTAAGTTAGCAACTTATTAGTTTGAAATCTTTCTCCTCAATAGTCTCCGTGACGCAATAGCTACGGCCTATTGTACTCAACGTATATACCCGCTCGAATTCAAATCTAGTCTAATTTTATAATTAAACTTTTTATTTTGGTCTTTTTTATCGTTTATGTCATTTTACATTTTCAAATTATGCTTAAAACAATTTTAATTAAAGATAAAGTAATTAATTGAATTTTTATATTAACTATTTACTTTTTTTTTTACGTAACTCCATATTTCTTTCGCCTGACCTTGGTTTTCATTCCTTCATTATTTTCCTTCACTCTTCCGCGGTCTTTTCTGTTTGTCTTTTTCGAAATCGGCACGATAGACCCCATTGGCGTGAAGTGTGTCTTTTGTTTATAACCTACATTCTGTGTATGATATATATTTATTTATCTATATCTCATTTGCATTAATTTGATTTTATTTATTTACTCATTATATTTTAAACATATTGTATTTTTATTTATAACATGTTGGTTTCTAACTGTGCTAAGTGCATACTACCAGTGGAAAGCGTTTGTCGTCACTGTTTTCATGGCAACAAATGTGCGGGTCTAACTAAAACCATAGTCAACGCTATTACGGATAATAAAGCAATCTCGTGGAAATGCGATAACTGTATCAATTTAGTTGTTGTAAACAATGATGTGCTTGATAATATTTTAAGCACGTTAAAAGATCAATTATAAACAAACTAGTTTCTTCACCTACTTGCTCAAATAAGAATAAAAATAAATCAAATTTGAACTTAAACTTGCGTGATGCTACCCTTGGTCCAACACCATCTGGATCTAAAAGCGCTGGCTTATTAATTGATTTGATTGATCTTAAATCTCCAAATGTGGAACCTTTGCAAAACATGTCCGTGTCTACAATTAATAATAATGAGTTGTAAATTATCTAAGCGCAAAGCTCCATTAATCATCGGAAGTTCTACGTCAGAGTTATTGTCATTTCGATCTGCAAAAAGAAGACATTGGCTTTATCTGGGTAGAGTTATGTCAGGAAGAAAAGACACAGATATTCTCAAATATATGAATGATTCTCTTGGCATTAATGATGCTAAATGTTTCCCATTTACCAACAATGAGGATACTTGTTCATTCAAGCTAGGTGTGAAAGAATCACTTATTACTCGACTCTTAGACACCAATCAATGGCCCATTGGCATTGCCGTTTTTTATACAAATCGGCACCGGAAGCGCCTCTTTCTTCCGGACAGCAATTACCAGGGAACGCAGAAGCAGTAACTAACTCAAAATCCATCAACTCTGTACTGTGGGAAGCAATTATAGAAACAGCAAAAAAGAGAATAATAGCAACTGCGGCTTGAAGTAAACTATTGTACGCCGCAGAAAAATGAGAAAATGCTTAAAAAGACAAAAAATAACATATTATGTGACGCTTACCTGATTATTGATGATCCCCCGTTTATTCTATGCTCAGCCCGACAAGATTCAGTGGGTTCGAATCTTTTCTTTTGCGCCACGTGTTTTTGTTATACTTTAATGAACACAGAATAACGACGTTATGGATAAACTAATAATTTCATTAAAAACACGAAAACAAAGGGGACAAATTAAAATCATACACCAATTCCCAAAACAAGTAATCAAACATATATTGTTCAAAGTAACATAAGATAATTAAAAAAAAAAGATTAACAAAAATTAATATGGATAATAAATGCGTAAATAAATATATAATGACCGATTGTCCCGAACCCGGTAGCGCCACCGCGAGTCGAGTAACAACCGTTCGTACAACGACGAGTTTACACAAACAATTTATGATTTGCATTAATATATATAAGAATATAAACTAACGGGAGATATTAGAAACAACCAAAAATAATAATAAAATAAATAAAGAGGTACACTGAAGGTAATTGGGATATGTATAGCTTATCTTAAGCCTCCTGTCATATACGAGTTTCCTCAGACTGGAAATTACCGCACGGCATGAATAATTCCACTTTACACCCAGGCGGACTTCGTCTAATATTGGATCCGCTAGATAGGGTTGCGTCCGGGAAAACCTTCCGAGATTGGCGGCACGTGGCAGAGGATTTGGGAATAAATAGTCTCTAATTAATTAATGGAAAAGAAAATAAATTATACTGATATGACAATAATTTGATATGTATTATTTAATTTAAATGAATTTAATTAAATAAATAAACTGCGACATACCTCGTGGTGGATTTTTTTGCGTTCCGCCGTTTTTGCAAAATTCACTTCGTGGCTTTATCCGAATTAATCGATTCAATTATGGGGCAATTAACATTATATTTGTCACACTATGCACCCAGTAATTATTTTAGTTAAACAACCGAATTTATCCAATTATGAAAAGTGCTACGCACTACAACCGGTCGTCACTAAACCACGAAGAAAAAAGAACGAGATTAAAGGATTATCGCAAGTCAATGACACAGTATATTTTATTTGTTTTTTATTTTTCTTTCCAATTTAAAATAAAATAACTATATTTATTAATATTTAAGTTATTGTATTTTATTGTATGCAACCAAAGTTGTTTATTTTAAATTATTATTGCTTTAATTGTATCACCAAACCCAATGCTCAAATCCGACCGTAACAACTCCCCCCCTTCTTGGTAAATTTTGTTTCAAATTTTCATAAAAAAAAAAAATAATAAAAAAAATAAATAAAATAAAAATTATAATTCCAAAAAAAAAAAGAAAATATCTAACCAAAATATCAATTCAAATATTACTACTCTAGTTGTTATGGATGAGACTAAACAGCCAAAAACAAAACAAAAATAATCTATGAATCTATGTCAAAATCAACATATGGTTTCAGGTGTTCCACATGGCATCTGCCTTTTGACTGTCCAGTATCATCAACAACTTCATAAACATTATTTCCCACCCTTTGCTTAATTCTAAATGGACCTTGATTTGGAGGCGCTATCTTTGCATTATAATATTTTGAAGCATCAGATTGGGTAAAATTTTTCTTTAAAACTAATTCACCTTCTTGAAATTTAAGAGGTCTCCTTCTCAAATTATATTGGCGTTTGCTACGTTCATACGCGGCCTTGATCTTTTTAGTTACGTAATCATATATTTTCTGTAATTGTGGATTTAGAGAAAGTATCTTCTCTATATCCCGTTTAACATTTATACCTTCAGTACTATTTATTTCTCCAAACTGTGTACCATTAGTAATGATTTCCCTTCCAAAATTAATTAAATATGGGGTGAAACCTGTCACCTCATGTCTGGATGTCCGCAAAGCGCAAGTTACTCTAGGCAAGTGTATGTCCCATTTACGGTGGTTATCTTCGATATAAGTTGATAACATCGTTTTTAAAACATGATTTACACGTTCTGTGGGGTTAGATTGTGGATGATATATAGCATTATATAATAATTTGACCCCATATTTTTGCGCTAGATTTTTAAACTCTTTGCTGCGGTATTGAACACCATTGTCGCAAATCAGCATTTGCGGGCTGCCAAAGAACAGAAATACCTGCTCTTCAATAATTTTAGAAATAGCAGTTGCGGTTGCAGACCTCAAAGGAAAAGTTACACAAAATTTTGAAAAGTAATCACATATTACCAGGATGTACATGTAACCCTTAGAAGTTTTTGGTAGTGGTCCCATTAGGTCGGAACTGATTAATTGCCAAGGTTTTGTGATTTCTGGGCGATTACCCATCAATCCTGCTGCACGCTTTTGTTCAGGTTTGTGTTTCTGACAAGTTTGACAAGACTTTACATAACGGGTGACATCTGCCGCCATCTTTGGCCAATAATACTGATTACCAATGCGATGGTATGTCTTGTATATGCCCAGATGACCCATATCGTCGTGATTTTCTTGCATTACCCTCTTACGTTCAAATTTTGGCAAAACTGTTTTCCACACAGCATTTTCATGTTGTGGGTTATAAACCTCTCCCTTCATGTACTTAAATATAACGTTATTTTCGTCTACACGCCAATCTTTCATTTTTATAGGGTTAGCCAATATCTTTTGTTTTAATTTATTATACCAAGGATCTGTTTGAGTTACGTTTAAAAAGTTTAGTACTGGTACTGCACGAGATAACATATCGGGGACAACTAAATCTTGTCCTTTCCTGTGTCTAATGTCAAAGTTAAATTGTTCAAGCCGTAAGGCCCACCGACCTAATCGTCCTTGTGGATCTTTAAGGCTGTTTAGCCACACAAGTGAATGATAGTCTGTTATTACCGTGAATTTATTCCCCTCTTAATAGCAACGTAGCTTTTCAATAGCCCAAATGACTCCTAAACACTCCCGCTCAGTAGTACTAAAATTTCTTTCACTTTTTGTTAAAGACCGACTCAAATAGCTAATCACCCTCTCCCCATCTTCAAATACCTGACTCAACACGGCCCCTACTCCATAAGCTGACGCATCTGTTTGTACCACAAAATCTAACTTAAAATCGGGGCTACTCAAAATTGGTGCTGAAACTAAATGCTCTTTGACGGCTACAAATGCATTTGAGCACTCTTCCGTCCAACTAAACGGCCTGTTTTTCTTGGTCAATTCAGTCAACGGTGCTACTAGTGTGGAAAAATTCTTAATAAATCGTCTATACCATGACGCCATTCCTATCAGACGCCTTACTTCAGATACATTTTTTGGCTGTGGAATGTTAAGGATGGCACTAACTTTTTCAGGGTCAACTTGAATACCAAACTTGTTAACAAGGTACCCCAGATATTTTAATTCAGGAAAACAGAACTTACATTTATCTTTACTGACAGTTAGATTAGAATTGATAAGTCTTTCAAAAACATCTTTCAACACATTTAGATGTTGTTCAAACGTAGGTGTTGCAATAATAATATCGTATATGCATCCTTTGCAGTCACACCATTCAGCTTTCTCAAGTCCACACAAAACCTACGCGTGCCATCCGCCTTTGGTACCATTAGGATAGGCGATGACCACCCACTACTTGACCTTTCAATAATGCCCTCCTTCAGCATACTATTTACGTGTTCATCTATTTGGGTCTGTATAGTTGGAGACACAGGGTAGTATCTCTGCTTTATACTTGTACTATCTGTAATAATTTTATGTTCAATTTTATCTGTGCAACCTAATTTATCACCTATTATCTTAAAATATGATTCTACTAATTCGTCTAACTGCTTTTCTTGTTTATAAGATAATTCCGATTTTGATAAAATTGAATTACACATGTAATTGTTTATGTTTTCCACTTTTGAAAAATGCCATTCACCTTTTCTAACATCAGGAACAATTCCCATAATCTGCCAAAACGAAATTCCCAACACTAAGTCATGCACTAAATTTGGTAAAACTAGGTAACAGACATTGAACCAATAATTTCCATGTTGCTGTCATTTGCAATTTTACAAGTATTTTCCTTAGTCTGATTTAATTTTCCTCCCAAGTTTGTTAAAATTTGCCAAGTTTTTCCGTTAATAAAAACTTTATTGGCACCCGAGTCCAACAATCCATATACTTCATGACCAAACAACTTGACTTTAACATAAGGGCATTCATTTCCTTCAGCCTGGGAGAGTATATAATCTAAGATAGGTTTTTGCTTAACTATAAAATCTGTTTCTATCGGTTTTTTGTTAGGCTGAGACAATAACCGATTCTCTACTGTCTCGCCTGGCCGTTTCCCGTCAACTTGCACAAAGGACATGTAAGTTTGGTAAATCCTTCTTTACCGCATTTATAACACTTCAATAACTTTGATGAGCAATTTCGAGATATGTGCCCTTTTTGTTTGCACCTCCAACAAATAAAATTAACCAAATAATTTGATCTTGAACTACAACGGCTCTTATAAGCAAGATCAGGCTCAAGCGTTTTTGAAGGATTGCATGGGGGTTCATAAGACTCAATTGCTACCTCTAACTTTTCAATCTTATTGCAGATTTTAAGCAACACATCTTCATCCTTAATTATATTAAAAATTACTAACAATTTTAAATGATATATCACAAGTAAAAAAAAACTAATTAACACGTTGGGCGCCAGTTGTGACGCTTACCTGATTATTGATGATGATCCCCCGTTTATTCTATGCTCAGCCCGACAAGATTCAGTGGGTTCGAATCTTTTCTTTTGCGCCACGTGTTTTTGTTATACTTTAATGAACACAGAATAACGACGTTATGGATAAACTAATAATTTCATTAAAAACACGAAAACAAAGGGGACAAATTAAAATCATACACCAATTCCCAAAACAAGTAATCAAACATATATTGTTCAAAGTAACATAAGATAATTAAAAAAAAAAGATTAACAAAAATTAATATGGATAATAAATGCGTAAATAAATATATAATGACCGATTGTCCCGAACCCGGTAGCGCCACCGCGAGTCGAGTAACAACCGTTCGTACAACGACGAGTTTACACAAACAATTTATGATTTGCATTAATATATATAAGAATATAAACTAACGGGAGATATTAGAAACAACCAAAAATAATAATAAAATAAATAAAGAGGTACACTGAAGGTAATTGGGATATGTATAGCTTATCTTAAGCCTCCTGTCATATACGAGTTTCCTCAGACTGGAAATTACCGCACGGCATGAATAATTCCACTTTACACCCAGGCGGACTTCGTCTAATATTGGATCCGCTAGATAGGGTTGCGTCCGGGAAAACCTTCCGAGATTGGCGGCACGTGGCAGAGGATTTGGCAATAAATAGTCTCTAATTAATTAATGGAAAGGAAAATAAATTATACTGATATGACAATAATTTGATATGTATTATTTAATTTAAATGAATTTAATTAAATAAATAAACTGCGACATACTTCGTGGTGGATTTTTTTGCGTTCCGCCGTTTTTGCAAAATTCACTTCGTGGCTTTATCCGAATTAATCGATTCAATTATGGGGCAATTAACATTATATTTGTCACACTATGCACCCAGTAATTATTTTAGTTAAACAACCGAATTTATCCAATTATGAAAAGTGCTACGCACTACAACCGGTCGTCACTAAACCACGAAGAAAAATGAACGAGATTAAAGGATTATCGCAAGTCAATGACACAGTACATTTTATTTATTTTTTATTTTCCTTTCCGATTTAAAATAAAATAACTTTATTTATTAATATTTAAGTTATTGTATTTTATTGTATGCAACCAAAGTTGTTTATTTTAAATTATTATTGCTTTAATTGTATCACCAAACCCAATGCTCAAATCCGACCGTAACACATACAGGAAGTAAAAGGAAGGGCTTACAAGACAGTGTCGCAGGAGGCACTAGAAGTAATTGCGGCGACATTACCTGCAGATTTGATGCTAGAAAAAAGGTTAGGCATAAAGAAAATGGTAAATGAAAGAACTAAGACGACGCTAGAACATAGGTTAGTAGAGATAAGGAGTTTGAAGCTTCAAGATTTAGGTAAACCAAATTGGAAAAAAACACAAATTAAAAGCCACAGAAAACAAAAGAAAAAAGAGCGAGAAGTTAAATGAAAGCAAAAAAATATGGAAAAAAGTAATAAAGAGGTAAGAAACAAAGAAGGTCAAAACAACTATGGCTGCCAAGGAATGGAAAGTGAATAAATGAAATAAGTGCGTCAAGCAGAGCTCAAATAATAGATGCCGTTTTCGAGAGTTCAAGCTCTGCAACTGTCATCAATATTATTTTGTAGTCTCTAAACAATTATTTACTACTGCTTGCTTTTATATACTGCAAAGCATATTAATTTTTATTTTAATATTTAATAAGTTACAGTGTAATTGGCTTCAAAATATTCTAATTAATGTGTTCTTTAAAAATATAATTATTTGACACATACATAACCATAATGTAACAATTTCTGACATTTGTATTTCATAATAAATTAATGTCAGTAAAAATTTTATTAAGACAAGAACTTTTTTTTTACCAGTTAGAAAACAGCATTGTAAATATTGGCGACATTGCCAAATCTATCCGGATCCAAGCAAAGACGTCGTTTCTAAATGCATGGTGCAACACAAACTCGACATAAGCTGGCCTTGATTCTGAGCTGAGCTTGGTCAAGTAACGTCTCAAGTGACGTTGGAGAAACCGGGCGATAATTTATTTGGTCATTTAAAAAGGGTCCTGCGTTACTTTTTTGTTTAAAATTTTTTAATGGTTCTAATAAATTTAGTTTAAGTCTTTTTTGAGAGTTATGTAAAATGTTTACGTCCTCCAGATTTGGAAAAGTATGTTGATGTTCCTGAACGTAATTGGCATCTGCTTTATTATTTTGAAATGATTTTTTATGTTCTTTATACCGGGTAATGAAAAAAAAAGGATACGATGAGGAAGAAGTTAATAAAGATATAGAAAAACTAAGAAGGTAGGTACCTAAGGACAAAGCAAATATCTAGGCCGAATAACACAAAATTGAAATAAAAGAAAGTTGGATGCCAGTGTATGAAGTAGGGCAGAAAAATAAAGTATAAGGAAAGATGAACGTTATTATAAGACTGTAGCAGTAGCGTCGGATATGTTAATGTTGCATTGTTGTAAGGCAGCCTTGACTAATAGATTAATTCTTATTTTTTACGTTGTATGGTAAGTACTTCAGATAGTAATTTTGGTTTACAAGATTACAAAGTTAAAAATTTAATAATATCTACAATTCTATGTAAAAAAATACTTAATACTTCACATAAGATTGCAGAAGCTGTCAACAACTTTTTTCTTTTAAATAATTATGTTTCAAGTACAAAAACCTTTTATTATTTTGACCGCTGGTTTATTTGTGAAATGTGAATGATAAAATAAATTTTTTAGTAATTAAGTTTGTAGAAAATAATATTGTTGTATGATGTTAATTTTAAAGAAACTTGTTTAAAAGATGTAGATGTGCAGCAAATATAGTTCGCATGCATTTTCTTTTAGGTGTTTGTCAAGTGACTGTAAATAAAAACGTAAAGTATTTTTTCTTTTGTGGTCTTGTAGTGATTTTAATCTGGTGTTACATATATACAAAAATTTAATTTTAAATTTATTGTTTTTTACTTCTATTAATTTGATCATAGACCCAAGCTTTTACTGCTGCAGGCTTACGATTTTTTAATTATGTGTTATTTCCTACTGCTTCCTGGCACTGCTTTAAATTTGGAAGTTTGTTGCACTGTAGATGTTCAGCAATAATAGTTCCATTGCATTTTCTTTCAGGTGTTAGCCAAGTGACTGTAAGTAAAAACATAATTGATATTTAAAATTGGTTAAAAGGTACCTTTAACCTTTTTTGAATGGACTAAATTTTGTTGTCTATTATTATAATTAATAATCTAACTCCTCAGCAATTGAGAAGATCTTAATTTTAATGCTGGATAACCAGTTACTGCTTTGTTTAAAGTGGGTATTGTTTTCAACTTTAAAATATACATAAATATTTGTTTTCCAGTTGCTTTTTCGGGCGTTCACCAAGTTCTTTTCTTTGTTGTATTTAAAAAAAAATGTAAAAATTATTAACTTTATAAATAGTTTACATAAATTTTTACTACTTTCTGTAGTATGTAAACTAAGTTCAAGCATCTTTTTCTAAAATAGTTTCATCTTCTGCACCCTGTTCAGCAAAAAAAACTTTGATGCAATACAAATTTCTCTCGTTACAATTGGCAACCTATAATGGTCTCTGTGGATTTTATTTGCATGACCATTAAAACTTGCCAATTCACCTCACTTTCTTGGAAGTCCATTGTAACAGAATGCGTTGCAATGCGTTTTCCTAGTTCTGTTTCTCTAAGTAGTTTTGGCTGTTTTGCACCACAATCGGAGGAATATTTGCGCTAAAGTGAGCATGCATCCGAATGTTGGAACCGATCGTCCAAACTAGGTATTTCAAACACATATGGATTTGTTGGTGCTACTCTAGCTTGCATACGCTGATCTAATATAAATCTTATACACTTGTACATTTCTCTATGCATTAATATTGATACATTTCTGCCAAGCTTTCCTCTTATGGTAGAATTCATGAAAGCTGATTAACGTTAATCAGCGTTAAATGTGACAACATAACCTCAACTGTCAAAATTAATTTTATTAATTCAATATAAATACTTGATATTTACTTTGCGATAGTTACAAATATTATTTTCTTTTCATTTCTGATAGTTATATATTGTGTCAAACTTGCCTTTGTGGTAGTATTACTATAAATAGTTTTGCGGTTGTCAAATTTAATCAACCGTTACTTTAACTGGCTTTCATGAATTCCAGCATTAGTGTAACAAATAAATATGCATTAGCAATCAACTTTGCTTTGCTTAGATAATGTGTCGTAATATTGATTATTCTTGTCAGTGTCTGCTGTCTGATAGTTTTTAAAATCAATTATTTCTAATCTTTCAATTTCTCCAGAACGCCGTCTATTAAAAAACTGAATAGAGATCAAAGATAAACCTGCCAATTTTTTCCAGTTTGCAATAGAAAAGTTTTGCAGAACGTTTTCATAAGTTCTTCTATTTTGTTTCAAAAAATTATTTAAAAGTTTTATGTCATCAATTGTTGATAGTTTGACATTTTTTTGTCATTGTCAACAAATTTTTGTTTCGGTCACAGTACTACCAATGCACATATTAAAATCATGTTCAAAAAATTCTTTAAAGTTTTGTACATCTTGTTTTGCTTCCATATTTGTTTTTATAATATATTTTCTTTTTAATGTGTCATCTAATTGATTTATTAAACTGCTAATGTGTTGAGCCGTTGATGAAGCTTCATAGGTCACAGCTTCATTTACTTTTCCCAATATATTTATAACATTAATAACTAAATCAAGATGTTTTGGATGAAATACATCAGTTAAAGTTTTTATATCAGTACATTGGTTTCTTATTTCTAAAATAAAACGTCCTATCAACCTTGATTTTGACCAGACATTTTGTGTAGGTGCGGCGATTTATATAATATTCACACAATTTATTGCCAAATACTATGGATAAATTTACATATTTTAAAGCATTTGTAATTTTGTCATCTTTTAGTACTGGGAATACTATTTCTTTTAATTCCATTTGAACCATTATTATGAATATTTGATTTTACTTTGCGACCATATACAAGCGTGCACTTTTTATGTGGTTGTCTGTTTTGCACGCAATGTTTATAGTGCTTTTGCAGAGTGCGCCTACTGTAAAACCCTTTGCATCCAGCACATACTTCATAGCTTGTACCAGGCTCCATTGCATTGTTTGGTCGTTGAGATACAATTAATTGATTTTGATTAAACGCTAAGTTTGTATTCATTTCAAAATCTCCCTGTTTTCTGATAATCCTTAATATTTTATTTCTTTCCTTTGTTCTTTTGGAACATTTTAAAAACTGCTTTACTTCCACATCCTTACAAAATTTCTGTTTCAAATTCCTCGCAAAATTTAATATTTTTTTACAATAAATACAAAAGTTATTAGACTGATTAATGCATTCTATGACACTTTCATTTTTATTGGATTCATTAGTATATTCTATGGTAGTCTTTCTTGTATGAATCATACTTTTTTGTACACCCAACGATGATGGAGTGTTGAGTTTATCCAATTTATTTTTGGTATTTATTTGATTAGAAGTTGATTTTTTAGCAGCTTTCTTTGTTAATGTTGAAAGAAAATTGTGTTTGTCTAATTTATTATTGCTATTTGCTAAGTTTAGTGTATCTTCAACAATGCAATATATTCTTCATCTGTTGAAGTCTCTTTGCTTACATTAATATATTTTTTATCCGAAGATTGCCCTAACCAATGTTTAGTTTTGTAGCGTTCATAACCAATATTTACTTGGGCTAAAACTAAAAATTATAATGATTAATAATATAAAGTAAATTTCTAAATATTATGAATATTTTTATACTCGTATATTTAAATAAAACAAATTCTACTTTTTGTTATTAAGTGTGATTGAATTGATTATAAATTGCAGTTAAAATTATTTATTTTGTATCAGTTTTTGTAATTAAAATTATTTAAATTATTGTATCAGTTTTTGTAATTATTTTCTACTGTTTTAGATACAAATTAGGCCTATATTTTTCTAATAAAAAAAAACCTTTGACTAAAACTTCAGAGAAACTTTTTAGTCAAAAACCATATTACCTGTGCAAAACCATTGATATTGTACACAGCTGTAACAGACGCTCAATTAAAATTAAAAAAATTTTGACAGTAAAGCAAACTAAATAACAAGTATATATATTGAAATTTTAAAAAAAATGACAGTTTATCTAATGTTGTGGTTATGTTGTCACGTTTAATGCTGATTAATGTTAATCAGCTTTCATGAATTCCAGCATTAGTGTAGTAAATAATAGTAAATATGATAGTCAGTAAAACAAAAATCAACATTATGTTAGTTATTCCATTACTTATTTAAATGTTTCTATTCTTACCTCTATAAACAAAATATTCTGTATTGTATTGTAATATGCTCATTATGATACAGGTAGCGTAATGAAAAACATAATGATAACTTTATTATGAATACAAAATAGACTCATTACTGGTAGCAAATGCCTACTAGTTCGGTAGATATATAAAACCAGTTTTGATTGGTAAATCTTTAATTTTTGCAACGTATCACAATAAACTTAATGAATTACTCAAACATCTTGACTTGTGGCGTACTAATTCATCTTTGCTACAAGACTAATATCGTAAAAATTACAGACTGATTTTTAATCATTAAAGTTTTAATTTATGCCAAATTTTTAGTAATTTTTGTGTTTTGAAGTATGTCCAGAAAAATTTAAAAATAATCATCAATGTTTTTCATTAGATTTATTAAAAATATTAAAACTTTTGTATTTAACATCATTAATTGTTATTTGTAGAGTTCCATAAGAATGTAAACAGTGTGATGTAGAGTGAGATTGTAAACACTAAATTGTACAACACCCTAAATTGAGCAAACTATGATTTGTACCAGATTTTGAATTGCATGTTTAAATTATAGTGGTGTTTACACTAGAATATTATGTCTTTATAGCAAAGCAAAAGTATGCATGAACTAAAACTCAGTTGGTTCAAATAAAATCTATGTAATCGGTGTTGAATAGTTAATTTAAAAATAATAAAGAGTATTAATCTTGCTTGAGGTAACTCTCAGTTTGATTATGTTTGTATATAATCTGTAATCACACAGTTACCTAGTAAAATTAGTTAACATAAAAATATGAAAGCGTTTTAATATTTTGTGACAAGTATTGCACGGTCTTGCTTCAGTTACACTCAGTTAGATCATGTTTGTATTATATTTGTGTGAACGGTAGCAGAATTGGTTAACATAAAAATATAAAAGCGTATTAATATTTTGTTACAAGTCTTGCTTTGATTACACCCGGATAGATCATCAAAATACTGCAGCATATTAATATTGTAAGATATTGTTTGAGTTAAAACTTGATTCACATAAATTTAATTTTAACATAAAGGCATTACATTCTGATGTGAACCCATTGTATAACTTATCTCGATAAACTTCACATAATTAATAATTTACTGGTACTCCACAATTTACAATTTGTTATGAAATAACTATACATTTACTATATTTGATAAATAGTTATTAATCTTGCCAATTAAAAAATTAAAAACATTTTATATAATTGTTCATTTATTTTATTAATTTAAAATAAATAATCTATTCACCAAATACTGAATACTATGTTATGTATTTAGATTAATATTTATAAACCACACTTATTTGAAAAATACAACAAAAAGAAGAGAATAAGCTTTGTTTTGGAATAAACATTATTATTAAATATTGATAAATTGAAAGCAGTTATAAGAAAACGTGAAGAAGGCAAGAATATTTCTTTGTGTAAAATATTTCACAAATTTTCAATTCAAAAGAGGGCTTTTAATTTATGGCTCTTCCTTTAAAAACGAAGCAGGTACAACAAACCATAATCACTGACATATTATTGCAATCAACATTGAATTTTTGAAGAAATTGGAGTGCCGGAGCAACATTTATCCGGCCAAAGACAAACAAATGGCAAATTTGCTTTAATTTTAGTTATGTGATTGTAGTGACAAATACTTATAATTTTTATAAATGTTTAATTATTTCATAATTAATTTTATATAACAAATATTTATTTAATATTACTATTGATTATTACAAAATACAAAAGTTAGAAACAAAAAAATAACTTGAGGTGATTACATCAAAGTATAAATAAATAGGTGTTATAGAAGTTTTTGGCAAAAATATTACTTTGTAAATTTATATAAGAGACCGGAAAAACACTAAAATATGCATGCAAATATGCAATAAAAAAGACCAAAATATGCATGAAAATAGCGAAAATATGCCAAAATATGCAACTATATGCAACATAAATATAAACAAATATAGTTTAATCTTCATAAAATAATTTTTCTTTTAAATTTTTAATAAGATAAACAGGGTGTTAGACAAAAAACGTACGGCAAAATAACTCTATTTTGAATGGTTTTTTAAGTACTATAAAGCGAGGTACACACATGTTTTAATTTTTAGTATACTTGCAATAACTACCAACTTTAGTTTTTTAAAGGGCAACATATATTTTTTAAATATTTTTTTCACAAACTCCAAGATATTTTAAATATAATCTATAGTAAATTAAAAAAAAAAAACATTTTATATGTTTTCAGTTTAAAATGATTGTAATTGAGTAGTTGGCAGTAAAAATAACTAATATTTAAAATCAGAAATATTTTTGTGTCAATATGCATAATATAGTAACTTAAAAAAGACCTTTTTTTATTTTTTTATTTTTCTAAAAATCGGTGAAATGCATATGCAAATATGCATTTGCATATAATCCGGTCACTAATAATAATAATATAAATGAGACTAGAGAGAAGTCGCACGTTGGTCATAATGACCGACGTTTTATTGAAAGTCTGCGCATTTGCTAAAACGTGCTATTTTTTTACTGATCTTCACAATAGCTGCTTATTTTTTATTCCTTGCAGTATTGATTTGTTTGTGTGTGCAGATCGTCGTTCCAAATAAAAATAAATTGCGGTGTGAATTAATTTTGGTCATTTTGACCGCGGTGCTACTGCTTACGTAAATACACACTTCCATAATTATTGTATAGTTTTATTTATTGACTTTAAATTAATTAGTATAAAATGGCGGAATATGAGACAGAACAGGCAAGGTTGCAAGAGCTGTGGCGGCAAACAAGAGGAAAGAGAGGAAGATTCTTGTTGCAACAGCAGCAGCAAATATATAGATAATACAACTTATAGTCTTTATAATACTTTCACAGAAAAATCAGATTTGAATGAATCGATGGATAAAGATGATATTCCTCTTGAGTAAATACGTGATTTTTTTTGTGGATAAAAAACCTCTAAATGTCCATGTAAGACAATCTACTGCAGATATTATAAAATTTTGCCAAGAAGCAACAAAAGAAGCTGAAACTCCAATAAAAAAAAATTAGAAGATTTCTACTACGTGCAAAAATTGCAGAAAATATATATGCAAAGAATATTGCAACTAATGTGCTAAACAATACACCGAAGAAGTTAATAAAGAGATATAAATTGTTTAATTTATTTTATTTGATTTTTTTTTTAAATGTGCAATTGTTTTTTTATAACTCTATATAATAAAAATGAATTTCTACAGCACTATTATTATATATACAATATATATACATATATATATATATATATATATATATACTTATACATGATTGTATGAAAGTGAAGATCGTTGTGTACATCTTAATCTCAGGATTATTGTAACAAAACATATTTGCTTATTAATATATACTAAAATAGTTTCGTAAACCTTTTGCTAATTGCCAATGTAAAAATTGATTTGTAAAGTAAGGTATTTGTCGAAATATTTCATATTTTACAATGCTACTGTTCTACTTAAAGTGAAGATTATTATGTGTAATGTTAGTTGCATACTGTTGGAAGTCCAGTTTAAAATTGTGTGAATTTTGTTGCCACTGACGTAGCGGTAAAACTAGTTAAGTACAGTGTGTACACTTAATATTAGATGGCGTTATATTCAACAATAAATATTTGATAGTACAACTGGTAGTAGCGTTACTAAGAGTACATCCCCTTTAAAAAAATTTTAAAAGCAAGCTGGCAAGTATGAGTGGTCAAGGTTAGAAGATTTACTATATGAATAGCGGAAATAATTTTCATTTAATATTGACATTTCAGAGATTTTTATTTTGAAATATATTTGTATTTAATATTCGATTTTTTTAAATTTTACATTTAAATCGCAGTTATATTAAATTATTGATCATTTTATTTAATACGTGTTTGATTGTTAAGTTTTATATAAAAATAAATTACTATTTTATAAAAGAATAGAAAAGGTTTGGCAACTTTGTTCCATATTTACATTAAAATAGATATAATCACTAAATATTATAAATATCCAAGTTAATGTAAATTTACTTGCAATGTCCTAAAATAAATTTATTAGTTAGCATCATGATAGTATTTTTTTCTGTTTGTTGCAAATTTAGTAACTGTATAAATATTTTATAACACTTGTTGTATCTCTTTAATGTTGTAACTCTTCTGTTGATTGGGTTGGTTGTAGATGTTATTATATAAAACTTTGTTCACTACTTTAATATTATTTATTAATAATTATTTCTTTACTTGAGCCTTGCGGCCCAAGCTCAGAGCTACCGCTCTTTACAGTCTTTAAAATATAACTGACTTAAAACTATTTCTCTCGCATATTTATATTGGTAGATAGGGATGAAACCGACCCTTGACCATAAACAGATGGTTTATAATCTTAATGGGTTTTTACAGTCGATTTTAATCGGGTTGGGACACAACATTACTTCCCCCTCAAATTAAAAATTTTTATGAAACAAAAATTTACCAATATAATTATGTGGAGTTTAAAAATTTACATTTATAATAATAATTAATTGACTAAAGAAATACAATAAAATTAATAGCTAATAACATTAAACTAAATATATATATTTATTTTTATTTGAATACAATATATAAATAGTTTTGATTCTTTCTTTTACTAAATAAACCGTTTAAAAATGTTTGATTCAATTAATTCAACCTTTACAACTTTTTATGTCAATACTACTTCATATGAAAACTTTTTAATTTTTGAATACTTAAATTTGTCTTACTTTGAAACAAATAAATTACAAACATAGACGCCAGTCTTCTTGAATCGCACATAGCTAAATTTCAAGAGCAGGATACGTCTTGATTTACCCGCCAGCTCTTAGCTAAGGTTTAATCAACTAAAACCATTTACAATCTTCAAAGATTTATGTATTGATTTTCAAAGTTAAAATGTAGAATTATATATTGTTTATGATTTTACAATTAAAATTTTAATATAGAGTCAAATCTATTTATAAATTAAATAATGACTATACAATATGTATGTTTTGTTGATATATGTTTCATACCTTAATAAATTTACTGTAAACACATTTCCACATTTAAACATAATGTGGAGAATAATTTTCACAACACAGCAGCGGAGAAACGGCGAAAATATCTTCGTGCGAGCGGCAACACGATGGCGATATTTTCGATTCTTCGGACGGCGTGGATGGCATTTTGTATGTTATTGGGCAGCGGCGTCGGTGGCGGTGGCGGCAGAACGGCAAAGGCAACTGGAATCTGTTCGATCCCACCGCTGTCACCAAAATGTTGTATCTCTTTAATGTTGTAACTCTTCTGTTGATTGGGTTGGTTGTAGATGTTATTATATAAAACTTTGTTCACTACTTTAATATTATTTATTAATAATTATTTCTTTACTTGAGCCTTGCGGCCCAAGCTCAGAGCTACCGCTCTTTACAGTCTTTAAAATATAACTGACTTAAAACTATTTCTCTCGCATATTTATATTGGTAGATAGGGATGAAACCGACCCTTGACCATAAACAGATGGTTTATAATCTTAATGGGTTTTTACAGTCGATTTTAATCGGGTTGGGACACAACACACTCTTGAATGTTGTAGGGTACAGAATTGCGTCGCCCTCTCTTAATAAATTAAGGGTACAAGTTTTACACAAATCTAAGATCAAATGAGAGCAAATATCGTAATTTGTACAATTGTTTTATAGTGGTCTTAGACTAATTTGTCTCTGCAGCTGCACCCTAAACATTGTACCCAATCGTCGTTTCAACTCACTAATTTAAAGGTACAATACACAAATGTATATAAAATGCATTTCTCATGTTTATGTAAAAATGATTTGATTTGACGGTTTTGAGACACGTTATCCATGTTTAAATGTTACTGAAACTGATCATAAAATTTTATTATTAATTATTTCGCTAACTGCGAGTAATTATATTAATCTAAGTAGTCATATAAATCCAAACAAATCATTTGGAAACTATAAATATTATAATAATGTTCAAGAGCATATATTTTGTGTTATTTGTTTGAAATCACATTTATATTTTGCTTGCTTGGCCTTGCCACACAAAAAGGGCCTCTCAATTGGGTATTCAATCTTAAAGTAAACATTTTTTTGTAGGCATTTATCTTTTTATAGCTTTCCGTTCTCACATTCCTTATTAAGCAAATATTTTAAATGTTATATTTAAGAAGAAATATGTAGAATAAATAGTAAATATTTAAGTATGCCGATTTCAATAGATATAATTAAAATTGCAAGTTGACGGCGTTTATGATGTTAATGCAAAACATATATAAATATAGTTTAAACAATGTTTATGAAAGTTATTTTATAGTGCCCCAAAACATTGTACCCTTCCGTCCCTCTTATTTAATAAATTAAGGGTACAAAATTGCACAAATGTAATATAGGTATCAAATGAAAGCAAATATGGTAGGTTATACAATTATTTTATGTTATCCCAGAACATTGTACCCTATTGTCCCCCTGTTAAACAATTAAAGGTACAATATTGCATAAATGTAATATGGCGGGTATCAAATGAAAGAAAATATGGTAACATATATAGTTATTTTATAGTACCCTAGGACATTATACCCTATTGTTCCCCAACTAAACAAATAAAAGTACAATATTAAACAAATGTAATATGGGTATGAAATGAAAGCAAATGTGGTAACTTAAATAATTATTTTAAAGTACCCTAAAACATTGTACCCTATTGTCCCTAGCTAAACAAATGAAAGCAAATATGATAACAAACAATTATTTTATAACAACTCAAAACATTGTACCTTATTGTCTCCCTGCTAAACAAATAAAGGTTCAAATATTGCCCAATAGTAATATGGGTATCAAATGAAAGCAACTACGTTAACTTACAATTACAATTGTTTACCCTAAAACTTAGAAAACTTAAAGAACTGCAACATTACGTCAATGTTGTAAAGTATTTAAGTCATTTGTCAATTTTGAATCAAAAATAATTTAAATAACTTGTTTTTAATAAAATTTAGAAGAGATTCTAAGAGAGTCTAAGTCTCAAATCTTTCTCCTAATATTCCAATACAGAATTGTACAAAACCATAACAGAACTATTTACGTCCATTTAGAAATCCTAGTATTTTAAATATATGGCTAATCCAAAAAAGAAGTAATTAGAAAAAAGATTTGATATACATTTGTTGTTTCATTTAATACGTTACTGATACCTCGAAATTTAATTTTTAAACATTAAAAAGTTAAAATTGGCTTAGTTGAGAATACTACAGTCAGATATTCTTTCAAAGTCTTTATTAATTATTAAATATTGGTACAGATTCTAACCTAGTACATAACTCTAATACGCTCTGACAAGTTTGTCGATATTGTCTTCAAATAGTATGAACTATAAATTGTGCTCATTCATATGAATAAAAAATAAAGTCGACAAAAAAGCAAAATCTTGAACAACACCAGCATTTATTATTTTGAAGACAGACATTAAACAATCAATTCTAGAAATAATACTTTTGTTGTCAAAAAATCAATTGACAAAATTTACAGATTTATGATCAAGATATGACCTTGTTATTAAAATTCGGATGCCAAACCTTATCAAATAAGTTGGAAATTTCTAGAACTATTGCAAGATAGAAATATCTGCTTTTTCCTTTTAATTAGTAACTAATTTGTTTTGTTTAAAAGAAGGTCTTACAAATTTTGAACAACCTTGCAATAAAATAATTGTTTTATATATTCCTGTCAACTCACTTTTATCATATTGTATAACATTATCATAATCTGCAAACAATTAATTATTTTTTGTTAAATGCTTTACGCTTAATATTAACTGTCTTTTGTTTTGGTTTAATAATAAAAAATAGAATTTATTTTTTTATGTGAACTTTTGGATTATAAGAAATGTGTAAAATGTGAAATTAGTAAAAAAAAAAATGTTTATTTTGAAATAACTTTAGATGAAGCGCGGCTTAAGTTCAGTAATAATAACAACAGTAATAAGCAAATGTTTCTAAAACAGCCTCAACAGTAGTTGTAATCTCTGAAATAATATGAGAAAAATTGGTGAGTAAGGTTATGAGAACTAGGCAAACAACCATGTTTTTTGGGCGGATACTGTTGTAAAAGATGAGTGACTTAATCATTCAGTATTATGTATATTAAAACCTCCTAACAAACTATATAATTGATAAAATATTAAACTTTTTTAAGATTGCATTAAAAAAGCTTGTCAAAACTTGCGAACAAATTATCCAAAAAGGTTTATAGTTGCTTTATTTTGATAATAGTATAAGAATTTACTTTTTATTAGGTATATCATATCATATTACATTTCAGCAATAATTGTAGTCTAATTTATTTAGCTGAGAAAACAATAAGGTACAATGTTCAATGAAAATATAATATAATTTTACAACTTATTATATTTGCTTTTATTTGATAACAATATTATATAAGCAATAATTAATAATTGTACCCTTAATTCATTTACTTAGGAGGACAATAGGGTACAAATTTCAGAAATACTTTAAATTAATGGTAGAATTTAACATATTTGCTCTTAATTGATACCTATATTACATTTATACAATAATTGTACCCCAATTCATTTAGCTGGAGGGACTATAAGGTACAATAATGAAACTATAATATAATTTTACAACTTACAATATTTGCTTTTATTTGATACTCATATTAAATCTGAGCAATAATTCTACCTTTAATTCATTTAGTTGGGAGACAATAGTGTACAAAGTTTAAGAGTACTATAAAATAGTTGTGCAAGTTAGCATATTTGTTCTTATTTGATACCCATATTACATTTATGCAATAATTGTACCTTTAACTCAATTAGCTAGGGGACAATAGGGTTCTATAAATAAATTGTACAATTTAACATATTTTCTCTTATTTAATACTTATCTTGCATGATTTATGCTCTTCTTATTTAATACTCATATTTTATTTGAACAATAGAAAGAGTACAAAGTTCAAAGTTTAAAAATGCTATTAAATAATGCACAAGTTAGATATTTGCTCAAAATTAAAATTTTTCTTATTTTCATTGTAAAATGAATACTCCAAACTTTGCTTTGTAATTATTATTCTGTTATTGACACTTATGATAAAAACCATATTTCCTAAAAAAAACAAAATTAAAAAAAAAATCAAATTATTTTTTGTACCTACCTAATTATAAAAACAACATGGATAATCATGAGATCTATTAGTAATGTATTAATTGTAAAGATTAATTAACAGACAAATCTGTTTCAATATTAACATGATTCTATCTGATTAAATAGAATAAAATCTAATTTATTTTTCTGACAAACATTTTAATTATTTTTACAAGAAAAGAAGTTATTAATTATTATTTTTTCAATAATAATTTGTATTATAAATTTCACTATTTTTAAATTATTTTAGAACGGCATATGTGCTATTGTATTTAATAGTTATTGTGTACCCGGGCCAAGAAAGGTCACGGTACACAAATTTACCGACCGCTTTAAAGAGAGATATATTTATTTGAAACGATAGCTTGTTGAGAGAAAATTTTATTAAAATGTATGCAACTCTCTACGCATGTTCCGTTATGATAAACCTTTCATTGATAAGAAAGATTGAATATATGCAACTCTGTTAACAATATTTAGTATTACGCCCTCTTATATTGTAAGTAAAAATTAAAATATACGCCTAAGTTCTTACTTTTGGCCACGGAGATGTGGCGACAATTTGTATACGTTCATAAACTGTAGTATCATAAAGTAAGCTTGTAATAGCTTTTGCAGAAAGAAAGCATTATTTTAGACAGTATATACGTATAATCCGCTCTGTATACAATAAAGTAAGGATATCCTTACTTTCTAAATAAAGCTGTCTTTACTAAACTGAAATAGTATTCAAAGCCTCATTTTCATACAAACATAAAGATATATATATATATATATATATATATATATATATATATATATATATATATATTGTTCCTAATAAAAACCGTCGATTTTAAATTTCGGTCAAATAGACAAGCAGCGACCGCTAACGTAAATCTTAGACCAGCGCCTTCTCCCGGGTTAAAAACCAGAGTGGTCTAAATAAAGTCAACATTTTGTTGCAAAATTTGTTTTTAATTAAGATCAACTTAAATTTTTATAAAATAATTAATATTACTTTTTGCTAGTGTTCTTCTAGACTCTGCACTCCGACTTGTATTTTTTCAGATAACATTTTTTTTATGTTTTTCTAAATCAAAATTCTATTTGTGACTTATAAATTATTACAAATGTTAGACAAAACCGCACGGATAAATAATTTTGTTATTTTTAAACCGATTTGAATGACATGAATGATGTTTTTAATATTTTTGCAATTTTGCAAAATCAATCACAATTTATTTAATTTATGGCAATATGTAATATCTTAAAAATTCCAAAAAAATATTAAAAACGTATATTGCTATTTAAAAAACTAAATTTGATTGCTATTACAAATATACTAAAAGCAAAATCATACATTTATGTATCTGCCTTTATAGTACTCAAAAAACCATTTAAAATGGTTTGTGAGTCATTCAAATTGGTTTAAAATCAATAGAGTTATTTAGCCGTACGTTTTTGTCTATCGCCCTGTATATGTCAGATATGTTGTTGAACGTTTTTATCAGGACTATTTTCTTTCATAATGACTTTATTATGATTATTTAATATCTATTTAGCTAAACACAGAGATGCTTCCGTTTCCTACAAAAAAAAAAAACAAAAAGAACCGCAGTTTCAAATGCATTGAAGAATATGAAATAAAACATAAATATAATAATTCTATGCTAGTGTGCTTATTAAAAGTTTAAAAATGTATTGCTTTCAAACTTTACCCAATAATTTGCAAAAAATAATGTAATTCATTAATAGATTTCATTATTTCATCCTTAAGAACTGTATACCAGCAATTATTATAAATTCCAATATTTTTCTTTACAGTTCAAATAAAACACACATATTTAGAATGTAAAATTTTAAACTTCAGACATAAAAAAGTCGTAAATAAAGCGGATATTAATATATATTCAAATATGTGAAGTTTATAATTTTTATTAGATGCAGCAGTAAAGAAACTACATAATTATTAGTTGTACAGATTGGTACACATTTTTTTATCTGTCATTTTATGTTTTAAACACCAAATCTTCTGATTAAATTCTTTGCAATTTTATCACTTTCAACATATGAAATCGAAGACTAAGGTAATCAAATACATATATTTACCCCTAATCATGTTTTTGCAAAACAGATAATTAGTAAGTTGCAGACACACGTCTGAAGTGTAGAATACCTAAATCATTCAAGTATGTATGCTTTGTTTTCTAAGACTAAGACATGGTCCTTTATATCTATTCATTATAGTAATCAGTGACTGCCTGACTAATTTATCTTGATGTAGAGTGCACAACCAAGCTGTTCCATGCACTAAAAAGAATTACATACCTTTAAAGCAACATATATTTTACAAGAAAATCATATATTGATATATAAATATACATATATAAAAAACAGGTAGAATCATGTTATTTCAACTGTTTTCTTGTAGCAAGACTAAAACATCAGTTCTTCTTAAATCTGTCATTCTGCAAAAGTCATCTCATCTTACCGTATTGTACACACTCTAGTAAATGAGTAAAAATATAGATTGATAATTTATCCCTGAAATAGCAAAAACATAGATCGAAACAATAAGTTTACAATTCAATCAAGGTTTTAAATATATTATTTATTCATAATAATATGATCATTTACAAATAAATAATTTAATAACATGTATTAATGTTATAATAATAACAACAAACAAATTAACAACATAAAATTAAATATAAAAATTATACATAAATAAAATATTACAATACAAAAAACACGAAACCTCCTAATCCAAATTATTAGTAGATACATATCACATTATAATACAAGTAAAATGAAGTATACAATAATCCCAGAACAGTTTGGCTCGTGGAATGTGTAAAATGTAAGCGCGAATGAAGGATGCTAAAACGGTCAAGGGCATGATTGCAAAGAAAACAAACATAATTTTACTGTATATTAAGTTGCCTATTAGCTCGGCCAATCTGTTCTTGGGTTACTGTAACTTATAATAAAAACAGTTAATAACATTAATAATATAGTCACGTTGACAGATTGTAAACACAAAGAAATATAATTTTATAACTTAATATAATCAAAACAAATTGTAGTATTTTATCCCTTTTCTGAAACCAAAAGTCCAAAAATCACAGTGCATCTTTAAATAGCACAAATAAATATAATTTAAAATGTCCTATTAATCAATACTAATTGTAATATTTTAATCCAAAACCAAATATAGAAGTTATGTTTTTTGTTGATTTTCAACATATTATTTTATTTATTTGTATTTATAATTGTAAATTTCATAATTAGATTAATATTTTTTAAATGCATACACTCCAACTTTTAATTATATGAAACATCATTAATTCAAGTTTGATGCAACAGCGGCTGAACTACTACAAATCTATCACAAACAATTTTCGTTCTGAAAGACATTATTTTATTCATTTATAAACTTCACAATTATTTTTTTTTTTATGACTAGTGTCAACTTTACAGTGAAAAACCGACATCATTAGATCTCAAGTGTGACACTACAATAAAGTACTCAAGAAAACCCACAAAAAGCAAGCCTGAAGCAACAAGGGTTAATCCGATAAACTAACTTTTATTTCATTTGTTACCTTACAGCTGCCGAGTATGGAAGCGCTGTAGATACTGACGAGGCTTAGTATCTGGTCCATCCACACTCGTATTAAATGTAATTATGGTTTATATGGACACTAATCATATATTATATATTATTATATTGTACATTAGTCTATGTCCTAAATTAATAAATGCCACAATCTCTTAAAAATGATCTGCCAAAGCTGGGGATCAAACCTGAGACAAATTTTGTGCCAAGATTCGAGTTAGGCGCTTCACCCAACTGAACCACTCTCTTGCCAAGCAGACCTATTCAAAAATTTGTAAAAGCTACCACACACCTTCCACCTTCCAATTATATATAAGATAATTTTATAATATTTAATCATTGTAATGCATAAATTCCTAGAAGCTTCAAGTCTATAGCAACAACAACCAAACGGATCCCCTCATGGAAAGTTATTGATCTATCATAACAAACAATTTTTTCTCCATTAAGTTCTCCGAAACATTTATTTTAAAATTCATAATTAAATTAATATATTTATGAATGCATACACACCAGTTTTTAATTATATGCATTATTGAACAATCAAGTTTGATGCAACAGCGGCTGAACTGATTTGTTCACAGAGCACTGTTAATCTACCATCTTAAACAATTTTTTTTAGTTAAGTTCTCCGAGACATTATTGTATTCATTAATTCATTTATAAATTTTATAACTATAATATAAACTTCATAATTATATTAATAAATTTTTGTATACATGCACACCAACTTTAGACATTCCAAATACTACAAGTCCAAAGCAACATTGGCTAAACAAAGAAATCCACTCATACAGCGCTATCAAACTATCATCATAAATCTTCTAAATAAGAGCAAAATATTAATAAGTTTTATTTTTCTGTTCATAAGTTCTGTGGGACATTATTGTATTATATATATTATAATTATAATAATTTTTTTTATGGTTAATTACAACTTTATAGCAAAGTGCCGACATCATTATATATCAAAAGTTAGTTTGACATTTCAATAAAGTAAGTACTCAAGAGAATTCACAAAAACTCCGACGAAAACCAAGTCTGAAGCAACAAGAGCTATTAAGTGCAAAATTTCTTAATTATAATAAAAAGCTACCAAACAGCTTCCAAATATATAATATAATTTTATGAAATAAATTTGTTCAGTGTTGCTAGAAGAGCAGTAGGCATGCAACTTTATTACAAAGTGACATCATAGATAACCAAAGTTAGTGTGACGCTACAATAAAGTACTCTAGAACTCCCTCAAAAACAAAAAGTCTGAAGCAATAATGGCTATACTGTCAGGCTCAAAGAGCATTACTAATCTGCCAGTCACAAATGAGAAAGCCAAAAAAGAGATAATTACGCATTTGAAAAGGTAAAACAAAAGTGGTTTTATTCTATGCATTATTTTATTTACTTGTACATTTGTAAATTTCATAATTACATACATTTTTGTAGGCTAGTAGAAACTAGCAACAACGACTGAATTGGAATTGTAGACAAAGGGCCAACTATTACGACTCCATTAGGTGTCCACACATCTTTAATGAAAAGGCTGAAGCAATAACGTCCGTCTTAAACAGTGAAATAAAATCTTTAAGATTACATAATTTTAAAGTCCTAAGCAACAATTGAACTGATCCACTCATAAAGCGCTATTTATCTATTTTCTCAATCTTCCAATTAAGTGTAAAATCTTAATATGTTTTTTTCATGGCTTGCGCCAACTTTATTGCAAAGTGACATCATAAGATGACCAAAGTTAGTATGACACTACAATAAAGTACTCAAGAAGACCCTCAAAAACTCCGACAAAAACAAAGTCTGAAGCAACAATTGCTAAATTATTAGGCTCACAGAACACTATTAATTTGCCAGTCACAAATGAAAAAAAGCAACAACAACTGAATTAAAATTATAGGCAAAGTGCCGACTAAAACGACTCCATTAGGTGTCCACACATCTTTAAGGAAAAGGCTGAAGCAATAATAATATAGCAAAGCTCTAACATAAATAAATGTCCAAAGTTAGTGTGACACTACAATAAAGTTATCAAGGACACCCATAAAACACTCACAAGTCTGAAGCAACAATTGGTAAATTGTCAAGTTCACATTGCACTAATATTCTGCCAGTCATAAACAAAAAAGTCTGAAAAGCCATATTTACGCATTTGAAAAGACACCGTTAACAAAATAGAAAGTCCAAAGCAACAGCGGCTGAACTTTCCCCTCATACTTCGCTATTAATTCATCATTAAAAACCTTCTGAATAAGTGCAAAATATCACAAATTCGGAACACTTGGAAAGAGTAAAACAACCCCACTTAATCTTTTCAAGCTTATCAAATTACAAAATTGCTAAGCAGACCTATTCTAAAATCTGAAAAGCTACCACGCACCTTCCAATTATATATAAGTTAATTTTATAATATTTAATCGTTGTAATGCATAAATTCCTAGAAGCTTCGAGTCTATAGCTACAACAACCAAACGGATCCCCTCATGGAAAGTTATTGATCTATCATAACAAACAATTTTGTTCTCCATTAAGTTCTCCAAAACATTTAATTTAAAATTCATAATTAAATTAATATATTTATGAATGCATACACACCAGTATTTAATTATATGCATTATTGAACAATCAAGTTTGATGCAACAGCGGCTGAACTGATTTGTTCACAGAGCACTGTTAATCTACCATCTTAAACAATTTTTTTTAGTTAAGTTCTCTGAGACATTATTATATTCATTTACTCATTTATAAATTTTATAACTATAATATAAATTTCATAATTATATTAATAATTTTTTGTATATGTATATCAACACCATCAAGTCCAAAGCAACAGTGGCTGAACAAAGAAATCCACTCATACAGCGCTATCAAACTATCATCATAAATCTTCTAAATAAGAGCAAAATATTAATAAGTTTTATTTTTTTGTTCATAAGTTCTGTGGGACATTATTGTATTATATATATTATAATTATATTAATTTTTTTATGGTTAATTACAACTTTATAGCAAAGTGCCGCCATCATTATATATCAAAAGTTAGTTTGACATTTCAATAAAGTAAGTACTCAAGAGAATTTACAAAAACTCCGACGAAAACCAAGTCTGAAGCAACAAGAGCTATTAAGTGCAAAATTTCTTAATTATAATAAAAAGCTACCAAACAGCTTCCAAATATATAATATAATTTTATAAAATAAATTTGTTCAGTGTTGCTAGAAGAGCAGTAGGCATGCAACTTTATTGCAAAGTGACATCATAAGATAACCAAAGTTAGTGTGACGCTACAATAAAGTACTCTAGAACTCCCTCAAAAACAAAAAGTCTGAAGCAATAATGGCTATACTGTCAGGCTCAAAGAGCATTACTTATCTGCCAGTCACAAATGAGAAAACCAAAAAAGAGATAATTACGCATTTGAAAAGGTAAAACAAAAGTGGTTTTATTCTATGCATTATTTTATTTACTTGTACATTTGTAAATTTCATAATTACATACATTTTTGTAGGCTAGTAGCAACTAGCAACAACGACTGAATTGGAATTGTAAACAAAGTGCCAACTATTACGACTCCATTAGGTGTCCACACATCTTTAATGAAAAGGCTGAAGCAATAACGTCCGTCTTAAACAGTGAAATAAAATCAATAATAAAGCAATAATAATATAGCAAAGCTCTAACATAAATAAATGTCCAAAGTTAGTGTGACGCTACAATAAAGTTATCAAGGACACTCATAAAATAGAAAGTCCAAAGCAACAGCGGCTGAACTATCCTCTCATACTTCGCTATTAATTCATCATTAAAACCCTTCTGAATAAGTACAAAATATCACAAATTCAGAACACTTGGAAAGAGTAAAACAACCCCACTTAATCTTTTCAAGCTTATCAAATTACAAAATTGCTAAGCAGACCTATTCAAAAATTTGAAAAGGAACCACGCATCTTCCAATTATATATAAGATAATTTTATAATATTTAATCGTTGTAATGCATAAATTCCTAGAAGCTTCGAGTCTATAGCTACAACAACCAAACGGATCCCCTCATGGAAAGTTATTGATCTATCATAACAAACAATTTTTTTCTCCATTAAGTTCTCCAAAACATTTAATTTAAAATTCATAAATAAATTAATATATTTATGAATGCATACACACCAGTATTTAATTATATGCATTATTGAACAATCAAGTTTGATGCAACAGCGGCTGAACTGATTTGTTCACAGAGCACTGTTAATCTACCATCTTAAACATTTTTTTTTAGTTAAGTTCTCTGAGACATTATTACATTCATTTACTCATTTATAAATTTTATAACTATAATAAAATTTCATAATTATGTATATTAATAATTTTTTGTATATGTACATCCACACCAACAAGTCCAAAGCAACAGTGGCTGAACAAAGAAATCCACTCATACAGCGCTATCAAACTATCATCATAAATCTTCTAAATAAGTGCAAAATATTAATAAGTTTTTTTTTCTGTTCATAAGTTCTGTGGGACATTATTTTATTATATATATTATAATTATATTAATTTTTTTATGGTTAATTACAACTTTATAGCAAAGTGCCGACATCATTATATATCAAAAGTTAGTTTGACATTTCAATAAAGTTAGTACTCAAGAGAATTCACAAAAACTCCGACGAAAACCAAGTCTGAAGCAACAAGAGCTATTAAGTGCAAAATTTCTTAATTATAATAAAAAGCTACCAAACAGCTTCCAACTATATAATATAATTTTATAAAATAAATTTGTTCAGTGTTGCTAGAAGAGCAGTAGGCATGCAACTTTATTGCAAAGTGACATCATAGATAACCAAAGTTAGTGTGACGCTACAATAAAGTACTCTAGAACTCCCTCAAAAACAAAAAGTCTGAAGCAATAATGGCTAAACTGTCAGGCTCAAAGAGCATTACTAATCTGCCAGTCACAAATGAGAAAGCCAAAAAAGAGATAATTACGCATTTGAAAAGGTAAAACAAAAGTGGTTTTATTCTATGCATTATTTTATTTACTTGTACATTTGTAAATTTCATAATTACATACATTTTTGTAGGCTAGTAGCAACTAGCAACAACGACTGAATTGGAATTGTAGACAAAGTGCCAACTATTACGACTCCATTAAGTGTCCACACATCTTTAATGAAAAGGCTGAAGCAATAACGTCCGTCTTAAACTCTTCCAATTAAGTGTAAAATCTTAAGATGTCTTTTTTCATGGCTTGCGACAACTTTATTGCAAAGTGACATCATAAGATGATCCGACAAAAACAAAGTCTGAAGCAACAATTGCTAAATTATTAGGCTCACAGAGCACTATTAATTTGCCAGTCACAAATGAAAAAATCCAAAAAGCCACATCACATATATTTAACGTTATGGTTGAGTGTTGCTAGAAAAAAAAGCAAAAAAAACTGAAGCAACAATGGCTGAACTGATGCATCCACAGAGCGCTATTAATCTATTTTCACAAACTTCCAATTAAGTGCAAAATGTTAATAAATAAAAAATAAAGCAACAGTAGCTGAACTAATCCACTCACATAGCGCTGTTAATTTATCAACTCAAACAATTTTTTTTTCAAGCAACAACAACTGAATTAAAATTATAGGCAAAGTGCCGACTAATACGACTCCATTAGGTGTCCACACATCTTTAAGGAAAGGCTGAAGCAATAATAATATAGCAAAGCTCTAACATAAATAAATGTCCAAAGTTAGTGTGACACTACAATAAAGTTATCAAGGACACCCATAAAACACTCACAAGTCTGAAGCAACAATTGGTAAATTGTCAAGCTCACATTGCACTAATATTCTGCCAGTCATAAACGAAAGATTCTGAAAAGCCATATTTACGCATTTGAAAAGACACCGTTAACAAAATAGAAAGTCCAAAGCAACACCGGCTGAACTATCCACTCATACTTCGCTATTAATTCATCATTAAAAACCTTCTAAATAAGTGCAAAATATTAATAATTTTTTTTTTCTGTTGATAAGTTCTGTGGGACATTATTTTATTAAGTCTGAAGCAACAATGGGTGAAATGTCAAGCTCACAATGCACTCATAATTTGCCAGTCATAAATGAAAGTCCAAAAAGCCATATTTACGCATTTGAAAAGGTAAAGCAAGAGTGGTTTTATTCTATGGAAATAGGTGTCCACAGAGTTAGTATGATTACATTTATATAAAATCTTTAAGATTACACATACTTCAAGTCCTATGCAACAATGGCAGACTTGCATAGTCCAAAGTCAAGACTATAAAGACTCTATTAGGTGAAAGCACAGACAACAAAGTCAAAAGCAACAACGGCTGAACTAATCCACTCATACTTCGCTATTAATCCATCATTGCAAACCTTCTAAATAAGTGCAAAATATTAATAAATTTTTTTTCTGTTTTTAATTTCTGTGACACATTATTTTATTTAGTACATTGTACATGTAAACATTTGTATATTACATAATTACATAAATTTTTGTTGGCTAGTGGCAACTAGCAACAACAACTGATTTGGAATTGTAGACAACTACTACGACTCCATTAGGTGTCCACACATCTTTAAGGAAAAGGCTTAAAAAGTGAAATAAATTCTTTAAAATTACATATCCTTAAAGTCCTAAGCAACAATTACTGACTTTAACAGTAAAAAATTTAGAAAAAAATGCAGCCTGCAACGACTACACCAAAAAAGACCGAAGCAATAACTGCTGATCTACTGATCCACTCTCACGCTATTAATCTATAAAGTTAGATATTATTTTATTTACTTGTAAATAAATGTCATAGTTATATTTATGAATGCATGCATGCACATTAGCTTTTAATTATATGCAAATGCCAAACTCCAAGCCTAATGCAACAGCGGCTGAACTGATCTGCTCAAAGAGGGCTATTAACTTACCACCTCAAAAATTTTTATTAGAAAAGTTCTCTGAGCCATTATTTTATTCACTTATAAATTTCATAATTATATAATTTTTTTTTTTCATGGCTAGTAACAACTTTATAGCAAAGCGCTAACATAATTAGATGTCCAAAAGTGTGACACTACAATAAAGTTATCAAGGACACACAGAAAACATTCACAAGCCTGAAGCAATAATAGATAATTTGTTAAGCTCACAGTGCACTAATAATCTGCCAGTCATAAATAAAAGAGTACAAAACACCATATTTACGCATTTGAAAAAGTAAAACAAAAGTGGTTTTATTCTATGCAAATAGGTGTCCACAGAGTTAGTATAATTATATAATAAAGTCCCAAGCAACAATAGCTGACTTGCTCATTAGTTAACATTAGAAGCAAAAAAGACTGAAGCAACAATGGCTGAACTGATGCACCCACAGAGCGCTATTAATATATTTTCACAAACTTCCAATTAAGTGCAAAATGTTAACAAATTTTATTTATTTATCTATAAATTTCATAATTATATTTTTACATATGCATGTAAACGCATATAAAAGATGGACTCCTAAAAGCTTCAAGTCTAAAGCAACAGTAGCTGAACTAATCCACTCACAGAGCGCTGTTAATTTATCAACTCAAACAATTTTTTTTTCAAGTACCATAAATGCAACAAAAAAGACTGAAGCAATAACTGCTAAACTGATCCACTCTCACTCCATTAATCTATTAAATTCTCCGAAATATTATTTTATTTATTTGTAAATAAATGTCAATAATTATATGCAATACACCACACATAAATAATGGACTTCTAAAAGTTTCAAGTCAAGTCTAAAATAATAGTGACTCAGTTGGGTAAAGCGATTAACTCAAACCTCGGCGCATAAACTGTCGCAGGTTCGAGCCCTAGCTGCGGCAGAGCTTTTTAAGAAATTGTGGCATTTATTATTAATTCAGAACATTAGTCTAATACATGATTAATGAATGTCCATGTACCATTACATTTAATATGAGTGTGGGTGGACCAGATACTAGGCCTCTATTCTTCTCTCAATTAGCGGTTTTAATAGTATAGTTTAAAAATAGTAATATATGTGATTAATAGCAAGTACATTTTCAAAGGCAGCTGTGAGGTAGCTTACAGCCCTAAAATATCGGTCCTTGCACAAAAAAATAATCTAAACACACCTATATGAACCGCCCTGTGCGGTCGTGACTCCAGAAAGAAGTTTGTTCAAATCTTCATCATTACGGGTGGAGAGCTAAAGATCTACTTAGGATGATACGGGTCTTCTTGTTGTCCTTGGCTGCGTTACCGGCGTACTCGAGTACTTTTGCTGCCGGGTACACCGGGGCTTCGGTAACGACGAGCACGGCCTTTGCCGAGCAGCCTGTGGATACGACCGACAGGAAACTGAAGTCCGGTGCGGCTGGAACGGGACCTCCTTTCCTCTGTTTGACATTTTGATCGTTATCAAACCAATTCCAAGAAAATATACTATTGTAGACCATTCCTAAAACAAATAATTTATTATTAGAATATTATTACACCAGAAATAGTATATTGTACACAGGATTTTCAGAGCAAATGCGAGGCCCAAGACAACTAACATTTTTTAATAAATTAGCAAGAAGATTCCAAGAACTAAAATCGTTTGTGCCTCCATTCTCTCAATTAGTGGGTTTAATAGTATAGTTTAATGGTATAGTTTAATAGAAGTAATATTTGTGATTAATAGCAAGTACATATTCAAAGGCAGCTGTGAGGTAGCTTACAGCCCTAAAATTTCGGTCCTTGCACAAAAATATAATCTAAACACACCTAAATGCACCGCCCTGTGCGATCGTGACTCCGGAAAGAAGTTTGTTCAACTCTTCATCATTACGGGTGGAGAGCTGAAGATCTACTTAAGATGATACGGGTCTTCTTGTTGTCCTTGGCTGCGTTACCGGCTTACTCGAGTACTTTTGCTGCCGGGTACACCGGGGCTTCGGTAACGACGAGCACGGCCTTTGCCGAGCAGCCTGTGGATACGACCGACAGGAAACTGAAGTCCGGTGCGGCTGGAACGGGACCTCCTTTCCTCTGTTTGACATTTTGATCGTTATCAAACCAATTCCAAGAAAATATACTATTGTAGACCATTCCTAAAACAAATAATTTATTATTAGAATATTATTACACCAGAAATAGTATATTGTACACAGAATTTTCAGAGCAAATGCGAGGCCCAAGACAACTAACATTTTTAATAAATTAGCGAGAAGATTCCAAGAATTAATAATCGTTTGTGCCTCCATTCTCTCAATTAGTGGGTTTAATAGTATAGTTTAATGGTATAGTTTAATAGAAGTAATATTTGTGATTAATAGCAAGTACATATTCAAAGGCAACTGTGAGGTAGCTTACAGCCCTAAAATATCGGTCCTTGCACAAAAATATAATCTAAACACACCTAAATGCACCGAACTGTGCGATCGTGATTCCAGAAAGAAGTTTGTTCAACTCTTCTTCGTTACGGATGGCGAGCTGAGGATGTCACGGGTCTTCTTGTTGTCCCTGGCTGCGTTACCGACCCACTCGAATACTTCAGCGTGTACGCTGAAGCTCCGGCAACGACGCGCACGGCCTAGTTGCCCTTGCCTAGCAGCCTGCGGATATGACCGGCAGGAAATTGAAGTCCGGCGCGGGCTGGAGCGGGACCTTTCCTCTGTCTTTTCGTTATCGAACCAATGCCAGGAAAATATATTATTGTAGACCAATTCTAGACCATTCCTAAAACAAATAATTTATTATTAGAATATTATTATATCAGAAATAGTATATTGTACACAAGATTTTTAGAATAAAATGTTAGTTGCCACGAGCATTTGTGGTGGCAACTAACATTTTTAATAAATTAGCCCAAAATTTTTGGGGCTGAAATCTGATATTTACTAGCTAATGGCTAATCTGCTCCAAGCAACGATAAAGTTAAAAAATCGCATTAAGCAGGCATTATGAAACCGATACATAAAATAGATGTACAAAATTATAGGAAATCCTTACAGACCAAATTAAAGTAAAAGGTAATAAGTTACATGCACTTGAAGATAACCAGATGAGTTTCAGAAAACAAGTGGTTCTACTTACTATAACAGTATTTGTAAATAAGAAAACAGTGTTTGATAACATTTGTGGAAAAAGTTGAAGTGGTAGAAGGAATATATAAACAAACAATGAATATAGTAGAAGGGGTGGATGAATAGACGTGAACAAATAGACAAAAGTCTATAACCTATCCACATGATATTGTCTGCGAAACATTAGAACAAGATGTTAAATACATTTAAAAATATGAGAAATGACGTTAAATACAGAAAAGACCAAAATAATAAATTTTAGATAAATAAAAAGTTTTATTGGGAACAACATAAAATAAAAGCGTAAATAAAATTAAAAGAAAAAGCAAAGGTAGTTATGATTATAGAGAATTGAAAAAAAAAACTTGGAAAGATATATATTAAAGCCAGACTCTTTGTTTGACGGCATAGTGCTAAAACACAGCACAAGTTTCTAAAGTGAATCATGGGCTTACAAAAACAAACACATCAGGATATATGCAAGAGACAGATAAAATAGAAAGATAGCGGTAGAAGCAAGGAGAGACGCTAAAAAAAAACAAAAAAGACAACCATACAGGTTGGGATATTAAAAATAGAACAAAAACTATGGTTATAATTGAAACAAAATAATGCAGGTTAAGCAAAGAAGACAAAGATACATTGCAACATTGTTTAGAAGAATGGGGTAAAGTAGGGGGAGTAAAAATAAGAAAAAGGCTCATCAATTGTGTTTTAATGTAGATGTAATCATATAAGCCATATAGTAATATAATAATCTATTTTATAGACTATTACACCATACCCCACTGTGTACAACCTATACAGCTTTAAATACAATTTATATTTGCATGTTTAGAAAGTGATTTGTATACAGCTCTTTTATTATTGTAATTAGGTTAGGTCAATTAATTTATTTAACGTCAGTCTATTCCTTGTGCTAGAGCTAATCATTGAGGCCAGAGGTTAAGACTACCACATATGGAAGTTTTGCCGCAAATTCAGGAATTCCAACCTAAATGATTGGGTTCTTTAACATGCTTGCAACATCAAAAGAGTACCAAAGACCTACTTAAGTTTTACTTCTTATCCGAAAGAAGGCGTACTCATCACAACACATTTTTTCTTAACAGAAAAATTGAGCCCAAGCAGAATAGTGCAAATTTGTTCATTTATAAGATTATTTGAACTAAACACAATTATACAAAGTTATCTAAATCTAGATTTATAAATAATTAAAACATTTTAATAAAATTATGTTTTGTTATTTTCAATCATTCAATGCAATTTATAAACATTTGAGTAGTTATACAAAAGTTGAACAATGTCAAAATCATTTTTGATTACTCAAGAACAAACTTTGGCAATAAAAAGTAATTAATTTCATTAAAAAAATCAAATAAATTGATCTTACTTGAGAAGTTATAACAGTTTTAAAATTGATTTTGCTTTCGGTTTACTTTATTGTAACTATAAAGGTTTTTAATTTTCTTAAATTTTATTATTTATTAGATATTTTAAATGCACTATAACTTTTGAACAAAGAAAGATAAGACAAATTTTTATTTAACTAGAGGTAGAAATAAAATTGTTTGATAATATAGGATAAGGTAAAAATTTTGTTAAACAAAGTTAATAAATTAGATTTATTTCCGACCTCTGGCTTAGTAATTTAATTCAAATAATAGTCTAGTTTATAAATATGTCATATATATACTGCATACCCGACTTGCATTCGTAAGGTGACATTATGTTATGGCAGTGTGAGACACATACACTAGTGTTTTAGGGTATGCATCTATCAGTGTGCCTAGCATCTCACTGTTGGAAAGATAATTTTCATAAAATCACAATAAGTACTATAACACATTTTATGTATAAAAATATGTGAGAAGTGGTAACATTGCTGCAGCACAGTTTTACATAAAATATATCAGTTATCAAGTTTAAATTAATTAATTTCTGTCGTTTTTATTTTATAAAAACTGATGCAGATGCAGTAATTTAAAAATAAACTTTTTTTCCAAAAAAAGTAACATGCATAACTTTTAGTAATAGTGCAAAAATTAATAATACCGTTGAATGATAACTCTAACAACCTAATAGACAAAAATGTACCAGCTAAAAACACCAAAACTCAGTCGATTGTAAGCACTAGCCGCATTCACTCCGGATTTGTGTACAACTCAAACTAGATATTACTCAATTAAATACATTTTATTTAATTATTATGTTATAACCTCAGTTATAACCTAATTAAATTAATCTAACTTATAAACTTTAGTAATTGAATAATGAAATAAATTTGAAAAAAGAGGTGTGGAATGTTATTATAGATTAAAATATTTAGTTCTATATTTTAATTATTATTTTTGTAAAAAATATATACATATCGACTAACTATAAATTATGTAATTGACATCAAGCGGTAGATTAAATTCGAGTAGATATTATAATATTTCCATAGATTTAAATCTCCGTATTGCATATGTTTTTTATTTTATTTCGTATTTAAAATTAATTCATTAAAAAAGATGCATGCGTCTTCTCATGAAGAAAAGTCGACAATTTTACAATCATAATAATATTTCCTCCATTGTTTGATTTAATTATTTTTATTATACAAATAAATGTTTGAATACAAAATGAAAATAATATATACAAATATAATCCATTCACATCTATTAGGAAAGAGCAATTTGACATACTTATTTCATCTGATGTATATTAAATGACAACGTTAAATGACAAATTTAGTCTAGGCATTGTCAAGAATTTGATCACTTATTGAAATTGTTTACTGCTTATAGTTAAATATTATTGTCATTGGAATCAACATCTACATTATTAATTTGTTTAAATTCATTATGATTATACCACTGCAGAAAACGTAATATGTTCAACAAAACTTTGTTGTCATTTTGTCAAATAATAAAAGTATAGTATTAAAATGATCTCAATTGCAACTTCAGATTCTGCATTGATTTATCATTTTATTCAGATTCTTCTTTCAATGAATAATTAAACATTTTTGACTGATACGTTTTTTATATGTTTAGTCCAGTCTATCAAAATAAATCACATTTGTTACAAATATTTTGCCAAATGTTTATGGTATATTCAGAAAAAGCATCAAACCATAAATTAGCAGCTTTATCTTCAGTGGCTTAGCTAGGATTGTTGGGCCTCATCACAAAATATTGAAAAGGGTCTTCTCCTCAGACTGTTTAAAATAAAGCGTACATAGTTTTGTTATTTTTTTAAACCCTGTTATTAACTGTTTAAAAATATAAAGTTTGTAAAGTAAAGCCTAGTCATAATCTGTAATTTTTTATGAAACCTTAAAAATAGCAAAATCTTACTATAAAACATCGAAATATTATTAATAACAGCAACATTTTGCCAAAAACTGTTTTACATTTATAAAATATAAAACATATCTCAATTCAGCTTTAAAACATTTGAAAATTTAAAATTCTATTTATAAAATGTCAAAAATAGAAAAACTCGGCATGGAAACATTGATATATTATTAGAAAGCAGAAAAATTTGGCCAAAAAAGGTTTAAAAATGTAAAATTTTATTCACAAAAAATCACAAATCCAGTCTTGAAATATCAAAATATTGCTAGAAAGCTTAAAATCCGGTGTTAAACTGTGAAATTCTAATATATATATATATATATATATATATATCTCAAAAATAGCAAAATCCAGTCTTAAATCATTAAAATATTGTTGAAAAATAAAACAAAAATTCTATAAAAAGTCAAAAATAGAAAAATCCGACTATGAAATAATAAAATGTCACAAAGAATCAAAATTAGAGCATAGATGATTAAAATTGCAAAATTCTATTTATAAAAAGTCAAAAAGAGCAAAATTTGTTCATTTTTATAAAATCTTAAAAATAGCAAAATCCTACTATGAAATATTAAAAAATTGTTACAATACAAATTCTATTATAATAGAATGTCAAAAATAGCAAAAACCTGTCAACAAAGTATAAAAATATTGTCATAATGTACCAACAAACTGCAAAAACATTATTTTATTTATAAAAAGTCACAAATAGCAAAGTTTTGACATAAAATAAAGATTTTAGTTTTTTTTTTAATATTTTAAATTTTCAAAAAAAAAACTGAAATCTGACCAAAAACAATTAAAAGTGTACACATTTTTATGAAAAATAGCACAATTCAGTTATGAGAGTATATATTGTAAAAAAAAAACAAAATTTGACACAAACTGTTAAAAAAGACAAAATTTTTCTGTATAATAGTGACTTGTCCATCTAAACCGAATGATATGATTCATTGTTCATAACCATCACACATTTGCTTTACAATTTGTTTAAAGCAGGAATCATCAATAACCCAACTTTTTTAAATATTGTTATATGTTTATGTCCAGTACATTCGGCGTTCAAAATAGTAAATCTATATATGACATACAATTGGTGAGTTGTTTATTCTACTACAAGTGCTCTTTTAACACTAATTGTTCTTTATGCATTCGGCAATGTCAAACAAAACACAAGACTATGTATACAACCAATTGCCTATACGCATTAAATCAATACCATCTATTAAAAAACATTTGAATAAGTTCTTATTAGATGGGTTATTTTATAAGATCAAAAACTTATAAAATTTGTGTTTGAATTTGTAATGTTATGTATTGTACTTTTGTTTGTATATTATTATTATTATAATTATTGTAATTTTTAGTCTTGACTCGGTCGGCTTGGAAAGCTTTTTATAACAATAAAGTATTATTATTATTAAAATAAAAAGTTATAACTTGTAAATGGTTCATTGAATATTCCTGCAACATGATAGGAATATACATCATTATCATGAGTACCAACTGTAAAAAACTAATTATAATCAACAAGCACAATTTGATATAATCTTAATCTATTTGACTTAAGCTAAAATGATTCAGTATTAAAAAGATAAAATAAACAATTATAACTTGTAAATGATTCATTGGATATTTATCCAAATTGGTACGAATATATTCCATTATCATGAGTACAAACTGTAAAAAAATAATTATACTTGACACGTTTAATTTAATTAATGTAATCTTAAACTATTTGACATAAGCTAACTTGATTCAGTAAAAAAAAGATAAATTATAAAATATTATAACTTGTAAACAGTGTATTGGATATTTATGCAAATTGGTTAACAATTTGGATATAAACAGAATAAAGAAACACGAGAAGATAACAATAAAAAAACTAACATTTTGTCGATTTAGAAAAGATCTTTGATCATGTAGATTGAAATAAAATATTTTGAATTTTAAAAGAAACCGGAATAGACTATAAAGATAGAAGAATTATTTACAATTTGTATAAAAGAACAAAATGCAATGTTTAAAAATGAAAGAGAAGATGAAATGGCAAGAGTAGGGAAGGAAGTAAGCATCATCACTATTTAATCTATATATAGAAGATGCAATAAATAGAATAAAAAAAAACTATAAAGATTCATATAAAACAATTAGATATTATATTAGCAGATAATAAAAAAGTAAAAAACAGTCCTTAAATTAAAACGTAAAATTAGAAAAAAGACATTAATAAAAAAAAAAATAGAAAAGGACCATGTAGACAAACTGCTGTAAAGATACGAGGCTTGAACAGATAAAATAAAAAACAAAAAACAGTTTCTATAAAATGTGGTGCTACCAAAAAATGATAAGAATTAGCTGAAAGAATAAAGTAACAAATAAATAAACATTATAACTAGTAACTAAGAAAAAGAAACATATTCTTAACACATGAAAAAATTATGCTGATTATACAGTGCAGAAAGAAAGAAATTAAAAGAAAAATGAAGATTGGATTACACAAAAAAAAATGTATTGTGCAAACTAATAAATTACCAAACATTTATAGCGTAATATATATTAAATATCAAATTGTAAATATGTACATAATAAATATTTTTATAATTACCTACAACTCCCTGATAATTTTCCAAAGTTCCTGCTTCTTGGATTTCTGGACTCCAGTGAAACACGTAAGAGAGGGCCATAGCAGACAAACATTGTTATCTTCTAATCCTAAAACAAAATCAACATTAACTCATAATCGTACAACAATCATAGCTCTAACAATAAATTAATTCCACAATAACAAGCATATGATAGCTATTTTTCATGATTAAAACAGTTGCACACAAGCCTGCTATAATAACTATACAAAATGATTTATTTAGAGCCGGTATTATAAAGACAAAATAAATCACCAAATAACAAATCTCAAATTAAATATATTTGACAAATAAACGTATTCCGGTTATTATAAAGCGCATTGCCAACTAAATTAACTATTCGAAAATAAGGAATTGCAACGCATCATTTACATGTTATTTTAATATTGTAGTTATTGATGTGTTGTATTGTAGCCTTTGTTATATTACAATAATCCCCTACAACATTTTGAAAGGTAGTTGCATAAAGTCGGGGAGCAATCTAAAGTTGATTTTCCACAAATTTAGTTACTTATTATTATTATTTGACGTTTATAATACCGAAATCAGCCAAGTAAACTAATTTAGTTAGTAAATAAAATCTACAGATTTTAATGGTTTATAATACTGGCCCTTAGTCAATTTTCCGACAACTTCCTGCAAAATGGACTAACATAATATGTGCGTAATAATATAAAATAGTATGTTTCCTAAACAATATTAGTTTCATAAAATGTGTATAATTACTATCTAATAAGTAACTCTTTTTACCCTCTTGATGTGATCAACCTGAATTAAATGTTAATGGTCATTTTGAGGTTGGGTGTAGAAGTGCATGTCTTACAATTAAAGAAAAAACTAAATGAGTACATACTCCATAGGATATTAATAGCAATTTTGGTTACTTACTTGGATTTTCAAAATATTATTTCTTCTTGGTCTCTCACGGAATTAATTTGAAATTTGTCAGCTTAGTGCTGAACGACAAACAGCAGAGACCATGCATTCAATTACAAATGGCGCATTAAACGACTTTTATGGTTAAACTATTGCTCCGCAGGTGGCGGCACAACTCGCAACTGGTTAAACATTGTATACAGTGTGATCAACAAAATATGAAGTTTTTCAAATATTTCTAGAAAAATTTTTAGTTATTCTAGTGTTTATCAGTTTCTTAACCTGTTTCCCCTGAACAAAATAATCTTAAACGTTACCAGAATAAACGTCAATTTTCATAGACGTTCGTCGCTTTTTAAGTAAGGTTAATGTTTATTAAAAATAATGTAAAGGTTAATTTACTATAATAAAAAAAAAACTTTAAAAAACAATTCCACTTTACACTCAGCCCTAATAGCTTTTTTTTGTTCAGAAAAATCACCGACAAAGAAAATATAAAATAATATGCTGTAAAAAAGCGATGCCATGCATAAAACTAAATAAATAATAAATAAATAAATAAATCTAAATAAAAATAATATACAATATTTATCACAAATTAAAACAATAACAAGATAATTTTTATAGAATAGATGTTAGACATTGGTGGATGTTATGAAACACAAACATTTATTATAAATATTAAGAGAAAAAAATGGGTTAGTTAGTTTAGATTTATGGCATTTAGGGCTGGTGCGGAATGCGCCAGTTGCTAAACGAATTCCAGTAGGGTGCACAGAATCAACAATACGTAATGTGGATGAGGCTGCGGAAGCATATATTATGAAACCATAATCTAATTTTGAACGCGATGCAAAAGTAGCATTGTTTTACGATTTGCTCCCCATGACTTTCCACTCAACGACCTGAGTAAATTTAGTGTCGGAACATATCTTGATCTTAGATTTATTAAATAGGGCCGCCAAGTCAACGCACGGTCAAATGTGACACCGAGAAGTCAAACACGTTCCTATGCAGGAATAGGTTTTCCCACAACTAAGATAACTAATACCGGTTTTGAAAATAGATTCGCCAAGTTACGACCTCTGACATTGGTTTGACTTGAGCCCCACATAGTGTTATGAGCATTAAAATCACCCATAAGGAGTAATGGGGACGGAAGTTGTTCAAGTAATTGACCAATCATACAAATGTCCAAACTGACGTTTGGTGAAATATAAATTGAGCAAATGGGCAGTGAGAAAAGAAGTTGTAATTGAACGGATGCTGCTTCTAATAATGCATTTATTAACATTTATACGATCTTTCCGACAAATAGTATAACCACGAAGATTAACTGAACTTTCAACCTTAAAATTAGTTTTCTGTAAGAAAACGCAGATAGTTGAAATTTTGGCTAATAAAATTTTAAAAGATTCGTAATGTGCATTATATCCATTGCAGTTCCATTGTATAGTGGTTGAAGCCATTTTTAAAGCTACGTTAAAAACGTAATTTTAACTCTTTGCTTATTAGCGTTTTTTGGTTTTTCTTCTGAGTTATCATCTGGAGAAGTAGAAGAACTTCCACTATTTGACATCATTTTATCTGTCAGAATAAGTTGTACGGGAATAACTTCCACATCCATCGACTCTAACGACACTCAATATTGGGGTCTGTGAGCGCAGGATTGCTAGAAACCTGCACTTTAGGTGGCGGTAGCCTAGATTGGGCTGCAGTTTTTGCAAGCTTTGACTCAGACTGAGTTTCAGCCTGTTTAGGCATCGACTTAAAAGTCGCCACCTTAGTTGGTTTTGACTCAATACGAGCCAACACTTTAGATGGTTTAAGCTTAAGATTAACCCTCACCTTGAGTAGTTTTTGTTCTACTCGTTGTGATCTTGATCCAGATTAAACCGTAGTCAGTTTTGGTTTTGAGCCTGATGGGCCCGCCACCGGTTTTTGACACTTTACATAAGAGTCCCTTTTAATAAAACTTTCTATACCTCTTTTGAGCATCAAAGTAAGTTTGTCTGTTACTCTAATCATGGCTATCTTTTTTTCCTCTTTTATTTTTGGGCAATCTCTGAAATAAACAGAATGTTTACCACTACAATTCACGCATAAAGGTGAACTGGTACATGGATCAGGGTCATGATTTGCTTTGCAGTGCCTGGACACCTAACAGCAGTGTGCCCAAAACGTTGACATTAGGAACACCTCATTGGGTTAGAAATAAACGGGCAAACCGGGCGAGTAAAGTAAGTATATGCCACTTTAACTTCATCTAAGAGCTATTCCGAATCAAATGTTAAGATCATAGATGTTATATCTCTGACTTCGCCATCCTTCCTGCGAGTTAGCTTTTTGATATCGATAACGCCTTGCAACGCCAGTTCTTGTTTACATTCGTCAACAGGTGTGTAACAATTCGTACCATAAAATAATTCCCTTAAAAATATTTAAAGATTTATGCGGCTCAACAGTCACCGCAATATCTCCTTACGCCTTGCAATTCTGCATTTTACTGCTTTGCAGTCCATCCTTAACTTACAAACAGTAGTAGGGAAAAGAGAGATAGAAACAGCAAACAGTTTGTACTTATTTTGCGTGTTTAAAAAGTGAATATAATAAATAAACTTTAGGTTGAAAGAGGTGTGGTGTGTTGGGAAAAGTGTAGTATAGTCGCGGAATAATTGGTGTGTGAAAAACGGGCTGTTATATCAAATTTATATATTGTGCACATTAACCTAACAAGTCTAACACGAGAACAATAATAAACCAAAATAATAGTAAAAAAGAGACGAACGTAAGAGCTAACAAATAGACAGTACTCCGTGGTATAGCGGGCAGTGCGCGTGAACTCAACAACCAGCAAGTCGCGTCGTAGGTTCGACGAGCCCCGAGAACAATTAAACTTTTTTTTTGTGTTTTTAAATTTAAAAACTGTAAATTAATTTAATTAGCTGGTTTAATTATTTAATTTAATTAGTTAATTTAATTCAACTAAATTAAATGGACAGAGAAGGAAAATGAAATAGAGATAGTGCTGAAAAACCGGAAATATTTCAAAGAAGCAAGAAAGTTCTCAGGTCACCGGAGCAAAAAAAATAGACGTGATAAGAAAAGTAAGCACTAACCAGCCAGAAAAACATTGTTCCGGAGAAGATAAGGAAATGGAGGAAATAAAAGAAATGATGCAGCAGATGATAGTGGAAATTAAAAAAAAACACAGAAGAAATAAAAATGGAAATGAGAAATATGAAGAAAAAAATGATAAAAAGAGAAGAAAAGTGGGAAGTAAAGAAAAAAGAACTAAAGAGTAAAATAAAAGCAATTGAAGACAAGCTGGAACAAAAATAAAGAGAAGAGAGAAGAAACAAGTTTCTAGTAAGAGGAGTAGAGGTACAGGCAGGAAAAGAAAAAGAAACCATACAAAAAATGATACAAAAAAACTTAAAAATAGAGACGGAAATAATTTCTGCTTATTCTGTGAGAAATGAAAAAAAAAACAAACAATAATAGCAGAAACAAAATCATGGGTACAAAAACAGTATATTATGAAGAACAAAAACAAACTGAGAGGCACAAACATATACATTGAAAATGACTTGACCTTGGAAGAAAGACGAGTTCAGAAAGAATTAAGAGATATAGCAAGGGACAAAAAATCAAAGGGCAAATGGGTACGGTACAGAAAATTGGAAATAGATGAAGAGATATACAATTGGAGTGATCAAGATCAAGGAGTTTCAAAAGAGAATTAGTAAAAAAGTAATTTGTAGCATCAACACAAAAAAAGTAGACAACGCATGCAAGAACCAAGGACATGACTTAGATACAGAAAATTAAAAAAAACAAAAAATAGTAAAAAATAAAGAGAGTGCAAAAAAACAAACAAGCCAAATTTTGATTTGGAACGTAGCTGGGATAGACAACAAAGATCATGAGTTCTGGGAATACATAAAAACTTTTGACATAATTGGAATGGTAGAGACGTGGATAGATGACAAGAAATGGGAAAAGTTGAAGCTCAACATGCCAGCCGAATACATCTGGAAAGGCCAACCAGCTATAAAAGAGAAAAAAAAAAGGAATGGCCAAAGGAGGCATAATTACCGGCATACAAATATAGTAGAGGCATAAAAAACACTAGACAAAAGTTAGATACGCTAATACCAGAAACCAAAGAAAGAAAATTGATTATAGGAGGGGACTTCAACGCAAGAATTGGAAAAAAGGGAGAAAAAATCAAACACGAAGACACAAGAAACAGAGAATCAAAAAATACCACAGAAAATGAAGAAGGAAAAGAAATGATAGAAATGATAGAAGAGAGGTTGGGACATTTTAAATGAAAACATCACAGGAGATGAAGAGGAAGAATTTACTTATATAGAGACAAACGGGCAATCAGTAATAGACTACGTAGAGATAGACAATCTTAGAGACAAGTAGGAATAAGAGTTGAATCAGACCACCAGCCATTAGAACTCAACTTAACTGGGGAAACTGTAAGAAGACAGGAAAATGAAAAAAAAAGTGAAGAAAGGATAACATGGACGAAAGAAAGTGTGATAAAGTATAAAAAAAATCTGAGAAAAATTAGAGAAAATGGAAGAAATGTCGAAGAGATAATGAGGGAATTAGAGGAAACAATTGGAGATGCGGTAGTAAAAAAAACCATATAGAAGAGAAGAAGAAAAAATGAAAAAGAGCAAATGGTGGAACAGCGAGTGTACTAAGAAAAAACAAGAAGCCAGAAAGATGTTAAGACACTGGAGGAACAACAAAAGCACAAATAAAGAATATATGAAAAAACAAAAGGCTTACAAAAATCAATGTAAAAAAGCTAAAAGTGAATTTATAAAAAAAGAAGAAATAGAAATTAAAAAAATAAAGACAGAAGCAAAAGCATGAAAATACATAAACAAAGAAATAAGAAGAAAACAGGGAGATATTGAGGAAATACCAATGGAAGCGTGAAAGGAACATTTTTCAAGTTTGTTTGGAGGAGAAAAGAAAAAAAAAACTAGAGAGACAAGAGCCAATCCACCAAGCGGAAGAAATTTCAAAAGAGGCAATATGGGAAAAGATAAAAAAACTAAAGAAAAAGAAAGCGCCAGGTATGGATGGGATACAGAATGAAGCGTGGTTGTATGGTACGGAAGAACTGATTGAGAAAGTTAATAAACAGAGTATGGAACGGAGAAGGGTTTCCGAGTCAATGGAGAGAAGGTCTTGTATGCCCTATACACAAAAGTGGATCCAAAGAGCTAGTAAATAACTACATGGGAATTATTTGGGATATGTTTTTTGTACGAGTAACACCGAGAGCGAGCATATTAAAGAGATGGCTCAAAAAACAAATAAAGTAGTGGGACAAGTTTGGGGAATAAGTGAAAGAAAATTTGAATGTATAAGAATAAAAGAGCTTATGTTTGATAGTTTAGTTAGGAGTATGATATTGTATGAGTCAGAAATATGGAGATGGAAGGAACAAGAAAAATTAGAAGCAATACATGTAAAGTATTGGAGATGGGTGCTAGGTTTAAATAGAGAAACTCCAGCATATATTGTGCTGGAGGAAGTCAAAAAAGATAAGTTAAGAGTAGAAGCAGGAAAAAGAGCAATGAAGTATGAAGAAAGAATGAGACAGAGACACGAATGCAAAATATTACAAGAATGCATGAAAGAGAAAATGAGAGCAAGAAATGAAAAGCTAGGGAAGATCAGGGAAAATTATTACAATAGAAATGGATATGCGAGCCAAGAAATTGAAAGAATGAGAGAATCTGGGAGAGAGACATGGTACGAAATTATGGAAAGAGATAGAGATATACAAAGGCAAGAAAGGAGAATGCGAGTGAAAAAGTCTAGGTACAACGCAAATTATGAACATATTATAGAAAGTGAATTGCCAATGTACTTAGAGAGCGATAGATATAGTAAAGATGACAAAAAGATAATTGCAAGATTCAGATGTGGTAATGAAGAGCAAGTGACAAGATTTCGGATGGAAGAGGATTTGAAAATGTGCAGAATGTGCGGAGAGACTAAGGAAACTATAGAACATATGTTGAAAGAGTGTAACGAAATGAGAGAAGAACAGATGGGAAAAAAATGAGATATTGAAGAGGGGTAGAATGGATGAGGGCAGTTAAAAAACGAAAAAAAGAAATAGACGAACAGAGAAGAAAATATTCTTAATTGTGTTAATTTGATAAGGATTAAGTTTTATTATTTTGGGTAGTTGTAAATGTATTTGTAAATGTAATCTTCAAGGCCGAAAGACAAGAAATAAACGTATTATTATTATTGTAAACAGACAAGATCTCTTTATTGGAGGTTTTAAAAAAGTCGCTATAATTAAACTCCATCAATTTCATCACTCAATTTTCCCACCCACCACGGAGCCACATAGGAGACGCTACATCACAAACTGATGCAGTCGCCAGGACTAATTAAGTGATGTTTCATAAATGTAAATAAAAAACTTCCGCAAACGCAAAGTACCATCGGGCTCCAACAGTAGCACAATGCTTTCATGTATTATCACATAAATCATTCCTCACCCTAACGTTAAACAAAACAAGCCGGTTGATTAAAACTGAGTTAGGTTAAAGCTCCCGTTTTACCAGAAGCTAGGGCCAAAGCATTGTGTTGGAACTAACACTTTTCTAAACCTTAGTATTAACCCCTCAACTACCAAGATCCCCTTTTCCTGGCTTTCTGGTCACCGCGCATGGCAAATACAAAGATGAGTTTGACTTGTCCCGGACAAACTGTGGGGTTTTTTACAAGGTTGTTTCATCGCTTATTAGTCGCTTTTTACAACCAGCAAAGGGACTAATGGAAGTATTCTTTTGCACCACCTCTTCCAGAAAACACTTGTCATATTCAATTGACCATGTTTATTGAAGACTGGGTTAAGTGAACAATTTTATCATACTAGCAACAAAATAAATTTATTTTAACATTTTTCAATGGGATAAATAAATCATAATTCAAAAATCAAACAGACTATTATAAACCTTAACAAAAAATAATAAAAACTATTGTAATGCAAAAGTCATTTTACTCAGTTTTTTATAAAACTGTTCCACTGACAGCTTAATAATCCCAAACCCCGTATAGTGACCACATCCAAAAAGAAGAAAATTAGTATTCAAAATAAATTGCCAAAATTAGTTAAAAATTAGATGATTATTATATAGATAGCTCCACAACAAATTTTTAATATGCAAGATATTAATGTGTTATTTCATTCTACTAGTCGACAGAAAAGAGATTTTAATTAAAAAAAAAACACAATGCCAATATGACTATTCAAACAATACTCCAGTGATGTAGACCCAGAAGTCTGTAGTTTTAACAATAAATTTAGAAGATGTTAAAAACCCTGAAATTAAATTTTCAAAAGACACGGTCTACTTTAAAAGAGCAGATGGAGTAAAAAAAAATTAAAGCAACAACAATCCCCTCTACATAAAGAAACAGACACAAAGAAAAGTAAGAGTTTCAATAGAGGAACATGCATTAAAATTATCCTAACTAAACTAAATGGTAGACTCTTATTGGCAATCACACATCACAGATCAGACAAGAAGAAACATCATTAGCTGAAATGCAATTTTAAGAAATGGCAAGATTAAGATGATTCTGGTGATGATAGTTGAGGTGATTTCAAAGAAATGATAAGAAGATGGGCACACTAGGTGGAGCAGGCGGTGATAAACCTTCATTCAATGATTTAGACATTGGTGATGAAGAAGCGGATTTAGAACCGCTACCTGACCTGGAGTAGCAGCTCTGGAGTAGAAGCAACCAATATTAATTCTCCACCAATTTGAATGTTATTTAATAATTGTCTATTGGCAAATGTTCAAAATAAGAATAGGAAAAATTAATCAATCTACACCATAGTAATAAAAATATAAAAAATGAGACAACAATAAAAACGCTAAAAATAAATATTTTAGAAAAAAATGTATCATACGCATTTAGTTTTAAATTTAGAAAGTACTATATTTTGGCAAAAATAGATAACTGTGGATTATATATTTCACAGCGTGATCAGAAAACATTAAAACGTGACGGTAAAATAAAATTGCTGCCTGTAAAACAAAATCATTTATAGTTAAAAAAATAATTAAGTTCTCAACTTAGTATTGTAGTCCAGAAGCATACAAAATAAAAATTCAACATGCAAAAACTTTTCTAAACGGTATCGACTTATAGTCAATTTTACGTTAAAAATATTGTCATTTCTACAAATAGCTTAAAAACGGCTGCTGAGCATGTTGAAGTATTTGTAAAAAAATATTATTAATAAATCATGTTGAGTAATATGGACGTAAGTGGTTAAGAATATTTATATGTCAACAGAAGCAGTTTGCTACTTTTAGAAACAATTTCAGCTTTGGATGAAACCGTTCTAAGAAAATGTGATAATACAATAGCAATAAGATCAAAAGGACGTCAAGATTTTAAATAAATACTGCTTTTGTGCAAAAAATATATAAAATTGCCTACAGTTGCATAAATATTAAATGAATAAAAATATATTTTTGTAATAAATGTATAATATTAAGTATTTGTAAAAAATCATTTTTATGTAAGTAAATATATATTATGTTTACAATTAAGTGCATTTATTTGTGAGTTTTTAAGATAAAAAAGTATTACAATACTAATATAAATCTGAAGAAGTAAAGCTCGAACAATTTTCAAGTCAATCTAGATATTAAAAAGTCCATTTCCAGCTACAATATCTGTAGAAAATCAGGAAGTATTCAAAATCTGTATAAAGCTAAGCACAATATGTATTATAAACTTTTATTAATAAAAAAACAAAATCTTAAAAAAAATTTAGAAAAAATATGGTTATACCGTCATGTTCGGTCGCCAGGGCCTCGTTGGTTGAGCAGCAGGGTGTACCGCGTGCAGGTGAGGTTGACAGTTGGATGATCTTAAATATATTATTTTGTGGTTCATCATCCCTTATACCCCATACCACCCCTCTATACGGTGGATTTTTTAACAGATATTAAACGAATTAAACTACTGAGTATCAATTAAAAGAGTTTTTTTGTGCAAAGTGATATACAAGTAATGATATCACAATTCAGTTTCTCATTTAAGAATTAATAACTTGCTGCGAATTAAATTTCAAATAAAATTTATCAACAATAATTCAAAATTATAGTCAAAGCTATGAATATAATAACGTCAACATTATTTGCAAAAAGATATAATTAATTATTGCCTTATAAACTATTAATTGCAAACCCGAATTAAAAAAACAAAAAATAAATGTAATTCATGTAAGGCGATTGCAATTCAAACTTAAGCTACCGTAGGTTAATGAAAACATTTCAAAATAAAGTCACCCAAAAGACAAAAAACAAGTAAAGTTAAGCAGACTGTAAAGACACACTTAGAATGGTTAAAGTAAACACGATAAAAATATGCAGCTGATTAAGATACCCCAAAACACACAGACCACAATCAACAACAAAAACTTACTGTAAAACCAATACTCAACAAACCATCACTATGAATATTCCTCACCTTGTCAATCGTTATTAAAAATTATATAAATTATTTTAGATAATAGCAATTTAGCGTTGCTTATAACATAATTTTTAATATGCAAGATTCAAATGCATGGATTTTATCTAGATTGGGTTTTGCTAATAGATACTAGTATACCAAACCTATAATACTATAACCAAACGTAGTGATAAAAAATAGAAAATAGGACATCTTCCAAAATGTTAAAAAGTATAAGTTTGGTATTTTAGTTTTTTGGTATACAAACTTACTCAAGTAGCATATTTTGGGATGTTCAGTGATGGTAAAGTTGCCGGTAATATGGGCTTGTTTTTATCAAACAAGCTGTACAATTTTCAAATATGGTTATTTTCTATAATAAAACTGCGTTCATTTGAGTAAATATATTTCATGTTTATAATTTAACTTAGTTTATTTTTAGATTCAAACGTGAAAAAATGTATAATCACACCAAGTGCTCTAAATATATATGTATTGTATCTGAAGCTGTTTAGACCTAAAACTTTGTTTTGATAATATTTGTAACTAAGTTATATTAAGTCTATTAAGAATAATCAAAAATTTGTCATTGTGATATTTGACACTTTTTTTTGCCTTTTTTATTGAAAAAATTATAGGAAAGACAGACGTCCTATATGCATGTAAGGGTATTATTATTTAGCAAGATGTCCATATAGATGTATAGAGATTTGCAACTCTCTATGTGATACTTTTTTCAATTTGTTCAAAGATATTTATGTCTATAAAAATATTTTGTTTTGATCGATTCCGTTATGTTTATCTTAAAGAATTAACTAATCTCTGCTGTAAGGTTGGAATTTTATTTTAAATTACATAAACTCAATTTTGCACCTAAATATATAATTTAACAATAGTTTAAAAGAAATCATAAAAAAAAACAATCAAATATCAAAAAGAAATATTCAATAAAAAAATACTCATATTGTCACATATATCAAATTGTAATATTTTACCTGTGCTGAGCCAGCAAATAATTATGTATAAATACTTGGTTCCGCACAGGACTCGCTCTCTTTACTCCGTTTACCATATTACTGTGCAAGTGCTACGCAGTCCTACCTACTTGCAATGTCGCCTGTAGGGTATGCTGGTATCTTTTTAAGTTAGTTTATAATAAATAGTATTATGTATCTCTGAGCTATCTGAACTATCCATTTCCTTTGTAACAATACTGATTAAAAAAGTATTTCGTCAACCTTATTCTGCATCAAGATATACAATTTTGGTAGCATAATTTATGTCAACAGGTTTATTTAAAATTGAATATGTATTTTATGCATGAGTTCTATATCATTTGCGTTGAACGCTTTTGTCATATAAAATATAAAATAAAGAATTTTAATTTTTTTCAGCTAAAAGTTTAATTGGCTTTACAAAGTAAATCTTGGTTAGAAATGACGCCAAAGTTTTCACTACAATACTGGAAATCAAAGTAGCAGTCGGTATGCTCTTAACACATGAAAGAATTATGCTGGTTATAGAAGACAGTGCAGAAAGAAAGACAAACGTTGGATTATACAAAAAAAAAATGTATCGTGCACACTAATAATTATAAATTACCAAACATTTATAGCGCATTATATATCAAATATCAAATTGTAAATATGTACATAATAAATAAATATTTTAATAATTACCTATATCTCCGTGATAATTTTCCAACAATCCAGCTTCTTGGATTTCTGGACTCCAGTGACACACGTAAGAGAGGGCCATAACAGACAAACATTGTTATCTTCTAATCCTAAAACAAAAGCAACATTAACTCATAATCGTACAACAATCATAGCTGTAACAATAAATGAATTCCACAATAACAAGCACATGGTAGCTATTTTTTCATGATTAAGTTGCATATACTAACTATACAAAATAGACTAACATAAGTGCATAATAATATAAAATAGTATGTTTCCTAAACAATATTAATTTCATAAAATGTGTATAATTACTATCTAATGAGTAACTATTAACCATCATTTTGAGGTTGGGTGTAGAAGTGCATGCGTTACAATTAAAGAAAGAACTAAATGAGTACATACTCCATAGCATATAATAACAATTTTGGTTACTTACTTGTACTTTCAAAATATTGTTTCTTCTTGGTCTCTCAGTCGGAATTAATTTGAAAATTTGTCAGCTTAGTGCTGAACGACAAACAGCAGAGACCGCAGAGAAAGACCATGCATTCAATTACAAATGGCCTATTAAACGATTTTTATGGTTCAACTATTGTTCCACAGGTGGCGGCACAACTCGCAACTGGTAAACATTAGCGGTTTTCCATTTGACAAAATAGTCGCACTAATTTACTAATTTTTGAATTTATTTGTGAAACGCGTCTTACATTTTGATGTGTTTTTCAAGGTAGATAATATCTCACAAACGCCAAGTATTTTTAAGTGCGTTTGCCAAGTGTGAGACGCGGGCAAGACTCAATATTTAAAAATGTCAAAATGCACCAAGCGCATGAAGTGTTCAAATGGAAAACATATATTGTATACGAGAAAAGATTCATAAATTAATACTTTAAAAAACAATTCCACTTTACACTCAGCTATTAAAGCTCATGCTGCTGTAAAAAAGAGCATGGCATCTATTAAAACTGAATAAATAATAAATAAATCTAAATACAGATAATATACAATATCTATCACAAATTAAAACTAACAATAACAAAATTACTAGATAATTTTTATAGGATGAATGTTAGACATTGGTAGATGTTACGACACACAAACATTATAAATATTAAGAGAAAGAATGTATTGAATTAATAAAAACATGTCTATTTTTTCAATAAATTACAAATAAAATGTTAATGCCAGTTTGTCAAATTATATATGTTTAGTTTAGAGTTTATAAGCTTAGGTAGTGAAATAAAGTTAGTTTTTTTCATATAAAAAAATTGAAAGATTGTAAAAACAATTTTTGAAATGCCAAACTTTATTGAAATTTAATCTTACTAGTATATATGTGTAATCAAGAATTTGCTCACATACAGTTGTAAAGATGCCTCATGTTTTTAAGTAAGAAATTCAACATGTTTTGTCCGGATTTTAATAGAATTTTGAATTTTGTGACCTATTTGAATTTTGGATCAACGTTTATGTCCAAGTATTAACAAATGTGCAATGAGTTTAAAGGTTGTTACAATTTTAAGAACTTATTTGATGCAAGGATAAAGCTATAAAACACTATCTAAGTAGTAGATTTTTAAGTATGCCGTTGTTAAGCAAGTACATGCATAATTCAAATAGCTCCTTGATTCACAACAAACAAACAAATTATTCATAATGCAAAAAATTATTGTAAAAGTTGAAAAAAAAAACAAAAAAATTATTAATTAGAACATAATAAAAAGTTGAGTTAAACCAATACCGCTTATTGGTATTAACTATCTGCATTCAAAATAAACAATTAACATTACTAACATCACCCAATTCATTAGTACTAGTATTGACATTTATAGTTATTAATAAAGTAAAAAAAAATAATATAATAATATACAACGTCTGAAGATGTTTAGACCAAATTTTTTTGTTATTATTTTTGAATAAATTATAGTAATTTGGCTGTGTAGACATTTTATTTCAAATTACGTTAATCCAGTTTTGCACCAAGATGCGCAATTTTGGTAGTCCAATTTGGGTAAAAAGATTTATTTTAAATTAAATATATCATTCACGTTCCAACGTTTTTGCACAATTGGTTAGTTAGTTTATATTTTTGACATATCAGCCTAAGAAGACTATTAATGCCGATTCTTTCCTCTAACTATAAAAAGTGTAAAATAATATGTTGTAAAATAGCATATTAAAGAATAAAATTAAATAAATAAATAACAAAGGTAAAATAAACATTTACAAACTATTAAAAACCATAGCAAAAATGACTAGATAATTGCAACAATGTCTAGGGTGTAAAAGATCCTAAACACTGCTGGATTTTACAATACAAAAACATTAATCACAATAAATTAACAATGGAATCCATATACCCAATCTTCCTCCTTAAATAAATTTGAGCAGACAATCGACTTCAACGATCTGATTGCCCAAAACAATTGACAAACTCGATGATAATTTAGAAGCAGTTCTATGTACCAAAAACTGCTAACAATCTAATAAAATATAACAAACAGTTAATGGAACATTACTGATATCTCAAACTGGGGGCACCTCAGATGCCAACAAATGCCTGTGAGTCCAGTGACTGATGCAAAATTGCGTGAGAATAACCTCTTCCCTTTGCTTTGGCCTGCATGACAAACTCCAAGGTGTAATGACGCTTTTAATAGATTGCAGCTTGTTGTCTTGAATAGCAAACCACTCCGCCTTCCAGCTAGACAACATTGATTGTTGTACAAAATTACAAACATTCCTAACACAAGCTTTGTTTGTAAATTATCAGCGCTAGTTATAGCCAATTTGGCAAGCGCATCATTTTTTTCATTGCCACTAATACCTACATGACTAAGAATCCAGACATAGTAAACAGTGACATTTAATTCAGACACTTGAAACAAAATCGAATGAATTTGCCTCAGCGAATAATGATCAGGATATTGATAATCTATAGCACTTAATGCACTCAACAAGTCTGTACATATAACAAATAATGTACTTTCACTTAGTTGGATGTAGAGAAGAGCCTAGTAGATAGCATAGAGTCTTGCAGTATAAATACTGCTAACACTTGGCAAACCAAATGTAAACTGAAGCTCATCTACCAGAAAAGCACAACTCACACCGTCGCTACTTTTTGAGCCATTGGTAAATATCCAAGTTGCATTTACGTGCCTCTCTGCTCATTTGGTGGTGTAGAATTTAAAGTTTCTTCAGCTAAAAGTTTTGTTGGTTTTTTAAAATAAATCTTGAATTCTTGTTTTCATCTAAAAATGTAAATGTATTTCTAAAGATTATATAATTTTTATAATAAATAAACTTAAGTCGACCAATGTATGTTTGTAAAGCCAAACGCAATAAAAGCATTTTCGGATAATTGCTTTTATCCATTATAATTACAAATTTTAGCACAAATACAAAGTATACGTCACACTTTTAATTTAAAATTTGGCTAATTTAGTCAGTTAAAACAAATATTAATGTTCTTAAGTTGCTTCAATCAAATTTCCAAGTAAACCGATTTAGAAATGCCCAAGAAAATTTAGTTTTTTACTAAATATGGTGTATCTGCTTTTCATTGCTCTTATGCACTGAATATACAAAAATTGCATTATTTAAAAACAGAAAACGCCAGTAAGTTACTATATTTAAATTAGCAACAAGCTAAATATATAAATAATACAACAATTTAATATAAACTAGAAAATAACGCCTATTAAAACCGTGGAAGTGGCTGAACAAAAAAAGCTGAAACAATTTTTGAAAAATGTTTTGGACTTATCCGATCGATTTTATGACGTTATCTATCGGATTAGTTTGTATAGCTATACTTTTTTATTTCTTACTTTACTTTACAACAAAGCTCTCTGTCTATACATCTCTACCAAGTTATACGGAGGCAGACAAAATAGATATAAATATCCAAATTTTTAAAAATAATAAAAATAATTTTATATTTGTTTTAGCCAACTACATAGTTTGGTGTAAAAAGTCAATGTTAATATAATATACACACAAATTTACATACATTAAAATTATAATAAACAGTACATTTAAAACAATTAAAAAAAAACTAAAGACTACGATTATAATAAAAATAAAAAATGACTACATGAATTGTTTATTTAAAATTATTTTTAAATTCATGAATAGAATAGTAGGCACTATTAAGTAAAAGTTTTTTCATATTTATCTTAAAAAGTGCGGTTGGTTGAGTCTTCAGTTCAACTGGTAGTAAATTAAAAGTCTTTATTCTCATGTACCTAGCTCCTTTTTCAAAGAATGTGAGCTTATGTTTGGGAACTTTCAGTAGTGTGGCTCCATATCTAGTATTGTGGTTCATTCTGCCTATATTTATTTTATTAAAAGTACAATTCAATAGCTTTATTCCAGATAAAGGTTCAATGTATGCTAATAAAAATATGTACATTGTTAGATAAATAATAATATATAGTATAACTAATAAAAAGAATTTATATAAATGAGAAGACAAAGCACAGTAAAACTGTAGTAGTGGCTGAAAAAAAAACAGTAACAGTTTTCAAGTTGATCTAGAAATTAAAAAATCTTATTTCAGCTACTATATCTGTAAAAAATTAAAAAGTATAAAAAACCTGTTCTCATAATATATAAAACTAAAGCCAAATAATTCCCATTTAGTTGATTACAATTTACATTATTTGCTTACATAGGTTATTGTTCCTAACATCTAATTATTCCACAATGTAATTGTATTAATTTTTTATCAAATTGATATGCATTTTGAAATAAATTTGCAAAATGTCAAATTACTTATAATCTAGATAATTACTATCTATTGTCTTTAACATTTATATTTGTGATGTGTTGCTAAAAATTAAAACAATGCACAATATGTGTCTTAATAATATACCACATTTATTTTTATTCCAATTTGTAGAAAAAACGTGGTTATATTTGGTCGCCAGAGCCTCGTTAGTTGTGCAGCAGGGTGTACCGCGTGCAGATGAAGTTGACAATTGAATGATCTCAAAGATATTATTTGGTTGTTTATCATCCCTTACACCCCATACCACTATTCTATACAGTGGATTTTTTAACAGACATTAAACGATTTGAACTATAAATTATCAAATAAAAGACTAATCTTCCTTTTGTGCAAAAAGATATACAAGTTATGGTATTACAATTTAAGTTCTTTTTATTCAAAACGCAATGTACTTTGTATTAGACACCTCTAAGACCGGTCTATGTGCGAATAACCTCTAATAGCTAAATTACACACCTTAAAGCTCCCTTAGCCATTGTGTAATTAAGTCTCTTTCTCTAAAGTACAGATTTACCAAACCTTTCCATCAACAATTACAACAATATATAACTAGTAAATTACTTATTTACTTTTAACACAACCTCATACGTTCTATCTGTATGCAAATAACAATGTTTATAGAACATTAACTTTTATAAATAATGCTAAAAAAAACCACTGTTAACACGTTTGAAATGTTTTATGTTGAAAAAGTTTTTTAATTTTATATTTTCAGAATCTATTTTAATTTGCAATTTAATAAAGTATTTTCATTAAAAAAAAGTATATTTATATAAAGCATGTGGAGAATTTTATGTGTAATATATTTTGAATGTTTTAATTACAATAGATTCATATTTTCTATTAAATTGCTTTCTTTATCTTTCTTAACGATATACCAGTTTTGATCTAAATAAGTCTTCTTTTATGGCATTTAAAGTTGGTTTTATAAATTGAGAAAAGGTAAGTATTTAGTTAATTTATTTTTATGGTGTGATAGCTCAATGGTAGAGCACTTGCATATCATGCGAGCAGTCCCGGGTTCGATCCCCGAAATATGGCTGAAATGATAACTTGCTCTTTATCCACCAGCGTGGTTCGGAAGTCACGTATTAAGCTGTTGGTCCCATCAAACCACTTTAAACAAGTCGTAGACTTACTGTGGCGATGTAAAATAGCCGTAAAAAGCGTAAAAGCATAAATAAATATTATTTCTGCAGCAAGCAAATAAAATTAATAAAATACATGCTTCATGTGTAGATTACCAACTTGCAAGAACACTGTAGAAGTATTTACCTTATTCTGCAAAACGGTCATGTGTTTGAGATAAAATTTGTTTGTTTTTGTATATAATATACTAATTTTTTAATCATATTTTATTAACACTTTTAATATAAATACTTTGTTCAGATGATCATGCATAATGAATCCTATAGAAGGAGAAACTATGAAGTTTTTCAAATATTTTTGGAACATTACTTGAGTGACATTGGTATTTGGTTTCTCTAGAAAAAACTTGTGTAATGATATTTTTTATAGTAAATGCGAAATGTGCATGCAATAATTTTTCCTGACAAAACAAATTTGAAAAATTTGTTTTTTAACTGGTTACAGCATAACACCATCCAAATAGGGTTAACGTTTATTAAAACTATTTCAACAAATAATTTATTATTTTATTTGTTTTGATAAAAATGGCCAGGCTACAAAACATTGTCCTTATAGAAGAAATCTATATAAAATTAATAGTAGGATATCTTTAATTTTTCATAAAAAATATATTTTTTATCTTTAGAATTTTTTTATTGGTTTTTTCCAAAACTATTGAACCACAAATTAATAATAATATTTACTTGTATGTTAACAGTATAACACTTTTTTTTGTTTGCGCTTATTAATAGTGTTGATGTCTACTTTTACAACGTTAAAGTAAGCCGATATCCATTACATTGACGGTTTTTGTGATGGAAACTCCGTAGCAGCTGCTGGAGAATATGGGTTGTGATTTCCAAACCGGCGACTGACAGACCGACGAGCTTTTCACCTACGTGAACACGAAACTTTTCCGAAACCGTCGACTAGGCTTCCAATACAACAAAAACTATAGACAATAAAGGCAACAAGTGTGAGAATTTCTATGTAGAAGCGGTTTATTTATTTTATGGTGTGGTTGTTATATTCTCGCTTTTATTCGTTTAGACACAAGAGTTACAAACAAGTTCTTGCCGAAAAGAAGCAACAATCCAACCTATACAATCAACAGCAACTCTGTTAAATAGAACTATCTAGTAAAAATATATGTGTATACGTATAATACTTATAAGTGTTACTGAGGTAATCACAAAGTTTAAAAAAGAAGCTTTCACTCAACATTATACATATACAGAGTTTTTGTATGCAATGTTATAACTTTAAATTCTATATTAAATCTTTAAATTTACTTAGATGTTTATAAATATGTTTTTGTAAATTAAACAAGGTATCTTATTCTGATTCTCATTGCTTTTTTACACAGATTTTTACAAACAAATGTATCATTTTATTTAAACTTAAATAAGCAACAAGTAAAAATATAACAAATATTAAAAACAATTTAATATAAATGAGAAGAAAACGCCCAGCACAACCGTGTAAGTGGCTGAACAAGAAAAGCTGGAATATTTTCAAGTTAATCTGAAAATTAAAAAGTCTATTTCCAGCTACAAAACCTGTAGAAAATCAAAAAGTATATAAAATCCGTGAATACTAAAGTTGCAGTAATTGTAAATAAATATAATAACGCATAATAACTGATATCATAAAACTGAAGCTAACTAATTCTCATTTAATCGATTACAATTTACATTATTTGCTTACATAAGTTATTGTACCTAACATAATTATTTCACAATGTAATTTTATCAATTTTTATTAAAATAACTTTTGTTTCAACGCCTAACACAGTATTTGATCATGTAGAATTTTAATTTTTTTCAAAATAAATCTTGGTTTCTTGTTTGCAATTTTTATTTAAAAATGAAAATTTGTTTTTGAAGATCATATAATAATAATAATAATAATAATAATAATAATAATAATAATAATAATAATAATAATAATAAAAATAATAATAATAATAATAATAATAATAATAATAATAATAATAATAATAAAAATAATAATAATAATAATAATAATAATAATAATAATAATAATAATAATAATAATAATAATAATAATAATAATAATAATAATAATAATAATAATAATAATAATAATAAATGAATTGGGAACCAATAACACAACAAAATGTAACAGAATCTTTTAAAACGTCAGCTAACTGGAAAGCCGCAGGACCGGACATGATACCAAATTTTTGGATGAAAAAAATAACTGCAGTACATACACACTTAGCCCGTATTTATAATAATATCTTAATAGCAGAAGATTTCCCAGAATGGTTAGCAAAAGGTATAACTTACTTACTACCAAAGAATGAAAACACACAAGAACCAAAAAATTATAGACCAATAACATGCTTAAATACAACTTACAAAAACCTTACTACTATTTTGGCACATAAAATCCAAGATTACATCCAGGAACATGGTATCATGCCAATGGAACAAAAAGGGTGCTGTAGAGGATCTAAGGGATGTAAAGACCAACTCATGCTGTCAAAAAGCATACTAGAAGATTGCAAACAACGAAAAACTAATCTTACACTTGCTTGGATAGACTATAGAAAAGCTTACGACAGCGTACCACACTCTTGGATATTACAAAGCTTGGAACTGTTAAGAATCCACCCACTAATAATACAATTATGTGAGAAAATGATGAACAAGTGGTCAACAAACATCAAATTAAAAACTCTTACTGATACTACCACAACAACATCAATTAGAATAAAAAGAGGAATTTTTCAAGGAGATGCTCTATCCCCTCTTTTATTCTGCGTTAGCCTAATACCACTCTCTACTGAGCTTAATAAAATGAGAGCAGGATATACACTTAAAGAAACACAAATCAACCATATGTTGTATATGGACGATTTGAAACTATTTGGTAAGAATGAAAACGATTTAGAAGAACAACTGGCTACTGTAAAAAAATTTAGTGATGACATATGCATGCAGTTTGGTCTTGACAAATGTGCTAAAGCAATCTTCAAAAAAGGATATCTACAACAAAAAGAAAATATTAGAGCAAGTGAGTATGGTTTTCGACATATAGAAGGAGAAGAGACTTACAAATATTTAGGAATAGAGGAAGGAGAACGGTTAGATCATCAAAAAATCAAAGACAATTTAAAAAAAGAGTACAGAAAAAGAATAAGGCTAATATTAAACACTCAACTAAGCAGTAAAAATAAAATGCGCGCTATAGGCCAATTTGCGGTACCTGTACTTCAATACAGCTTTGGGGTAATTAATTGGAGAATGGAAGAAATAAAAATTCTGGACAGAGGTACAAGAAAACTGCTGACCATGTACAAAATGCACCACCCTAAAGCAGATACCGACAGGATTTATGTATCACGAAAAGAAGGAGGTCGAGGTTTACAACAAATTGAAGCAGCATTTAGAAGTGCTATTATTAATATAAACAGTTATTTACAAAACAAAACAACAGATAAGTTTGTAAAGTTAGTTTACAAATTTGATCAAGAGCTCCCAAAACACAGATCTATATCAAAACTTGCCAATAACTTTATGACTGACTTACAACTACAGAGACTTACAGGAGACACAACATCAAACAAACATCATATTAAAAATAAAATATCAACAGAACTAAAAAACAAATGGAAAGAAAAAACAATGCACGGCCAATACCTCAGACAAAGTGTACTGCAAGAGAATATAGATAAAGTTAGAACCTTTGGATGGCTATATAGATCAAATCTAAAAGGAGAGACCGAAAGTCTAATAATTGCTACTCAAGATCAAGCTATAAACACAAGGTATTTTTCAAAAAAAATCTTGAAGCAAAATGTTGATGCTAGATGTCGAATATGTAAAACGAATGATGAAACTATTGCGCATGTTATATCCAGCTGCCCAATATTGGCAAAAAACGAATATGTACAAAGACATGATAAGGTAGCAAAACTTTTACATTACAATATATGCGTTGATCTAAAAATACAAGTAGACAAAAACTGGTATGATCACAAACCAGAACAAGTAACAGACAAGGATGGAGTCACGATACTGTGGAATCACCAAATACATACTGACAGGGAGATAAAAGCAAACAAACCTGATATTGTCATAAAAGATTATCACAAAAGTATGTGCACAATTATTGACGTTGCAATACCTTATGACACTAATACTAGAAGTAAAGAAGCGGAAAAAGTTCTAAAGTATCGTGACTTGTCAATTGAAATTTCGAGGATGTGGAATATGAAAACCGAAATTGTTCCTATCATAGTTGGCACCACTGGAACGGTCACTAATAACTTAGCCGTAAATATATTAAAAATTAGAGGAAAACATAACATACAGCAATTACAAACAACTGCAATACTAGGAACAGCCCACATAATAAGGAAAGCACTAGGATAATGAGAGACCATAGAAATACGGTGTACTTCCGGTTTCACATTAAACACCAGCGTGTAGGGTATAATATCCAAACCTACATACTGTGCATACACAACATAATAATAATAATAATAATAATAATAATAACAACGTGAAATGAGAACTAGTATCACATGATGGGAGATCATTTATATATATTAAAAATAATATTTGACCTAGTACAGATCCTTGTGGTACATCCAGAATCACTTTGCGTTTTTGCAATTCAACAGAGTTTACATTAACATATTGGATACGGTTTTCAAGATATAAAGATAAAAGTTGCATAAAATTTTTACTAGTGTTAAAATTTAAAGAATTTAATTTTTCTAACAAAACAGGACGAGACACACAGTCAAATGCTTTGCTGAGATCACACATTGAAGCATGGGAATAGAAACGTTCTTCAAATCCATTAAGTACTATTTGAACAAGATTATTTATTGCTAGCGTAGTTGACTTTTTATTGCAAAAACCGAATTGGTTTTTATACAAGAGGTTATTGTTTTTCATATGCATTGATAGCTGTAGTGCAAGACATTTTTCATAAATTTTACCGAATATAGGAGTAACAGATATTAGTCTGTAATTTGATAAGACGTTATCTCCTTTTTTAAAAACTGGCACTACAATTTTTAAGCAATCGGGTAATATGTTTGCCTGGATACTAATATTGATTAATTTAGTTAGTGGTATAAGAATGAGATTTAATATTGTTTTTATTATTTTAATATTTAGATTGTAAACATCTTTGCTATTTGTGTTTTTAAGATTTTTTCGCATAACCTCTTTGAATGTAAACTGTTCTATAGGTGGTACATGGTTTAAATATTCACTGAAATAGTGGTTTGAAGATGGTAGCTTATTTACTGTGTTTGTAGCAATATCTGCAAAATAATTGTTAAACTCGTTTGCAGTGAATAAATTGGTATCTTGCTTGTGTTTAGTCGTATGAGAGTTCACAATATCCCACATCGCATTTTTTTGTGGACATTTAGACCTTTCTATGAAAGTATCATATGCTTTTTTTGCAATTAATATTTTATTTTTATATAAACATCGAAGTTTTTTAATTTCAGATGTTACAATACCTGATTTATGTATGTTATTAAAAGCAATAAGATTATGCAATTGCAATCTCATTTGGTGCAAGTTGTGATTGAACCAGTTAACTTTTTTGTTTGTGTTTAAAAGTTTACATTTTAAAGGAAATGCAAGATTGACAGCACTTGTAATAATATTTATAAAGTTATAAAAGTTAAATTCTATTAATAAATTTGAGTTATTTATAAAATCCCAGTTTTCATTTTCGATAATTTTGTATAACTTATAAAATCCCTCTTCAGTAAGTGGTCTATAATTTACTCGATTTGCAGCATTTAATTGTATGTTTTTTTTTTATGTACACTCAGTGCCTTATGATCTCCAAACCCTAAATCTTTCCCACAGACATTATAATCATTATCATCAATGTTTGTAAATATATTACCTAGTCTATTGTTTATCCGAGTGTTGAAATTGACTTTGGTGAACAAGCCGTACGAATTCATTAATGAAATAACTTGAATGGTGTTTGCATCATTTTCGTAATTAAATTTTACGTTAAAATCACCAGAAATATTAATAAGTGTGTTTAGGTTGAAAACTACATCTAGCATTTCGGTTAGTTTGTTTAAAAATATTATAAAATCGCCAGTTGATGGTCGGTATAATGTGACAATAACTAAATTATTACAAAATACAGCAGCAAATTCAATTTCAAAAGGAACTGACAATGATTCTATTTGAGTAATTGCTGTGCACGATATATTTTCCTTAGCCAGTATCATTGCTCCTCCGTGTTTGCCTTTTTTCCGATAATAACCGGATATATTGTTATAACCCACTAGTCTAAAGAAATCCAGTTCTTCAGCACATAGCCAATGTTCATTAACACTAATATAACTATAATCTAATTGGATTGCATCTCCTGAAATGCATTTACATTGCGTCAGATATGCTTCTATATAATTTTTATAATAAACTTAAGTCGATCGATTGTGTTTTGTATAAACGCAATAAAAGTAATTCTAAATGGCGTTTATTGCAGACATAAGAAAAAAGTACTACTACTGATTTCAAAACAAATTAATTTAATTTTTAACTAAATTGTCGTTGTACTTTTGGCGACTATATCCGTAAACATATTATTATTATTAGTAATCTCACATATTTTGCAATCATGTCCAAGACAATTAGGTTTAAATAATACAACAATAAAACTAAAGAAGAAACCAAAAAATGTAACAAATCCTATTTTGCTTAATGGATACACCAGCTCCAATTCTAATTGCTCCAGTATTGATGATTCGGAGGATAAAGAACATCAAAAACGCCGTGGATGCAAAAGGAATTAAACATAGTTATATTGGTAAATTATATATTACTTTCTTTAATATTTCTTAATATTTATTATTGAAATTGCATTGTTATAATGCTTTAACTAAAAAAAACTGCTTTATTATTTAATACTAATAATATAAATCAGAAGATATTATATTAAAACCGTGAAGATGGCTGAACAAGAAAAACTGAAACAACTTTCAAGTTGATAGAGTTTAAAAAAATTTCCAGCTTATTAAAAATTAAAAAGTATATAAAACCTGTTGTAAATACTGAAATCTTAGTAATTGTAAATAAATATAATAACGCAGCAGATTCCTATTTAAATGATTACATCTTACATTATTGGCATGCATAGGTTATTGTACCTAACATTAATTATTCAACAATGTAATTTTATCAATTTTTATCAAAATCTCAGAATTATTTTAAAACGCATATCAGGCGTTTTAAAATAATTCTGAGAAATGTCAAAACAAAACAATTTATATTAGTAATGTGTTGCTCAAAACTAAAGCAAAGCACAATATGTATCTTAATAATATACTACATAGTCTTTTATTATTAAATAGAATATATTGAAATTAAAAAAAATAGACATTAGCTCTTAAAAGCCGTAGATGTCTGAAATAAATACAATAAAAATCTTGAATTTATTTTAACTACTATGTGCTACTAGTAATATGGTTATACCGCCTTGCTCGGTCGCCAGAGCCTCGTTAGTTGTGCAGCAGGGTGTACCGCGTGCAGGTGAGGTTGACAGTTGGATGATCTTAAATATATTATTTTGTGGTTCATCATCCCTTACACCCCATACCATTACTCCATACAGTAAATTTTTTAACAGATATTAAACAATTAATTATCAAATAAAGGAGTTTCTTTTTGTGCAAAAAGATACACAAGCATTGATATCACAATTTAATTTCTAACTTAAAAATTAAAAATGTGTAATATTTCAACAAAAATTTACCAAACATAATTTAAACTTAAATTTAATTGCAAAAAAGTGCGCGTGATCAAAGCTATGAATATACGAAGGTTTTGGCAAAAAACAATTTAAAAAATAAAAGTAAATAAGGCAATTAGAATTCAAACTTAAACTGTAGTTCAATAAAAAAAAAATTCAAAATAGTTACCCAAAAACAAAATGTATGTAAAGTTTAGCAGGCTGTATAAAGACACACAATGGTTGAAGCAAATACGACAAAAAATGCAGCTGCATCAAGATACCAAAACCCAAAGAGGCAAAGAGCACAATCAACAACAAAAATCTACTGTAAAACCAATTCAAAAGAAACTACCCCTATAGAGCATTTTCTACCTTGTCAATCTTTTTTAAAAACTATATAAATTATTCTAGATAATAGCAATTTAGCTCTGCTATATAACAAAACTTTTATCAGGCAAGATACAAATTCTATCTAGGTTATGTCTTGCTGATGACTATATGGTGGATGGTTATTTTCCATAATAAATTTGCGTTCATGTGAGTAATTATGTCATGCTTATAATTTAACTCATTTTGTTTTTAAGATTTAATGATAAGGAAAAATATAACTACATCAAGTAAGTCTTAAACAGATGTACATTGCAATGCTTAATGCTTTCACCTGCAATATGTATTTGTAACTGCAATGTTACTGAAATATAAGATGCCCGCATAGCATATTTTAAAATACCAGTAGTGTACAACCATGTTTAAGTTATTTTTGATGGCATCAATAACTTGTTTTGTAATAAAGATCATGTATAAAGTTTATCAAGTGTTTTAATTGAAAAACAATTAAATTGTTTTTGTTTGTCCTTAGTGCTTTTGTTTAATTAAGCTCCTGAATCATTTACAGAAATCTAACGTGTTTTGTACATTTATTCATGTTGTCTAATGGAATATGCCAAGTTTGATGACACTCTATTTAATGTAAATAGTTTATTTAAATGTTTTTGGATGATTAATATTTGTTTTTGAAGTGAGCTCAAGTGCCACCTCATAGTTTGCTGAGGTAGAAGCCAATGAACTGATTGTTTCAGTTACTTGATTTGCCAAAACTTATCTAATTTTTCAAGTTACCATCAAATTTAAGCAGATAAAATATTGACAGTTTTACCGACAGTTCTAAATCTGTTGACTGTTTATTTTGAGCGGTAGTGATGGATGACTGCGATAAACGATTAATGATAAAAAAGTCTTAAGTAGACTGATTTCATATTTTCTCGTTCTAGTAGTCTTGATCGTCTTAAAGCGCTTCAATTTCAATACTTTCAATCTTTTCTTGGGTTTTGTCATTTTGATGTCAGAGTTTTTCTAAGTTGGCACGTTAATTCAATTACATCGATTAAAAGTGGATTGTGATTAATTTACGCAAATCAATTTGTTGAGATTCGTTGACATCCGGTTCAAAAGATTGAATATAATTTATCTCAACTTTTGCTTTTTTGTGCAAAGATTATTTAAAATTCACTAAAAAAAATATGCAAAAATGAAATTATTTTATTATTAAACCGTATTAGATAGTATAGTATCAAATCACTAATTGCTACATTTAAATTAATTGTTTGATAAAATGCCTTGTGCCTTTAAAAAATCTCACTAAAATATAATTATTATATTTTAAACAATCTTCATAAATCAATAAGAGCAGTTTGTTTTGTTTATATATGTAAGTTTTTATCAATGTTAATGTAATCCGTCCTTGTACGTTTTTTGTGGGTGGGTCTAGGTCGTTGTGTTCTTAACAATATTTTAGAATTAAATAATACTTCAAATTTTTATATCAACATATTTTTTACAAGACAATGATGACATTTTTCTACCAAATTTTGAAGAATATGTACAAAAATTCAGGTAATTTTGGGTCAAAATATAGAAATATATTTGATTCCAAAACAAAAATTAATTGATCATTTTTATTTAATTGAGATATTGTCCGGTTAGTGACCATCATCAACATCATTCTTTCAATAGAAGATATAATAGATTTACAAATAAAGTGAATTTATCAAAAAATAAAAAGAAGCTAAAAGAAGGCACAATTTTCAGATTTATCAAAAAGTAAAAATTTTTCTAAAAGTCATAATAATGTAACTGAGTAAAAAAATCAATTAAAAAAATTTAGATACTATAACTTATTAAGCAAATTTAAATAAAAAAATAAAAACAGATAAGAAAATTCTGGGGAATTTTTACTTTATCTTGGCAAGGTTTCTAATATAGACAATGAAATCAAATAAAAAGAAGACAAAGTTATTGAAATTTTGTTTTTTGAAGATGAATAAAATGTAATACAAATAAAAGAACTTAAAAAACAGATTTAAAAATTGAAGAAATACTTTTGGTAACTGATTTGAAACAAAATCAAGAACTGCTTCAATGGTATAATTTTTTATACACAAATATAGTTGAAATTTTTTGGACAAACCAAATAACTGCAAATAAAGAATCCAATGAAATAAAAGTAAATGCAAAAACATCTCATCTTAAAAATAAAGAATCATTAAAAAATAAAGATACAAACGCGTCATATTTAAAAAATAAAGATGTTGATGAAAAGAAAACTAATAAACCAATACGGGTAATGCTGCAAAAAATTAGACGTAATTCAAAAAGTGTTATTGATCAATAGAAGGCCTCATTAAAAACTACGTCTGCTTTATCAAGATGCATTTCCTTGTCAAGTTTATTAACTGAAAAAATTACCCAAACGCGCACCAGGCCTTTATCGTTTGCTGAACTTAATTATAAAGATATAAGAGATATTTGCAAGTGATAGCACAACAATTACCAAGGAAAATTACCAAAATATTGTCTACGCCTATACAAATGGTAAACTATTTTGATTTTATGCAGAACAATGTCCCGGCAGCTAGTACTAGTATTACTAACAAAACTAGTAGTACAAAATGAAGATGCAGTGATCAGTCTATTATTACAATATTAGAAGTACCAAAAAAAAAAACAATTAGTAAAGCATCAAGATTGTTTTTCCAAATTAAAAGAATATAAAAGCAATTCTAAAAAGAATGACAAAATTGAAAATAACAATAATAGTGACATTGAAAATAAAACTAACAAACGCAAATTAGTAAAAGATTTGACTGATCAAACAAAGAAATGGAATCGATAGGTGTCAAAAAATTGTTAGAAAATGAAAAAAAAAATGGAAAAAGTAGTATCTAGTATTATAAAATCTTTAGATGATGAAGATATGCAAACAGCAATATCTAACCAAAAGTACCCGTTAAAAAATCTTTAAACAACAAAAAATAAAAACAAGAACTTCTAGCAAAAAATCTGTAGGTTACAAAGAAAATGATTCAAAAATCAATAAATTAGTGAAAGTAAAAGTATCAGATTAAAAGTCGTTAGTTAATAAAAGTCAAACTATTAACATCCACTAGCAAATTTTTATATAATGATAAATATGTAAAACTATCAGTCTCTGCTAAAAAATCTTTGATAAATAATAAAAAAATGAAATGATGGTCTTCTTTCAGAAACTTTTTAGATACTAAAAAAACTAAAAATTAGATGCCAGAAAATTTCTAGATGATATGAATTGGTTCTTTTTTGCAACTATTGCATCATCGTTTATGGAGTATACGCCTAGTATTGTCAGTTTTTGTTCGTATAGAGTTAGGTTCATCTTAACCATTCGTTCGTTAATTGCTTTCTATGTTGTTATAAATTTGTTGAGCTCCTTCTAAATGAAGATCGATAATTCTTGTTGAGCTCTTTTTTTCTTTTCCTATACTTTATTAAAAAAGTGGTGTTTTTTTGAGGTTTTCCGAGCGTTATCCTGTTTTATTTTTCTTTGTCAGAACTATTATGTCTATTGTTTTTTGTTAACTCCGTTAGTACTTTGTTTGTTTTTGTAGAGAGGCCTTGAATATTCCATGTTCCAAAAATCATTTTCCAGTTACGTAACTTATGTCGTTTTTTAGTTTCTAATCCGTTCCAAAGCTGTTGACTAGTTCTTTTAAAAGGGCGTTTTTTTAGTATCAAGGAGTTAGCCCAGTGCCTCAACTCCCTACCAGGAAAATCAAAATTTTTTGTTCGGAACTTCTTTCTTAGATCGACTGCTTTCTCTACAGCTATGATCCCAATCTGCCCGTCCTGTTTGGTCCGCGAGTGGTATTTTATTTTCCACCTACCCGCCGGCTAAGCCGGTGAGGGTTTCCTCCTATCCGCCACCTGGAGACGCGCCCTCTAGGGGTTACAGGCTCCCCCGAGGGACTACAGAAGATAACTTGCTTAAAGAAAATAGTGATTTAAATGATATGTAAATAAAAGAAGAAAGTGAAGAAGAAGAAAAACCTATTATCAATTTATTGGAACGTTCAATAGAGTCACATCCGGAAAGATTAATGGGTCTAATATCTAAAGCAGCTGAAATTGTAATGAGTAATCTTCTTATCGATGATGATGCCGCAAATGTTTCAGAATCATCAACTTTATCAACAAAATTAATTTCTAAACTAAAAGTAAACATTATACAATCAATACAAATATTAGAACCCAATACACCTTTATAGGTTCCCGATCACGTTTTTAATACTCCCTTAGAAAATTTAATAGATAAATTATTTAACTCTCCATCAATTTCTGAAAATAATACTGTAACAGTAACCAATAATGACAATAAAGAAACAGAAATGATAATTCTTGATGCAGATGCAGATATTGCATTGGGTGAAAAATTGAAATTGCAAATCAGAAACTTGAAACTAAAACTCGACCAAAGCTTATTCTTTTGCCACCAACAATTAGACAAAATTTATCAAGTATAATTACGCTTCCAAAACTAAATCTAATTATTGAAGTTAAAGCAAAAAATTATGTTATCGAAACTGATATGACTAAAATAATTAAAGTTTTAAGTAAGGAAAACACGGAAATTCAAACAATTAAACCTAAAAAAGTCAACAACCCATTATTTCTAATTTAACTATTACTAGCATTCCATCAAATAATAGCACAGTTGAAGTACCTACTACTACTCCAAATAAACCAGAAAAACGCATTCCTGACGTTACACCAACTATAAATCAAATTGTTTGATCTAATGAAAATATAGCTGAAATTACTAAGGCACAATTCATGTTTAAATTAAAGCCATTTTTCTAAGCTTATTATCTACAGCAAAATATAGCAATAATCAGTGGCAGCAAGGAACTAGGAAGTGATTTGAGAACAATCTTCAACAACAGAATTGTTGGAAATGCCAAACAAATAGTTGACATTATTTCTAAATCAAATGTGGTTGATTTTGATGTCAACAATATGATTTACACGCTTCGCCAACAAATTAAGCGTGATTATAATAATAAGTACAATTTAGTTACTTTTATGTCAATATTTACAAGAGCAAAACCAACTTTGCTACCATTAACTGTTGTTTTTTATGACACAATCAAGAATATGTGTTATGTGTTCAAACCAAAAAACCCACAGTTATACTACACGACGTTTTTGCTGGGTTTCAAATAGATTGAAACAATGATCAAGTACACAAACTGCAACCGCAAATATGGTCATATCTAGTACTTAATAAAAATCAACAGTCGATATTGAATAACATGATCAACATGTACCAAGATGATGCAAAACAACTACAAAAAAAACAACAAGACGTAAGAAAATTAAAGAAACTGCTCCAGTTACTTTTGCAAAATTATTTACACTACCCAATTAACAATTGCAACAAAATTATCAACAAAAGTTGCTACAACATAGGCAACAACAAAAGGAACAATATAAACAGCATCAGATAAAAAAACAACAACAGCAGAAGCAGAATGCACAAGTTTTGTATCTTTTGGATCAACACGTGCAAGAACAGCAACGCACATAAAAAAAATATTGCTAAACAGCGTTTAGTAGAACAATATTTTTGGGATATACAAGTGCAAGAACATGAGCGCTTGGTAGAACAAAAAAAGTTTTCATCATCAACTTTACCACAAAAAAAACCACATATTCCCGTTATGCCAGTACTATTTTGTTCAAATTAATTTAATAAATAAAACTATTTACGGGCAAATTTAAAGACTTCAAGTTTAAATCAAAATGAGCGTATGTTTAAATTTCAAGCCACATTTGATTCGGTTTTGTCGAGCGAAAGTTTTTTACTAAATCAAAACTATTTAAAACTTTACTGGCCTACAATTAATAAACTTAGTGCCCGCCCACTCACCTGACCCTGTTTCCTATCAAGGAATTGCAGTAACAGTTCTTTGGTTGATTAATCGATTAGATTGGTTGATTGTTGTGCAAGACCCAGTGATGACTGCTGTATAAAAACTTGTTGCAATTGTTGGGTTGATGATTGCTGTGTTACGTGTAATAGATTATAAGGTGATTTCTTAAACTTTGTAGTTATTGAGTAAAATGCTGTGTTGAAATCTGTAATGATTGTTGTGGTAAATGCTGTATCGTACTTTGTAGCAATTGTTGTGTTGGTTGCTGATTTAGACCTTGTGCATATACTATCAATTCTTGTAAAGCAGGTGGTTTTGTGTAAATAAGCCGTAGTTCTTGTGGAACAGCAGATACTGTAGACTTTTGTAGATGTGAATAATAAGAAGCACCATTTAAATAGTTTTGAATTAGTAAATAACTTTTGCTCGACAAAACCGAATTAAATGTGGCTTGAGATTCAAACATGCGCTTATTTTATTTTTTTACAGGGATCAAATCTTGGACCTCTACTGTTCAATTTCTTTATCAATGATGTGGGACACTGTTTTTCTAATGCTTATTATTTGCGAACGATATAAAAATCTTTTAAAAAATTCAGTCTTTGGATGATGCTGTACCACTTAATGAAAAAGTACAGATTCTTTCTAATTGGTGTCAGACTAATAACTTACTACTTAATTTAAATAAGTGCAAAGTGATGACATTTTTTAGACGTCAGTCTACGGTGATGTATAGTTACTCTCTCATGAATGTAATGTTGTTAAGAGTTAACACTATTCGTAATTTAAGCATTACGTTTGATTCAAGCCTTTCATTTACACTACATATTGATACTGTCGTGGCTAAAGCTTATCAACTTTTAAGATTTGTCAAGCATAACTCTAAGGAGTTTTTTTGACCATCGTACTTTAATTATCCTTTACAACGCTCTAGTACGCCCCCATCTCGAGTATTGTTTAAATGTGTGGTCACTATACACTCTCGTCAGTAAAATAAAAAATGAACAAGTTCAAAAAAAGTTTGTTTGTTTTTTAGCGTATAAATGCAACATTGCAGGCAGCTATACGGAACTGCTTTCTACATTTAATATAACCAGTCTTAAAAAAAAAAAACGTTTTAATTTTGACGTAACACTAGTTTTTAAAGTGTTTCGTGGGATTATTGACTGTCCTGACTTGCTCAGCTCTATAGGTATTTATGTCCCAGCTCAAGTTTTACCCAATGACTATTTATTTCATAAACCGTTTAAACGCACTGATTATGAGGTGCACTTTGCATTTACACGCATTTTGCGGCATGCCAACGAAGTTAAAGTAGATTTTTTTAAAGATTCTCTTAATACCTTGCGACGTGTACTTGTCACCCATACGTGACCTTTTTAATATTTTGTAACTATTTAAGTTTTTTTATTTCAGTTATATTTTTATTATTAATACTTAGTTTTATGTTTAATTTATGTTTTTTAAACTGTAAATATATACTTATTTTGTAATGGCTTCCGTTGAGTAGTAAATAAATAAATAAATAAACTTGAAGTCCTCAAGTTTGCCTGTAAATTGCTATTGTGGTGTTTTTGGTGGTAAGATTAATAATAAGAACTTTTGTTGTTCTACTAAGCGCTGCTAATATGCTATTGTTTTCTTTTTCCATTAAACGTTCATGTTTTTGCACTTGTTTATCCTAAAGATATTGTTCTACTAAACGCTGTTGCAATCTTTTATCCCATGTGCGTTGCTGTTCTTGCTCGTGTTGATCCAAAAGATACAAAGCTTGTGCATGCTGCTCCTGCTGTTCTTTCTTCATTTGTTGCTGCTTATATTGTTTCTCTTGTTGTTGCCTATGTTGTAGCAACTTTTGTTGATAATTTTGTTGCAATTGTTGATTGGGTAGTGTAAATGATTTTGAAAAGTGACTGGTGCAGTTTTTTAAATTTTCTTACGCCTTGTTGTTTTTTTTTTGCGGTTTTTTTGCATCATTTTGTTACATGTTGATTATATTACTCATTATCAACTGTTGATTTTTATTAAGTTGCGTTTGCAGTTTGTGTACTTGATCATTGTTTAAATAAGATTTGGGTGATTTTACTTTAGCTCTGAGTAGTTTTACTTAAGCTCTAGGTAGTTCTACTGGAGTTCTGGGTAATTCTACTGGAGCTCTGGGTAGTTCAACTGGTGCTCTGGGTGGTTCAACTGGAGCTTTGTGTAGTTTTACTATAGCTTTATATAGTTCTACTGGTCTAGGTAGTTCTATTGATGCTTTTGGTTGTTTTACTGGTGCTTTGAGTAATTCATCTGAAACTCTGGGTATTTTTACTGGAGCTCTGGGTACTAAGAACTTTGAGTAATTCTACTAGTCTGGATGGTTCTACTGCAGCTCTGGGTTGTTTTATTCAAACTCTAGGGAATTTTATTTGAAACCCAGATAGTTTTACTTGCGGAAACGCAGTGTAGTATAACTATGGGTGCTTTGATTTGAGCACATAACACATATACTTAAGTGTGTTATATTAAAAAACAGCAAATGGTTGCAAACTTGGTTTTGCTTTTGCAAATATTGACATAAAAGTCACTAAAATGTACTCATCAATATAATCACGCGTAATTGGTTGGCAAAGCGTATAAATTATATTGTTGACATCAAAATCAACCTCATTTGATTTAGAAATAATGTCAACTATTTGTTTGGCAGTTCCAACAATTCTGTTGTTGAAAATTGTACTCAATTCACTCCTTAGTTCTTTGCTGCAACTGATTATTAGCATGTAAGCTTGTTTAGCTTTATTTTGCTGTAGATGATAATCCAAGTAAAATGGCTTCAATTTAATCATGAATTGTGCCATAGTAATTTCAGCTACATTTTCATTACAATGAACAGTTTGAGTTATAGTTGGTGTAACATCAGGAATGCGTTCTTCTAGTTTATTTGGAGTGCTAGTGAGTAATTTAACTGTGCTACTGTTTAATGGAATGCTAGTAATAGTTAAATTAGAAATACTGGGTTGTTGAACTTCTTTAGGTTTAATTGTTTAAATTTCCGTATTCTCCTTACGTAAAACTTCAATTATTTTAGTCTTATCAGTTTTGATAACATCATTTTCTGCTTTAACTTCAGTAATTGGATTTAGTTCTGGAAGTGTAATTATACTTGATAAATCTTGTCCAGTTGTTGGTGGTTAAGTTATGGTTGAGTTTCAGTTTTTGATTTGCAATTTCATTTTTTTTTTGCCCAATACAACATCTGCATCTCCACCAAGAAATATTATTTCTGTTTCCTTATTGTCATTATTGGTTACTGTTACAGTAATATTTTCAAATGTTGATAAATAGTTAAATAATTCATCTAATAAATCCTCTAAGGGAGTATTAAAAACGTGATCGGAAACCTTCAAAGGTGTGCTCCTATATTTGTATTGATTGTATAATGTTTACTTTTAATTTAGAAATTAAATTTGTTGATAAAGTTGATGATTCTGAAACATTTGTGGCATTTTTATCGATAAGAAGATTACTCATTGCAATTTCAAGTGCTTTAGATATTAGATCTATTAAATCTTTTGGATATAGAACTATTGGACGTTCCCATAAATTGATAATAGGTTTTTCTTTTTCTTCAGTTTCTTCTTTTATTTTCATATCACTCAAATCACTATTTTTTTTTTAAGCAACTTATCTTCTATAATAACTTGTTGAAGACATTTATATCCAACTAGTATTGGAATATCATTACACACTTAATAATAATAACTTAATAATTTTTTATTATCTAATACTTTTCTTGCGGATACTATTTTTTTTACTATCTATAGATTTTTCCGCTAATATTTCTAGTTCTTTATTGTCTGCAGTTTTGCTGACCATTACTGATAGTTCTACATAAATATTTTCTGATGATTCTACTACTTCATTATGTAAAAGTTTGATCTTGAATACTTTTGGTTCTATTTGTTTTTTAACCATCAAAAAAATTTATGGCAACTAATTTTGATTCAATTTATTTATTTATTTATTTATTTGTCTTTATTTCCTATTATTACAATAAGAAATTGGCAAAGTTCAGCATATTGCTGTTCTACCACTTAACCATTACATTTTTACAATAAATTTTTATTTAGTATCTAAAGAGTTTTTGAAGATTGAATAAATTTTTTTTTTAATTTTTTTATTATTTAAAGATTTTTTAGCGGATACTGATAGTTTCACTTATTTATCATTATATAAAAATTTGCTAGTACATGTTAATGGTTTGACTTCTTTATTAACTAACGATTTTATGGCTAATACTTTTACTTCCACTTTTTCATTGATTTTTGATTTTTTTATTATCTACAGATTTTTTCGCTAGAAGCTTTTGTTTTCATTTTTTTGTTATTTAAAGATTTTTAACGGGTACTTTTGGTTACAAATATATTGCTGTTTGCATATCTTTATCATCTAAAAATTTTATAATACCATATGTTATTTTTTCTATATCTTTTTCATTTTCTAACAATTTTTTCACAGCTATCGTTAATTTTTTTTGTTTTTTAATAATTTTTCAATTTCAATGTCTTGATCTTGAATAATAATAATAATAATAATAAAGTATCTTTATTTTACAATGACAAACTTTACAAAAATAAAAACTTGTACATATAAAACACGTCAAAATTGCATAGCAATAATAAAATAGAATAAAAATAATACAATAAAAATTTAAAAATATACATAAACGTATTACAATACAAGACATATTAAAATAAATTCATTTAAAATTACATGCATAAAATTCAAATATATTGTACGGCTCCAAATCACAAAGCAAGCTAAATAGATTTCTTTTCAAATTATTATAATCATTAATCATTTTAATTCTGATAGGAAGATGATTATATATTTTTAATATTGAATAATAACATCCTTTTTCAAACTTGCTTAACCGGTGTATAGGTATGGTATATACTTGACCATGCCTTGTATTATGATTTGACATCATTAAATTATTTTCAAATTTTTCTTTGTGTTTTAAAAGAAATTTAATGCACTCGTATATATACATTCCACAAAGAGTTAGTATGTTGCCTTTTTTAAATTTTCCTCTACATGTTTCTTTATATTCTAATTTAAATAATATTCTAAGAGCTTTTTTTTGCATTCCAAAAGCTTTTTCTACCGTGACACTACTTTCCCAAAATATGAGACCATATCTTAAGTGAGAGTGAACGTTGGCATAGTAAAATAGTTTTGTTATGTAAAAATTAGTTGATTTTATCAAGACTCGCAGCCCATAACAAGCCCTACTGACTCTATCACATACTGATATAACGTGTGATTGAAACGATAATGTTTCATCTAAAATGATTCCCAAAAACTTTGTGTTGTTGACAAACTCATAGCATTTGTTATTAAAATTAATTGAGACAGGTGTTTTAACAATTTGACTCGTTTTAAAACAAACACACTTAATTTTATCATTATTTAAAACCAAATCATTTTCTGTAAACCAGTTTTCTACAGATGCCATAGTTCTATTTCCTAAAAGAATGACATCTTGAAATGTACATCCTTTTAGGAGTGCTGTAGTATCGTCTGCATAATTTAATAATTTACTTTTTGATGTTAAATTATTAGGTATATCATTGACGTATATGATAAAGAGTAGAGGGCCAAGAATACTGCCTTGCGGGATACCCCTACTAATATTAAGCTCATTTGATTCGGCAACTAAGCCCTGTTGATTTGTTAGGTAAGTGTAGTGTACCCTATCAGATAAGTATGATTTTATTAAATCATTTGATTTGCCTCTAACACCGTACTGAGATAATTTGATTAGTAGTTTCGAATGATTAATGCAATCGAACGCTCGTGATAAATCTAAAAAAACGCCACACGCCACATTACGTTCTTCAAGAGTTGATAAAATCCAGTTTGTATATGTTTTTTTGTTTTCTAGAAGTTCATCATCACCAACATCCTGGAAAGCTTGCTTCGTTCAGTATTGTTATAAAATGATTTATATCTTGGCTCACAAGTAAGATAGGGTATTTTCCATCTACATACACCTTTTTGTTCCCACTTTAAGTTTTTAGAGACGCTTCTAGTGCTAAAGTGAATAGCTTTGGGAACTCGTGTCGCCTTTGCGCACGCTTCTTTAAATATGGATATTAATTTCTTGGTTGATAATCTGTCAGTTGCTGACCTTGCATACTTTGTACATGATACAGATAAAGCATTTAATCTATGTGGGCAATTCCATTTCAAACGGACCAGAGCTAGGGGGGGGGGGGGGGGGTGCGTTGAGAAACTTGCTTATGTATTTTTTTTTAGTTTCTATAACTTATTAGTAGTCCTTTGATCGGTATATGAGGGTATAAAACCCATAAAAAAAATTCTACGATTTTTTAAAGTATTTTTGACGTTTTTTGACTTAAATAAATTAAAAAATGCTCCTTTTTACACAGCCCACTAAGAACAAAAACATGGTTTTATGGCTTTTGCGGCTTATAGACAAGGTATAAACTTGAAATGGCGCCAGATTTGGATTCTACGAAAAATTTCTGATTGATTTCATTAGTAAATTTATTATTTTGAGTTAAAATTGCGGTTTTTAAACAAAAAATGTGATTAAGTTAAAAAACGTCAAAAAAACTTTAAAAAATCGTAGAATTTTTTTTATAGGTTTCATACTCTCATATATCAATCAAAAGACTACTAATAAGTTATAGAAACTAAAAAAGAATACATAAGCAAGTTTCTCAACGCACATATTTTGTTTTCTATTTTTGGTTATTTTACATTTTTTGTTATATGTATTTGGTTTTTTCTCTCTGAAACCATCTTTCATTTGCAGGTAGGGTCATAAGACTAGAATCGCCTTGAACCCAAAAACCCCTTCATTCTGAATAATTAGCGCTAAAGAATTTTGATTCTTCTAAAAAAATATAGTTAGTTTTTGCCATTTTTGATTTTTATAAACCGATTTCTGCATTTTTTAACAGTCTATAATCAAAATTTAGTGTTTTCTAACAATATTTTTATATTTCATGGTAAAATTTTGCTATTTTTGACATTTCATGAACAAAATTCTGCATTTTTTTAAAGTTTATGGCCGAATTTTGGTTCTTTTTGACCTTTTATGAATAAAATTATGCACTTTTTAACATGTTATTGCCCGGATTTTGCTATTTCTGACTTCTCATTAATATAATTTTGCATTTTTTAACATCTACGACCAAAACTAATTGGATTTTGCTACTTTTGACTTTGATGAAAATTTTGTACTTTTTGTCGTTTTTATAATAAGAATTCTTCGTTTTTAAACAACTATGACCAAACTTTGGTGCTTTCTGACAATATTTTTGTATTATTCACATTCTATGAATAGAATTTTTGTTAGCCAGATTTTGATTTATTCTCAAAATGTTTTAATATTTCATAATCGCACTTTGTTATTTTTGATATTTCATTGCTGTTTTTGATTTTTCATAACAAGTTTTTGCATTTTTTTAACAGTTTATGACCAAAGTTTGGTGTTTTCTGACCATATTTTTATACTTCTTGGCAGGATTTTGCTATTTTTGGCTTATATTTTGATCTTTTAACTGTTTTTGACTTTTTATGAATAGTAATTTGCATTTTTGGCCAAACATTGCTGTTTTTTAGTTTTGGAAAATAGAATTTTGCACTCTTCGACCATTTATGACCGGATTTTGAATATTTTTGACAAAATTTTAATGCCTTATAGCGGATTTTGCTATTTTTGTTTGTTTATGAATAGAATTTTGCACTTTATAACCGTTTTTTACTAGATTTGTTTTTTTTTTTAATATTTTGTGGCTGGATTTTGCCATTTTTAACATTCCAAAATTTTGCATTTTTCAACAGTTTATTTTTAATATTTTTGACTAAAGAGAATTTTATGAAACAAAAAATACAAAATTGTGAAAGCTTTTTTTAGAAACCCAATTTACCACTTTTTCTCCTAGCGGTAGAACTCTTAGGTCCTATGCAATATTCTCCTCAAAACTTTCCATTTCTTTTACTGTGTCGCATTTGGCCTCCAACAGACTTTTTCAACTGTTAATGGATCTGACAGTACAAATTCTCCATTGCAGCACAAAATCCTTTAAACTATGCTTCCTAACTTCTCTTGTTAACCTACGTATTGCTGTTGAAACTTCTGTTTTGAGCACTAGTTGGATCTTCATCATTTTCTTCAGAATTTTCTTTTGGCTATAAGACTACTATTCATTTCGTGTACCCCACTGAAACAGGTATCTCTTCTTTAAATGAAACGTCTGAAATTTGGTGATTCGTAACTTCTTCCATCATAATTACATCTCTGCTTATTGTGACAGAGTTTGTGGGTGGATCTTTTTCTTCTTCTTCTTCTTCTTCTTCTTCAAGTGCCGTCTCCATTTCGGAAGTTGGCTATCATCGTTACTACTTTGATTTTGAAAACTGCCGCCTTTAACAGATCAGCTGACGTGACCTTAAACCATTTTCTCGCATTTCTAAGCCAAGACATTCTTCTCGCTGGATCACACACCTTATACTTTTTAACTTCATTACTTCTTTTACGCTTTTTAACTTCTGTGTCTTCATGTCCTATTTTAAACGTTTTTCTTTAGAGACGTGCACTATTAGCTTACTTTAAATTAAAATATTCTTAGTTACGTCTGGTTTCCTATGCTACTATAGCTCGTATTGGGTGTTGTCTAACCCTTCTATTTTTTAATGACACAAACAAGTGGACTAAAATAATAGCTATGTAGAGACCAAAAGCAACAAAACGTAGAATTGAGAAACCACAAAAGAGGTTAAATGATAGTAAGGAGGTGGCAAGAAAAAAATAGTATCAGATAGCTCAAAGCAGAAGTGAGTGGAAAAGTATATAGGTCCAGAGGTGGACAAAGGCTTGCAGCAGAAGAAAAATGTTTATTAAAAATAAAATAAATAAAAGAAGAATAATAGAAAGCCAATGCCTTTATAGTAAAAGCTTATTACTACAGTAGAACTATCAATGAATGAAGATGGCATTTTGTCATACTTCAGTTGTGTCTGAATCAATTTAATGAAGCTTTTTTGACCGACTATCAACTTTAACTAGAGAGATTGTTGACAATATACAACATCGACTAAAGCAAAGTCGACATCAGTCAATTTGGAGTTTCTTATGGCTGTAAAAAAGCTGCAAAAAAATTCTACATTTGCAGGTAGGTATTGTTGGTTTAAGAATTACCAGAAGCATATTGGAACTGCTTTAACAAACATTTAAATAATGATGACTATTATACTAATTTGCACATATAACAAACCGTGTTTTAATGCATAACTTACCTTCAAGAATAGCAAGATATTTTTGAAGACCATACAACAAAGCATCCCAAAGTTCCATTTTCTTTGGATCCACAATATTTAAGAATCTATTCCAGTACAAGCATACATCTTCTTTGGACATAAGCCGGGATATTGTCATGGTTTTATTCGATATATTTGGTTCATTAGTTTTTCTTTCTCTAAAATAAAATTATTATTATTTCAAAGTGTTATTGATATTCTCTTATGAGATTAATTAATATCTACATACTCTTTTGTACGACAATGAACATGTGTGACAAATTCTCTTATAGCCCTCATAACAAATCCAGTATGTATCACCAATTGATGATTATTGAGACATGTGTTTGAAGATTGCAATTGTCTTTCAGTTCCATAATCCGTGATTTGCATTACTTTCTTCTCAAATCTAAATCAAGAAAACAACAATGTTATCTTTAATAGTAGTACCATTAGATTAAATAAAAACAAACTTGTTCAAAATTGAACCAAACAAAATATTCAAAAATATTACTCTGTATCAACTTGTTGCGGTCCCAAACATTCCCCTTCATGTTTAATCATCTCCGGCAATTCACTGCCATTTCTATCCACTTCTACAACTTTTTGTACAATTGCATCAATAACATCATCAGTTTTCTTCACTCCCAACAACTCATTAACCTGAAAACTATCAGCTTCTACTTCAGCTTGACCCGATTGCAAAGTTTTGTTTTCCAAAAAATCACTAATTATACTGGTCTCACTACCACGCACACCACCAGAACAAATGGGACACTTAATGTATGGTTTAAAAAAATGAAACATGATGTTTATATCTTCTGTTTTTGTTATGCTCAATGCCTAGAATTGATTACAAAATATTAGAATTTAGAATAAATTGAGAGAGTTGTATACTGACACTAAATACGTTGTCAACTTTGAGGAGGTTCATTTCTCTGCCGCTATGGAACTCCATGATTTTTTTAAGACGGTATTCAATTAGGAAGTTTGATTTATCTGATATTTTATCTAGGACCAGATTAATTGTTTTTATGTAATTGGGACTCATTGTATCTTCCTTGTTTGGCATCAGACGTTCACTTTCGCTTTTAAGTAAAGGTTTATCTACAAAAATATGTTAGTAAATAGTAAGTTTTTAGTAGTACACGTGCATATCTAAATCTGAAATCATTGTCCACTTCTGTAAAACTTGAAATATCTGCCTCCATCATTGCAAAAAGCAATTTGGGCAACAAAAAGAAGCTCTGATTTTAATCCTTTTATTACGAAGTCAAAACTAATGAGGTTTCCGCCTACAGAGGTAGCTAGAAGGCATTCCATGTCGGAAGCATGCAAAAATTGCAAAAGACAAAGATAATAATTGTGGAAAAACAAGAATGTTATTATTTACCTTTAAGTGATTCCAAATACTTATCAGCTTCACGATAGCTCTCCAAATCTTTCAACGTAAACAACTTATTAGGAGGTTCTTCCCAAGGTAAACCCATCTGCTGTTCATGTAAAATCCTATCAACCGTAATCAATTTATTCAAAATCTTTGTAGCAATATCCCTATTCAACTCCCATATCTGCATATACTTCTTCTCATTATTAAGCGCCATCAGTTGCGATTTTTGTTTTGCAACTGCAATATAACTTTGAAGATTTATAACATCAGTGAGGAGCTTCTTTATTTTATTCTGCGTTTCAGTTTTGTGGGAATCTATATGTTTCTTTAACGCGTTTATTTGATCCCTCAGCTTATTCAATGTGCGCTTTTGATTGGACTTGATTATAATATTTTCATCTTCACGTTTGCGTAAAATTTGATAATTGTAATCCATTTTCTCGCTATTTGCCAAAGCTGTTGCTTTTATAATCTCATATTCTTGTTGCAACGTTTCGCAATCGCGTTCCAAACGTATTTTTACTTCGCGTACTCTTTCTTGATGTTTCAATCGCACTTTGGTACACACTTCTTCAAACTCGTCACGTTGACGAAATTTATTTTCCATTATAGCCAATTCTTGATCTTCGCGTTTTGTGTAAAGATCTTCCCAGCGTTTATCATTGTGGTTCATCATGTTTGTTCTTTCTTGTATCATGACGTCTTCAATGTGTTGCAACTCTATACGATGGGCGGCTCGCATTATTGAAACCTAATTAATGATTAGTTTATAGTTATATTTAAAGCAGTTTTTACCTGTTTTTCCACACGTTTGGCTAGCATACTAATATCTTCGCTTTGTAACTTTTGATCGTTGAAAAATTTCAATTCGGCCATTTTGACTTCATGTTTGAGCATCTTTATAATTTCATCTTTTTGTTTGATGAGATCTTCGCATTTTTCTTTTTGCGATTCAATGTCGTCGTGGATATGTAGTGGGTCATTGTATTCTAAAACTTTTTGCCATTTGGAACTAATGTCTTCAAACATTTGTGCTGCTAGTTTTCCATCTTCTTCTAGTTGTACTAGTATTTTTTCTCTTCCTATTTGTTCAGCTTCACGGCGGTCGACTTCACGCGTATCATTGGCTACGCGTACGTTTGTTACTGTTTGTTCTGCTTCTAGGAAGAGTTGTCTTAGTATTTCGCTACTCTTTTCTAATTGTATTTGGAGGAGAGTTGGTTTTTTAGGTGCTTTTTCTTCTATTTCGGTAACAGCTTTTTGTTGTACCCTGTAGTAAAATTACAAAAAAACTTAAAAAAAGTAAAAATTCCAACTAATTAAAATAAATCGAAAACTTTGGTCGTTACTATGTGATTGCTCAATATAAAATAAACAAAACATATTTACTATGTATTATATCACGAATAAATTTAAAAAACCGCAACATGTTTCAATCAATTATATGAATATAAAAGAAAACTACAAAGCATATATACAACAGTAAAACATAAAATGTACAGAGAAGTGGAAAATTACATTGAAATTTTTATGAATTAAATGATACAATAATACAAAAAGGAAAAGATAGATTAAGAAAATATTTATTTAACGGTACAATTTTATAATATGTGGAAATAAATTTATGCCTACGCCACTGAGTTCTATATTTATATTATTTTAAAACCGTATAGAATCTTAGACTCACAATCTATCAACAAAAACTGGCATGACTTTGCACTAGAAAACTGATTAATAAAATGTTTCAGTTTGTACTCATACGTGAAGCGATCAACATCTTCTACCTTCACAGATTTTATTTTAGAAAATATGGTAAGTATAATTTCATTTATTTAAATATAATATATAATTTTTAATTGATTTATTTTAGCGTGAAGTAATTTCTGTGCACGTCGGCCAAGCCGGAGTACAAATTGGAAACGCATGTTGGGAACTTTATTGCCTGGAGCATGGCTTGCAGAAAGATGGCATGTTCAGCGAAGAATATCTGAAAGATGATAACAAATCTAACGCATCGGATGATAGCTTCAGTACATTTTTTGCTACTACAGGATCAGGCAAACACGTGCCTCGTTCGATTTTTGTCGATTTGGAACCTTCAGTTGTTGGTAAGTTTTACAATATTAATTTAATTTTTTTTATAAATACTATGAAAAGTACATTTTATAATATTAAAATTGAGATACATTGTTCATTTAAATGTTTTTTCGACTTTTATGTTTTTGTCATATTTGTTAGTGAATTGGTGAATTAGATTTTAGTTCATAAACTGTGTTGGCAGTAATTTTAAAGTAAAAAAACTAAATTTTAAGTTTTTATACAAAGCCTTTACAATATTTTTTTTTTAATTTTTAAATTTCTTCTTTTCATAAACAATTTAATAAACGTACTTTTTTTTATTTCGTATTTCATACATTATTTAACAATCCGATTGATAGGATTGTATTTTGATACATCTAATGGCGCGTCCAAACTTGAGTACACATGGTGTTAAATTAAAGCGCATTAAAGTATTCCTTATATTTTTACGTATAATAAAATATTTTTAAAAATTTGTATATTGTTGCGATTGACAGTCGAGTTTTAGCACTCGCTAATATATTTCTTTTTTAATCAATTAAATGTTGTCATAGTACTTTTATCAATTCATTATTAATTTTTGATACTTTGTTACTTCTAACAAAAGTTCCCGAGATGTTCATACGCTTATCAATTAACTGATGCAATAAAAAGGTCTGCCTCTCAACCACCACACCGAGCATCCACGTCTTTGTTAAATGGTTGCAGTTTAATTACATTATACTAATTATTTCAATGCATTATTAAAATGATTGTTTATTCTCTATCCAGTTTGCCGATCTGGTTTTAAACGGGTTAAAATCCCATCTTACTTCTTATACTTCAATCAATGCAAACCAAACTTTTATTAATTATTATTTTTTACTAGATTCTGTAAGAACTGGAGAATACAAAAACCTTTATCATCCTGAACAATTAATATCAGGTAAAGAAGATGCCGCCAACAATTATGCAAGAGGCCACTACACAATTGGTAAAGAAATCATCGATCGCGTCTCCGATCGCATTCGGAAATTATCCGACCAATGTAATGGTCTACAAGGTTTCCTCATATTTCACTCATTTGGCGGAGGCACCGGATCTGGATTTACTTCCCTCCTAATGGAAAGACTATCAGTTGAATATGGAAAGAAAAGTAAATTACAATTTGCCGTATATCCAGCCCCCATGGTTTCCACAGCTGTTGTAGAACCCTATAATTCAGTCCTAACAACACACACCACCTTGGAACATTCAGATTGCGCTTTCATGGTTGATAACGAAGCTATTTTCGATATTTGTCAGAAAAATTTGGACATTCCCCGTCCAGGTTACTGCAATTTGAACCGTCTTATTGGTCAAATCGTATCATCAACAACAGCATCGCTAAGGTATAAATAAAATTAATGTTTTCCTTTCAGAGATCAAATTTATTATATTTTAGATTTGACGGAGCTATGAATGTAGATTTAACAGAATTTCAAACCAATTTAGTGCCATATCCTCGAATTCATTTTCCTTTAGTAACCTACTCACCAATCATATCTGCAGCAAAAGCATATCATGAACAATTTTCAGTGCAGGAAATTACCAATGCCTGTTTTGAACCCTGTAACCAGGTATGTTATTTTTATTGTTGATCAAAATGTTTCTAAATTGTGCCAAATTCTAGATGGTTAAATGTGATCCACGCCGTGGTAAATATATGGCTTGCTGTATGCTATATCGAGGAGATGTAGTTCCTAAAGATGTTAATGTGGCTATTGCTGTTATCAAAACTAGGAAAAATATACAATTTGTTGATTGGTGCCCGACTGGATTTAAAGTTGGTATTAATTACCAGAAACCTACAGTTGTACCTGGAGGAGATTTAGCAAAGGTATTTTTTAATCAACCAGTTTTTTTTTTATTAATTGTCCTTAAACTTACTTTATTGTTTTATAGGTACAACGAGCAGTATGCATGTTATCCAATACTACTGCAATATCCGAAGCTTGGGCGAGACTCAATCACAAATTCGATTTAATGTATATGAAACGAGCTTTTGTGCATTGGTACGTCGGTGAAGGTATGGAAGAAGGTGAATTCTCAGAAGCCCGAGAGGATATGGCCGCGCTTGAGAAAGATTACGAAGAAGTGGGTACTGATAGTACTGGTGATGATGAGTCATTTGGTGGTCAAGAAGAAGAGTACTAATTATTTTTAAAGTGTTTCAATGTACTATTTATAATTAAATTAATGTAATAATATATGTATGGAGTAGTACCAAAGTTTTTAATGTGTATCAATGTTTCAAATAGTTCTAATCAACGTGTAATTTATTAATACTAAGACATTAAATGTATTCATTATATTATTGATAATCTTTTATTTTAAATGTCAAAATAGAGCAACACTTCAAACAAATTAAAGATTTAGATATGGATTTGATGTTTAGTTTAATATTTGGTACTGATTCTAACCTAGAAATTTCAAGACGCTTTGCTATATTTGTCGATATGGTCTTTAGAAAGTATGAAGAGACCCTTCATCTACAAAACTAATAACAGGACTTTCAGTTATTAGAAAAAGTTTATTAATTTAAATCAAAAATAAAGTTGGCGAAAGAACAGAACCTTGAGGAGCACCAGCATTTATGATTTTGGGGTCAGAGTTAAAACCATCAATTCTAACTAAAATTTTTCTATAGTCAAGAAAACTATTGATAAGATTTACAAATTTTTAATCTAGACTTATACAATGGAGCTTAATGATAAGATTGGGGTGCCATGTCCTATCAAAAGCTTTGGAAATGTCTAAGGTGTTATCAGTTTCCCCCTCAAAATGGAAGAGAGAGGGACACTAGTCGTGACGTAGGTGGCCACTGATAATATTTATTGTGGGGGTGGTTTTGAGTGGGATTTGCGGTCTTCACCGCCGATCAATGATAATTTTCCCTCGGGGATCGGGGCTTCTTCAAGATTAGCCATGGAGGTATCTAAATATTCACCGTCCCGTGTCGGTTTGGTTTCAACAAGGCGGTAACGAGCCGGAAGCGGAGCTAGTGCTCCCGGTGTCGTCGTAATGTACGTGGGATCTAGTTTGCATAAGCCGGAGTCGGTGCGGAGGTCGTCATCGTGCCATATCCATGAGGAGCAAACGTAGTTTCCAAAGAGTAGTCATGTTCAGTAGCGTAAGTCGTCATTGTGTGGGCAGAAGGTTCATAAGGCATAGCGAAAGTTGTCGGCGGAGATCCAGTAGAGTATCCAGAGACATTAACGTGGGTCGGCTGACTGGAATTTCTCGAACGGATTTATTTTATACCATCACTTGGTCTGTGATTGGTTCTCGCACATTTCGGACTGTGCGTGTTTGGCAAGTTCCGCCGCCTGGTGGCCGTAACAATTCCCCCTATTTTCTCGACGGAGAAAACGTCTGCTAGGGTTGTCGCTTGTAGAGGTAGCAACGGGCCTAACGAGCGGCGTTTTCTTGTCGTGGGTAGCGTAGTCGTCGGTAGGTTGCTTGGCGTTGTCTTGCCAATTGCAGTCTTCTCTCCGGGTCTTTGTTGTTTTAGTCTTGGGTCAGGTTAGGCCCAGCTTCCTGGTTGCTTTAAAGCTTATCCCAGTAACAATTAACTCGGACTTTGTCCGATGGCGGCGTTGTATTGTTGGTTGTTGTGGAAGACGGCCATGGTAATAACTTCGTCCCAGTGTTTGAGGGTTCTGCTCCAACAATGCTCTTACGCTCTTTTTTTAATTCCGTGTATCATCGTTCAACGGGGTTGGCTTGTGGGTGATACGTAGCCGTCTGGTTCACGCATTTCCCCTTCTTCACAGAGTTTTCAAACGTCTTACTCGTAAACTGGGTCCCGTTGTGTTGTAAAATAACTCTAGGATATCCGTAGAGTTGGAATATCTTTTCCTCAAGCAATTTTGTTGTGTTTTGCTGGTTGCGGCCGGCACAGGTATTGTCTCTATCAAGCGGCTGGTCATATCCAAAACGGTAAATGCCAATTTGTTCCCCGATCTGGTGACGTCGAATGGTCCAATATAATCAATGGCTATTTTTTCCCAAGATGTGCTTGGTGGGTGCGACTGTAAAAGATTTCCAGGTCCGGCGTGGCCTGCTTTAGTTTGGGCGTACACGACGCAACCTCGGATAAAGGTCCGCACATCTCGTCGGACGCGTGGCCAGTGATATGCTGCCAGTATGGACGACAAGGTTTCATCTCTGCCGGGGTGCCCGGCGGTGTCATTGGAGTGGTGTTTTTTCAATACCTCCTGTTGAGCTGCGGGTGGTACGACTAGCTGGTTATGCCCTGCCAGCGTCTTAAGATGCTCTCCCGCTTCGCCCAACTTGTACCCTACGTCGATCCCGTCTGGAATTTCGACTTGTGCCATTCGCACTATAGCAGCCAGGGTCTCTTCACCTAAGACAAAGATTTTATCCTTGGTGACATGGTGTTTCCTGCCCAGCCTGTTGTATAGGTGGTTTAGGCTGTAGGGCGTCTTCTGGGGGCAATAATTGTTGCTAATACACAGCCAACAAAACAAGTATCAATAGTTGCAATTAACCAAACAACAAAACAAAAGCTTTCCTTTGGTAGTGCCTTTGTGAGTATATCAGCCAGCTGCTGATTTGATGGTACGTAGATGATGTCTAGGTGTCCATCTTCATATTTTTCTCTGATGAAATGGACTCGTCGAACCCCACTGCAGCCAGAATACGTCGAATCCGTATGATTTCTCTGGTGCAGTCACTAGCTGCAATGTATTCGACTTCGGTTGTCGAGAGGGCCACAATTCGTTGTCGTTGCGATGTCCACGCCACTGGTCCACCGTTGAAAATAAGCACATAACCGCTGGTGGATTTTTGTGTATCAGGATCGCCTGCGTAATCGCTATCCGAATATGCCTTCATCGTTTCAGATGTTTCATTGCCGCCGTACATGATCCCGTAACTAGACGTGTCTTTGATGTATCGTATGATCTTTTTGACCGCCATCCAATGTTCTTGCAGTGGTTTCTCAGCATAACGACTGACGACAGCTACTGCGTACATAATGTCAGGACGAGTCACGCATGCCGCAAACATCAGTGATCCAACCGCTTCACGGTAGGGTACCGTGTGACCAACGGCTTCACCGATGGTGCACAGCTTTGTGTGTGGATCTGCCGGAACCGATACTGACTTCGCGTCCTCCATTTTAAATCTTTCAACCACTCGCCTTAGGTAATTGGTTTGAGTAAGTATTAGTTGTTTCTTTGCGCGGTTTCTATATATTTGCAAACCCACAAATACCTGCCCAGCTCCGACAACAACTTCAAAACTGTCTTTCAGATTTTTCATGACGATCTCAATCGCAGCTCCGCTGGGTGACAGAAACAGCCCGTCATCAACATAGAGCAACAACACGATCATGTGGCCATCCACGTTTCCTGTGTACATGCACGGGTCTGCTTTGCTTTCAATGAAGTTGTACTGCTTTAGAAACGTGACAAAACATTTGTTCCATTGACGTGGAGATTGTTTCAGACCATACAATGATTTCTTGAGTAGTACTATACGGCCGAGCTTGTGTGCGACTTCTTCAGGAAGACGCATATAAATTTCATCCTCCAGCTCGCCGTATAGAAATGCAGTCTTAATGTCAAACTGAGCAAGTTCCCAGTCTTCCCTAGCTGTTAATGCTAACATCATTCTGACTGTTTCATACCTTACTACCGGTGCAAATGTTTCGTGATAATCGATCCCTTCACGTTGTGAGAAACCGCGAGCCACCAGGCGCGCTTGAAACCGCTCGATTTTTCCGTCACAGTTCACTTTCCTTTTAAGCACAAATTTCGAGTTCACCACTTTAGCACTCGTTGGCACTTGATCAACTTCAATCCATGTTTTATTTTTCTTTTGAGAGTTCATTTCTTCCGTGACAGCACCCCGTCAGTTTGTTGACTCAGATCCGTTGTAGGCTTCAGAGAGTGACGTCGGTTCGTCGGCCTGGACTGAATTAGCTTCGTATCTGGCAGGTCTTCTTATTTCGCCTCTGGTGCGCAGCTCGTACCGTTTTTCTTCTTCTTCAGGTTCGTTTCTTTCTGGTTGTTCATCAGGCTCGTTTCTTTCTAGCGGAATTTCTTCGTTCACCACGTCTGAATCATTCAAATCGATTGCTGGCCAATGATTATCAGTTTCTTTTGTTGCAGTCTCTTCATTGAAAGTAACATGCTTACTGATGGAGATCTTTTTTGTTATTGGATCTAACAATCGATAGTTCGGACCGTTCGAATCGTACCCAACCATTATTCGCTTATTTGCTTTCTTTTGCCATTTCTTTCGCAACTCCTTTAGAATATGTTCATATGCAACTGATCCAAATGTACGTAAATGAGCACTCTGCGGTGCCCGGCTAAACCATAACTCGTACGCAGATTTCTTTCCGGATCGTTTCGATGGAGTTCTGTTGGCCAGATACGTTGCTGTCAATACAGCCTCAGCCCACAGTCCTTCCTCCAAGTCCCCTGCAAACAGCATTGCTTCTGCTGATTCGACTATCGTACGATTCTTACGCTCGGATATCCCGTTTTGTTCTGGAGTGTAGGGAGCTGTAGTTTGATGATTGATGCCTCGATCCGCCATGAACGTCTTCATCCGGTGATTGACGTACTCACCGCCATTGTCGCTTCTCAATACCTTGACCTTATTTCCGGTTTGAGTCTCGATCAGATTTACCACTAGTTTGAATTTTTCGTACACTTCATCTTTGTTCTTTATGAAGTGCACGAAGGTCATATTGGTGGTGTCACACACAAAATTAACGAAGTATCGATTTCCTCCATGGCTTTTGTGTGTCATCGGTCCATTTACGTCTGAATGCAGAAATTCACCTGCTGCATAGTTTCGTGGTTGTGTGGTTTTGAATGATTTCTTTGTTGATTTCGCGAATACACACGCTTCACAAAACAGTTTGGCATTAGCATTAATTCTAATATTAATTTGACCAGTATCAGCCATTTGATGCATTCGGTCCAAACCCGGATGGCCGAGTTTCCGATGCCATCTCATGAGTTCTTCTTCTACCGAATTTGCCGCTTCATATTCCAACGGCTTTAGTTGCATCTCGTACAAGTTGCTTGTCGTGAGTACGCCTTCAAGACGGGTTTGTCCATTTAGGTTGAATTTGACCCCCTCACCAGCCATTAATATTTCAGCGCCTACCTTTTGGCATAATCCAGTGCTGATCAGATTTTTCCGCAAAGTTGGAATGTACATAGCATTTTTGAAGTCGACCTGCTTCCATCTATTTCCAACTTTTGCCAATGCGGTTACCAAACCCCGACCAGCTGCTTCTAGTTCATATTTACCCGCCAATTTTAGTTTTTCACTGCCTTCATTCAGATCAACAAACCACTTCTTTTCATTAAACATGTGGCAACTTGCCCCACTGTCACACAACACTTTGTCATCGCGTTCACTGACCATCGCTGCCTCCGCCGTTCCCCATGTTGGTGCTGGTGCTGGTGCTGCCGCTGTCTTGTTGTTTGCTCCGCTTCGGGCAATCTCGTCTAAAGTGTCCTTGTTCCCCGCACCCATAGCATTTTGCCCTTTTCTTTGATGAGGCGTTCCTTGGTTTTTGCGACACGGACTTTGTTGGCTGGTGAAATGTTGACTTTTTGACGAACATTGCTTCGGCCGTCATTTCTGGATTCACACGAGCCTCTTCGGCAAGTATGATTTTCTTTAGTTCATCTGGCGTCCTTTTATCGTCACTAGCCAGATGGAATGCCACATGCATTGTGGAGAATTCTCTTGGTAAATTATCCATTAGCTTCACCATGTCCTCAGGTGACTTAATGTCACCGCTGCGTTTGCATTTTGCAACCAACGATTCGATTTGAGCAATGTGTATAGCCATTGACCCGCCCATGTAACGATAAGCGTGGTATTCGCGATTTGCCTCCATTTTGCTACTTCCATCGGAACGTTCGTACACCGATAGTAGCTTTTTCCACATTTCACCTGCGGTCTCGCAAGCTGCCACGAATGTTTGCTGATTGTTATCGATCGCCGACAGTATTGCCAAAGTAGCCCTTCCATCGCATTTTTCCCATGCTTCGATCTGTGCTTCATTGCTGCCATTGCTCTCCGGCCGTAAAACATTACCCTGTGCATATTTCAGCAAGGCATTCACCTTGAAATATTGCAGCATGCATTGTTTCCACAACGGCCAATTTGAGCCCTTCAGCCTTTCAAAATGTGGCATGTCTGTTTTATCCGACATGTTGATTTTATTCCCGAAACACTCACGAAAAACAAAAATAAACGATAACTACTCTACTGTCCAAGATGTCCGACAACACGTGTTTTTCACTTTTGTTTCACAGCACTTTAATACAGTTTTGTGGCGCAGTGGAAGCGTGCTGGGCCCATAACCTGTTGCTAATACACAGCCAACAAAACAAGTATCAATAGTTGCAATTAACCAAACAACAAAACAAGTATAAAATAGAATATATTCAGTCAGGTTTATAAGTTCGTGTGTTCACGTTACAGCTTGCTTACAGACTACTTCTTACACTACTACATACACATACATATCATTTTACGTTGTTCATGCCCACTGCACAACCGACCGCGAGCCCGCACGCTCGGGTCACCTCGCATTCATAACCGCGCGAAACTTGAAACTACGTTTTCACAACAATAATCTCTCAATGTCCTCTATTCCTTCTTCCACTGTCTCTGACGAGCACGCATTTATTGACAGTGCCACGGGCAAGTGGTTAAAAAACTCAGGGGTGTGCTCCACCTGGTGAACTTGGCGATAGCGTCAGTCGACAGCCTAGCCATACCAATGGTTTGTTATCCGTTCACAAGATAAAATTAGCATCTTGTAAGTAAGCCCTGTATTTCTTAACTGCTCAGTAGACGGCCATACATTCCAGCTTGTTTGAATGAAACTTGGCCTGGCGTTCTGTGAGAACTGCTGTAAGTGACCATGTGTTTTGTTTTACCCTTTTCTTGATACAGCACAGCGCCTAATCCAGTGTTACACGCGTCTGTCTGTAACACAAATGGCAGGTCAAGTCTCGGGCGAGCGAGTCTCATCGGCCGGCTCATTAGCTCCTTCACATCCTGGAATGCTTTGTCAGCGTCTTCGGTTCAGCGGTAAGGTTTCTTGGGCCCTTGTAAGTCCACCTTCAAGAAGTTTGGCACATATTCTCGTAGCCAAGTGCAGATTCCCAAAAAACTTTGCAATTGTTTCCGAGTCTTGGGAACTTCGAAGTTAGTGATGAGCTTCAGGTGATGTTGTAGTGGTATATTTCCTTCAGCGGTGACCTGGGGCCCAAGGTATTCGATGGATTCCCGACCAAACTCGCACTTAGTTAGTTTACATTAGGGCCCGTGCTCTTGGAGTTTTCTAACACCTAACACGCGCCATAAGTGGTCTAGGTGGTTGTCCGAGTATACCAAAATGTCATCAAGGTACACTAACACAAATCGACCTAATAGTCCGGCGAGCATTCGCAACATTAGTTTCTGAAATGTGGCGGGGGCGTTTTTAAACCCAAACGGCATCATCCGAAACTGATACGTGCCACCGTCAGGTGCCGCAAACGTGGTGTAGTGTTTATAGGCTTCTTCCATGGGGATCTGCTAATATCCCGCTTCGAGATCCATCTTTGTGAACACTCGCGCCGCGCCAAAGTCTTTTAGTGTTTCGTGGATCTTTGAGAGAAGGGCAACTTTATCCTTGGTTGCCGCATTAAGTTTGCGGTTGTCTATACAAAAGCGCGGGTCACCGTTCTTCTTTTTTACAAGTACTACCGGAGCACACAACTTGCTCGTTTGTTTCCAACACGGCAGTAGAGAACCGGAAGCGGAGCGGTGCACGTGAGGTTCCAGTTTGCATAAGCCGGAGTCGGTGCAGAGGTCGTCATTGTGCCATATCTTTGAGAAGCAAACGGAGTTTCCAAAGAGTAGTTCAGTAGCGTGAGTCGTCATCGTGTGGGCAGAAGGTCTATAAAGCATAGCTGAAGTCGTCGGAAAGGTCCAGTAGAGTATCCAAAGACATTAGCGTGTGTCGGCATCGAGTAGGGAGAAAGCAGCGGGTTATCGTAGTAACGTTGCATGATCACTATCTTGATGGATTAATTCCAATCAGGAGTGAGAATCGAATGACTGGAATTTCTCAAACGGATTTATTTTATACCATCACCTGGTCTGTGATTGGTTTTTGAATATTCCGGACTGGGCGTGTGTTTGGCAAGTGGCCCGCCTGGTGGCCATAACAAAGGCTACTGCAATATTTTCTCCATGTTTGTCTAAAAAAGTATTCCTTTTGTGACTAACATAAGTCAGAAGATTTGTTATCGAAATCCAAATTGAGATCTGAGATGAAGTTATTTTGTTCTAAAAACTTGACAATGTGAAAATTAATATGTTTTTTAACATTTTTTGACAGATTGTACAATACCGCAACTGATCTATAATTTGAAAAATTAGATTTGTCTCTCTTTTTAGGTATAAGTTGAACATTTGCAATTTGGAAATGTTTCTTTTTTTGTAAATGTTTTAAGAATAAATAAAGCTTGGGCCATCTAACTTTTAGAATTTGAATCGGTTATAAATAAAAAAACTAATGTATATTTTTTCAAAACTATGAATTTATTAGAAAGATTGGACTTTTTCATTTAAAAATGAAACACATCATTCAAATGACTGCTACGGCTGGCTTGACACTAACCCATCCGATTAACCCAATTTTTTAGTACATCAGCATTTTGGCTGATTATTCGATTTCGAAAAACAGTGCGCAAAAGATCGATGGTTACGTTGGCTGTATGGCAAGTGGCCCCGTCCTGTTAAAACAAAATGTCATCCATTTTATTCTCTTCAATTCTTCAAAAATTCGTTTAGTATGGCACAGTAACGTTCGCTATTAACGGTAACGGCGGCTCCTTGCTCATTTTCAAAGCAAAATGTCCCAATAATGCCGCCAGACCAAAAACCACACCAAACGGTTACTCGTTGTAGATGCATAGGCTGTTCAATAGTCACGTATAGATTCCCTCATCCCCAAATGCAATAATTTTGCTTATTGACATGAGATAAAAATGAGCTTTATTGAAAAACACGATTTTTCGATAAAAATATGCTCATCTTCGACCAAACGATCTTTAGCCCATTGGGCGAACTGAAAACGCATCGGATGGTCATGAAGCTTCATTTCTTGGACTAATTAAACTTTGTAGGCCTTCAAACCAAAATCTTTATACAAAATTCTCCTCAGAGAAGTGCGAGAAATGTTCAGTTTCTGAAAACGATGACGAGTTGATGTTGATGCATATTCACGCACACTCTGAGAAACAGCATTAATTTTTTTGGTTGAGCGCACTAGACGAGAACGTGAACAAGTTGTTTTATCCACTAACAATCCAGTTTTGCAAACTCGCTTTACAAATTGGTCCACAAACTGCGCTGAAAGCACTTCTTTTCTATCAAATTTGTTTCGTAAATTTTATACCGTTTGAGTAGAAACCTCACCACTTTGAAAGTAAGTTTTCATTATTTTCTAACTTTGTTCAAGTGTAAAGAGTCTCTTTTTGTAAATGTCAAACATAAAACTAAATTTCTGTCAACTCATAAATGTCTTTATACCTTTAAAAACAAAATAAACGGAAGTTCAAGTTCCAAACGTTACATGGGCTACCTCAAGTAATAAATAATAATATTACAGGTTTTATAAGGAGTTGCTTATTCAGTTCATTTTATCATATTTTTTAAATAAAATAATTTACAAAGAAAAAGAAAAATTAATTGCATTAAATTGATTATATTATCTGTATAATTTTCAGTAGTTTATCAATTTCAGATTTATTTATAATGTTGTGTATAATCATATTATTGTTATTATCTGTTAAATGAATACGAAATAATCATTTTTGGGCAGATTTTATTCTTAAAATTATTATCGCCCTGTATATTAATATATTTGTCACTATCGCCACCTATGCAAAAATGAGTGAACTACACTAGTTGCAAGAAAATTAAACAGATGGCGCAGCGAGTTACAATTACTCAAGGATGTTATACTATATACTGGATTGGCAACCACCGTATATTAACATAGGGAAATAGTGTGTCCAAATCCGTGGGTAGGCAACTTGCCGTTGTGCCGTATAAATTTGTATGTTTTACTCTGTCGCACTAGTCACTACGCCATATACGGTTTAAATGAGCAATATTAACAAGCGAAATAATGGTTAAATACTGGGTTGCATTTGAATGTAAATCTTTGAAACAAATAGGAAATGGAATTTAATTTCATTAGTAAGCATTTGCAATTAAAATATGTTATGCTGTTTAATATAAAAATTATATTAAAAGCAAGTAAACAATATTGTTGGGTAATAATTATACTTTTATATGCTAGTTTTGTGTTTTAATTTTATTTAAAATAATTATTACCTTCCCCTTAAATATCTTATATATAAAATATATGCAAAAGTTCACAACAAACATTTTGTATTGTGATTAATTGTTGTTTTTGATCATTCTATTAATATTTATATCATTGTAGTTGTAATAATTTTATAAAGTAGATCTTTATGTTTAATACATTTAGACTCAATGTAGCTTATTATTAATACTTTACTTTCGAGTTTATGCACTTTTTTAAAAGTATTTGTAATAAAATATAATAAAATTAGTACTTTTTTAAAAATTACTAACTCTAATTTTTTAACCGTGTAAGAAATCCAAAACTGTTTCTATTAAGTAACTTAAGAGTTAATAAATAATTTTTTTTGTAAGATGTATCAGATACAAGTAAAAACTGACATACGAATGCGTAACTTTAAAGCACGCATTATTCACAGTTTGGTTAACGAATTATTATGTGAGTACTATATTATGTATATTTGTCAATATATTTTATATTTTAAACAAATGTACAAGTTAGTTTTACTTTTTTATTATTATTCTTGAATATATTGAGTGTCTGTAATAAGAAAGTTTGTTTTATTTTTTTATAAATCTTATTAAAGTCATTAATAATTGAAATTATGTTACTTTTTTTATGAAAAAGATTAGTAATACTTGGTAGTATAATTTGATATATAAAATAGTAAAATACAGTTTGTAATTATTGTTTTAAATCAATTTTTCTAAAATTCTGTCTCTCTTGCCTCGTATACGACTGTGAGATAAAAAGAGATGCTAAAGCGGCACAACGGCGGGTTGCATAATTCGATATTTTTCCTCACTTTAAGGGGCTTGGTTGCCAATCCAGTATATAGTACAGGGAGTTTATAAATGAATGGGATTATGTAATCACTTTAAATGTGCCGCTTTTTTAAAATTGTCGACTATATTATTTGTTTTGACAAATCAACTTTGACAGCTGTCAAGCAAACATATGAACATATGTAGTATAGTAAACAATTTTTAAAAGGCGGCATATTTAAAGTGATTACATAATCCCATTCATTTATAAACTCCCTGTATAACATCCTTGCAATTACTAATAAAATATGTCAAAACAATTTAACAACTTTACTTTCCTCATATTATATGCGCGTTCGTTTCGTCAATATCACTGAAATTTTGATCACTTGGTGTTGATAAATTAAACGAATTTGGTGACATAAATTTAAAAGTATGGCAAGTAATGAATAAAACAACTTGAGAAAAGGTGAAATTGGTCGTTCTTTGTTATGTATCATGTTAAACAATAATTAAGTAATATTTTAGGTCATCACCAAGTGATCAAAATTTCAGTGATATTGGCGAAACGAACTCGCCTATTATCTAATTAATGTATTACTTGTAATGTATTTAAAATATTTACCTTGTCAATGCATCCACTCGTTTCTGAATCCTGATCCGCCTCGCCAATTTCCTTTCTTCCGGATCCTTCGAACTAATATCAGGCACATCCAACGCTTGGAATTCCTCCACTTCCTCCTCGCGAATATCGAAATCTTCCATGGCTAATTAAATAACCAAAATATTACAAATAAAATGTAAAAAATAAAAATGTACAATACTACGGGTGGTGTCGCAATGACAATTTCATAATTGATTATTGAATTAACAGTAACATAGCAACTTAAAATTTTGTTTTGAAGATTAATAGAGTTTATAGCAAATTAATAAAAGGCAACTGAGATTTATAATTATTTTATTAACATAGTCAATATTTTTATTTGCATCTAGATACTTGAATATTAATTTTTTAATTTCTTATCATATTAGATGTGTGAAACATAACTATTTTTGAGTGAACGATTTTTTAATTTAATTTTTGATTCTGCAATGTGATGCTGATTGATTTGAGGTTATGTCAAATTGATCGTATGGATTTTAATCTATTTGCAGTATTTGTACTGATGATATTGAACTATGCTGGTATTAAATTGCACTAATTTCTAATGTACGGTTTTTGAGTTATGAGTTTTGGTTTTGCAATGTCAAGTTAATTGAATTGAGGTTATGTCAAATTGACCGTATAGAATTTGATTAATTTTACACAGTTGGTATTTATGATATTGAAGTATGTTTGTACATCAATTTTGGTCAACTTTAAGTAAAGCCTCGTTCATACTCATCCGATTTTTTCATTTTTTCTGCGATTTTCTGCCGCCTGTCAAACTAAAAAATTGCGATTATTTTAACATTTTGCGATTTTTTTAAGAATGTACCTAACTTCTTGTCATTGAATTTTTATTAATAATGTAATTAAATGAATTGTAAGTATTATTATTAAAACAACTGTAAATTAAAAGTTTAACTTAGTTTAAATGAGATTTTACAGTTATTAAATCAAACGCCAGTTTTGTAATGAAACAGTCAGATTGTGGTTAGGTTTGTATTTGAAACTTTATTTCATTATACTCTTTGTTTAACCGACGTTGCGCGCGCTGTTGCCAAACTTAAGTACAATAATTTAAAGCTAAAAACAATTTATTTGTTCAGTACTGACAATATCCAATGTTAATTATTAATTATAACATCAAATAAAGTAAAATAATTCAACTCAATATGAACATTTTTTTACGCGTTTTGTAACATATCTACATTTGTTTATGTGTTCTCGAGGTTTTTTAAAATTTATTTTTTTTAATTGTATTTTTGAAAGTTATTTTTGATGATATTTTGTATTTTTATCAATCGGATAAAGTTGAATCAATTTGAACATTGTGCGATTTTATTTTTAATAAAAGTGCCTAACTTCATTTCATTTAAAGGTTGATATGTCAAATAGGTTATGTATTTAAAAAATAATTATTTTACTGAATATTACAAATTACATAAAATTATGTTTACACAAATATGTGGTGAAAATTGGTTCATGTAAATACTAAAAAATAAAATTTTACTTATAAGCTTTAATTAATGTTTAAAAATACAATAAAATAATTATTGTTTAATGCCCGTATTACACTGTCAATAATTATATCTTGAATTATATATATAAAAATATTTAAATCTTAAAAAGTTTGTAAAATGCACAAAACATCATCAATCTTATTGTAAATTGAAATTTTAAGAATATTTTTAGGTTTTCTTTATAATGAACACATAACAGGCGCGTTCGTTTCGCCAATATCACTGAAATTTTGATCACTTGGTGATGACCTAAAATATTACTGAATTATTGTTTAACATGATACATAACAAATAACGACCAATTTCACCTTATCTCAAATTGTTTTATTCATTACTCGTAATATTTATAAATTTATGTCACCAAATTTGATTAATTTATCATCACCAAGTAATCAAAATTTCAGTGATATTGGCTTTTTAAGATTTTAATATTTTTATATATATAATTCAATAAAGAATTATAGATCAGTGTCATACGGGCATTAAATTATTATTTTTTTAAATACATAACCTATATGACATATCAACCTTTAAATGAAATGAAGTTAGGCACTTTTATTAAAAATAAAATCGCACAATGTTCAAACTGATTCAACTTTGTCCGATTGATAAAAATACAAAATATCATCAAAAATGACTTTCAAAAATACAATTTAAAAAAATAAATTTTATCAAAGTTAACCTTGAGAACACATAAACAAATGTAGATATGTTACAAAACGCGTCATTTTTTTTTATATTTTTGTTATATTGTTGGAGTTGAACTATTTTACTTTATTTGATGTTTTAATTAATAATTAACATTGGAGATTGTTAGTATTTAATAAATAAATTGTTTTTAGCTATAAATTATTGTACGTAAGTTTGGCAACAGCGCGCGTAAATATATATACTATGGCGGTTAAAAAAAAATTAAAAAATGCTCCTTTTTACACAGCCCACTAAGAACAAAAACATGGTTTTATGGCTTTTGCGGCTTATAGACAAGGTATAAACTTGAAATGGCGCCAGATTTGGATTCTACGAAAAATTTCTGATTGATTTCATTAGTAAATTTATTATTTTGAGTTAAAATTGCGGTTTTTAAACAAAAAATGTGATTAAGTTAAAAAACGTCAAAAAAACTTAAAAAAATCGTAGAATTTTTTTTTATAAGTTTCATACTCTCATATATCAATCAAAAGACTACTAATATGTTATAGAAACTAAAAAAGAATACATAAGCAAGTTTCTCAACGCACATATTTTGTTTTCTATTTTTGGTTATTTTACATTTTTTGTTATATGTATTTGGTTTTTTCTCTCTGAAACCATCTTTCATTTGCAGGTAGGGTCATAAGACTAGAATCGCCTTGAACCCAAAAACCCCTTCATTTTGAATAATTAGCGCTAAAGAATTTTGATTCTTCTAAAACAATATAGTTAGTTTTTGCCATTTTTGATTTTTATAAACCGATTTCTGCATTTTTCAACAATCTATAATCAAAATTTAGTGTTTTCTAACAATATTTTCATATTTCATGGTCAAATTTTGCTATTTTTGACATTTCATGAACAAAATTCTGCATTTTTTTAAAGTTTATGGCCGAATTTTGGTTCTTTTTGACCTTTTATGAATAAAATTATGCACTTTTTAACATGTTTTTGCCCGGATTTTGCTATTTCTGACTTCTCATTAATATAATTTTGCATTTTTTAACATCTACGACCAAAACTAATTGGATTTTGCTACTTTTGACTTTGATGAAAATTTTGTACTTTTTGTCGTTTTTATAATAAGAATTCTGCGTTTTTAAACAACTATGACCAAACTTTGGTGCTTTCTGACAATATTTTTGTATTATTCACATTCTATGAATAGAATTTTTGTTAGCCAGATTTTGATTTATTCTCAAAATGTTTTAATATTTCATAATCGCACTTTGTTATTTTTGATATTTCATTGCTGTTTTTGCATTTTTTTTAACAGTTTATGACCAAAGTTTGGTGTTTTCTGACCATATTTTTATACTTCTTGGCAGGATTTTGCTATTTTTGGCTTATATTTTGATCTTTTAACTGTTTTTGACTTTTTATGAATAGTAATTTGCATTTTTGGCCAAACATTGCTGTTTTTTAGTTTTGGAAAATAGAATTTTGCACTCTTCGACCATTTATGACCGGATTTTGAATATTTTTGACAAAATTTTAATGCCTTATAGCGGATTTCGCTATTTTTGTTTGTTTATGAATAGAATTTTGCACTTTATAACCGTTTTTTACTAGATTTGTTTTTTTTTTAATATTTTGTGGCTGGATTTTGCCATTTTTAACATTCCAAAATTTTGCATTTTTCAACAGTTTATTTTTAATATTTTTGACTAAAGAGAATTTTATGAAACAAAAAATACAAAATTGTGAAAGCTTTTTTTAGAAACCCAATTTACCACTTTTTCTCCTAGCGGTAGAACTCTTAGGTCCTAAGCAATATTCTCCTCAAAACTTTTCATTTCTTTTACTGTGTCGCATTTGGCCTCAAACAGATTTTTTCAACTGTTAATGGATCTGACAATACAAATTCTCCATTGCAGCACAAAATGTTACAAAATCCTTTAAACTAAGCTTCCCAACTTCTCTTGTTGATCTTCGTATTGCTGTTGAAACTTTTGTTTTGGGCACTAGTTAGATCTTCATCATTTTTTTCAGAAAATCTTTTTAGCTATAAGACTACTATTCGTTTTGTGTACCCCACTGAAACAAGTATCTCTTCTTTAAATAAAACGTCTGAAATTTGGTGATTCATTACTTCTTCCATCATAATTACATCTCTGCTTACCCTATACTCTTTAACTTTATTACTGTAGCCAATTAAAATTTTCTTCTACGCTTCTTCTACACTTCTTAACTTCTGTGTTTTCATGTCCCATTTTAAACGTTTTTCTTTAGAGACGTGTACCATTAGCTTACTTTAAAATATTTTTAGCGTACGTCTGGTTTCCTATGTCACTGTAGCTCGTATTGGGTGTTGTCTAACCCTTCGATTTTTTAATGACACAAACAAGTGGACTAAAAAAATAGCCATGTGGAGACCAAAAGCATCAAAAAGTAGAATTGAGAAACCACAAAAGAGGTTAACTGATAGTAAGGAGGTAGCAGGAAAAAATTAGTATCAGATAGCTCAAACCAGAAGTGAGTAAAAAAGTATATAGGTCCAGAGGTGGACAAACAAAGGCTTGCAGCAAAAAAAGAATGTTTATTAAAAATAAAATAAATAAAAAAAGAATAATAGAAAGCCAATGCCTTTATAGTAAAAGCTCATTACTACAGTAGAACTATCAATGAATGAAGATGGCATTTTGTCATACTTCAGTTGTGTCTGAATCAATTTAATGAAGCTTTTCTGACCGGCTATCAACTTTAACTAGAGAGACTAAATCGAAGTCGACAACTGTCAATTTAGAGTTTTTTATGGCTGTAAAAAAGCTGCAAAAAAATCTATATTTGCAGGTAGGTATTGTTGGTTCAAGAATTACCAGAAGCATATTGGAACTGCTTTAACAAACATTTAAATAATAATTATACTAATTTGCACATATAACAAACCGTGTTTTAATGCATAACTTACCTTCAAGAATAGCAAGATATTTTTGAAGACCATACAGCAAAGCATCCCAAAGTTCCATTTTCTTTGGATCCACAATATTTAAGAATCTATTCCAGTATAAGCATACATCTTCTTTCGACATAAGCCGGGATATTGTTTTCATTAGTTTTTTTTTCTCTAAAATAAAATTATTATTATTTCAAAGTGTTATTGATATTCTCTTACGAAATTAATTAATATCTACATACTCTTTTGTACGACAATGAACATGTGTGACGAATTCTCTTATAGCCCTCATAACAAATTCAGTATGTATCACCAATTGATGATTATTGAGACATGTGTTTGAAGATTGCAATTGTCTTTCAGTTCCGTAGTCCGTAATTTGCATGACTTTCTTCTCAAATCTAAATCAAGAAAACAACAATGTTATCTTTAATAGTAGTACCAATAGATTAAATAAAAACAAACTTGTTCAAAATTGAACCAAACAAAATATTCAAAAATATTACTCTGTATCAACTTGTTGCGGTCCCAAACATTCCCCTTTATGTTTAATCATCTCCGGCAATTCACTGCCATTTCTATCCACTTCTACAACTTTTTGTACAATCGCATCAATAACATCATCAGTTTCCTTCACTCCCAACAACTCATTAACCTGAAAACTATCAGCTTCTACTTCAGCTTGACCCGATTGCAAAGTTTTGTTTTCCGAAAAATCACTAATTATACTGGCCTCACTACCACGCACACCACCAGAACAAATCGGACACTTAATCTATGGTTTAAAAAAATGAAACATGATGTTTATATCTTCTGTTTTTGTTATGCTCAATGCCTAGAATTGATTACAAAATATTAGAATTTAGAATAAATTGAGAGAGTTGTATACTGACACTAAATACGTTCTCAACTTTGAGGAGGTTCATTTCTCTGCCGCTATGAAACTACATGATTTTTTTAAGACGGTATTCAATTAGGAAGTTTGATTTATCTGATATTTTATCTAGGACCAGATTAATTGTTTTTATGTAATTGGGACTCATTGTATCTTCCTTGTTTGGCATCAGACGTTCGCTTTCGCTTTTAAGTAAAGGTTTATCTACAAAAATATGTTAATGTCAAGTAAATTGGAAAAAATTCTAAAAGTTTTTAGTGTTATTACGCCTTCGTCCTTGCAAAAAAGCAATTTTGGGCAACTAAAAGAAGCTCAGTAAAAAAGAGCAGATAATTAGGACAAAAATTTGTTATTATTTACCTTTAAGTGATTCCAAATACTTATCAGCCTCTCGATAGCTCTCCAAATCTTTCAACGTAAACAACTTATTAGGAGGTTCTTCCCAAGGTAAACCCATCTGCTGTTCATGTAAAATCCTATCAACCGTAATCAATTTATTCAAAATCTTTGTAGCAATATCCCTATTCAACTCCCATATCTGCATATACTTCTTCTCATTATTAAGCGCCATCAGTTGCGATTTTTGTTTTGCAACTGCAATATAACTTTGAAGATTTATAACATCAGTAAGGAGCTTCTTTATTTTATTCTGCGTTTCAGTTTTGTGGGAATCTATATGTTTCTTTAACGCGTTTATTTGATCCCTCAGCTTATTCAACGTGCGCTTTTGATTGGATTTTATTATAATATTTTCATCTTCACGTTTACGTAAAATTTGATAATTGTAATCCATTTTTTCGCTATTTGCTAAAGCTGTTGCTTTTATAATCTCATATTCCTGTTGCAACGTTTCGCAATCGCGTTCCAAACGTATTTTTACTTCACGTACCCTTTCTTGATGTTTTAATCGTACTTTGGTGCACACTTCTTCAAACTCGTCACGTTGACGAAATTTATTTTCCATTATAGCCAATTCTTGATCTTCGCGTTTTGTGTAAAGATTTTTATCATTGTGGTTCATCATGTTTGTTCTTTCTTGTATCATGACGTCTTCAATGTGTTGCAACTCTATACGATGAGCGGCTCGCATTATTGAAACCTAATTAATGATTAGTTTATAGTTATATTTAAAGCAGTTTTTACCTGTTTTTCCACACGTTTGGCTAGCATGCTGATATCTTCGCTTTGTAACTTTTGATCGTTGAAAAATTTCAATTCGGCCATTTTGACTTCATGTTTGAGCATCTTTATAATTTCATCTTTTTGTTTGATGAGATCTTCGCATTTTTCTTTTTGCGATTCAATATCGTCGTGGACATGTAGTGGGTCATTGTATTCTAAAACTTTTTGCCATTTGGAACTAATGTCTTCAAACATTTGTGCTGCTAGTTTTCCATCTTCTTCTAGTTGTATTAGTATTTTTTCTCTTCCTATTTGTTCAGCTTCACGGCGGTCGACTTCACGCGTATCATTGGCTACGCGTACATTTGTTACTGTTTGTTCTGCTTCTAGGAAAAGTTGTCTTAGTATTTCGCTACTCTTTTCTAATTGTATTTGGAGGAGCGTTGGTTTTTCAGGTGCTTTTTCTTCTATTTCGGTAACAGCTTTTTGTTGTACTCTGTAAAATTACAAAAAAACTTAAAATAAATCGAAAACTTTGGTGGTGGTCGTTACTATGTGATTGCTCAATATAAAATAAATAAAACATATTTACTACGTATTATATCATGAATATATTTAAAAAACTGTAACATGTTTCAATCTTTACAAGGTCATCATCGGACGGTGATATAAACAAGTATGAATATAAAAGAAAATTACAAAGCACATATACAACAGTAAAACATAAAATGTACAGAGAAGTGGAAAATTACATTGAAATTTTTATGAATTAAATGATACAATAATACAAAAAGGAAAAGATAGATTAAGAAAATATTTATTTAACGGTACAATTTTATAATATGTGGAAATAAATTTATGCCTACGCCACTGAGTTCTATATTTATATTATTTTAAAACCGTATAGAATCTTAGACTCACAATCTATCAACAAAAACTGGCATGACTTTGCACTAGAAAACTGATTAATAAAATGTTTCAGTTTGTACTCATACGTGAAGCGATCAACATCTTCTACCTTCACAGATTTTATTTTAGAAAATATGGTAAGTATAATTTCATTTATTTAAATATAATATATAATTTTTAATTGATTTATTTTAGCGTGAAGTAATTTCTGTGCACGTCGGCCAAGCCGGAGTACAAATTGGAAACGCATGTTGGGAACTTTATTGCCTGGAGCATGGCTTGCAGAAAGATGGCATGTTCAGTGAGGAATATCTGAAAGATGATAACAAATCTAACGCATCGGATGATAGCTTCAGTACATTTTTTGCTACTACGGGATCAGGCAAACACGTGCCTCGCTCGATTTTTGTCGATTTGGAACCTTCAGTTGTTGGTAAGTTTTACAATATTAATTTTATTTTTTTTATAAATACTATAAAAAGTACATTATATAATATTAAAATTGAGATACATTTTTTATTTAAATGTTTTTTCGACTTTTATGTTTTTGTCATATTTGTTAGTGAATTGGTGAATTAGATTTTGGTTTATAAACTGTGTTGGCAGTCATTTGAAAGTAAAAAACATAATTTTTTCTTAAAGTTTTTATACAAATCCTTTACAATGTTTTTTTTTTAATTCTTAAATTTCTTCTTTTCATAAACAATTTAATAAACGAACTTTTTTTCATTTCGTATTTCATACATCATTTAACAATCCGATTGATAGAATTGTATTTTAATACATCTAATGGCGCGTCCAAACTTGAGTACACATGGCGTTAAATTAAGGCGCATCAAAGTGTTCCTTATATTTTTATCTATAATAAAATATTTTTAAAATTTTGTATATTGTTGCGATTGACAGTCCGAGTTTTAGCACTCACTAATATATTTCTTTTTTAATCAATTAAATGTTGTCATAGTACTTTTATCAATTCATTATTAATTTTTGATACTTTGTTACTTCTAACAAAAGTTCCCGAGATGTTCATACGCTTATCAATTAACTGATCCAATAAAAAGCTCTGCCTCCCAACCACCACACCGAGCATCCACGTTTTTGTTAAATGGTTACAGTTTAATTACATTATACTAACCATTTCAATGCATTATTAAAATGATTGTTTATTCTCTATCCAGTTTGCCGATCTGGTTTTAAACGGGTTAAAATCCCTTCTTACTTCTTATACTTCAATCAATGCAAACCAAACTTTTATTAATTATTATTTTTTACTAGATTCTGTAAGAACTGGAGAATACAAAAACCTTTATCATCCTGAACAACTAATATCAGGTAAAGAAGATGCCGCCAACAATTATGCAAGAGGCCACTACACAATTGGTAAAGAAATTATTGATCGCGTTTCCGATCGCATTCGGAAATTATCCGACCAATGTAATGGTCTACAAGGTTTCCTCATATTTCACTCATTTGGCGGAGGCACCGGATCTGGATTTACTTCCCTCCTAATGGAAAGACTATCAGTTGAATATGGAAAGAAAAGTAAATTACAATTTGCCGTATATCCAGCCCCCATGGTTTCCACAGCTGTTGTAGAACCCTATAATTCAGTCCTAACAACACACACCACTTTGGAACATTCAGATTGTGCATTTATGGTTGATAATGAAGCTATTTATGATATTTGTCAGAAAAATTTAGACATTCCCCGTCCAGGCTATGATAATTTGAATCGCCTTGTTGGACAAATTGTATCATCAACAACAGCATCACTCAGGTAAATTTATTATTCTATTAAATGGTTAAGAGAAATAAATATAAAATTTATTTTTAAATTTTTTAGATTTGATGGAGCCATGAATGTAGATTTAACAGAATTTCAAACCAATTTAGTGCCATATCCTCGAATTCATTTTCCTTTAGTAACCTACTCACCAATAATATCAGCTGCAAAGGCATATCATGAACAATTTTCAGTACAGGAAATTACCAATGCGTGTTTCGATCCCAGTAACCAGGTACTTTATTTTTATTTCTGATTAAAATGTTTCTAAATTGTGCTAATTTCTAGATGGTTAAATGTGATCCACGTCGTGGTAAATATATGGCTTGCTGCATGCTATATCGAGGAGATGTAGTTCCTAAAGATGTTAACGCTGCGATTGCTACTATCAAAAATAGGAAAGATATACAATTTGTTGATTGGTGTCCAACCGGATTTAAAGTGGGTATTAATTACCAAAAACCTACGGTTGTACCTGGAGGAGATTTGGCAAGGGTATTTTTTAATCAAACAGTTTTTAGTCCTTAAACTTACTTTATTGTTTTATAGGTGCAAAGAGCAGTATGCATGTTATCAAACACTACTGCAATATCCGAAGCTTGGGCCAGACTCAATCACAAATTCGATTTAATGTATATGAAGAGAGCTTTTGTGCATTGGTACGTTGGTGAGGGTATGGAAGAAGGTGAATTCAGTGAAGCCCGAGAAGATATGGCTGCTCTTGAAAAAGATTACGAAGAGGTGGGTACTGATAGTGGTGCTGATCAGTCGTTCGATGAAGTAGAAGAAGAGTACTAATTATTTTTAATGTGTTTCATTGTTTTATTTATAGTCAAATTAATTTAATTGTTCAATGTAATTGAGAATTACTAAAATGTTTAATGTGTTTATGTTTCAAACTGTTGTAGTCAATTATAATCTAGTAATAATAAATTTATCAAATATTTGAATGTGTTATCATAAAAATAAGGGTCAAATATTTCAGCTAATTTGTACAACAGTTTGATGAAGCCACAGACAATGCATTTACATAAAAAAATCTGATTTTGATCAATATGTTAGTTAATTGTGGACTACAAAAGAGTTTAAAACGTTTTTAATTTGTTGTTCTGAGCTTAAAGTACTTCAATATTCTCAAGTTTTTATAGAAAAACTACAGTTTGATGAAGCCACCAACAATCCATATACGTAGAAAATCCTGTTTGTGATTAATTTGTTGACAAGCGATGGACCAGGTAAAACACATACAAAAATTTAAATTCTGGAATTGCTTTGAGATTAAACTAGCCAGATCGATAAGCAAAATTTACACTTAATTTCCACAACATTTGCAATTTTAAATAAGATTAGTGGCACTTGCAAATAACAAATCTTGTATTAACCTACATAACCATCTTCAATCGCAACATGCCTATTGAATGTAGCCGCTTCCAGTATCTGTAAAGACCCACCTACCCTCTCAAGTATTGCTCATCAAAAGATTGGATATCACCTTCTTCTTGGACAAAAATATTGATAACGCATGCAAAAAGAAATCTTCCAATTTCTTGTGACCCAACCAAGAGTTAGTTATCAAAATATTGAATTTATCTTCCCTTCTTATAACATAATTTCTTGTTTACAAACATAATCTGGAGTTAAACACACACCCCGTCCAAATGTTGTCAATAGATTGAACATCACCTCCTCCTTCTTGAACAAAAAGATTTGTTGCAAAGAAGAAAAACCAATATTTTTATAACAAACTGTTGGGCGGGTGAGTGGGCATTCCAGATCAAACTACTTGATGGTAATCATAATCTGGAGTGACCCAACCACCCACCTAAGTATTGGTCATTAAAAAACTGGATTCATCATCTCCTCCTCTAACATAAGGACTTCTGGCGCTTCAAAAGAAAAGAAACTTCTAATTTCGTGTTAACAATTTCGAGGCAGATATTTAAGCACTCTAATTCAAATTACTTATTAGTAATCATAATCTCGATTGTCCCACTCACCCGCTCAAGTGAAGAGATTAGACATAACTTCCTTTTTTTACGACTACTTTTGTTAGGAAACTTTCAATTCTTTGATGGTAATTATGATGTAAAATGACTCGCCCACCCACCCACCGAAGTATTGTTCATCAACAGATTAGATTTTACCTGCTCATTCTTGATCAAACAGATTTCTAACGCTTGCAAAGAAGAGTAACTTTAAATGTTTTAAGATAAACACTCACGCGGGTGGATGGACTCTCAATCCATTTCAAACTACTCTATGGTAATCATAATATGGACAAACCCACCATCCGCCCAAGTGTTGATCATTAAAAGATTGAACTTCTTGGACAAAAATTTTCTAATGCTTGCAAAGAAGAGAAACTATTTTTTTATAGCAAACACTCGAACAAGTGAATGGAAACTCCAGATCAAACTACTCGAATGAATATCATCTTTGACAAAGAGACTTCTACCAAATGCAAAGCAAATAAAGTTTAAATTTTTTGATAACAAACACTCGGGCGAGTAAATAGACACTCCAGATCAAATATAAAAATATTCTTAAGTTTTGAAGTTGAAATAATGGTTTGAAAATAACTCATCACATTTCTCGGAAGTTATTATAAGAAAACATTGACACTCTTGGAAAATGGACTAGTTTATATCAAAGTTCCCTAAAAATTTCATTGGGTACTTACATTTATAGACAATTTTGGATTCTTGCTTGCTTGCCAAAGATCTCATAATTAGTCTTGACCGTTTATTAAAGCTTACAAATGTAGAGTTAGTTCAATAAGAGGCTACGAGTAGAAAACTAAAGGATTTTAAAAAGTAAATCTACAGACGATTAGTCAGAATTCCATGGACAGATTGTGTTACCAATGTAGAAGTTTTAAAGGGGATACATAAAAAACAAAAATATTAAAAGTCGAATGATTTATTAATATTTCAAACAAGACAACTTTTAGACTTCTAATAAAACATCCAACAAATATGACTTATTTCAGCTTATACTACAATTCAAAGTTGAACCAAGCTCAGAAAAAAATGTTGGCTAAAGAATCTAAGAATTTCTTTTTACACCTCAATGAAGCAACTATTTTGCGCTGCAACCAATAAAATTAGAGTTGCCATGTGGATTGCCAACCTCCGATAATGGATAAACACAAAAAGAGGAAGTAGTTTCTATTTAGGGCCGCTCATTATGTGACGAAAGTCTATTTTATACCATTTTAGTTTATCCTATGACCACCATGCTTTTTACAATACTTTTAAACTTTACATTCTATCTCCTAATAAAGTTTCTAGAGTCTTAAAGCTTTCCTTTTAGACGTTTAATGTCTTCAATAATCTTCTAAGTACTCAACGATTTCTAGAAGTTCTCTAACTGTACTTGCAAATTTTTCAAATTTGTTGTAAGTACTGACTTCTTCTTTTTGAATTGCCTATCCGTTCCAAATGTTGGCGAATTTTATTTTGAACACAGCTGTCAGAAATAGACATGTCGTTGTTGTAGAGAACCAGGACCTTAGATTTTTGAACCATAAGATTCTTCTTCGGCCTTTATTTTTCTTCTACATACTTCACTTTGTAAAATGCATTGTAGGAACCCGTATCTAATAAAGTTGGGCATGATGTGTCTCAGATAATGTAATTTCCTGGTTTCTTTTGTTTTGTCCAATCTTGTTAATATTTTGTCATTGGTAATATGATCTTTCAATGATATCCTCAATATTCTTTCTATAAAGCCACATTTTATGCGCTTCCAGTTTCTTTATGTTTGCCTCCGTCAGCGTCCAAGCTTCTTCTTTATTTCGCGTTTTACAGCTATTTTACATCGCCCCAGAAGTCTTACGACTTTTGTTTGGGACCAACGGCTTATTAGGTGACTTGCGTATAATAACACAGAAAATACGTAGCAGCTTAAGAGCCTCATTTTGTGGCTTAGTTTGATTTCTACTTTTAAAGGCTTTAAAAGTACTAAAAATTGCACTCAACACAATTGTACCAATAACGTTTACTCATTGACTCTAGAATACGTATGAAAGTCATTACGCATCCTAAAACTACACCAATTCATTATGGTCTATGTGTTTCATTTAGCTTTAATAAAGTAATTACACCGCTAAACCAACCACTCAGAGTCAAATTACTTAGTTGTATTGCAATATGTCCCAGTTACTATAAAAACTACGTACAAAGAAAACAGTCTCAATCAGAAAGATTTTGTCAATCATCAGAAGGATAGCCAAATTATACAAGTCACAAACTGGAATAAAACAAACTGTGTTACCACAAGCAATTAGTTTTGAAAAATCAACTACGTAGCAAAAACTACAGTCGTAATGCACTCCAAATACAGTCTGAAAAAAGATTCTGTCACCAAAACCACCGCAAATGCAACATAATACAAATAAACAGATTCACCAATCCTAACAACTGCTTGACTACTTGCGGTTTACCTGTAAAAGCATCTTTTATAGTATGGGAAAGTGCAACTTTGCTTGAGGATAGACTTAAGGTTAAGACTAATGTCTTAAGTTTATATAAAGCCCAATTGTGCACTGCGTAAGAAAATAAAGTTCCGCTAAGCCCTTATTTTTTTGTGTTTGTTCTTTGAAAACGCCTTGAAGAGTACTGTTGGAACTTCTGCTGCTAATAGTGTGCCGTATCCTGTCTTCTCCAAAGTGGCTAAAAGTTCTTCATTTTTATCCACTGTTGCAAGAAGGCTTTTTGAGAAGAACAACAGATTCTTATCAATGGCAAGATAATAAAGTTTGTATGAATTAGCAGCAGTGTGGAGCAATAGTTTTGAGATATGCATCAAAATACCATATTTGTTACTTTAGATTTGGAAGAACTGAGTATTGGCTAATTTTTTATTCATCTGTACTTATGAATCTTCAACCTCAATCAACCACAAAAATGTCGATATTCTAAAACAACTGCATTACAACAGAACCCTAAACAAACAGTTAAACCACATTCAACAAAGCTATCTTAAAACTAAAAACCGCCGACATATTTGTCAAGACACTTTAATCTGCCAATTACTCTCATAACACTGACCATGTATGCAACGTTAGTCTCAAAACTTCAACGTTCAACTTTCACAAAATATAAAGACTTATTTGCAAGGCTTTATGCACTGACCGGAAACATTGATTACCACCTTTATATCATTTCTTTTAATGACATCTCAAAAAAGAATCCGCATAAAACATCAACTTATTTATCACTAGTCATACCAACGTATAGTACAATAGACTGAAACTCTGTTTATTTTTTGGGGGAGGAGTCGGAGGCGTAGATTGCAATGTGGTTAACGATAAAGTAGATCCGTAAACAAGGACTGCTATTGCATCACCGTGGTAATTCCCCTATCATATGTGCTTAGTAAGCTAAAAAGCATTCTCTTGGTCCGCACATATTGTCTCAAAGCACAAGTTCACACCGCACTGTCATCAACACAAACCAGTGTTCTCGTTTTACTCACACGTACATCTGATATACAGGGAGTTTATAATTGAATGGGATTATGTAATCACTTTAAATATGCCGCTTTTTTTAAATTGTTCTCTATACTACATATGTTTACATATGTTTGCTTGACAGCTGTCAAAGTTGATCTGTCAAAACATATAGTATAGTGGACAATTTAAAAAAAGCGGCACATTTAAAGTGATTACATAATCCCATTCATTTATAAACTCCCTGTACTTCTTCCTAACCGCTCTCTTTTGACTGTAAATACATCATGTTCAAAACGCGCACTACCGTTCAATTTCCTTGCAATTGTGACCATACCCAACACAAAAGTGTTCACATAGGGCAAATCTTCCAATACCTGCGTAAGCTCAGACTTTACACACTCCTATTTTGAACAATTCAAAAGTTCGTCTTTTGCATTGCGACTTTGCCGACACAGAAGTGGCATTCTTCCGTGTTGGTTTTGCCGATCCGCTTTAGGAAACACTGCAAAAACCAATAAGGTAATAAACTTTCTCCCTTTTCCGCTTCTTTGTTCTGATTCTGACAATAGATTTTGTCACCCGGTTTTTGTAGATTGCTGTTTTCTCATCGACCAATCAGTTGGAATAACCAATGCCAAGATTTCCAAAGCGCCCCTAGATACCGTCCTTTAGAATCTTGCAATTAAAAGGCTTCCGGCATTAATGCTTTCCTTAGCAAGTTGCGATTTCTTGCAACACTGGTGCATGCTGCCTGCTGGCGTTTCTCCTAGTCTACCAATCGTTGACATTAAACGCGCCATCGCTGTTGTAACACGTCTTGCTCCTTTAACCTCTGTTCGTACAAAAACACTGAATAATTTGAAAGGTGGTAACGTAACAAACTGTGTTACCACCTCTCACATATTGCTATAAATAAAATGTACAATAGTTATTGTGATTTTATGTAAATTGTCTCTCCGACCTGTAAGATGTTAGGCACACTAATAAAGGGTGCAGACCCTAAAACACTAGTGTATATGTCTCACAATAAGTGGACAATTTACATAAAACTTATCATTTATTAAATTTAAACTAAATAATTTGTTGGCCTCCAACGTAACTTCCAGGTAGCAAATATATTATTTATATTAGAATTTTCTCCCTTAATAAAATTAGTTAATTTTCAGCTCTGCACCCTGTTCTGTGTGTTAACAGCCATGCAACTGCAGTTTTGTGAGGCTTTAGTAGTAATTTGTGATCCATTATCTAATCCTTTATTTGTTTTGTTGCCACGTCAACTTTTTTGAGGATTTGTTCTACTTTTTGCACTTTATCAGTATTGCAAGATCATTGACAAACGCCACGATTTGTACTCCCTCTGGTAGTTTGAGTCAAAAATCGGCGTTGTAGACAACATTCCACAAACATTTGTCAAAATTATTTGAGAAAGAACCAGCCTATCTAACATTTTTTTCAAAAACAAGCCATGGCAACGAGTTAAAAGCATTTAACACATCCATTATCTGAGAAAACATAAGTTTGCAGTCTTTGCTATTTCTTTTACGGCTCTGTATTGTCATTTAAACAGCTCTCCTTTTATCTCTAGCTTCTCACAAAGACTATACTCGCCTCGTAATAGTAATTCATTTAATTAACGTCGTTATATTTTGGTGCAATGCTAATCACCAACATCAGAAGTCATGACCACAAGGAAATTTTGACGCATTTAAGAATTCCAACTTAAATTATTGGATTCTTTAACGTGCACGCAACATCAAGGTAGTACACGCGACGTACCAAAATTTCTCTTTTTATCCGAAAGAAGATGTAGTCATCACAACAGATTTTTTGTTAACCAAAGAAACTGACCGTCTAAATAATAAACTCAAACTTAAAATTCTTAGAAGTCCAATAGGCTTATGGAATTGAACTAGTTAGGATCGGATTGCGGTTTTCCTTGCTTGAATATCAAACCAGTCTAATAGTTTTCAATTGCGTAAGAAAAAAAGCATCACGCAGACACTAGATAAAGACTTTGGTAAACTTCTCAAGGATTGCTCAAATGCCCTGATGCCTTCCTATTTGAAAAATTTATCGCAGCTATCCCTTTCCAAGAAAACATTGCTATATCTACAGGACAAATCTGCTCTGACCACTTTTGGTAGTCCAAAGGCTTCCATCACCTTCAATTACAAACGCTTCCGGTGGTCAAACTCTAATCTATATCAGTCATTTTCTAGTTCTGCGCAAATATTTGCCCAGCGTTTGTCTTTGCTGCATTGGATAATGGTCTTATACTTTTTCCTGGAAGTTTTATAGCTTTACTTGACTTTGGCCGTAAATGTTATTTTTGTTTTATTTTAGAAGAGGTTTTTTATGGTCACTTTTCCTTCCGCCAGTTGGTTATTTTTTTTAATTTGTTCGGATTGGATTTGAGAACAGCAGCTGAGCATTATTTTTATGAATGATTTTGTTATAGATTATAAATCTGAGTGGGGTATGGTCGTAGTTTTTAGTACGGCCTTGTTAGCATGCTTTGTTATCCATCTGGACTTTTTATAAGCTTTGAAGGAGATGTTAGTGGTTTCTATGCTGTAAAAAGATTCTTTGTCTGCCACTTGCCATACGCTTAATAACTGCATTAAACTGTCAAAACAGAGCTTTTCCTTGCAACAACTGGTTTATTCCTCTAAGTAGCCATTCACTCCACTAGCTCATGGCCGCTTGCATCTGTAATTGATGAGACCCACTCTATCGGTGTATTTAAATCTTTGCATACCAACACCTTTATGCCAAAGCCCAGACTGCTTTTCACACTTGTTTCTAGCGCTGTAAGGTAGTCTTTATATTATTGGAATGACAAGTAAAGCTGCGGACATAATAGGGATCCTTGTTACAATCATAGCATCAAACCTTTGATCATCGCTCAGCGGAGCGACCCTGGAACACTGAAGCTTTGATTCTATAAATATATAGATACAAGGATCAATAAGATCAATAAAATCAATGCTCCAATGTTCCAGTGTTAAAGCGCTAAGCGATAAGCAAAAATAATACAATACTATAGTTTTAGGAAGGGTCCGCGTTAAAGCCGCATACTTAAAGAACACGCAGCATAAATACAAGGTTGTTTTGCTAGATCCGAGACCAAACTATTTTTTATAAGTTTGCAATCTTGTATCCAGCGTTAGGATTTCCATTGTTTGGCTCCGAAGCAATTATTAGATTTGTCCTCTGGGTCGCCTTTGTTGCCAGCAAATCGTGTATTACTTTACAATAATCATAATTAATTAACTCCGTTTAGAAGGATCTCAACTTGTGCAACTAGAAACTAAACTCTGTACAACTCAAGTCGGCACACACCAACATCAACCTTAAAACACGGAAACAGCCAATTGGAGAACTTTTTCAATCATAGACCTGCAACAAGTCTACCTACAATCCATTTTACCCGAAAACCTACTACAGAAAATTTCAAACCAACACACCACTTTCTGGCAGATACCACTATAATAAAATTTTTAAAATTAAAATAATAATTACATTATCAATATTATTAAAAACACAATTTTGTATATAATCATTTCTACGCCACTGGATTTAATATTTATATTTTAAAATAATTTTCTATAAATTCCTACAAATCGTAAAAACGAAACAAAAAAATTGTAACTTTCTTTCAAGCACAATAAACTAATAATTTCAATTTGTACTTATACGTGAAGCAACCAACATCTTATATCTTCACAGATTAAATTCAATTTTTTCAACATGGTAAGTGCAAATTTCAATTGAAATAATCATTTAAATATTTTACTTTAATGAAATTTTAGCGTGAAGTAATATCGATACACGTCGGCCAAGCCGGAGTACAAATTGGAAACGCATGTTGGGAACTGTATTGCCTGGAGCATGGTTTGCAGAAAGATGGCATGTTCAGTGAGCAATATCTGAAAGATGACAACAAATCTAATGCATCGGATGTTAGCTTCAGTACATTTTTTGCTACTACAGGATCAGAAAAACACGTGCCTCGTTCAATTTTTGTCGATTTGGAACCTTCAGTTGTTGGTAAGTTTTGTAAGTTTTTTATTAATAATAATATAAGTATACATTTCCTAATACATATAGTGTGTCCATTTTCTTATCAACCATTTTTTGCTCTGTCAATTCATCTTTTTTTATTTCCGTTTCTCCTTTTGTCAAATTTATGTTCAAATTATTTATTTATTTTTTGTAGATTCTGTAAGAACTGGTGAATACCGCAACCTCTATCATCCAGAACAATTAATAACAGGCAAAGAAGATGCTGCTAATAATTATGCTAGAGGCCATTACTCAATCGGAAAAGAAATTATTGATCGCGTTTCTGATCGTATTCGCAAACTATCAGATCAATGTCATGTCAATGATCAATGAGTGAAATATAAGGAAACCTTGTAGACCATACAAGGTTTCCTTATATTTCACTCATTTGGTGGAGGTACAGGATCTGGATTTACTTCCCTCTTAATGGAAAGGCTATCAGTTGAATATGGAAAGAAAAGTAAATTACAATTTGCCGTATATCCAGCTCCCATGGTTTCTACAGCTGTTGTAGAACCGTACAATTCAGTCCTAACAACACACACAACGCTGGAACATTCAGATTGCGCTTTTATGGTTGATAATGAAGCTATTTTTGATATTTGTCACAAAAATTTGGATATACCACGTCCAGGTTACGATAATTTAAATCGTCTTGTTGTACAAATTGTATCATCAACAACAGCATCACTCAGGTATGTTTAAATTTATTATTCTATATTTAATTAAGATAAATATTAACAAATGTTTTGAAATTTTTAGATTTGATGGAGCTATGAATGTAGATTTAACAGAATTTCAAACTAATTTAGTACCATACCCTCGAATTCATTTTCCTTTAGTAACCTACTCACCAATCATATCAGCTGCAAAAGCATATCATGAGCAATTTTTAGTTCAGGAAATTACCAATGCCTGTTTTGAACCCTGTAACCAGGTTTGTTATTTGTATTGCTGATTAAAATGTTTCTAAATTATGCTAATTTCTAGATGGTTAAATGTGATCCACGTCGTGGTAAATATATGGCTTGCTGCATGCTATATCGAGGAGATGTAGTTCCTAAAGATGTTAACGCAGCGATTGCTACTATCAAAACTAGAAAAAATATACAATTTGTTGATTGGTGTCCAACTCCAGTTGTTTAAAGTTGGTATTAATTACCAAAAACCTACAGTTGTACCTGGGGGAGATTTAGCAAAGGTGTTTTTTAATTAAACAGTTTTTTTTTATATTAATTGTCCTTAAACTTATTTTATTGTTTTATAGGTGCAACGAGCAGTATGCATGTTATCAAACACTACTGCAATATCTGAAGCTTGGGCCAGACTCAATCACAAATTCGATTTAATGTATATGAAGAGAGCTTTTGTGCATTGGTACGTTGGTGAAGGTATGGAAGAAGGTGAATTCAGTGAAGCCCGAGAAGATATGGCCGCTCTTGAAAAAGATTACGAAGAAGTGGGCACTGATAGTAGTGCTGATCAGTCGTTCGATGAAGTAGAAGAAGAGTACTAATTTTTTTAAATGTGTTTCAATGTTCTTTGTATAGTTAAATTAATTTAATAATTGTTAAATGTAATCAAAAGGTACTAAAGTATTTTAATATGTTAATGTTTTAAATAGTTGCAGGCAACAATATATAATTTAATAATATTAAAAAAACATAATTAAATATTTGATTTTTTTTTTATAAAAATCATAAAAATCCTTATTTGGCATTGTTAAATCCGTTAGATGTTTGAATCTCAGCAAAAAGGTCGTGCAGGAATTTTCTATTCATTTAAAGGCCCTTTCAGATTTACCGATTCTTAGAAATGATGTATAAGTTTATATAAGTACACTTTTTTAAAGCCATTTCCGACACTTTATGCTCTAAACCTACAAGTCGTCGTTTCATGTAAATGTTTGGCATATGCTACTGGTGCTTCAAACTTGCGCTCCGGCACAACAATTCCGTTTAAATGTACCTATTTAATTCAACACAGTATAAGGTAGTATTTTTTATCACCAGCGGTCACATCAAGCGATGGATGACAATAATTAGTCTTTGCGGGGCACCCAACTCAAAAAATGCTCGGACTTCAGGATAATTGGCCTGATAAGTCACACCTTAAAATCGCATCTTTACAAAACTAGAAAAAAGCATCAAAAACTCGCAGATAAGTTTTAAGTGAGATATGTTAACCAGGGAGGCACTATTTGAAATAAACAAAAGTCTCTAGACATAAAGCATAAAATGTATATTTGTTACATCAACTTCTCAAAAGCTTTTGGTAGAATCCAACACGCAATTAAGCAGTAAAGGTCAAACTTGGAAAAAAATTGAGTAAAGAGGTTGAGATATGTCGGGGAGTGAGACAAGGGTGAATACTGTCAGCTTTGTTATTTAAAGTGTACAGTAAAAGTATCTTCTTTAGATTTTAGCTAAATTTTCTAATTTTAGTATTTTGTTTGATTCTTTACTCTAGTTCAAACTACTCATCATAGATTGGATTGACCCTACCACCTCAGTGTTGGTCATCAGGAGATTAGATTCATTATCCCTTTTTCTGATTTAGAAATTTTTAATACTTTCCAAAAAGAAAAACTTCCAATTTCTTGATAAACACTCGGGTCGGTGGGTGTGCACTCTAGTTGAAACTACTCGATCGTAATCTTAATTTGGAGTGTCCCACCCACCCGCCAAGTGTTGGTCATCAAGAGATTAGATTCATCCCTTTCTCCTAAGACTTAGGGACTTCTAACACTTGCAAAATGGATTTTTTTTTATTATTTCAAAACAAACACTGTTAATAAAAAAACCATTGACTACAAACACTCGAGTGGGTGAACTAGAAAACCCTATCTACAACCAAATTTTTGTCTTCTCTTGTTCCAACAAAAAAAAATTTAAAGCTTGCAAAGAGGAAAAAAGTCTTATTTACAAACTCTTGGGCGGGTGAGTGAGCACTCTAGTTTAAACTACTCAATAGTAGTCTTAATCTGAAGTGACCCTCCCACCCAGTAGTGTTGGTCATTAAAAGATTAGATATCACCTCTTTTTTCTCTTATCAAAAAACTTTTAACACTTGCAGAGAAGAAAAAACAATTTTTTTTTGATAACAAACACTTGAGCAAGTGGGTGAGCGCACCAGTAAAACTGTTTGTTGATAATCATAATCTGGCCTGCTAAGTGACCAAGTGTTGGTCATCAAAAGATTGAATGTCACTTTTTTCTTCTTGGTTGCCCAAGAGAGTTTTAACGCTTGTAAAGAAAAGAAAATTCTAATTTCTTAATTAAACTCCAAACTAACCTACTATTACACCCACCCAAGTGTCAGTCATTAAAAAAATGAATATTACTTCTTCTTCTTGTGACATGGAGACTACTGGCGTTTGCAGAGATGAAAAATGTCTAATTCTTTAGTTTGGAGATTAAATAAATTATTTAGACAATACCAGTAAGTAGATTCTTTTGTAAAATTGTTTTTTAAAGATATTTTGTATAAAAAAATTAGTTTTATTAAAGAAATTTTGAGAAAATTGAATTTATATTACGTATTTCTATAAATCCAAAAAAATGACATTTTAGAAGTTAAATTGATCATTTAGGTTTTCAATTATTTAAAATTACGTTAAAAAATCATTCTGTTGTACCTTAAGCGACCGCCAAAAATGACGTTTTGTATTATTTTGTAAAAAGATACGGCCTTGGTGAGTGAGCACAAGATTTATGAACTATAGACTAGTTTGGTAACCCGCCAACTTGACCAAGTTTTTGTGATTAGGTATTTGTTGTTGTTTTTCACTCCTGCAATATACTTGCAACTATTGTGCGGCCCTTAACTATGTCTAACTAGGTCAGAAAGCAAAATATTAAAAAAAAAATCAGTTTTAAAATCTAATTAACAGTCTTCAGCTACAACTTTCTACAGAATGACTTAAGTTTACACTCATAAAAGAGTAAATATTGTTAAAAACATCATCATCCGTAAGACATTTTTGTGCACTGCTGAAGCTTCCTCTAGCTTATTCTACTGTTTTGGGCAATATTGGCCCAGTTTCCACTATCCTTTTTGCTGCATCTGGTAGGTGGTCTTCTTCTGTTTCGTTTGTCCTTGGTCTCCACTCTAGTATTTTGTTTTGTCCACCGGTTGTCTGTTGTGCGAGCTATGTGCTCAACCCATGTCCACTTAAATTTTCTGATGCATTCAACAATATTGGCAACTTTAGTTCTGTCCTTTATAGTTATGTTGAGCACTCTATCTCCTTTAGTCACTCCCAATATCAGTCTTTCCATCGCTTTTTGCGCAACCTGAAGCTTGCTTACTAACCACTTTGTTAAAGTTAATGTTTCAGCCTCATACGTCATTACTGGTCATTTCTATTTTACCAAAAGTTGCACCGCCAAGCCCTATGCGTCGAAAGATTTTGGTTGCTTGGTTAGGTTAAGTTAGGTTAAGTTAGGTTAAGTTAGGTCACCAGGTTTGTCATAAAATGTGTTTTATTCTTCAAAATACTTAAATAGGACTTGAAAAGAATAAAGACAGATAGTACCAGCTTCAGTTTGCCGACGACATCGTATTAATATTGAGTGACCCAAAAGTACTAACAGAGAGAAATTGAACTGAAAATAAACACCAAAAAGACAAAAGTCTTAAATCCAACAAATCCAAAAATATTACTAAACAATAAAACCATCGAATGCGTAGACCACTGCATTTACTTTGAGCACATAATCAAGCTAAGAAACTAAAATCAAACAACAAAAGTCAACAGACGCATAAGCCTTATTTGGGCAGCGTTTGGTAAACTGTGACATATTCCTGAAACAGCATAACATAAATCTAAAAAAAAAAAATAACAATACATGTATCCTACGGGTGGCTACATACAGCCTAGAAACCATGAGTGTTACCACAAAGAGTATAAATAAAATCCAAAGAACACAAAGAGCGTACTATGATCGGAATCTTCAAAGATCAAGAACGAGACAATCAGAGATAAATCAAAGGTAAAGGACATGGCGGAAAATATAGCAAACTTAAAATGGAGCTGAGCCGACCACGTTTCAAGACAAATCAGCGATAAATGAGCAGTTAGAGTCACGCACTTTTGACTAAGAGAAACAAAGAGCAGCAGAAACCGGCCTAAAAGACATGGCTGGATGGATCAACTACGGGAAGCGATTGGTTCTACAAAACTCAATACCGACAGATATGGAAGATGTACAGAGAGGCATACGTCCAGGAGTGGACTAAATAAAGCTGAAAAAAAAGATTAAAGTTGGAGGACGTGTTGGGGCTAAAGGATTAGAAGACAAACTTGCACAACTTGTCTTAGCCTTTGAGATTAGCCGTAAAAACCTTTTGGTCTTGCAGGTTGCAAAAAAATCTGCATGACTTTGCCCAAGGAAAACGATAAATATTTCAATTTGTGCTCACACGTGAAACGTTCAACACCTTAACAGATTCAATTTTATTAAACATGGTAAATACAAATTAATTTATTTTAATTCTTTCAGCCGTTTTCGTCCACTGCAGGACATAAGCCTCTTCTCTGCTTGTATGCTGGCAACTTACATTACAAGGGACCTACAGTTTTAAGTGGATTCCGAACCACTGGAGAGAATTATCACTTCTCAGAGAAGGTATTTAGCCGTGAAACCCCACGCTGGCAAATGCGGGTTGGGGAGTGGGAGAGCGTATAGAACGTGAAAAGTATATCACGGTATATGATATGGGAATCGAACCCACGATCTTCGGTACAGCGGCCGGATGCCTAGACCACTGCGCCACGCTCTCCTCTATTTTAATATTTTTATTAATTGGGTTTAATTTTAGCGTGAAGTAATTTCAATACACGTCGGCCAAGCTGGAGTACAAATTGGCAACGCATGTTGGGAACTTTATTGTCTTGAACATGGCTTGCAGAAGGACGGCATGTTTAGTGAGGAATATCTAAAAGATAACAAAGCATCTGATGATAGTTTCAGCACGTTTTTCGCAACCACTGGATCCGATAAACACGTGCCCAGATCAATTTTCGTTGATTTGGAACCTTCTGTTGTTGGTGAGTTTATTAATATTAATTATAAAATTTTCAATTAATTTGTTTATTATAATTCTATCGCTTTGAAAACTTGATATATATAATTTCCCTTCTATTATTAAACTACAAATGTAGCCACTTTTTTTAATGCGTGTTATAAATTATTTTTGATGTTTATTTTATATTTTTAAATGTAAGTATGAATAAGAATTGCTTGAATAGTCACACTAAATGTTTTGATAAATAATAATATTTTTCAAACAGTTTAAATAATCAAGAATCATATTTCTTCATTTTATTAGATACATTAGTCGATTTATTCAATGAGTTCGGAACTTTATTTTTGGAAGTACAAAGCTGGCAAATAAATATTCTCTTATTATCACTTTCTCATTGATTATTTTTGTTACTACCTTTAAATAATCTCAGCGTTGCTTATAACCATCGTTTTCACTGTGAAGGTTATTAGAATCTTCTTCCAGAATCAGTGGCGTAGCATTTTTGGGCACTACCGTAAAATATTGAAAAAGGGACTGTTTTAAAAAAAAATTATAATTTTATTTTCCTCAAGTTTTGAAGACGTTGCAAATGAAAAGAACGCGTTCCAGTTTTGTCAAATAATTTTAATAAAAAAATATAAAACTCGTCTTCTTTTTGTCGAATGATCTCCAAAGAAGATACCGTTAAAGTAGAAGCAGTTAAAGAGTTATTATAAATTTAAAATCTTTACCAATTTCCATAATGTGATGCAAAAAACATTAATTTATATTCAAATTTACATTAAAGGTAAAACCAATTTATTGACTTTATTTGTAGATTCTGTAAGAACTGGTGAATACCGCAACCTTTTCATCCCGAACAATTAATATCAGGCAAAGAAGATGCTGCTAATAATTATGCCAGAGGCCACTACACAGTTGGAAAAGAAATCATTGATCGCGTATCCGATCGAGTTCGTAAACTATCTGATCAATGTAATGGTCTACAAGGTTTCCTCATATTCCACTCATTTGGTGGAGGCACTGGATCCGGTTTTACGTCCCTTTTAATGAAAAGACTATCACTTGAATATGGAAAAAAGAGCAAACTACAGTTTGCAGTATATCCAGCTCCTATGATTTCTACAGCTGTAGTCGAACCGTACAATTCAGTCCTAACCACTCACACTACTTTGGAACATTCAGATTGCGCTTTCATGGTTGATAACGAAGCTATTTTCGATATTTGCCAGAAAAATTTGGACACTCCCCGTCCAGGTTACTGCAATTTGAACCGCCTTATTGGAAATATTAATCATGTATTAGACTAATGTTCTGAATTAATAATAAATGCCACAATTTCTTAAAAAGCTCTGCCGCAGCTAGGGCTCGAACCTGCGACAGTTTATGCGCCGAGGTTTGAGTTAATCGCTTTACCCAACTGAGTCACTATTATTTTAGACTTGACTTGAAACTTTTAGAAGTCCATTATTTATGTGTGGTGTATTGCATATAATTATTAGCTGGTGTGCTTGCATTCATAAATATATTAATATAATTATGATATTTATTTACAACTAAATAAAATAATATTTAATAGATTAATGGAGTGAGAGTGGATCAGTTTAGGAGTTATTGCTTCAGTCTTTTTTGTTGCATTTATGTTATTTGAAAAAAATTTTGTTTGAGTTGATAAATTAACAGCGCTCTGTGAGTGGATTTGTTCAGCTACTGTTGCTTTAGACTTGAGCAAGTCAGCTATTGTTGCTTGGGACTTGAAGATTTTATTATATAATTATACTAACTCTGTGGACACCTATTTGCATAGAATAAAACCACTTTTGTTTTACTTTTTCAAATGCGTAAATATGGTGTTTTGTACTCTTTTATTTATGACTGGCAGATTATTAGTGCACTGTGAGCTTAACAAATTATCTATTGTTGCTTCAGGCTTGTGAATGTTTTCCGTGTGTCCTTGATAACTTTATTGTAGTGTCACACTAACTTTGGACATTTATTTATGTTAGAGCTTTGCTATATTATTATTGCTTCAGCCTTTCCTTAAAAATGTGTGGACACCTAATGGAGTCGTATTGGTCGGCACTTTGCCTATAATTTTAATTCAGTTGTTGTTGCTTGAAAAAAAATTGTTTGAGTTGATAAATTAACAGCGCTATGTGAGTGGATTAGTTCAGCTACTGTTGCTTTATTTTTTATTTATTAACATTTTGCACTTAATTGGAAGTTTGTGAAAATAGATTAATAGCGCTCTGTGGATGCATTAGTTCAGCCATTGTTGCTTCAGTTTTTTTTGCTTTTTTTTCTAGCAACACTCAACCATAACGTTAAATATATGTGATGTGGCTTTTTGGATTTTTTCATTTGTGACTGGCAAATTAATAGTGCTCTGTGAGCCTAATAATTTAGCAATTGTTGCTTCAGACTTTGTTTTTGTCGGATCATCTTATGATGTCACTTTGCAATAAAGTTGTCGCAAGCCATGAAAAAAGACATCTTAAGATTTTACACTTAATTGGAAGAGTTTAAGACGGACGTTATTGCTTCAGCCTTTTCATTAAAGATGTGTGGACACCTAATGGAGTCGTAATAGTTGGCACTTTGTCTACAATTCCAATTCAGTCGTTGTTGCTAGTTGCTACTAGCCTACAAAAATGTATGTAATTATGAAATTTACAAATGTACAAGTAAATAAAATAATGCATAGAATAAAACCACTTTTGTTTTACCTTTTCAAATGCGTAATTATCTCTTTTTTGGCTTTCTCATTTGTGACTGGCAGATTAGTAATGCTCTTTGAGCCTGACAGTATAGCCATTATTGCTTCAGACTTTTTGTTTTTGAGGGAGTTCTAGAGTACTTTATTGTAGCGTCACACTAACTTTGGTCATCTATGATGTCACTTTGTAATAAAGTTGCATGCCTACTACTCTTCTAGCAACACTGAACAAATTTATTTCATAAAATTATATTATATATTTGGAAGCTGTTTGGTAGCTTTTTATTATAATTAAGAAATTTTGCACTTAATAGCTCTTGTTGCTTCAGACTTGGTTTTCGTCGGAGTTTTTGTGAATTCTCTTGAGTACTTACTTTATTGAAATGTCAAACTAACTTTTGATATATAATGATGTCGGCACTTTGCTATAAAGTTGTATTTAACCATAAAAAAAAAATTAATATAATTATAATATATATAATACAATAATGTCCCACAGAACTTATGAACAGAAAAATAAAACTTATTAATATTTTGCTCTTATTTAGAAGATTTATGATGATAGTTTGATAGCGCTGTATGAGTGGATTTCTTTGTTTAGCCAATGTTGCTTTGGACTTGTAGTATTTGGAATGTCTAAAGTTGGTGTGCATGTATACAAAAATTTATTAATATAATTATGAAGTTTATATTATAGTTATAAAATTTATAAATGAATTAATGAATACAATAATGTCTCGGAGAACTTTACTAAACAAAATTGTTTAAGATGGTAGATTAACAGTGCTCTGTGAACAAATCAGTTCAGCCGCTGTTGCATCAAACTTGATTGTTCAATAATGCATATAATTAAAAACTGGTGTTACCATTCATAAATATATTAATTTAATTATGAATTTTAAAATAAATGTTTCGGAGAACTTAATGGAGAAAAAATTGTTTGTTATGATAGATCAATAACTTTCCAAGAGGGGATCCGTTTGGTTGTTGTTGCTATAGACTTGAAGCTTCTAGGAATTTATGCATTACAATGATTAAATATTATAAAATTATCTTATATATAATTGGAAGGTGCGTGGTAGCTTTTACAAATTTTTGAATAGGTCTGCTTGGCAAGAGAGTGGTTCAGTTGGGTGAAGCGCCTAACTCGAATCTTGGCACAAAATTTGTCTCAGGTTTGATCCCCAGCTTTGGCAGATCATTTTTAAGAGATTGTGGCATTTATTAATTTAGGACATAGACTAATGTACAATATAATAATATATAATATATGATTAGTGTCCATATAAACCATAATTACATTTAATACGAGTGTGGATGGACCAGATACTAAGCCTCGTCAGTATCTACAGCGCCTCCATACTCGGCAGCTGTGAGGTAACAAATGAAATAAAAGTTAGTTTATCGGATTAACCCTTGTTGCTTCAGGCTTGGTTTTTGTCAGAGTTTTTGTGGTTTTTTTTGAGTACTTTATTGTAGTGTCACACTTGAGATCTAATGATGTCGGTTTTTCACTGTAAAGTTGACACTAGCCATGAAAAAAAAAATTGTGAAGTTTATAAATGAATAAAATAATGTCTTTGAGAACGAAAATTGTTTGTGATAGATTTATAGTAGTTCAGCCGCTGTTGCATCAAACTTGAATTATAAAAAAGTTGGAGTGTATGCATTTAAAAAAATATTAATCTAATTATGAAATTTACAATTATAAATACAAATAAACTAAATAATGTCTCTATGAGCAGATCAGTTCAACCGCTGTTGCTTCAGATTTGAAAGTTTGTATTTGGTATTTGCATATAATTAAAAGCTTGTATATATACATTTAAAAAAAATATTAATATAGTTATGAAATTTATAATTATAAATAAAAATAAATAAAATAATATGTTGAAAATCAACAAAAAACATAACTTCTATATTTGGTTTTGGATTAAAATATTACAATTAGTATTGATTAATAGGACATTTTAAATTATATTTATTTGTGCTATTTAAAGATGCACTGTGATTTTTGGACTTTTGGTTTCAGAAAAGGGATAAAATACTACAATTTGTTTTGATTATATTAAGTTATAAAATTATATTTCTTTGTGTTTACAATCTGTCAACGTGACTATATTATTAATGTTATTAACTGTTTTTATTATAAGTTACAGTAACCCAAGAACAGATTGGCCGAGCTAATAGGCAACTTAATATACAGTAAAATTATGTTTGTTTTCTTTGCAATCATGCCCTTGACCGTTTTAGCATCCTTCATTCGCGCTTACATTTTACACATTCCATGAGTCAAACTGTTCTGGGATTATTGTATACTTCATTTTACTTGTATTATAATGTGCTATGTATCTAATAATAATTTGGATTAGGAGGTTTCGTGTTTTTTGTATTGTAATATTTTATTTATGTATAATTTTATATATTTAAGTTTATGTTGTTAATTTGTTTGTTGTTATTATTATAACATTAATACATGTTATTAAATTATTTATTTGTAAATGATCATATTATTATGAATAAATAATATATTTAAAACCTTGATTGAATTGTTGTTTTGATCTTCGTTCTTGCTATTTCAGGGATAAATTAACAATCTATATTTTTACTCATTTACTAGCGTGTGTACAATAAGTGCACTTTACATCAAGATAAATTAGTCAGTCAGTCACTGATTACTATAATGAATAGATATAAAAGACCATGTCTTAGTCCTAGAAAACAAAGCATACATACTTGAATGATTTAGGTATTCTACACTTCAGACGTGTGTCTGCAAATTACTAAATATCTATTTGATTCGATTTCATACGTTGAAAGTGATAAAATTGCAAAGAATTTAATCAGAAAATTTGGTGTTTAAAACATAAAATGACAGATAAAAAAATGTGTACCAATCTGTACAACTAATAATTCCGAGAAACAACCTCGTAAAAAAATCTACAGTTCCGTGACAAGTCAAATTTATTTGTAAGTTCATTTTTGACATAACTCACTGAATATCTTGTGAAACTCACCTGCGTGTTTGCCGGGGAACCTGGTAGTTGAGGGGCTAATATTCAGGTTTAGAAGAGTTCCAACACACTGCTTTGGCCCTTGCTTACAATTAGTTTTAATAAGTAATTATTTTTTTAAGAAACATTTAGGTACTAGATATTTATATAAATTTTTGTTTATCAATTTTCATAAAAAAAAAATTGATGCAAAAGTTATTGATAAGGGTGAACTGACTGAACAATGATAGTGTTCTCATATGTACATGTACATTTGAAACATGTGTTCACACCTCTATAATGTTCAATATCCGTACCGATAGCGTACAAGAGCTTAATTGCTGTGTAAATAATGAACAGGTTTTAAATTGTATCATATAATTTGCAATTTCTAATCCTCATCATTTTTTAAATATTATAATTTATATAAACGAATGTTTGTTTAACAAAAAAGTAGTCTTTTCTAATAATTTATTTTATGTTAAAAATAGACATAATTTGAGCTGAGTATAATTAAATTGAATCCCTAATAAAAACCGTTTAAATTGATTAACTTAATATCACATACATTATGTAGTTTTTTTACTGCTGCATTCAATAAAATTTATAAACTTTACATATTTGAATAAATCCCGCTAGGGCCTCTTATTTTTACAAGTAGTTATACTTTAAAATATTTGATCTTTTACAAAGTCTATTAATATCCGCTTTATTTACGACTTTTTATGTCTATGCAGTTTAAAATTTTACATTCTTAATATGTGTGTTTTATTTGAACTGTAAAGAAAAATATTGGAATTTATAATAATTGCTGGTATACTCGGTAAATTCTACACTATATATATTTGTCGAATTTGTATGCACTTATTGTTTACTAATAAATTATTTCAAGTTTTTTTATACTTTTATTCTCATAATAACTAATACTATATAATAGTATGTACGAGTAATGCAAACTAGACAATGTTATTAGTTTACAATCTTACTATATATTATTTTACAGTTCTTAAGGATGAAATAATTAAATCTATTAATGAATGACACTGTATTTTTTGCAAATTATTGGGTAAAGTCTGAAAGCAATACATTTTTAAACTTTTAATAAGCACACTAGCATAGAATTATTATATTTATGTTTTATTTCATATTCTTCAATGCATTTGAAATTGCGGTTCTTTTTGTTTTTTTTTGTAGGAAACGGAAGCATCTCTGTGTTTAGCTAAATAGATATTAAATAATCATAATAAAGTCATTATGAAAGAAAATAGTTCCGATAAAAACGTTCAACAACATATCTGACATATACAGGGTGATAGACTAAAACGTACGGCTAAATCTCTATTGTTTTTAAACCAATTTGAATGACTCAAAAACCATTTTAAATGGTTTTTTGAGTACTATAAAGGCAGATACATAAATGTATGTTTTGCTTTTAGTATATTTGTAATGGCAATCAAATTTAGTTTTTTAAATAGCAATATACGTCTTTAATATTTTTTTGGAATTCTTAAGATATTACATATTGCCATTAATTAAATAAATTGTGATATGACACTTAAAAAAGTGATTGATTTTAAATACTAAAGTTTGATTGATTGATTTTGCAAAATTGCAAAAATACTAAAAACATGATTCATGTCATTCAAATCGGTTTAAAAATAACAAAATTATTTAGCCGCGCGGTTTTGTCTAACATTTATAATAATTTATAAGTCACAAATAGAATTTTGATTTAGAAAAACATGAAAAAAACGTTATCTGAAAAAGTACAAGTCGGAGTGCAGAGTCTTGAGGAACACTAGCATTTATGATTTTGAAATCAGAGTTAAAACTATCTATTCTAATTATAATTTATTATTAATATATAAGACATATAAGTTATAATCAAGACCTCTACAATAAAGCTTGTGTATAAGAGTAAAATTCTATAAAGACAAAGTGGTCTAAGTCACAAAAATAGGTAACATTGTGGTAAAATTGCAAAAACTTAAGTTGGTCTTATTTAAAAACAAATTTTGCAACAAAATGTTGACTTTATTTAGACCACTTTGGTTTTTAAAGGCTCATTTATATTATTATTATAAATTTACAAAGTAATATTTTTGCCAAAAACTTTATCAATTTATTTATATTTTGATGTAATTACCTCCAAGTTATTTTTTTGTTTTTAATTTTTGTATTTTGTAATAATCAATTGTAATATTAAATAAATATTTGTTATATAAAATTAATTAAGAAATTATGTATTTGTCAGTACAATCACATAACTAAAATTAAAGCAAATTTGCCATTTGTTTGTCTTTGGCCGGATAAATGTTGCTCCGGCACTCAAATTTCTTATAAAATTCAATGTCGATTGCAATAATATGTCAGTGATTATGGTTTGTTGTACCTACTTTGTTTTTAAAGGAAGAGCCATAAATTAAAAGCCCTTTTTTCAATTGAAAATTTGTAAAATATTTTACACAAAGAAATATTCCTGCCTTCTTCACGTTTTCTTATAACTGCTTTCAATTTATCAATATTTAATAATAATGTTTATTTCTAAAACAAAGCTTATTCTCTTCTTTTTTTGTATTTTTCAAATAAGTGTGGTTTATAAATATTAATCTAAATACATAATATAGTATTCAGTATTTGGTGAATAGATTATTTATTTTAAATTAATAAAATAAATGAACAATTATATAAAATCTTTTAAATTTTTTAATTGGCAAGATTAATAACTATTTATCAAATATAGTAAATGTATAGTTAATTCATAACAAATTGTATATTGTGAAGTACCAGTAAATGATTAATTATGTGAAGTTTATCGAGATAAGTTATACAATGGGTTCACATCAGAATGTAATGCCTTTATGTTCAAATTAAATTTATGTGAATCAAATTTTAATTCAAACAATATCCTACAATATTAATATGCTGCAATATTTTGATGATCTAACCGGGTGTAATCAAAGCAAGACCGTACAATACTTGTACCAATTCTGCTACCGTTCACACAAATTTAATACAAACATGATCTAACTGAGTGTAACTGAAGCAAGACCGTGCAATACTTGTCACAAAATATTAAAACGCTTTCATATTTTTATGTTAACTAATTTTACTAGCAATCACACAGATTATATACAAACATAATCAAACTGAGTGTTACCTCAAGCAAGATTAATACTCTTTTTTACTTTTGCTTTGCTATAAAGACATAATATTCTAGTGTAAACACCACTATAATTTAAACATGCAATTCAAAATCTGGTACAAATCATAGTTTGCTCAATTTAGGGTGTTGTACAATTTAGTGTTTACAATCTCACTGTACTTCACACTGTTTACATTCTAATGGAACTCTACAAATCACAATTAATTATGTTAAATACAAAAGTTTTAATATTTTTAATAAATCTAATGAAAAACATTGATGATTTTTTTTAAATTTTTCTGGACATAAAAATTTAGCATAAATTAAAACTTTAATGATTAAAAATCAGTCTGTAATTTTTACGATGTTAGTCTTGTAGCTAAGATGAATTAGTACGCCACAAGTCAAGATGTTTGAGTAATTCATTAAGTTTATTGTGATACGTTGCAAAAATTAAAGATTTACCAATCAAAACTGGTTTTATATATCTACCGAACTAGTAGACATTTGCTACCAGTAATGAGTCTATTTTGTATTCATAATAAAGGTATCATTATTTTTTTCATTACGCTACCTGTATCATAATGAGCATATTACAATACAATACAGAATATTTTGTTTATAGAGGTAAGAATAGATACATTTAAATAAGTAATGGATTAACTAACATAATGTTGATTTTTGTTTTATTGACTATCAGATTTACTATCATTTACTACACTAATGCTGGAATTCATGAAAGCTGATTAACATTAATCAGCATTAAATGTGACAACATAACCACAACATTAGATAAACTGTAATTTTTTTTTAATTTCAATATATATACTTGTTATTTAGTTTGCTTTACTGTCAAATATTATTATTTTAATTGGGCTTCTGTGACAGCTGTGTACAATATAAATGGTTTTGCACAGGTAATATGGTTTTTGACTAATAAGTTTGTCTAAAGTTTTAGTCAAAGGTTTTTTTTATTAGAAAAATATAGGCCTAATTTGTATCTAAAACAATAGAAAATAATTACAAAAACTGATACAAAATAAATAATTTTAACTGCAACTTATAATCAATTCAATCACACTTAATAACAAAAAGTAGAATTTGTTTTATTAAAATATACGAGTATAAAAATATTCATAATATTTAGAAATTTACTTTATATTATTAATCATTATAATTTTTAGTTTTAGCCCAAGTAAATATTATGAACGCTACAAAACTAAACATTTGTTAGGGCAATCTTCGGATGAAAAATATATTAATGTAAGCAAAGAGACTTTAACAGATGAAGAATATATTGCATTGTTGAAGATACACTAAACTTAGCAAATAGCAATAATAAATTAGACAAACACAATTTTCTTTCAACATTGTTGTTTCTAACAAAGAAAGCTGCTAAAAAATCAACTTCTAATCAAATAAATACCAAAAATAAATTGGATAAACTCAACATTCCATCATCGTTGGGTGTACAAAAAAGTATGATTCATACAAGAAAGACTACCATAGAATATACCAATGAATCCAATAAAAATGAAAGTGTCATAGAATGCATTAATCAGTCTAATCAAAATAAAAAAAAAAATACAGTATTTATTGTAAAAAAAAATATTAAATTTTGCGAGGCATTTGAAACAGAAATTTTGTAAGGAAGTGGAAGTAAAGCAGTTTTTAAACTGTTCCAAAAGAACAAAGGAAAGAAATAAAATAAAAAGGATTATCAGAAAACAGGGAGATTTTGAAATGAATACAAACTTAGCGTTTAATCAAAATCAATTAATTGTATCTCAACGACCAAACAATGCAATCGAGCCTGGTACAAGCTATGAAGTATGTGCTGGATGCAAAGGGTTTTACAGTAGGCGCACTCTGCAAAAGCACTATAAACATTGCGACATTGCGTGCAAAACAGACAACCACATGAAAAATGCACGTTTGTATATGGCCGCAAAGTAAAATCAAATATTCATAATAATGGTTCAAATGGAATTAAAAGAAATAGTATTCCCAGTACAAAAAGATGACAAAATTACAAATGCTTTAAAATATGTCAATTTATCCATAGTATTTGGCAATAAATTGTGTGAATATTATATAAATCGCCGCACCTACACAAAATGATTTGGTCAAAATCAAGGTTGATAGGACGTTTTATTTTAGAAATAAGAAACCAATGTACTGATATAAAAACTTTAACTGATGTATTTCATCCAAAACATCTTGATTTAGTTATTAATGTTATAAATATATTAGGAAAAGTAAATGAAGCTGTCACCTATGAAGCTTCATCAACGGCTCAACACATTAGCAGTTTAATAAATCAATTAGATGACACATTAAAAAGAAAATATATTATAAAAACAAATATGGAAGCAAAACAAGATGTAGAAAACTTTAAAGTATTTTTTGAACATGATTTTAATATGTGCATTGTTAGTACTGTGACCGAAACAAAAATTTGTTGACAATGACAAAAAAATGTCAAACTATCAACAATTGATGACATAAAACTTTTAAATATTTTTTTTAAACAAAATAGAAAAACTTATGAAAACCTTCTGCAAAACTTTTCTATTGCAAACTGGAAAAAATTTCTATTCAGCTTTTTAATAGACGGCGTGCTGGAGAAATTGAAAGATTAGAAATAATTGATTTCAAAAACTATCAGACAGCAGACACTGACAAGAATAATCAATATTACGACACATTATCTAAGCAAACAAAGTTAGTTGCTAATGCATATTTATTTGTTGCACTCAGAGGAAAGCTTGGCAGAAATGTATCAGTATTAAATCATAGAAAAATGTACAAGTATATAAGATTCATATTAGATCAGCGTATGCAAGCTAGAGTAGCACCAACAAATCCATATGTGTTTGAAATACCTAGTTCGGACGATCAGTTCCAACATTTGGATGCATGCTCACTTTTGCGCAAATATTCCTCCGATTGTGGTGCAAAACAGCCAAAACTACTTAGAGAAACAGAACTAGGAAAACGCATTGCAACGCATTCTGTTACAATGGACTTCCAAGAAAGTGAAGTGTCTGAATTGGCAAGTTTTATGGGTCATGCAAATAAAATCTACAGAGACCATTATAGGTTGCCAATTGTAACGAGAGAAATTTTTATTGCATCAAAGTTTTTTTTGGCTGAACAGGTTGCAGAAGATGAAACTATTTTAGAAAAAGACGCTTGAACTTAGTTTACATACTACAGAAGGTAGTAAAAATTTATGTAAACTATTTATAAAATTAATAATTTTTACAGTTTTTTTTTAGATACAACAAAGAAAAGAACTTGATGAACGCCCGAAAAAGCAACTGCAAAACTAATATTTATGTATAATTTAAAATCGAAAACAATGCCCACTTTAAACAAAGCAGTAACTGGTTATCCAGCATTAAAATTAATATCTGCTCAATTGCTGAGGAGTTGGATTATCAATTATAATTTATTATTATAATTGATAATCCAACAAAAATTTAGTTCTTTCAAAAAAGGTTAAAGTTACCTTTTACCAATTTTGAATATCAATTATGTTTTTACTTACAGTCACTTGGCAAACATCTGAAAGAAAATGCAATGGAACTATTTTTGCTGAACATTTGCAGTGCAACAAACTTCCAAATTTGAAGTAGTGCCAGGAAGCAGTAGGAAATAACACAAAATTAAAAAATTGTAAGCCTGCAGCAGTAAAAGCTTGGGTTTATAATCAAATTAATAGAAATAAAAAACAATAAATTTAAAATTAAATTTTTGTATATATGTAACATCAGATTAAAATCACTACAAGACCATACAAAAAATTACTTTACGTTTTTACTTACAGTCACTTGACAAACACCTAAAAGAAAATGCATGCGAACTATATTTGCTGCACATCTTCATCTTTTAAAAAAGTTTCTTCAAAATTAACATCATACAGCAATATTATTTTCTACAAACTTAATCACTAAAAAACTTATTTTAACATATTCACATTTCACAAATAAACCAACGGTCAAAAGAATAAACGGTTTTTGTACTTGAAACTTAATTATTAAAAAAAAAAAATGTAGACAGCTTCTGCAATCTTATGTGAAGAATTAAGTATTTTTTTACATAGAATTGTAGATATTATTAAATTTTAAACTTTGTGATCTTGTTTGTTTTGTTGTTTTGTGCTAAAGCTAAACACTTATTTTATTTTACTACTAGTTGAGGTAACATTTATATTAAAAATTATATTATTTTTAGTTTGTAATCTAGTTTATTTGTCACACCAAGACTAAAGTATGTTAAGAAACGTGTTATTTTGTGGAGTTTAGTATTTTATTTTATTTCTGTTATGTGTTATGTATGTGATATTTTCTTTCTTAAATTAAAAATTATATTTTGAACTAATAACATCTTTTATTTATCACACCAAAAGAAAGATATACAAAGCTTGATAGGCCAGTTAAAAATTATTTATATAGTTAATGTAAAACACTTCTAGAATAAACTACTTTTACCTGACTTTTTATATGGTTATTTCAGCTTATATGAAAATGTAGGTAAACCAAAATTACTATCTGAAGTACTTACCATACAACGTTAAAAATAAGAATTAATCTATTAGTCAAGGCTGCCTTACAACAATGCAACAGTAACATATCCGACAGTACTGCTATAGTCGTATAATAACGTTTATCTCTCCCTATACTCTATTTTGCTGCCTTACTTCATACACTGACATTCAACTTTCTTTTATTCCATTTTTGTGTTATTTGGCCTAGATATTTGCTTTGTCCTTAGGTACCTACCTTCTTAGTTTTTCTATATCTTTATTAACTTCTTCCTCACCGTATCCTCGTTATTTCATTACCCAGTACAAAGAACATAAAAAATCATTTCAAAATAATAAAACAGATTCAACGTTTGCCAATTACGGTCAGGAACATCAACATACTTTTCCAAATCTGGAGGACGTAAAAATTTTATATAATTCACAAAAAAGACTTTAATTAAATTTATTAGAACCATTAAAAAATTTTAAACAAAAAAGTAACGCAGGACCCTTTTTAAATGACCAAATAGATTTAATATATTTCCTCAAATTTAAATCCATTAGTTAATCCTTTTTTTCACCACATATTTTTTATTCTGTTTTGTAATGTAATTCTTTTACCATTAGTACCGCATGCTCATTACTGTAATCTTTAGAAGTTATTTTTTTCTTAATCATTTTTTGTAACTCCGCCGCTTCCCCTCCCATACTTTGTAGTTTAGATATTTATATATATATATATATATTATTATTATATTATTATATATATATATATATATGTATATATATATATATATATATATATATATAAATATATATATATATATATATCCATATACCGTACTTAGTCGCTTCCAAAATAGAGACTCAACATTCGTTTTCGCTTCATATATACGTTTTGACTTCCAAAAATGGAAGTCAGAACGACATGCATGTTTTTTTGCAGATTTGAAATAAAGAAGGATAATTATACCTAAATTCAAAAATTTTTCTGGAAGTGATTTGGCTCATCTGCAGTACAATCTTTTAGTTCAAGCTTTTACCGCTGGCACTGAAGTAAGTTTTTATATAAAACAGTACGTAGTACGAAATCACTTCCGTTAAACAGTAGGCATCTTGTCACTTCCTTTTTTGGCAACATCGCGTTTCTACATGTTGTTTACTTTTTGAAATTATTCTAATAGCGTTTTTGTTACTTATTGCGCACTACGGCGCAAACTTCAATTATTTTGTATGATAATGATTAATTTTATAAATTTAATAAACTTATAAGTAAAAAATGAAATTTGATTAAATTAATTTAATGTTAAATGTCACAATAAGGTAAACAAACTAATAACAAATATTGATTAATAATTTAATTAAAAATAAATTTTAATAAATTAATACTTGAAGCACCGCTAAATGTCTCAACAAAAATCCATATAAAATAAATATGTTTTTTTCCAAATGACATTAAAAGCGGCCTTTTAATGACACTTGGCAGGCTTAGAAGTTGTACTTTCAATGCCTAGGCAGAAAAAGTCCACTTTTACTGCCTAGGCAGAAAAAGTAGGCAGAAAAAGTTTGTTGCTAGGCAACCTTCCAAGTAATAATTTATATTAAACTGGTTATTAAAATTGACAATGACATTAAGAAATAATAAATAATTGATAATGAAACGCAATTTAAATATGAAAAAGTCGATTTTGCGTGGAATTGGAACAAATTTGAAGAAAAAATTATATGTTTCACACGGCAGAAAAGCAGATTTAATGCCTTGGCTGGTTTCATAGCCTCGCTACGCTCGGCTATGAAACACCAGCCGCGGCATTAAATCTTGTGCTTTTATGCCTACTAAAACAAATAACTATTTTATATTAATTTTGTAGCGCTAAAAAAGAAACTTGATTTATACTCAAAACTTTGCTGTTTTAAATTGTAATTTTTAATTAATTTAATTTAATTTAAATGTTAGTTTTTGGTTATTATTTTGTAAACAAAAACCAACTTTAAAATTTTATCTAGACGGATACGTACTGACGTTACCATAGTTTTTATGAAGTTTTATTTTTATTTTTAGTAACTGCGTGAAATTTGACAAGTAAGTTTTAATGTAAATTCTATAATTTTTTTTTGTGCTGTTGTAGGGCCTAAAAACCAAAAATTTAATATATTTAAGAAGTTGACATTTCTGCACGTATGTTAGCAAGTGTTTTAAAAGCATTAAAGATTTTAGAGCACTAATGCATTCAAATCAATCTTAATAAATGGATATTGATTCACCAAAATAAATGATTCACCAAAATACAAATAGAGTTTATATGGCGTTTTTATGATTATTTTTTTTAATTGTGGTGATCAATAGTAATATAATAATAATAAGTATACATAAACATGTTTCTTCTTAAATTTAATAGATAATTAAAATTATTTTTAATAACTTATTTTATTATTAATTTTTTAAATTTTAACAATTTTATAAATTGAAACAATATCAATAATTAAATAAAAAAATTACATTACTGTTACATTCACGTTAGTGCTTACTATTGATTGGTGTCGAGTAATAAGTGATTCATTCACACCTAGCTTGAATGAACAAGTGTCCTCATTGATGGTAAATGGGAAACATTTAGCATCATTAATGCCGAGAGAATCACTCATGTATTTGAGAATATCTGTGTCTTTTCTTCCTGACATAACTCTACCCAGATAAAGCCAATGTCTTCTTTCTGCAGATCGAAATAACGATAACCCCGTCGTAGAACTCCTGATGATTAATGGAGCTTTGCGCTTAGATAATTTAGAACTCATTATTATTAATTGTAGACACGGACATGTTTTGTAAAGGTTCCATATTTGGAGATTTAGGATCAATCAAATCAATTAATGCGCCAGCGCTTTTAGGTCCCGATGGTGTTGAACTAAGGGTAGCAAGTTCAAGTTCAAATTTGATTTATTTTTATTTTTATTTGAGCAAGTAGGTGAAGAAACTAATTTGTTTATAATTGATGAGTGCTCTTTTAATGTGCTTAAAATATTATCAAGCACATCATTGTTTACGACAACTAAATTGATACAGTTATCGCATTTCCACAAGATTGCTTTATTATCCGTAATAGCTTTGACTATGGTTTTAATTTGACCCGCACATTTGTTGCCATGAAAACAATATAATGAGTAAATATTATTATTATATATTAATTACTTTATCTTTAATTAAAATTGTTTTAAGCATAATTTAAAAATGTTAAATGACATAAACAATAAAAAAGACCAAAATAAAATAAAGAGTTTAAATTATAAAATTATACTAGATTTGAACCCGAGCGGGTATATAACTACGTTGAGTACAATAGGCCGTAGCTATTGCACCACGGAGACTATTGAGGAGAAAGATTTTAAAATAATAAAGTTGCTAACTAACAAGTTACAAAAATTTGCTTTGTTTACATTGCAAATGCAAATGAGGTTAAGTTAACATTAACTAATATTACTCATAAATACCTTAATTATTGTAAGCTAATCTTAAAACTTCACAGATACGTGCTGGACTATTAAAAAACTGAGTGCAGCAATTTCACTAATTATTTGTAAATATTAGCATTTATAAAAGAATATATATGATATAGATGACCAACCAAATTTATTTATTTATTTATTATTTTGGGAAGTTATAAATATATTTGTAAATGTAATTTTTAAAACTAAATAGCACAAAATAAACGTATTATTATTATTTAAGTTTTGTTTTTTGATTTTTTGTTTTGTTTTTTTTGTTTTTGTTTGTTTTGTTTTGTTTTTGTTTTGTGCAATATGTGTTAATAAAAGATTATTATTTATGTTAATACTAAGCACTTTGAATGCATTTTGTTAATTATCATTAATACATAATGTATTGAAATCAGTATTAGTGCTCTTTATGCAGACAATACCAAATGGTATCTTCTAGCAGAATACTGCTAGACCATACACTGTTAACATTACCAGAAAGTACTTAGAGCAAGTACAGCGGCAATAATTCTCACATAACGTTGCTTTTGGTTTTTTTTGGTAATGGTACTTTATACTACTTGAAACATTTTTCAGTAATTCTTCTACTTCATATATTTTGTTAACTAGTCTATAATTTATCTTTAGTTTTTCTTCTTGCATGTTTTATGTATTCAACTTATTTCAGACTTTATAACTAATAAATGACAATCATTATTTATATTTATTTAACATCTTGCAATGCTTCCTGCAAGAAATGAAAAGAATTATTTATATTTAGCAAGTTCTTACAGTTTTTATTATAAAACTACTTTCTTCTAATTATTTTGTGTACTTGTTTTACTTCACAAAAACTTTTGTTGGCAAATTTGTGATAATACTCATAAAAAGCTATCATAAATATAATTTTGTTATTATATAGTATTGACGAGAAAATATCAATAGGTTTTAATAGATTCCAACAATAAAACAATTTACTGTTAATTTATAATTAAAATTAAAACCTATTAATTTTCTTGCTGGTTTATATAGTTCATTATATGGCATTTTAATAATTTGCTAATTAACTCTACTAATGATTAATTAAGCATTTGTTTGTTATTTTTAAAATTTACGTTTCTTCAGCTATTTAGACGTGGTTTTGTTCTTCTTCTATTTTTATTTGTAACAAAGTTATGAGTATTTTAATATCAAATATATAATTGCAAACTAAGCTACTCTAATGAAATATTTACATACAGTTGGCAAAACTGCTAACGCTATTGTCACGCGGTATACTCAAGCTCGGATGCTTATTAGACAGTCAATATTAATAAAATTATTACTTTTTTAAACATTTTATGGTTAAATAAATAATATCTAAATAAATAAAACTAGCTTTTAAATAAATATAAAACTAAGTATCTAATTGTAAACAAAATATTATTTATTTATTTAATAGCATTTAAATGAATTATTTTAGCTACAGTTGGCTATGCTGCTGAAATCGCTTAAGTGGGGACGCTCGGCGGCGAGCGCTCGCTCGCCAGTCTTGCTGCAGATTCCGTAGTATCAACGTCAAATTGCTAAATAACATAACTAAAATAATAATTATTTAATTATAATATTAAATAACAGTGATATAAAAGTTAAAATATAAAGCCGATGTCAAAGTAAATTATATACAAAATAAAAATTGGAAAGAAGAAATCAAGATTTATTTTGAAGAGCCAACTAAACTTCCAGCTGAAGAAATTTAAAATTCTACATCAATGTGCAATTAAATAAAATATACTTATATACTTAAAATAAATCCATTCTCTCAAATTGGGCTACCAAAATTGTGTACGTTGGTTCGAATAGGGTTGAAGTAATTTGAAATAAAATTCCAACCTTACAACAAGGATTAAATTATTCGTTTTTCTTTCTTGATATCTTTTTGTTTTCTTAAAACTTCTTCTTAAGTTCGTTCTGAAATCGTATATGTTGGTGCAAAATTAGGTTGAAGTAATTTGAAATAAAATTCCAACCTTACAGCATATATTGTATGCTTCAGTCAATATGATTCAAGCTATTGATATTTTTTTAATTAATTATCTCTTTCTTGATACTTACTCGTTTTTTTAAGATTTTGTAAAATTGTATATGTTGGTGCAAAAATGAGTTGATGTAATTTGAAATAAAATTCCAACTCTACAAAGACACTGATATTTTTTAGTCAATGTCAATTTGTTGCAATGAGATTCACAAATTGGAAATTGTCTGAAATATTATTATTTCTACTTGAATATCAAATTTCAATTGTTCAACATTTGATAATTTGTTGAGGGTGTTGACGCAATGCGTTGAACTGTTAGTGAAAGAAGGAGACTGTAATACAGTTAAATCCTTACACGGACAAGCAACGGCATTTTTGACGCTTTTTATTTGAATCAGATGACCGAAACAAATTTATCATTTAAAATTAATAAATGAAGTATTTGACACATCGACACATTAGTAAACATAAGTTGTTTAATAGTTACTGTGATTTTATGCAAATTGTCTCTTCGACCAGTGAGATGCTAGGCAGACTGATGATGGGTGCATACCCTAAAACACGTGTATGTGTCTCTTACTGGATGAAAAGGCAATTTACATAAAATACATCATTTATTTATGAATTTTAAACTTGATACTTTTTTTAATGATTGTTTACTTTTTGATATTTGATACTTTTTTAAGATTTTTAAACTCAAATGGGCTATTAAGAATTTTTATATTTTGAAGCAATATTAGGTTGACGTAATTGATTTATTTTTTAGTCAGTTTTTATAGAATTAATTAACTTAAAATTGTCCGTAGTCCTTTCTCATTTTTAATATATAGAAATCTATCCGCTATGCTATAACATAAAACTATTTAGTTTCTAAAAATATTTTATTTTTGGTATGTACCTGTATATGTGAATTTGTCATATTAAATTATATTCTTGAAATTGAAAAATAAATAAATGTTCCGTGATAATAACATAAAATTGTTCTTTGTTATTCTTAAAACCTAAATCATTTTTAACTTAATAAGAATAGTATATTATATAATTTTTGCATATTCTTAAATAAACAATAATTATATCGTCATACTAATGACTGATAAATGTTTGTTTACTTTTCAATTTTAGCTCAACCTCTGCCACGTTCTCTGCGCTGCTTAATAGTCCATCCATTAGATTGTACCCCTAAAGGTGATGATGGGTAGGTCGGTTTTTAAGACCTAAGTATTTCAGATAGTGCTAGGGGTGGTCTGCAATTATCTTCACATCTTTTTAAATGTAGATCTCAAACCATAATGCTAATATCATTTTTTGAAACTTTTGTGGTCATAGGTGCTGATGGTTGTTTAGGTCTTCGCAAAAGTTCATCTTTCTTTGAAGATGATAAAGATGAAGAAAGCTGATAATCTAAAAATTGTTAAAAACGGCGTCGTTCTTCATTTCTAAAATCTCTTTGAGATGCAGCAGGAGCCAAGTTCAATCTGCTTAAAATTGGCTTTGATAAGCAATGTTCTTTAGGTTCACACATCCTCCTCATTACCCCAAGATTTGGCGCAAGGTACTTGTGTATTTTTGATTGTATACTTATTTATAACAGCATCATTTGGTAAATAAAAATGACGATTCAGTAAATAACTGTCTTTGCAGTTCTGAATATGATACTTATATTCAGCATCGGACACAATATGTGTTGAATTAAAACAACAAACAAGCATCTTTTTATCTGGGTATTTTTTTACACTTTACCAGATGAGTTTGAAAACGGTAAATTAGTATACGGTGTGCTTCATCATTTGGACAAGATAAATACGTTTTCTCATCCTTTAGAGCTAGAGACATTTTCTAGTTGAAAATTAAAATTTATATCAAAATAATGCAAATAACTTAATGATTATTATAATTATTGTTTACACCACGTTCTATACACCTGTGAACGTGAGTAAAACCAGTGGAATGTGGATTGGATCTGTGAAGTAGTGTGAAATCTGATGTTCTATGATATGAAATATTTGAGCAGTATATCATGCAGATATCGATTTTCTGCGATTGATTAGTGATGTACTGATAATGTACATATATTTATATTGTACGTACTACATAGCATCTCAATAAAAGAAAATATATTTCTCTGACTGCAACTCTTTTGTAAATATTCTGCACTCAAATTAAAGATTTGATCTACAATAAAAATCTTCGATTACTACTATACAACAAACTCAGTTTTAATGGCCATATACAAAAAATATGCAACAAAAGCCGCAAATTACTAGAATTTGTAATGATAAATGCTGTTGATTTGTAAGTGCCTAGTATATTGTTGCCATACAAATTGTTGGTAAAATTTCAATTGGAATACGGTTCTATTATTTAGTCTCCGTATCTTAAAAAGCAATCTAAAATACTGCAATCTGTTCAAAACAGGTTTTCTAAATATTTACAATATAAAACTGCAATAAGTTTAAACAGTGAACTAACATGTTTGTATAATTTAAAACCTTTAAATGAGAGAAGATTAACTTTTAACTTATGCTTTATGCACAAAGTTATTAATAGTTGTATAAACTGCAAGGAGATTTAAAGTAAACTTCAATTCAACTTTCAATCTATTACAACAAATTAACGACATTAATTTTCAATTTTATTTATTACTTGTTTAATGTAATTATGCTAACCTAAGTTTATACTTACTGTAATATGTTATATGTTTAATGTTTATATTATTATTTTTTCTAATGCATTTTTTCGTAAATGAAGATTATTATTATTATTACTCACACTCATACTTTTTTTATAATGATGTATATGATTCAACTGCTTTATCAAACAAACACAATAATAAAAATGCTGTTTATGAATCAACACCTTAATTGTTTATTTAAACGCAGGCGATTTTATTTACGTGTTAAGCAAAATATGTGAGATTACAAATAATAGTAATATGTTTACGGATATAGTCGCCATAAATATAACAAATAGTTAAAATACGTAAAAAATGTCAATAATTAGTAATAGGAATTCAATTAAAAATGAAATTAATTTGTTTTGAATTTAGTAGTACTATTTTTTTCTTATTTCAGCAACAAAGGCCATTTAGAAATGCTTTTATTGCGTTCATACAAACAAAAATCAAGTTTATTTATTATAAAAATTATATGATTTTTAAAAACATATTTTCATTTTTAAATGAAAATAACCAAGATTTATTTAAAAAAACTAACTAAACTTTCAGCTGAAAAAAAAAAATTCTACATGAATAAATACTGTATACTGTGACTCATATATAACTCACAAGTAATATATATACCGGGTGTCTCAGACCACCGGTACCACTTTTTTATTTCGACAACGCTTGGTCGAATGTGACTTGGACAAAATAAATGATTATCAACGTAAACCCAAGGAATCCACTGATGAATTTATTTTTTACCGAAATAATCCGAAAGTACCCAAAACCGGAAGTAACTTTAAAATTTCAATGTGTGAAATGAGTTTATTACCATTTTTATATCACTGTAAAGTAATATAATTTCAGATGGAGTTTCTATTGGTGTAGTGCAAACATTATTCCCTGATTTCTTTATGATGATATATGCAGTTTATGCCAATAAAGAATAGCAAAACTAATAATATAATAAAATACATATTATTAATAAAGATAAAAATTCATTAGTATAAAACATTAAATACTTTATAACTGTTTTTGTGCAAAACGGCTTCTAGTGTCCAAATAATATGTCAATATAGTCGGAACTTAATTTTTTTACCGTATCTACAATTTTAATATTATGCCATCAAAATTTCCATAATGATAAATATATGATAATTATTCCAAATTATATTTTGCACTTTAAAACATATTCGCAATAATAATTTATTTTTTGAAAAAAATTTTGTCTGTTTATTTCGTTTTCTAGTGCTAGAACTCATCTTATTTATAGTAATGGCTCTATCAACTAAAACTTTTTTTAACTTTATTTTCATTATTCTTTACTTATTTTTATCTATTTTAGATTTTTGATTTGGGTTAGGTTGTTCTTGATTAGGCAATTTTCTTTTAGAATGTGATTGTGCTTCTTTTGTTTGTACACGTTTTTAGAAATGTATCTATTGTTGTTGATGTTTTGTTCCATTTGTCTACTCTTTTGCAATTTCTTAGAAAAGAAGGATAGAGTCCAAGGAGAGATTTAACTTATAAATTTTATTTCAAGCTATCTAGCGTGTTAAGTTGTTTTTACTTACTGCTACTGTATTGACACATTTTCTTAAAGCGGTTTCATCTAATGCTGAACAAAGCAATGTTTTTTTTGTGCATTGGCATTGATTTCCTTGGGAATATTGGTAAAACATAAAAATGCACAATCTGGTAATATATATGCCGCAGCAACTTTGTTTACATTCTCCCCTGCGGAGTGTTAGTTCTAGCATACTGCTTTGGCACTAGTTTCTGGTAAAACGGAAAGTTAAATTTAACTCAGTTTTGACCAATCGGTTTGTTATGTTTAACTTTAGAATAAGTAATTATTAAGTAGTGATAGATAAAAGATTTACATTGTGCTACGGTTGAAGCCCCATAGTATTTTTTGTGTTTGCAAAAGTTTTTTATTTACATTTATGAAACCTGTCATTTGATTAGTTCTGGCAATTGCACCAGTTTTTAATGTAACGTTCTATGTGTGGCTCCGTGGTGAGTGGGAAAATTAAACGATAAAGCTTTAGGAATTTATTATGGTAGAAACTTCAACAAAAGATTTTACCCGATTACAAACGAAAAAGTTAATAAAATTTGTAATAGTGCAAGTATAAAGTTTGTAAGGTTTTTGATTGTTAAATGTTTGAAAAATGGCCACAATCTAAAAGAGGTTTTTTTTTTATTAATTTACAGAATCATTTTCAACATCATTAATAAAACATTAAATTTTTATTAAAAGTTAAGAGACGGTATCTTGCTTAAAAAAGTTATGAAGCGTGGGGAAGAGGTTATCTTTATAGTACAAGAGCTAGCAACGTTTTTGAAAATCTATTTTAGGTCGGCCTGTGCGCAGCCCTCCTGCTCATAGAAAAATTGAGCATTTGCAAAACATTTTATGACGACATTTTTTTGTTTTTTAGGCTGATATGCCAAAAATCTAAACTAACTAACTTTGGTTTTATTCTATTGGTGTCAGAGTTCTTCTAAGTTTTCAAGCAGACACATTAATTCAATTACATCAATTAAAAGTCGGTTGTGATTAATTTACGGAAATCAATCCGTTGAGATCCGTTCATATCCGGCTCAACAGACCAAAATGTTGAAGATAATTTTTCTCAACTTTTGCTATTTTGTACGAAGATTATTTATAGTTTACTAAAATAAAATTATTTTATTATTAAATCGTATTAGAAAATATAGTATTAAACTATTAATTTCTAAATATTAATTGATTGATAAAATGCCTTTAAAACAAAATCTTACTAAAAATATAATTATTATATTCTAAAAAAATTTCATATACTAATAAGAGCAGTTTGTTTTGTTTATATATGTAAGCTTTTATCAATGTTAATGTCATCCGTTTTTGTATGTCTTTTGTGGGTGGGTCTAGGTCGTTGTTTTGTTAACAACTGTTTAGAATTAATTAATAATTCAGAATTTTATAAATTATCAGCATATTTTTCAAATGAGGTTTATCAAATTGAAAAAGACCTAGACGAGACGATGATGACATTTTTCTACCATACTTTCAAGAATAAGTACTCAAGTAATTTTGGGTCAAAATATACAAATATTATTGATTCCAAAACGAAAATTAATTGATTATTTTTATTTATATAAGATATTGTCCTGTTAGTGGCCATCATCAACATCATTCTTTGAATAGAATATATAATAGATCTACAAATAATGTGAATTTATCGAACAGTTTTTAGATTTATCTGAAGGTGAAAGTTTTTCTGAAAGTCAGAATAATGTAACTGAGCAAAAAATTTATTAAAAAAAATGTTGATAGTATAACTGATAAAGCATATTTATATAAAGAAATAAAAACAAATAAAAAAATTCTAAGGGAGGTTTTACTTTATTTTGGCAAGTTTGTACTGTAGACAATGAAATCAAATAAAAAGAAGACAAAGTTATTAAAATTTTATTTTTTGAAGATGAAGAAAATGTAATACAAATAAAAGAATTAAAAAAAAAAAACAGATTTAAAAGTTAAAGAAATACTTTTTGTAACTGATTCGAAACAAAATCAAAAACTGCTTCAAAAGTATAGTTTTTTATACACAAATACAGTTGAGAATTTTTGTACAAACCAAAATACTGCAAATAAAGAAAATTCAATAAAGTAGAAGTTAATGAAAAAACATCGGTTAAAAATAAAGATACAAATGCGTCATGTTTAAAAAATAAAGATGTTAATGTAAAGTAAACTAATAAACCAATACAGGCAATGCTGCGAAAAAATAGACGTAATTCAAAATGTGTTATTGATCAATTAAAGGCCCCATCAGAAACTTCGTCTACTTTATCAAGATGCATGCTTGTCAAGTTTATTAACACAAAAAACTACCCAAACGCGCACCAGGCCTTTATCGTTTGCTGAACTTAATTATAAAGATACAAGAGATATTTGCAAGTGATCCATAGCACAACAATTACTAAGGGAAGTTACTAAAATATTGTCTACGTCTATACGAATGGTAAACTATTTTGATTTTATGCAAAACAATGTCCCGGCAGCTAGTACTAGTAATATTAACAAAACTAGTAGTACAAAATGAAGTTGCAGTGATCAGTCTACGATTACAATAATAGAAATACCAAAAAAAAAATTTAAGCTATTACAAAAGCATCTTGAAAGAAGAGAAAAGCAAAAAACCGGCCAGATAGAAAAAGACATTAAAAATAACAGCAAACCTGAAAAGCGCCATAAAAAAGAAAATCGTTGTTTTATCGAACCGAAGCTGAAGGAAAAAACGTTAAAGATATGCGTAAAGAAAGTAAATATCAAAAAGAACTGGACCCAAATAAAGAGCAAGTAGAAACTGCTAAGAATTCAACTAATTCTAATACTGAGGATCAGCCAATTATTAATTTCAAACTTAAACTAAAAAAGGATAGTATTGATAGCAATTCCAACTACAATATTGTGAATGAAAGACCCAACTTAATAGATGTAATATTAAAAAAGAATGTACGCAAACTAGCTAAAATATCAAAAAATAAAATAAAAAATTTGACACAAAAGACAAATCTGATATTATTAGTACAACTTATGGTGCCATTGCTAAAGATATTGAAAGTGATTTGAAAACCGAAACAGTTGTTGTTAAACAGTGCAGCGTCGTTGTCGGTATAAATGATTTAAGTAATTTTGATTTGCATTCTAATGTAGTTCAAAATACTGAAGATTTTGGCGAGTTAGAAACTAAATCAGAATTTAACGGAAATAATCAACACGATGAAATTGCAAAATTGTTAGAAAACAAAGAAATGGAATCAATAGCTGTCAAAAAATTGTTAGAAAATAAAAAAGAAATGGAAAAAAGAGTATATGGTATTATAAAATCTTTAGATGATGAAGATATGCAAACAGCAATATATATGTAACCAAAAGTACCCGTTAAAAATCTTTAAAAAACAAAAAAAAAAACAAAAGCTTTCAGCAGAAAATCTGTAAATAATAAAAAAAATTATTCAAAAATAATGAAAAAGTAGAAGTAAAAGTATTAACCAAAAAGTCGTTAGTTAATAAAGAAGTCAGACTATTAACATCCACTAGCAAAACTTTATATAATGATATAGAAGTGAAACTATCAGTATTTGCTTAAAAATCTTTAAATAATAAAAAAATGAAAAAAAAAACCTTCTTCAAAAACTCTTTAGATACTAAAGAAATTGAATCTAAATTAGTTGCCAAAAAATCTTTTGATGATAAAAAACAAATAGAACCAGCAGTATCCGAGATTAAACTTTTACATAATGAAGTAGTCGAACCATCAGAAAATAATTATGTAGAACTATCAGTGTTGGTCAGCAAAACTTCAGACAATAAAGAACCAGAAATATTAGCGGAAAATACTATAGATAGTAAAAAAATAGTATCCACAAAAAAGTATTAGATAATAAAAAAATTACTACTACTACTACTACTACTAAGTGTGTAATGGTATGCCAATACTAGTTGGATATGATTGTCCAAAACAAGTTACTAAAGAAGATAAGTTGCTTAAAGAAGAATAAGTGATTTGATTGATATGAAAATAAAAGAAGAACCTGAAGAAGAAAAAAAACCTATTATCAATTTATCCAATAGTTTCACATCCAAAAGATTTAATAGATCTAATATCTTAAGCACTTAAAATTGCAATGAGTAATCTTCTTATTGATGAAAATGTCGCAAATGTTTCAGAGTCATCAACTTTATCAACAAAATTAATTTGTAAACTAAAAGTAAACATTATACAATCAATACAAATATAAGAGCACACTTTTAAAGGTTTCCGATCACGTTTTTATAGATATTGCATTGGGCAAAAAAAATGAAATTGCAAATCAAAACTTGAAACTGAAACTCAACCATAACTTATTCTTTTGCCAACAACAACTGGACAAGATTTATCAAGTATAATTACACTTTTACAACTAAATTCAATTATTGAAGTTAAAGGAGAAAATGATGTTATCGAAACTGATATGACTAAAATAATTAAAGTTTTAAGTAAGGAGAATACGAAAATTTAAAGAATTAAACCTAAAGAAGTTCAACAACCCAGTATTTCTAATTTAACTATTACTAGCATTTCATCAAACAGTAGCACAGTTGAACTACTCACTACCACTCCAAATAAACCAGAAGAACGCATTCATGACGTTACACTAACTATAACTCAAACTGTTCAATCTAATGAAATTGTAGCTAAAATTACTATATCACAATTCATGTTTAAATTGAAGCCATTTTACTTGAATTATTATCTACAGCAAAATATAGCTAAACAAGCTTACATGCTAATAATCCGTTGCAGCAATGAACTAGGGAGTAATTTGAGTACAATTTTCAACAACAGAATTGTTGGAACTGCCAAACAAATAGTTGACATTATTTTTAAATCAAATGTGGTTGATTTTGATGTCAACAATATGATTTATACGCTTTGCCAACCAATTACGCGTGATTATAATGAGGAGTACATTTTAGTTATTTTACCTTTAAAGGTGTGCTCTTATATTTGTATTGATTGTATAATGTTTACTATTAGTTTACAAATTAATTTTGTTGCTAAAGTTGATGATTCTGAAACATTTGCGGCATCATCATCTATTAGAAGATTATTCATTACAATTTTAGCTGCTTTAGATATTAGATCTATTAATCTTTCCGAATGTGAAACTATTGAACGTTCCAATAAATTGATAATAGGTTTTTCTTCTTCTTCTGGTGCTTCTTTTATATACACATCATTCAAATCACTATTTTCTTTAAGCAACTTATCTTCTGTAGTCCCTCGGGGGAGCCTGTAACCCCTAGAGGGCGCGTCTCCAGGTGGCGGATAGGAGGAAGCCCTCACCGGCTTAGCCGGCGGGTAGGTGGAAAATAAAATACCACTCGCGGACCAAACAGGACGGGCTGATTGGGCTTATAGCTGTAGAGAAAGCAGTCGATCTAAGAAAAAAGCTCCGAACAAAAAATTCTGATTTTCCTGGTAGGGGATGAGGCACTGGGCTAACTCCTCGATACTAAAAAAAAAACGCACTTTTAAAAGAACTAGTCAACAGCTTCGGAACGGATTAGAAACTAAAAAACGACATAAGTTACGTAACAGGAAAATTATTATTGAAACATGAAATCCTCAAAGTCTTTCAACAAAAACAAACAAAGTACTAGCGGAGCTACAAAAAACAAAGCAGACATAATAGTCCTGGCAGAAAAAAAAAAGACAAGGCTCGAAAAACCTCAAAAAACCACCACAACGCAAAAAACCAAGAACCTGAAATCTATAATAGACTACACAACAACACGACAAAAAACAAATCTAGTCATACAGGATATAAGGGTGTATAGAGATGCAACATGCGGCAGCGACCACTATCTGTTAAAAAGAAATATTCTGTTCCCGAGGAAATACGAAAAAGAAGAAAACACAAACATAAACAAAAGAGAATAAAAAAGAAGACAAGTTTAACTTGGACAATTTAGAAAATGACAGCACCCAAAACCTATACAAAACAAGATTAGACCAAAAACTACAGACCATACAGTATAAAGATAACGAGAAACATTACTAATGTATTAAATCATGCATATATGCAGCGACCAAGAAAGCATTAGAATATAAAAAACAACAACAAAGGGTGACTACATATTAGTGGGACGTAGAAATAAAAAAAAATATAAGAGACAAGAAAGAAAAGTACCTGGCATACTTGTCCAATATGTCGAACGAGCATAAAATATGGTATAAACAAGCAAAAGCACAAAAGAAAATTAGCAAGAAAAAAACAAAGCATGGGAGAGAAGATGCAACAAAATAAACACGCATATTGGAAGACGAAAAAGTAGCGAAAGCTGGAAAATACTAAAATCCCTGAGACAGGAAAATAAAGATCTGATATCACCAATAACAATAGAAAAATGAGAGAACTATTTTAAACAGTTACTAATAGAACATAGACTACCCTTTCAAGAGAACCCAGAGATAGAAGGAAACATAAACATAACAGCATCACCAATCAAAATAATTGTAGCAGACGTAAAACAAGCTTGTAAATCACTAAAGAATAGAAAGGCACCCGGACCTGGAAACATTCCAGCAGAGCTCATTAAATGTGGAACAACAAAACTATACTAAGAACTAACGGTACTAATCCAAAACTGCTTGAATATAAAGCCAACCTTGGAAGAATGGAACATTGCCCTTTTATCGACCATACATAAAAAAGAGGACACGTTGAACTGCGACAATTACAGAGAGATAACAGTAACGAACACACTATATAAAATATATGGCTAAATCCTGTCAAAAAAAAATCAAAGCAGAATACAATAACATGTAAAAGGAGAAGCAGGCATGATTCCGGGTGGAAAGATCAACAATAGACCATCTATTCTCCGTCACTCAAATAATAGAATAGAAAACTGCGTACAACGTTATAGATTTGAAAAAAGCGTATGACAGTGTACCACAAAATATACTATGAGAAGCGCTAGAAAAAATTAACATAAATGCAAACATAATAAAGGCGATACAAAAATTATATCAACGCGCATCAGCAAAACATAAAATAGGGCAAAAATTATCAAAAAGTTTTAATATAACTAAAAAGTTTAAACAAAGGAGCTGCCTATCTACGACTCTGTTTAAAATATACCTAGAACAAGCGCTAAAAGAGTAAAAAGAAAATCCAAAAACATGGGTATACCCCTAAACGATAATATCGTCTACACACTATGCTTTGATCAAATAGTAATAGCGCAAGATCTACATAACATCGAATATATGACTAGAAAACTCATAAAAGAATACAGCAATTAGGAAATGAAAGTAAATATAAAGAAAACAGCGTATATGTGTATAAGAAGACAACAACAAAACCTCATCCTAGAAAACGAAACAAGCATAAAAGAAACCAAGAAATACTCAGAAGCACAGATAACCAACGACAAAACACAAGATGACAACATAAAAGACAGAAATATACAAGGTAGAAATGCAATAAGTATATTAAATGGAATATTATAGGACAAAGGCATTTCATACTATATATTCAACAACAAATATATAATACTATAATAAAAACCATAGTAACATATAGTAGTAAAATATAGAAGTTCAAAAATAAACTTGAAAAAACTCTTAAAGCTACGGAAAGAGATTTCTAGAAGAGGGCAGCCAGGAGATCTAGAATGGGAAGAATAACTAATTACAGGAAACGAGAGATCATGGGAGTAACATACACACCATAATTGAGGACATCAGAGTAAACTAGCTAAGATGATTTGAACATGTATAAAGAATACCAGACAAAAAATTCCTAGAACAAATATAGGAATAGACAGCACATAGAAGAAGGAGAAGAGAAAAACCTATGAAGAGCTAAAGAAAAATTGTCAATGAAGAATTGAAAAAAAAAAAGAAATAGAAGGAGACTTTTAGATGAACATAAAAGGATAGAAACTGGAAATTGGAAGATGCTATAAACTAAATTAATAATACTAATCTTTTGTAGTAACTTGTTTAGGACATTCATTACTAATTTTTTATTATCTAATACTTTTCTTGCGGATATCATTTCTTTACTATCTTAAAATTTTTCCGTTAATATTTCTGCTTTTTAATGTCTGAAAATTTGCTGACCAACACTGATAATTCTACATAATTATTTTTTGGTAATTTCACTTCTTCTTTATGTAAAAGTTTGCTCTTGGATACTGCTGGTTCTATTTGTTTCATATCATCTAGAGATTCTCTGTAAACTAATTTTGATTTAATTTTTTTAGTATTTAAAGAGTTTTTGTAAAAGGATCTTTATAACATTTTTTTAATATTTAAAGATTTTTTAGCAAATACTGATAGTTCCACCTATTCTTTATCATTACATAAAGATTTGCTAGCGGATATTGATGGTTTGACTTTTTTATTATTTAAAAAATTTTTGGCTGATACTTATACTTTTATTTTTTTATTGATTTTTGAATTATTTTTTTTATTATCTACAAATTTTTGGTTAAAAGTTTTTGTTTTAATTTTTTTGTTATTTAAAAATTTGTATCGGGTACTTTTTGTTTCAAAGATATTGCTGTTTGCATATCTTTATCATCTAAAGATTTTATAATATCAGATACTATTTTTTCTAATAATTTTTTGACAGCTATCAATTCCATTTCTTCGTGTATAACATTTTTTCAATTTCAATGTCTTGATTATTTTTGTTAGATTCTGATTTAGTTTCAAACTTGTCAAAATCTTCAGTATTTTGAAATACATTAGAATGCAAATCAAAATTACTTAAATTGTTTATACCGACAACGACGCTTCACTGTTTAACAACAACTGTTTTGGTTTTCAAATAACTTTCAATGTCTTTAGCAATGACACCATGAGTTGTACTAGTAATATCAGATTTGTCTTTTGTGTCAAATTTTTTATTTTATTTTTTGATATTTTAGCTAGTCTGCGTAAATTCTTTTTTAATTTTACATCTAGGTTGGATCTTTCATTCACAATATTGTAGTTGGAATTGCTATCAATATTATCCTTTCTTAGTTTAAGTTTTAAATTTACAATTGGCTGATTCTCAGTATTAGAATTAGTTGTATTGTTAGCAGTTTCTACTTGATTTTTATTTGGGTCAAGTTCTTTTTGATGTTCACTTTCTTTACGCTTATCTTTAACGTTTCTTGTTTCAGCTTCGGTTCGATATAACAAATTTTTTTTTTAATTACGCCTTTTAGATTTGTTATTGTTTTTAATGTCTTTTTCTTTTTGACTGATTTTTTGCTTTTCTCTTCTTTCAGGCTGGCACCATTTAACCACTTCTGAAACATATCACATGTTTTTTTTGTATTCAGTGCTGAAAAAATTATTTTGTTTATAGTGTTGTGAGCAACAATTGCTTCTTTTTATTTTCTTGTTTTTTTGAATTTTGTTTTGTGTTTATTTTTTTGTGATGTTTGAGCAGTCAAAATTTCTACTAATTGGCGTTTGTTAGTTTTATTTTCAATGTCACTATTATTGTTATTTTTAATTTTGTCATTCTTTTCAAAATTGCTTTTAATTTCTTTTAAGTTGGAAAAACAATCTTGATGCTTTTTAATAGTTTAATTTTTTCTTTGATACTTCTAATGTTGTATTAGTAGACTGATCACTGCATCTTCATTTTGTACTACTAGTTTTTTTAGTACTACTAGTCCTAGGTGCCGGGAGATTGTTCTGCATAAAATCAAAATAGTTTACTATTCGTATAGGCGTAGGCAATATTTTGGTAATTTCTCTTGGTAATTGTTGTGCTATGAAATCCTTGTAAATATTTCTTGTATTTTTTTAATTAAGTTCAGCAAACGATAAAGACCTGGTGCGCGTTTGGGTAGTTTTTTGTGTTAATAAACTTGACAAGAAAATGCATCTTGATGAAGTAGATGTAGTTTCTAATGGGACCATCAATTGATCAATAACACTTTTTGAATTTTTGCCTGTATTGGTTTATTAGTTTTTTTTTCATCTGCGTCTTTATTTTTTAAATATGACGCATTTGTAACTTTATTTTTTAATGAATTAGGCGATTCATTTTTTAATTCTTCATCTTTACTTTAAGATATTCTTACATTTATTTCTACTTTATCGGATTTTTTTTTGCAGTATTTTAGTTTGTACAAAAATTCTCAACTGTATTTGTGTATAGAAAACTATACTTTTGAAGCAGTTCTTGATTTTGTTTCGCATCAGTTACAAAAAGTATTTTTTCAACTTCTAAATCTGTTTTTTTAAGTTCTTTTATTTGTATTACATTTTTATCATCTATACAAAATAAAATTTCAATAATTTTGTTTTCTTTTTATTTGATTTTAATGTCTATAGTAGAAACCTTGCCAAAATAAAGTAAAACATCTCCCAGAATTTTCTTTTTCTTATATTTCTTTATTTAAATCTGCTTTATCAGTTATATTATCTACATTTTTTTAACTGAATTTTTTACTCAGTTACATTATTCTGATTTTCAAAAAGACTTTTACCTACAGATATATCCGAAAACTGTGGCTTCTTTTAGCTTTTTTTATTTTTCGATAAATTCACATTATTCGTAGATCTCTTATATCTTTTATTTAAAGAATGATGTTGACAATGGCCACTAACAGAACAATATCTCAATTAAATAAAAATAATCAATTAATATTCGTTTTGAAATCAAATATATTTGTATATTTTGACTCAAAATTACTTAAACTTTGGTACCTATTCTTCAAAATTTGATAGAAAAATGTCATCATTGTTTTGTCTAGGTTCTTTTTGATTTGATAAACTTTATTTGAAAAATATGCTGATATTTTATAAAAATTTGAATTTTTATTTAATTCCAAAATTTTGTTAAGAACACAACGACCTAGACCCACCCACAAAAGACGTATAATGACGGATAACATTAACATTGATAAAAACTTACATATATATACAAAACAAACTGCTCTTATTGATATATGAAGATTGTTTAGAATATAATAATTATAAAATAATTTTATTTTTGCATTTTTCAGTGTCGTACAACATCAACAAATATACAAAGGAAAGAAATTATTTTTTAGTGAACTGTAAATAATCTTCGCACGGAATAGCAAAGGTTTAGAAAAATCATCTTCAACATTTTGATTTTTTGAACCGGATATCAACGGATCACACTAGATTAATTTGCGTAAATTAATCACAATTCACTTTTAATCGATGTAATTGAATTAACGTGCCAGCTTGAAAACTTAGATGAACTCTGACATCAATATGACAAAACCCATGGGAAGATTAAAAGTATTGAAATTAAAGCGCTTTAAAATGATCAAGACTACTAGAACAAAAAAATATGAAATCAATCTACTTAAGACTTTTTTATCATTAATCGTTTATCACCGTCATTCATCACCACCGCTCAAAATAAACAGTCAACAGATTCACAACCGTCGGTAAAACTGCCAACATATCATCTGCCTAAATTTGATGATAACTTGAAAGATTAGATCAGTTTTGGCAAATCAAATAAGTGAAACAAACAGTTCATTGGCTTTGACCTCAGCATACTATGAGGTGGCACTTAAACTCACTTCAAAATTAAATAGAATGGAATCAAACTTGGCATATTCCATTAGACAAAATGAATAAATGTACAAAACACGTTAGATCTCTGGAAATGATTCAGGAGCTAAATTAAACAATAGCACTAAGGACAAACACAAAAATTTCAATTGTTTTCCAATTAAAAACTTGATCAACTTTTTACATGATCTTTGTTACAAAGCAGTTTATTGATGCCATCAAAAATAACTTAAACATGGTTGTACACTGCTGGTATTTTAAGATATGCTATGCGGGCATCTTATATTCCAGTTACAATGCAATTACAAACACGTATTGCAGGTGAAAGCATTAAGCATTGCAATGTACATGTGTTCGAGACTTACTTGATTAAGTTATATTTTTCCTTATCTTTAAATCTTATATGGTAATAAAACAAAAAAATACAAAAGATATTGACATAAAAATTGAAATAAATAACTTTCCAATTACCAGAACAAAACAGACAAAATACTTGGGAACAATAATAACAGAGAAACTAACACGGGATACACAAAAAAACAAAATATTAAAAGAAAGTGCAGCAACAATAGGAGCTATCTATAGAACCAGGAAATGCATAACAAAAGAAACTGCAATAAGTATATACAACTCACTATATTTATCAAAAATTAATTATTTAATAAATATATGGGGTGAGACAACAAAAACAAATATACAAAAAATACAAAGACAACAAAACAAAATACTTAAAATAATACATAAACTCCCAAAGCTAACACCAACAGAAGAAATATACAAAATAATCAACAAAACAAACAATAAGGAAAAAATAAATTTAAAAATAAAGAAATTAAAACAAATCTACAAATAATATTAAACAAAGAAATTCATGGACATAACACGAGAAAAAGAAGTAATATACATGTACACACAACAAGGACAGAAAAAGCAAAAAAAACAATACTAAGCAATGGACTAATCACAACTACCTGAAAATTTAAAAAAAAACGAAAACCATTAAAGAATTTAAAACAAAAATAAAAGAACATTACCTAATAACAAGACTAAAACAAACAAATAAATAAACAAACATGATAATACACACAAAATAAGATAAATGGAAAGAGAAAATAAAAATGGTGCCCGGAATACGAAGCTTTGCAGCCTACCATATATGGAAACGGTGTAAAGCAGCAAGTGGGGAGAAAGAAAAAATGTTGTAAATATGTAAATATATTATAATAAATTTAGTTAATAAAAACTGATTAACGGTTGAATACCAGTAAAAAAAATATTTACTCACATGAACGCAGTTTTATTATGAAAAATAACCATCACCTGCAACTTTACCATCACTGCTGGCATCAAAATATGCTATTTGGCTAATTTTGTAAATAAACTGAAATAGTCAACTTATACTTTTCAACATTTTGGATTATGTACTATTTTCTAGTTTTTTTATCAGTATAGCAAAGTTTTATAATTTTTTTCTGTTCTATATTTTGAACGTTTGACAATAGACGCTTGATTATAGTCATCAGCAAGATATAACCTAGATAGAATTTGTATCTTGCCTGATAAAAGTTTTGTTATATAGTAGAGCTAACTTGCTATTATCTAGAATAATTTATATGGTTTTTAATACAGATTGACAAGGTAGCAAATGCTCTATAGAGGTAGTTTTTTTAAAATTGGTTTTACAGTTGGTTTTTGTTGTTGATTGTGCTTATTAGGTTTTGGTATCTTGATGCAGCAACCATTGTGTGTCTTTATTCAGTCTGCTAAACTTTACATACTGTTTGTCTTTTGGGTAACTATTTTGAATTGATTTTTTTTTATTGAACTACAGTTTAAGTTTGAATTCTAATTGCTTTACATTCTTATTTATTTCTTTAGTTTTTTTTGCCAAAACCTTGGTTATTATTTTGCATTATTTTGCAAATAACGTTGACAACGCTATTATATTCATAGCTTTGATCAAGCGTACTTTTTTGCAATTAAATTAAAGTTTAAATTATGTTTGGTAAGTTTTTGTTAAAATATTACACAATCTTAATTTTTAAGTTAGAAATTAAATTGTGATATCATTACTTGTGTATCTTTTTGCACAAAAAAAAACTCCTTTATTTGATAATTAGTTGTTAAATGTCTATTGAAAAAATCACTGTATGGAGTAGTGATTAGGGGTGTAAGGGATGATTAACCACAAAATAATATATTTAAGATCATCCAACTGTCAACCTCACCTGCACGCGGTACACCCTTCTACACAACCAACGAGGCTCTGGCGACCGAACAAGACGGTATAAATATATTTTTTTTACAAATTAGTACTAGTAGCACATCTACGGCTTTTAAGAGCTGATGTCTAATTTTTTTTTAATTTCAAAATATTCTATTTAATAATAAAAGATTATATAGTATATTATTAAGATACATATTCTGCTTTGCTTTAATTCCGAGCAGCACACAGCACTAATATAAATTGTTTTGTTTTGACATTTCTCAGAATTATTTTAAAACGCATATCAATTTGATAAAAACTGATAAAATTACATTGTTGAATAATTAATTACAATAATTAAGGTACAATAATTTAAATAGAAATCTGCTGCGTTATTATATTTATTTACAATTACTATGATTTCAGTATTTACGACAGATTTTATATACTTTTTAATTTCTAATTAAATGGAAATTTTTATAAACTCTATCGACTTGAAAATTGTTTCAGTTTTTCTTGTTCGGCCATCTTCTCGGTTTTAATATAATATCTTTTGATTTATATTTAATAGCAAAGCAGTTTTTTTTACTTAAAGCATTATAACATTGCAATTTCAATAATAAATATTTAAAAATATTTAAAAAAGTTATATATAATTTAACAATATTACCATGTTTAATTCCTCTTGCATCCACGGCGTTTCTGATGTTCTTTATCATCCGAATCATCAATACTGGAGTAACTGGAATCGGAGCTGGTGTATCCATTAAGCAAAATAGGATTTGTTTCATTTTTTGGTTTTTTCTTTAAGACATGTTTTCCACAGTAGCACATCCTAAGCGGTTTTGTAAAAAAAATGTATTATTTAAATCTAATTGTCTTAGACATGATTGCAAAATATGTGAGATTACTAATAATAATAATATGTTTACGGATATAGTCGCCAAAAGTACAACGATAATTTAGTTAAAAATTAAATTAATTTGTTTTGAAATCAGTAGTAGTACTTTTTTCTTATTTCAGCAATAAACGCCATTTAGAAATGCTTTTATTGCGTTTATACAAAAAACAATCGATCGACTCAAGTTTATTATATTCATTTGTAAATAAAAATTGCAAACAAGAAACCAAGATTTATTTTGAAATGGCCAACTAAAATTCCAGTTCAAAAAATGTAAAATTCTACATGATCAAATACTGTGTTACGCGTTGCAACAAAAGTTAATTTGATAAAAATTGATAAAACCACATTGTGAAATAAATATGTTAGGTACAATAACCTATGTAAGCAAATAATGTAAATTGAAATCGATTAAATGAGAATTAAATAGCTTCAGTTTTACTTATTATGATATCAGTTATTATGCGTTATTATATTTATTTACAATTACTGCAACTTTAGTATTTACAGATTTTATATACTTTGTGATTTTCTACAGATTTTGTGACTGGAAATAGACTTTTTAATTTCAGATTGACTTAAAAATGTTCCAGCTTTTCTTGTTCAGCCGTACTGGGCGTTTTCTTCTCATTTATATAAAATTGTTATTATTATTTGTTATATTTTTACTTGTTGCTCATTTAAGTTCAAATAATTTGATACATTTTTTGTAAAATCTGTTTATTCAATTCAATTTATTTAACATGCTAATACAATACAGTACATGTCAGTCAGGTACATGGTAGGTATAATAACAAAAGTATACAAAACTAATATGTAGATAACAGTCTAATTTTTTTTTACAATAAAAATATAAATACACTACTACTGTACAAGAAATAAAAAAGATTATACACTTTAAAAATTATTTAAAAAACAATAAATTATTAGTTTAGGTTTACCTTAAAGTGAAAATATATAAATAGAAGACATTTTAAAAAAGATCTACAAAATTATTAATTAAAAATTTTCAAAACAATAAAAGGTTTCACTAATTAAATACTTTTTCTTTCAAATATTTTGTATCAAAAGTTTTGATACGTTGAGATAAAGCGTTACAAAATCTAATTGAAAAAAATCATGTTTTGCTCTTGTATCATAGTTGTGAAAAGAATCATTATTTAGATATAGTTCTCTGTTTTGCTTTACCATTATAAGACACTGAAGTACATATATAGATGGCAAGGTTAAAGTTTTAAGCTGTTTAAAACAGTGATTACATTTTTAGTATAACTAACTCCAGCTATAACTCGAATCGCCCTTTTCTGCAGTGTAAATATCCTATTTCTAACTCTTGAACGACCCAAAATTTTTTGGGTAACATATTACCATGTGTTTGCCTTTGTGGCATTGGATCAATATACACTCCTAAAAAATTTGCAAATTGTGCAGTGCTTTCAGTTGGATGTTCACTTTAAGTAAGAAGTAGCTTTACCGTTTTTCCTGGTTCAAGCATAGTCTGTTGTTATTATACCAATCAAACGCTTTAAGTTGTGTATATTCTTCTCATTCTATCAAATCCGCTAGTGAATCATCAACAAATAATACTACCTTTGTGTTGTCATTTGCAATTGGAAAATTGTTTATGAATATTAAAAATAGCAGTGGCTTAAGAATAGAACTCTGCGGAACACCATACTCTATTGAAAGTTTACCAGAAATTTGATCAATAAAAGATACTACTTGTTTTCTATAACTAAGATATGATAATATTAATCTACAAGAGTTTGGTCAAAAGTTGTAGCAATACAATTTTTGGAAAAGTTTTGTATATGTACAAAAGCAATAAAAATTAGAATAAGATTCAATTTACAAAAATATGTTTATAAACATCTAAGTAAATTTAAAGATTTAATAAAAAATATTAAGTTATAACATTGCATACAAAAACTTTGTATATAATGTCTTGTAAAAGCTTCTTTTTTAAACTTTGTGATTACTTAAGTAACACATATTTGTATTATACGTATACACATATATTTATACTAGAGTTAACCGAGTTGCTGTTGATTGTTGAAGTTGAATTGTTGCTTATGTTTGGCAAGAATCTTTTCATAACTCTTGTGTCTAAACAATGTGTAGATTATTGGAATAAGAGCAAGAATATAACGACCACACCAAAAAATAAATAAGCCGCTTCTACATCCATTTTGTTTTTTTTTTTTTTGCTGCTATTCTTACACTTACAATTTAATCTTAGAGGAATAAAAGAAAGAACAGCTATAAGCTGAACTTTGCCCTTTTGTATATATAATATACAAATAAAGACCATTATTATTATTATTATTATAGAAATAAAACAAAATTGTTATTTAAATTTAATTAAAATTAAAATTTAATATTACTTTGAAAATCTGTCCTCGACACTCTTCATAACCTTCTTTTTTTTGTTGTTTTTATTGAATGTGCCTCTTACATAAGCTGTTGCTTATTTTATACTTTTGTACACTTGAGTTTAAGCTTTACCTTATCTTAAATTGGTTTGCACGTGTGAAAAATTTTGCTGTTGTTTTGAACCAATTTAATTTGAATGTAGATTATTGACTTTAATATTTGTTTTGAATATTACAAGTTTTCAAAATAATTGTTTAAAACTTCAATTTAACGAGGAATTCAATAAAAATATTTAATTAATTCTAAGGCAACCAGATCTATATTATTATAAAAACCAAAGATAAAATCCATCTTTTGCATATGTTAAACTGACATTTCATAATAGGTTATGTTTTTGTGCACCTTAAGCCTTACAATTCTGAGGTTTAAAACTTTAAGGTCTACTTAAGTGGAACTCAATAAATAAGCCGAGTCTTACCTTTTTTGGGATTTTTCAGCGTGCTAAATTTAAATGCCATAGAAGAAACTTTTCTGACGTCTTTTTGTTAAGTTATTGCTATCGCGTTGACACTTTCTCTTCGAACGGTTTCATCCAATGCTGAATATGTTTCTAAAATTAAACTTTTACAACGGGAATAGTTATACTGCGTACACACTTGCAACAATCTGCCGTACCGCAACACCGTCGCGTAACATCTTCGCGCAACATCACCACGCAACAGCGTCCCATTGCTTGTCGGTTTTCTGCCGTCGGATTAAAGAAAATGTTACGCGACGATGTTGCGGTACGCAGTTGTGTTGCGGAGAGATGGTACGCGACGATGTTACGAGACAGTGTTGAGGTACAGGCAGATTGTTGCTTTAAAGTCAGGTTTATTTTTTGTGCATCAACCTTCCTTAGAAATATTGGTAGAACAAAAAAACCGAATTTTTATGGTTTATAAATATGCAAATACGTCCTCAGAATGTTTAGTCTCTTCATATATTTTTTTTGTAAATCCAAGGTACTCTATTCAACATTTTTACTTACTATCAAATTGTTTACTGCAACAAAACACAAAGAGATAAGAACAATTTAATTGTAATATAAATTACGCGATTAAAATTATTATGTAATATAATATGTTTATCAATGATACATAACAACAATACTTATTTTTTACAAAAGAGTTTAATCAACATATTAATTCGTAGAACAAACCTATTAAAATTTGAAACAAATGGTATGTCAAATTTTTGAAATAGTGTTTGACTAACAAATAAACAAATAAAGTTATCAAAAGTATTGTATGTTGCTTAATGTTTAACTATTAGTAAACATTTTTATATTACTTTATTTTTAAATTTTATTCAACAATTTGTTTAAAATTATCTAAAAATTTCCGAGCGATTAAAAAGTTTTTGTTATAAAATTGGGTGCTTAAATAACAGCTATCAGGTTGAGTATTCAATTTAGTTAATTCAACCTGATTTAAATAACTTTATCATTAAAATAACTCATTATTTAAATAAGTCTACCATACGTGTAGTCAGGTACACAAAAAAAACTACATACAGTATTTAGCTAGTCAAAAAATCTTTATCATTCAAGTTTATGTGTTTACCCAAATACTAAAAAAACTATCAAAAAATCAAGTACCTAAGTACTTCAAAATCAGCTTTGAGTAATCAAGTTACTAAATCTCAAAACATTTAAGTTTAAATATAAAAACATTTCTAAACAAACTGTAATTTCCAGAATCCTAATATAGATTTTAAAATTTATAAAAGAGTTTTTAAAAGAATAAACTTAGAAAACACAATATAATTTTTTTATTTTATAATAAATATGTTTATTGTGCAGCTGTCATTGCTACGGAAATGTAAGCAATTGCGTGCAAAACATTTTGGATTCTAAATTTAGAGTTGAAGAGTAAACCATAGTTTACTGCAAGTAGGCTTTATTAGACCCTTTGTACCGTGACTTTACTTCTTGTCCTGGCATTCAACCACTCTATGACACTAATGTATGCAGGTACAACGCTTGGAGCAGCTCTCCAACATAAACTATCTATCGTATGAAAGAACCAAGCATTGTTTTGTCATTCATTTCAGATTTTCTACACGTTAGACTGTCTCTAGTACTAATTGTGTGCATGTGTTTTTTAGTTAGCTGTGTTCTGTCATAATTTGTGAGTTTTTTTTTAACAGTCGCAAGTAGTAATTAGCCGTCTTAGCATTTGGGACAGTCATTGTCTCTTTTGCCTGTTTGCAGCCTAGAGTGTTATCTCAACGCTTTTTCAGTGCGTTGTATATGTTGATTTTAAATAAGTTATTAAAGTTTTTTATTGGTAATGCGGTTCTGGGATCAGATCCGCCTTAATGTTACCTACTTTGTTGAAATGTCTTGTTACTTAAAACAACTTAATGTTATTTCTACAGGCTGTTAAAGTAAGGGCACAACGACATTAAAAAATTAGGTTTGATGTGATTTTAGGCTTGCTATAAACCAATTAGGTCTGCTTTACGTTTTGTTAAAATTTTGACATTTTTACCAGATATTTTGCGGTATACTATTTTTGTAATCCCATAAGTTATCCCAACTATTTCTGCTTGGAAGATAGTCCTGTACGTTCTTAGTAGTAAAGATATTTTGAAATCCACTTAAAAACTTTGACTGATCATCATCACTTTACTTGTTTATTTAAACGCAGACAATTTTATTTACGTGTTAAGCAAAATATGTGAGATTACTAATAATAATAATATGTTTACGGATAAAATCGCTAAAAGTACAACAAGTATTTAAAATACGTAAACAAAGTCAATACTAGTAATAGTAATTTAGTTAAAAATGAAATGCTTTTTATTGCGTTCATAAAAAACTAATAAATATTTTTTTCAAAATTATGAGTTTATTAGAAAGATTAGACATTTTTATTTAAAAATGAAACACATCATTCAAATGACTGCCACGGCTGGGTTGACAGTAACTTATCCGATTAGCCCAATTTTTTTTAACATTTTTGATTGTTTGGGCTCCAATCGCATGAATGGCAACTTTGATTTTGTGTTTCAAGACATCAATCTCTAGATGATTAGCGTAACACTTATTCTTAAAGTCTCCCTACAAAAAAATTCAACGGGGTCAAATAACAGCTTCTAGGCGGCCAATTGACATCAGCAGTTTGGTAATTATTTGATGTTTAAAAACAGTGCGCAAAAGATTGATGGTTACGTTGGCTGTATGGCAAGTGGCCCAAACCTGTTGAAATCAAATGTGATTCATTTCATCCTTTTCAAATTTTGGAAAGAACTATTACTAGCATTCCATTAAACAGAAGCACAGTTAAACTACTCACTACCATTCTAAATAAACTAGAAGAACACATTCCTGACGTTACACCAACTATAACTCAAACTGTTCATTCTAATGAAAATGTAGCTGAAATTACTATGGCACAATTCATGTTTAAATTGAAGCCATTTTACTTGGATTATACAGCAAAATCTAGCTAAACAAGTTTACATGCTAATAATCAGTTGCAGCAAAGAACTAGGGAGTGATTTGAATACAATTTTCAACAACAGAATTGTTGGAACTGCCAAACAAATAGTTGACATTATTTGTAAATCAAATGAGGTTGATTTTGATGTCAACAATATAATTTATACGCTTAGCCAATCAATTACGGGTGATTATAATGATGAGTACATTTTAGTTACTTTTATGTCAATATTTGCAAAAGCAAAACCAAGTTTGCAACTATTTGCTGTTTTTTTATAACACACTCAAGAATATGTATTATGTGCTCAAATCAAAGCACCCATAGTTATACTACACTGCAATTCCGCAAATAGAACTATCTGGGTTTCAAACAAAATTGCCTAGAGTTTGAATAGAACAACTCAGAGCTGCAGTAGAACCATCCAGACTAGTAGAATTACTCAAAGTTCTAATAGGAGTACCCAAAGCTCCAGTAAAAGTGCCCAGAGTTCCAGATGAATTTTTCAAAGCACCAGTAAAACAACCAAGAGCATCAATAGAACTACCTAGACCAGTAGAATTAATTAAAGCTATAGTAAAACCACACAAAGTTCCAGTTGAACCACCCAGAGCACCAGTTGAACTACCCAGAGCTTTAGTAAAATTATCCAGAACTCCAGTAGAACTACCTAGAGCTTAAGTAGAACTACTCAGAGCTCAAGTAAAATCACCCAAATTTTATTTAAACAATGATCAAGTACACAAACTGCAAACGCAACTTAATAAAAATCAACAGTTGATAATAAGTAATATAATCAACATGTACCAAGATGATGCAAAAAAACCACCAAAAAAAAATACAAAGCGTAAGAAAATTAAAGAAACTACACTAGTCACTTTTCAAAACCATTTACACCACCCAATCAACAATTGCAACAAAATTATCAACAAAAGTTGCTACAACATAGACAACAACAAGAGAAACAATATAAACAGCAACAGATGAAGAAACAACAGCAGGAGCAGTATGCACAAGCTTTGTATCTTTTGGATCAACACGTGCAAAATCAGCAACACACATGGGATAAAAAAGATTTAGTAGAACAATATCTTTGGGATAAACAAGTGCAAGAACATGAACGTTTATTGGAAAAAAAAAGCATATCAGCAGTGCTTAATAGAACAAAACAACAACACGTGCAAGAACAACAACGTACATAGAAAAAAAAAATGCAAAACAGCGTTTAGTAGAACAATATTTTCGGGATAAACAAGTGCAAGAGCATGAGCGCTTAGTAGAACAACAAAAGTTTTTATCATCACCTTTACCACCAAAAACACCACCTATTCCCGTTATGCTAGTACAATTTTGTCCAAATTACAATAGCAATTTACAGGCAAACTTAAGGACTTCAAGTATATTTATTTATTTATTTATTAGTCAACGGAAGCCATTACAAAATAAATATATATTCTTAGTTTCAAAAACATAAATTACACATAAAACAACTAAATATTAAAAATAAGAATAAAACTTAAATAGTTACAAAATATTAAAAAGGTCACGTATGGGTGACAAATGCACGTCGCAGGGTGTTAAAAGAATGAACAATACTCGAGATGGTGGCGTACTAGAGCGTTGTAAAGGATAGTTAGAGTACGATGGTCACAAAACTCCTTAGAGTTACGCTTGACAAATCTTAAAAGTTGATAAGTTTTAGCCACGACAGTATCGATATGTAGTGTAAATGAAAGGCTTGAATCAAACGTAATGCTTAAATCACAAATAGTGTTAACTCTTAACAACATTACACTCATGAGAGAGTAACCATACATCACCGTAGACTGACGTCTAGAAAATGTCATCACTTTGCACTTATTTGAATTAAGTAGTAAGTTATTAGTCTGACACCAACTAGAAACAATCTGTACTTTTTTATTAATTAGTACAGCATCATCCAAAGACTGAATTTAAATCTTAAGCCACATTTGATTTAGTTTTGTCGAGCAAAAACTACGGCTTATTTTTCCAAAACCGCCTGTTTTTACCACAACAATCATCACAGATTTTAACAGAGCATTTTACTCAACAACTTCAGAGTTTAATACAGAAATTTTCCTGAAAATTGTTACACGTAACACAACAATTAAAGCAACAATTGCCACAAAGTTTTCCTAGCAACCAATCATCACATAAGCCAACACTTCAGTCAACTCAACAATTGCTCTAGGGTTCTATAGAAAAATTACCCTATAAACTTTTACAAGTAACACAGCAATTATTAACCCAACAATTGCAGCAAGTTTTTATACAGCAGTCATCACTAGGTCTTGCACAACAATCAACCAATCTAATAGATTAATCAACTCAAAAATTGTCACAGGATGATGCAATGCAATTTCTTGATAGAAAACAGTCAGGTGGGTTTACAGAGCATTAAGTTAATTTACAATTAGAGTTTTAAATAGTTTTGAATTAGTGAAAAACTTTTGCTCAACAAAACCGAATCAAATGTGGCTTGAGGTTCAAACATGCGCTTATTTTGAGATAAACTTGAAGTCTTCAATTTTTTCCGTAAATTGTTATTAATAAAATTAATTTGGACAAAATTGTACTGGAATAACGGAAATATGTAGTGTCTTTAGTGGTAAAGTTGATGATGAGAACTTTTGTTGTTCTACTAAGCGCTGCTGATGTGCTATTTTTTTTTTCTTTTTTCATTAGACGCTCATGTTTTTGCACTTGTTTATCCCGAAGACATTGTTCTACTAAACGCTGTTTTGTAATCTTTTTTTTTCCTATGTGCGTTGCTGTTCTTACACGTGTTGATCCAAAAGATACAAAGCTTGTGCATGCTGCTGCTGCTGTTATTGTTTTTTTATCTGTTGCTGTTTTTATTGTTTCTTTTGTTGTTGAGAATGTTGTAGCAATTTTTGTTAATAATTTTGTTGCAATTGTTAATTGGGTGGTGTAAATAATTTTGCAAAAGTAACTGGTGCAGTTTTTTTAACTTTTTTACGTCTTGTTGTTTTTATTTGTGGTTCTTTTGCATCATCTTGGTACATGTTGATCATTTATTTATTATTGACTGTTGATTTTTTTTAAGTTCTAGATATGACCATATTTGCGCTTGCAGTTTGTGTACTTGATCATTGCTTTAATAAGATTTGGGTGATTTTACTTGAGCTCTGAATAGTTTTACTGGAGCTTTGGGTAATTCTACTGAAACTCTGGGTAGTTCAACTGGTGCTCTGGGTGGTTCAACTGGAGCTCTGTGTAGTTCAACTATAGCCTTAATTAGTTCTACTGGTCTAAGTAGTTCTATTGATGCTCTGGGTTGTTCTACTGGTGCTCTGGGTAGTTCATCCGAAACTCTGGGTACTTCTACTTGGGCTCTGGGTAGTTTTATTAGAACTTTAAATAATTCTACTAGTCTGGGTGGTTCTACTGCAGCTCTGGATGTTTTATTAGAACTCTGGGCAATTGTATTTGAATTGAAACCCAGATAGTTCTACTTGCAAAATCGTAGTGTAGTATAATTGTGGGTTCTTTGATTTGAACACATAACACATATTCTTGATTGTGTCATAAAAACAACATCAAATAATAACAAAGTTGGTTTTGCTCTTGCAAATATTGACATAAAAGTAACTAAAATGTACTCATTATTATAATCACGCATAATTTGTTGGCAAAGCGTATAAATCATATTGTTGACATCAAAATCAACCACATTTGATTTAGAAATAATGTCGACTATTTGTTTGGCAGTTTTAACAATTCTGTTGTTGAAAATTGTATTAAAATCACTCCCTAGTTCTTTGCTGCAATTGATTATTGTCATGTAAGTTTTTTTGGCTATATCTTGCTGTAGTTAATAACCCTAGAAAAATTGCTTCAATTTAAACTTGAATTGTGCCATAATAATTTTAGCTACATTTTCAACGTGTAACGTCAGGAATGCGTTTTTTTGGTTTATTTGGAGTAGTAGTAAGTAGTTCAACTGCGCTACTGTTTGATGGAATGCTAGTAATAGTTAAATTAGAAATAATGGGTTGTTAGACTTCTTTAAGTTTAATTGTTTGAACTTCCATGTTCTCCTTACTTAAAACTTCAATTTATTTAGTCATATCAGTTTTGATAACATCATTTTTTGCTATAACTTCAATATATAGATTTAGTTTTGGAAGTGTAATTATACTTGATAAATCTTGTCCAGTTGTTGGTGGCAAAAAAAATAAGCTTCGGTTGAGTATCAGTTTCAAGTTTTTGATTTGCAATTTCAGTTTTCTTACCCAATGCAATATTTGCATTTGCATCAAGAATTATCATTTCTGTTTCCTTATTGTCATTATTGCTTACTGTTACAGTAATAATTGATGGAGAGTTAAATAACTCATTTATTAAATTTTCTAAGGGCGTATTAAAAACGTGATTGGGAACCTATAAAGATGTATTGGGTTCAAATATTTTTATTAATGGTATAATTTTACTTTTAGTTTAGAAATTAATTTTGTTGATAAAGTTGATGATTCTGAAACATTTGCGGCATTTTCATTGATAAGAAGATTACTCATTGCAATTTCAAGTGCTTTAGATATTAGATCTATTAAATCTTTTATATGTAGAACTATTGGACGTTCTAATAAATTGATAATAGGTTTTTCTTCTTCTTCACTTTCTTCTTTTATTTACATACCATTCAAATCACTTTTTTCTTTAAGCAACTTATCTTCTGTAGTCCCTCGGGAGAGCCTGTAACCTATAAAGGGCGCGTCTCTAGGTGGCGGATAGGGGGAAGCTCTCACCGGCTTAGCCGGCGAGTAGGTGGAAAATAAAATAACACTCGCGGACCAAACAGAACGGGCAGATCGAGTTCATAACTGTAGGAAAAGCAGTCGATCTAAAAAAAAAAAACGCACTGTTAAAATAACCAGTCAACAGCCTCGGAACGGAATAGAAACTAAAAAACGACATAAGTTACGGAACAGGAAAATTATTTTTGAAACATGAAACATTCAAGGCCTCTCTATAAAAACAAACAAAGTACTAACGGAGTTAACAAAAAACAATAGACATAATAGTCCTGACAGAGAAAAAGAAAACAGGACAAGGCTCAAATAACCTCAAAAAACCACCACTTCTATAGTAAAGTATAGGAAAAGAAATAAGAACTCAACAAAAATTATCGATTTTTATTTGGAACGAGCTCAAAAGATTTGTAACAACATAGAAAGCAATTAACGAACAAATGATTAAGATGAACCTAACTCTATACAGACAAAAACTGACAATACTAGGCGTATACTCCATAAACGATGATGCAATAGTTACAAAAAAAAAAACAATTTTATGAACAACTAAACCGCAAAATAATAAAAGTGAGTAACACACGACAACTCATTATGATAGGAGATATGAACACAAAAACAGGGAAAAAACAACATCAGAATAAAAAAGTAGGACAATACGGAGAAGATATACTAAACGTCTATGGCTACAAGTTAATTACAATATGTATAGCTTCAAAATACAAAACGGATTCTACCTACACCGCAATATACATAAATACACTTGGACGCAAAAAACCAAGAACCTAAAATCTATAGTAGACTATACAACAACACGACAAAAAACAAATCTAGTCATACAGGACATAAGGGTGTATAGGGGTGCAACATGCGGCAGCGACTACTATCTGTTGAAAACAAATATCCTGTTCTTATGGAAGTACAAAAAAGAAGAAAACATAAATATAAACAAAGGAGAAAAAAAGGACAAAAAAAAGACAGGTTTAATTTGGACAGCTTAGAAAATGAGAGCACCCAAAACCTATACAAAACAAGATTAGACCAAAAACTACAGACCATACAATATAAAGATAACGAGAAACATTACCAATGCATTAAATCATGCATACATGCAGCGGTCAAGGAAGCATTAGGATATAAAAAACAGCAACAAAAGGTGATTACATATTGGTGGGACGTAGAAATAAAAGAAAATATAAGAGACAAGAAAAAAAGTACCTGGCAAACTTGTCCAATATGTCAAACGAGCATAAAATATGGTTTAAACAGGCACAGGCTAAAGCCTGAAGGAAAATTAGCCAAAAGAAAAACAAAGCAAAAAAAAACTAATATCACCAATAACAATAGAAAAATGAGAAAATTAATTTAAACAGTTACTAATAGAAGATAGACTCCAAGAGAACCTAGAGGGAGAAAGATACATAAACCAGCACTACCAATTAGAATAACTATAGCACACGTAAAACAGGCTTGTAAATCAAAAGAAAAGAAAGGCACCCGGACCGGAAAACATCTTAGCAGAGCTCATTAAATGTGGAACAACAAAACTATACCAAGAACCAACCGTACTAATCCAAAACTGCTTGAATAAAAAACCAATCCCGAAAGAATGGAACATTCCTCTTTTATCTATCATACACAAGAAAGGAGACACGTTGAACTGCAACAAACACAGAAAGATAACAATAACGAACACACTATATAAAATATATGGCAATATTTTGGCAAAAAAATCAAAGCAGAATACAATGACATGGAAACATAAGAACAGACAGGATTTTGGTTGGAAAGATCAACAAAAGACGATTTATTAAATTATTCTATTGTCACTTAAACAATAGAAAAAAAAAATTTAATATTTTTCTTGCGGATACTATTTCTTTACTATCAATAAATTTTCCCGCTGATATTTCTAGTTCTTTATTGTTTCGAGATTTACTGACCAACACTGATAGTTCTACATAATTATTTTCTGATGATTCCATTACTTCATTATGTAAAAGTTTGCTCTCGGATACTGCTGGTTCTATTTATTTCATATCATCTAGAAATTTTCTGGCAACTAATTTTGATTTAGTTTTTTTTGTATCTAAAGAGTTTCTGAAAGAAGACCTTCATTTCATTTTTTTTATTATTTATTAAAGATTTTTTAGCAGATACTGATAGTTCCACTTTTTTATCATTATATAAAAATTTGCTAGTGGATGTTAATGGTTTGACTTTTATTAACTAACCACTTTTTGGCTGATACTTTTACTTTCACTACTTTATTGATTTTTGAATCATTTTTTTTATTATCTACAGATTTTCTGCTAGAAGTTCTTGTTTTTATTTTTTGTTATTTAAAGATTTTTTAACGGGTATTTTTAGTTCCAAAGATATTGCTGTTTGCATATCTTCATCATCCAAAGATTTTAGAATACTAGATACTATTTTTTTCCATTTTTTTTTTATTTTCTAACGACTTTTTCACACTTATCAATTCCATTTCTTTGTGTTCTAACGATTTTTAAATTTTAATTTTTTGATTATTTCCGTCAGATTCTGTTTTAGTTTCCAGCTTGTCAAAATCATAAGTATTTGGACTACATTAGAATGCAAATCAAAGTTACTTAAATTGTTTATACCAACAATGACGCTGCACTGTTTAACAACAACTGTTTTGGTTTGCAAATCACTTTCAATATCTTTAGCAATAGCACTATGAGTTGTATTAATAATATCAGATTTGTTTTTTGTATCAAACGTTTAATTATTTTTTTTTAATTTTAGCTAATCTGCGTAAATTCTTTTTTAATTTTATATCTACTAAGTTGGGTTCTTCATTCACAATATTATAACTGGAATTGCTATCAGTACTAACCTTTCTTAGTTTAAGTTTTAAATTTACAATTGGCTGATTCTCAGTATTAGAATTAGTTGTATTATTAGCAGTTTCTACTTGCTTTTCATTTGGGTCAAGTTCTTTTTGATGTTCACTTTCTTTACGCTTATCTTTAACGTTTCATCCTTCAGCTTTGGTTCATTATAACAATGATTTTTTTTATTACGCTATTCAGATTTGTTATTATTTTTTATCTTTTTCTTTCTGACTGATTCCTTGCTTTTCTCTTTTTTTACGCTGGCAGCATTCAACCACTTCGGAATCATATCACATGTTTCTTTTGTACTCAGTGCTAAAACATTTATTTTGTTCATAGTATTGTCAGCAACATTAACTTCTTCTTTTTTTTCTCATTTTTCTAAATATTGATTTGTGTTTATTTTTTTGCGATGTTTGATCAGTCAAATCTTTTACTAAATTGCGTTTGTTAGTTTTATTTTCAATGTCACTATTATTGTTATTTTCAATTTTGTCATTCTTTTCAGAATTGCTTTTATTTTCTTTTAATTTGGAAAAACTATCTTGATGCTTTACTAAATGTTTTTTTTTTTGGTACTTCTAATATTGTAATAATAGACTGATCACTGCATCTTCATTTTGTACGACTAGTTTTGTTAGTAATACTAGTACTAGCTCCAGGGACATTGTTCTGCATAAAATCAAAATAGTTTACCATTCGTATAGGCGTAGACAATATTTTGGTAATTTTCCTTGGTAGTTGTTGTGCTATGGATCACTTGCAAATATCTCTTATATCTTAATAATTAAGATCAGCAAACGATAAAGGCCTGGTGCGCGTTTGGGTAATTTTTTCAGTTAATAAACTTGACAAGGAAATGCATCTTGATAAAGCAGACGTAGTTTCTAATAGGACCTTCTATTGATCAATAACACTTTTTGAATTACGTCTAATTTTTTGCAGCATTGCCCGTATTGGTTTATTAGTTTTCTTTTCATCAACTTCTTTATTTTTTGAACATGACGCGTTTGTATCTTTATTTTTTAATGAATTAGGCAATTCATTTTAAAATTCTTTATCTTTAAGTTGAGATGTTTTTGCATTTACTTTTACTTCATCGGATTCTTTATTTGCAGTATTTTGGTTTGTACAAAAATTCTCAACTGTATTTGTGTATAAAAAACTATACCTTTGAAGCAGTTCTTGATTTTGTTTCAAATCAGTTACAAAAAGTATTTCTTCAACTTTTAAATCTGTTTTTTAAGTTCTTTTATTTGTATTATATTTTGTTCATCTTCAAAAAACAAAATTTCAATAACTTTGTCTTTTTTTTATTTTATTTCATTGTCTATAGTAGAAACCTTGCCAAAATAAAGTAAAACTTCCCCCAGAATTTTCTTATCTGTTTTTATTTCTTTATTTAAATTTGCTTTATAAGTTATACTATCTAAATTTTCTTAACTGATTTTTTTACTCAGTTACATTATTGTGACTTTCAGAAAAACTTTCACTTTCCGATAAATCTGAAAATTGTGTCTTCTTTTAGCTTCTTTTTATTTTTTGATAAATTAACTTTATTTGTAAATCTATTATATCTTCTATTCTAAGAATGATGTTGATGATGGTCACTAACAGGACAATATCTCAATTAAATAAAAATGATTAATTAATTTTCGTTTTGGAATCAAATATATTTCTATATTTTGACCCAAAATCACCAGAATTTTTGTACATATTCTTCAAAATTTGGTAGAAAAATGTCATCATTGTCTTGTGAAAAATATGCTGATAATTTATAAAAATTTGAAGTATTATTTAATTCCAAAATTTTGTTAAGATCACAACGACCTAGACCCACCCACAAAAGACGTACAAGGACGGATGACATTAGCATTGATAAAAACTTACATATATAAACAAAACAAACTGCTCTTATTGATATATGAAGATTGTTTAAAATATAATTATATTTTAGTGAGATTTTTTAAAGGCACAAGGCATTTTATCAATCAATTAATTTAAATCTAGCAATTAGTGATTAGATACTATACTTTCTAATACGGTTTAATAATAAAATAGTTTAATTTTTGCATTTTCCAGAGTCGTACAATATCAACAAATATACATAGTAAAGTAATTATCTTTTAGTGAACTTTAAATAATCTTTGCACAAAAAAGCAAAAGTTGAGAAAAATCATCTTCAACATTTTGGTCTTTTGAACCGGATGTCAACGAATCTCAACAAATTGATTTGCGTAAATTAATCACAATCCACTTTTAATCGATGTAATTGAATTAACGTGTCAACTTAGAAAAACTCTGACATCAAAATGACAAAACCCAAGAGAAGATTGAAAGTATTGAAATTGAAGCGCTTTAAGACGATCAAGACTACTAGAACAAAAAAATATGAAATCAGTCTACTTAACTCAACGCAGTTGTTGAAACGCCTATTGTTCAACAACCACCAATTATGAAATTTACTGCTATTGCAGAAACTTCTTTAAATAAAGACAAGGACTCTAATGTGAAGGGTCAAAAACCGGTTGCGGGCCCATCAGGCTCAAAACCAAAACTGACTACGGTTCAATCCGGATCATGGTCACAACGAGTGGGACTTTAAGCAAAACCACTCAAGATGGGGGCTTATTCAAAGCCTAAACCATCTTAGGTATTAGCTCGTATCGGGCCAAAACCAACTAAGGTTGCGACTTCCAAGTCAAAGCCTAAACAGGCAATGGCTCAGTCCGAGTCAAAGCCTGCAAAGACGGCAGCCCAATCTAGGCTACCGCCACCTGAGGTGCAAGTTTCTAGCAATGTGGAAGTTCTTTCCGCGCCATCTACTCTGACAGATGAAATTATGCCAATAAGTGGGAGTTCAACTCCCCCAGATGATAATTCAAAAGTTAAAAATATAAACGCTAATAAACAAAGAGTTAAAATTACGTTCGCAACATAACACTAAAAATGGTTTCAACCATTATACAATGGAACTTCTACGGATTAAATTAACACTACAAATCCTTTAAAATATTATTAGCCAAAAATTCACTTATCTGCGATTCCTTACAGGAAACAAATTTTAAGGTTGACTGTTCTATTAATCTTCGTGGTTATACTATTTATAGAAAAGATCGTGCAAATGTTGATCGTGCTCAGGGTGGAACGGCTTTATTGGTTTGTGATACGGTTTTCAGTAAAGAATTCCGTGTCAACACTGCATTAGAAGCAGTAGCCGTTCAACTACATATCCCTTTTGCACTGACCATTTGCTCAATTTATATTCCGCCAAATGTCAGTTTGGACATTTGTTTGATTGATCAATTACTTGAACAACTTTCGTCCCCATTCCTGCTAATGAGCGATTTTAATGCTCATAACACTATGTAGGGCTCAAGTCGAACCGATGTGCGAGGTTGTAACTTCCAATCTTTTTTCAGAAACGGATTTAGTTATCATAAATAAAGATTACAATACCTACTTTTCCGTGGCCAATAGATCGTTCTCGGCTATTGACCTTACCATTTATTCTCCAAGTATCGCAGCATTGCTGGATTGGGAATTCTCGGAATATCTTTATGATAGTGACCACTTTCCCATATTCATTTGCGTGAATTACGTCTTACGTTTATTGTTTTATTAAAAAAAACAATTAATTTCAAACAACTTTATTATAATGTAATTTAATAATTTTATATTACATAAATTTTAAATAATACTCGATTGTATTTATTTATTAAGCTTATTGTTTGCCGGTTGATGTAAGACTGTCTTAAAATAAAATGATATTCCTTTAAAGTAAACTAAATAAAAACTAACATTCTTAGTTTTTATGATTCCATAAATAATATTAAAATAAAATATAAAAATAATATTTATATAAAAAATAATATGTCTGCATTAAATATAATTCATAAGTAAATGTATATACAGGGTCTTCTCTGTAGAAGGTACATGTACAGGATGTAATTCGTGCTTGGTCATGTAATTATTGAAAACCGTCATCAAAATTGAAGAATAAAAGATGCCGATTGGAATATGTTTGTTCAAGTGTTTGATTACGATGACAGTGTCCAAGCCACTATCGACAAAGATATTGAAACTTATACCGATTCTATCATACAGGCAGCACATGCGAGTATACCGGTATCTTCCGGAAAACCTCGCAGAGAGCCCGTTCCTTGGTAGAATTTTGATTGTGAGCAAGCTAAACTGAACAAACGCCGTTCTTTTCATAGATTTAACCACTTTCCAACAGAAGAGAACCTATTACTTTATTTGAGGTACAAAGCTGTTGCTCGAAGAACATGCAGAAAAGCTAAAAGAGAATCATGGTTAGAATATATTACTTCAATTAATTTGAGAACCCCCGTCGGGAAGGTGTGGAAAAAAATCAGAAAAATTTTTGGCCAAACCGCATCATTACCTATTAGTGGGTTATTGTCGGATGATCAAATTATTACCAATCCCCTTGACATTTCGAATATTCTGGCCGATGTTTATTTTGACGCTTCCAGCGATGAAAATTTCCGAGATATTAAAATTAACATGAAGAAAAACGTTCTGTCATTTGTCTCTGCTGAAGATGAATTATATAACGCACCGTTTAGTGTTTGGGAATTTAACTCGGCATTGTCTAAAGCACACAATACTGCTCCAGGTGTCGATTCGATACACAATGCTATGCATAAGCAATTAAGTCGCTCTGCCAAACTTCAACTGTTGGCACTCTATAACCGGATATGGTCAGCAGGGTATTGTCCTGAGTCGTGGAAACTTGCTATCGTAGTACCAGTATTTAAACCTGGTAAAGATAAAAAGCTCCAGACAAGTTATAAACCTATCTCTCTAACTAGCTGCTTATGCAAGTTACTAGAAAGAATGATCAATAAGCGTCTTACTTGGTTATTAGATTCAAAAGGATTAATTGCTGACATACAATGTGGTTCAAGGCGTCATCGTTCTACGACTGATCACCTTGTTCGGTTGGATACAGCAATTAAAAATGCTTTTGTTCAGAATCAACGTCTTGTATCGCTGTATTCTTTGACATTGCAAAAGCATATGACATGACGTGGAAGTACAATGTTCTACGAACGCTTCATTCATGGGGTATTCGCAGAAGCATGGCTATTTATCAAATATAGTAAATGTTTAATTCATAACAAATTGTATATTGTGGAGTACCAGTAAATGATTAATTATGTGAAGTTTATCGAGATAAGTTATACAATGGGTTCACATCAAAATGTAATGCCTTTATGTTCAAATTAAATTTATGTGAATCAAGTTTTAATTCAAACAATATCCTACAATATTAATATGCTTCAATATTTTGATGATCTAACCGGGTGTAATCAAAGCAAGACCGTGCAATACTTGTAACAAAATATTAATACGCATTTATATTTTTATGTTAACCAATTCTGCTACCGTTCACACAAATTTAATACAAACATGATCTAACTGAGTGTAACTGAAGCAAGACCGTGCAATACTTGTCACAAAATATTAAAACGCTTTCATATTTTTATGTTAACTAATTTTACTAGCTAACTGTGTGATTACAGATTATATACAAACATAATCAAACTGAGTGTTACCTCAAGCAAGATTAATACTCTTTTTTATTTTTAAATTAACTGAGTTTTAGTTCATGCATACTTTTGCTTTGCTATAAAGACATAATATTCTAGTGTAAACACCACTATAATTTAAACATGCAATTCAAAATCTGGTACAAATCATAGTTTGCTCAATTTAGGGTGTTGTACAATTTAGTGTTTACAATCTCACTGTACTTCACACTGTTTACATTCTAATGGAACTCTACAAATCACAATTAATGATGTTAAATACAAAAGTTTTAATATTTTTAATAAATCTAATGAAAAACATTGATGATTTTTTTTTAATTTTTCTGGACATACTTCAAAACTAGTCAAGATGTTTGAGTAATTCATTAAGTTTATTGTGATACGTTGCAAAAATTAAAGATTTACCAATCAAAACTGGTTTTATACATCTACCGAACATTTGCTACCAGTAATGAGTCTATTTTGTATTCATAATAAAGTTATCATTATTTTTCATTACGCTACCTGTATCATAATGAGCATAATACAATACAATACAGAATATTTTGTTTATAGAGGTAAGAATAGAAACATTTAAATAAGTAATGGATTAACTAACATAATGTTGATTTTTGTTTCACTGACTATCAGATTTACTATCATTTACTACACTAATGCTGGAATTCATGAAAGCTGATTAACATTAATCAGCATTAAATGTGACAACATAACCACAACATTAGATAAACTGTCATTTTTTTTTAATTTCAATATATATACTTGTTATTTAGTTTGCTTTACTGTCAAATATTATTATTTTAATTGGGCTTCTGTGACAGCTGTGTACAATATCAATGGTTTTGCACAGATAATATGGTTTTTGACTAAAAAGTTTGTCTAAAGTTTTAGTCAAAGGTTTTTTTTATTAGAAAAATATAGGCCTAATTTGTATCTAAAACAATAGAAAATAATTACAAAAACTGATACAAATTTATTTAATTTAACTGCAATTTATAATCAATTCAATCACACTTAATAACAAAAAGTAGAATTTGTTTTATTTAAATATACGAGTATAAAAATATTCATAATATTTAGAAATTTACTTTATATTATTAATCATTATAATTTTTAGTTTTAGCCCAAGTAAATATTAGTTATAATCGCTATAAAACTAAACATTTGTTAAGGCAATCTTCGGATGAAAAATATATTAATGTAAGCAAAGAGACTTCAACAGATGAAGAATATATTGCATTGTTGAAGATACACTAAACTTAGCAAATAACAATAATAAATTAGACAAACACAATTTTCTTTCAACATTGTTGTTTCTAACAAAGAAAGCTGCTAAAAAATCAACTTCTAATCAAATAAATACCAAAAATAAATTGGATAAACTCAACATTCCATCATCGTTGGGTGTACAAAAAAGTATGAATCATACAAGAAAGACTACCATAGAATATACTAATGAATTCAATAAAAATGAAAGTGTCATAAAATGCATTAATCAGTCTAATCAAAATGAAAAAAAAAAATAGGTTACGCAGAAATTATTTTGTATTTATTGTAAAAAAAAATATTAAATTTTGCGAAGCATTTGAAACAGAAATTTTGTAAGGAAGTGGAAGTCAAGCAGTTTTTAAACTGTTCCAAAAGAACAAAGGAAAGAAATAAAATAATAAGGATTATCAGAAAACAGGGAGATTTTGAAATGAATACAAACTTAGCGTTTAATCAAAATCAATTAATTGTATCTCAACGACCAAACAATGCAATGGAGCCTGGTACAAGCTATGAAGTATGTGCTGGATGCAAAGGGTTTTACAGTAGGCGCACTCTGCAAAAGCACTATAAACATTGCGTGCAAAACAGACAACCACATGAAAAGTGCACGCTAATGGTTCAAATGGAATTATAAGAAATAGTATTCCCAGTACTAAAAGATGACAAAATTACAAATGCTTCAAAATATGTCAATTTATCCATAGTATTTGGCAATAAATTGTGTGAATATTATATAAATCGCCGCACCTACACAAAATGATTTGGTCAAAATCAAGGTTGATAGGACGTTTTATTTTAGAAATAAGAAACCAATGTACTGATATAAAAACTTTAACTGATGTATTTCATCCAAAACATCTTGATTTAGTTATTAATGTTATAAATATATTGGGAAAAGTAAATGAAGCTGTGACCTATGAAGCTTTATCAACGGCTCAACAGATTAGCAGTTTAATAAATCAATTAGATGACACATTAAAAAGAAAATATATTATAAAAACAAATATGCAAGCAAAACAAGATGTAGAAGACTTTAAAGTATTTTTTGAACATGATTTTAATATGTGCATTGTTAGTACTGTGACCGAAACAAAAATTTGTTGACAATGACAAAAAAATGTCAAACTATCAACAATTGATGACATCAAACTTTTAAATATTTTTTTGAAACAAAATAGAAGAACTTATGAAAACCTTCTGCAAAACTTTTCTATTGCAAACTGGAAAAAATTTCTATTCAGCTTTTTAATAGACGGCGTGCTGGAGAAATTGAAAGATTAGAAATAATTGATTTCAAAAACTATCAGACAGCAGACACTGACAAGAATAATCAATATTACGACACATTATCTAAGCAAACAAAGTTGGTTGCTAATGCTTATTTATTTGTTGCACTCAGAGGAAAGCTTGGCAGAAATTATCAGTATTAAAGCATAGAAAAATGTACAAGTATATAAGATTCATATTAGATCAGCGTATGCAAGCTAGAGTAGCACCAACAAATCCATATGTGTTTGAAATACCTAGTTCGGACGATCGGTTCCAACATTTGGATGCATGCTCACTTTTGCTCAAATATTCTTCCGATTGTGGTGCAAAACAGCCAAAACTACTTAGAAAAACAGAACTAGGAAAACGCATTGCAACGCATTCTGTTACATTGGACTTACAAGAAAGTGAAGTGTCTGAATTGACAAGTTTTATGGGTCATGCAAATAAAATCTACAGAGACCATTATAGGTTGCCAATTGTAACGAGAGAAATTTTTATTGCATCAAAGTTTTTTTTGGCTGAACAGGTTGCAGAAGATGAAACTATTTTAGAAAAAGACGCTTGAACTTAGTTTACATACTACAGAAGGTAGGAAAAATTTATGTAAACTATTTATAAAATTAATAATTTTTACAGTTTTTTTTAGATACAACAAAGAAAAAAACTTGGTGAACGCCTGAAAAAGCAACTGCAAAACTAATATTTATGTATAACTTAAAATCGAAAACAATGCCCACTTTAAACAAAGCAGTAACTGGTTATCCAGCATTAAAATTAATATCTGCTCAATTGCTGAGGAGTTGGATTATCAATTATAATCTATTATTATAATTGATAATCCAACAAAAATTTAGTCCTTTCAAAAATGGTTAAAGTTACCTTTTAACCAATTTTGAATATCAATTATGTTTTTACTTACAGTCACTTGGCAAACACCTGAAAGAAAATGCAATGGAACTATTATTGCTGAACATCTGCAGTGCAACAAACTTCCAAATTTGAAGTAGTGCCAGGAAGCAGGAGGAAATAACACAGAATTAAAAAATTGTAAGCCTGCAGCAGTAAAAGCTTGGGTCTATGATCAAATTAATAGAAATAAAAAACAATAAATTTAAAATTAAATTTTTGTATATATGTAACATCAGATTAAAATCACTACAAGACCATAAAAAAAATACTTTACGTTTTTACTTACAGTCACTTGACAAACACCTAAAAGAAAATGCATGCGAACTATATTTGCTGCACATCTTCATCTTTTAAAAAAGTTTCTTTAAAATTAACATCATACAGCAATATTATTTTCTACAAACTTAATCACTAAAAAACTTATTTTAACATATTCACATTTCACAAATAAACCAACGGTCAAAAGAATAAACGGTTTTTGTACTTGAAACTTAATTATTAAAAAAAAAAGATGTAGACAGCTTCTGCAATCTTATATGAAGAATTAAGTATTTTTTTAAATAGAATTGTAGATATTATTAAATTTTAAACTTTGTAATCTTGTTTGTTTTGTTGTTTTGTGCTGAAGCTAAACACTTATTTTATTTTACTACTAGTTGAGGTAACATTTATATTAAAAATTATATTATTTTTAGTTTGTAATCTAGTTTAGTTGTCACACCAAGACTAAAGTATGTTAAGAAACGTGTTATTTTGTGGAGTTTAGTATTTTATTTTATTTGTGTTATGTGTTATGTATGTGATATTTTCTTTCTTAAATTAAAAATTATATTTTAAACTAATAACATCTTTTATTTATCACACCAAAAGAAAGATATACAAAGCTTGATAGGCCAGCTAAAAATTATTTATATAGTTAATGTAAAACACTTCTAGAATAAACTACTTTTACCTGATTTTTTATATGGTTATTTCAGCTTATATGAAAATGTAGGTAAACCAAAATTACTATCTGAAGTACTTACCATACAACGTTAAAAATAAGAATTAATCTATTAGTCAAGGCTGCCTTACAACAATGCAACAGTAACATATCCGACGGTACTGCTATAGTCGTATAATAACGTTCATCTCTCCCTATACTCTATTTTGCTGCCTTACTTCATACACTGACATCCAACTTTCTTTTATTCCATTTTTGTGTTATTCGGCCTAGATATTTGCTTTGTCATTAGGTACCTACCTTCTTAGTTTTTCTATATCTTTATTAACTTCTTCCTCACCGTATCCTCGTTATTTCATTACCCAGTACAAAGAACATAAAAAATCATTTCAAAATAATAAAACAGATTCAACGTTTGCCAATTACGGTCAGGAACATCAACATACTTTTCTAAATCTGGAGGACGTAAAAATTTTACATAATTCACAAAAAAGGCTTTAATTAAATTTATTAGAACCATTAAAAAATTTTAAACAAAAAAGTAACGCAGGACCCTTTTTAAATGACCAAGTAGATTTAATATATTTCCTCAAATTTAAATCCATTAGTTAATCCTTTTTTCACCACATATTTTTTATTCTGTTTTGTAATGTAATTCTTTTACCATTAGTACCGCATGCTCATTACTGTAATCTTTAGAAGTTATTTTTTTCTTAATCATTTTTTGTAACTCCGCCCCTCCCCCTCCCTTCCTTTGTAGTTTAGATATTTATATATATATAAAAATATTGTTGTTTATTCTATCTCATATAACTTAATTTATCTGTTCACCTTCCATTTCTTAAATTTATTTTCTTTAAAACGTCTGCATTGTTGACACGGTCTGTCCATAGAATTTTGAGCAACCGTCTGTAAAATTATATTACAAAAACTTCTAGTTTTATTGAATGGGTCAAAATCATGATTACCATAGAGTAGTTTGAACGCCTGAGTGTTTGTTATCAAAGAAGTTTATTTTTTTGCTTATAAGTCGTTTTGTGCAAGAAAGAGGTGATATCCAACCTTTTGAAGACAAACACTTAGGCGGGATTGAGTCATTCTAGGTCATGTGTATTATTGAGTAGTTTGAACTAGAGAGTTCATCTACTCGCCCAAGAAGTGATAGTTAATTCAACCTCTTAATGTCCAGCACTTCGACGAGTGAGTTGTTTCAAACCAAATCATAATTACTATTGAGTGGTTTAAATTGGAGTGCCCACACACCCGTCTAAAATAAATTCTAATATTTGTCTAAGAAGGAGGAGGTGATACCCAATCTTTTAATGACAACACTTGGGCGGGTGGATGAGTCATTCTTTAACATGGTTACCATCGAGTAGTTTGATGTGGAGTGTCCATTCACTCGCCCGAGAATTTCTTTGCAAGCGTTAGAAGTCTTTTTGTTCAAGAAGGAGGAGGTGATATTTAATATTTTGATGACCAACACACGTGGGTGGGTCATTTTTGATCATGATTACCATTGAATAGTTTGATCTGAAGTACTCATTTACCCGTCCTAGTGTCAATTAAAAAACTTAAGTTTCTTCTTTTTGAATGCGGTAGAAGTCTCTTTGTTCAAGAAAAAGGAGGTGATATCCAATATTTTAATTACTAACACTTGGGCCGGTGGGTGTGTCATTTTAGACTATGTTTACTATTGAGTAGTTTATTTTGGATTCGCTCGGTGTTTGTTATAAAAAAAAAATTTCTTCTTTGCAAGCATTAGAAGTTTTTTTGTCTAAAAAAAAAAGGTAATGTCTAATCTTTTAATGATAAATACTTAGGCGGGTAGGTGGGTCTGTACATAATATCATGATTACCATCTAGTAGTTTGAACTAGAATGCCTATTTACCTGCTCGAGTGTTTGCTATTGAATTGAAAGTTCTCCTCACTGCAAGTGTCAGAAATCCCATAGTTATAGAAAGAGAAAGTAATGACTAATTTACGTGGGTGTGTGGTGGATGAATTCAGAACATAATTACCATCAAGTAGTTTGAACTGGAGAGCCTACCAACCCGCCTGGGTATTTGTTATCAAAAAAATAAAGTTTTTCTTTTTTGCAAACGATAGAAGTCTTTTTGCCTAAGAAAGAGGAGGTGATATCTAATCTTTTGATGACCAACATTTGGGCTCGTGGATGGGTCATTCTAGATTATAATTACTATAGAAAAGTTTGAACTAGAGCTTAAATAGCGAGTTAAAAGTTTGATAACAGGAAATTGGCAGTTTCTTTTCTTTCCGAGCGTTAGAAGCCTTTACTTTAGAGAGGAGGAGATGTTGAATTCAATCTTTAGATGACTAACACTTGGGTGGGTTACTTGAGATCATGATTACCATTGAGTAGTTTGAACTGGAATGCTTAGCCACCCGTCAGGGTTTTGTTGGTTCAACGAGGAAGGGATGATGATTCCAATTTCTTGATGACCAAGACTTGGGCGAGTGATTATTATCAAGTAGTTTAAACTGGCGTGCCCACCGACCCACTCCCGCTTTATTATGATTGAATGAACAATTCTCTTTCAACCGACTACATTCAATCCGCATGTTACAATTGAAGATGACTATGTAGGTTGTTAAAACATTTGTCATTTGACAAATGTTGTGGAAATTAACTGGAAAACTTTTTTTTGATCATCAAACCCTCCTCAAAATTTCGTTCGAGATAAGGCTCTAGGTATTTTAACAATTCAATAAAGGCTTCTAAGAATATTGTTGAAGTACTTTAACTTCAGAACAGTACCAAATTAAGTTGTAGTCTATTTTTTATATATACGCATTGTTGGTGGCTTGATAAAACTGTAGTTCAAATTAGCTAAAATATTTGATTCTACAAACCTTAATTTTTATAAAAGCACATTCAAATATTCGATAAATTTATTATTACTAGATTATAATTGACTACAACAGTTTGAAACATGAACACATTAAACACTTTAGTAATTCTCAATTACATTGAACAATTAAATTAATTTGACTATAAATAAAACAATGAAACACATTAAAAATAATTAGTACTCTTCTTCTACTTCATCGAACGACTGATCAGCACAACTATCAGTACCCACCTCTTCGTAATCTTTTTCAAGAGCAGCCATATCTTCTCGGGCTTCACTGAATTCACCTTCTTCCATACCTTCACCAACGTACCAATGCACAAAAGCTCTCTTCATATACATTAAATCGAATTTGTGATTGAGTCTGGCCCAAGCTTCGGATATTGCAGTAGTGTTTGATAACATGCATACTGCTCGTTGCACCTATAAAACAATAAAGTAAGTTTAAGGACTAAAAACTGTTTGATTAAAAAATACCCTTGCCAAATCTCCTCCAGGTACAACCGTAGGTTTTTGGTAATTAATACCAACTTTAAATCCGGTTGGACACCAATCAACAAATTGTATATCTTTCCTATTTTTGATAGTAGCAATCGCAGCGTTAACATCTTTAGGAACTACATCTCCTCGATATAGCATACAGCAAGCCATATATTTACCACGACGTGGATCACATTTAACCATCTAGAAATTACCACAATTTAGAAACATTTTAATAAGCAATAAAAATAACATACCTGGTTACACGGTTCAAAACAGGCATTGGTAATTTCCTGCACTGAAAATTGCTCATGATATGCTTTTGCTGCAGATATGATTGGTGAGTAGGTTACTAAAGGAAAATGAATTCGAGGATATGGCACTAAATTGGTTTGAAATTCCGTTAAATCTACATTCATAGCTCCATCAAATCTAAAAAAAATATAATAAATTTGACTAATTCTGCAGCAAGCAAAAATATAATTACCGTAGTGATGCTGTTGTTGATGATACGATTTGACCAATAAGGCGGTTCAAATTGCAGTAACCTGGACGGGGAATGTCCAAATTTTTCTGACAAATATCGAAAATAGCTTCGTTATCAACCATGAAAGCGCAATCTGAATGTTCCAAAGTAGTGTGAGTGGTTAGGACTGAATTGTACGGTTCGACTGGAAATCATAGGAGCTGGATATACTGCAAACTGTAGTTTGCTTTTTTTTCCATATTCAAGTGATAGTCTTTCCATTAAAAGGGACGTAAAACCGGATCCAGTGCCTCCACCAAATGAGTGGAATATGAGGAAACCTTGTAGACCATTACATTGATCAGATAGTTTACGAACTCGATCGGATACGCGATCAATGATTTCTTTTCCAACTGTGTAGTGGCCTCTGGCATAATTATTAGCAGCATCTTCTTTGCCTGATATTAATTGTTCTGGATGATAAAGGTTGCGGTATTCACCAGTTCTTACAGAATCTACAAATAAAGACAATAAATTGGTTTTACCTATAATGTAAATTTGAATATAATATTAATGTTTTTTGCATCACATTATGGAAATTGGTAAAGATTTTAAATTTATAATAACTCTTTAACTGCTTCTACTTTAACGGTATCTTCTTTGGAGATCATTCGACAAAAAAAAGACGAGTTTTATATTTGTTTATTAAAATTATTTGACAAAACTGGAACGCGTTCTTTTACAATTGCAACGTCTTCAAAACTTGAGGAAAATAAAATTATAATTTTTTTTAAAACAGTCCCTTTTTCAATATTTTACGGTAGTGCCCAAAAATGCTACGCCACTGATTCTGGAAGAAGATTCTAATAACCTTCTCAGTGAAAACGATGGCTATAAGCATTAACGCTGAGATTATTTAAAGGTAGTAACAAAAATAATCAATGAGAAAGTGATGATAAGAGAATATTTATTTGCCAGCTATCGTTTTAACACTTTTTACTTCCAAAAATAAAGTTCCGAACTCATTGAATAAATCGACTAATGTATCTAATAAAATGAAGAAATATGATTCTCGATTATTTAAACTGTTTTCAAAATATCATTATTTATCAAAACATTTAGTGTGACCTCCACAACTATTCAAGCAATTCTTATTCATACTTACATTTAAAATATAAAATAAACATCAAAAATAATTTATAATACGCATTAAAAAAAGTGGCTACATTGTAATTTAATAATCGAAGAGAAATTATATATTAATATTAATAAATTAATTAAAATTTTTCTAATCAATATTAATAAACTCACCAACAACAGAAGGCTCCAAATCAACGAAAATTGATCTGGGCACGTGTTTATCGGATCCGGTGGTTGCGAAAAACGTGCTGAAACTATCATCAGATGCTTTGTTATCTTTTAGATATTCCTCACTAAACATGCCGTCCTTCTGCAAGCCATGTTCAAGACAATAAAGTTCCCAACATGCGTTGCCAATTTGTACCCCAGCTTGGCCGACGTGTATTGAAATTACTTCACGCTAAAATTAAACCCAATTAATAAAAATATTAAAATAAATTAATTTCTATTTACCATGTTTAATAAAATTGAATCTGTTAAGGTTTACGGTGTTGAACGTTTCACGTGTGAGTACAAATTGAAATATTTATCGTTTTCCTTGGGCAAAGTCATGCAGATTTTTTTGCTTAGTTGTGTTTTTGCTGTTTATATAAATAATATTCAAATGTGATATACAATACGAGGATTAAACCCAGTGGCGTGGAATGAATTTATTTCTGACTAACTTGTTCTATTAATTATAATATGTTAGAAAATATGAAATGGGGTGTAGATTATACTGAACTGTTATTATATCTGAAATAAATGTTATTCCGTATATAATGGTACTTTAAAATGTTTAATAATATTTATCTTTGTGTGCAATGCATAAACATAACAAATTGCGTATATTATATAACATCCTTGAAATCCAGCAACACAAGTGATTACTTTTAATATTAAATAATTAAATAGTTTTGAACCAGTTGCAACTGCATTTTATAACTCGACACAAAATAAATTAAGTGTTTAATTAAGTTTTTTCTTATTAATTTATTTGATTTATTTTATGAATATATTATATTATTAAGTGCAATCTGAGCTGCATTCACTTTAAGTAAAGCGAGCAAACCACTTTTAATAAGCCATCAGCCGCTTCACGTCAATCGTTTTTAGCGTCAGTAAAACCATCAACCTGCAAGACCAAAAGGTTTTTACGGCCAACCTCAAAGGCTAAGACAAGTTGTGCAGATTTGTCTTCTAATCCTTTAGTCCCAACAAGTCCTCCAACTTCGATCTTTTTTTTTTCAGTTTCATTTAGTCCACTCCTGGACGTAGGCCTCTTCGTACATCTTCCATATCTGTCGATATTGAGTTTTGTAGAACCAATCGCTCCCCGCAGTTGATCCATCCAGCCATGTCTCTGCTGCTCTTTGTTTCTCTTAGCCGAAAGTGCGTGACTCTGACTGCTCATCTATCGCTGATTTGTCTTGAAACGTGGTCGGTTCAGCTCCATTTTAAGTTTGCTATATTTTCCGCCATGTCCTTTACCTTTGATTTATCTCTGATTGTTTCGTTCTTGATCCTTGAAGATTCCGATCATAGTGCGTTCTTTGTGTTGTTTCGATTTTATTCATGCTCTTTGTGATAACACTCATGGTTTCTAGGCTGTATGTAGCTACTCGTAGGATACATGTATTGTATTTTTTTTTTTAGATTTATGTGTATGCTGTTCCCGGAATATGTCACAGTTTACCAAACGCTGCCCAAATAAGGCTTATGCGTCTGTTGACTTCTGATATTATTTTTTTAGCTTGATTATGTGCTCAAAGTTAATGTAGTGGTTTACACATTCAATGATTTTATTGTCAAGTAATGTTTTTGGATTTGTCGGACTTAAAATTTTTGTCTTTTCGGTGTTTATTTTCAGTCCGATTTCTCTCTGTTAGTACTTCTGGGTCACTCGATATTACGACGATGTTGTCGAACCGAAGCTGATCCTTTCAATTTTTATTCCTTTCGAGTCCCATTTAAATATTTTGAAGAATGAATCACATTTTATGACAAACCTTGTGACATGAGATAAATAAAAGCACACAAAACACATATAAGGAAACAACCAAAATCTTCCGACGCATAGGACTTGGCTGTGCAACTTTGGTAAACTACAAAATACCCTGAAAGGAAAAATGCAAAAAAATTTCAGTAATGACGTATGAGGCGGAAACACTAACTTTAACAAAGTGGTTAGTGTAGTTGCGCAAAAAGCGATGGAAAGACTAATATTGAGAGTGACTAAAAGAGATAGAGTGCTCAACATAACTATAAAGGACAGAACTAAAGTTGCCAATATTGTTGAACGCATCAGAAAATTTAAGTGGACATGGGTTGAGCACATAGCTTGCACAACAGACAACCGGTGGACAAAACAAAATACTAGAGTGGAGACCAAGGAAAAACGAAACAGAGGAAGACCACCTACCAGATGCAGCAAAAAGTGGAAACTAGACCAATTTTGATCAAAACAGTAGAATAAGCTAGAGGAAGCTTCAGCAGTGCACAAAAATGTCTTACGGATGATGATGTTTTTAACAATATTTATTTTTTTATGAGTGTAAACTTAAGGCATTCTGTAGAAAGTTGTAGCTGAAGACTGTTAGTTAGATCTTAAATCTGTTTTTTTTTTAAATGTTTTGCTTTCTGACCTAGTTAGACATAGTTAAGGGCCGCATAATAGTTGCAAGTATATTGCAGGAGTGAAAAACAACAACAAATACTTAATCACAAAAACTTGGTCAAGTAGGCGGGTTACCAAACTAGTCTATAGTTCATAAATCTTGTGCTCACTCACCAAGACCGTATCTTTTTACAAAATAATACAAAGCGTCATTTTTGGCGGTCGCTTAAGGTACAACAGAATGATTTTTAACGTAATTTTAAATAATTGAAAACCTACATGATCAATTTAACTTCTAAAATGTCAATTTTTTGGATTTACAAAAATACGTAGTATAAATGTTTTAAATCTAATTTTCTCAAAATTTCTTTAACTGAACCAATTTTTTTTCATACAAAATATCTTACTTATTATACTTACTGGTCTAAAGGATTGATTTAACATAATAAGGAATTAGATATTTTTCATCTTTGCAAACGTCAGTAGTCACTATGTCACAAGAAAAAGAAGTGATAATCATTTTCTTAATGACTGACACTTTGGAGGGTGTAATAGTACTTTAGTTTGGATTTTGTTGTCAAGAAATTAGAAGTATTTTTTCTTTACAACCGTTAGAAGTATTTTTGTCTAAGAAGAAGGAGGTGGTATTCAATCTTTTGATGACCAACACTTGGGCGGGTAGGTGGGTTACTCCAGATTATGATTATCAACAAACAGTTTGAAATGGAAGTTTTTTCTCTTTGCAAATGGTAGAAGTCTCTTGGATAGAAGAGAAGAAAGTAATGTCTAATCTTTTAATGGCCAACACTTTAGTGGGTAGGTGGATGGGTCACTTCAGATTAAGACTAACATCGAGTAGTTTAAACTGGAGTACTCACTTACTCGCTCAAGAAACAAGAAATTTTTTCCCTTCATTGCAAGCCTTAAAATCTCTTTATTAGAAGAAAAGAAAATAAATCTAATCTCTTGACGACTAACACTTCAACGGTTAGGAAGGTTACACCATATGGTTACTATCAAGTAGTTTTAACTGGAATGCACACCAACTTGCCCAAAAGTTAGTTATCAAGAGGTTGAAAGTTTATCATCAGAAGAAAGGATGATGAATCTAATATTTTGATGACCATAATAGTTAGTAGTTTGAACTGTAACAAAGAATTAAATAAAATACAATTAAATTATCGCTCACCATTTGAAGAAATATTCATTATCAGTCACTCGTTTGGGATGCATTGGCTGTTCAACGTTCACGTGTGGATTTTCAATGCCCAAATCCTGCAGTTTTGCTTGAGGTAAAAATGAGCTTCATTGGAAAAGATAATTTTTTGCCAAAATTCACCATTGGCTTCCAGCTGCTCAAAGGCTCAATTAGCAAAGTTGTATCAAAGTGGATGGTCAACTCTCTTCAACTGCTGGACCTTATAGGCAAATAAACAGATGTTTTTATGCAAAATATGCCTCAAGGTAGTATTAATGTTCAATTACTGAGAGCAATGACGAGTCAATGTTCTCGGGTTGGCTTGCACACTATGGGCTACAGCAACAATATTCTCGGGTGTACAAACCGGACAAGCGTGTGGAACTTTAGTACGGTTCACCAGCATACTAGTTTCACAAACTTTGTGCGCAAATTTCTTTTAAAACACTTGCGTTTGGTGCATATTTGCAACCAAATTTTGTACGCAATTTTTGCACTGATTCTGCAATACACGAATTAAATTCAAAGTAAATTTTTAACATTTCCCAACGTTCATCGAGCGTATAGCGGACTATTTCGTTAACCGGGTGTTGTATACTGAAGAACTGTCATACATCAGATTTCAAATATCATGACAGTAAAAATAAAGTGGTAGTTCAAAAAGATTCCAAGAGATGGCCCACCCTTTACATCGCAAAAAAAATTAAAAAATATCTAGTTCTAAACACTTGGGTTGGTGGGCGAGTTACAATAACATAGCCTACCCACCAACACTTCTTGAATTTTGTACTTGGCCATCCACTTGACTGTTTGTTGTCAAACTTTTCTTGTCAGATATATTTGACATATGGCATTTACTGTCTTGTATACCATAGTTATAAGGATATTGCAAAAGTAAAACAAATCCAGTTTTCTGACTTGGGCACAAACTACCAGCCACAACTCATAAACAATGTGCCTGCCTACCCACTTATGTGTTTGTCGTCAAAGAATTCTTCAGTAGTTTTTCTTTTGTCGTGTTTTTAACATCTGACACAGTTACAGAAAAATTGCAGTGTGTGACATAACCAATTTTCTGATCATAACCACTTAGGCGGGTCAAAGAGCGTGGAGGTTGTGAATTGGTGTGACAGATCTTCTTCTGGTCTAAACAAAAAGCTCCTGTTTATACAAGACTTTGTTACCGTCTTAGTTTGTTGATTGAGTTGCCATTAGATGTTCCCGACGGTTGTTGTTTGTGAGCAGCTAATTTAATGTGAGAGTACTTTATTTTCCTTGTTAGATGGTAAAAGTTTTATTATTTCTGCGTGTAGGTTACGCATGCGTTTAAGCTTGCCGAGATGGATCAATATTTGTTTGTATTATTGGGTTGTGTGGCGCTAGGCCTTGGCGGAAAGTGCAAGTGCGGGATTGATGTTAACATTTATCTGAAAATTCGTAACAATGTTACAAAAAATCTTTGTGCTAGAGCCGGATGTAGAGTTTACATCATTTTTTGTAGGTCTGGCTCCAATATGATAAGTTTGAAATTGATTTTTGTTAGATAGATGTTGTTGCTTTGATGTCTTAAATTTTCTTACCGATTTGTTTTAAATGGTTATCTTACGCAGGATTTTAAAAAAGATTAGGAGTAGGATTTGTAAGAGCGGCGTGATAGGGACGGTACATTTTCTGTCCAGTTTGTCTTGCTGCATTTTTGTGTGACAATCCTTAGAAACAATTTTATTAATGAATCTATTCTTAAGCTTAGTTATCATTGTATCCTCTAACTGTAACATACAGTACAGAAGTAGACAGCACTGTTCCTGTCTGTAATGTAGTTGGAGATAGTGATTATGTCCCATTCTTTATGCATGGTTATTTCGTTAACTTTGATAATAATGTCGTATTTATTAAGATTCTGGCATTAGCTCAGAGCTCAATCAAATCCAGTTGTTTTAGTCTATACATGCTGTGCGAGTACATTGTATTCTATGCAGTTTTTGATTAATGTACGTATAGTCTGCATCTGTTGTGCTAAACTCTTTGCGGAAACCTGACTGTTCTGGAGGTTGGTAAAAATTCAGTTTGTTTGTTAGGCGATTTGTTATAATTTTTGTTAGCTATTGATGCAGATGTGCAGATGTGATGGGGCTATAGTTCTTAGTGTCGTTTATAGTGCTTTTCCGTTTTTTAGTAGCTTGAGAGCTTTTCTGATTTTCAGTATATCTTCTGAACTTACGTTTTGTATTACTTTGTTGTTAGTATCTAGTGTGTTTGGTATGTAAGATCTGTAGAGGTCTGCGTAGAAGATTTGACTGACTTCTAGGGTTTGTCTTTTATTATTTATATAAGCTACTCATGATGATAATCAAAAAACTTAATCCCTATCAACCAGTCAAACAACCTCGGTTCCGAAAAGAGTATAGTACGGCGCAGCACCATCTCACAGTGAGAATTTGAGTTAAGAAAGTAGGAGAATGCTATATTCCGCTTGACATAGCATTTATTGACTATAAATAAATGTTAGATACAATGGAGTTATGGGCAGTATAGCCTAAGATAGGGCTGCAGAGACGACGTAAATCGTTTTTTTTTTTGCTGTCAATTTGTAAGTAGATGCCAAAGAGTGGTTGAAGAAGCGGTCATTGCAGATTGTGCTCAGCGGTGTTAGAGGGACGTTGAAATTAAAGTTGAACACAAAAATTCAACTTTAATTTAAAGGTTCTCTTTGCCAACAGTTTTTTTATTAATTAAAATTTTTTTAATACAAAATGTCTTTAAATACAATTTTACAAATGAATCTATTTATTGGTGCGGACTAAATGATCAATTTATCCTCAAAAATGTTATTTTTGAATTTAATAAAAATACTTATAAAGCTGTTCTAAATTCAATTTTCTCAAAATTTCTTTAAATAAACTAGTTTTATCTTTTATATAAGACGTTTTTTAAACAGGATTCTACATATAAATCCACTTGGTATTGTCTAAATAATGAATTCAACCTCCAAATTAAAAAACTAGACATTTTTTATCTTTGTTACAAGAGGAAGAAGTAATATCCAATCTCTAGGTTCATAGTGGGTAGTTGTTAACTCCAGTTCAAACTACTTGCTTGTAATCATGCGCTGAGGTTTTTGCCCACCTGCCCTAGTGTTTTTATCAAGAAATTTAGAAGTTTATCTTTTTTGCACGCGTTAGAAGTCTCTTTATTCAAACGGGAGGAGGCGAAAGTCAATCTTTTGGTGACCAACAATTGGCTGAGTTAGTGGTTTTTTTCAAATTATGATTACTACCGACTAGTTTAAACTAAAGTGCCTAACCTCGCTTCCAATTGTTTGCTATCAAAGAATTAGAATTTATTCTTTTCTGCAAGTATTAGAAGTCTCTTACTCAAAAAAAGGAGGATCTTTTGATGACTAACATTTGAGCGGTTGGTTGAATTACTCTAAATCATGATTACCATTCAGTTATTTGAACTAAAATACCCACTCGCTCAAAAGTTAATTAGAAATTGGAAGTTTTTTTTTGCAAGCGTTAGAAGTCTTTATGTTAGAGGAAGGGATAATAAATCCAATTATAGGTCACTCCAGATTAAAACAATAAATATGGCAGAAAATATAAATCGTTTTGCTTGCGCCATTTTGGATATACACTTTAGAAGATTTATGGTCTGGTAATAAAGTAAATGTTAGCCATCCTGAACTATTTAGAAGTTCAGTCATAGTACACGTACCAAAGCAGAAACGTCGAATATGAGATGAAAATTGAAAGAAGATGATCTGCATTTAAGATGAGCTGTTGCTTTCATTTACATTAACGGTTTTGAAAAATGTGTTTTATAGGAAGACCCGGACAGATTAGAGGAAGTTAAAAGATAAAATGAATCAGTATTGCCAGATTATTATTATTATTTACTTAATCAAGTGTAGATCATCAAGAGATTTTATATCACTTATTCCTCTGACTAAGAGACTTCTAACACATTAAATTTATAATTTTTTATAACAAATACTTGAGCGACTGCATGGGCACTCTACTTTAAGCTAATTTGTTGGTAATTATAATCTGGAATGATCTAACTACCGGCCCAAGTGTTGAGCATCAAAAAGTTGGATGTCAGTTCTTTGAAAAAAAATACTTTGATAACAAATACTTGGGCGGGTGTGTGGGCATTCCAATTTAAACTACTTGATGGAAATTGTGATCTGTCGTAACTTCTCCACTTACCCAAATGTTGTTTATTAAAAAATTGAAATTCTCTACCTCTCTTCTATCGAAGAGACTTCTAACGTTTTCTAAAAAAGTTGTTAATAGTAATCATCTAGAGTAATTTACCTACTCGCTCAAGTGTTGGTCTTTGAGGAATTGAATATCTCTTCTTCTTCTTTTAACAAAGAAACTTATTACAGTTGTAAAAAAAAAAATTCTTTTTGATAATAAACACTTGGGCGTATGAGTGGTTAATCCAATTCAAATTATTTGTTTATAATTATCATTTGGAGTGACCCACTGGTTCAAGTGTTGGTCATCAACAGATTAGATATTATTTTTTCTTCTTGAACAAATAGACGTTTACAAAAAGGAAAAACTTTAATTTTTCAATAACAAATTTTTAGGCGGGTGGGCCTGCTTTCCAGTTCAAACTACTCAATTGTAATCATAATATGTTGTGATCCATCTACCCACCCAAGTATTGATCATCAAGAGAATGAACTCATTATCACTTCTTCTATCAATAAGACTTCTAAATAGAAGAAATTTCTTAGTAACAAAATCTTGTACAAGTGGGTGGTCAATCTAGTTCTTAACAGTAATCAAAATCTGAACTAAACTATCCACTTGCTTCCGTCATGGTAGATACTCGCTTATATCGGATGAATTTCTAGATTCTAAACAAAAATTGTAACCAAAGTGCTTGTCCTATACTAAGTTTTTCTAAATTAAAGTAAAGTTGTGTTGTTTCTATTTGGCTCACATGTTGGGCGTGAACTGTCAACAAGTTCCTTTCTACAAATAGTCAAACGAAGTTCCAACTAGTAATCTTTCAGTTAGAAAAACGTCGTCTATGACGTTGCGTATATTATTGAGGTGTAATGTCGTAAAGTGACTTATAAAATTGCCGGAGTGCAACGTCAATATCAGATTAAGGGCAATGAAAGCTCACTACCTAAGCATGTTGGGGACTGGTCTTGCTAATCTCTACAATTTAATGTATTTCCAGGAATTTATGGTATATTGCGAAACGTCAGTGCAAAGTAGCTCGCAAACTGTCTGGTGTTGATGAAGGTCCATCGTTGTTAGTATTTATCAACAATGTAGCTACTTCTTTTTGATATTAACGTAGTAATAATTTAAGATGCTCTAGTTTTGTGTAAAGCGGATGAACTGCATATGCAACCAAATAAATTTATATTTAACTTTATTATTATTTAGATAAATAAATTGTTGTTGTCAACGCCATAAACTGTTAAATAAAATTTGGAACATTTTAGCATCAAAAGCTTTTTATCGGAATGTTTGTCAACTCTACTCAAACCTTTTATTCCACTCTATTCCAATGCATTACGTTAACAATTATTTTTGAATAATTGAAAGTATTTATTCCTATTTATTTTAAAATCCATAACTTTTTACTTCATAGAATTAAATATCTATTAAGTCCCAATAAAAAACAAATTAATTAACTTTGTATTTAACTGCTAATTAATTTCCTTTTCAAAAACAATCCCATTCACAACTTGGGTGTGGGAAATAATTTAAATAACACTTTATAAGTATCAAATTAAACAAAATTTATTGTTGATAATAAAACAATGATTGCTAATTGAGTTTGTTTACCTTAATGCAATTAATTAATTTTTTATTGGTTTAATTTTAAATTATGTTATTATATAAAATCGATGGAAAGATTCGCCATCTAGTAAACACCTCTTCGGTCGGAGGGTACTAAAGCCGCACTTATATTCTTACTATTCTATAGGAGCCTCCGAGGGATAAACTATTAGATTATAAAGTATCAATGATAACTTTTTCCCATGCTGATATTTTCTCATGGCTTATGACCTTTCTCGGCGAATCGCAGGGTATAATATTAAGATTATATGCTACTATACGATACGCGCTCAATGGTTCGCTCGCACACACATACACACACAAAAAAAAACGAAATAAAAGGATGATGGCAATAATAAAACCATTAGCATTCTTATTAAAGTACTGTCATCATGTCTTCCAGGCCGTTTATATTGGTTTGCGGGGTCGGATGTAATGGGTTTTAATTATTGTAATAAGGAAACGTCCTTTTTGTGTTGTGGAATGTTGTAATCATAACTTTAATTGACAAACGATTGTAAAGTAATTTTATCAATGACATATTTATTATTTTTTATTGCTTTACATTAAAATAATCATCCCCTAATGCCTGGCGATGGCATGGTATGCTTACTTTTTTTAATTGTAAATAATTTTGATTGGTGTCTGCATTTATTGCAGTTTAACTGCAGCTCTAAAATAAAAATGAAAATTGTGTGCAGACCACACATTATTCAGTCTAAATTTATAGTTTTAATAATCAGTTAAGAACTGAACTGATCTGCGTGTGAATGACCATAGTGCAAATAAATTAATGTACATTCTACAAACTTCAGTACTTTTAAGTGCGGCCAGTTTATTCAATCACTCCTGAGGTTTGGAGTTGAAAAAATAGGAGCAACAAATTAAGTAAAGCAAGCGAAACAAGTGTGGACCTCTTTTTCCTTTGACTATCTTTGAATAAAATCTCTAATCTAAAACCGGTACCTTTTGGTCATTGCTATTAAAAAAGAAACACTTGATATTTTTGATTACAATATTTAAAAATGTTACTGAAATATCGACGAGTAATTTTCAGGGGAAGAACGGAATCCGCCGGAATCAAAAATGTGATAGCTGTTAAGTTCCACGACAAAAAACACAAACTAAATTAACCAGGTTTAAAATTTTTGTTTTGTAAACAGAGGGGAACGTTGTAATCTGTAAGTTGCTGTGACTCAGCCCCTTTTGTTGGGCGTCAGTTAGCGTTTTGCTCATTTTTCTTAAATTTGTTATTGCATGCCGCTAGCTCCCTGACACGTCGTTTAGTTGCTATTTTGAGTCCGGTGCAAGAATCTCTTGTTTTTCTCGGTGAACATGGACTACAAAACAACGGCTCTCTCTTCAAATTGTTCTGCTAAACACTAAAAGAAATTTTAAAAAAGCTAATTATTTTCTAAAATTCTAAATTTTTTTTGTTCTTATGCCCATTTTCTATAATTTAGGATAAACCAAAAAAATTTGTTCTTTGCAAGTGCGTTCAATACTTTTTTAAATCCAAGTTAAGGTTCTAAATATTGTGAAACCCACAGCAGCAGGCTTTCTACCTTTCCACATCCGGTAGTCTCTATGAATAATAACCCAATCTAGGTACTTAAATTTTGGATTTTTTAATGTAAGATAGATTAAAATATACACATCGTTGTCCAATAGGTTTTATCAAATTTGAAAATGCAAAAACTAGATGCGGCTTCAGTTGGGGTTTTGCTTCTTTTAAAATTAAATTGTGAACTGGATAATGTTAATCAGAAAGGATCTTAATTAAAACTAGTCAGAAAACCACTTAAAAGAAATAAGTACTTTAAAATGTTTGTTTATTATTATCAAAACAAAAATTGTGTTACGCCTATGGTGAATATGTAATAAAGAATAATGTACGTTTGGTTGCATATATTGTAAACCTTTAATTTCTTGTTTACATTAAGCGTTTTGCCGTGAGATACCGTTGATGTTGTGGTATCAAATGGTTTTAAACCGTTACGTTGTCGCGACTTACCGGTTATTAACTTTTGACTCCGAATGTACCAACCAGCGAGGTGAATTTAAAACCGAGTTGAAAGCAGTTTAGCTAGCGGTTACGTTCGGTATGTCAAATGAACGTCAACAAACAAACAAATCAAAACAACTTATAACCTCAAACTCGTAATTAAACCTGCAAATTAATTATTAAACATGTGTGAAGAAGAGGTGGACAAGGTGGACATTAGTTTAAATTATAAAATAAATTATATATGTACTACCAATATTTTATTAAATATTAACTAGTATATTACATTTATTTTTATTAATTTTAATCTAAGATTTTGATCATGTAATTACCTCTGAACCCCTCATATAATTGATTACTAAACATCAATCAACAAAAATAATTATTTTTTATAAGCTTGTAGGTTAAAATATTTAAAGTAGACTGTTTTGACAGATCCTACCACAACAGTTTATAACCGATACGTTTTCGTGAGTTTCAGCGAACAACCGAGAATAGAGAGAGATGGAAATATAACCGCTAGTTGATCGCTGGTATGTACGGGTATCTCACGGCAAAACGCTTTTTTAATTAATTTTCTTTTATTAAGAATTTGAAAACATTTTATGTGAAATAATGATATAAACAGAATCTGCATTTTTTTTATATATTGCAACAAATTGTAGAACAATCGCTCCAAAGATATCTAAACACTTTAATTCAAAATTTAATAAAATCTTTGGTCTCTGCCTTCTAAGATAATATTTTTAATTTATTATTGTATTAAATTTAATTACTTAAAAATAATACTGAATATTGCTTATAAAATTTTCATAATTGTTTATACAAACTATTTATCTCATTTATTACATAATTTTAGAATGATTGTAGTAACCAGAGAAGCCAAACAAATTGGGATGTGGACATTCAAATTAGGCAACTTGTAAATATATAAATTAAGTTGCATACATTATGATCACAATTTGAATAAAAAAATATTTTAATTTAATAAATACTTACTTTTAATTTTATTTTAATTATTACTTTTAAATCCACCCACAAATTAATATTATTTTATTATTATCTTTATTATATAATTATCTGAAGGTTAATTTTTATTACTATCATATCTATTTTATTATTAATACAATAAAATATGTAATAGTTGATAAATGGCCATTTTATTCGTTTTAAAATGACTGAAAATATTAAATTATGAAATGAAAATAGATAATAAATACTTAATTGAAAAATCATTAGGCACAAAGATTTTAATTAGTTAATTAATTATTATTTAATTAATAATTAACAGGATTCAATTAATTTTTCATGTTGACATTTAAATGAAGAAAAAGAGCTATTAAAATCAGAACTAAAGACTTTGATTAATTGTAATAATAATTGTGTGTAAATTTACTACCCGAGAATGTATTTTGGGTTGCATAACTATGTAAAATACAAGGGGAAATCAATAAATGTTTCTAAATATTAGCTATAATTTTTATTGAATACTTTGTATCAAATAAATTAAAAGAATAGTTTAATAGAATTATGTGGTTAATTGCATAATGATTAATGTTGGCAATACAATTTTTTAACAAAATTGATCTAAGTAACAAAAAAACTTACCATTTTTATGTTGAAGCAAAATACTTCCATGGAATGATTTAATTAAAGAGACCAAAATGTTTGAGGTAGCATTCTATTGTTAGATAAGAAAAAGTTACATAGAAGAATATAAGATATTAATATTTTGAAAACATTTCATTACTTGTTTTGGTTTCTTTGCTAATTTTATCTTTTTGATGAACATTTAGTTTTAGTAAATATTGTTGTTATGGGTATCTCGCGTTGTCTTGCACAGTGTGGTTTTGGAGGAATTTCAGCAGTTTTATATTGACAAAGTAAGTACTTCAATTCCGCATTTTGCTTTTTGACGCATTTCAATTCTTGATAAGTTTGTTGGCGATCTAAAACAATCAAATATGCATTATATTATTATTAGTAATTAGAAACATTTTACATCCAAAATATATAGTCTCAACTAATAATAACCATAAATCCAAATCATTGTAAATTGAGTTGATCTAATATAATAATAATTGCTTTAGTGTATTAAATATAAACTACTATAATTTTTATAAATAGAAATAATTTATTTGAGTGCTCTTTTCATTTTATAAATCGATAACACATTAGTAGCGCTATCATCTACAATTATTATTATTTATCACGATGTCTAGTCTAGCTTGAATAATTTTATAACCCACGCTACATAAATTAGATAAATGTTATCATAGATAATAATTTTAAACAAACTGTTTCATCAGCTACAAACTATATTAAAATTATTTGAAAATAAAAGAACGTAACAACATCGATTCTAGTAATACATTATTAATACATATTGATAGAAAGAAATAATAAATAACAAAACTTGTATGGCATAATTTATTATTTATTAACATTATTTTTACATTAAATTGTGTATTTGATATAAATTATGCATAATTTTGTTTATTTTTATTTTTTTTAAAGTAGTATAAGACATTAATCAAATAAATCATTAAGATCTAATGTTGCTATTCCGTATACAGGATGTTCATGTACGATTATTTTAATCCATTATACAATTGGACTAACATTTCCTGGTCTTTTGCTCAAAAAAGACTATCTAATAGTGTTCGAAAAGGGTAAAAATCCGCAAACTGTGGAGGGATTTTAGCGCAAATAAATAACAATTTCATTCTCAATTGCTTGAATGCTTTGTGTGGGTAAATCTTGGTTTGCTACAAAATTGACGTGTTTAGTTTATATACGCCAAATATAAAGTTTTTGAATAAAATAAAAAAATGTTGTGTTATTGGTTCATGGATAGGCCGTATTAATTAATTTTTGAATAATTTAGATTGCTTATTTTGCAATACTTTGAAAAATTGTTTATAACCATTGTTGTTTAAAATACTATTCCTAACAACTATTGTTTGAAGCATTTTTTTTTTATTTTTCCTATTTTTGGAATAATTTGCAAAATTTATCAATTGAATCCAAATAAATGCAATTGACTTTTTATTTAAAACATTTTTCAATCATCAAAACCGAGATTTACAATGTTACTATTTTCACGATCAGGTAAAGTGGCGGTAACAATAATAGTACTACTAGTAGCTGCTATGGGCGTCGTTTTTATTGCCTCTGTTACCAACAGACATGCTAACTTTTATTTTTTCAATAGTTTTTGCATAAAAGATGTCAAGCTCATTGGTCTATAGAATTTTGCCAGAGTATACGTGGGTTTCCCGGGCTTTGGTATAAATACCATCTTGTGAAAGTGTTAAGCTCGCTCTGAGGGTCTTACAAAAAGGTTCTTTCAGCACTGAAAAAGATACATTTTATTTGTTTCCTCATTTCAGGTTGCTCTGATTAATTATGGTCATTGCTTTTTTTTAGTTCTATTTGTTTGGCAATTCCAGGTCTTGATCAGGAGCTTTTGTCAGCATAGAAACGGAAAGTGTGTCTGTAGCAGCTCTTGCAGAGTGCCCTTGACCGATTCTGTGTATTTTCCATTTTTAGTCCGCAGTGATCTAATGTTCCAAGTACGGTCTTTGCTTAAAGCTTTTTGGAGGAGGGAGAGTCCATGTTGGGGAACTGCTGGCTTGACATGGCCAGTATAAGAAAGACCCTTCCGAACTTTGTATTTGCATACATCAGCCACATACGGTGTTGAATGCCAGGAAAACTAAGTGAGATCACCACTGGAGGAGGTACAAATGGCATAAAAAGGTCTACGTTCAGTAAACTTTGGTTTACCCTCCAACTTTCAAATTCAAGAATCCAGAGATGGGGCATGTGAGACTATTTTGAAGGTCCTCACAGTATCTTTTCAACAACTTTTTTGTTTGTTTTCTTTATGGCTTTAATATATGCCGTAAGATTGATTCTATATGTGGTCTAGTCACCGTTTTTTTTGGCTCTGTTGAACAACTTTTTAGTATCTGCCAAGCCTCTTGTTCGACAAGTAATCTTATTAGAGGTGTGCTTGACAGTATTAAGCCAGCTCCCTTCAAAAGCAGATTTGATAAATATGTTGTTATTTTTAGTTCTTGTGATGTGTTAACTAGTATTTTGTTGTATAAATCCCTGTTTTTTTTTGCTTAGGTCCTGTATTCTGAAAGCAGCGTTTCTTCAGATTTGATATTGAATTAGATGTATGCATGATTAGAAAATAAGTGCTTGTGCAACATGTACCTCTTTTTAATCATTTAACTCGCTTTTATAATTTGCTAATGTTAGGTCAATAACAGCTTGCTACAAAATCGAAATGTTAACGCATTACCTTTGTTTATAATATTATGCATATATTTTACTATAACTTGTAAGAGTTTTTTACCTCTTAGATATATGTCCTTGCTCCTCCAGGCTACGTGGTAGGCGCTAGCATCGCATCCAAGGATTAGCGGTGCGTTGTAGAAAAGGTGTATCCTTTTCCGAGAATTATCTCTTTCTTAGTTCCCATCCCTACTGTCAGCAGCTTGGCTATCACTTAGTAAAACATATTAGCATTAAATTAAATACATGCTTTGCTAAGATGCATGTACGAAGCTTGCATATAGGTTGTGCCCACCTCTGACGTATAAGTGACAACTGCCATTCAAATCTGTCATATTAAAAACAGCAGAAACGCAACACGTGTGAGAATAAGCAAGATTCTTGATAACTGTCATTTGAGCGGGTGGGCCGTAACACTGTATCAAACATTGCCCAGATATTTATAAACTATGTTCCCGCCCACCAGCCCAAGTGTGAGTTATCAATAAATGTTTATTGTGCCCACCTCTGAAGTATTAGTGACAACTGTCATTCAATCTGTCACATTAAAAACAACAGAAACGCAACAAGTGTGAGAATAAGCAAATTTCTTGATAACAAACATTTGGGCGGGTGGGCGGGAACACTGTATCAAAACACCGGCCCAATACTTATAAATTGTGTTTCCGCCCACCCGACAAAGCCTAAGTTATCAAGAAATTTTTATTGTGCTTCCCTCTGACGTATTAGTGACAACTGTCATTCAATCTGTCATACTAAAAACAGCAAAAACGCAACACGTATAAGAATAAGCAAAATTCTTTATAACTGTCACTTGGGTGAGTGGGCAGGAACACTGTATCAAAACATCGCCACAATATTTATAAACTGTGTTTAAACCCAAAGCGTTTTTTTTTAACCTAGGAAGAGTTTACTTTCTACGCTAGCCACCATCTCCTAATCGCCCTTATCCATAAGCAGCATGTGTTGAATCTCCTTGGGTGTTGGAGTTGATGTGGTGTGGTGGTGTGGTCCCGGTACCCGTGTTATTACCCTTTTTGGTTCAAGTAAGTCTGTCATATCTATGCTCTTAAGCTTTTAGTCTTTCAAAAGGTTTTCTTTTGTCGACGTGCGTGCTGAGAAACCACTGTTTGGTTTGCTTGTCCATACATGTGATTTTTAACATCCATTATAGTTTTCAAATCTCTTATCCATTCATTTTTAACTTTCTGGCAGGCGTCATGCATGTATTATCTCGGTAGTTTTAGTCCGGTGAGTTTTTGCTTTACGCTGGGTATTTTATTTCCCCGGTTTCTTTTGGTAAGCCGGCAAAAGCCATAGATAAACTGATAAAACACCAAAAATTTTACTTTGCTTAGTCATATTATGTCCCAATGAATACGAGTTAGTTCTTCTTTGAGTCCCAAGATTTTTTCATCCGTTAATAGGGTTCTGGTGTTATAAATGGCTATTGAAAGTTGTTGTCTTCTATGTTTGAGAGCCGTTTGTTTTCTGTCGTATTCATGATATCGTTTTAAGCTTACTCCTACCACGCAGTAGGCTGCAATAAATTTAATTTCTCAAATTCTTCATTTGAAAGATTATACTATAAGGCCATGACTGTACCTTTCTAGCAATAAGCAACAACGTGCAAGTAAGGTTGACATTTAGGCCGGACTTAGTTGATGATAGCCGTTACCCCTAAATTATAGATTTGCTTATTACAGAAACAGCATACCAAAAAACAACTGATCAACGTTTAAAGATTTTAATATTTAATAAATGTACAAAGCGTGTTTTTACAACAAATCTAGAATATGTATTTATATTAATAATATAATGTTTGTAAGTAGTTGAGGCGACTGTAGTTCAATGGTCTAGTGTTGGGACTGTTAAGTAGGAAAACTGGGTTTGATTCCCAGCAGAAGCAATAAAGTTGTCAAATATATTTCGATGCGGTCGACTTCTTTGCAAGGCAATGGTAAACCAGCAAAGTATCCTGTCTAGTAAACCCTTTTTGTGGTGTGGTTTGGATTTCAAGTTAAACTGTAGGTCCCGCATGTTTGTGTAGAGCTATTATTGCACACCACAAAACATACGAGTCAGGTGCCTACACCTACACGAGTACAGCACTATAAGAAAAAGTATATTAAATTAAAACTCTGTGCTGCCGTACCAATTTTGTGTTAAAATATGCTTTTATTCCGCAAACCATGCAATTGGTGGTTTGGCCATAATTATGCTTTGCTTGCTCATCCGTTTATATCTTTAACTAAAGTGAATATACTGTACATATCATACAATACAAAAACAGTAAATCAATTCTTGTCAAAATTAATTAATATTAGTAAAGCATCTTTACCATGCTACCAGAAACTTTTTTCATATTCCTATATTTAAAATAGATAATTTCCATTATAAAAACCACTACGGAAATAGTAAAACCAGTAACCAATACCAAATAAAAACTGTGTAGATACCCCATATTCAATACTTTTGGTACAAACCCTTCCGGTTTAATTTGAAAAAAACTGTTCATATCTTTCAATTTTGGATCAGCCAGTATAGACTTAATTAGCCAATAATTAATCAATCCAGCTTCAAAAGACATCAATATTTGCTTATTAAAAATCTTTAAAAAAGATGAATTTCTTATCAAAACTGCAACTATATTAAAAGTATCGTAACAACGATGCATCACCATCAAATTCTTTTTGGAATAATCTAAATTTGTAGGTATAATTAAGTATCCATGGAACAATGTAGTATCGTGAATAGCATGCTCTATACTATTACGATTTTCTGTTTTTATAATTGTTAGTGATTTCAATAATGGATTGATATTACTATCTAAATCTAAAGATTCGTGTGCTTTAACCCATACATATTTATACGCAATTAAATCTTCAATTGTTTCCATTGTTTTTGTATATCTGGGTACTGCTAAGATATTAGTAATTCCAGCCGAATGTCCAGTGTAAATCAAAACTGATGTCAACGATACTGATATAATGAGTATTTTAACAGTTCGACTATTTGGAACTGTTTTAATTGGACTGAACAACAATAGCTTAAAAACTATTTCTAAATAACTTTTAATGCTTATAGCTGGTTTACCTTTAGCTTCTATCCAACCAAATACGTATAATATTACAGCAACTATGCTCATAGCAATTAATATAGTTGAATATAGAGTAGGTTCAAATATATGAAAAATAAAATAAGTTAATGGTATAGGTACAGGTTTAGGAACTATGAATGTTGAACAGGCTTGTATGTATAAAATACTTTGATCGTAACTATTTGAAGATACCGTGGGTTGATAAATTGCATTAATTATGCCATCACTTACATTATTTCTAATATTACTACGCGATTTATCAAAACTATAAGGTGGTAGAAATAGGTATTCTTTGGGCCATCCTTTTGTTATTTCATCCATCAAATATTTTTCAACTCCTTGATAAATTCCCAAGTTTTTTTCATAATAAATAAACGGTGCAAAATGAAAAACGCTAAGTCGAAATTTTGTTGTACCAAAATTTGGTTTCCAATAATCCCAATTTATGTCAACATAGAGATCAACTATATCACCATTTAATGCTTGGTATATAGCTGATTTTGATTTGAATATAATTATATCAACTGCCCTTAAATTAACAGCAGTTGTGAATGGATATTTGTTGAAATTGGAGGCATTTTCATGTATTATAATTATCCGACTGTATGATAATATAGTTTCGCTTATAAAACAATTTTCTAGCTCATTTATATCGTCAGATATTAGAATGTATTTAGTAGGTCTGCATCCTGGATTTGATGTATTGAGATATTTAAAAGTTTTTAGTACAATGGGAATCTTATGTTGTGCGATATTAATGCCACTAATTGAATCTTTATTAATTACAACATTTATGCAATGTTCAAAATTTAAATTTAGAAATGTAGTTACATTAATGAAGTTCAATAGACTGAACATTATGCTTGTAATGTTGTTTATGAAATGGTAATGGAGAAATATTATTTATATAATTATTTGATTGGTTTTAATATATAGAATTAGTTTTAAAAAAGTTAGTTAGAAAAAATCTAATGTTGTTTTAATGTGCTTGTTTTTTGTTACACATAATAAAAGAGACAAGAATGTGTTAATTACTTTCAAAGTATTATCAATATCTTATATCATTTATTATTATTAAATGCAATTAAAGTCAAATCATAAATAAATTTGTTAAAATATTCTGATAATAAATTTCCTTCTGTTATTTTATTGATAATGAATCAAATCTAATTAAAGGTATCTAATTCTTAATAATTGATGAAATCTTTTAGAGTAACTAATTTGTAGCAAATACTCTGAGCTGTTTCATTGGCCAATTTTCACTATCAAGACAATTGCGTATAATTACTCTACTTGAGAGTAAACGGCAATACTGAAAAAGAAATAGATAAACATAAAATATAATGCAGGCTTTAGACCGCTCATAGAGAACAGTGGCGTAACTAAGGGATGGCAAAAAAGGAGCCCGTGAAAATATTATTGTATTATTAAATTTGTATCTTTGTTTGAGTATGTCTACGATAATTGTTTTCAAATATAAAATTCTTATAGGTTGGAATATACATGATGTCCCAAATGTACACAAGCTATTTGGCATAGTCAAAGCAAAGTTTATAAGAATACAATCAGTATATGACTAACAGTCCGACACTAGCCTGTGGATAAATGAAAAGTTTCAGCAGATCAAACAACTTTACACAACAGCCTTTAGCGGAATTACTCTAACCATCAAAGAGCCAACAACAGAATTGAAAAAAAATTAGATCAACCCACCCTGGTTTACAAGTTACTCAGCAGCAACCGCTTGAAAAAGCTAAAGCAGGAAACTAGAAGATTTCTTACTAATGGTAAAATATACCTATAAGTAGATCTTTGAAAAAGCGTTATCTAAATTATTAGCTACGCCAGATAGGAAAAGTACGTAGTCATCATCACCCAGCCATTCGTATCTACTGCTGGATATAAGCTTCTTTTAAAATCTTTCACTGTTATCTACACTGAGCAGTTTGTATCCATTTTGGGACCACTCTTTTTAGGTCATTTGTTCATCTAGTTGGCGGTCTACCTTTGTTTTTTTTATCTTTTTGAGTCATCTTGTTTCAACAGCCACTACACTCAACTTTGCATCAGATCTTTTAGTTAGAGTATCTATCCCCGTAAGTTAATACTGGTAGAACGCATTGTACGTAATACCCCGACTAAATCCAATATATTACCAAAACCGAACAATATGATCAATTTTAATTTACTTTAAATATCTAAGAAATGCAATTAAAATATGCACAAAACTGTCTACTTCCCAAAAAAAAAATTCAAAGACTACATCAAAACAAAAAAGCAGAAACAAAGTTTATCATCACTTAAAATAAATAAAAAACACGTCCAACGTAGAGCAAACCATAAGCTATGTCTTGGAGAAACAAGTAAACTTTGACCAATTGCTTGTTGCAATTGGTCAAAGTTAAGTCATACCAGCCTAAAGGGCTAAAGATATTGCTTGTAAAAGTGGTCATTGAGAATATAGTTACTTAAGATTGCCAATTATATTCATAATGTGTTTCAAAATTTGGATTCTAACTAAGTACAATTTGTGGAGCGATATAAAGTAGGATGCATTAAATATTTAATTTATTTTACAAATAATGTTCAAAGTATACTCTATTGGCAGCCATAGTATCATTAGCACAACATATTATGATTGATTCTTTGGCAAGCATTTGAATTCTTGAACATTATTTACAAGAGAAGGATAAACCAATTTTTCTATATTCCCCACAAAATTGCAAGGAGTTTGCGTCAGAAAAGCAAGCAGGCCATAACATCAGTCCACCACAACCTTTCCATCTTGTAAGGAATTGTTTGTTATAGACTGGCAATTTATAATGCTGAAAATTCATGCATTTTTATCTTTATAAAAACATCTTCTAGCAATTCTGAAAAAAAATCCAAAAAATTTTGATATAATTGATATAAAGATCTCATAAGTCTATTAGGCAAACTTATCAGAAAATTACCAATGATGCTCACCCAAACATTTACGAAGAACTTGCTGATGTAGATTCCATTATAAAATTTAAAAAAATTGTTGGCTTAGACATGATTATTGTGAAAATTAAATATTTTCCCTTTGGTAAATGCCGCTTTGTCTGTAAATAGTACACAAACAAAAAAAATGAGTTTCATCTTCTTCTTTGGTCCTAAGACGTCCACTGCTGAAAACAGGTTTTCTTCATATTTTTCCACGTCAATCTGTTTTGAGCTGTGTTTTCCGGCTAGTAACTGCAGGTTGTCCCGCCATTTTGTCTGCGGTCTACCCACACTTTTTTTGTCTCTTTGACTGTCCATTGTCTCGAGCAACACACTCCGCCCATTGACACCTTAATCTAGCAATTTGATCTATAACATCTGTCACTTGCGACGGGGAGAATGCACTCATCGTTTATTTTTCTCTTAATGCAGATCGAACTTTACGGTCTCTTAGGAAATAGTTGAGAATATAATTCATACTTCCAAAGACTGACTAAGTTAAGACTATTCATCTTGTAATTTCCACTGTTTTGTTCTCCTTAGTTTAATATTATGTCCCAAATAAAAGTATTGTTCTACGGTTTCTAAATGTTTTTTTGTTTTCTAGAAGTTCATCATCACCAACATCCTGGAAAGCTTGCTTCGTTCAGTATTGTTATAAAATGATTTATATCTTGGCTCACAAGTAAGATAGGGTATTTTCCATCTACATACACCTATTTGTTCCCACTTTAAGTTTTTAGAGACGCTTCTAGTGCTAAAGTGAATAGCTTTGGGAACTCGTGTCGCCTTTGCGCACGCTTCTTTAAATATGGATATTAATTTCTTGGTTGATAATCTGTCAGTTGCTGACCTTGCATACTTTGTACATGATACAGATAAAGCATTTAATCTATGTGGGCAATTCCATTTCAAACGGACCAGAGCTAGGGGGGGGGGGTGCGTTGAGAAACTTGCTTATGTATTTTTTTTTAGTTTCTATAACTTATTAGTAGTCCTTTGATCGGTATATGAGGGTATAAAACCCATAAAAAAAATTCTACGATTTTTTAAAGTATTTTTGACGTTTTTTGACTTAATCGCATTTTTTGTATAAAAACCGCAATTTTAACTCAAAAAAATAAATTTACTAATGAAATCAATCAAAAATTTTCCGTAGAATCCAAATCTGGCGCCATTTTAAGTTTATACCCTGTCTATAAGCCGCAAAATCCATAAAATCATGTTTTTGTTCTCAGTGGGCTGGGCAAAATGGAGCATTTTTAATTTTTTTTTTAACCGCTAAAGGTGACGTGTTTTGATGTAAATTAATTAGAAAATATAAATTTGATCTGTGTATTTGGGTTTTAAGCGTCTAAAACTCAAAAAAACTGCAAAAATAAGCCTATTTTTCAATATGAACTTTTACAAATGCACATTTAACAGTTTTCAGAGAAACTATACACCAAATATTATTAAAAAATTTAGTTTTGCAAACAATTCTACATAGAAAATAGTCAGTGTCGTGCTTATCTGGCAAAGAAAAATTCATCTAAAAAAAAAAAATTTGTTCAAAATTTACTTAAAAAATTTTTTTTTTAAATTTTTTTTTAAGACATTATTTTGTCGCTTGAACCAATTTTTGGCCATTTTACTCTTTGTTTGATAGTTTTTGCGCCTGCGGCACAAATTTAGACTCGATCTATCGGCGCAAAAAATTAAAAATATTATTATTTTTGGCATTCAAACATAAATCTGCCTGTCGCTTGTTAAAATTTGTTAAAAAAAAGTTTTAAACCACACCCTAGTGTGTTTATAATATTTTTTGTAAATAAAAAAAATAATAATTTTTAACGCATTTTTTGCATAAAAATTTTGTAAACATTTTTTTCTAGATGGACTTTTCTATAGACGATGAGTACAACACTGACAATTTTCTATGTAAAATTGTCCCCAGAATTCAAATTTTTAATAATATTTGGTGTATTGTTCCTCTGAGCGCGGCTAAACGTGCATTTGTAAGAGTTTATGTTGAAGAATAGGCCTACTTTGCAGATTTTTTGAGTTTTAGACGCTTAACACCCAAATACACAGAACAAATTTATATTTTTCAATTAATTTACATCAAAATACGTCAACTATGGCGGTTAAAAAAAATTAAAAAATGCTCCTTTTTACACAGCCCACTAAGAACAAAAACATGGTTTTATGGCTTTTGCGGCTTATAGACAAGGTATAAACTTGAAATGGCGCCAGATTTGGATTCTACAAAAAATTTCTGATTGATTTCATTAGTAAATTTATTATTTTGAGTTAAAATTGCGGTTTTTAAACAAAAAATGTGATTAAGTTAAAAAACGTCAAAAAAACTTTAAAAAATCGTAGAATTTTTTTTAAAGGTTTCATACTCTCATATATCAATCAAAAGACTACTAATAAGTTATAGAAACTAAAAAAGAATACATAAGCAAGTTTCTCAACGCACATATTTTGTTTTCTATTTTTGGTTATTTTACATTTTTTGTTATATGTATTTGGTTTTTTCTCTCTGAAACCATCTTTCATTTGCAGGTAGGGTCATAAGACTAGAATCGCCTTGAACCCAAAAACCCCTTCATTCTGAATAATTAGCGCTAAAGAATTTTGATTCTTCTAAAAAAATATAGTTAGTTTTTGCCATTTTTGATTTTTATAAACCGATTTCTGCATTTTTTAACAGTCTATAATCAAAATTTAGTGTTTTCTAACAATATTTTCATATTTCATGGTAAAATTTTGCTATTTTTGACATTTCATGAACAAAATTCTGCATTTTTTTAAAGTTTATGGCCGAATTTTGGTTCTTTTTGACCTTTTATGAATAAAATTATGCACTTTTTAACATGTTATTGCCCGGATTTTGCTATTTCTGACTTCTCATTAATATAATTTTGCATTTTTTAACATCTACGACCAAAACTAATTGGATTTTGCTACTTTTGACTTTGATGAAAATTTTGTACTTTTTGTCGTTTTTATAATAAGAATTCTGCGTTTTTAAACAACTATGACCAAACTTTGGTGCTTTCTGACAATATTTTTGTATTATTCACATTCTATGAATAGAATTTTTGTTAGCCAGATTTTGATTTATTCTCAAAATGTTTTAATATTTCATAATCGCACTTTGTTATTTTTGATATTTCATTGCTGTTTTTGATTTTTCATAACAAGTTTTTGCATTTTTTTTAACAGTTTATGACCAAAGTTTGGTGTTTTCTGACCATATTTTTATACTTCTTGGCAGGATTTTGCTATTTTTGGCTTATATTTTGATCTTTTAACTGTTTTTGACTTTTTATGAATAGTAATTTGCATTTTTGGCCAAACATTGCTGTTTTTTAGTTTTGGAAAATAGAATTTTGCACTCTTCGACCATTTATGACCGGATTTTGAATATTTTTGACAAAATTTTAATGCCTTATAGCGGATTTTGCTATTTTTGTTTGTTTATGAATAGAATTTTGCACTTTATAACCGTTTTTTACTAGATTTGTTTTTTTTTTTAATATTTTGTGGCTGGATTTTGCCATTTTTAACATTCCAAAATTTTGCATTTTTCAACAGTTTATTTTTAATATTTTTGACTAAAGAGAATTTTATGAAACAAAAAATACAAAATTGTGAAAGCTTTTTTTAGAAACCCAATTTACCACTTTTTCTCCTAGCGGTAGAACTCTTAGGTCCTATGCAATATTCTCCTCAAAACTTTCCATTTCTTTTACTGTGTCGCATTTGGCCTCCAACAGACTTTTTCAACTGTTAATGGATCTGACAGTACAAATTCTCCATTGCAGCACAAAATCCTTTAAACTATGCTTCCTAACTTCTCTTGTTAACCTACGTATTGCTGTTGAAACTTCTGTTTTGAGCACTAGTTGGATCATCATCATTTTCTTCAGAATTTTCTTTTGGCTATAAGACTACTATTCATTTCGTGTACCCCACTGAAACAAGTATCTCTTCTTTAAATGAAACGTCTGAAATTTGGTGATTCGTAACTTCTTCCATCATAATTACATCTCTGCTTATTGTGACAGAGTTTGTGGGTGGATCTTCTTCTTCTTTTTCTTCTTCTTCTTCTTCAAGTGCCGTCTCCATTTCGGAGGTTGGCTATCATCGTTACTACTTTGATTTTGAAAACTGCCGCCTTAAACAGATCAGCTGACGTGACCTTAAACCATTTTCTCGCATTTCTAAGCCAAGACATTCTTCTCGCTGGATCACACACCTTATACTTTTTAACTTCATTACTTCTTTTACGCTTTTTAACTTCTGTGTCTTCATGTCCTATTTTAAACGTTTTTCTTTAGAGACGTGCACCATTAGCTTACTTTAAATTAAAATATTCTTAGTTACGTCTGGTTTCCTATGCTACTATAGCTCGTATTGGGTGTTGTCTAACCCTTCTATTTTTTAATGACACAAACAAGTGGACTAAAATAATAGCTATGTAGAGACCAAAAGCAACAAAACGTAGAATTGAGAAACCACAAAAGAGGTTAAATGATAGTAAGGAGGTGGCAAGAAAAAAATAGTATCAGATAGCTCAAAGCAGAAGTGAGTGGAAAAGTATATAGGTCCAGAGGTGGACAAAGGCTTGCAGCAGAAGAAAAATGTTTATTAAAAATAAAATAAATAAAAGAAGAATAATAGAAAGCCAATGCCTTTATAGTAAAAGCTTATTACTACAGTAGAACTATCAATGAATGAAGATGGCATTTTGTCATACTTCAGTTGTGTCTGAATCAATTTAATGAAGCTTTTTTGACCGACTATCAACTTTAACTAGAGAGATTGTTGACAATATACAACATCGACTAAAGCAAAGTCGACATCAGTCAATTTGGAGTTTCTTATGGCTGTAAAAAAGCTGCAAAAAATTCTACATTTGCAGGTAGGTATTGTTGGATTAAGAATTACCAGAAGCATATTGGAACTGCTTTAACAAACATTTAAATAATGATGACTATTATACTAATTTGCACATATAACAAACCGTGTTTTAATGCATAACTTACCTTCAAGAATAGCAAGATATTTTTGAAGACCATACAACAAAGCATCCCAAAGTTCCATTTTCTTTGGATCCACAATATTTAAGAATCTATTCCAGTACAAGCATACATCTTCTTTGGACATAAGCCGGGATATTGTCATGGTTTTATTCGATATATTTGGTTCATTAGTTTTTCTTTCTCTAAAATAAAATTATTATTATTTCAAAGTGTTATTGATATTCTCTTATGAGATTAATTAATATCTACATACTCTTTTGTACGACAATGAACATGTGTGACAAATTCTCTTATAGCCCTCATAACAAATCCAGTATGTATCACCAATTGATGATTATTGAGACATGTGTTTGAAGATTGCAATTGTCTTTCAGTTCCATAATCCGTGATTTGCATTACTTTCTTCTCAAATCTAAATCAAGAAAACAACAATGTTATCTTTAATAGTAGTACCATTAGATTAAATAAAAACAAACTTGTTCAAAATTGAACCAAACAAAATATTCAAAAATATTACTCTGTATCAACTTGTTGCGGTCCCAAACATTCCCCTTCATGTTTAATCATCTCCGGCAATTCACTGCCATTTCTATCCACTTCTACAACTTTTTGTACAATCGCATCAATAACATCATCAGTTTTCTTCACTCCCAACAACTCATTAACCTGAAAACTAACAGCTTCTACTTCAGCTTGACCCGATTGCAAAGTTTTGTTTTCCGAAAAATCACTAATTATACTGGCCTCACTACCACGCACACCACCAGAACAAATGGGACACTTAATGTATGGTTTAAAAAAATGAAACATGATGTTTATATCTTCTGTTTTTGTTATGCTCAATGCCTAGAATTGATTACAAAATATTAGAATTTAGAATAAATTGAGAGAGTTGTATACTGACACTAAATACGTTGTCAACTTTGAGGAGGTTCATTTCTCTGACACTATGGAACTCCATGATTTTTTTAAGACGGTATTCAATTAGGAAGTTTGATTTATCTGATATTTTATCTAGGACCAGATTAATTGTTTTTATGTAATTGGGACTCATTGTATCTTCCTTGTTTGGCATCAGACGTTCACTTTCGCTTTTAAGTAAAGGTTTATCTACAAAAATATGTTAGTAAATAGTAAGTTTTTAGTAGTACACGTGCATATCTAAATCTGAAATCATTGTCCACTTCTGTAAAACTTGAAATATCTGCCTCCATCATTGCAAAAAGCAATTTGGGCAACAAAAAGAAGCTCTGATTTTAATCCTTTTATTACGAAGTCAAAACTAATGAGGTTTCCGCCTACAGAGGTAGCTAGAAGGCATTCCATGTCGGAAGCATGCAAAAATTGCAAAAGACAAAGATAATAATTGTGGAAAAACAAGAATGTTATTATTTACCTTTAAGTGATTCCAAATACTTATCAGCTTCACGATAGCTCTCCAAATCTTTCAACGTAAACAACTTATTAGGAGGTTCTTCCCAAGGTAAACCCATCTGCTGTTCATGTAAAATCCTATCAACCGTAATCAATTTATTCAAAATCTTTGTAGCAATATCCCTATTCAACTCCCATATCTGCATATACTTCTTCTCATTATTAAGCGCCATCAGTTGCGATTTTTGTTTTGCAACTGCAATATAACTTTGAAGATTTATAACATCAGTGAGGAGCTTCTTTATTTTATTCTGCGTTTCAGTTTTGTGGGAATCTATATGTTTCTTTAACGCGTTTATTTGATCCCTCAGCTTATTCAATGTGCGCTTTTGATTGGACTTGATTATAATATTTTCATCTTCACGTTTGCGTAAAATTTGATAATTGTAATCCATTTTCTCGCTATTTGCCAAAGCTGTTGCTTTTATAATCTCATATTCTTGTTGCAACGTTTCGCAATCGCGTTCCAAACGTATTTTTACTTCGCGTACTCTTTCTTGATGTTTCAATCGCACTTTGGTACACACTTCTTCAAACTCGTCACGTTGACGAAATTTATTTTCCATTATAGCCAATTCTTGATCTTCGCGTTTTGTGTAAAGATCTTCCCAGCGTTGATCATTGTGGTTCATCATGTTTGTTCTTTCTTGTATCATGACGTCTTCAATGTGTTGCAACTCTATACGATGGGCGGCTCGCATTATTGAAACCTAATTAATGATTAGTTTATAGTTATATTTAAAACAGTTTTTACCTGTTTTTCCACACGTTTGGCTAGCATACTAATATCTTCGCTTTGTAACTTTTGATCGTTGAAAAATTTCAATTCGGCCATTTTGACTTCATGTTTGAGCATCTTTATAATTTCATCTTTTTGTTTGATGAGATCTTCGCATTTTTCTTTTTGCGATTCAATGTCGTCGTGGATATGTAGTGGGTCATTGTATTCTAAAACTTTTTGCCATTTGGAACTAATGTCTTCAAACATTTGTGCTGCTAGTTTTCCATCTTCTTCTAGTTGTACTAGTATTTTTTCTCTTCCTATTTGTTCAGCTTCACGGCGGTCGACTTCACGCGTATCATTGGCTACGCGTACGTTTGTTACTGTTTGTTCTGCTTCTAGGAAGAGTTGTCTTAGTATTTCGCTACTCTTTTCTAATTGTATTTGGAGGAGAGTTGGTTTTTCAGGTGCTTTTTCTTCTATTTCGGTAACAGCTTTTTGTTGTACCCTGTAGTAAAATTACAAAAAAACTTAAAAAAAGTAAAAATTCCAACTAATTAAAATAAATCGAAAACTTTGGTCGTTACTATGTGATTGCTCAATATAAAATAAACAAAACATATTTACTATGTATTATATCACGAATAAATTTAAAAAACCGCAACATGTTTCAATCAATTATATGAATATAAAAGAAAACTACAAAGCATATATACAACAGTAAAACATAAAATGTACAGTGAAGTGGAAAATTACATTGAAATTTTTATGAATTAAATGATACAATAATACAAAAAGGAAAAGATAGATTAAGAAAATATTTATTTAACGGTACAATTTTATAATATGTGGAAATAAATTTATGCCTACGCCACTGAGTTCTATATTTATATTATTTTAAAACCGTATAGAATCTTAGACTCACAATCTATCAACAAAAACTGGCATGACTTTGCACTAGAAAACTGATTAATAAAATGTTTCAGTTTGTACTCATACGTGAAGCGATCAACATCTTCTACCTTCACAGATTTTATTTTAGAAAATATGGTAAGTATAATTTCATTTATTTAAATATAATATATAATTTTTAATTGATTTATTTTAGCGTGAAGTAATTTCTGTGCACGTCGGCCAAGCCGGAGTACAAATTGGAAACGCATGTTGGGAACTTTATTGCCTGGAGCATGGCTTGCAGAAAGATGGCATGTTCAGCGAAGAATATCTGAAAGATGATAACAAATCTAACGCATCGGATGATAGCTTCAGTACATTTTTTGCTACTACAGGATCAGGCAAACACGTGCCTCGTTCGATTTTTGTCGATTTGGAACCTTCAGTTGTTGGTAAGTTTTACAATATTAATTTAATTTTTTTTATAAATACTATGAAAAGTACATTTTATAATATTAAAATTGAGATACATTGTTCATTTAAATGTTTTTTCGACTTTTATGTTTTTGTCATATTTGTTAGTGAATTGGTGAATTAGATTTTAGTTCATAAACTGTGTTGGCAGTAATTTTAAAGTAAAAAAACTAAATTTTAAGTTTTTATACAAAGCCTTTACAATATTTTTTTTTTAATTTTTAAATTTCTTCTTTTCATAAACAATTTAATAAACGTACTTTTTTTTATTTCGTATTTCATACATTATTTAACAATCCGATTGATAGGATTGTATTTTGATACATCTAATGGCGCGTCCAAACTTGAGTACACATGGTGTTAAATTAAAGCGCATTAAAGTATTCCTTATATTTTTACGTATAATAAAATATTTTTAAAAATTTGTATATTGTTGCGATTGACAGTCGAGTTTTAGCACTCACTAATATATTTCTTTTTTAATCAATTAAATGTTGTCATAGTACTTTTATCAATTCATTATTAATTTTTGATACTTTGTTACTTCTAACAAAAGTTCCCGAGATGTTCATACGCTTATCAATTAACTGATGCAATAAAAAGGTCTGCCTCTCAACCACCACACCGAGCATCCACGTCTTTGTTAAATGGTTGCAGTTTAATTACATTATACTAATTATTTCAATGCATTATTAAAATGATTGTTTATTCTCTATCCAGTTTGCCGATCTGGTTTTAAACGGGTTAAAATCCCTTCTTACTTCTTATACTTCAATCAATGCAAACCAAACTTTTATTAATTATTATTTTTTACTAGATTCTGTAAGAACTGGAGAATACAAAAACCTTTATCATCCTGAACAATTAATATCAGGTAAAGAAGATGCCGCCAACAATTATGCAAGAGGCCACTACACAATTGGTAAAGAAATCATCGATCGCGTCTCCGATCGCATTCGGAAATTATCCGACCAATGTAATGGTCTACAAGGTTTCCTCATATTTCACTCATTTGGCGGAGGCACCGGATCTGGATTTACTTCCCTCCTAATGGAAAGACTATCAGTTGAATATGGAAAGAAAAGTAAATTACAATTTGCCGTATATCCAGCCCCCATGGTTTCCACAGCTGTTGTAGAACCCTATAATTCAGTCCTAACAACACACACCACCTTGGAACATTCAGATTGCGCTTTCATGGTTGATAACGAAGCTATTTTCGATATTTGTCAGAAAAATTTGGACATTCCCCGTCCAGGTTACTGCAATTTGAACCGTCTTATTGGTCAAATCGTATCATCAACAACAGCATCGCTAAGGTATAAATAAAATTAATGTTTTCCTTTCAGAGATCAAATTTATTATATTTTAGATTTGACGGAGCTATGAATGTAGATTTAACAGAATTTCAAACCAATTTAGTGCCATATCCTCGAATTCATTTTCCTTTAGTAACCTACTCACCAATCATATCTGCAGCAAAAGCATATCATGAACAATTTTCAGTGCAGGAAATTACCAATGCCTGTTTTGAACCCTGTAACCAGGTATGTTATTTTTATTGTTGATCAAAATGTTTCTAAATTGTGCCAAATTCTAGATGGTTAAATGTGATCCACGCCGTGGTAAATATATGGCTTGCTGTATGCTATATCGAGGAGATGTAGTTCCTAAAGATGTTAATGTGGCTATTGCTGTTATCAAAACTAGGAAAAATATACAATTTGTTGATTGGTGCCCGACTGGATTTAAAGTTGGTATTAATTACCAGAAACCTACAGTTGTACCTGGAGGAGATTTAGCAAAGGTATTTTTTAATCAACCAGTTTTTTTTTATTAATTGTCCTTAAACTTACTTTATTGTTTTATAGGTACAACGAGCAGTATGCATGTTATCCAATACTACTGCGATATCCGAAGCTTGGGCGAGACTCAATCACAAATTCGATTTGATGTATATGAAACGAGCTTTTGTGCATTGGTACGTCGGTGAAGGTATGGAAGAAGGTGAATTCTCAGAAGCCCGAGAGGATATGGCCGCGCTTGAGAAAGATTACGAAGAAGTGGGTACTGATAGTACTGGTGATGATGAGTCATTTGGTGGTCAAGAAGAAGAGTACTAATTATTTTTAAAGTGTTTCAATGTACTATTTATAATTAAATTAATGTAATAATATATGTATGGAGTAGTACCAAAGTTTTTAATGTGTATCAATGTTTCAAATAGTTCTAATCAACGTGTAATTTATTAATACTAAGACATTAAATGTATTCATTATATTATTGATAATCTTTTATTTTAAATGTCAAAATAGAGCAACACTTCAAACAAATTAAAGATTTAGATATGGATTTGATGTTTAGTTTAATATTTGGTACTGATTCTAACCTAGAAATTTCAAGACGCTTTGCTATATTTGTCGATATGGTCTTTAGAAAGTATGAAGAGACCCTTCATCTACAAAACTAATAACAGGACTTTCAGTTATTTGAAAAAGTTTATTAATTTAAATCAAAAATAAAGTTGGCGAAAGAACAGAACCTTGAGGAGCACCAGCATTTATGATTTTGGGGTCAGAGTTAAAACCATCAATTCTAACTAAAATTTTTCTATAGTCAAGAAAACTATTGATAAGATTTACAAATTTTTAATCTAGACTTATACAATGGAGCTTAATGATAAGATTGGGGTGCCATGTCCTATCAAAAGCTTTGGAAATGTCTAAGGTGTTATCAGTTTCCCCCTCAAAATGGAAGAGAGAGGGACACTAGTCGTGACGTAGGTGGCCACTGATAATATTTATTGTGGGGGTGGTTTTGAGTGGGATTTGCGGTCTTCACCGCCGATCAATGATAATTTTCCCTCGGGGATCGGGGCTTCTTCAAGATTAGCCATGGAGGTATCTAAATATTCACCGTCCCGTGTCGGTTTGGTTTCAACAAGGCGGTAACGAGCCGGAAGCGGAGCTAGTGCTCCCGGTGTCGTCGTAATGTACGTGGGATCTAGTTTGCATAAGCCGGAGTCGGTGCGGAGGTCGTCATCGTGCCATATCCATGAGGAGCAAACGTAGTTTCCAAAGAGTAGTCATGTTCAGTAGCGTAAGTCGTCATTGTGTGGGCAGAAGGTTCATAAGGCATAGCGGAAGTTGTCGGCGGAGATCCAGTAGAGTATCCAGAGACATTAACGTGGGTCGGCTGACTGGAATTTCTCGAACGGATTTATTTTATACCATCACTTGGTCTGTGATTGGTTCTCGCACATTCCGCCTGGTGGCCGTAACAATTCCCCCTATTTTCTCGACGGAGAAAACGTCTGCTAGGGTTGTCGCTTGTAGAGGTAGCAACGGGCCTAACGAGCGGCGTTTTCTTGTCGTAGGTAGCGTAGTCGTCGGTAGGTTGCTTGGCGTTGTCTTGCCAATTGCAGTCTTCTCTCCGGGTCTTTGTTGTTTTAGTCTTGGGTCAGGTTAGGCCCAGCTTCCTGGTTGCTTTAAAGCTTATCCCAGTAACAATTAACTCGGACTTTGTCCGATGGCGGCGTTGTATTGTTGGTTGTTGTGGAAGACGGCCATGGTAATAACTTCGTCCCAGTGTTTGAGGGTTCTGCTCCAACAATGCTCTTACGCTCTTTTTTTTAATTCCGTGTATCATCGTTCAACGGGGTTGGCTTGTGGGTGATACGTAGCCGTCTGGTTCACGCATTTCCCCTTCTTCACAGAGTTTTCAAACGTCTTACTCGTAAACTGGGTCCCGTTGTCCGGTAAAATAACTCTAGGATATCCGTAGAGTTGGAATATCTTTTCCTCAAGCAATTTTGTTGTGTTTTGCTGGTTGCGGCCGGCACAGGTATTGTCTCTATCAAGCGGCTGGTCATATCCAAAACGGTAAATGCCAATTTGTTCCCCGATCTGGTGACGTCGAATGGTCCAATATAATCAATGGCTATTTTTTCCCAAGATGTGCTTGGTGGGTGCGACTGTAAAAGATTTCCAGGTCCGGCGTGGCCTGCTTTAGTTTGGGCGTACACGACGCAACCTCGGATAAAGGTCCGCACATCTCGTCGGACGCGTGGCCAGTGATATGCTGCCAGTATGGACGACAAGGTTTCATCTCTGCCGGGGTGCCCGGCGGTGTCATTGGAGTGGTGTTTTTTCAATACCTCCTGTTGAGCTGCGGGTGGTACGACTAGCTGGTTATGCCCTGCCAGCGTCTTAAGATGCTCTCCCGCTTCGCCCAACTTGTACCCTACGTCGATCCCGTCTGGAATTTCGACTTGTGCCATTCGCACTATAGCAGCCAGGGTCTCTTCACCTAAGACAAAGATTTTATCCTTGGTGACATGGTGTTTCCTGCCCAGCCTGTTGTATAGGTGGTTTAGGCTGTAGGGCGTCTTCTGGGGGCAATAATTGTTGCTAATACACAGCCAACAAAACAAGTATCAATAGTTGCAATTAACCAAACAACAAAACAAGTATAAAATAGAATATATTCAGTCAGGTTTATAAGTTCGTGTGTTCACGTTACAGCTTGCTTACAGAATACTTCTTACACTACTACATACACATACATATCATTTTACGTTGTTCATGCCCACTGCACGACCGACCGCAAGCCCGCACGCTCGGGTCACCTCGCATTCATAACCGCGCGAAACTTGAAACTACGTTTTCACAACACTCTCACCAGTTCCATGTTTCACGGATGTGTCGATGATTTGCAGTCCGTCTCGGAGTTGATGAAAGCTTTCCTTTGGTAGTGCCTTTGTGAGTATATCAGCCAGCTGCTGATTTGATGGTACGTAGATGATGTCTAGGTGTCCATCTTCATATTTTCCTCTGATGAAATGGACTCGTCGAACCCCACTGCAGCCAGAATACGTCGAATCCATATGATTTCTCTGGTGCAGTCACTAGCTGCAATGTATTCGACTTCGGTTGTCGAGAGGGCCACAATTCGTTGTCGTTGCGATGTCCACGCCACTGGTCCACCGTTGAAAATAAGCACATAACCGCTGGTGGATTTTCGTGTATCAGGATCGCCTGCGTAATCGCTATCCGAATATGCCTTCATCGTTTCAGATGTTTCATTGCCGCCGTACATGATCCCGTAACTAGACGTGTCTTTGATGTATCGTATGATCTTTTTGACCGCCATCCAATGTTCTTGCAGTGGTTTCTCAGCATAACGACTGACGACAGCTACTGCGTACATAATGTCAGGACGAGTCACGCATGCCGCAAACATCAGTGATCCAACCGCTTTACGGTAGGGTACCGTGTGACCAACGGCTTCACCGATGGTGCACAGCTTTGTGTGTGGATCTGCCGAAACCGATACTGACTTCGCGTCCTCCATTTTAAATCTTTCAACCACTTGCCTTAGGTAATTGGTTTGAGTAAGTATTAGTTGTTTCTTTGCGCGGTTTCTATATATTTGCAAACCCACAAATACCTGCCCAGCTCCGACCACAACTTCAAAACTGTCTTTCAGATTTTTCATGACGATCTCAATCGCAGCTCCGCTGGGTGACAGAAACAGCCCGTCATCAACATAGAGCAACAACACGATCATGTGGCCATCCACGTTTCCTGTGTACATGCACGGGTCTGCTTTGCTTTCAATGAAGTTGTACTGCTTCAGAAACGTGACAAAACATTTGTTCCATTGACGTGGAGATTGTTTCAGACCATACAATGATTTCTTGAGTAGTACTATACGGCCGAGCTTGTGTGCGACTTCTTCAGGAAGACGCATATAAATTTCATCCTCCAGCTCGCCGTATAGAAATGCAGTCTTAATGTCAAACTGAGCAAGTTCCCAGTCTTCCCTAGCTGTTAATGCTAACATCATTCTGACTGTTTCATACCTTACTACCGGTGCAAATGTTTCGTGATAATCGATCCCTTCACGTTGTGAGAAACCGCAAGCCACCAGGCGCGCTTGAAACCGCTCGATTTTTCCGTCACAGTTCACTTTCCTTTTAAGCACAAATTTCGAGTCCACCACTTTAGCACTCGTTGGCACTTGATCAACTTCAATCCATGTTTTATTTTTCTTTTGAGAGTTTATTTCTTCCGTGACAGCACCCCGCCAGTTTGTTGACTCAGATCCGTTGTAGGCTTCAGAGAGTGACGTCGGTTCGTCGGCCTGGACTGAATTAGCTTCGTATCTGGCAGGTCTTCTTATTTCGCCTCTGGTGCGCAGCTCGTACCGTTTTTCTTCTTCTTCAGGTTCGTTTCTTTCTGGTTGTTCATCAGGCTCGTTTCTTTCTAGCGGAATTTCTTCGTTCACCACGTCCGAATCATTCAAATCGATTGCTGGCCAATGATTATCAGTTTCTTTTGTTGCAGTCTCTTCATTGAAAGTAACATGCTTACTGATGGAGATCTTTTTTGTTATTGGATCTAACAATCGATAGTTCGGACCGTTCGAATCGTACCCAACCATTATTCGCTTATTCGCTTTCTTTTGCCATTTCTTTCGCAACTCCTTTGGAATATGTTCATATGCAACTGATCCAAATGTACGTAAATGAGCACTCTGCGGTGCCCGGCCAAACCATAACTCGTACGCAGATTTTTTTCCGGATCGTTTCGATGGAGTTCTGTTGGCCAGATACGTTGCTGTCAATACAGCCTCAGCCCACAGTCCTTCTTCCAAGTCCCCTGCAAACAGCATTGCTTCTGCTGATTCGACTATCGTACGATTCTTACGCTCGGATATCCCGTTTTGTTCTGGAGTGTAGGGAGCTGTAGTTTGATGATTGATGCCTCGATCCGCCATGAACGTCTTCATCCGGTGATTGACGTACTCACCGCCATTGTCGCTTCTCAATACCTTGACCTTATTTCCGGTTTGAGTCTCGATCAGATTTACCACTAGTTTGAATTTTACGTACACTTCATCTTTGTTCTTTATGAAGTGCACGAAGGTCATATTGGTGGTGTCACACACAAAATTAACGAAGTATCGATTTCCTCCATGGCTTTTGTGTGTCATCGGTCCATTTACGTCTGAATGCAGAAATTCACCTGCTGCATAGTTTCGTGGTTGTGTGGTTTTGAGTGATTTCTTTGTTGATTTCGCGAATACACACGCTTCACAAAACAGTTTGGCATTAGCATTAATTCTAATATTAATTTGACCAGTATCAGCCATTTGACGCATTCGGTCCAAACCCGGATGGCCGAGTTTCCGATGCCATCTCATGAGTTCTTCTTCTACCGAATTTGCCGCTTCATATTCCAACGGCTTTAGTTGCATCTCGTACAAGTTGCTTGTCGTGAGTACGCCTTCAAGACGGGTTTGTCCATTTAGGTTGAATTTGACCCCCTCACCAGCCATTAATATTTCAGCGCCTACCTTTTGGCATAATCCAGTGCTGATCAGATTTTTCCGCAAAGTTGGAATGTACATAGCATTTTTGAAGTCGACCTGCTTCCATCTATTTCCAACTTTTGCCAATGCGGTTACCAAACCCCGACCAGCTGCTTCTAGTTCATATTTACCCGCCAATTTTAGTTTTTCACTGCCTTCATTCAGATCAACAAACCACTTCTTTTCATTAAACATGTGGCAACTTGCCCCACTGTCACACAACACTTTGTCATCGCGTTCACTGACCATCGCTGCCTCCGCCGTTCCCCATGTTGGTGCTGGTGCTGGTGCTGCCGCTGTCTTGTTGTTTGCTCCGCTTCGGGCAATCTCGTCTAAAGTGTTCTTGTTCCCCGCACCCATAGCATTTTGCCCTTTTCTTTGATGAGGCGTTCCTTGGTTTTTGCGACACGGACTTTGTTGGCTGGTGAAATGTTGAATTTTTGACGAACATTGCTTCGGCCGTCATTTCTGGATTCACACGAGCCTCTTCGGCAAGTATGATTTTCTTTAGTTCATCTGGCGTCCTTTTATCGTCACTAGCCAGATGGAATGCCACATGCATTGTGGAGAATTCTCTTGGTAAATTATCCATTAGCTTCACCATGTCCTCAGGTGACTTAATGTCACCGCTGCGTTTGCATTTTGCAACCAACGATTCGATTTGAGCAATGTGTATAGCCATTGACCCGCCCATGTAACGATAAGCGTGGTATTCGCGATTTGCCTCCATTTTGCTACTTCCATCGGAACGTTCGTACACCGATAGTAGCTTTTTCCACATTTCACCTGCGGTCTCGCAAGCTGCCACAAATGTTTGCTGATTGTTATCGATCGCCGACAGTATTGCCAAAGTAGCCCTTCCATCGCATTTTTCCCATGCTTTGATCTGTGCTTCATTGCTGCCATTGCTCTCCGGCCGTAAAACATTACCCTGTGCATATTTCAGCAAGGCATTCACCTTGAAATATTGCAGCATGCATTGTTTCCACAACGGCCAATTTGAGCCCTTCAGCCTTTCAAAATGTGGCATGTCTGTTTTATCCGACATGTTGATTTTATTCCCGAAACACTCACGAAAAACAAAAATAAACGATAACTACTCTACTGTCCAAGATGTCCGACAACACGTGTTTTTCACTTTCGTTTCACAGCACTTTGATACAGTTTTGTGGCGCAGTGGAAGCGTGCTGGGCCCATAACCTGTTGCTAATACACAGCCAACAAAACAAGTATCAATAGTTGCAATTAACCAAACAACAAAACAAGTATAAAATAGAATATATTCAGTCAGGTTTATAAGTTCGTGTGTTCACAGCTTGCTTACAGACTACTTCTTACACTACTACATACACATACATATCATTTTACGTTGTTCATGCCCACTGCACGACCGACCGCGAGCCCGCACGCTCGGGTCACCTCGCATTCATAACCGCGCGAAACTTGAAACTACGTTTTCACAACAATAATCTCTCAATGTCCTCTATTCCTTCTTCCACTGTCTCTGACGAGCACGCATTTATTGACAGTGCCACGGGCAAGTGGTTAAAAAACTCAGGGGTGTGCTCCACCTGGTGAACTTGGCGATAGCGTCAGTCGACAGCCTAGCCATACCAATGGTTTGTTATCCGTTCACAAGATAAAATTAGCATCTTGTAAGTAAGCCCTGTATTTCTTAACTGCTCAGTAGACGGCCATACATTCCAGCTTGTTTGAATGAAACTTGGCCTGGCGTTCTGTGAGAACTGCTGTAAGTGACCATGTGTTTTGTTTTACCCTTTTCTTGATACAGCACAGCGCCTAATCCAGTGTTACACGCGTCTGTCTGTAACACAAATGGCAGGTCAAGTCTCGGGCGAGCGAGTCTCATCGGCCGGCTCATTAGCTCCTTCACATCCTGGAATGCTTTGTCAGCGTCTTCGGTTCAGCGGTAAGGTTTCTTGGGCCCTTGTAAGTCCACCTTCAAGAAGTTTGGCACATATTCTCGTAGCCAAGTGCAGATTCCCAAAAAACTTTGCAATTGTTTCCGAGTCTTGGGAACTTCGAAGTTAGTGATGAGCTTCAGGTGATGTTGTAGTGGTATATTTCCTTCAGCGGTGACCTGGGGCCCAAGGTATTCGATGGATTCCCGACCAAACTCGCACTTAGTTAGTTTACATTAGGGCCCGTGCTCTTGGAGTTTTCTAACACTTAACACGCGCCATAAGTGGTCTAGGTGGTTGTCCGAGTATACCAAAATGTCATCAAGGTACACTAACACAAATCGACCTAATAGTCCGGCGAGCATTCGCAACATTAGTTTCTGAAATGTGGCGGGGGCGTTTTTAAACCCAAACGGCATCATCCGAAACTGATACGTGCCACCGTCAGGTGCCGCAAACGTGGTGTAGTGTTTATAGGCTTCTTCCATGGGGATCTGCTAATATCCCGCTTCGAGATCCATCTTTGTGAACACTCGCGCCGCGCCAAAGTCTTTTAGTGTTTTGTGGATCTTTGAGAGAAGGGCAACTTCATCCTTGGTTGCCGCGTTAAGTTTGCGGTTGTCTATACAAAAGCGCGGGTCACCGTTCTTCTTTTTTACAAGTACTACCGGAGCACACAACTTGCTCGTTTGTTTCCAACACGGCAGTAGAGAACCGGAAGCGGAGCGGTGCACGTGAGGTTCCAGTTTGCATAAGCCGGAGTCGGTGCAGAGGTCGTCATTGTGCCATATCTTTGAGAAGCAAACGTAGTTTCCAAAGAGTAGTTCAGTAGCGTGAGTCGTCATCGTGTGGGCAGAAGGTCTATAAAGCATAGCTGAAGTCGTCGGAAAGGTCCAGTAGAGTATCCAAAGACATTAGCGTGTGTCGGCATCGAGTAGGGAGAAAGCAGCGGGTTATCGTAGTAACGTTGCATGATCACTATCTTGATGGATTAATTCCAATCAGGAGTGAGAATCGACTGACTGGAATTTCTCAAACGGATTTATTTTATACCATCACCTGGTCTGTGATTGGTTTTTGAATATTCCGGACTGGGCGTGTGTTTGGCAAGTGGCCCGCCTGGTGGCCATAACAAAGGCTACTGCAATATTTTCTCCATGTTTGTCTAAAAAAGTATTCCTTTTGTGACTAACATAAGTCAGAAGATCTGTTATCGAAATCCAAATTGAGATCTGAGATGAAGTTATTTTGTTCTAAAAACTTGACAATGTGAAAATTAATATGTTTTTTAACATTTTTTGACAGATTGTACAATAACGCAACTGATCTATAATTTGAAAAATTAGATTTGTCTCTCTTTTTAGGTATAAGTTGAACATTTGCAATTTGGAAATGTTTTTTTTTTTGTAAATGTTTTAAGAATAAATAAAGTTTGGGCCATCTAACTTTTAGAATTTGAATCGGTTATAAATAAAAAAACTAATGTATATTTTTTCAAAACTATGAATTTATTAGAAAGATTGGACTTTTTCATTTAAAAATGAAACACATCATTCAAATGACTGCTACGGCTGGCTTGACACTAACCCATCCGATTAACCCAATTTTTTAGTACATCAGCATTTTGGCTGATTATTCGATTTCGAAAAACAGTGCGCAAAAGATCGATGGTTACGTTGGCTGTATGGCAAGTGGCCCCGTCCTGTTAAAACAAAATGTCATCCATTTTATTCTCTTCAATTCTTCAAAAATTTGTTTAGTATGGCACAGTAACGTTCGCTATTAACGGTAACGGCGGCTCCTTGCTCATTTTCAAAGAAAAATGTCCCAATAATGCCGCCAGACCAAAAACCACACCAAACGGTTACTCGTTGTAGATGCATAGGCTGTTCAATAGTCACGTATAGATTCCCTCATCCCCAAATGCAATAATTTTGCTTATTGACATGAGATAAAAATGAGCTTTATTGAAAAACACGATTTTTCGATAAAAATATGCTCATCTTCGACCAAACAATCTTTAGCCCATTGGGCGAACTGAAAACGCATCGGATGGTCATGAAGCTTCATTTCTTGGACTAATTAAACTTTGTAGGCCTTCAAACCAAAATCTTTATACAAAATTCTCCTCAGAGAAGTGCGAGAAATGTTCAGTTTCTGAAAACGATGACGAGTTGATGTTGATGCATATTCACGCACACTCTGAGAAACAGCATTAATTTTTTCGGCTGAGCGCACTAGACGAGAACGTGAACAAGTTGTTTTATCCACTAACAATCCAGTTTTGCAAACTCGCTTTACAAATTGGTCCACAAACTGCGCTGAAAGCACTTCTTTTCTATCAAATTTGTTTCGTAAATTTTATACCGTTTGAGTAGAAACCTCACCACTTTGAAAGTAAGTTTTCATTATTTTCTAACTTTGTTCAAGTGTAAAGAGTCTCTTTTTGTAAATGTCAAACATAAAACTAAATTTCTGTCAACTCATAAATGTCTTTATACCTTTAAAAACAAAATAAACGGAAGTTCAAGTTCCAAACGTTACATGGGCTACCTCAAGTAATAAATAATAATATTACAGGTTTTATAAGGAGTTGCTTATTCAGTTCATTTTATCATATTTTTTAAATAAAATAATTTACAAAGAAAAAGAAAAATTAATTGCATTAAATTGATTATATTATCTGTATAATTTTCAGTAGTTTATCAATTTCAGATTTATTTATAATGTTGTGTATAATCATATTATTGTTATAATCTGTTAAATGAATACGAAATAATCATTTTTGGGCAGATTTTATTCTTAAAATTATTATCGCCCTGTATATTAATATATTTGTCACTATCGCCACCTATGCAAAAATGAGTGAACTACACTAGTTGCAAGAAAATTAAACAGATGGCGCAGCGAGTTACAATTACTCAAGGATGTTATACAGGGAGTTTATAAATGAATGGGATTATGTAATCACTTTAAATATGCCGCCTTTTTAAAATCGTCCACTATACTACATATGTTTTCATATGTTTTCTTGACAGCTGTCAAAGTTGATCTGTCAAAACAAATAGTTTAGTGAACAATTTAACAAAAGCGGCACATTTAAAGTGATTACATAATCCCATTCATTTATAAACTCCCTGTACTATATACTGGATTGGCAACCACCGTATATTAACATAGGGAAATAGTGTGTCCAAATCCGTGGGTAGGCAACTTGCCGTTGTGCCGTATAAATTTGTATGTTTTACTCTGTCGCACTAGTCACTACGCCATATACGGTTTAAATGAGCAATATTAACAAGCGAAATAATGGTTAAATACTGGGTTGCATTTGAATGTAAATCTTTGAAACAAATAGGAAATGGAATTTAATTTCATTAGTAAGCATTTGCAATTAAAATATGTTATGCTGTTTAATATAAAAATTATATTAAAAGCAAGTAAACAATATTGTTGGGTAATAATTATACTTTTATATGCTAGTTTTGTGTTTTAATTTTATTTAAAATAATTATTACCTTCCCCTTAAATATCTTATATATAAAATATATGCAAAAGTTCACAACAAACATTTTGTATTGTGATTAATTGTTGTTTTTGATCATTCTATTAATATTTATATCATTGTAGTTGTAATAATTTTATAAAGTAGATCTTTATGTTTAATACATTTAGACTCAATGTAGCTTATTATTAATACTTTACTTTCGAGTTTATGCACTTTTTTAAAAGTATTTGTAATAAAATATAATAAAATTAGTACTTTTTTAAAAATTACTAACTCTAATTTTTTAACCGTGTAAGAAATCCAAAACTGTTTCTATTAAGTAACTTAAGAGTTAATAAATAATTTTTTTTGTAAGATGTATCAGATACAAGTAAAAACTGACATACGAATGCGCAACTTTAAAGCACGCATTATTCACAGTTTGGTTAACGAATTATTATGTGAGTACTATATTGTGTATATTTGTCAATATATTTTATATTTTAAACAAATGTACAAGTTAGTTTTACTTTTTTATTATTATTCTTGAATATATTGAGTGTCTGTAATAAGAAAGTTTGTTTTATTTTTTTATAAATCTTATTAAAGTCATTAATAATTGAAATTATGTTACTTTTTTTATGAAAAAGATTAGTAATACTTGGTAGTATAATTTGATATATAAAATAGTAAAATACAGTTTGTAATTATTGTTTTAAATCAATTTTTCTAAAATTCTGTCTCTCTTGCCTCGTATACGACTGTGAGATAAAAAGAGATGCTAAAGCGGCACAACGGCGGGTTGCATAATTCGATATTTTTCCTCACTTTAAGGGGCTTGGTTGCCAATCCAGTATATAGTATAACATCCTTGCAATTACTAATAAAATATGTCAAAACAATTTAACAACTTTACTTTCCTCATATTATATGCGCGTTCGTTTCGTCAATATCACTGAAATTTTGATCACTTGGTGTTGATAAATTAAACGAATTTGGTGACATAAATTTAAAAGTATGGCAAGTAATGAATAAAACAACTTGAGATAAGGTGAAATTGGTCGTTCTTTGTTATGTATCATGTTAAACAATAATTAAGTAATATTTTAGGTCATCACCAAGTGATCAAAATTTCAGTGATATTGGCGAAACGAACTCGCCTATTATCTAATTAATGTATTACTTTTAATGTATTTAAAATATTTACCTTGTCAATGCATCCACTCGTTTCTGAATCCTGATCCGCCTCGCCAATTTCCTTTCTTCCGGATCCTTCGAACTAATATCAGGCACATCCAACGCTTGAAATTCCTCCACTTCCTCCTCGCGAATATCGAAATCTTCCATGGCTAATTAAATAACCAAAATATTACAAATAAAATGTAAAAAATAAAAATGTACAATACTACGGGTGGTGTCGCAATGACAATTTCATAATTGATTATTGAATTAACAGTAACATAGCAACTTAAAATTTTGTTTTGAAGATCAATAGAGTTTATAGCAAATTAATAAAAGGCAACTGAGATTTATAATTATTTTATTAACATAGTCAATATTTTTATTTGCATCTAGATACTTGAATATTAATTTTTTAATTTCTTATCATATTAGATGTGTGAAACATAACTATTTTTGAGTGAACGATTTTTTAATTTAATTTTTGATTCTGCAATGTGATGCTGATTGATTTGAGGTTATGTCAAATTGATCGTATGGATTTTAATCAATTTGCAGTATTTGTACTGATAATATTGAACTATGCTGGTATTAAATTGCACTAATTTCTAATGTACGGTTTTTGAGTTATGAGTTTTGGTTTTGCAATGTCAAGTTAATTGAATTGAGGTTATGTCAAATTGACCGTATAGAATTTGATTAATTTTACACAGTTGGTATTTATGATATTGAAGTATGTTTGTACATCAATTTTGGTCAACTTTAAGTAAAGCCTCGTTCATACTCATCCGATTTTTTCATTTTTTCTGCGATTTTCTGCCGCCTGTCAAACTAAAAAATTGCGATTATTTTAACATTTTGCGATTTTTTTAAGAATGTACCTAACTTCTTGTCATTGAATTTTTATTAATAATGTAATTAAATGAATTGTAAGTATTATTATTAAAACAACTGTAAATTAAAAGTTTAACTTAGTTTAAATGAGATTTTACAGTTATTAAATCAAACGCCAGTTTTGTAATGAAACAGTCAGATTGTGGTTAGGTTTGTATTTGAAACTTCATTTCATTATACTCTTTGTTTAACCGACGTTGCGCGCGCTGTTGCCAAACTTAAGTACAATAATTTAAAGCTAAAAACAATTTATTTGTTCAGTACTGACAATATCCAATGTTAATTATTAATTATAACATCAAATAAAGTAAAATAATTCAACTCAATATGAACATTTTTTTACGCGTTTTGTAACATATCTACATTTGTTTATGTGTTCTCGAGGTTTTTTAAAATTTATTTTTTTTAATTGTATTTTTGAAAGTTATTTTTGATGATATTTTGTATTTTTATCAATCGGATAAAGTTGAATCAATTTGAACATTGTGCGATTTTATTTTTAATAAAAGTGCCTAACTTCATTTCATTTAAAGGTTGATATGTCAAATAGGTTATGTATTTAAAAAATAATTATTTTACTGAATATTACAAATTACATAAAATTATGTTTACACAAATATGTTGTGAAAATTGGTTCATGTAAATACTAAAAAATAAAATTTTACTTATAAGCTTTAATTAATGTTTAAAAATACAATAAAATAATTATTGTTTAATGCCCGTATTACACTGTCAATAATTATATCTTGAATTATATATATAAAAATATTTAAATCTTAAAAAGTTTGTAAAATGCACAAAACATCATCAATCTTATTGTAAATTGAAATTTTAAGAATATTTTTAGGTTTTCTTTATAATGAACACATAACAGGCGCGTTCGTTTCGCCAATATCACTGAAATTTTGATCACTTGGTGATGACCTAAAATATTACTGAATTATTGTTTAACATGATACATAACAAATAACGACCAATTTCACCTTATCTCAAATTGTTTTATTCATTACTCGTAATATTTATAAATTTATGTCACCAAATTTGATTAATTTATCATCACCAAGTAATCAAAATTTCAGTGATATTGGCTTTTTAAGATTTTAATATTTTTATATATATAATTTAATAAAGAATTATAGATCAGTGTCATACGGGCATTAAATTATTATTTTTTTATATACATAACCTATATGACATATCAACCTTTAAATGAAATGAAGTTAGGCACTTTTATTAAAAATAAAATCGCACAATGTTCAAACTGATTCAACTTTGTCCGATTGATAAAAATACAAAATATCATCAAAAATGACTTTCAAAAATACAATTTAAAAAAATAAATTTTATCAAAGTTAACCTTGAGAACACATAAACAAATGTAGATATGTTACAAAACGCGTCATTTTTTTTTATATTTTTGTTATATTGTTGGAGTTGAACTATTTTACTTTATTTGATGTTTTAATTAATAATTAACATTGGAGATTGTTAGTATTTAATAAATAAATTGTTTTTAGCTTTAAATTATTGTACGTAAGTTTGGCAACAGCGCGCGTAAATATATATACTATGGCGGTTAAAAAAAAATTAAAAAATGCTCCTTTTTACACAGCCCACTAAGAACAAAAACATGGTTTTATGGCTTTTGCGGCTTATAGACAAGGTATAAACTTGAAATGGCGCCAGATTTGGATTCTACGAAAAATTTCTGATTGATTTCATTAGTAAATTTATTATTTTGAGTTAAAATTGCGGTTTTTAAACAAAAAATGTGATTAAGTTAAAAAACGTCAAAAAAACTTAAAAAAATCGTAGAATTTTTTTTTATAGGTTTCATACTCTCATATATCAATCAAAAGACTACTAATATGTTATAGAAACTAAAAAAGAATACATAAGCAAGTTTCTCAACGCACATATTTTGTTTTCTATTTTTGGTTATTTTACATTTTTTGTTATATGTATTTGGTTTTTTCTCTCTGAAACCATCTTTCATTTGCAGGTAGGGTCATAAGACTAGAATCGCCTTGAACCCAAAAACCCCTTCATTCTGAATAATTAGCGCTAAAGAATTTTGATTCTTCTAAAACAATATAGTTAGTTTTTGCCATTTTTGATTTTTATAAACCGATTTCTGCATTTTTCAACAATCTATAATCAAAATTTAGTGTTTTCTAACAATATTTTTATATTTCATGGTCAAATTTTGCTATTTTTGACATTTCATGAACAAAATTCTGCATTTTTTTAAAGTTTATGGCCGAATTTTGGTTCTTTTTGACCTTTTATGAATAAAATTATGCACTTTTTAACATGTTTTTGCCCGGATTTTGCTATTTCTGACTTCTCATTAATATAATTTTGCATTTTTTAACATCTACGACCAAAACTAATTGGATTTTGCTACTTTTGACTTTGATGAAAATTTTGTACTTTTTGTCGTTTTTATAATAAGAATTCTGCGTTTTTAAACAACTATGACCAAACTTTGGTGCTTTCTGACAATATTTTTGTATTATTCACATTCTATGAATAGAATTTTTGTTAGCCAGATTTTGATTTATTCTCAAAATGTTTTAATATTTCATAATAATAATAATAATAATATCATTTATTCACGTGGCCAAAACAATTTACATATACATACATAGAACAAATATATACAAAATTTGGATGTGAGTGTCAAAAAGAAACAATTAAGTAATAAGTATACAACCTTAACAATTATTTAAAAATTCATTTGTGGAGTAGTATGCATTTTTCATTAATAAGTTTTTTAGTTTAAATTTAAATCGGGTATAATTAAGTTGTTTAATGTTGATATCCAAAGAATTATACATTTTGATTCCTTGGAAAAAATAAGATTGCTCAAAAAGTGCCGTTCTGTGATATTCAACCAGTAGTTTATTTCCATTCCGTGTGTGATAATTATGGGTATGATTTAGAAGTTGAAACCTGTATTGGTTTAAGTGTATGTAACAAAGAGTTTTGTAAATATATATACTTGGAAAAGTTAGTATTTGTGTGTTTTTAAAGACAGGTTTACATGACTCTCTATACGGTAGTCCATAAATTAGTCGTATGATTTTCTTCTGTAGTATAAAAACCCGTTCATGAGTTACCGCTTTACCCCAGATGAGTACATTGTTTGACATATACGAGTAGGCCAATGCATAATAAACACTCAAAATGCTTTTTTCATTGCAACATGATTTTAATGAAAGTATAGCATAATATGCTTTACTTAATTTATTACATACATAGTCTACCTGTGTACTCCAGTTAAGTTTACTGTCGAGAAATATACCAAGATATTTGCAGTTGTCACTGTATGTGTACTTTTCATTATTTACTATTAATTCCGTTTTTTCTGGCATTTGTTTACGTTTTGAAAAATATATGCATTGCGTCTTTGATTCATTTACAACCAATGAATTTTGGTTACACCAGTTGTTAAATTTTGAAATAACAACTTTTGTTTTATTTATTAAGTTCTCTTGGTTTTGTGCTGAAATTCCAATTGCTGTATCGTCAGCATACAAAATGACAAGATCATTTGGAAATGATTCTGGCAGATCATTAATAAATAATAAAAACAACAATGGACCCAGCACAGATCCTTGAGGAACACCTAGCATTACGTTAAATGTATGAGATCGATGGTTGTTAACATTGACATATAATTTTCTATCACTTAAATAAGATTTGATTAGCATTAAAAAATTTCCTCGAAATCCTAGAGCTTCTAGTTTTGATAAAACAAAATTAATATTGATGGTATCAAATGCACGAGACAAGTCGAAAAATAATACATTAACGTGTTTATTTTGATCTACTTCTCGAATAATAAAATTAATTAACTCACAGGCAGCTGTTTCAATTGACCTATCAGATGTAAAACCATGTTGCGATTTTGTTAGAAGATCAAATTTTTTTAAAAACATGATAATTTTATTTGAAATTATTTTTTCAAATAATTTACTTATTGAGGATAGTTCGGATATAGGTCTGTAATTGCTTATTAAACTTTTATCACCTTTTTTAAAAATAGGTTTAACCGAAGCTATTTTTAGAATTGATGGAAAAACACCTACATCAATCGACCAATTAAACATAAAAACTAGTGGTGACATTAAATCTTCTATTAATATTTTCATTATCTTTATTGGTACATCATCTGGACCTTTAGCATTATTGTTAGTTAAACCCCTTAATGCATCTATTATATCGTGTTCGGTAATCGGAGATATGTAAAAAGTATTATTTGAAATATTAGTAGTAGTTGTACATGTAGTAGAATTATTTATTCCAAAACGAGCATTAATAGTTTCTAAAGCAATATTAGAAAAATAAATTGCAAATTTGTTGGCTACTTGTGCGGGTTCAGAGACAGTTCTATTTTCATAAACTATAACTAGTCGCATATTTTGATTGTTCGATTTACCGAGATAGTTGTTTATCAAATTCCAAGTTGCCTTTATTTTATTTTTTGATTCTAATATTTTGTTAGAGTAGAAATTTTGCTTGGCAATTATAATGTTATTTTTATGTTCTTTTTTCTTTATGTTATATGAAGATATTAGTTCAGCATCATTAAAATTACTAATTAACCAGAACATATCTTTTAAAGAATTACCTTCTTGTATTATAGTGTTGGTAATCCAATTGTCTTTGCATTTATGTTTACTTTTGCATTTTCTTATTTCAATTGGACAACAGCTGTCCAATAAGTTTTGAAGAGTTGTACTGAAGTTTGAAAAAACTTCTTCTATTGAAAAGGGTTGCATTAGTCTTGTCCAGTCTGTAATTTTAGCCATGTGTTTTAGTTTTTGTATGTTGAATGAATTGTAGTTACGACTCTGGTAATAATTAACATTACAATCGGATTTAATATTGGCAATATGGTTTTGTATCGATAATGTAATACTAAAATGGTCAGCAATCGGAGGTCCTACCACACTAGCTTTGTACTCGTATATATGCTTGTCTATGTTTGTTACAATATAATCAATGGTGCTGTAAGATGTAATGTTATTACAGTTAGTGAAAACACGTGTATATTCCGTACTGGTAACTTTAAGATCGTTGGATAATAAAATATCCTTAAGTATTTTAGTTTGAGCTGAATTTGAATGATAATCAATATTAAAATCTGCACAAATTATAAGTTTGTCACCTTTGGCAATTATTGGTATTAATAACTCAGACAGATTTCTATTAAAAATGTCAAAGCTACCGTTAGTAGAACGATAAGTAGATAATAACGTTACATGATCATCTCCCATTTTAAATGTGATTCCACAGGTTTCAAAATCTAACTCAATAGAAACTTCTTGTACCCTTTTTAAATTTTTATAACTCACATGATTTTGTACATAAATAGCCACTCCACCATGAATATGTATTTTTCTTGAAAAATATGCTGCTAAACGGAAATTTGGAATTATGACGTGTTCAATTTGGTTATTCATTACCCAATGTTCTGTTATAGCAACTATATTAATATTTTCTGTTTTTAAAAATAATTCAACAAGATTTAATTTGTTAGTTATTGACTGAACGTTTAAATGCGCAAGTTTAATTATACATCGGTTTATAGTTGTCGATGTGTTTTGTTGGTAATTAAGTTTTTTGAATGATTATTTTTAGGAAACCAAAATCTACTTAGTTTAATTCCTGTAGGCCAGTTTGACGGATTAATTGCTGCTGAATAGTCTTCTTTTGAAACCCCAAGCTTGTAGCAAGTAGTTCCATAATTTGTTTGGATATTAGAAACTTCAAAATTGCTGTGATTAAAAATTGTTTTTAGATAATCTTGCACATGATTAGTACTGCACGATTTTTCTACATTACCAAGAAAAAGCCACATTTTGCTTTCTTTTGCTTTTAATACTGTATTTGTATTACTTGATGTCCCTATTATTGCTTTATTGTTTGTTTGTTTACGTTTAACAGTTATCCAATTGTCATTTTGTTCTGATGAATTATTAGAATCATGTTCATTTATATTTGGTTCGTAACATTGATTTGTGTTGTTTATAGATGGATTGTGGATGTCAGCACTATTTACAATTGATTTCTGTGGCGCCACCTCTGGACAAATAACTAATTCTTCTGTATGAACTGTTGTATTATTTTCTGTATTTTTGTTGAAAATATTATTCTGATTTACAGTTGGTTTGGGCTTCTGCTTAGTTTGTTTACTTTGCTGAATATTTTTATTTTCCAGCTTACTAATTTTATTTATTAATTCTTCATTTTGTTTAATAAGGATACGGTGTTTCTCCTCCATGTCTGAACGTAGTTTTTCTATCAGATCATTATGGTTTGTGTTAATTGCACTTATTATTTTCCGGGTAGCTTGAGTTAATTCTTTGCTAAAGTCAGTTGTTAACCTAACTTCGGTAACTTCTATGCATTCGTCGCAGAACCATTTAATATTTCTTGAATCAACGATACCTTTTTGTGTTTGATCCTTGATGTTGACACACTGTGCATGGTATAATACTTTGCATAAACTGCACTCAATACTTTTGTTTTTCACTATAAAATTATCTTCACAAGTTTTACATGTACTTCCCAAGGAAGCCATATTGACATATAGTGTACATATAATCGCACTTTGTTATTTTTGATATTTCATTGCTGTTTTTGATTTTTCATAACAAGTTTTTGCATTTTTTTTAACAGTTTATGACCAAAGTTTGGTGTTTTCTGACCATATTTTTATACTTCTTGGCAGGATTTTGCTATTTTTGGCTTATATTTTGATCTTTTAACTGTTTTTGACTTTTTATGAATAGTAATTTGCATTTTTGGCCAAACATTGCTGTTTTTTAGTTTTGGAAAATAGAATTTTGCACTTTTCGACCATTTATGACCGGATTTTGAATATTTTTGACAAAATTTTAATGCCTTATAGCGGATTTCGCTATTTTTGTTTGTTTATGAATAGAATTTTGCACTTTATAACCGTTTTTTACTAGATTTGTTTTTTTTTTAATATTTTGTGGCTGGATTTTGCCATTTTTAACATTTCAAAATTTTGCATTTTTCAACAGTTTATTTTTAATATTTTTGACTAAAGAGAATTTTATGAAACAAAAAATACAAAATTGTGAAAGCTTTTTTTAGAAACCCAATTTACCACTTTTTCTCCTAGCGGTAGAACTCTTAGGTCCTATGCAATATTCTCCTCAAAACTTTTCATTTCTTTTACTGTGTCGCATTTGGCCTCAAACAGATTTTTTCAACTGTTAATGGATCTGACAATACAAATTCTCTATTGCAGCACAAAATGTTACAAAATCCTTTAAACTAAGCTTCCCAACTTCTCTTGTTGATCTTCGTATTGCTGTTGAAACTTCTGTTTTGGGCACTAGTTAGATCTTCATCATTTTTTTCAGAAAATCTTTTTAGCTATAAGACTACTATTCATTTCGTGTACCCCACTGAAACAAGTATCTCTTCTTTAAATAAAACGTCTGAAATTTGGTGATTCATTACTTCTTGCATCATAATTACATCTCTGCTTACCCTATACTCTTTAACTTCATTACTGTAGTCAATTAAAATTTTCTTCTACGCTTCTTCTACGCTTCTTAACTTCTGTGTCTTCATGTCCCATTTTAAACGTTTTTCTTTAGAGACGTGTACCATTAGCTTACTTTAAAATATTTTTAGCGTACGTCTGGTTTCCTATGTCACTGTAGCTCGTATTGGGTGTTGTCTAACCCTTCGATTTTTTAATGACACAAACAAGTGGACTAAAAAAATAGCCATGTGGAGACCAAAAGCATCAAAAAGTAGAATTGAGAAACCACAAAAGAGGTTAACTGATAGTAAGGAGGTAGCAGGAAAAAATTAGTTTCAGATAGCTCAAACCAGAAGTGAGTAAAAAAGTATATAAGTCCAGAGGTGGACAAACAAAGGCTTGCAGCAAAAAAAGAATGTTTATTAAAAATAAAATAAATAAAGAAAGAATAATAGAAAGCCAATGCCTTTATAGTAAAAGCTCATTACTACAGTAGAACTATCAATGAATGAAGATGGCATTTTGTCAAACTTCAGTTGTGTCTGAATCAATTTAATGAAGCTTTTCTGACCGGCTATCAACTTTAACTAGAGAGACTAAATCGAAGTCGACAACTGTCAATTTAGAGTTTTTTATGGCTGTAAAAAAGCTGCAAAAAAATCTATATTTGCAGGTAGGTATTGTTGGTTCAAGAATTACCAGAAGCATATTGGAACTGCTTTAACAAACATTTAAATAATAATTATACTAATTTGCACATATAACAAACCGTGTTTTAATGCATAACTTACCTTCAAGAATAGCAAGATATTTTTGAAGACCATACAGCAAAGCATCCCAAAGTTCCATTTTCTTTGGATCCACAATATTTAAGAATCTATTCCAGTATAAGCATACATCTTCTTTCGACATAAGCCGGGATATTGTCATAGTTTTATTTGATATATTTGGTTCATTAGTTTTTCTTTCTCTAAAATAAAATTATTATTATTTCAAAGTGTTATTGATATTCTCTTACGAGATTAATTAATATCTACATACTCTTTTGTACGACAATGAACATGTGTGACGAATTCTCTTATAGCCCTCATAACAAATCCAGTATGTATCACCAATTGATGATTATTGAGACATCCCAGTAAACACAGTTACGTTTAAGATACGTTTATTTTTGGTATTACACCTAAGTGTAATATTTGTTTATTTGTTAAGTATATTATTCGGAAAAATGTCCGGCGACTAAACGGATATATCTCGTATATTTAGTGTGTAATATACGTATAGGTTATATGCATTTTAAACGTGTAATTTACACGTATTATCAACGTAAAAAAATGCGTTAAAATATAATAAATATATTTGTAATTTTTTTATTTGAAATACACGTGTATTATAGGTTAAACTTTATGACATGTGTATGTTTGGATGCCTATACGAGATAACGGACTCATATTGGGAAGAATTGGGTCACCCATCCAAGTCGTGACCGGAGCGGACGTTGCTTAACTTTTGTTAACGCTGATATTTGTACATGCCCTCTCTGCCGTACTGCCTACTTTCTCGGATATATAATAATGTAAAATATGTATATCATTATAACATAAAATACAAAGTATTACATCTAAATAAATAAAACATTATAATATTTAACATAGATATTAAAGAACATTACAATTAAATTAAAGATTCATTTTGGTTTTTCAAACAGTCTTTTGGTGACATCTGAAAAATATGCTGTGTATTTCCATAACCTCATATGACACACATATGGTAATCTTTATTTTAAATAACTTGACTACTTTGCTATTTGTATTTATAATACTATATATAACAATAGCAATTAATATTATTAAATTTAAATTTAAAAAAAAAAAAAATTGATGAATTGATATTAATGTTACTGTAATGGCTATAAAAACAAGTTATTTGAAACAAAAATGTATTACACAAATTTGGTATTTCATATTAGTACTCCTAAACCTGCGCTTCCGGTTCAATTAAACAACACTTCAGCACTGTTGTGTAACAACAAACAACTTAAAACTGTATCGGATATTGCAACTAATTGCTAGTGCACATTATGGTTGATAAAAAATTTAAAAAAAAAAGATAAATCATGCATCTCAACATACACTTTGCAAACTATATTCACGCGCTGGGGTAGCCTCGGACGTACGAATATCCAAGACAACATTGATCGGCAAACTAAACCCAGAAATAATAAACGTTAAATATACGTAGATATATTATGCAGGTTATTTATACAAGTATTCTAATGGATAATATACGTATATTAATCAACGGTAGAAAAAAAGGAAAATATTAACGTATAATATACAGATATACATATCTTACGTGTACAAGAAATGTATATTATACGAATACACATATACCATATACGCTTTTTACACCATATATACGTGTAATAAACTTATATTATCTAAACTTGTGTTTACTGGGATGTGTTTGAAGATTGCAATTGTCTTTCAGTTCCGTAGTCCGTAATTTGCATGACTTTCTTCTCAAATCTAAATCAAGAAAACAACAATGTTATCTTTAATAGTAGTACCAATAGATTAAATAAAAACAAACTTGTTCAAAATTGAACCAAACAAAATATTCAAAAATATTACTCTGTATCAACTTGTTGCGGTCCCAAACATTCCCCTTTATGTTTAATCATCTCCGGCAATTCACTGCCATTTCTATCCACTTCTACAACTTTTTGTACAATCGCATCAATAACATCATCAGTTTCCTTCACTCCCAACAACTCATTAACCTGAAAACTATCAGCTTCTACTTCAGCTTGACCCGATTGCAAAGTTTTGTTTTCCGAAAAATCACTAATTATACTGGCCTCACTACCACGCACACCACCAGAACAAATCGGACACTTAATGTATGGTTTAAAAAAATGAAACATGATGTTTATATCTTCTGTTTTTGTTATGCTCAATGCCTAGAATTGATTACAAAATATTAGAATTTAGAATAAATTGAGAGAGTTGTATACTGACACTAAATACGTTGTCAACTTTGAGAAGGTTCATTTCTCTGCCGCTATGAAACTACATGATTTTTTTAAGACGGTATTCAATTAGGAAGTTTGATTTATCTGATATTTTATCTAGGACCAGATTAATTGTTTTTATGTAATTGGGACTCATTGTATCTTCCTTGTTTGGCATCAGACGTTCGCTTTCGCTTTTAAGTAAAGGTTTATCTACAAAAATATGTTAATGTCAAGTAAATTGGAAAAAATTCTAAAAGTTTTTAGTGTTATTACGCCTTCGTCTTTGCAAAAAAGCAATTTTGGGCAACTAAAAGAAGCTCAGTAAAAAAGAGCAGATAATTAGGACAAAAATTTGTTATTATTTACCTTTAAGTGATTCCAAATACTTATCAGCCTCTCGATAGCTCTCCAAATCTTTCAACGTAAACAACTTATTAGGAGGTTCTTCCCAAGGTAAACCCATCTGCTGTTCATGTAAAATCCTATCAACCGTAATCAATTTATTCAAAATCTTTGTAGCAATATCCCTATTCAACTCCCATATCTGCATATACTTCTTCTCATTATTAAGCGCCATCAGTTGCGGTTTTTGTTTTGCAACTGCAATATAACTTTGAAGATTTATAACATCAGTAAGGAGCTTCTTTATTTTATTCTGCGTTTCAGTTTTGTGGAAATCTATATGTTTCTTTAACGCGTTTATTTGATCCCTCAGCTTATTCAACGTGCGCTTTTGATTGGATTTTATTATAATATTTTCATCTTCACGTTTACGTAAAATTTGATAATTGTAATCCATTTTTTCGCTATTTGCTAAAGCTGTTGCTTTTATAATCTCATATTCCTGTTGCAACGTTTCGCAATCGCGTTCCAAACGTATTTTTACTTCACGTACCCTTTCTTGATGTTTTAATCGTACCTTGGTGCACACTTCTTTAAACTCGTCACGTTGACGAAATTTATTTTCCATTATAGCCAATTCTTGATCTTCGCGTTTTGTGTAAAGATCTTCCCAGCGTTTATCATTGTGGTTCATCATGTTTGTTCTTTCTTGTATCATGACGTCTTCAATGTGTTGCAACTCTATAAGATGAGCGGCTCGCATTATTGAAACCTAATTAATGATTAGTTTATAGCTATATTTAAAGCAGTTTTTACCTGTTTTTCCACACGTTTGGCTAGCATGCTGATATCTTCGCTTTGTAACTTTTGATCGTTGAAAAATTTCAATTCGGCTATTTTGACTTCATGTTTGAGCATCTTTATAATTTCATCTTTTTGTTTGATGAGATCTTCGCATTTTTCTTTTTGCGATTCAATATCGTCGTGGATATGTAGTGGGTCATTGTATTCTAAAACTTTTTGCCATTTGGAACTAATGTCTTCAAACATTTGTGCTGCTAGTTTTCCATCTTCTTCTAGTTGTATTAGTATTTTTTCTCTTCCTATTTGTTCAGCTTCACGGCGGTCGACTTCACGCGTATCATTGGCTACGCGTACATTTGTTACTGTTTGTTCTGCTTCTAGGAAAAGTTGTCTTAGTATTTCGCTACTCTTTTCTAATTGTATTTGGAGGAGCGTTGGTTTTTCAGGTGCTTTTTCTTCTATTTCGGTAACAGCTTTTTGTTGTACTCTGTAAAATTACAAAAAAACTTAAAATAAATCGAAAACTTTGGTGGTGGTCGTTACTATGTGATTGCTCAATATAAAATAAATAAAACATATTTACTATGTATTATATCATGAATATATTTGAAAAACTGTAACATGTTTCAATCTTTACAAGGTCATCATCGGACGGTGATATAAACAAGTATGAATATAAAAGAAAATTACAAAGCATATATACAACAGTAAAACATAAAATGTACAGAGAAGTGGAAAATTACATTGAAATTTTTATGAATTAAATGATACAATAATACAAAAAGGAAAAGATAGATTAAGAAAATATTTATTTAACGGTACAATTTTATATTATGTGGAAATAAATTTATGCCTACGCCACTGAGTTCTATATTTATATTATTTTAAAACCGTATAGAATCTTAGACTCACAATCTATCAACAAAAACTGGCATGACTTTGCACTAGAAAACTGATTAATAAAATGTTTCAGTTTGTACTCATACGTGAAGCGATCAACATCTTCTACCTTCACAGATTTTATTTTAGAAAATATGGTAAGTATAATTTCATTTATTTAAATATAATATATAATTTTTAATTGATTTATTTTAGCGTGAAGTAATTTCTGTGCACGTCGGCCAAGCCGGAGTACAAATTGGAAACGCATGTTGGGAACTTTATTGCCTGGAGCATGGCTTGCAGAAAGATGGCATGTTCAGTGAGGAATATCTGAAAGATGATAACAAATCTAACGCATCGGATGATAGCTTCAGTACATTTTTTGCTACTACGGGATCAGGCAAACACGTGCCTCGCTCGATTTTTGTCGATTTGGAACCTTCAGTTGTTGGTAAGTTTTACAATATTAATTTTATTTTTTTTATAAATACTATAAAAAGTACATTTTATAATATTAAAATTGAGATACATTTTTTATTTAAATGTTTTTTCGACTTTTATGTTTTTGTCATATTTGTTAGTGAATTGGTGAATTAGATTTTGGTTTATAAACTGTGTTGGCAGTCATTTGAAAGTAAAAAACATAATTTTTTCTTAAAGTTTTTATACAAATCCTTTACAATGTTTTTTTTTAATTCTTAAATTTCTTCTTTTCATAAACAATTTAATAAACGAACTTTTTTTCATTTCGTATTTCATACATCATTTAACAATCCGATTGATAGAATTGTATTTTAATACATCTAATGGCGCGTCCAAACTTGAGTACACATGGCGTTAAATTAAGGCGCATCAAAGTGTTCCTTATATTTTTATCTATAATAAAATATTTTTAAAATTTTGTATATTGTTGCGATTGACAGTCCGAGTTTTAGCACTCACTAATATATTTCTTTTTTAATCAATTAAATGTTGTCATAGTACTTTTATCAATTCATTATTAATTTTTGATACTTTGTTACTTCTAACAAAAGTTCCCGAGATGTTCATACGCTTATCAATTAACTGATCCAATAAAAAGCTCTGCCTCCCAACCACCACACCGAGCATCTACGTTTTTGTTAAATGGTTACAGTTTAATTACATTATACTAACCATTTCAATGCATTATTAAAATGATTGTTTATTCTCTATCCAGTTTGCCGATCTGGTTTTAAACGGGTTAAAATCCCTTCTTACTTCTTATACTTCAATCAATGCAAACCAAACTTTTATTAATTATTATTTTTTACTAGATTCTGTAAGAACTGGAGAATACAAAAACCTTTATCATCCTGAACAACTAATATCAGGTAAAGAAGATGCCGCCAACAATTATGCAAGAGGCCACTACACAATTGGTAAAGAAATTATTGATCGCGTTTCCGATCGCATTCGGAAATTATCCGACCAATGTAATGGTCTACAAGGTTTCCTCATATTTCACTCATTTGGCGGAGGCACCGGATCTGGATTTACTTCCCTCCTAATGGAAAGACTATCAGTTGAATATGGAAAGAAAAGTAAATTACAATTTGCCGTATATCCAGCCCCCATGGTTTCCACAGCTGTTGTAGAACCCTATAATTCAGTCCTAACAACACACACTACTTTGGAACATTCAGATTGTGCATTTATGGTTGATAATGAAGCTATTTATGATATTTGTCAGAAAAATTTAGACATTCCCCGTCCAGGCTATGATAATTTGAATCGCCTTGTTGGACAAATTGTATCATCAACAACAGCATCACTCAGGTAAATTTATTATTCTATTAAATGGTTAAGAGAAATAAATATAAAATTTATTTTTAAATTTTTTAGATTTGATGGAGCCATGAATGTAGATTTAACAGAATTTCAAACCAATTTAGTGCCATATCCTCGAATTCATTTTCCTTTAGTAACCTACTCACCAATAATATCGGCTGCAAAGGCATATCATGAACAATTTTCAGTACAGGAAATTACCAATGCGTGTTTCGATCCCAGTAACCAGGTACTTTATTTTTATTTCTGATTAAAATGTTTCTAAATTGTGCTAATTTCTAGATGGTTAAATGTGATCCACGTCGTGGTAAATATATGGCTTGCTGCATGCTATATCGAGGAGATGTAGTTCCTAAAGATGTTAACGCTGCGATTGCTACTATCAAAAATAGGAAAGATATACAATTTGTTGATTGGTGTCCAACCGGATTTAAAGTGGGTATTAATTACCAAAAACCTACGGTTGTACCTGGAGGAGATTTGGCAAGGGTATTTTTTAATCAAACAGTTTTTAGTCCTTAAACTTACTTTATTGTTTTATAGGTGCAAAGAGCAGTATGCATGTTATCAAACACTACTGCAATATCCGAAGCTTGGGCCAGACTCAATCACAAATTCGATTTAATGTATATGAAGAGAGCTTTTGTGCATTGGTACGTTGGTGAGGGTATGGAAGAAGGTGAATTCAGTGAAGCCCGAGAAGATATGGCTGCTCTTGAAAAAGATTACGAAGAGGTGGGTACTGATAGTGGTGCTGATCAGTCGTTCGATGAAGTAGAAGAAGAGTACTAATTATTTTTAATGTGTTTCATTGTTTTATTTATAGTCAAATTAATTTAATTGTTCAATGTAATTGAGAATTACTAAAATGTTTAATGTGTTTATGTTTCAAACTGTTGTAGTCAATTATAATCTAGTAATAATAAATTTATCAAATATTTGAATGTGTTATCATAAAAATAAGGGTCAAATATTTCAGCTAATTTGTACAACAGTTTGATGAAGCCACAGACAATGCATTTACATAAAAAAATCTGATTTTGATCAATATGTTAGTTAATTGTGGACTACAAAAGAGTTTAAAACGTTTTTAATTTGATGTTGTTCTGAGCTTAAAGTACTTCAATATTCTCAAGTTTTTATAGAAAAACAACAGTTTGATGAAGCCACCAACAATCCATATACGTAGAAAATCCTGTTTGTGATTAATTTGTTGACAAGCGATGGACCAGGTAAAACACATACAAAAATTTGAATTCTGGAATTGCTTTGAGATTAAACTAGCCAGATCGATAAGCAAAATTTACACTTAATTTCCACAACATTTGCAATTTTAAATAAGATTAGTGGCACTTGCAAATAACAAATCTTGTATTAACCTACATAACCATCTTCAATCGCAACATGCCTATTGAATGTAGCCGCTTCCAGTATCTGTAAAGACCCACCTACCCTCTCAAGTATTGCTCATCAAAAGATTGGATATCACCTTTTTCTTGGACAAAAATATTGATAACGCATGCAAAAAGAAATCTTCCAATTTCATGAAACCCAACCAAGAGTTAGTTATCAAAATATTGAATTTATCTTCCCTTCTTATAACATAATTTCTTGTTTACAAACATAATCTGGAGTTAAACACACACCCCGTCCAAATGTTGTCAATAGATTGAACATCACCTCCTCCTTCTTGAACAAAAAGATTTGTTGCAAAGAAGAAAAACCAATATTTTTATAACAAACTGTTGGGCGGGTGAGTGGGCATTCCAGATCAAACTACTTGATGGTAATCATAATCTGGAGTGACCCAACTACCCACCTAAGTATTGGTCATTAAAAAACTGGATTCATCATCTCCTCCTCTAACATAAGGACTTCTGGCGCTTCAAAAGAAAAGAAACTTCTAATTTCGTGTTAACAATTTCGAGGCAGATATTTAAGCACTCTAATTCAAATTACTTATTGGTAATCATAATCTCGATTGTCCCACTCACCCGCTCAAGTGAAGAGATTAGACATAACTTCCTTTTTTTACGACTACTTTTGTTAGGAAGCTTTCAATTCTTTGATGGTAATTATGATGTAAAATGACTCGCCCACCCACCCACCGAAGTATTGTTCATCAACAGATTAGATTTTACCTGCTCATTCTTGATCAAACAGATTTCTAACGCTTGCAAAGAAAAGAAACTTTAAATGTTTTAAGATAAACACTCACGCGGGTGGATGGACTCTCAATCCATTTCAAACTACTCTATGGTAATCATAATATGGACAAACCCACCATCCGCCCAAGTGTTGATCATTAAAAGATTGAACTTCTTGGACAAAAATTTTCTAATGCTTGCAAAGAAGAGAAACTATTTTTTTATAGCAAACACTCGAACAAGTGAATGGAAACTCCAGATCAAACTACTCGAATGAATATCACTATTTCCTTCTTTGACAAAGAGACTTCTACCAAATGCAAAGCAAATTAAGTTTAAATTTTTTGATAACAAACACTCGGGCGAGTAAATAGACACTCCAGATCAAATATAAAAATATTCTTAAGTTTTGAAGTTGAAATAATTGTTTGAAAATAACTCATCACATTTCTCGGAAGTTATTATAAGAAAACATTGACACTCTTGGAAAATGGACTAGTTTATATTAAAGTTCCCTAAAAATTTCATTGGGTACTTACATTTATAGACAATTTTGGATTCTTGCTTGCTTGCCAAAGATCTCATAATTAGTCTTGACCGTTTATTAAAGCTTACAAATGTAGAGTTAGTTCAATAAGAGGCTACGAGTAGAAAACTAAAGGATTTTAAAAAGTAAATCTACAGACGATTAGTCAGAATTCCATGGACAGATTGTGTTACCAATGTAGAAGTTTTAAAGGGGATACATAAAAAACAAAAATATTAAAAGTCGAATGATTTATTAATATTTCAAACAAGACAACTTTTAGACTTCTAATAAGACATCCAACAAATATGACTTATTTCAGCTTATACTACAATTCAAAGTTGAACCAAGCTCAGAAAAAAATGTTGGCTAAAGAATCTAAGAATTTCTTTTTACACCTCAATGAAGCAACTATTTTGCGCTGCAACCAATAAAATTAGAGTTGCCATGTGGATTGCCAACCTCCGATAATGGATAAGCACAAAAAGAGGAAGTAGTTTCAATTTAGGGCCGCTCATTATGTGACGAAAGTCTATTTTATACCATTTTAGTTTATCCTATGACCACCATGCTTTTTACAATACTTTTAAACTTTACATTCTATCTCCTAATAAAGTTTCTAGAGTCTTAAAGCTTTTCTTTTAGACGTTTAATGTCTTCAATAATCTTCTAAGTACTCAACGATTTCTAGAAGTTCTCTAACTGTACTTGCAAATTTTTCAAATTTGTTGTAAGTACTGACTTCTTCTTTTTGAATTGCCTATCCGTTCCAAATGTTGGCGAATTTTATTTTGAACACAGCTGTCAGAAATAGACATGTCGTTGTTGTAGAGAACCAGGACCTTAGATTTTTCAACCATAAGATTCTTCTTCGGCCTTTATTTTTCTTCTACATACTTCACTTTGTAAAATGCATTGTAAGAACCCGTATCTAATAAAGTTGGGCATGATGTGTCTCAGATAATGTAGTTTCCTGGTTTCTTTTGTTTTGTCCAATCTTGTTAATATTTTGTCATTGGTAATATGATCTTTCCATGATATCCTCAATATTCTTTCTATAAAGCCACATTTTATGCGCTTCCAGTTTCTTTATGTTTGCCTCCGTCAGCGTCCAAGCTTCTTCTTTATTTCGCCTTTTACAGCTATTTTACATCGCCTCAGAAGTCTCACGATTTTTGTTTGAAGAGGGTTGATGGGACCAACGGCTTATTAGGTGACTTGCGTATAATAACACAGAAAATACGTAGCAGCTTAAGAGCCTCATTTTGTGGTTTTAGTTTGATTTTTACTTTTAAAGGCTTTAAAAGTACTAAAAATTGCACTCAACACAATTGTACCAATAACGTTTACTCATTGACTCTAGAATACGTATGAAAGTCATTACGCATCCTAAAACTACACCAATTCATTATGGTCTATGTGTTTCATTTAGCTTTAATAAAGTAATTACACCGCTAAACCAACCACTTAGAGTCAAATTACTTAGTTGTATTGCAATATGTCCCAGTTACTATAAAAACTACGTACAAAGAAAACAGTCTCAATCAGAAAGATTTTGTCAATCATCAGAAGGATAGCCAAATTATACAAGTCACAAACTGGAATAAAACAAACTGTGTTACCACAAGCAATTAGTTTTGAAAAATCAACTACGTAGCAAAAACTACAGTCGTAATGCACTCCAAATACAGTCTGAAAAAAGATTCTGTCACCAAAACCACCGCAAATGCAACATAATACAAATAAACAGATTCACCAATCCTAACAACTGCTTGACTACTTGCGGTTTACCTGTAAAAGCATCTTTTATAGTATGGGAAAGTGCAACTTTGCTTGAGGATAGACTTAAGGTTAAGACTAATGTCTTAAGTTTATATAAAGCCCAATTGTGCACTGCGTAAGAAAATAAAGTTCCGCTAAGCCCTTATTTTTTTGTGTTTGTTCTTTGAAAACGCCTTGAAGAGTACTGTTGGAACTTCTGCTGCTAATAGTGCCGTATCCTGTCTTCTCCAAAGTGGCTAAAAGTTCTTCATTTTTATCCACTGTTGCAAGAGGGCTTTTTGAGAAGAACAACAGATTCTTATCAATGGCAAGATAATAAAGTTTGTATAAATTAGCAGCAGTGTGGCGCAATAGTTTTGAGATATGCATCAAAATACCATATTTGTTACTTTAGATTTGAAAGAACTGAGTATTGGCTAATTTTTTATTCATCTGTACTTATGAATCTTCAACCTCAATCAACCACAAAAATGTCGATATTCTAAAACAACTGCATTACAACAGAACCCTAAACAAACAGTTAAACCACATTCAACAAAGCTATCTTAAAACTAAAAACCGCCGACATATTTGTCAAGACACTTTAATCTGCCAATTACTCTCATAACACTGACCATGTATGCAACGTTAGTCTCAAAACTTCAACGTTCAACTTTCACAAAATATAAAGACTTATTTGCAAGGCTTTATGCACTGACCGGAAACATTGATTACCACCTTTATATCATTTCTTTTAATGACATCTCAAAAAAGAATCCGCATAAAACATCAACTTATTTATCACTAGTCATACCAACGTATAGTACAATAGACTGAAACTCTGTTTATTTTTTGGGGGAGGAGTCGGAGGCGTAGATTGCAATGTGGTTAACGATAAAGTAGATCCGTAAACAAGGACTGCCATTGCATCACCGTGGTAATTCCCCTATCATATGTGCTTAGTAAGCTAAAAAGCATTCTCTTGGTCCGCACATATTGTCTCAAAGCACAAGTTCACACCGCACTGTCATCAACACAAACCAGTGTTCTCGTTTTACTCACACGTACATCTGATATACAGGGAGTTTATAATTGAATGGGATTATGTAATCACTTTAAATATGCCGCTTTTTTTAAATTGTTCTCTATACTACATATGTTTACATATGTTTGCTTGACAGCTGTCAAAGTTGATCTGTCAAAACATATAGTATAGTGGACAATTTAAAAAAAGCGGCACATTTAAAGTGATTACATAATCCCATTCATTTATAAACTCCCTGTACTTCTTCCTAACCGCTCTCTTTTGACTGTAAATACATCATGTTCAAAACGCGCACCACCGTTCAATTTCCTTGCAATTGTGACCATACCCAACACAAAAGTGTTCACATAGGGCAAATCTTCCAATACCTGCGTATGCTCAGACTTTACACACTCCTATTTTGAACAATTCAAAAGTTCGTCTTTTGCATTGCGACTTTGCCGACACAGAAGTGGCATTCTTCCGTGTTGGTTTTGCCGATCCGCTTTAAGAAACACTGCAAAAACCAATAAGGTAATAAACTTTCTCCCTTTTCCGCTTCTTTGTTCTGATTCTGACAATAGATTTTGTCACCCGGTTTTTGTAGATTGCTGTTTTCTCATCGACCAATCAGTTGGAATAACCTATGCCAAGATTTCCAAAGCGCCCCTAGATACCGTCCTTTAGAATCTTGCAATTAAAAGGCTTCCGGCATTAATGCTTTCCTTAGCAAGTTGCGATTTCTTGCAACACTGGTGCATGCTGCCTGCTGGCGTTTCTCCTAGTCTACCAATCGTTGACATTAAACGCGCCACCGCTGTTGTAACACGTCTTGCTCCTTTAACCTCTGTTTGTACAAAAGCACTGAATAATTTGAAAGGTGGTAACGTATTAAACTGTGTTACCACCTCTCACATATTGCTATAAATAAAATGTACAATAGTTATTGTGATTTTATGTAAATTGTCTCTCCGACCAGTAAGATGTTAGGCACACTGATAAAGGGTGCAGACCCTAAAACACTAGTGTATATGTCTCACAATAAGTGGACAATTTACATAAAACTTATCATTTATTAAATTTAAACTAAATAATTTGTTGGCCTCCAACGTAACTTCCAGGTAGCAAATATATTATTTATATTAGAATTTTCTCCCTTAATAAAATTAGTTAATTTTCAGCTCTGCACCCTGTTCTGTGTGTTGACAGCCATGCAACTGCAGTTTTGTGAGGCTTTAGTAGTAATTTGTGATCCATTATCTAATCCTTTATTTGTTTTGTTGCCACGTCAACTTTTTTGAGGATTTGTTCTACTTTTTGCACTTTATCAGTATTGCAAGATCATTGACAAACGCCACGATTTGTACTCCCTCTGGTAGTTTGAGTCAAAAATCGGCGTTGTAGACAACATTCCACAAACATTTGTCAAAATTATTTGAGAAAGAACCAGCCTATCTAACATTTTTTTCAAAAACAAGCCATGGCAACGAGTTAAAAGCATTTAACACATCCATTATCTGAGAAAACATAAGTTTGCAGTCTTTGCTATTTCTTTTACGGCTCTGTATTGTCATTTAAACAGCTCTCCTTTTATCTCTAGCTTCTCACAAGGACTATACTCGCCTCGTAATAGTAATTCATTTAATTAACGTCGTTATATTTTGGTGCAATGCTAATTACCAACATCAGAAGTCATGACCACAAGGAAATTTTGACGCATTTAAGAATTCCAACTTAAATTATTGGATTCTTTAACGTGCACGCAACATCAAGGTAGTACACGCGACGTACCAAAATTTCTCTTTTTATCCGAAAGAAGATGTAGTCATCACAACAGATTTTTTGTTAACCAAAGAAACTGACCGTCTAAATAATAAACTCAAACTTAAAATTCTTAGAAGTCCAATAGGCTTATGGAATTGAACTAGTTAGGATCGGATTGCGGTTTTCCTTGCTTGAATATCAAACCAGTCTAATAGTTTTCAATTGCGTAAGAAAAAAAGCATCACGCAGACACTAGATAAAGACTTTGGTAAACTTCTCAAGGATTGCTCAAATGCCCTGATGCCTTCCTATTTGAAAAATTTATCGCAGCTATCCCTTTCCAAGAAAACATTGCTATATCTACAGGACAAATCTGCTCTGACCACTTTTGGTAGTCCAAAGGCTTCCATCACCTTCAATTACAAACGCTTCCGGTGGTCAAACTCTAATCTATATCAGTCATTTTCTAGTTCTGCGCAAATATTTGCCCAGCGTTTGTCTTTGCTGCATTGGATAATGGTCTTATACTTTTTCCTGGAAGTTTTATAGCTTTACTTGACTTTGGCCGTAAATGTTATTTTTGTTTTATTTTAGAAGAGGTTTTTTATGGTCACTTTTCCTTCCGCCAGTTAGTTATTTTTTTTAATTTGTCCGGATTGGATTTGAGAACAGCAGCTGAGCATTATTTTTATGAATGATTTTGTTATAGATTATAAATCTGAGTGGGGTATGGTCGTAGTTTTTAGTACGGCCTTGTTAGCATGCTTTGTTATCCATCTGGACTTTTTATAAGCTTTGAAGAAGATGTTAGTGGTTTCTATGCTGTAAAAAGATTCTTTGTCTGCCACTTGCCATACGCTTAATAACTGCATTAAACTGTCAAAACAGAGCTTTTCCTTGCAACAACTGGTTTATTCCTCTAAGTAGCCATTCACTCCACTAGCTCATGGCCGCTTGCATCTGTAAATGATGAGACCCACTCTATCGGTGTATTTAAATCTTTGCATACCAACACCTTTATGCCAAAGCCCAGACTGCTTTTCACACATGTTTCTGGCGCTGTAAGGTAGTCCTTATATTATTGGAATGACAAGTAAAGCTGCAAACATAATAGGGATCCTTGTTACAATCATAGCATCAAACCTTTGATCATCGCTCAGCGCTCCGACCCTGGAACACTGAAGCTTTGATTCTATAAATATATAGATACAAGGATCAATAAGATCAATAAAATCAATGCTCCAATGTTCCAGGGTTAAAGCGCTAAGCGATAAGCAAAAATAATACAATACTATAGTTTTAGGAAGGGTCCGCGTTAAAGCCGCATACTTAAAGAACACGCAGCATAAATACAAGGTTGTTTTGCTAGATCCGAGACCAAACTATTCTTTATAAGTTTGCAATCTCGTATCCAGCGTTAGGATTTCCATTGTTTGGCTCCGAAGCAATTATTAGATTTGTCCTCTGGGTCGCCTTTGTTGCCAGCAAATCGTGTATTACTTTACAATAATCATAATTAATTAACTCCGTTTAGAAGGATCTCAACTTGTGCAACTAGAAACTAAACTCTGTACAACTCAAGTCGGCACACACCAACATCAACCTTAAAACACGGAAACAGCCAATTGGAGAACTTTTTCAATCATAGACCTGCAACAAGTCTACCTACAATCCATTTTACCCGAAAACCTACTACAGAAAATTTCAAACCAACACACCACTTTCTGGCAGATACCACTATAATAAAATTTTTAAAATTAAAATAATAATTACATTATCAATATTATTAAAAACACAATTTTGTATATAATCATTTCTACGCCACTGGATTTAATATTTATATTTTAAAATAATTTTCTATAAATTCCTACAAATCGTAAAAACGAAACAAAAAAATTGTAACTTTCTTTTAAGCACAATAAACTAATAATTTCAATTTGTACTTATACGTGAAGCAACCAACATCTTATATCTTCACAGATTAAATTCAATTTTTTCAACATGGTAAGTGCAAATTTCAATTGAAATAATCATTTAAATATTTTACTTTAATGAAATTTTAGCGTGAAGTAATATCGATACACGTCGGCCAAGCCGGAGTACAAATTGGAAACGCATGTTGGGAACTGTATTGCCTGGAGCATGGTTTGCAGAAAGATGGCATGTTCAGTGAGCAATATCTGAAAGATGACAACAAATCTAATGCATCGGATGTTAGCTTCAGTACATTTTTTGCTACTACAGGATCAGAAAAACACGTGCCTCGTTCAATTTTTGTCGATTTGGAACCTTCAGTTGTTGGTAAGTTTTGTAAGTTTTGTATTTATAATAATATAAGTATACATTTCCTAATACATATTGTGTGTCCATTTTCTTATCAACCATTTTTTGCTCTGTCAATTCATCTTTTTTCATTTCCGTTTCTCCTTTTGTCAAATTTATGTTCAAATTATTTATTTATTTTTTGTAGATTCTGTAAGAACTGGTGAATACCGCAACCTCTATCATCCAGAACAATTAATAACAGGCAAAGAAGATGCTGCTAATAATTATGCCAGAGGCCATTACTCAATCGGAAAAGAAATTATTGATCGCGTTTCTGATCGTATTCGCAAACTATCAGATCAATGTCATGTCAATGATCAATGAGTGAAATATAAGGAAACCTTGTAGACCATACAAGGTTTCCTTATATTTCACTCATTTGGTGGAGGTACAGGATCTGGATTTACTTCCCTCTTAATGGAAAGGCTATCAGTTGAATATGGAAAGAAAAGTAAATTACAATTTGCCGTATATCCAGCTCCCATGGTTTCTACAGCTGTTGTAGAACCGTACAATTCAGTCCTAACAACACACACAACGCTGGAACATTCAGATTGCGCTTTTATGGTTGATAATGAAACTATTTTTGATATTTGTCAGAAAAATTTGGATATACCACGTCCAGGTTACGATAATTTAAATTGTCTTGTTGTACAAATTGTATCATCAACAACAGCATCACTCAGGTATGTTTAAATTTATTATTCTATATTTAATTAAGATAAATATTAACAAATGTTTTGAAATTTTTAGATTTGATGGAGCTATGAATGTAGATTTAACAGAATTTCAAACTAATTTAGTACCATACCCTCGAATTCATTTTCCTTTAGTAACCTACTCACCAATCATATCAGCTGCAAAAGCATTTCATGAACAATTTTCAGTTCAGGAAATTACCAATGCCTGTTTTGAACCCTGTAACCAGGTTTGTTATTTGTATTGCTGATTAAAATGTTTCTAAATTATGCTAATTTTTAGATGGTTAAATGTGATCCACGTCGTGGTAAATATATGGCTTGCTGCATGCTATATCGAGGAGATGTAGTTCCTAAAGATGTTAACGCAGCGATTGCTACTATCAAAACTAGAAAAAATATACAATTTGTTGATTGGTGTCCAACTGGATTTAAAGTTGGTATTAATTACCAAAAACCTACAGTTGTACCTGGGGGAGATTTAGCAAAGGTGTTTTTTAATTAAACAGTTTTTTTTATATTAATTGTCCTTAAACTTATTTTATTGTTTTATAGGTGCAACGAGCAGTATGCATGTTATCAAACACTACTGCAATATCTGAAGCTTGGGCCAGACTCAATCACAAATTCGATTTAATGTATATGAAGAGAGCTTTTGTGCATTGGTACGTTGGTGAAGGTATGGAAGAAGGTGAATTCAGTGAAGCCCGAGAAGATATGGCCGCTCTTGAAAAAGATTACGAAGAAATGGGCACTGATAGTAGTGCTGATCAGTCGTTCGATGAAGTAGAAGAAGAGTACTAATTTTTTTTAATGTGTTTCAATGTTCTTTGTATAGTTAAATTAATTTAATAATTGTTAAATGTAATCAAAAGGTACTAAAGTATTTTAATATGTTAATGTTTTAAATAGTTGCAGGCAACAATATATAATTTAATAATATTAAAAAAACATAATTAAATATTTGATTTTTTTTTTATAAAAATCATAAAAATCCTTATTTGGCATTGTTAAATCCGTTAGATGTTTGAATCTCAGCAAAAAGGTCGTGCAGGAGTTTTCTATTCATTTAAAGGCCCTTTCAGATTTACCGATTCTTAGAAATGATGTATAAGTTTATATAAGTACACTTTTTTAAAGCCATTTCCGACACTTTATGCTCTAAACCTACAAGTCGTCGTTTCATGTAAATGTTTGGCATATGCTACTGGTGCTTCAAACTTGCGCTCCGGCACAACAATTCCGTTTAAATGTACTTATTTAATTCAACACAGTATAAGGTAGTATTTTTTATCACCAGCGGTCACATCAAGCGATGGATGACAATAATTAGTCTTTGCGGGGCACCCAACTCAAAAAATGCTCGGACCTCAGGATAATTGGCCTGATAAGTCACACCTTAAAATCGCATCTTTACAAAACTAGAAAAAAGCATCAAAAACTCGCAAATAAGTTTTAAGTGAGATATGTTAACCAGGGAGGCACTATTTGAAATAAACAAAAGTCTCTAGACATAAAGCATAAAATGTATATTTGTTACATCAACTTCTCAAAAGCTTTTGGTAGAATCCAACACGCAATTAAGCAGTAAAGGTCAAACTTGGAAAAAAATTGAGTAAAGAGATTGAGATATGTCGGGGAGTAAGACAAGGGTGAATACTGTCAGCTTTGTTATTTAAAGTGTACAGTAAAAGTATCTTCTTTAGATTTTAGCTAAATTTTCTAATTTTAGTATTTTGTTTGATTCTTTACTCTAGTTCAAATTACTCATCATAGATTGGATTGACCCAACCACCTCAGTGTTGGTCATCAGGAGATTAGATTTATCATCCCTTTTTCTGATTTAGAAATTTTTAATACTTTCCAAAAAGAAAAACTTCCAATTTCTTGATAAACACTCGGGTCGGTGGGTGTGCACTCTAGTTGAAACTACTCGATCGTAATCTTAATTTGGAGTGTCCCGCCAAGTGTTGGTCATCAAGAGATTAGATTCATCCCTTTCTCCTAAGACTTAGGGACTTCTAACACTTGCAAAATGGATTTTTTTTTATTATTTCAAAACAAACACTGTTAATAAAAAAACCATTGACTACAAACACTCGAGTGGGTGAACTAGAAAACCCTATCTACAACCAAATTTTTGTCTTCTCTTGTTCCAACAAAAAAAAATTTAAAGCTTGCAAAGAGGAAAAAAGTCTTATTTACAAACTCTTGGGCGGGTGAGTGAGCACTCTAGTTTAAACTACTCGATAGTAGTCTTAATCTGAAGTGACCCTCCCACCCAGTAGTGTTGGTCATTAAAAGATTAGATATCACCTCTTTTTTCTCTTATAAAAAAACTTTTAACACTTGCAGAGAAGAAAAAACAATTTTTTTTGATAACAAACACTTGAGCAAGTGGGTGAGCGCACCAGTAAAACTGTTTGTTGATAATCATAATCTGGCCTGCTAAGTGACCAAGTGTTGGTCATCAAAAGATTGAATGTCACTTTTTTCTTCTTGGTTGCCCAAGAGAGTTTTAACGCTTGTAAAGAAAAGAAAATTCTAATTTCTTAATTAAACTCCAAACTAACCTACTATTACACCCACCCAAGTGTCAGTCATTAAAAAAATGAATATTACTTCTTCTTCTTGTGACATGGAGACTACTGGCGTTTGCAGAGATGAAAAATGTCTAATTCTTTAGTTTGGAGATTAAATAAATTATTTAGACAATACCAGTAAGTAGATTCTTTTGTAAAATTGTTTTTTAAAGATATTTTGTATAAAAAAATTAGTTTTATTAAAGAAATTTTGAGAAAATTGAATTTATATTACGTATTTCTATAAATCCAAAAAAATGACATTTTAGAAGTTAAATTGATCATTTAGGTTTTCAATTATTTAAAATTACGTTAAAAAATCATTCTGTTGTACCTTAAGCGACCGCCAAAAATGACGTTTTGTATTATTTTGTAAAAAGATACGGCCTTGGTGAGTGAGCACAAGATTTATGAACTATAGACTAGTTTGGTAACCCGCCAACTTGACCAAGTTTTTGTGATTAGGTATTTGTTGTTGTTTTTCACTCCTGCAATATACTTGCAACTATTGTGCGGCCCTTAACTATGTCTAACTAGGTCAGAAAGCAAAATATTAAAAAAAAAATCAGTTTTAAAATCTAATTAACAGTCTTCAGCTACAACTTTCTACAGAATGACTTAAGTTTACACTCATAAAAGAGTAAATATTGTTAAAAACATCATCATCCGTAAGACATTTTTGTGCACTGCTGAAGCTTCCTCTAGCTTATTCTACTGTTTTGGGCAATATTGGCCCAGTTTCCACTATCCTTTTTGCTGCATCTGGTAGGTGGTCTTCCTCTGTTTCGTTTGTCCTTGGTCTCCACTCTAGTATTTTGTTTTGTCCACCGGTTGTCTGTTGTGCGAGCTATGTGCTCAACCCATGTCCACTTAAATTTTCTGATGCATTCAACAATATTGGCAACTTTAGTTCTGTCCTTTATAGTTATGTTGAGCACTCTATCTCCTTTAGTCACTCCCAATATCAGTCTTTCCATCGCTTTTTGCGCAACCTGAAGCTTGCTTACTAACCACTTTGTTAAAGTTAATGTTTCAGCCTCATACGTCATTACTGGTCATTTCTATTTTACCAAAAGTTGCATTGCCAAGCCCTATGCGTCGGAAGATTTTGGTTGCTTGGTTAGGTTAAGTTAGGTTAAGTTAGGTTAAGTTAGGTCACCAGGTTTGTCATAAAATGTGTTTTATTCTTCAAAATACTTAAATAGGACTTGAAAAGAATAAAGACAGATAGTACCAGCTTCAGTTTGCTGACGACATCGTATTAATATTGAGTGACCCAAAAGTACTAACAGAGAGAAATTGAACTGAAAATAAACACCAAAAAGACAAAAGTCTTAAATCCAACAAATCCAAAAATATTACTAAACAATAAAACCATCGAATGCGTAGACCACTGCATTTACTTTGAGCACATAATCAAGCTAAGAAACTAAAATCAAACAACAAAAGTCAACAGACGCATAAGCCTTATTTGGGCAGCGTTTGGTAAACTGTGACATATTCCTGAAACAGCATAACATAAATCTAAAAAGAAAAAATAACAATACATGTATCCTACGGGTGGCTACATACAGCCTAGAAACCATGAGTGTTACCACAAAGAGTATGAATAAAATCCAAAGAACACAAAGAGCGTACTATGATCGGAATCTTCAAAGATCAAGAACGAGACAATCAGAGATAAATCAAAGGTAAAGAACATGGCGGAAAATATAGCAAACTTAAAATGGAGCTGAGCCGACCACGTTTCAAGACAAATCAGCGATAAATGAGCAGTTAGAGTCACGCACTTTTGACTAAGAGAAACAAAGAGCAGCAGAAACCGGCCTAAAAGACATGGCTGGATGGATCAACTACGGGAAGCGATTGGTTCTACAAAACTCAATACCGACAGATATGTAAGATGTACAGAGAGGCATACGTCCAGGAGTGGATTAAATGAAGCTGAAAAAAAAGATTAAAGTTGGAGGACGTGTTGGGGCTAAAGGATTAGAAGACAAACTTGCACAACTTGTCTTAGCCTTTGAGATTAGCCGTAAAAACCTTTTGGTCTTGCAGGTTGATGGTTTTACTGACGTTAAAAACGATTGACGTGAAGCGGCTGATGGCTTATTAGAAATGGTTTGCTCGCTTTACTTAAAGTGAATGCAGCTCAGAAAATAATTCAAATAAATGAATAAGAAAAAACTTAATTAAACACTTAATTTATTTTGTGTCGAGTTATAAAATGCAGTTGCAACTGGTTCAAAACTATTTAATTATTTAATATTAAAAGTAATCACTTGTGTTGCAGGATTTTAAGGATGTTATATAATATACGCAATTTGTTGTTTATGCATTGCACACAAAGATAAATATTATTAAACATTTTAAAGTAACATTATATACGGAATAACATTTATTTCAGATATAATAACAGTTCAGTATAATCTACACCCCATTTCATATTTTCTAACATATTATAATTAATAGAACAAGTTAGTCAGAAATAAATTCATTCCACGCCACTGGGTTTAATACTCGTATTGTATATCATAGTTGAATATTATTTATATAAACAGCAAAAACACAACTAAGCAAAAAAATCTGCATGACTTTGCCCAAGGAAAACGATAAATATTTCAATTTGTGCTCACACGTGAAACGTTCAACATCTTAACAGATTCAATTTTATTAAACATGGTAAATACAAATTAATTTATTTTAATTCTTTCAGCCGTTTTCGTCCACTGCAGGACATAAGCCTCTTCTCTGCTTGTATGCTGGCAACTTACATTACAAGGAACCTACAGTTTTAAGTGGATTTCGAACCACTGGAGAGAATTATCACTCCTCAGAGAAGGTATTTAGCCGTGAAACCCCACGCTGGCAAATGCGGGTTGGGGAGTGGGAGAGCGTATAGAACGTGAAAAGTTGTAATAACATATTATTACTACAACTTAAAACCCCCGCGCTACCTCATATTCTACCGGATGAGCGGCGCGCGATCTTCCCCACTGCAACAAATGAAGCCGGCGCGTGACGTTCCCCTACTCCAAACGGACGAAGCGCGCACAAGGTTTCCCACTTCATCTCCCACTCCAGTGACGTAGGACAGAGAGCAGGGATTGGCATATGATGACAACAGCAGACCCCACCGCTCCAGAACTGGGTATAAAACTGCGAACCCATCACAAGAGCGGCAGTCTTTCCTCAGAGTCAGACCAGCTTCAATAGAAGTATAATTACGGTGAGCCGAGCAGCGCGAACCACCACCTTACCCATACCCTATTGTCAAACATTACTTGCTTAGATAGCACATACGTGTTTCCTGGTAATGTTTGAAAAATCTGTTTAATGTTAAACGCTTAGATGGCTCATTCGAGTCTCCCTTTAACATTAAACCTTTACTATCCTCTCATCACTAAGCATTGCTTGCCTAGATAGCACATACGTGTTTCCTGGCAATGTTTATTGATTTATTCAATGTTGGATGCTTAGATGGCTCATCCGAGTCTCCTTCTAACATTGGATCGTACTCCCGCTTTCCAACCTCCACTTCGTTCGAAAGTAAACAGTTTTATATTATTAGTTTAGTTATTAGTTAGGTTAGTTTAGTTTATTTGAATAAACATATTATTATTGCAATCATGTTGCATTATTTGTCTCCACCTCACCTTTCCTCCTTTATAGGAAGTTAAAGTGGTCACAAAGTATATCACGGTATATGATATGGGAATCGAACCCACGATCTTCGGTACAGCGGCCGGATGCCTAGACCACTGCGCCACGCTCTCCTCTATTTTAATATTTTTATTAATTGGGTTTAATTTTAGCGTGAAGTAATTTCAATACACGTCGGCCAAGCTGGAGTACAAATTGGCAACGCATGTTGGGAACTTTATTGTCTTGAACATGGCTTGCAGAAGGACGGCATGTTTAGTGAGGAATATCTAAAAGATAACAAAGCATCTGATGATAGTTTCAGCACGTTTTTCGCAACCACTGAATCCGATAAACACGTGCCCAGATCAATTTTCGTTGATTTGGAACCTTCTGTTGTTGGTGAGTTTATTAATATTAATTATAAAATTTTCAATTAATTTGTTTATTATAATTCTATCGCTTTGAAAACTTGATATATATAATTTCCCTTCTATTATTAAACTACAAATGTAGCCACTTTTTTTAATGCGTGTTATAAATTATTTTTGATGTTTATTTTATATTTTTAAATGTAAGTATGAATAAGAATTGCTTGAATAGTCACACTAAATGTTTTGATAAATAATAATATTTTTCAAACAGTTTAAATAATCAAGAATTATATTTCTTCATTTTATTAGATACATTAGTCGATTTATTCAATGAGTTCGGAACTTTATTTTTGGAAGTACAAAGCTGGCAAATAAATATTCTCTTATTATCACTTTCTCATTGATTATTTTTGTTACTACCTTTAAATAATCTCAGCGTTGCTTATAACCATCGTTTTCACTGTGAAGGCTATTAGAATCTTCTTCCAGAACCAGTGGCGTAGCATTTTTGGGCACTACCGTAAAATATTGAAAAAGGGACTGTTTTAAAAAAAAATTATAATTTTATTTTCCCCAAGTTTTGAAGACGTTGCAAATGAAAAGAACGCGTTCCAGTTTTGTCAAATAATTTTAATAAAAAAATATAAAACTCGTCTTCTTTTTGTCGAATGATCTCCAAAGAAGATACCGTTAAAGTAGAAGCAGTTAAAGAGTTATTATAAATTTAAAATCTTTACCAATTTCCATAATGTGATGCAAAAAACATTAATTTATATTCAAATTTACATTAAAGGTAAAACCAATTTATTGACTTTATTTGTAGATTCTGTAAGAACTGGTGAATACCGCAACCTTTTCATCCCGAACAATTAATATCAGGCAAAGAAGATGCTGCTAATAATTATGCCAGAGGCCACTACACAGTTGGAAAAGAAATCATTGATCGCGTATCCGATCGAATTCGTAAACTATCTGATCAATGTAATGGTCTACAAGGTTTCCTCATATTCCACTCATTTGGTGGAGGCACTGGATCCGGTTTTACGTCCCTTTTAATGAAAAGACTATCACTTGAATATGGAAAAAAGAGCAAACTACAGTTTGCAGTATATCCAGCTCCTATGATTTCTACAGCTGTAGTCGAACCGTACAATTCAGTCCTAACCACTCACACTACTTTGGAACATTCAGATTGCGCTTTCATGGTTGATAACGAAGCTATTTTCGATATTTGCCAGAAAAATTTGGACATTCCCCGTCCAGGTTACTGCAATTTGAACCGCCTTATTGGAAATATTAATCATGTATTAGACTAATGTTCTGAATTAATAATAAATGCCACAATTTCTTAAAAAGCTCTGCCGCAGCTAGGGCTCGAACCTGCGACAGTTTATGCGCCGAGGTTTGAGTTAATCGCTTTACCCAACTGAGTCACTATTATTTTAGACTTGACTTGAAACTTTTTGAAGTCCATTATTTATGTGTGGTGTATTGCATATAATTATTAGCTGGTGTGCTTGCATTCATAAATATATTAATATAATTATGATATTTATTTACAACTAAATAAAATAATATTTAATAGATTAATGGAGTGAGAGTGGATCAGTTTAGCAGTTATTGCTTCAGTCTTTTTTGTTGCATTTATGTTATTTGAAAAAAAAATTGTTTGAGTTGATAAATTAACAGCGCTCTGTGAGTGGATTAGTTCAGCTACTGTTGCTTTAGACTTGAGCAAGTCAGCTATTGTTGCTTGGGACTTGAAGATTTTATTATATAATTATACTAACTCTGTGGACACCTATTTGCATAGAATAAAACCACTTTTGTTTTACTTTTTCAAATGCGTAAATATGGTGTTTTGTACTCTTTTATTTATGACTGGCAGATTATTAGTGCACTGTGAGCTTAACAAATTATCTATTGTTGCTTCAGGCTTGTGAATGTTTTCCGTGTGTCCTTGATAACTTTATTGTAGTGTCACACTTTTGGACATCTAATTATGTTAGCGCTTTGCTATAAAGTTGTTACTAGCCATGAAAAAAAAAATTATATAATTATGAAATTTATAAGTGAATAAAATAATGGCTCAGAAAACTTTTCTAATAAAAAATTTTGAGGTGGTAAGTTAATAGCGCTCTTTGAGCAGATCAGTTTAGCCGCTGTTGCATTAGGCTTGGAGTTTGGCATTTGCATATAATTAAAAGCTAATGTGCATGCATGCATTCATAAATATAACTATGACATTTATTTACAAGTAAATAAAATAATATCTAACTTTATAGATTAATAGCGTGAGAGTGGATCAGTAGATCAGCAGTTATTGCTTCAGTCTTTTTGGTGTAGTCGTTGCAGGCTGCATTTTTTTCTAAATTTTTTACTGTTAAAGTCAGTAATTGTTGCTTAGGACTTTAAGGATATGTAATTTTAAAGATTTTATTTCACTTTTTAAGCCTTTTCCTTAAAGATGTGTGGACACCTAATGGAGTCGTAGTAGTTGTCTACAATTCCAAATCAGTTGTTGTTGCTAGTTGCCACTAGCCAACAAAAATTTATGTAATTATGTAATTTACAAATGTTTACATGTACAATGTACTAAATAAAATAATGTGTCACAGAAATTAAAAACAGAAAAAAAAATTATTAATATTTTGCACTTTTTATAAATGTAATCATACTAACTCTGTGGACACCTATTTCCATAGAATAAAACCACTCTTGCTTTACCTTTTCAAATGCGTAAATATGGCTTTTTGTACTTTCATTTATGACTGGCAAATTATGAGTGCATTGTGAGCTTGACATTTCACCCATTGTTGCTTCAGACTTAATAAAATAATGTCCCACAGAACTTATGAACAGAAAAAAAAAAAATTAATATTTTGCACTTATTTAGAAGGTTTTTAATGATGAATTAATAGCGATGTATGAGTGGATAGTTCAGCCGGTGTTGCTTTGGACTTTCTATTTTGTTAACGGTGTCTTTTCAAATGCGTAAATATGGCTTTTCAGAATCTTTCGTTTATGACTGGCAGAATATTAGTGCAATGTGAGCTTGACAATTTACCAATTGTTGCTTCAGACTTGTGAGTGTTTTATGGGTGTCCTTGATAACTTTATTGTAGTGTCACACTAACTTTGGACATTTATTTATGTTAGAGCTTTGCTATATTATTATTGCTTCAGCCTTTCCTTAAAGATGTGTGGACACCTAATGGAGTCGTATTGGTCGGCACTTTGCCTATAATTTTAATTCAGTTGTTGTTGCTTGAAAAAAAATTGTTTGAGTTGATAAATTAACAGCGCTATGTGAGTGGATTAGTTCAGCTACTGTTGCTTTATTTTTTATTTATTAACATTTTGCACTTAATTGGAAGTTTGTGAAAATAGATTAATAGCGCTCTGTGGATGCATCAGTTCAGCCATTGTTGCTTCAGTTTTTTTTGCTTTTTTTTCTAGCAACACTCAACCATAACGTTAAATATATGTGATGTGGCTTTTTGGATTTTTTCATTTGTGACTGGCAAATTAATAGTGCTCTGTGAGCCTAATAATTTAGCAATTGTTGCTTCAGACTTTGTTTTTGTCGGAGTTTTTGAGGGTCTTCTTGAGTACTTTATTGTAGTGTCATACTAGCTTTGGTCATCTTATGATGTCACTTTGCAATAAAGTTGTCGCAAGCCATGAAAAAAGACATCTTAAAATTTTACACTTAATTGGAAGAGTTTAAGACGGACGTTATTGCTTCAGCCTTTTCATTAAAGATGTGTGGACACCTAATGGAGTCGTAATAGTTGGCACTTTGTCTACAATTCCAATTCAGTCGTTGTTGCTAGTTGCTACTAGCCAACAAAAATGTATGTAATTATGAAATTTACAAATGCACTAGTAAATAAAATAATGCATAGAATAAAACCACTTTTGTTTTACCTTTTCAAATGCGTAATTATCTCTTTTTTGGCTTTCTCATTTGTGACTGGCAGATTAGTAATGCTTTTTGAGCCTGACAGTTTAGCCATTATTGCTTCAAACTTTTTGTTTTTGAGGGAGTTCTAGAGTACTTTATTGTAGCGTCACACTAACTTTGGTTATCTATGATGTCACTTTGCAATAAAGTTGCATGCCTACTGCTCTTCTAGCAACACTGAACAAATTTATTTTATAAAATTATATTATATATTTGGAAGCTGTTTGGTAGCTTTTTATTATAATTAAGAAATTTTGCACTTAATAGGTCTTGTTGCTTCAGACTTGGTTTTCGTCGGAGTTTTTGTGAATTTTCTTGAGTACTTACTTTATTGAAATGTCAAACTAACTTTTGATATATAATGATGTCGGCACTTTGCTATAAAGTTGTAATTAGCCATAAAAAAAATTAATATAATTTTAATATATATAATACAATAATGTCCCACAGAACTTATGAACAGAAAAATAAAACTTATTAATATTTTGCTCTTATTTAGAAGATTTATGATGATAGTTTGATAGCGCTGTATGAGTGGATTTTTTTGTTTAGCCAATGTTGCTTTGGACTTGTAGTATTTGGAATGTCTAAAGTTGGTGTGCATGTATACAAAAATTTATTAATATAATTATGAAGTTTATATTATAGTTATGAAATTTATAAATGAATTAATGATTACAATAATGTCTCAAAGAACTTAACTAAAAAAAATTGTTTAAGAAGGTAGATTAACAGTGCTCTGTGAACAAATCTGTCCAGCCGCTGTTGCATCAAACTTGATTGTTCAATAATGCATATAATTAAAAACTGGTGTGTATGCATTCACAAATATATTAATTTAATTATGAATTTTAAAATAAATGTTTCGTAGAACTTAATGGAGAAAAAATTGTTTGTTATGATAGATCAATAACTTTCCATGAGGGGATCCGTTTGGTTGTTGTTGCTAGAGACTTGAAGCTTCTAGGAATTTATGCATTACAGTGATTAAATATTATAAAATTATCTTATATATAATTAGAAGGTAGCTTTTACAAATTTTTGAATAGGTCTGCTTGGCAAGAGAGTGGTTCAGTTGGGTGAAGCGCCTAACTCGAATCTTGGCACAAAATTTGTTTCAGGTTTGAACCCCAGCTTTGGCAGATCATTTTTAAAAGATTGTGGCATTTATTAATTTAGGACATAGACTAATGTACAATATAATAATATATAATATATGATTAGTGTCCATATAAACCATAATTACATTTAATACGAGTGTGGATGGACCAGATACTAAGCCTCGTCAGTATCTACAGCGCCTTCATACTCGGCAGCTGTGAGGTAACAAATGAAATAAAAGTTAGTTTATCGGATTAACCCTTGTTGCTTCAGGCTTGCTTTTTGTCAGAGTTTGTGTGGGTTTTCTTGAGTACTTTATTGTAGTGTCACACTTGAGATCTAATGATGTCGGTTTTTCACTGTAAAGTTGACACTAATCATGGAAAAAAAAAATTGTGAAGTTTATAAATGAATAAAATAATGTCTTTAAGAACGAAAATTGTTTGTGATAGATTTATAGTAGTTCAGCCGCTGTTGCATCAAACTTGAATTATAAAAAAAGTTGAAGTGTATGCATTTAAAAAAATATTAATCTAATTATGAAATTTACAATTATAAATACAAATAAACTAAATAATGTCTCTATGAGCAGATCAGTTCAACCGCTGTTGCTTCAGATTTGAAAGTTTGTATTTGGCAATTGCATATAATTAAAAGCTTGTATGTATACATTTAAATAAAATATTAATATAGTTATGAAATTTATAATTATAAATACAAATAAATAAAATAATATGTTGAAAATCAACAAAAAACATAACTTCTATATTTGGTTTTGGATTAAAATATTACAATTAGTATTGATTAATACGACATTTTAAATTATATTTATTTGTGCTATTTAAAGATGCACTGTGATTTTTGGACTTTTGGTTTCAGAAAAGGGATAAAATACTACAATTTGTTTTAATTATATTAAGTTATAAAATTATATTTCTTTGTGTTTACAATCTGTCAACGTGACTATATTATTAATGTTATTAACTGTTTTTATTATAAGTTACAGTAACGCAAGAACAGATTGGCCGAGCTAATAGGCAACTTAATATACAGTAAAATTATGTTTGTTTTCTTTGCAATCATGCCCTTGACCGTTTTAGCATCCTTCATTCGCGCTTACATTTTACACATTTCATGAGCCAAACTGTTCTGGGATTATTGTATACTTCATTTTACTTGTATTATAATGTGCTATGTATCTACTAATAATTTGGATTAGGAGGTTTCGTGCTTTTTGTATTGTAATATTTTATTTATGTATAATTTTTATATTTAATTTTATGTTGTTAATTTGTTTGTTGTTATTATTATAACATTAATACATGTTATTAAATTATTTATTTGTAAATGATCATATTATTATGAATAAATAATATATTTAAAACCTTGATTGAATTGTTGTTTTGATCTATGTTCTTGCTATTTCAGGGATAAATTAACAATCTATATTTTTACTCATTTACTAGCGTGTGTACAATAAGTGCACTCTACATCAAGATAAATTAGTCAGTCAGTCACTGATTACTATAATGAATAGATATAAAGGACCATGTCTTAGTCCTAGAAAACAAAGCATACATACTTGAATGATTTAGGTATTCTACACTTCAGACGTGTGTCTGCAACTTACTAAATATCTATTTGATTACCCTAGTCTTCGATTTCATACGTTGAAAGTGATAAAATTGCAAAGAATTTAATCAGAAAATTTGGTGTTTAAAACATAAAATGACAGATAAAAAAATGTGTACCAATCTGTACAACTAATAATTCCGAGAAACAACCTCGTAAAAAAATCTACAGTTCCGTGACAAGTCAAATTTATTTGTAAGTTTATTTTTGACATAACTCACTGAATATCTTGTGAAACTCACCTGCGTGTTTGCCGGGGAATCTGGTAGTTGAGGGGCTAATATTCAGGTTTAGAAGAGTTCCAACACACTGCTTTGGCCCTTGCTTACAATTAGTTTTAATAAGTAATTATTTTTTTAAGAAACAATTAGGTACTAGATATTTATAAAAATTTTTGTTTATCAATTTTCATAAAAAAAAAAATGATGCAAAAGTTATTGATAAGGGTGAACTGACTGAACAATGATAGTGTTCTCATATGTACATGCACATTTGAAACATGTGTTCACACCTCTATAATGTTCAATATCCGTACCGATAGCGTACAAGAGCTTAATTGCTGTGTAAATAATGAACAGGTTTTAAATTGTATCATATAATTTGCAATTTCTAATCCTCATCATTTTTTAAATATTATAATTTATATAAACGAATGTTTATTTAACAAAAAAGTAGTCTTTTCTAATAATTTATTTTATGTTAAAAATAGACATAATTTGAGCTGGGTATAATTAAATTGAATCCCTAATAAAAACCGTTTAAATTGATTAACTTAATATTACATACATTATGTAGTTTTTTTACTGCTGTATTCAATAAAAATTATAAACTTTACATATTTGAATAAATCCCGCTAGGGCCTCTTATTTTTACAAGTAGTTATACTTTAAAATATTTGATCTTTTACAAGGTCTATTAATATCCGCTTTATTTACGACTTTTTATGTCTATGGAGTTTCAAATTTTACATTCTAAATATGTGTGTTTTATTTGAACTGTAAAGAAAAATATTGGAATTTATAATAACTGCTGGTATACTCGGTAAATTCTACACTATATATTTGTCGAATTTGTATGCACTTATTGTTTACTAATAAATTATTTCAAGTTTTTTTATACTTTTATTCTCATAATAACTAATACTAGTATGTACGAGTAATGCAAACTAGGCAATGTTATTAGTTTACAATCTTACTATATATTATTTTACAGTTCTTAAGGATGAAATAATTAAATCTATTAATGAATGACACTGTATTTTTTGCAAATTATTGGGTAAAGTCTGAAAGCAATACATTTTTAAACTTTTAATAAGCACACTAGCATAGAATTATTATATTTATGTTTTATTTCATATTCTTCAATGCATTTGAAACTGCGGTTCTTTTTGTTTTTTTTGTAGGAAACGGAAGCATCTCTGTGTTTAGCTAAATAGATATTAAATAATCATAATAAAGTCATTATGAAAGAAAATAGTTCCGATAAAAACGTTCAACAACATATCTGACATATACAGGGTGATAGACTAAAACGTACGGCTAAATAACTCTATTGTTTTTAAACCAATTTGAATGACTCAAAAACCATTTTAAATGGTTTTTTGAGTACTATAAAGGCAGATACATAAATGTATGCTTTTGCTTTTAGTATATTTGTAATGGCAATCAAATTTAGTTTTTTAAATAGCCATATACGTCTTTAATATTTTTTTGGAATTCTTAAGATATTACATATTGCCATTAATTAAATAAATTGTGATATGACACTTAAAAAAGTGATTGATTTTAAATACTAAAGTTGATTGATTTTGCAAAATTGCAAAAATACTAAAAACATGATTCATGTCATTCAAATCGGTTTAAAAATAACAAAATTATTTAGCCGCGCGGTTTTGTCTAACATTTATAATAATTTATAAGTCACAAATAGAATTTTGATTTAGAAAAACATGAAAAAAACGTTATCTGAAAAAGTACAAGTCGGAGTGCAGAGTCTTGAGGAACACTAGCATTTATGATTTTGAAATCAGAGTTAAAACTATCTATTCTAATTATAATTTATTATTAATAAATAAGACATATATGTTATAATCAAGACCTCTACAATAAAGCTTGTGTATAAGAGTAAAATTCTATAAAGACAAAGTGGTCTAAGTCACAAAAATAGGTAACATTGTGGTAAAATTGCAAAAACTTATAATTAATTTTTATAAAAATTTAAGTTGGTCTTATTTAAAAACAAATTTTGCAACAAAATGTTGACTTTATTTAGAACACTTTGGTTTTTAAAGACTCATTTATATTATTATTATAAATTTAGAAAATAATATATTTGCCAAAAACTTTATCAAATTATTTATATTTTGATGTAATTACCTCCAAGTTATATTTTTGTTTCTAATTTTTGTATTTAGTAATAATCAATAGTAATATTAAATAAATATTTGTTATATAAAATTAATTATGAAATAATTAAACATTTATTAAAATTATAAGTATTTGTCAGTACAATCACATAACTAAAATTAAAGTAAATTTGCCATTTGTTTGTCTTTGGCCGGATAAATGTTGCTCCAATTTCTTATAAAATTAAATGTCGATTGCAATAATATGTCAGTGATTATGGTTTGTTGTACCTACTTCGTTTTTAAAGGAAAAGCCATAAATTAAAAGCACTTTTTTCAATTGAAAATTTGTGAAATATTTTACACAAAGAAATATTCCTGCCTTCTTCACGTTTTCTTATAACTGCTTTCAATTTATCAATATTTAATAATAATGTTTATTTCCAAAACAAAGCTTATTCTCTTCTTTTTGTTGTATTTTTCAAATAAGTGTGGTTTATAAATATTAATCTAAATACATAATATAGTATTCAGTATTTGTTGAATAGATTATTTATTTTAAATTAATAAAATAAATGAACAATTATATAAAATGTTTTTCATTTTTCAATTGGCTAGATTAATAATTAATTTATCAAATATAGTAAATGTATAGTTAATTCATAACAAATTCTAAATTGTGGAGTACCAGTAAGTTATTAATTATGTTATGTTTATCGAGATAAGTTATACAATGAGTTCACATCAGTATGTAATGCCTTTATGTTCAAATTAAATTTGTGTGAAACAAGTTTTAACTCAAACAATATCCTACAATATTAATATGCTGCAATATTTTGATGATTTAACCGAGTGTAATCAAAGCAAGACCGTGCAATACTTGTAACAAAATATTAATACGCTTTTATATATTTATGTTAACTAATTCTGCTACCGTTCACACAAATTTAATACAAACATGATCTAACTGAGTGTAACTGAAGCAAGACCGTGCCATACTTGTCACAAAATATTAAAACGCTTTCATATTTTTATGTTAACTAATTTTACTAGCAATCACACAGATTATATACAAACATAATCAAACTGAGTGTTACCTCAAGCAAGACCGTACAATATTTGTACCAACGTATTAATACCCTTTTATATTTTTAAATTAACTATTCTACCACCAATTACATAGATTTTATTTGAACCATCTGAGTTCTAGTTCATGCAAACTTTTACTTTGCTATAAAGACAATATTCTAGTGTAAACACCATTGTACAATTTAAAAATGCAATTCACAATCTGGTACAAATCATAGTAGTGTTTACAATCTCTTTGTACTTTAATATTTTAATAAATCTAATGAAAAACATTGATTAATTTTTTTAAATTTATCTGGACATACTTCAAAACACAAAAATTACTAAAAATTTGGCATAAATTAAAACTTTAATGATAAAAAATCAGTCTGTAATTTTTACAATATTAGGCTTGTAGCAAAGATTGAGTAATTTATTAAGTTTATTGTGATAAGTTGTAAAAATCAAAAATTTACCAATCAAAATTGGTTTTATATATCTACCGGGCTAGTAGACATTTGCTACCAGTAATGAGTCTATTTTGTATTCATAATAAAGTTATCATTATTTTTTTTATTATGCTACCTGTATCATAATGAGCATATTACAATACAATACAAAATATTTTGTTTATAGAGGTAAGAATAGGCTCATTTAAATAAGTAATGGATTACCTAACATATTGTTGATTTTTATTTTATTATGACTATCAGATTTACTATCATTTACTACACTTATGCTGGAATTCATGAAAGCTGATTAACATTAATCAGCATTAAATGTAATTTTTTTTTATTTCAATATAAATACTTGTTGTTTAGTTTGCTTTACTGTCAAATATTATTATTTTAATAGGGCTTCTGTGACAGCTGTGTACAATATCAATAGTTTTGCACAGGTAATATGGTTACCGTCAAATAAGAAAATTGTTTATTTATTTTGTTTTAACTGTGCAATGTCGTTTTAGCATGTCGTTTATGCATGTCGTTTATGCATGTCGTTTGACTCCATTTGTAATATTTTAACTAACAATATTACTACAAATCATTTAAATAAGTTATACTCCTAATTAATAATATAATTAATTTTTATAAAACAGTATTTTCAAAAATTTAAAAAAAAATTTTTTTTCACTTTTATCTGTACAAGTTTTTGACTAAAAAGCTTGTCTGAAGTTTTAGTCAAAGGCTTTTTTTATTAGAAAAATATAGGCCTAATTCGTATCTAAAACAGTAGAAAATAATTACAAAAACTGATACAATAATTTAAATAATTTTAATTACAAAAACTGATACAAAATAAATAATTTTAACTGCAATTTATAATCAGATCAATCACACTTAATAACAAAAAGTAGAATTTGTTTTATTTAAATAAACAAGTATAAAAATATTCATATTTAAAAATTTACTTTATATTATTTATCATTATAATTTTTAGTTTTAGCCCAAGTAAAAAATATTGATTATGAACGCTAAAAAATCAACTTCTAATAAAATAAATACCAAAAATGAATTGGATAAACTCATTCATTCCATTATCGTTGGGTGTACAAAAAAGTATGATTCATACAAGGAAGACTACCATAGAATATACTAATGAATCCAATAAAAATGAAAGTGTCATAGAATTGACAATTTTGGATATAACTAAGTCGGCTTAGATCGACCTATTTTGACGTCAAGAGTCTGTCGTCAAACGTTGTACACGTATTTTCCGGACACCCTGTATATATATATATATATATATATATATTGTTGTTGTTTATTCTATCTCATATAACTTAATTTATCTGTTCCCCTTCCATTTCTTGGCAGCCATAGTTGTTTTAACCTTCTTTGTTTCTTACCTCTTTATTACTTTTTTCCATATTTTTTTGTTTTCATTTAACTTTTCGCTCTTTTTTCTTTTATCTTCTGTGGCTTTTGATTTGTGTTTTCTTCCATTTTGGTTTACCTAAATCTTAAAGTTTCAAACTTCTTATCTCTACTAACCTATGTTCTAGCGTCGTCTTAGTTCTTTCATTTACCATTTTTTTATGCCTAATCTTTTTTCTAGCATCAAATCTGCAGGTAATGTCGCCGCAATTACTTCTAGTGCCTCCTGCAACACTGTCTTGTAAGCCTTTCCTTTTACTTCCTTTATGTTATTTTTTTGTCTTCAAAGCATCTCCCCATTTTTTTGCGGCGTACAATAGTTTACTTCTAGCCGCAGTTGCTATTATTCTCTTTTTTTGCTGCTTCTATAATTGCTTCCCACAATACAGAGTTGATGGATTTTGAGTTAGTTACTGCTTCTGCGTTCTCTGGTAATTGCTGTCCGGAAGAAAGTGGCGCTTCCGGTGCCGATTTGTATGAAAAACTCCTTAACGGCAATGCCAACGAGCTATTGATTGGTGTCGAGTAATAAGTGATTCTTTCACACCTAGCTTGAATGAACAAGTATCCTCATTGATGGTAAATGGAAAACATTTAGCATCATTAATGCCGAGAGAATCACTCATGTATTTGAGAATATCTGTGTCTTTTCTTCCTGACATAACTCTACCCAGATAAAGCCAATGTCTTCTTTCTGCAGATCGAAATAACGATAACCCCGTCGTAGAACTCCTGATGATTAATGGAGCTTTGCGCTTAGATAATTTAGAACTCATTATTATTAATTGTAGACACGGACATGTTTTGTAAAGGTTCCATATTTGGAGATTTAGGATCAATCAAATCAATTAATGCGCCAGCGCTTTTAGGTCCCGATGGTGTTGAACTAAGGGTAGCAAGTTCAAGTTCAAATTTGATTTATTTTTATTCTTATTTGAGCAAGTAGGTGAAGAAACTAATTTGTTTATAATTGATGAGTGCTCTTTTAATGTGCTTAAAATATTATCAAGCACATCATTGTTTACGACAACTAAATTGATACAGTTATCGCATTTCCACAAGATTGCTTTATTATCCGTAATAGCTTTGACTATGGTTTTAATTTGACCCGCACATTTGTTGCCATGAAAACAATATAATGAGTAAATATTATTATTATATATTAATTACTTTATCTTTAATTAAAATTGTTTTAAGCATAATTTAAAAATGTTAAATGACATAAACAATAAAAAAGACCAAAATAAAATAAAGAGTTTAAATTATAAAATTATACTAGATTTGAACCCGAGCGGGTATATAACTACGTTGAGTACAATAGGCCGTAGCTATTGCACCACGGAGACTATTGAGGAGAAAGATTTTAAAATAATAAAGTTGCTAACTAACAAGTTACAAAAATTTGCTTTGTTTACATTGCAAATGCAAATGAGGTTAAGTTAACATTAACTAATATTACTCATAAATACCTTAATTATTGTAAGCTAATCTTAAAACTTCGCAGATACGTGCTGGACTATTAAAAAACTGAGTGCAGCAATTTCACTAATTATTTGTAAATATTAGCATTTATAAAAGAATATATATGATATAGATGACCAACCAAATTTATTTATTTATTTATTATTTTGGGAAGTTATAAATATATTTGTAAATGTAATTTTTAAAACTAAATAGCACAAAATAAACGTATTATTATTATTTAAGTTTTGTTTTTTGATTTTTTGTTTTGTTTTTTTTGTTTTTGTTTGTTTTGTTTTGTTTTTGTTTTGTGCAATATGTGTTAATAAAAGATTATTATTTATGTTAATACTAAGCACTTTGAATGCATTTTGTTAATTATCATTAATACATAATGTATTGAAATCAGTATTAGTGCTCTTTATGCAGACAATACCAAATGGTATCTTCTAGCAGAATACTGCTAGACCATACACTGTTAACATTACCAGAAAGTACTTAGAGCAAGTACATCGGCAATAATTCTCACATAACGTTGCTTTTGGTTTTTTTTGGTAATGGTACTTTATACTACTTGAAACATTTTTTAGTAATTTTTCTACTTCATATATTTTGTTAACTAGTCTATAATTTATCTTTAGTTTTTCTTCTTGCATGTTTTATGTATTCAGCTTATTTCAGACTTTATAACTAATAAATGACAGGCATTATTTATATTTATTTAACATCTTGCAATGCTTCCTGCAAGAAATGAAAGGAATTATTTATATTTAGCAAGCTCTTACAGTTTTTATTATAAAACTACTTTCTTCTAATTATTTTGTGTACTTGTTTTACTTCACAAAAACTTTTGTTGGCAAATTTGTGATAATACTCATAAAAAGCTATCATAAATATAATTTTGTTATTATATAGTATTGACGAGAAAATATCAATAAGTTTTAATAGATTCCAACAATAAAACAATTTACTGTTAATTTATAATTAAAATTAAAACCTATTAATTTTCTTGCTGGTTTATATAGTTCATTATATGGCATTTTAATAATTTGCTAATTAACTCTACTAATGATTAATTAAGCATTTGTTTGTTATTTTGTTTTGTTTTTCTTCTATTTTTATTTGTAACAAAGTTATGAGTATTTTAATATCAAATATATAATTGCAAACTAAGCTACTCTAATGAAATATTTACATACAGTTGGCAAAACTGCTAACGCTATTGTCACGCGGTATACTCAAGCTCGGATGCTCATTAGACAGTCAATATTAATAAAATTATTACTTTTTTAAACATTTTATGGTTAAATAAATAATATCTAAATAAATAAAACTAGCTTTTAAATAAATATAAAACTAAGTATCTAATTGTAAACAAAATATTATTTATTTATTTAATAGCATTTAAATGAATTATTTTAGCTACAGTTGGCTATGCTGCTGAAATCGCTTAAGTGGGGACGCTCGGCGGCGAGCGCTCGCTCGCCAGTCTTGCTGCAGATTCCGTAGTATCAACGTCAAATTGCTAAATAACATAACTAAAATAATAATTATTTAATTATAATATTAAATAACAGTGATATAAAAGTTAAAATATAAAGCCGATGTCGAAGTAAATTATATACAAAATAAAAATTGGAAAGAAGAAATCAAGATTTATTTTGAAGAGCCAACTAAACTTCCAGCTGAAAAAATTTAAAATTCTACATCAATGTGCAATAAAATAAAATATACTTATATATTTAAAATAAATCCATTCTCTCAAATTGGGCTACCAAAATTGTGTACGTTGGTTCGAATAGGGTTGAAGTAATTTGAAATAAAATTCCAACCTTACAACAGGGATTAAATTATTCGTTTCTCTTTCTTGATATCTTTTTGTTTTCTTAAAACTTCTTCTTAAGTTCGTTCTGAAATCGTATATGTTGGTGCAAAATTAGGTTGATGTAATTTGAAATAAAATTCCAACCTTACAGCATATATTGTATGCTTCAGTCAATATGATTCAAGCTATTGATATTTTTTTAATTAATTATCTCTTTCTTGATACTTACTCGTTTTTTTAAGATTTTGTAAAATTGTATATGTTGGTGCAAAATTGAGTTGATGTAATTTGAAATAAAATTCCAACTCTACAAAGACACTGATATTTTTTAGTCAATGTCAATTTGTTGCAATGAGATTCACAAATTGGAAATTGTCTGAAATATTATTATTTCTACTTGAATATCAAATTTCAATTGTTCAACATTTGATAATTTGTTGAGGGTGTTGACGCAATGCGTTGAACTGTTAGTGAAAGAAAGAGACTGTAATACAGTTAAATCCTTACACGGACAAGCAACGGCATTTTTGACGCGTTTTATTTGAATCAGATGACCGAAACAAATTTATCATTTAAAATTAATAAATGAAGTATTTTATGTAAATTGACACATCGACACATTAGTAAACATAAGTTGTTTAATAGTTACTGTGATTTTATGCAAATTGTCTCTTCGACCAGTGAGATGCTAGGCAGACTGATGATGGGTGCATACCCTAAAACACGTGTATGTGTCTCTTACTGGATGAAAAGGCAATTTACATAAAATACTACATTTATTTATTAATTTTAAACTTGATATTTTTTTTTAATGGTTGCTGACTTTTTGATATTTGATACTTTTTTAAGATTCTTAAACTCAAATGGGCTATTAAGAATTTTTATATTTTGAAGCAATATTAGGTTGACGTAATTGATTTATTTTTTAGTCAGTTTTTATAAAATTAATTAACTTAAAATTGTTCGTAGTCCTTTCTCATTTTTAATATATAGAAATCTATCCGCTATGCTATAACATAAAACTATTTAGTTTCTAAAAATATTTTATTTTTGGTATGTACCTGTATATGTGAATTTGTCATATTAAATTATATTCTTGAAATTGAAAAATAAATAAATGTTCTGTGATAATAACATAAAATTGTTCTTTGTTATTCTTAAAACCTAAATCATTTTTAACTTAATAAGAATAGTATATTATATAATTTTTGCATATACTTAAATAAACAATAATTATATCGTCATACTAATGACTGATAAATGTTTGTTTACTTTTCAATTTTAGCTCAACCTCTGCCACGTTATCTGCGCTGCTTAATAGTCCATTCATTAGATTGTACCAATAAAGGTGATGATGGGTAGGTCGGTTTTTGAGACCTAAGTCTTTCAGATAGTGCTAGGGGTGGTCTGCAATCATCTTCACATCTTTTTAAATGTAGATCTCAAACCATAATGCTAATATCATTTTTTGAAACTTTTGTGGTCATAGGTGCTGATGGTTGTTTAGGTCTTCGCAAAAGTTCATCTTTCTTTGAAGATGATAAAGATGAAGAAGGCTGATAATGTAAAAATTGTTAAAAACGGCGTCGTTCTTCATTTCTAAAATCTCTTTGAGATGCAGCAGGAGCCAAGTTCAATCTGCTTAAAATTGGCTTTGATAAGCAATGTTCTTTAGGTTTACACGTCGGTACATCCTCCTCAATATCCCAAGATTTGGCGCAAGGTACTTGTGTATTTTTGATTGGATACTTATTTATAACAGCATCATTTGGTAAATAAAAATGACGATCCAGTAAATAACTGTCTTTGCAGTTCTGAATATGATACTTATATTCAGCATCGGACACAATATGTGTTGAATTAAAACAACAAACAAGCATCTTTTTGTCTGGGTATTTTTTTTACACTTTACCAGATGAGTTTGAAAACGGTAAATTTGTATACGGTGTGCTTCATCATATGGACAAGATAAATACGTTTTCTCATCCTTTAGAGCTAGAGACATTTTCTAGTTGCAAATTAAAATTTATATCAAAATAATGCAAATAACTTAATGATTATTATAATTATTGTTTACACCACGTTCTTTACACCTGTGAACGTGAGTAAAACCAGTGGAATGTGGATTGGATCTGTGAAGTAGTGTGAAATCTGATGTTCTATGATATGAAATATCTAAGCAGTATATCATGCAGATATCGATTTTCTGCGATTGATTAGTGATGTACTGATAATGTACATATATTTATATTGTACGTACTACATAGCATCTCAATAAAAGAATATATATTTCTCTGACTGCAACTCTTTTTTTTTTACAATAAAAATCTTCGATTACTACTATACAACAAACTCAGTTTTAATGGCCATATACAAAAAATATGCAACAAAAGCCGCAAATTACTAGAATTTGTAATGAAAAATGCTGTTGATTTGTAAGTGCCTAGTATATTGTTGCCATACAAATTGTTGGTAAAATTTCAATTGGAATACGGTTCTATTATTTAGTCTCCGTATCTTAAAAAGCAATCTAAAATACTGCAATCTGTCCAAAACAGTTTTTTTTAAATATTTACAATATAAAACTGCAATTAGTTCAAACAGTGAACTAACATGTTTGTGTAATTTAAAACCTTTAAATGAGAGAAGATTAACTTTTAACTTATGCTTTATGCACAAAGTTATTAATATTTGTATAAACTGCAAGGAGATTTTAAGTAAACTTCAATTCAACTTATCTATTACAACAAATTAACGACATTAATTTTCAATTTTATTTATTACTTGTTTAATGTAATTATACTAACCGAAGTTTATACTTACTGTAATATGTTATATGTTTAATGTTTATATTATTATTTTTCTAATGCATTTTTCCGTAAATAAAGATTATTATTATTATTACTCACACTCATACTTTTTTTATAATGATGTATATGATTCAACTGCTTTATCAAACAAACACAATAATAAAAATGCTGTTTATGAATCAACACCTTAATTGTTTATTTAAACGCAGGCGATTTTATTTACGTGTTAAGCAAAATATGTGAGATTACAAATAATAGTAATATGTTTACGGATATAGTCGCATAAATATAACAAATAGTTAAAATACGTAAAATATGTCAATAATTAGTAATAGGAATTCAATTAAAAATGAAATTAATTTGTTTTGAATTTAATAGTACTATTTTTTTCTTATTTCAGCAACAAAGGCTATTTAGAAATGCTTTTATTGCGTTCATACAAACAAAAATCAACCGGTTCAAGTTTATTTATTATAAAAATTATATGATTTTTAAAAACATATTTTCATTTTTAAATGAAAATAACCAAGATTTATTTAAAAAAACTAACTAAACTTTCAGCTGAAAAAAAAAATTCTACATGAATAAATACTGTGTACTGTGACTCATATATAACTCACAAGTAATATATATACCGGGTGTCTCAGACCACCGGTACCACTCTTTTATTTCGACAACGCTTGGTCGAATGTGACTTGGACAAAATAAATGATTATCAACGTAAACCCAAGGAATCCACTGATGAATTTATTTTTTACCGAAATAATCCGAAAGTACCCAAAACGGGAAGTAACTTTAAAATTTCAATGTGTGAAATGAGTTTATTACCATTTTTATATCACTGTAAAGTAATATAATTTCAGATGGAGTATCTATCGGTGTAGTGCAAACATTATTCCCTGATTTCTTTATGATGATATATGCAGTTTATGCCAATAAAGAATAGCAAAACTAATAATATAATAAAATACATATTATTAATAAAGATAAAAATTCATTAGTATAAAACATTAAATACTTTATAACTGTTTTTGTGCAAAACGGCTTCTAGTGTCCAAATAATATGTCAATATAGTCGGAACTTAATTTTTTTACTGTATCTACAATTTTAATATTATGCCATCAAAATTTCCATAATGACGTATGATAATTATTCCAAATTATATTTTGCACTTAACCCATACTTTGAAACATATTCGCAATAATAATTTATTTTTTGAAATTTTTTTTGTCTGTTTATTTCGTTTTCTAGTGCTAGAACTCATCTTATTTATAGTAATGGCTCTATCAACTAAAACTTTTTTTAACTTTATTTTCATTATTCTTTATTTATTTTTATCTATTTTAGATTTTTGATTTGGGTTAGGTTGTTCTTGATTAGGCAATTTTCTTTTAGAATGTGAGTGTGCTTCTTTTGTTTGTACACGTTTTTAGAAATGTATCTATTGTTGTTGATGTTTTGTTCCATTTGTCTACTCTTTTGCAATTTCTTAGAAAAGAAGGATAGAGTCTAAGGAGAGATTTAACTTATAAATTTTATTTCAAGCTATCTAGCGTGTTAAGTTGTTTTTACTTACTGCTACTGTATTGACACATTTTCTTAAAGCGGTTTCATCTAATGCTGAACAAAGCAATGTTTTTTTTTGTGCATTGGCTTTGATTTCCTTGGGAATATTGGTAAAACATAAAAATGCACAATCTGGTAATATATATGCCGCAGCAACTTTGTTTACATTCTCCCCTGCGGAGTGTTAGTTCTAACATACTGCTTTGGCACTAGTTTCTGGTAAAACGGAAAGTTAAATTTAACTCAGTTTTGACCAATCGGTTTGTTATGTTTAACTTTAGAATAAGTAATTATTAAGTAGTGATAGATAAAAAATTTACATTGTGCTACGGTTGAAGCCCCATAGTATTTTTTGTGTTTGCAAAAGTTTTTCATTTACATTTATGAAACCTGTCATTTGATTAGTTCTGGCAGTTGCACCAGTTTTTAATGTAACGTTCTATGTGTGGCTCCGTGGTGAGTGGGAAAATTAAGCGATAAAGCTGTCGGAATTTATTATGGTAGAAACTTCAACAAAAGATTTTACCCGATTACAAACGAAAAAGTTAATAAAATTTGTAATAGTGCAAGTATAAAGTTTGTAAGGTTTTTATTATTGTTAAATGTTTGAAAAATGTTTACAATCTAAAAGAGGTTTTTTTTAATTAATTTACAGAATCATTTTCAACATCATTAATAAAACATTAAATTTTTATTAAAAGTTAAGAGACGGTATCTTGCTTAAAAAAATTATGAAACGTAGGGAATAGGTTATCTTTATAGTACACAAGCTAGCAACGTTTTTGAAAAACTATATTAGATCGGCCTGTGCGCAGCCCTCCTGCTCATAGAAAAATTGAGCATTTGCAAAACATTTTATGACGACATTTTTTTGTTTTTTAAGCTGATATGCCAAAAATCTAAACTAACTAACTTGGGTTTTATTATATTGATGTCAGAGTTCTTCTAAGTTTTCAAGCTGACACATTAATTCAATTACATCAATTAAAAGTCGGTTGTGATTAATTTACGGAAATCAATCCGTTGAGATCCGTTCATATCCGGCTCAACAGACCAAAATGTTGTTCTCAACTTTTGCTATTTTGTACGAAGATTATTTATAGTTTACTAAAATAAAATTATTTTATTATTAAATCGTATTAGAAAATATAGTATTAAACTATTAATTTCTAAATATTAATTGATTGATAAAATGCCTTTAAAACAAAATCTTACTAAAAATATATTTATTATATTCTAAAAAATTTTCATATACTAATAAGAGCAGTTTGTTTTGTTTATATATGTAAGCTTTTATCAATGTTAATGTCATTTGTTTTTGTACGTCTTTTGTGGGTGGGTCTAGGTCGTTGTTTTGTTAACAACTGTTTAGAATTAATTAATAATTCAGAATTTTATAAATTATCAGCATATTTTTCAAATGAGGTTTATCAAATTGAAAAAGACCTAGACGAGACGATGATGACATTTTTCTACCATACTTTGAAGAATAAGTACTCAAGTAATTTTGGGTCAAAATATACAAATATTATTGATTCCAAAACGAAAATTAATTGATTATTTTTATTTAATTAAGATATTGTCCTGTTAGTGGCCATCATCAACATCATTCTTTGAATAGAATATATAATAGATCTACAAATAATGTGAATTTATCGAACAGTTTTTAGATTTATCTGAAGGTGAAAGTTTTTCTGAAAGTCAGAATAATGTAACTGAGCAAAAAATTTATTAAAAAAAATGTTGATAGTATAACTGATAAAGCATATTTAAATAAAGAAATAAAAACAAATAAGAAAATTCTAAGGGAGGTTTTACTTTATTTTGGCAAGTTTCTACTGTAGACAATGAAATCAAATAAAAAGAAGACAAAGTTATTAAAATTTTATTTTTTGAAGATGAAGAAAATGTAATACAAATAAAAGAATTAAAAAAAAAAACAGATTTAAAAGTTAAAGAAATACTTTTTGTAACTGATTCGAAACAAAATCAAAAACTGCTTCAAAAGTATAGTTTTTTATACACAAATACAGATGAAAATTTTTGTACAAACCAAAATACTGCAAATAAAGAAAATCCAATAAAGTAGAAGTTAATGAAAAAACATCATTTAAAAATAAAGATACAAATGCGTCATGTTTAAAAAATAAAGATGTTAATGTAAAGTAAACTAATAAACCAATACAGGCAATGCTGCAAAAAAATAGACGTAATTCAAAATGTGTTATTGATCAATTAAAGGCCCCATCAGAAACTTCGTCTACTTTATCAAGATGCATGCTTGTCAAGTTTATTAACACAAAAAACTACCCAAACGCGCACCAGGCCTTTATCGTTTGCTAAACTTAATTATAAAGATACAAGAGATATTTGCAAGAAATCCATAGCACAACAATTACCAAGGGAAGTTACTAAAATATTGTCTACGCTTATACGAATGGTAAACTAATTTGATTTTATGCAAAACAATGTCCCGGCAGCTAGTACTAGTAATATTAACAAAACTAGTAGTACAAAATGAAGTTGCAGAGATCAGTCTACGATTACAATAATAGAAATACCAAAAAAAAAATTTAAGCTATTACAAAAGCATCTTGAAAGAAGAGAAAAGCAAAAAACCGGCCAGATAGAAAAAAACATTAAAAATAATAGCAAACCTGAAAAGCGTCATAAAAAAGAAAATCGTTGTTTTATCGAACCGAAGCTGAAGGAAAAAACGTTAAAGATATGCGTAAAGAAAGTAAATATCAAAAAGAACTCGACCCAAATAAAGAGCAAGTAGAAACTGCTAAGAATTCAACTAATTCTAATACTGAGGATCAGCCAATTATTAATTTAAAACTTAAACTAAAAAAGGATAGTATTGATAGCAATTCCAACTTCAATATTGTAAATGAAAGACCCAACTTAATAGATGTAATATTAAAAAAGAATTTACGCAAACTAGCTAAAATATCAAAAAATAAACTAAAAAATTTGACACAAAAGACAAATCTGATATTATTAGTACAACTTATGGTGCCATTGCTAAAGATATTGAAAGTGATTTGAAAACCGAAACAGTTGTTGTTAAACAGTGCAGCGTCGTTGTCGGTATAAATGATTTAAGTAATTTTGATTTGCATTCTAATGTAGTTCAAAATACTGAAGATTTTGACGAGTTAGAAACTAAATCAAAATTTAACGGAATTAATCAACACATTGAAATTGCAAAATTGTTAGAAAACAAAGAAATGGAATCAATAGCTGTCAAAAAATTGTTAGAAAATAAAAAAGAAATGGAAAAAAGAGTATATGGTATTATAAAATCTTTAGATAATGAAGATATGCAAACAGCAATATATATGTAACCAAAAGTACCCGTTAAAAATCTTTAAAAAACAAAAAAAAAAAAAACTTTCAGCAGAAAATCTGTAAATAATAAAAAAAATGATTCAAAAATAATGAAAAAGTAGAAGTAAAAGTATTAACCAAAAAGTCGTTAGTTAATAAAGAAGTCAGACTATTAACATCCACTAGCAAAACTTTATATAATGATATAGAAGTGAAACTATCAGTATTTGCTTAAAAGTCTTTAAATAATAAAAAAATGAAAAAAAAACCTTCTTCAAAAACTCTTTAGATACTAAAGAAATTGAATCTAAATTAGTTGCCAAAAAATCTTTTGATGATAAAAAACAAATAGAACCAGCAGTATCCAAGATTAAACTTTTACATAATGAAGTAGTAGAACCATCAGAAAATAATTATGTAGAACTATCAGTGTTGGTCAGCAAAACTTCAGACAATAAAGAACCAGAAATATTAGCGGAAAATACTATAGATAGTAAAAAAATAGTATCCACAAAAAAGTATTAGATAATAAAAAAATTACTACTAAAGTGTGTAATGGTATGCCAATACTAGTTGGATATGATTGTCCAAAACAAGTTACTAAAGAAGATAAGTTGCTTAAAGAAGAAATAGTGATTTGATTGATATAAAAATAAAAGAAGAACCTGAAGAAGAAGAAAAACCTTTTATCAATTTATCCAATAGTTTCACATCCAAAAGATTTAATAGATCTAATATCTTAAGCACTTAAAATTGCAATGAGTAATCTTCTTATTGATGAAAATGTCGCAAATGTTTCAGAGTCATCAACTTTATCAACAAAATTAATTTGTAAACTAGAAGTAAACATTATACAATCAATACAAATATAAGAGCACACTTTTAAAGGTTTCCGATCACGTTTTTATAGATATTGCATTGGGCAAAAAAAATGAAATTGCAAATCAAAACTTGAAACTGAAACTCAACCATAACTTATTCTTTTGCCAACAACAACTGAACAAGATTTATCAAGTATAATTACACTTTTACAACTAAATTCAATTATTGAAGTTAAAGGAGAAAATGATGTTATCGAAACTGATATGACTAAAATAATTGAAGTTTTAAGTAAGGAGAATACGAAAATTTAAAGAATTAAACCTAAAAAAGTTCAACAACCCAGTATTTCTAATTTAACTATTACTAGCATTTCATCAAACAGTAGCACATTTGAACTACTCACTACCATTCCAAATAAACCAGAAGAACGCATTCCTGACGTTACACTAACTATAACTCAAACTGTTCAATCTAATGAAATTGTAGCTAAAATTACTATATCACAATTCATGTTTAAATTGAAGCCATTTTACTTGAATTATTATCTACAGCAAAATATAGCTAAACAAGCTTACATGCTAATAATCCGTTGCAGCAATGAACTAGGGAGTAATTTGAGTACAATTTTCAACAACAGAATTGTTGGAACTGCCAAACAAATAGTTGACATTATTTTTAAATCAAATGTGGTTGATTTTGATGTCAACAATATGATTTATACGCTTTGCCAACCAATTACGCGTGATTATAATGAGGAGTACATTTTAGTTATTTTACCTTTAAAGGTGTGCTCTTATATTTGTATTGATTGTATAATGTTTACTTTTAGTTTACAAATTAATTTTGTTGCTAAAGTTGATGATTCTGAAACATTTGCGGCATCATCATCTATTAGAAGATTATTCATTACAATTTTAGCTGCTTTAGATATTAGATCTATTAATCTTTCCGAATGTGAAACTATTGAACGTTCCAATAAATTGATAATAGGTTTTTCTTCTTCTTCTGGTTCTTCTTTTATATACACATCATTCAAATCACTGTTTTCTTTAAGCAACTTATCTTCTGTAGTCCCTCGGGGGAGCCTGTAACCCCTAGAGGGCGCGTCTCCAGGTGGCGGATAGGAGGAAGCCCTCACCGGCTTAGCCGGCGGGTAGGTGGAAAATAAAATACCACTCGCGGACCAAACAGGACGAGCAGATTGGGCTTATAGCTGTAGAGAAAGCAGTCGATCTAAGAAAAAAGCTCCGAACAAAAAATTCTGATTTTCCTGGTAGGGGATGAGGCACTGGGCTAACTCCTCGATACTAAAAAAAAACGCACTTTTAAAAGAACTAGTCAACAGCTTCGGAACGGATTAAAAACTAAAAAACGACATAAGTTACGTAACAGGAAAATTATAATTGAAACATGAAATCCTCAAAGTCTTTCAACAAAAACAAACAAAGTACTAGCGGAGCTACAAAAAACAAAGCGGACATAATAGTCCTGGCAGAAAAAAAAAAAGACAAGGCTCGAAAAACCTCAAAAAACCACCACAACGCAAAAAACCAAGAACCTGAAATCTATAATAGACTACACAACAACACGACAAAAAACAAATCTAGTCATACAGGATATTAGGGTGTATAGAGATGCAACATGCGGCAGCGACCACTATCTGTTAAAAAGAAATATTCTGTTCTCGAGGAAATACGAAAAAGAAGAAAACACAAACATAAACAAAAGAGAATAAAAAAGAAGACAAGTTTAACTTGGACAATTTAGAAAATGAGAGCACCCAAAACCTATACAAAACAAGATTAGACCGAAAACTACAGACCATACAGTATAAAGATAACGAGAAACATTACTAATGTATTAAATCATGCATATATGCAGCGACCAAGAAAGCATTAGAATATAAAAAACAACAACAAAGGGTGACTACATATTAGTGGGACGTAGAAATAAAAAAAAAATATAAGAGACAAGAAAGAAAAGTACCTGGCATATTTGTCCAATATGTCGAACGAGCATAAAATATGGTATAAACAAGCAAAAGCACAAAAGAAAATTAGCAAGAAAAAAACAAAGCATGGGAGAGAAGATGCAACAAAATAAACACGCATATTGGAAGACGAAAGAGTAGCGAAAGCTAGAAAATACTAAAATCCCTGAGACAGGAAAATAAAGATCTGATATCACCAATAACTTTTTTATGTCAATCTTTTGCTTTTGTTTTTTATATATGTATTATATTGTTTATATTTATTGTATTTTTATGTAGATGTAAATGGTTTTACTTACCGTAAATAAAGATTATTATTATTATTATTCATTCAAAATAACAATAGAAAAATGAGAGAACTATTTTAAACAGTTACTAATAGAACATAGACTACCCTTTCAAGAGAACCCAGAGATAGAAGGAAACATAAACATAACAGCATCACCAATCAAAATAATTGTAGCAGACGTAAAACAAGCTTGTAAATCACTAAAGAATAGAAAGGCACCCGGACCTGGAAACATTCCAACAGAGCTCATTAAATGTGGAACAACAAAACTATACTAAGAACTAACGGTACTAATCCAAAACTGCTTGAATATAAAGCCAACCTTGGAAGAATGGAACATTGCCCATTTATCGACCATACATAAAAAAGAGGACACGTTGAACTGCGACAATTACAGAGAGATAACAGTAACGAACACACTATATAAAATATATGGCTAAATCCTGTCAAAAATAAATCAAAGCAGAATACAATAACATGTAAAAGGAGAAGCAGGCATGATTCCGGGTGGAAAGATCAACAATAGACCATCTATTCTCCGTCACTCAAATAATAGAATAGAAAACTGCGTACAACGTTATAGATTTGAAAAAAGCGTATGACAGTGTACCACAAAATATACTATGAGAAGCGCTAGAAAAAATTAACATAAATGCAAACATAATAAAGGCTATACAAAAATTATATCAACACGCATCAGCAAAACATAAAATAGGGCAAAAATTATCAAAAAGTTTTAATATAACTAAAGAGTTTAAACAAAGGAGCTGCCTATCTACGACTCTGTTTAAAATATACCTAGAACAAGCGCTAAAAGAGTAAAAAGAAAATCCAAAAACATGGGTATACCCCTAAACGATAATATCGTCTACACACTATGCTTTGATCAAATAGTAATAGCGCAAGATCTACATAACATCGAATATATGACAAGAAAACTCATAAAAGAATACAGCAATTAGGAAATGAAAGTAAATATAAAGAAAACAGCGTATATGTGTATAAGAAGACAACAACAAAACCTCATCCTAGAAAACGAAACAAGCATAAAAGAAACCAAGAAATACTCAGAAGCACAGATAACCAACGACAAAACACAAGATGACAACATAAAAGACAGAAATATACAAGGTAGAAATGCAATAAGTATATTGAATGGAATATTATAGGACAAAGGCATTTCATACTATATATTCAACAACAAATATATAATACTATAATAAAAACCATAGTAACATATAGTAGTAAAATATAGAAGTTTAAAAATAAACTTGAAAAAACTCTTAAAGCTACGGAAAGAGATTTCTAGAAAAGGGCAGCCAGGAGATCTAGAATGGGAAGAATAACTAATTACAGGAAACGAGAGATCATGGGAGTAACATACACACCATAATTGAGGACATCAGAGTAAACTAGCTAAGATGATTTGAACATGTATAAAGAATACCAGACAAAAAATTCCTAGAACAAATATAGGAATGGACAGCACATAGAAGAAGGAGAAGAGAAAGACCTATGAAGAGCTAAAGAAAAATTGTCAATAAAGAATTGAAAAAAAAAAAAGAAATAGAAGAAGACTTTTAGATGAACATAAAAGAATAGAAACTGGAAATTGGAAGACGCTATAAACTAAATTAATAATACTAATCTTTTGTAGTAACTTGTTTAAGACATTCATTACTAATTTTTTATTATCTAATACTTTTCTTGCGGATATCATTTCTTTACTATCTTAAAATTTTTCCGTTAATATTTCTGCTTTTTAATGTCTGAAAATTTGCTGACCAACACTGATAATTCTACATAATTATTTTCTGGTAATTTCACTTCTTCTTTATGTAAAAGTTTGCTCTTGGATACTGCTGGTTCTATTTGTTTCATATCATCTAGAGATTCTCTGTAAACTAATTTTGATTTAATTTTTTTAGTATTTAAAGAGTTTTTGTAAAAGGATCTTGATAACATTTTTTTAATATTTAAAGATTTTTTAGCAAATACTGATAGTTCCACCTATTCTTTATCATTACATAAAGATTTGCTAGCGGATATTGATGGTTTGACTTTTTTTTTATTTAAAAAATTTTTGGCTGATACTTATACTTTTATTTTTTTATTGATTTCTGAATTATTTTTTTTATTATCTACAAATTTTTGGTTAAAAGTTTTTGTTTTAATTTTTTTGTTATTTAAAAATTTGTATCGGGTACTTTTTGTTTCAAAGATATTGCTGTTTGCATATCTTTATCATCTAAAGATTTTATAATATCAGATACTATTTTTTCTAATAATTTTTTGACAGCTATCGATTCCATTTCTTCGTGTCTAACATTATTTCAATTTCAATGTCTTGATTATTTTTGTTAGATTCTGATTTAGTTTCCAACTTATCAAAATCTTCAGTATTTTGAACTACATTAGAATGCAAATCAAAATTACTTAAATTGTTTATACCGACAACGACGCTTCACTGTTTAACAACAACTGTTTTGGTTTTCAAATAACTTTCAATGTCTTTAGCAATGACACCATGAGTTGTACTAGTAATATCAGATTTGTCTTTTGTGTCAAATTTAGTTTGTACAAAAATTCTCAACTGTATTTGTGTATAGAAAACTATACTTTTGAAGCAGTTCTTGATTTTGTTTCGAATCAGTTACAAAAAGTATTTTTTCAACTTCTAAATCTGTTTTTTCAAGTTCTTTTATTTGTATTACATTTTTATCATCTATACAAAATAAAATTTCAATAATTTTGTTTTCTTTTTATTTGATTTTAATGTCTATAGTAGAAACCTTGCCAAAATAAAGTAAAACATCTCCCAGAATTTTCTTTTTCTTATATTTCTTTATTTAAATCTGCTTTATCAGTTATATTATCTACATTTTTTTAACTGAATTTTTTACTCAGTTACATTATTCTGATTTTCAGAAAGACTTTCACCTACAGATAAATCCGAAAACTGTGGCTTCTTTTAGCTTTTTTTATTTTTCGATAAATTCACATTATTCGTAGATCTCTTATACCTTTTATTTAAAGAATGATGTTGACGATGGCCACTAACAGAACAATATCTCAATTAAATAAAAATGATCAATTAATATTCGTTTTGAAATCAAATATATTTGTATATTTTGACTCAAAATTACTTAAACTTTGGTACCTATTCTTCAAAATTTGATAGAAAAATGTCATCATTGTTTTGTCTAGGTTCTTTTTGATTTGATAAACTTTATTTGAAAAATATGCTGATAATTTATAAAAATTTGAATTTTTATTTAATTCCAAAATTTTGTTAAGAACACAACGACCTAGACCCACCCACAAAAGACGTATAATGACGGATGACATTAACATTGATAAAAACTTACATATATATACAAAACAAATTGCTTTTATTGATATATGAAGATTGTTTAGAATATAATAATTATAAAATAATTTTATTTTTGCATTTTTTAGTGTCGTACAACATCAACAAATATACAAAGGAAAGAAATTATTTTTTAGTGAACTGTAAATAATCTTTGCACGGAATAGCAAAGGTTTAGAAAAATCATCTTCAACATTTTGATTTTTTGAACCGGATATCAACGGATCACACTAGATTAATTTGCGTAAATTAATCACAATTCACTTTTAATCGATGTAATTGAATTAACGTGCCAGCTTGAAAACTTAGATGAACTCTGACATCAATATGACAAAACCCATGAGAAGATTAAAAGTATTGAAATTAAAGCGCTTTAAAATGATCAAGACTACTAGAACAAAAAAATATGAAATCAATCTACTTAAGACTTTTTTATCATTAATCGTTCATCACAGTCATTCATCACCACCGCTCAAAATAAACAGTCAACAGATTCACAACCGTCGGTAAAACTGCCAACATATCATCTGCCTAAATTTGATGATAACTTGAAAGATTAGATCAGTTTTGGCAAATCAAATAAGTGAAACAAACAGTTCATTGGCTTTGACCTCAGCATACTATGAGGTGGCACTTAAACTCACTTCAAAATTAAATAGAATGGAATCAAACTTGGCATATTCCATTAGACAAAATGAATAAATGTACAAAACACGTTAGATCTCTGGAAATGATTCAGGAGCTAAATTAAACAAAAGCACTAAGGACAAACACAAAAATTTCAATTGTTTTCCAATTAAAAACTTGATCAACTTTTTACATGATCTTTGTTACAAAGCAGTTTATTGATGCCATCAAAAATAACTTAAACATGGTTGTACACTGCTGGTATTTTAAAATATGCTATGCGGGCATCTTATATTCCAGTTACAATGCAATTACAAACACGTATTGCAGGTGAAAGCATTAAGCATTGCAATGTACAAGTGTTCGAGACTTACTTGATTAAGTTATATTTTTCCTTATCTTTAAATCTTATATGGTAATAAGACAAAAAAATACAAAAGATATTGACATAAAAATTGAAATAAATAACTTTCCAATTACCAGAACAAAACAGACAAAATACTTGGAAACAATAATAACAGAGAAACTAACATGGGATACACAAAAAAACAAAATATTAAAAGAAAGTGCAGCAACAATAGGAGCTATCTATAGAACCAGAAAATGCATAACAAAAGAAACTGCAATAAGTATATACAACTCACTATATTTATCAAAAATTAATTATTTAATAAATATATGGAGTGAGACAACAAAAACAAATATACAAAAAATACAAAGACAACAAAACAAAATACTTAAAATAATACATAAACTCCCAAAGCTAACACCAACAGAAGAAATATACAAAATAATCAACAAAACAAACAATAACGAAAAAATAAATTTAAAAATAAAGAAATTAAAACAAATCTACAAATAATATTAAACAAAGAAATTCATGGACATAACACGAGAAAAAGAAGTAATATACATGTACACACAACAAGGACAGAAAAAGCAAAAAAAAACAATACTAAGCAATGGACTAATCACAACTACCTGAAAATTTAAGAAAAACGAAAACCATTAAAGAATTTAAAACAAAAATAAAAGAACATTACCTAATAACAAGACCAAAACAAACAAATAAATAAACAAACATGATAATACACACAAAATAAGATAAATGGAAAGAGAAAATAAAAATGGTGCCCGGAATACGAAGCTTTGCAGCCTACCATATATGGAAACGGTGTAAAGCAGCAAGTGGGGAGAAAAAAAAAATGTTGTAAATATGTAAATATATTATAATAAATTTAGTTAATAAAAACTGATTAACGGTTGAATACCAGTAAAAAAAATATTTACTCACATGAACGCAGTTTTATTATGAAAAATAACCATCACCTGCAACTTTACCATCACTGCTGGCATCAAAATATGCTATTTGGCTAATTTTGTAAATAAACTGAAATAGTCAACTTATACTTTTCATTATTTTGGATTATGTACTATTTTCTAGTTTTTTTATCAGTATAGCAAAGTTTTATAATTTTTTTCTGTTCTATATTTTGAACGTTTGACAATAGACGCTTGATTATAGTCATCAGCAAGATATAACCTAGATAGAATTTGTATCTTGCCTGATAAAAGTTTTGTTATATAGTAGAGCTAACTTGCTATTATCTAGAATAATTTATATAGTTTTTAATACAGATTGACAAGGTAGCAAATGCTCTATAGAGGTAGTTTTTTTGGAATTGGTTTTACAGTTGGTTTTTGTTGTTGATTGTGCTTATTAGGTTTTGGTATCTTGATGCAGCAACCATTGTGTGTCTTTATTCAGTCTGCTAAACTTTACATACATTTTGTCTTTTGGGTAACTATTTTGAATTGATTTTTTTTATTGAACTACAGTTTAAGTTTGAATTCCAATTGCTTTACATTCTTTTTTATTTCTTTAGTTTTTTTTGCCAAAACCTTGGTTATTATTTTGCATTATTTTGCAAATAACGTTGACAACGCTATTATATTCATAGCTTTGATCAAGCGTACTTTTTTGCAATTAAATTAAAGTTTAAATTATGTTTGGTAAGTTTTTGTTAAAATATTACACAATCTTAATTTTTAAGTTAGAAATTAAATTGTGATATCATTACTTGTGTATCTTTTTGCACAAAAAGAAACTCCTTTATTTGATAATTAGTTGTTAAATGTCTGTTGAAAAAATCACTGTATGGAGTAGTGATTAGGGGTGTAAGGGATGATTAACCACAAAATAATATATTTAAGATCATCCAACTGTCAACCTCACCTGCACGCGGTACACCCTGCTACACAACCAACGAGGCTCTGGCGACCGAACAAGACGGTATAAATATATTTTTTTTACAAATTAGTACTAGTAGCACATCTACGGCTTTTAAGAGCTGATGTCTAATTTTTTTTTAATTTCAAAATATTCTATTTAATAATAAAAGATTATATAGTATATTATTAAGATACATATTCTGCTTTGCTTTAATTCCGAGCAGCACACAGCACTAATATAAATTGTTTTGTTTTGACATTTCTCAGAATTATTTTAAAACGCATATCAATTTGATAAAAACTGATAAAATTACATTGTTGAATAATTAATTACAATAATTAAGGTACAATAATTTAAATAGAAATCTGCTGCGTTATTATATTTATTTACAATTATTATGATTTCAGTATTTACGACAGATTTTATATACTTTTTAATTTCTAATTAAATGGAAATTTTTATAAACTCTATCGACTTGAAAATTGTTCCAGTTTTTCTTGTTCGGCCATCTTCTCGGTTTTAATATAATATCTTTTGATTTATATTTAATAGCAAAGCAGTTTTTTTTACTTAAAGCATTATAACATTGCAATTTCAATAATAAATATTTAAAAATATTTAAAAAAGTTATATATAATTTAACAATATTACCATGTTTAATTCCTCTTGCATCCACGGCGTTTCTGATGTTCTTTATCATCCGAATCATCAATACTGGAGTAACTGGAATCGGAGCTGGTGTATCCATTAAGCAAAATAGGATTTGTTTCATTTTTTGGTTTTTTCTTTAAGACATGTTTTCCACAGTAGCACATCCTAAGCGGTTTTGTAAAAAAAATGTATTATTTAAATCTAATTGTCTTAGACATGATTGCAAAATATGTGAGATTACTAATAATAATAATATGTTTACGGATATATTCGCCAAAAGTACAACGATAATTTAGTTAAAAATTAAATTAATTTGTTTTGAAATCAGTAGTAGTACTTTTTTCTTATTTCAGCAATAAACGCCATTTAGAAATGCTTTTATTGCGTTTATACAAAAAACAATCGATCGACTCAAGTTTATTATATTCATTTGTAAATAAAAATTGCAAACAAGAAACCAAGATTTATTTTGAAATGGCCAACTAAAATTCCAGTTCAAAAAATGTAAAATTCTACATGATCAAATACTGTGTTACGCGTTGCAACAAAAGTTAATTTGATAAAAATTGATAAAACCACATTGTGAAATAAATATGTTAGGTACAATAACCTATGTAAGCAAATAATGTAAATTGAAATCGATTAAATGAGAATTAAATAGCTTCAGTTTTACTTATTATGATATCAGTTATTATGCGTTATTATATTTATTTACAATTACTGCAACTTTAATATTTGTTTTGAATATTACAAGTTTTCAAAATAATTGTTTAAAACTTCAATTTAACGAGGAATTCAATAAAAATATTTAATTAATTCTAAGGCAACCAGATCTATATTATTATAAAAACCAAAGATAAAATTCATGTTTTGCATATGTTAAACTGACATTTCATAATAGGTTATGTTTTTGTGCACCTTAAGCCTTACAATTCTGAGGTTTAAAACTTTAAGGTCTACTTAAGTGGAACTCAATAAATAAGCCGAGTCTTACCTTTTTTGGGATTTTTTAGCGTGCTAAATTTAAATGCCATAGAATAACTTTTCTGACGTCTTTTTGTTAAGTTATTGCTATCGCGTTGACACGTTCTCTTCGAACGGTTTCATCCAATGCTGAATATGTTTCTAAAATTAAACTTTTACAACGGGAATAGTTATACTGCGTACACACTCTTGCAACAATCTGCCGTACCGCAACACCGTCGCGTAACATCTTCGCGCAACATCACCACGCAACAGCGTCCCATTGCTTGTCGGTTTTCTGCCGTCGGATTAAAGAAAATGTTACGCGACGATGTTGCGGTACGCAGTTGTGTTGCGGAGAGATGGTACGCGACGATGTTACGAGACAGTGTTGAGGTACAGGCAGATTGTTGCTTTAAAGTCAGGTTTATTTTTTGTGCATCAACATTGGTTTCCTTAGAAATATTGGTAGAACAAAAAAACCGAATTTTTATGGTTTATAAATATGCAAATACGTCCTCAGAATGTTTAGTCTCTTCATATATTTTTTTTGTAAATCCAAGGTACTCTATTCAACATTTTTACTTACTATCAAATTGTTTACTGCAACAAAACACAAAGAGATAAGGACAATTTAATTGTAATATAAATTACGCGATTAAAATTGTTATGTAATATAATATGTTTATCAATGATACATAACAACAATACATATTTTTTACAAAAGAGTTTAATCAACATATTAATTCGTAGAACAAACCTATTAAAATTTGAAACGAATGGTATGTCAAATTTTTGAAATAGTGTTTGACTAACAAATAAACAAATAAAGTTATCAAAAGTATTGTATGTTGCTTAATGTTTAACTATTAGTTAACATTTTTATATTACTTTATTTTTAAATTTTATTCAACAATTTGTTTAAAATTATCTAAAAAATTTTCGAGCGATTAAAAAGTTTTTTTTATAAAATTGGGTGCTTAAATAACACCTATCAGGTTGAGTATTCAATTTAGTTAATTCAACCTGATTTAAATAACTTTATTATTAAAATAACTCATTATTTAAATAAGTCTACCATACGTGTAGTCAGGTACACAAAAAAACTACATACAGTATTTAGCTAGTCAAAAAATCTTTACCATTCAAGTTTATGTGTTTACCCAAATACTAAAAAAACTATCAAAAAATCAAGTACCTAAGTACTTCAAAATCAGCTTTGAGTAATCAAGTTACTAAATCTCAAAACATTTAAGTTTAAATATAAAAACATTTCTAAACAAACTGTAATTTCCAGAATCCTAATATAGATTTTAAAATTTATAAAAGAGTTTTTAAAAGAATAAACTTAGAAAACACAATATAATTTTTTTATTTTATAATAAATATGTTTATTGTGCAGCTGTCATTGCTACGGAAATGTAAGCAATTGCGTGCAAAACATTTTGGATTCTAAATTTAGAGTTGAAGAGTAAACCATACTTTACTGCACGTAGGCTTTATTCTAATAAAGTCACCGTACAAAGGGTCTACCCTTTGTACGGTGACTTTACTTCTTGTCCTGGCATTCAACCACTCTTTGAAACTAATGTATGCAGGTACAACGCTTGGAGCAGCTCTCCAACATAAACTATCTATCGTATGAAAGAACCAAGCATTGTTTTGTCATTCATTTCAGATTCTCTACACGTTAGACTGTCTCTAGTACTAATTGTGTGCATGTGTTTTTTAGTTAGCTGTGTTCTGTCATAATTTGTGAGTTTTTTTTTTAACAGTCGCAAGTAGTAATTGGCTGTCTTAGCATTTGGGACAGTCATTGTCTCTTTTGCCTGTTTGCAGCCTAGAGTGTTATCTCAACGCTTTTTCAGTGCGTTGTATATGTTGATTTTAAATAAGTTATTGAAGTTTTTTATTGGTAATGCGGTCCTGGGATCAGATCCGCCTTAATGTTACCTACTTTGTTGAAATGTCTTGTTACTTAAAACAACTTAATGTTATTTCTACAGGCTGTTAAAGTAAGGGCACAACGACATTAAAAAATTAGGTTTGATGTGATTTTAGGCTTGCTATAAACCAATTAGGTCTGCTTTACGTTTTGTTAAAATTTTGACATTTTTACCAGATATTTTGCGGTTTACTATTTTTGTAATCCCATAAGTTATCCCAACTATTTCTGCTTGGAAGATAGTCCTGTACGTTGTTAGTAGTAAAGATATTTTGAAATCCACTTAAAAACTTTGACTGATCATCATCACCTTACTTGTTTATTTAAACGCAGACAATTTTATTTACATGTTAAGCAAAATTTGTGAGATTACTAATAATAATAATATGTTTACGGATAAAATCGCTAAAAGTACAACAAGTATTTAAAATACGTAAACGAAGTCAATACTAGTAATAGTAATTTAGTTAAAAATGAAAATAATTTGTTTTAAATTTAGTAGTAGTACTTTTTTTTTATTTCAGCAACAAAAGCCATTAAGAAATGCTTTTTATTGCGTTCATAAAAAACTAATGAATATTTTTTTCAAAACTATGAGTTTATTAGAAAGATTAGACATTTTTATTTAAAAATGAAACACATCATTCAAATGACTGCCACGGCTGGGTTGACAGTAACTTATCCGATTAACCCAATTTTTTTGAACATTTTTGATTGTTTGGGCTCCAATCGCATGAATGGCAACTTTGATTTTGTGTTTCAAGACATCAATCTCTAGATGATTAGCGTAACACTTATTCTTAAAGTCTCCCTACAAAAATAATTCAACGGGGTCAAATAACAGCTTCTAGGCGGCCAATTGACATCAGCAGTTTGGTAATTATTTGATGTTTAAAAACAGTGCGCAAAAGATTGATGGTTACGTTGGCTGTATGGCAAGTGGCCCAAACCTGTTGAAATCAAATATCATTCATTTCATACTTTTCAAATTTTGGAAAGAAAAATTTGTTTAGCATAGCACAGTAATGTTTCCTATTGACGGTAAAAGAGCTTCCTTGATCATGTTTAAAGAAAATTGGCTTAATAATGCCGCCGGACTAAAAACCACATCATACGGTTACTCGTTGTGGATGCATAGGCTGTTCAATACTCTCTGATCTTTAAATGCAACAATTTTGCTTATTGACATAGCCTCCGAGATGAAAATAAGCTACATTGAAAAACACATGTTTAAAAAAAAAAATGCTCATCTTTGGCCAAACGATCTTTAGTCCATTAGGCAAACTGACAACGCATCGGATGGTTATGAGGTTTTATTTCTTGGATTTATTGAACTTTGTAGGCCTTTAAACTAAAGTTTTGATGTACAATTCTTTTTAAAGATGTGCGAGAAGTGTTTAGTTCCTGAGAACGATGATGAGTTGATGTTGATGCATGTTTACGCACACTCTGAGCAATAGCATTCATTTTTTTGGTTGAGCGCACTGGACGAGAACGTGAACGTGTTGTTTTATCTACTAACGATCCAGTTTTGCAAACTCGCTTTACAAATTGGTTTGCAATCAAATTTGTTTTGTAAATTTTTTACTGTTTGAGTAGAAGACTTACCACTTTGGAAGTAAGTTTTCATTATTTTTTAACTTTGTTCAAGTGTAAAGCGTCCCATTTTGCAAATGACAAACATAAAACTAAATTTCTGTCAACTCATAAATGTCATTATATCTTTAAAAAACAAAATAAATAGTAGTTTAAAATCAAAACGTTTCATGGTTCACCCATTATGTACAACAGATTGGGTTAACATTTCTTATGCTTCAATGCGTAAAATGAGTTCATTATCATTTTTATATCTATCTAAAGTAATATGATTTCAGATCTATTATCCATCGGTGTAGTGCAAACATTATTCCCTGATTTCTTTATAATGATATATGCAGTTTATGCCAATAAAGAATAACAAAACTAATAATATAATAAAATACATATTATTAATAAGAATAAAAATTCATTAGTATAAAACATTAGTTACGTTATAACTGTTTTTGTGCAGAACGGCTTTTGGTGTCCAAAAATAATGTGTCAATATAGTCAGTACTTAATTTTTTTTACCGTATCAACAATTTTAATATTATGCTATCAACATTTCCATAGTGGCGTATGATAAATATTTCAAATTATATTTTGCATTTAACCCATACTTTGGAACATATCCTCAATTACAATTTATTTTTTAAATAATTTTTTTCTGTTTGTTTTGTTTTCTAGTGCTAAAACTCATCTCATTTATAGTAATGGCTGTATTAACTAAAACATTTTTTATCTTTGTTTTCATTATTCTTTACTTATTTTTATCTATTTTAGATTTTTGATTTGGGTTAGTTTGTTCTTGATCAGGAAACTTTCTTTTAGAATGTGATTGTGCTTCTTTTGTTTGTACATTAGTTTAAAGAAATGTATCTATTGTTGTTGATGTTTTGTTCCGTTTGTCTACTCTTTTGCAATAATTCTTAGAAAAGATGGATAGAGCCCAAGGAGAGATAGGTTGCGTTATTGCAGCGCAATTTAAAATTTTGTATGCAATAGTTTTTTATTAATTTATGATTTTTATTTCAAGCTATCTAGCGTGCTAAGTTTAATTTATTTTACTTACTGCTACTGTATTGACACATTTTCTTAAAGCGGTTTCAACTAATGCTGAATAAGTTTCTAAAACCTGTACAACAGGGATGGTTGGGCTTTAAAATAATGTTTATTTTTTGTGCATTGGCATTGATTTCCTTTGGAATATTGGTAAAACATAAAAATGCACATTCTGGTAACAAATATGCCGCAGCAACTTTGTTTACATTCTCTCTTGCGGAGTGTTAGTTCTAACATACTGCATTGGCACTAGTTTCTGCTAAAACGGAAGGTTAAACTTAACTCAATTTTGACCAATCGGTTTGTTATGTTTAACTTTAGAGTAAGTAATTATTAAGTAGTGATAGATAAAAGATTTACATTGTGCTACGGTTGAAGCCCCATAGTATTTTTTGTGTTTGCAGAAGTTTTTCATTTACATTTATGAAACCTATGTCATTTGAATAGTCCTAGCAATTGCACCAGATTTTAATGTAACGTTCTATGTGAGTGGTAAAATCAAGCGATGAAACTGACGGAATTTATTATTGTAGAGTCTTCAACAAAAGATTTTGCCCGTTTACAAACGAGAAAGTTTAAAAAATTTGTAATAGTGCAAGTATAAAGTTTGTAAGGTTTTTGATTGTTAAATGTTTAGAAAATAGCCACAATTTAAAGAAGGTTTTTTTCTTATTAATTTACAGGATTATTTTCAACATCATTAATTAAACATTAAATTTTTATTAAAAGTTAAAAGACGGTATTTTGCTTAAAAAAATCATGAAGCGTAGGAAAGAGGTTATCCTTATAGTACGAGAGCTAGCAACGTTTTTGAAAAATTATTTTAGGTCGGCCTGTGCGCAGCCCTCCTGTTCATGTAAAAATTGAGCATTTTCAAAACATTTTGAAAACATTTTAAAACGAAATTTTTTTGTTTTCTTAGGCTGATATAAGTTTTCAAGCTGACACATTAATTCAATTACATCAATTAAAGGTCGGTTGTGATTAATTTACGCAAATCAATCTGTTGAGATCCGTTGATATCCGGCTCAACGACCGACCAAACTATTGAACATAATTTTTCTCAACTTTTGCTATTCCGTGCAAAGATTATTTATTGTTCACTAAAAGATAATTACTTTCCTATGTATATTTGTTGATGTTGTACGACACTAGAATATGCAAAAATATAACTATTTTATTATTAAATTGTATTAGAAAAAATAGTATTAAACTATTAATTGCTAGATTTAAATTAAATGATTGATAAAATGCCTTACTTACTAAAATATAATTATTATATTCTAAAAAATCTTCATATGCCAATATAAGCAGTTTGTTTTGTTTATATATGTAAGCTTTTATCAATGTTAATGTCATCCGTTTTTGTACGTCTTTTGTGGATGGGTCTAGGTCGTTGTTTTGTTAACAACATTTTGAAATTAAAGAATAATTCAATTTTTTTATAAATTATCAGCTTATTTTCAAATGAGGTTTATCAAATTGAAAAAGACCTAGACGAGACGATGATGTCATTTTTTACCATACATTGAAGAATAAGTACTCAAGTAAATTTGGGTCAAAATATACAAATATATTTGATTCCAAAACAAAAATTAATTGATCAATTTTATTTAATTAAAATATTGTTCTGTTACTGGCCATCATTAACATCATTCTTTAAATAGAAGATATAATAGTTCTACGAATAATGTCAATTTATCGAAAAATAAAAAGAAGCTAAAAGAAGCCACAGATTTCAGATTTATCTAAAGGTGAAAGTTTTTCTGAATGTCAAAATAATGTAACTGAATGAAAAATTCAGTTAAAAAAATTAAGATAGTATAACTTATAAAGCAGATTTAAATTAAAAAATAAAAACAAATAAGAAAATTCTAGGGGGGGTTTTACTTTATTTTGGCAAGGTTTCTACTGTAGACAATAAAATCAAATAAAAAGAAGACAAAGTTATTGAAATTTTATTTTTTGAAGGTAAACAAAAAGGTAATAAAAAAAAGAACTTAAAAAAACAGATTTAAAAGTTGAAGAAATACTTTTTGTAACTGATTCGAAACAAAATCAAGAGTTGCTTTAAAAATATAGTTTTTTGTACACAAATACAGTTGAGAATTTTTGTACAAACCAAAATACTGCAAATAAAGAATCCGATAAAGTAGAAGTAAATGCAAGAACATCTCAACTTAAAGATGAAGAATTTAAAAATGAATCGCCATTTAGTTGATGAAAAGTAAACTAATAAACCAATACAGGCTATGCTGCAAAAAATTAGAAGTAATTTAAAAAATGTTATTGATCAATTGAAAACCCCATTAGAAACTACGTCTACTTTATCAAGATGCATTTCTTTGTCAAGTTTATTAACTGAAAAAACTATAAAAACGCGCACCAGGCCTTTATCGTTTGCTGAACTTAATTATAAAAATACAAGAAATATTTGCAAGGATTCCATAGCACAACAATTAATAAGGGAAATTACCGAAATATTGTCTACGCTTATACGAATGGTAAACTAATTTGATTTTATGCAGAACAATGTCCCGGCAGCTAGTACTAGTTTTACTAACAAAACTAGTAGTACAAAATGAAGATGCAGTGATCAGTCTATTAATACAATATTAGAAGTACCAAAAAAAAAACTATTTGTGAAGCATCAAGATTGTTTTTCCAAATTAAAAGAAAATAAAAGGAATTCTGAAAAGAATAACAAAATTGAAAATAACAATAATAGTAACATTGAAAATAAAACTAACAAACGCAAATTAGTAAAAGATTTGACTGATCAAACACCACAAAAAAAAACACAAATAAAAATTTAGAAAAAGTAGAGAAGAAAAAGAAGAAGCAAATGTTGCTGACAATACTATGAACAAAATAAATGATTTAGCACTGAGTACAAAAGAAACATGTGATATGATTCAGAAGTGGTTGAATGCTGCCAGCCTGAAAGAAGAGAAAAGCAAGGAACCAGTCAGAAAGAAAAAAACATTAAAAATAATAGCAAATCTGAAAGGCGTCATAAAAAAAGTCGTTGTTATATCGAACCGAAACTGAAGGAAGAAACGTTAAAGATAAGCGTAAAGAAAGTAAACATCAAAAAGAACTCGACCCAAATAAAAAGCAAGTAGAAACTGCTAACAATACAACTAATTCTAATGCTGAGGATCAGCCAATTATTAATTTAAAACTTAAACTAAAAAAGGATAGTATTGATAGCAATTCCAACTACATTATTGTAAATGAAAGACCCAATTTAGTAGATGTAAAATTAAAAAAGAATTTACGCAGACTAGCTAAAATATCAAAAAATAAAATAGAAAATTTGACACAAAAGACAAATCTGATATTATTAGTACAACTCATAGTGTCATTGCTAAAGATATTGAAAGTGATTTGAAAACCGAAACAGTTGTTTTTAAACAGTGCAGTGTCGTTGTCTGTATAAACAATTTAAGTAATTTTGATTTGCATTCTAATGTAGTTCAAAATACTGAAGATTTTGATAAGTTGGAAACTAAATCAGAATCTAACAAAAATAATCAAGAAATTGAAATTGAAAAATTGTTAGAAAACAAGAAATGAAATTGATAGCTGTCAAAAAATTGTTAGAAAATGGAAAAGAAATGAAAAAAATAGTGTCTGGTATTATAAAATCTTTAGATAATGAAGATATGCAATCAGCAATATGTTTGTAACCAAAAGTACCCGTTCAAAAAAATTTTAAATAACAAAAAAATGATAACAAAAGCTTCTAGCAGAAAATCTGTAGATAATAAAACAAATGATTCAAAAATCAATAAAAAAAATAGAAGTAAAAGTATCAGCCAAAAAGTCGTTTATATAATGATAAAGAAGTGGAACTATCAGTATCTGCTAAAAAATCTTTAAATAATAAAAAAATGACAAAAAATCTTTTTTCAAAAACTTATTAGATACTAAAGAAATTGAATCAAGATTAGTTGCCAGAAAATCTTTTAATGATAAAAAAACAAATAGAACCAGCAGTATCCGAGATCAAACTTTTACATAATGAAGTAGTAGAATTATTAGAAACTATTTATGTGGAACTAGAATGTAGAAATATTAGCGCAAAAATCTATAGATAGTAAAAAAATAGTATCCGCAAGAAAAGTATTAGATAATTAAAAAAATTATTACTAAGGTGTGTAATGATATTCCAATACCAGTTGGTTATGAATGTCTTAAACAAGTTATTATAGAAGATAAGTTGCTTAAAGAAAATAGTGATTTGAGTGATATGAAAATAAAAGAAGAAACTGAAGAAGAAGAAAAACTTATTATCAATTTATTAGAACGTTCTACATCCGAAAGTTTAAATAGATGTAATATCTAAAGCACCTAAAATTGCAATGAGTAATCTTCTTATTGATGAAAATGCCGCAAATGTTTCAGAATCATCAACTTTATCAACAAATTTATTTTGTAAACTAAAAGTAAACAATATACAATCAATACAAATATAAGAGCACACCTCTAAGGTTTCCGATCATGTTTTTAATACTACCTTAGAGGATTTAATAAATGAATTATTTAACTCTATCAACATTTAAAAATATTACTGTAACCGTAACCAATAATGACAAAAAAAAAACAGAAATGATAATTCTTGATGAAAATGCAGATATTGCATTAGGCAAAAAAAAATTGCAAATCAAAAACTTGAAACTGAAACTCAACCATAACTTATTCTTTAGCTACCAACAACTGAACAAGTATAATTACACTTCCAAAAACTAAATCCAATTACTGAAGTTAACGCAAAAAATGATGTTATCAAAACTGATATGACTAAAATAATTAAAGTTTTAAGTAAGGAGAATACTGAAATTTAAACATTTAAACCTAAAGAAGTTCAACAACCCAGTATTTCTAATTTAACTATTACTAGCATTCCATTAAACAGAAGCACAGTTAAACTACTCACTACCATTCTAAATAAACTAGAAGAACGCATTCCTGACGTTACACCAACTATAACTCAAACTGTTCATTCTAATGAAAATGTAGCTGAAATTACTATGGCACAATTCATGTTTAAATTGAAGCCATTTTACTTGGATTATACAGCAAAATCTAGCTAAACAAGCTTACATGCTAATAATCAGTTGCAGCAAAGAACTAGGGAGTGATTTGAATACAATTTTCAACAACAGAATTGTTGGAACTGCCAAACAAATAGTTGACATTATTTCTAAATCAAATGAGGTTGATTTTGATGTCAACAATATAATTTATACGCTTAGCCAATCAATTACGGGTGATTATAATGATGAGTACATTTTAGTTACTTTTATGTCAATATTTGCAAAAGCAAAACCAAGTTTGCAACTATTTGCTGTTTTTTTATAACACACTCAAGAATATGTATTATGTGCTCAAATCAAAGCACCCATAGTTATACTACACTGCAATTCCGCAAATAGAACTATCTGGGTTTTAAACAAAATTGCCTAGAGTTTGAATAGAACAACTCAGAGCTGCAGTAGAACCATCCAGACTAGTAGAATTACTCAAAGTTCTAATAGGAGTACCCAAAGCTCCAGTAAAAGTGCCCAGAGTTCCAGATGAATTTTTCAAAGCACCAGTAAAACAACCAAGAGCATCAATAGAACTACCTAGACTAGTAGAATTAATTAAAGCTATAGTAAAACCACACAAAGTTCCAGTTGAACCACTCAGAGCACCAGTTGAACTACCCAGAGCTTCAGTAAAATTATCCAGAACTCCAGTAGAACTACCTAGAGCTTAAGTAGAACTACTCAGAGCTCAAGTAGAACTACTCAGAGCTAAAGTAAAATCACCCAAATTTTATTTAAACAATGATCAAGTACACAAACTGCAAACGCAACTTAATAAAAATCAACAGTTGATAATAAGTAATATAATCAACATGTACCAAGATGATGAAAAAAAACCACCAAAAAAAATACAAAGCGTAAGAAAATTAAAGAAACTACACCAGTCACTTTTCAAAACCATTTACACCACCCAATCAACAATTGCAACAAAATTATCAACAAAAGTTGCTACAACATAGACAACAACAAGAGAAACAATATAAACAGCAACAGATGAAGAAACAACAGCAGGAGCAGCATGCACAAGCTTTGTATCTTTTGGATCAACACGTGCAAAATCAGCAACACACATGGGACAAAAAAGATTGCAACAGCGTTTAGTAGAACAATATCTTTGGGATAAACAAGTGCAAGAACATGAACGTTTATTGGAAAAAAAAAGCATATCAGCAGTGCTTAATAGAACAAAACAACAAAACGTGCAAGAACAGCAACGTACATAGAAAAAAAAAATGCAAAACAGCGTTTAGTAGAACAATATTTTCGGGATAAACAAGTGCAAGAGCATGAGCGCTTAGTAGAACAACAAAAGTTTTTATCATCACCTTTACCACCAAAAACACCACCTGTTCCCGTTATGCTAGTACAATTTTGTCCAAATTACAATAGCAATTTACAGGCAAACTTAAAGACTTCAAGTTTATTTATTTATTTATTTATTAGTCAACGGAAGCCATTACAAAATAAATATATATTCTTAGTTTCAAAAACATAAATTATACATAAAACAACTAAATATTAAAAATAAGAATAAAACTTAAATAGTTACAAAATATTAAAAAGGTCACGTATGGGTGACAAATGCACGTCCCATGGTATTAAAATAATCTTAAAAAAAATCTACTTTAACTTTTTTGGCTTGCCGCAAAATACGTGTAGATGCAGAGTGCACCGCATAATCAGTACGTTTGAACGGTATATAAAATAAATAGTCATTGCGTAAAACTTGAGCTGGGACCTGAATACCTATAGAGCTGAGCAAGTCAAGACAGTCAATAATCCTACGAAGCACTTTAAAAACTAGTGTCACGTCAAAATTAAAACGTCAGTCTACAGTATCTGCTGTTTGACAAGAACTACGGCTTATTTACCCAAAACCGCCTGCTTTACAAGAATTGATAGTATATGCACAAGGTTTAAATTAGCAACCAACACAACAATTGCTACAAAGTACGATACAGCAATTACCACAACAATTATTACAGATTTCAACACAGCATTTTACTCAATAACTACAGAGTTCAATATAGAGATATTTTTCTAAAAATTGTTACACGTAAGAACAACAATCAAAGCAACAATTGCCACAAAGTTCATTCTAGCAACCAATCATCACATAGGCCATCACTTCAGTCAACTCAACAATTGCTCTAGGGTTCTATAGAAAAATTACTCTATAAACTTTTGCAAGTAACACAGCAATTATCAACCCAACAATTGCAGCAAGTTTTTATACAGCAGTCATCACTAGGTCTTGCACAACAATCAACCAAACTAATAGATTAATCAACCCAAGAATTGAGTGTGCGGGCACTAAGTTTATTAATTGTAGGCCAGTAGAGTTTTAAATAGTTTTGATTTAGTGAAAAACTTTTGCTTGACAAAACCGAATTAAATGTGGTTTGAGATTTAAACATGCGCTCATTTTGATTTAAACTTGAAGTCTTCAAATTTGTCCGTAAATTGTTATTAATAAAATTAGTTTAAACAAAACTGTATTGGAATAACGGGAATATGTATTGTTTTTGGTGGTGAAGTTGATGATGAAAACTGTTGTTGTTCTACTAAGCGCTCATGTTTATGCACTTGTTTATCTCAAAAATTTTGTTCTATTAAACGCTGTTTTGCAATCTTTTTTTTCCTATGTGCGTTGATGTTCTTGCACGTGTTGATCCAAAAGACTCAAAGCTTGTGCATGCTGCTTTTGGTGATGTTGTTTTTTATCTGTTGTAGTTGTTTATATTGTTCCTTTTGTTGTTCCCTATGTTATAGCAACTGTTGTTGATAATTTTGTTGCAATTGTTAATTGGGTGGTGTAAATGATTTTGCAAAAGTAACTGGTACAGTTTCTTTAATTTTTTTACGTTTTGTTGTTTTTTTTGTTGTGGTTTTTTTGCATCATTTTGGTACATGTTGATCATGTTATTCATTATCGACTGTTGATTTTTATTCTGTACTAGATATGACCATATTTGCAATTGCAGTTTGTGTACTTGATTATTGTTTAAATAAGATTTGGGTAATTTTATTTGAGCTCTAAGTAGTTTTACTTAAGTTTTGGGTAGTTTTACTGGAGCTCTGCGTAATTTTACTAGAGATCTGGGTTGTTCAACTAGTGCTCTGGGTAATTTATTTAGAACTCTTGGTACTTCTACTAGAGCTCTGGGTACTTCTATTGAAACTATGAGTAATTCTACTAATCTGGGTGCATATATTGCAGCTCTGGATGTTTTATTCAAACTCTGAGACAATTTTATTTAAAACCCAGATAGTTCTACTTGCGAAAACGTTGTGTAGTATAATTGTGGGTGTTTTGATTTGAACACATAACACATATTCTTGATTGTGTCATAAAAAGCAACAGCAAATGGTGACAAAGTTGGTTTTGGTTTTGAAAATATTGACATAAAAGTAACTAAAATGTACTCATTATTATAATCATGCTTAATTGGTTGGCAAGGCGTATAAATCATATTGTTGACATCAAAATCAACCACATTTTATTTAGAAAAAATGTCAACTATTTGTTTGGCAGTTCCGACAATTCTGTTGTTGAAAATTGTACTCAAATCACTCCCTAGTTTTTTGCTGCAACTGATTATTGTCATGTAAGTTTCTTTGGCTATATTTTGCTGTAAATAATAAGCCTAGAAATTAGGCTGCAACTTAAACATGAATTGTGCTATAGTAATTTCACCTATATTTTCATTAGATCAAACAGTTTGAGTTATAGCTGGTGTAACGTCAGGAATGCGTTTTTTTGGTTTATTTGGAGTATTATTATTATTTGATGGAATGCTAGTAATAGTTAAATTAGAAATAATGGGTTGTTGAATTTCTTTAAATTTAATTGTTTGAATTTCCGTGTTCTCCTTACTTAAAACTTCAATTATTTTAGTCATATCAGTTTTGATAACATCATTTTTTGCTTTAACTTCAATAACTAGATTTAGTTTTAAAAGCGTAATAATACTTGATAAATCTTGTCCAGTTGTTGGTGGCAAAAGAATAAGCTTTGGTTGAGTTTCAGTTTCAAGTTTTTGATTTGCAATTTAATTTTTTTTACCCAATGCAATATCTGCATTTGCATCAAGAATTATTATTTCTGTTTTCTTATTGTCATTATTGGTTACTGTTACAGTATTATTTTCAGAAACTGATAAATGAGTTAAATAATTCATCTATTAAATCTTCTAAGGGAGTATTAAAAACGTGATCGGGAACCTCTAAAGGTGTGCTCTTATATTTGTATTGATTGTATAATGTTTACTATTAGTTTACAAATTAATTTTGTTGATAAAGTTGATGATTCTGAAACATTTGCGGCTTCATCATCTATAAGAAGATTATTCATTACAATTTTAGCTGCTTTAGATATTAGATCTATTAATCTTTCCGAATGTGAAACTATTGAACGTTCCAATAAATTGATAATAGGTTTTTCTTCTTCTTCAGGTTCTGCTTTTCTTTACATATCATACAAATCACTGTTTTTTTTAAGCAACTTATCTTCTGTAGTCCCTCGGGGGAGCCTGTAACCCCTAGAGGGCGCGTCTCCAGGTGGCGGATAGGAGGAAACCCTCACCGGCTTAGTAGGCGGGTATGTGGAAAATAAAATACCACTCGCGGACCAAACAGGACGGGCAGATTGGGCTCATAGCTGTAGAGAAAGCAGTTGATCTAAGAAAGAAGTTCCGAACAAAAAATTCTGGTTTTCTTGGTAGGGGGTTGAGGCACTGGGCTAACTCCTTTATACTAAAAAAACGCACTTTTAAAAGAACTAGTCAACAGCTTCGGAACGGATTAGAAACTAAAAATCGACATAAGTTACGTAACAAGAAAATGATTTTTGGAACATGGAATATTCAAAGCCTTTTAACAAAAACAAACAAAGTACTAGCGGAGCTAACAAAAAACAAAGCAGACATAATAGTCCTGACAGAAAAAAAGAAAAAAGACAATGCTCAAAAAACCTCAAAAAACCACCACTACGCAAAAAACCAAGAACCTGAAATCTATAATAGACTACACAACAGCACGACAAAAAACAAATCTAGTCATACAGGATATAAGGGTGTATAGAGGTGCAACATGCGGCAGCGACCACTATCTGTTAAAAAGAAATATCCTGTTCTCGAGGAAATACAAAAAAAAAGAAAATATAATTATGGTTAAATAAACACAAACATAAACAAAAGAGAATAAAAAAGAAGACAAGTTTAACTTGGACAGTTTAGAAAATGAGAGCACCCAAAACCTATACAAGAAAATTAGCGAGAAGACACAAAGCATGGGAGAGAAGATGCAACAAAATAAACACGCATATTGGAAGACGAAAAAGTAGCGAAAGCTAGAAAATACTATAAACCCTGAGACAGGAAAATAAAGATCTGATATCACTAATAACAATAGAAAAATGAGAGAACTATTTTAAACAGTTACTAATAGAACATAGACTACCCTTTCAAGAGAACCCAGAGATAGAAGGAAACATAAACATAACAGCATCACTAATCAAAATAACTGTAGCAGACGTAAAACAAGCTTGTAAATCACTAAAGAATAGAAAGGCACCCGGACCTGGAAACATTCCAGCAGAGCTCATTAAATGTGGAACAACAAAACTATACTAAGAACTAACGGTACTAATCCAAAACTGCTTGAATAAAAAGCCAACCTTGGAAGAATGGAACATTGCCCTTTTATCGACCATACATAAAAAAGAGGACACGTTGAACTGCAACAATTACAGAGAGATAACAGTAACGAACACACTATATAAAATATATGGCAAAATCCTGTCAAAAAAAAAATCAAAGCAGAATACAATAACATGTAGAAGGAGAAACAGGCAGGATTCCGGGTGGGAAGATCAACAATAGACCATCTATTCTCCGTCACTCAAATAATAGAAAAAAAAACTGCGTACAACCAGGAAACCCACCTAATATTTATAGATCTGAAAAAAACGTATGACAGTGTACCACAAAATATACTATGAGAAGCGCTAGAAAAAATTAACATAAATGGAAACATAATAAAGGCGATACAAAAATTATACCAACACGCATCAGCAAAACATAAAATAGGGCAAACATTATCAAAAAGTTTTAATATAACTAAAGAGTTTAAACAAGGGTGCTGCCTATCTACGACTCTGTTTAAAATCTACATAGAACAAGCGCTAAAAGAGTAAAAAAGAAAATCCAAAAACATGGGTATACCCCTAAACGATAATATCGTCTACACACTATGCTTTGATCAAATAGTAATAGCGCAAGATCTACATGACATCAAATATATGACTAGAAAACTCATAAAAGAATACAGCAATTAGGAAATGAAAGTAAATATAAAGAAAACAGCGTATATGTGTATAAGAAGACAACAACAAAACCTCATCCTAGAAAACGAAACAAGCATAAAAGAAACCAAGAAATACTCAGAAGCACAGATAACCAACGACAAAACAGAAGATGACAACATAAAAGACAGAAATTTACAAGGAAGAAAAGCAATAAGTATATTGAATGGAATATTATAGGACAAAGGCATTTCATACTATATTTTCAACAACAAATATATAATACGAAATTGAAAGACGCTATAAACTTTATTAATAATAATAATCTTTTGTAGTAACTTGTTTAGGACATTCATTACTAATTTTTTATTATCTAATACTTTTCTTGCGGATATCATTTCTTTACTATCTTAAAATTTTTCCGTTAATATTTCTGCCTTTTAATGTCTGAAAATTTGCTGACCAACACTGATAATTCTACATAATTATTTTCTGGTAATTTCACTACTTCATTATGTAAAAGTTTGCTCTTAGATACTGCTGGTTCTATTTGTTTTATATCATCTAGAGATTCTCTGTAAACTAATGTTGATTCAATTTTTTTAGTTTTTAAAAAGTTTCTGTAAAAGGATCTTTATTACATTTTTTTAATATTTAAAGATTTTTTAGCAAATACTGATAGTTCCACCTATTCTTTATCATTATATAAAGATTTGCTAGCGGATTTTGATGGTTTGACTTTTTTATTATTTAAAGAATTTTTGGCTGATACTTATACTTCTATTTTGTTATTGATTTCTGAATTATTTTTTTTATTATCTACAAATTTTTGGCTAAAAGTTTTTGTTTTAATTTTTTTGTTATTTAAAAGTTTTTATCGGGTACTTTTTGTTTCAAAGATATTGCTGTTTGCATATCTTTATCATCTAAAGATTTTATAATATCAGATACTATTTTTTCTAATAATTTTTTGACAGCTATCGATTCCATTTCTTTGTGTCTAACATTTTTTCAATTTCAATGTCTTGATTATTTTTGTTAGATTCTGGTTTAGTTTCAAACTTGTCAAATGCTTCAGTATTTTGAAATACATTAGAATGCAAATCAAAATTACTTAAATTGTTTATACCGACAACGACGCTGCACTGTTTAACAACAACTGTTTTGGTTTTCAAATAACTTTCAATGTCTTTAGCAATGACACCATGAGTTGTACTAATAATATCAGATTTGTCTTTTGTGTCAAGTTTTTTATTTTATTTTTTGATATGTTAGCTAGTCTGCGTGAATTCTTTTTTAATTTTACATCTAAGTTGAGTCTTTCATTCACAATATTGTAGTTGAAATTGCTATCAATATTATCCTTTTTTAGTTTAAATTTTAAATTAACAATTGGCTGATCCTCAGTATTAGAATTAGTTGTATTGTTAGCAGTTTCGACTTGATTTTCATTTGGGTCAAGTTCTTTTTGATGTTCACTTTCTTTACGCTTATCTTTAACGTTTCTTGTTTCAGCATTGGTTCGATATAACAAAGATTTTTTTTAACTACGCCTTTCAGATTTGTTATTATTTTTAATGTCTTTTTCTTTTTGACTGATTTTTTTTTGCTTTTCTCTTCTTTCAGGCTGGCAGCATTCAACCACTTCTGAATCATATCACATGTTTCTTTTGTATTCAGTGCTGAAAAATTTATTTTGTTTATAGTGTTGTAAGTAACAATTGCTTCTTTTTTTGTTCTTGTTTTTCTGAATTTTGGTTTGTGTTTATTTTTTTGTGATGTTTGAGCAGTCAAATTTTCTACTAATTTGCGTTTGTTAGTTTTATTTTCAATGTCACTATTATTGTTATTTTTTATTTTGTTATTCTTTTCAAAATTGCTTTTAATTTCTTTTAAGTTGGAAAAACAATCTTGATGCTTTTTTAATAGTTTAATTTTTTCTTTGATACTTCTAATGTTGTAATAGTAGACTGATCACTGCATCTTCATTTTATACTACTAGTTTTTTAGTACTACTAGTCCTAGATGCCGGGAGATTGTTCTGCATAAAATCAAAATAGTTTACCATTCGTATATTCGTAGGCAATATTTTGGTAATTTCTCTTGGTAATTGTTGTGCTATAGAATCCTTGCAAATATTTTTTGTATTTTTTTAATTAAGTTCAGCAAACGATAAAAGCCTGGTGCGCGTTTGGGTAGTTTTTTCTGAAAATAAACTTGACAAGAAAATGCATCTTAATAAAGTAGACGTAGTTTCTAATGGGACCTTCAATTGATCAATAACACTTTTTGAATTATTGCCTGTATTGGTTTATTAGTTTTTTTTTCATCTGCATCTTTATTTTTTAAATATGACGCATTTGTAACTTTATTTTTTAATGAATTAGGCGATTCATTTTTAAATTCTTCATCTTTACTTTAAGATATTCTTACATTTACTTCTACTTTATCGGATTTTTTTTGCCGTATTTTAGTTTGTACAAAAATTCTCAACTGTATTTGTGTATTAAAAACTATACTTTTGAAGCAATTCTTGATTTTGTTTCAAATCAGTTACAAAAAGTATTTTTTCAACTTCTAAATTTGTTTTTTTAAGTTCTTTTATTTGTATTACATTTTCATCATCTTTACAAAATAAAATTTTTATAACTTTGTTTTTTTTTATTTGATTTTATTGTCTATAGTAGAAACCTTGCCAAAATAAAGTAAAACATCTCCCAGAATTTTCTTTTTCTTTTATTTCTTTATTTAAATCTGCTTTATCAGTTATACTATCTACATTTTTTTAACTGAATTTTTTACTCAGTTACATTATTTTGACTTTCAGAAAAACTTTCACCTACAGATAAATCCGAAAACTGTGGCTTCTTTTAGCTTTTTTTTATTTTTCGATAAATTCACATTATTCGTAGATCCCGTATTCTTCTTCTTCTTGTTCCACTCCTATCGGAGATTGGAAATCATCAATGCTATCTTCATTCTATTCACTGCTGTCCTAAACAGTTCTGTGGTATTGCAGCTGTACCATTCGCGCAAATTTCGAAGCCATGAAGTTTTGCGTCTCCCTACATTTCGCTTTCCCTTTATCTTCCCTTCCATAATAATTTGGAGAATTCTGTATTTTGGTCCCCTGGCTACATGTCCGAAGTAACTTAGTTTCCTGGTCTTAATACTAAGGATTATTTCACATTCTTTTTCCATCCTCCGAAGTACCTCGGTGTTTGTTACATGATCGACCCAGGATATCCTCAGTATTCATCGATAGCACCACATCTCAAAAGCCTGTATCTTGTTTATGTGAGCTTGTTTTAGTGTCCAACTTTCTATACCGTAAAGTAAAAAAGACATAGCAGCGTAGCATCCTTACTCTAAGATTTAGGGAGAGATCTCTGTTGTTGAAGAAGGTATTCATTTTTATAAATGCATTTCTGGCTATCTCTATTCTTGTTCTTATTTCTTTAGTTTGGTCTGTGTCGCTACTTATCCAAGTGCCGAGATATTTGTAGGTGTCTACTCTATCTATATTGGTGTTAGAAATTCTCAGATTGTCAACGATGTTGTTTTTTGAGATTGCCATAAATTTTGTTTTCTTTAAGTTCATTTTAATGCTCCATTTATTGCAGACTGTGTTGGTTTTTTCCACAAGTCGTTGTAGGTCTTCCATGTTAGTAGCCAGAATTACCGTATCATCAGCATACCTTATGTTGTTTAGTATGTTGCCATTTATCACTACTCCTCCTTCCTCTTCTTCTAGGGCTTCTCTAAATATCTCTTCGCTGTATAAATTAAATAATAGTGGAGACAAGACACACCCTTGTCGCACCCCTCTGCATATTTTGATATCTTTGCTGGTTTCGTTATCAACTCTGATGTTAGCTGTTTGGTTATAGTACAGATTTTGAATTATGCAGATGTCCCTAGTATCCAGATTTTTCTTCCGAAGGAGCTCTAGTAATTTTTGATGTTGGACTTTATCGAAAGCCTTTTCGAAATCTATAAAGCACATGTATAGGTCTACATTCATATCTAGACATCTTTGGGTTAGTACATTTACCCCGTATAAGGCTTCTCTTGTTCCGAACCCATTTCTGAACCCGAACTGAGTGTCCCCTATATCCTCTTCTAGTCTTTTATAGATTCGGTTGTGGATAATTTTAAGTAAGATTTTCAGTGTATGGCTCATCAAGCTGATCGTTCTATAATCAGAGCATTGTGTGGCATTCTCTTTCTTTGGTATGGTTATAAATGTGGAAAGGAGCCATTCTTGGGGTATGAAGCCAGTGGTGTATATAGTGTTAAAGAGTTGCAGTAGAGTGTTAATTGCATCTTCATCTAAAAGTTTCAGTAATTCTATAGGGATCTCGTCTGGCCCCATTGCTTTGCCCGCCTTGGCTTGTTTGATGGCGTGGATTACTTCCTCCTTCAGTATGATTGGTCCTGAGTCTTCGGTTGTGTTAGTTGGTAGGGTTTTCCGGTTGTCTTTAAATAGTTCTTGTATGTATTCTGTCCACCTTTCTATCTTCTTCTGTACATCAAGTATTAGTTTTCCATCCTGGTCTTTCAATACTCCTATTTGCCTTCTTCTGGTCGTTCCTGTCAGTTCTTTGATCTTTTTGTGCATATTAAAACTATCATGCTTGTTTTTGAGTGTCTCTATTTCCGTGCACTTTTCAGCTAACCATTTCTCTTTTGCGATTTTTATCTTTCTTCTCACTAATGCCCGTAGGTCGTTGTATTTTTTGAGGTTTTTTGTTTTATTGTCTCGCCGTTCTTCCATGAGGTTTGCAATTTCATCAGTCATCCATGGCTTGTGTTTTGTACTTGGGGAAGGTGTGACATCTTCACTTGCCTTTTCTAATTCGTCTTTAATGTTTTTCCATTGTTCATTTACCTCCATATTTTTCGAGTTTATTGTCCCCAATACTTTTAAGTTGTGATTGACTGTTTGACTGATTTTGTCTCGAATATTCTTCTCCTTTAGTCTTGTCCAGTCTGTTCTTTTTTGGGTATTCTTTTGTTTTGGTGTTATCATTTTTAGTTTGGTTTCTATCACAGCCAGTCTGAGTCTATGTCTGCTCCTGGGTATGTTTTTGCAGACGTGATAGAGTTTCTAAATCTTTGTCTAATAAGTATGTAATCAATTTGATTCCTTTCAATATTGTCTTCTTTGTCTGCGGGTGATCGCCAAGTATATAAACGTCGCTTAGGTAGGTTAAAGAAGGTATTTGTTATTACAAACTCTTCGTTTTGGCAGAACTCAACTAGGCGGTCTTCCCTTTCATTGCGTTGTCCCAGTCCATACTTGCCAGTGCATCCATCTATCACTCCTTCTCCTACTTTAGCGTTTAGATCTCCCATTATTACAGTAACTTCGTGTTTCTTTGTTGAATTGAGTACTGTTGTAAGTTGTTCATAAAATGTTTCTATTTCGGTTTCTTCTTTGTCTGCGGTGGGTGCATATACCTGTATTACGTTTAGATTGCCCAAGGTGGTGTTAAATTGTAACATCATTACTCTATCGGAGAATGGAGTGAAATTTACTATTGATCTGTTAGTGTCTTTATCGACCATTATTGCTACTCCATATCTTGTTCTTATATTATTTTTGCCAGCGTAATATATCATGCCGTTATTAGTAGGGCATTTTCCAGACCCTTGCCATTGGGGGTCTAGGACACTTCGGCGCGGCCGTTTCGGCGCGGCCAATTCGGCGCCGGCCGTTTGGGCGCTGGCCGATTCGGCGCCGGCCGTTTCGGCGCCAAAACTTTTCAAATAAAACATAGTATATACATATATATTATAATCATAAAAATTTATTTTATATTTTTTACTATTTTATATTTTTATTTCTTTTAGTTACTTATTTTAATAGACTATTATCCTTTATATTTTTCAGGTAATAACCTATTATTAAAAAGTGATCATTAATTACCCATAAATTATTTGCGAGCCAAAATTATGTTTATTATAATATATATTGTATATTTGACAATTTAAATATGTACGTACATATATTTTGATTTTTATGTATAATTTTTGTTTGATATGTTATGTAATTTAAATGTATTTTATATTTTATTTATCATACATTATTTGTTATGTCTCATAAAACAAATCAATTTTTATTATAATGTGTATATATATTTTTGTTTTATTTGAAAAGTTCTGGCGCCGAAACGGCCGGCGCCGAAATGGCCAGCGCCGAGGTGTCCTCGCGCCGAATCGGCCGCGCCGAATCTTTTTTATTTCTTTAGTTTTTTTTTTTGCCAAAACCTTGGTTATTATTTTGCATTGTTTTGCAAATAACGTTGACAACGCAATTATATTCATAGCTTTGATCAAGCGCACTTTTTTGCAATTAAATTAAAGTTTAAATTATGTTTGGTAAATTTTTGTTAAAATATTACACAATCTTAATTTTTAAGTTAGAAATTAAATTGTGATATCATTATTTGTGTATCTTTTTGCACAAAAAGAAACTCCTTTATTTGATAATTAATTGTTTAATATCTGTTAAAAAAATCACTGTATGGAGTAGTGATTAGGGGTGTAAGGGATGATAAACCACAAAATAATATAGTTAAGATCATCCAACTGTCAACCTCACCTGCACGCGGTACACCCTGCTACACAACCAACGAGGCTCTGGCGACCGAACAAGACGGTATAACCATATTTTTTTTACAAATTAGTACTAGTAGCACATAGTAGTTAAAATGAATTTAAGATTTCATATTTATTTATGTCAAACATCTACGGCTTTTAAGAGCTGATGTCTAATTTTTTTTTAATTTCAAAATATTCTATTTAATAATAAAAGATTATATAGAATATTATTAAGATACATATTCTGCTTTGCTTTAATTCCGAGCAACACAGCACTAATATAAATTATTTTGTTTTGACATTTCTCAGAATTATTTTAAAACGCATATCAATTTGATAAAAACTGATAAAATTACATTGGTGAATAATTAATTACAATAATTAAGGTACAATAATTTAAATAGAAATCTGCTGCGTTATTATATTTATTTACAATTACTAAGATTTCAGTATTTACGACAGATTTTATATACTTTTTAATTTCTAATTAAATGGAATTTTTTATAAACTCTATCGACTTGAAAATTGTTCCAGTTTTTCTTGTTCGGCCATCTTCACGGTTTTAATATAATATCTTCTGATTTATATTTAATAGCAAAGCAGTTTTTTTTTTACTTAAAGCATTATTACATTGCAATTTCAGTAATAAATATTTAAAAACATTTAAAAAAGTTATATATAATTTAACTATATTACCATGTTTAATTCCTCTTGCATCCACGGCGTTTCTGATGTTCTTTATCATCCGAATCATCAATACTGGAGTAACTGGAATCGGAGCTGGTGTATCCATTAAGCAAAATAGGATTTGTTTCATTTTTTGGTTTCTTCTTTAAGACATGTTTTTCACAGTAGCACATTCTAAGCGGTTTTGTAAAAAAAAATGTATTATTTAAACCTAATTGTCTTGGACATGATTGCAAAATATGTGAGATTACTAATAATAATAATAATATGTTTACGGATATAAACGCCAAAAGTACAACGATAATTTAGTTAAAAATTAAATTAATTTGTTTTGAAATCAGTAGTAGTACTTTTTTCTTATTTCAGCAATAAACGCCATTTAGAAATGCTTTTATTGCGTTTATACAAAAAATAATCGATCGACTCAAGTTTATTATATTCATTTGTAAATAAAAATTGCAAACAAGAAACCAAGATTTATTTTGAAATGGCCAACTAAAATTCCAGTTCAAAAAATGTAAAATTCTACATGATGAAATACTGTGTTACGCGTTGAAACAAAAGTTAATTTGATAAAAATTGATAAAACTACATTGTGAAATAATTATGTTAGGTACAATAACCTATGTAAGCAAATAATGTAAATTGTAATCGATTAAATGAGAATTAAATAGCTTCAGTTTTACTTATTATGATATCAGTTATTATGCGTTATTATATTTATTTACAATTACTGCAACTTTAGTATTTACAGATTTTATATACTTTGTGATTTTCTACAGATTTTGTGACTGGAAATAGACTTTTTAATTTCAGATTGACTTGAAAATGTTCCAGCTTTTCTTGTTCAGCCGTACTGGGCGTTTTCTTCTCATTTATATAAAATTGTTATTATTATTTGTTATATTTTTACTTGTTGCTCATTTAAGTTCAAATAATTTGATACATTTTTTGTAAAATCTGTTTATTCAATTCAATTTATTTAACATGCTAATACAATACAGTACATGTCAGTCAGGTACATGGTAGGTATAATAACAAAAGTATACAAAACTAATATGTAGATAACAGTCTAATTTTTTTTTACAATAAAAATATAAATACACTACTACTGTACAAGAAATAAAACAGATTATACACTTTAAAAATTATTTAAAAAACAATAAATTATTAGTTTAGGTTTACCTTAAAGTGAAAATATATAAATAGAAGACTATACAAAACATTTTAAAAAAGATCTACAAAATTATTAATTAAAAATTTTCAAAACAATAAAAGGTTTCACTAATTAAATATTTTTTTTTTCAAATATTTTGTATCAAAAGTTTTGATACGTTGAGATAAAGCGTTACAAAATCTAATTGAAAAAAATCATGTTTTGCTCTTGTATCATAGTTGTGAAAAGAATCATTATTTAGATATAGATCTCTGTTTTGCTTTACCATTATAAGACACTGAAGTACATATATAGATGGCAAGGTTAAAGTTTTAAGCTGTTTAAAACAGTGATTACATTTTTAGTATAACTAACTCCAGCTATAACTTGAATCGCCCTTTTCTGCAGTGTAAATATCCTATTTCTAACTCTTGAACGACCCAAAATTTTTTGGGTAACATATTACCATGTGTTTGCCTTTGTGGCATTGGATCAATATACACTCCTAAAAAATTTGCAAATTGCAGTGCTTTCATTTGGATGTTCTCTTTAAGTAAGAAGTAGCTTTACCGTTTTTCCTGGTTCAAGCATAGTCTGTTGTTATTATACCAATCAAACGCTTTAAGTTGTGTATATTCTTCTCATTCTATCAAATCCGCTAGTGAATCATTAACAAATAATACTCTCTTTATGTTGTTAATTGCAATTGGAAAATTGTTAATGAATATTAAAAATTGCAGTGGCTTAAGAATAGAACTCTGCGGAACACCATACTCTATTGAAAGTTTACCAGAAATTTGATCATTAAAAGATACTACTTGTTTTCTATAACTAAGATATGATAAAATTAATCTACAAGAGTTTGGTCAAAAGTTGTAGCAATACAATTTTTGGAAGAGTATTGTATATGTACAAAAGCAATAAAAATTAGAATAAGATTCAATTTACAAAAATATGTTTATAAACATCTAAGTAAATTTAAAGATTTATTAAAAAATATTAAGTTATAACATTGCATACAAAAACTTTGTATATAATGTCTTGTAAAAGCTTCTTTTTTAAACTTTGTGATTACTTTAGTAACACATATTTGTATTATACGTATACACATATATTTTTACTAGAGTTAACCGAGTTGCTGTTGATTGTTGAAGTTGAATTGTTGCTAATGTTTGGCAAAAATCTTTTTGTAACTCTTGTGTCTAAACAATGTGTAGATTATTGGAATAAGAGCAAGAATATAACGACCACACCAAAAAATAAATAAGCCGCTTCTACATCCATTTTGTTTTTTTTTTGCTGCAAATTTTACACTTACAATTTAATCTTAGAGGAATAAAAGGAAGAACAGCTATAAGCTGAACTTTGCCCTTTTGTATATATAATATACAAATAAAGACCATTATTATTATTATTATTATTATAGAAATAAAACAAAATTGTTATTTAAATTTAATTAAAATTTAAATTTAATATTGCTTTGAAAATCTGTCCTCGACACTCTTCATAACCTTCATTTTTTTGTTGTTTTTATTGAGTGTGCCTATTGCATAAGCTAGAGCGTTTTATGCCCGTTTGCACCGTTCTGTTGCTTATTTTATACTTTTGTAGGTTACACTTGAGTTTAAGGTTTCTTCTTCTTTTTATGCACTTATCCATTAATGGATGTTTGCGACAATATGATCCGTTTCTTCTCGGTTTCTGAATGTGTGAACCAAACTACCGATAGTATTCAGTCCAGTCCATTGTCTTATATTTCTGAGCCACGACATCTAGGTTTTAAGGTTTTAAGGTTTACCTTATCTTAAATTGGTTTGCACGTGTGAACAATTTTGCTGTTGTTTTGAATAAATTTAATTTGAATGTAGATTATTGACTTTAATATTTGTTTTGAATATTACAAGTTTTCAAAATAATTGTTTAAAACTTCAATTTAACGAGGAATTCAATAAAAATATTTAATTAATTCTAAGGCAACCAGATCTATATTGTTATAAAAACCAAAGATAAAATCTATCTTTTGCATATGTTAAACTGACATTTCATAATAGGTTATGTTTTTTTAAGGTCTACTTAAGTGGAACTCAATAAATAAGCCGAGTCTTACCTTTTTTGGGATTTTTCAGCGTGCTAAATTTAAATGCCATAGAATAACTTTTTTGACGTCTTTTTGTTAAGTTATTGCTATCGCGTTGACACGTTTTCTTCAAACGGTTTCATCCAATGCTGAATATGTTTCTAGAATTAGCAAACTTTTACAACGGGAATAGTTATACTGCGTACACACTTGCAACAATCTGCCGTACCGCAACACCGTCACGTAACATCTTCGCGCAACATCACCTCGCAACAGCGTCCCATTGCTTGTCGGTTTTCTGCCGTCGGATTAAAGAAAATGTTACGCGACGATGTTGCGGTACGCAGTTGTGTTGCGGAGGGATGGTACGCGACGATGTTACAGCAGATTGTTGCTTTAAAGTCAGGTTTATTTTTTGTGCATCAACATTGGTTTCCTTAGAAATATTGGTAGAACAAAAAAACCGATTTTTTTTGGTTTATAAATATGCAAATACGTCCTCAGAATGTTTAGTCTCTTCATATTTTTTTTTTTGTAAATCCAAGGTACTCTATTCAACATTTTTACTTACTATCAAATTGTTTACTGCAACAAAACACAAAGAGATAAGGACAATTTAATTGTAATATAAATTACGCAATTCAAAATATTATGTAATATAATATGTTTATCAATGATACATAACAACAATACTTATTTTTTACAAAAGAGTTTAATCAACATATTAATCCGTAGAACAAACCTATTAAAATTTGAAACGAATGGTATGTCAAATTTTTCTAATAGTGTTTGACTAACAAGTAAACAAATAAAGTTATCAAAAGTATTGTATGTTGCTTAATGTTTAACTATTAGGAAACATTTTTATATTACTTTATTTTTATTCAACAATTTGTTTAAAATTATCTAAAAATTTCCGAGCAATTAAAAAGTTTTTTTTATAAAATTGGGTGCTTAAATAACAGCTATCAGGTTGAGTATTCAATTTAGTTAATTCAACCTGAATTAAACAACTTTATTATTAAAATAACTTATTATTTAAATAAGTCTACCATACGTGTAGTCGAGTACACAAAAAAACTACATACAGTATTTAGCTACTCAAAAAATCTTTATCATTCAAGTTTATTTGTTTACCCAAATACTAAAAAAACTATCAAAAAATCAAGTACCTAAGTACTTCAAAATCAGCTTTGAGTAATCAAGTTACTAAATCTCAAAACATTTAAGTTTAAATATAAAAACATTTCTAAACAAACTGTAATTTCCAGAATCCTAATATAGATTTTAAAATTTATAAAAGAGTTTTTAAAAGAATAAACTTAGAAAACACAATATAATTTTTTTATTTTATAATAAATATGTTTATAGTGCAGCTGTCATTGCTACGGAAATGTAAGCAATTGCGTGCAAAACATTTTGGATTCTAAATTTAGAGTTGGAGAGTAAACCATAGTTTACTGCACGTAGGCTTTATTCTAATAAAGTCACCGTACAAAGGGTCTACCCTTTGTACGGTGACTTTACCTGGCATTCAACCACTCTATGAAACTAATGTATGCAGGTACAACGCTTGGAGCAGCTCACCAACATAAACTATCTATCGTATGAAAGAACCAAGCATTGTTTTGTCATTCATTTCAGATTCTCTACACGTTGGACTGTCTCTAGTACTAATTGTGTGCATGTGTTTTTTAGTTAGCTGTGTCCTGTCATAATTTGTGAGTTTTTATTTAACTGTTGCAAGTAGTTTTAGCATTTGGGGCAGTCATTGTCAGTTAGTTTTAAATAAGTTATTGAAGTTTTTTAGTGGTAATGCAGTCCTGGGTTTAGATCCGCTTTAATGTTACCTACTTTGTTGAAATGTCCATTTACTTAAAACAGCTTAATGTTATTTCTACAGGCTGTTAAAGTAAGGGCACAACGACATTAAAAAATTAGCTTTGATGTGATTTTAGGCTTGCTATACACCAATTAGGTCTGCTTTACGTTTTGTTAAAATTTTGTCATTTTTACCAGATATTTTGCGGTTTACTATTTTTATAATCCCATAAGTTATCCCAACTATTTCTGCTTGGAAGATAGTCTTGTACGTTCTTAGTAGTAAAAATATTTTGAAATCCACTTAAAAACTTTGACTGATCATCATCACCTTACTTGTTTATTTAAACGCAGACAATTTTATTTACATGTTAAGCAAAATTTGTGAGATTACTAATAATAATAATATGTTTACGGATAAAATCGCTAAAAGGACAACAAGTATTTAAAATACGTAAAAAAAGTCAATACTAGTAATAGTAATTTAGTTAAAAATGAAATTAATTTGTTTTAAATTTAGTAGTAGTACTTTTTTTTATTTCAGCAACAAAGGCCATTTAGAAATGCTTTTTATTGCGTTCATAAAAAACTAATGAATATTTTTTTCAAAATTATAAGTTTATTAGAAATATTAGACATTTTTATTTAAAAATGAAACACATCATTCAAATGACTGCCACGGCTGGGTTGACAGTAACTTATCCGATTAACCCAATTTGTTTGAACATTTTTGATTGTTTGGGCTCCAATCGCATGAATGGCAACTTTGATTTTGTGTTTCAAGACATCAATCTCTAGATGATTAGCGTAACATTTATTCTTAAAGTCTCCCCACAAAAATAATTCAACGGGGTCAAATCACAGCTTCTAGGCGGCCAATTGACATCAGCAGTTTGGCTAATTATTTGATGTTTAAAAACAGTGCGCAAAAGATTGATGGTTACGTTGGCTGTATGGCAAGTGGCCAAAACCTGTTGAAACCAAATGTCAATCATTTCATACTCTTCAAATTTTGGAAACAAAAATTTGTTTAGCATAGCACAGTAATGTTTCCTATTGACGGTAAAAGAGCTTTCTTGATCATGTTTAAAGAAAAATGGCTAAATAATGCCGCCGGACCAAAAACCACATCATACGGTTACTCGTTGTGGATGCATAGGCTGTTCAATACTCTCTGATCTTTAAATGCAACAATTTTGCTTATTGACATAGCCTCCGAGATGAAAATAAGCTACATTGAAAAACACATGTTTAAAAAAAAAAAATGCTCATCTTTGGCCAAACGATCTTTAGTCCATTAGGCAAACTGACAACGCATCGGATGGTTATGAGGTTTTCTTTCTTGGATTTATTGAACTTTGTAGGCCTTCAAACTGAAGTTTTGATGTAAATTTTTTTTTAAAGATGTGCGAGAAGTGTTTAGTTCCTGAGAACGATGATGAGTTGATGTTGATGCATGTTTACGCACACTCTGAGCAATAGCATTAATTTTTTTGGTTAAGCGCACTGGACGAGAACGTGAACGTGTTGTTTTATCTACTAACGATCCAGTTTTGCAAACTCGCTTTACAAATTGGTTTGCAATCAAATTTGTTTTGTAAATTTTTTACTGTTTAAGTAGAAGACTTACCACTTTAGAAGTAAGTTTTCATTATTTCTTAACTTTGTTCAAGTGTAAAGCGTCCCATTTTGCAAATGACAAACATAAAACTGAATTTCTGTCAACTCATAAATGTCATTATATCTTTAAAAAACAAAATAAATGGTAGTTTAAAATCAAAACGTTACATGGCCCACCCATTATGTACAACAGATTGGGTTAACATTTCTTATGCTTCAATGCGTAAAATGAGTTCATTATCATTTTTATATCTATCTAAAGTAATATGATTTCAGATCTATTATCCATCGGTGTAGTGCAAACATTATTCCCTGATTTCTTTATAATGATATATGCAGTTTATGCCAATAAAGAATAGCAAAACTAATAATATAATAAAATACATATTATTAATAAGAATAAAAATTCATTAGTATAAAACATTAGTTACGTTATAACTGTTTTTGTGCAGAACGGCTTTTGGTGTCCAAAAATAATGTGTCAATATAGTCAGTACTTAATTTTTTTTACCGTATCAACAATTTTAATATTATGCTATCAACATTTCCATAATGGCGTATGATAAATATTTCAAATTATATTTTGCATTTAACTCATACTTTGGAACATATCCTCAATTACAATTTGTTTTTTAAATAATTTTTTTCTGTTTGTTTTGTTTTCTAGTGCTAAAACTCATCTCATTTATAGTAATGGCTGTATTAACTAAAACATTTTTTATCTTTGTTTTCATTATTCTTTACTTATTTTTATCTATTTTAGATTTTTGATTGTTGTTGATGTTTTGTTCCGTTTGTCTACTCTTTTGCAATTTCTTAGAAAAGATGGATAGAGCCCAAGGAGAGATAGGTTGCGTTATTGCAGCGCAATTTAATTTTGTATGCAAACGTTTTTTTATTAATTTATGATTTTTATTTCAAGCTATCTAGCGTGCTAAGTTTAATTTATTTTACTTACTGCTACTGTACTGACACATTTTCTTAAAGCGGTTTCAACTAATGCTGAATAAGTTTCTAAAACCTGTACACCAGGGATGGTTGTGCTTTAAAGTAATGTTTATTTTTTGTGCATTGACATTGATTTTCTTGGTAAAACATACAAATGCACATTCTGGTACCAAATATGCCGCAGCAACTTTGTTTACATTCTCCCTTGCGGAGTGTTAGTTCTAACATACTGCTTTGGCACTAGTTTCTGCTAAAACGGAAGGTTAAACTTAACTCAATTTTGACCAATCGGTTTGTTATGTTTAACTTTAGAGTAAGTAATTATTAAGTAGTGATAGATAAAAGATTTACATTGTGCTACGGTTGAAGCCCCATAGTATTTTTTGTGTTTGCAGAAGTTTTTCATTTACATTTATGAAACCTATGTCATTTGAATAGTCCTAGCAATTGCACCAGATTTTAATGTAACGTTCTATGTGAGTGGGAAAATCAAGCGATGAAACTGACGGAATTTATTATTGTAGAGTCTTCAACAAAAGATTTTGCCCGTTTACAAACGAGAAAGTTTAAAAAAATTGTAATAGTGTAAAGTTTGTAAGGTTTTTGATTGTTAAATGTTTAGAAAATAGCCACAATTTAAAGAAGATTTTTTTCTTATTAATTTACAGGATTATTTCCAACATCATTAATTTAACATTAAATTTTTATTAAAAGTTAAGAGACGGTATTTTGCTTCAAAAAATCATGAAGCGTAGGAAAGAGGTTATCCTCATAGTACGAGAGCTAGCAACGTTTTTGAAAAATTATTTTTGGTCGGCCTGTGCGCAGCCCTCCTGTTCATGTAAAAATTGAGCATTTTCAAAACGTTTTGAAAACATTTTAAAACAAAATTTTTTTGTTTTCTTAGACTGATATAAGTTTTCAAGCTGACACATTAATTCAATTACATCAATTGAAGGTCGGTTGTGATTAATTTACGCAAATCAATCTGTTGAGATCCGTTGATATCCGGCTCAACGACCGACCAAACAGTTGAACATAATTTTTCTCAACTTTTGCTATTCCGTGCAAAGATTATTTATAGTTCACTAAAAGATAATTACTTTCCTATGTATATTTGTTGATGTTGTACGATACTAGAATATGCAAAAATATAACTATTTTATTATTAAATCGTATTAGAAAATATAGTATTAAACTATTAATTGCTAGATTTAAATTAATTGATTGATAAAATGCCTTACTTACTAAAATATAATTATTATATTCTAAAAAATCTTCATATGCCAATATGAGCAGTTTGTTTTGTTTATATATGTAAGCTTTTATCAATGTTAATGTCATCCGTTCTTGTATGTCTTTTGTGGATGGGTCTAGGTCGTTGTTTTGTTAACAACATTTTGAAATAAAAGAATAATTCAATTTTTTATAAATTATCAGCAAATGAGGTTTATCAAATTGAAAAAGACTTAGACGAGACGATGATGACATTTTTTACCATACTTTGAAGAATAAGTACTCAAGTAATTTTGGGTCATAATATAAAAATATATTTGATTCCAAAACAAAAATTAATTGATCAATTTTATTTAATTAAAATATTGTTTTGTTAGTGGCCATCATTAACATCATTCTTTAAATAGAAGATATAATAGTTCTACGAATAATGTGAATTTATCGAAAAATAAAAAGAAGCTAAAAGAAGCCACAGTTTTCAGATTTATCTAAAGGTGAAAGTTTTTCTGAAAGTCAAAATAATGTAACTGAATAAAAAATTCAGTTAAAAATTGTTTGATAGTATAACTGATAAAGCAGATTTAAATTAAAAAATAAAAACAAATAAGAAAATTCTAGGGGAGGTTTTACTTTATTTTGGCAAGGTTTCTACTGTAGACAATAAAATCAAATAAAAAGAAGACAAAGTTATTGAAATTTTATTTTTTGAAGATAAAGAAAATGTAATAAAAAAAAGAACTTAAAAAACAGATTTAAAAGTTGAAGAAATACTTTTTGTAACTGATTCGAAACAAAATCAAGAGTTGCTTTAAAAATATAGTTTTTTGTACACAAATACAGTTGAGAATTTTTGTACAAACCAAAATACTGCAAATAAAGAATCCGATGAAGTAGAAGTAAATGCAAGAACATCTCAACTTAAAGATGAAGAATTTAAAAATGAATCGCCAATTTCATTGAAAAATTAAAATACAAATGCGTCATATTTAAAAAACATCTTTAGTTGATGAAAAGTAAACTAATAAACCAATACAGGCTATGCTGCAAAAAATTAGACGTAATTTAAAAAATGTTATTGATCAATTGAAAACCCCATTAGAAACTACGTCTACATTATCAAGATGCATTTCTTTGTCAAGTTTATTAACTGAAAAAACTACCCAAACGCGCACCAGGGCTGCTATTCTCGAAGTTAGACGAACGAGTTTTGCACTCGAATCCGCCATATTTGCGTACCATTTTGTGTTTTTGGTATTCTTGAATCGGACGAACGGAATCTTATGCGACTCTTTCGCATGATATTGTTCTACTGCTACAAACCAGTAGTTTTATCCAATTTTCGTCCGAAAAATGAAGCGCGGAATTTAAACTATGATGAATAATACCGAAAAATATGAAATAACCCCTTTCTTTTATATTTATTTGTTTAATATTAGGAAATTGAAGGATTATAAATTTCGTTGGAAATACTGATTAAGATATTTAATCCTATTATATTATCTGTAACAATTTTTTATTTTATACCTGTTATATGTATATATTGTAAACGTATATTTAGAATAAATCAGTTACGACAAAACTATAAAACAGCTGAAACTTATTATCATCCATTTATTCAGTGCTCAACATATTTGTTATTAATATGGAAGAAATTGTAAATATTCAAGCTATTCAAGATTTAGAAGAGGCCGAAATTAACAATGAATTTAAAAGAAAATTTCATGATTATGATAATGCTTTTCAAGAATTATCAGACAAAAAATTTGTACAAATTTTTCGATTAAAAAAGAATATGGTAGAGGATGTAATAGATTTATTACAAGAATATATTGTGTTACCAAGCAGAGTATCTGGTTTAGATATTTCAAGAAAAGTAAGTACAAACAATAAACATTTTTATCAATATTATGTAGAAATATTTATTATATTGTGTATTAGAAAGCCATAACTTAGCCTTTAATATATATATATATATATATATATATATGTATAATTTGATTTACATGTTGTAGATACTAACAGCACTGCGATTTTTTGCATCTGGAAGTTATCAAATGGATATTGGCCAAAATATAAACATGGCAATAAGTCAACCTTCAGTTAGCCGATGCATCCAGGAAGTGACAGATGCATTGAATAGACCTGAAATATTCAATGCATTTGTCAAATTTCCAAGTACAGTTGAAGAATTACAACGTATTCGAAATGAGTAAGTGAATATAACTTTTTAAATAGACAAAATTATTGGTTATTATTATATTTCAGATTTTATGCAAAATACAGATTTCCTGGAGTGATTGGATGTGTAGATTGCACTCATGTAGCAATATACCCTCCTAAAATAACCGACAATTTATATCCAGAAAATGTCTATGTAAACAGAAAAGGATATCATTCCATTAATGTACAATTAGTAAGTCATATTTGTATATATATATACTATGCACAAAGTGTACTATTAATTTTTTTTTTTTAATTTTAGGTTTGCGATTCAAATTTAACTATAACTAATGTTTGTGCAAGATATCCCGGAAGCACAAATGATTCTTATATATGGAACAACAGTAATGTGTCTGAGGTAGTGCAAAATTTGTACGTTAACGGGCAAAGAAATTTTTATTTATTAGGTTAGTATTAAACATATTATAATATAAAACAAATTAATGTATTCTTTTATACAGGCGATTCAGGATATGCATTAAGACCATGGCTGCTGACACCAATCAATAATGCTCTTCCAAATACACCTGAAGAAGCATATAACCAAGTACAGATGAGTACAAGATCTGTCATTGAAAGGTGTAATGGTGTTCTAAAACTTAGGTTTAGATGCCTTCTAAAACACAGAGTCTTGCATTACAAACCTGAAAGAGCAAGCAAAATAATAAATGCATGCACTGTGCTGCACAATATGTGCATTAACAATAACTTACCACCTGTAGATGCTGAAGCAGGAGAAGTTATAGATTTTGGTATGTATAACCAAAATGATTTGCATGGTGCACCCATACAAGCTATAAACCCCGATTTAATAGCAGGACGAAGAGTACGAGATCAAGTTATTCGGAATCATTTTATACTATAGACTTAATATAAAATGTACATAATATTTAAAATATTAAAAATAAAAATTTTAATATAAAAAATGTATTTATTTTATAATAAAAAAACTATTACAAAAATAACAATAAATAAAAGTATAATTAAAAATATAAAATAAATAAAAAAATAAAATCTCAATTCTCCTTAAAAATAATTAAAATAAACATAAAATATTAATTTGACTAATATTATTAATATATAAAAATTAAATTAAGTTAATGCTTCAAATAAAATATCAAGTGAATCAGCAATTTTTTCTTTTGCTTTTATATCTTTCTCCATAAGAGCAATTTTTTGTTTGTAGTACTTAGCCTTTAATTGGTTCCGTTCGGCCATGAGTAGCTGTAAAGTTTTGGATGATGCTTTGGTCAATTCTAATTTACTTTCTCTATTTGTTTTTCTTTTTTTTGGTATTGATTGCTCCTGTAGTTCTTCCTCAATTGTGTATTCTGGTAAATCATCCTCTTCTTCATTTAATATAACTGGCACAAATGATTCATTTAATATAATTGGCACAAATGATTCATTTGTGCCAGGATGACCTGAAATTACTACAGGAGCAACCATACCTACTATCCGCTCCTCAGTTTCAGTTAATATTTCTCGTGTTGCTTCTCCACCTCCCGTTTGGTTTTTATGTTTAAGTATTCGTCCTTGCTTTGCTTTGGTTTTTGAACGCATATCTTGCCATGCCTACAAATAAATATAATATATTATATATATATATATATATGTATATATATATCTGTTTTATAAAAGTGTATGTATTTATAGGCTATAATATCTAATAGATAAATTCAAAAACACAAAAATGTAATTTTTGATACATATTTAAATTATATGTTAAAATTATTATATAAAAATATAAATATATAAATAAGTGAACAATTCAATTATTTATTAGGCATTTCATAAAAAAATGAAACGCTGCCTATAGTAAAATAAATGTAATAATTTGTCAATGCAAAATTTATTTGCTATATCATGAAGTGCTTAATTTATATAGTATTTTCATATTATAATACTTATATAATATTAACTATGTCAGTTTATTTATAAGATAACTTTTATTTAATAAACTGTAACTAATCTTAGTAATTATTTTATTTCAAAATTATGCCTTTAATTACAAATTAATATACTTTATAAATAATTATTTGTCACTTATTTTTTTTCAGTATATTCAAATTGATAGAAGAAATAAATAATATTTTACAGAAAAACAAACATTTAATTTCAAAACATAACATAAATCTTAACAATCAACATACAAAATATAACAAAGAACTACTTACTTTTCGCCATTGCGTCCAATCTTTCTTTGGCCCCATTGAATTTAATAACTCAGCCACTTCTTGCCATAACGCTCTAGATTTTTTAAACGTGAAGTTTGTGGAAAATTTTCCAGACATTAATTCTGGGTGAGTTTCCATAAAATCTATTAAAAAAAACTTCTGGTTGGAAGAAATATTCCCGCTTCTTACTTTAGGTTGTGAACACTCCATATTCATTTTTAAAACTAACGTGTTTTGATACCATGTGATGGTTTGACAGTATAATGCGGTGTTGCCACATAGTTATAGAGAAACGCACACGAGTTGTGTTTAAGAGATTCTACGGGTGTTCAAGAATACCAAAACGTGCGGCGCATTGTTCTCATGCGAAACTTTTTACTCGAACCAATTCCTGCACTAACGTGTGCGTGTAACTTCGAGAATAGCAGCCCAGGCCTTTATCGTTTGCTGAACTTAATTAAAAAAATACAAGAGATATTTGCAAGAAATTCATAGCACAACAATTACTAAAGGAAATTACCGAAATATTGTCTACGCTTATACGAATGGTAAACTAATTTGATTTTATGCAGAACAATGTCCCGGTAGCTAGTACTAGTTTTACTAACAAAACTAGTAGTACAAAATGAAGATGCAGTGATCAGTCTATTAATACAATATTAGAAGTACCAAAAAAAAAACAATTAGTAAAGCATCAAGAATGCTTTTCAAAATTAAAAGAAAATAAAATGAATTCTGAAAAGAATAACAAAATTGAAAATAACAATAATAGTGACATTGAAAATAAAACTAACAAACGCAAATTAGTAAAAGATTTGACTGATCAAACACCACAAAAGAAAACACAAATAAAAATTTCGAAAAATTAGAGAAGAAAAAGAAGAAGCAAATGTTGCTGACAATACTATGAACAAAATAAATGTTTTAGCACTGAGTACAAAAGAAACATGTGATATGATGCAGAAGTGGTTGAATGCTGCCAGCCTAAAAGAAGAGAAAAGCAAGGAACCAGTCAGAAAGAAAAAAACATTAAAAATAATAGCAAATCTGAAAGGCGTCATAAAAAAAGTCGTTGTTATATCGAACCGAAGCTGAAGGAAGAAACGTTAAAGATAAGCGTAAAGAAAGTAAACATCGAAAAGAACTCGACCCAAATAAAACGCAAGTAGAAACTGCTAACAATACAACTAATTCTAATACTGAGGATCAGCCAATTATTAATTTAAAACTTAAACTAAAAAATTATAGTATTGATAGCAATTCCAACTACATTATTGTAAATGAAAAACCCAATTTAGTAGATGTAAAATTAAAAAAGAATTTACGCAGACTAGCTAAAATATCAAAAAATAAAATAGAAAATTTGACACAAAAGACAAATCTGATATTATTAGTACAACTCATAGTGTCATTGCTAAAGATATTGAAAGTGATTTGAAAACCGAAACAGTTGTTGTTAAACAGTGCAGCGTCGTTGTCTGTATAAACAATTTAAGTAATTTTGATTTGCATTCTAATGTAGTTCAAAATACTGAAGATTTTGACGAGTTGGAAACTAAATCAGAATCTAACAAAAATAATCAAGCAATTGAAATTGAAAAGTTGTTAGAAAACAAGAAATGAAATTGATAGCTGTCAAAAATTGTTAGAAAATGAAAAAGAAATGAAAAAAATAGTGTCTGGTATTATAAAATTTTTAGATAATGAAGATATGCAATCAGCAATATGTTTGAAAAAGTACCCGTTTAAAAAATTTTTAAATAACAAAAAAATGAAAACAAAAGCTTCTAGCAGAAAATCTGTAGATAATAAAACAAATAATTCAAAAATCAATAAAAAAATAGAAGTAAAAGTATCAGCCAAAAAGTCGTTTATATAATGATAAAGAAGTGGAACTATCAGTATCTGCTAAAAAATCTTTAAATAATAAAAAAATGACAAAAAATCTTTTTTCAAAAACTTTTTAGATACTAAAGAAATTGAATCAAAATTAGTTGCCAGAAAATCTTTTAATGATAAAAAAACAAATAGAACCAGCAGTATCCGAGATCAAACTTTTACATAATGAAGTAGTAGAATTATCAGAAAATATTTATGTGGAACTATCAGTGATGGTCGGCAAAACTGCAGACAATAAAGAATTAGAAATATTAGCGCAAAAATCTATAGATAGTAAAAAAATAGTATCCGCAAGAAAAGTATTAGATAATAAAAAAATTATTACTAAAGTGTGTAATGATATTCCAATACCAGTTGGTTATGAATGTCTTAAACAAGTTATTATAGAAGATAAGTTGCTTAAAGAAAATAGTGATTTGAGTGGTATGAAAATAAAAGAAGAAACTGAAGAAGAAGAAAAACTTATTATCAATTTATTAGAACGTCCAATAGTTCTACATCCGAAAGTTTTAATAGATGTAATATCTAAAGCACCTGAAATTGCAATGAGTAATCTTCTTATTGATGAAAATGCCGCAAATGTTTCAGAATCATCAACATTATCAACAAAATTATTTTGTAAACTAAAAGTAAACAATATACAATCAATACAAATATAAGAGCACACCTCTAAGGTTTCCGATCACGTTTTTAATACTACCTTAGAGGATTTAATAAATGAATTATTTAACTCTATCAACATTTAAAAATATTACTGTAACCGTAACCAATAATGACAATACAAAAACAGAAATGATAATTCTTGATGGAAATGCAGATATTGCATTAGACAAAAAAAAATTGCAAATCAAAAACTTGAAACTGAAACTCAACCATAACTTATTCTTTCGCTACCAACAACTGAACAAGTATAATTACACTTCCAAAAACTAAATCCAATTACTGAAGTTAACGCAAAAAATTATGTTATCAAAACTGATATGACTAAAATAATTAAAGTTTTAAGTAAGGAGAATACGGAACTTTAAACAATTAAACCTAAAAAAGTTCAACAATTCAGTATTTTTAATTTAACTATTACTAGCATTCCATTAAACAGAAGCACAGTTAAACTACTCACTACCATTCCAAATAAACTAGAAGAACGCATTCCTGACGTTACACCAACTATAACTCAAACTGTTCATTCTAATGAAAATGTAGCTGAAATTACTATGGCACAATTCATGTTTAAATTGAATCCATTTTACTTGGATTATTATCTACAGCAAAATCTAGCTAAACAAGCTTACATGCTAATAATCAGTTGCAGCAAAGAACTAGGGAGTGATTTGAATACAATTTTCAACAACAGAATTGTTGGAACTGCCAAACAAATAGTTGACATTATTTCTAAATCAAATGAGGTTGATTTTGATGTCAACAATATAATTTATACGCTTAGCCAATCAATTACGGGTGATTATAATGATGAGTACATTTTAGTTACTTTTATGTCAATATTTGCAAAAGCAAAACCAAGTTTGCAACTATTTGCTGTTTTTTTATAACACACTATATGTATAATATGTATTATGTGCTCAAATCAAAGCACCCATAGTTATACTACACTGCAATTCCGCAAACAGAACTATCTGGGTTTCAAACAAAATTGCCTAGAGTTTGAATAGAACAACTCAGAGCTGCAGTAGAACCATCCAGACTAGTAGAATTACTCAAAGTTCTAATAGGAGTACCCAGAGCTCCAGTAAAAGTGCCCAGAGTTCCAGATGAATTTTTCAAAGCACCAGTAAAACAACCAAGAGCATCAATAGAACTACCTAGACCAGTAGAATTAATTAAAGCTATAGTAAAACCACACAAAGTTCCAGTTGAACCACCCAGAGCACCAGTTGAACTACCCAGAGCTTCAGTAAAATTACCTAGAACTCCAGTAGAACTACCTAGAGCTTAAGTAGAACTACTCAGAGCTCAAGTAAAATCACCCAAATTTTATTTAAACAATGATCAAGTACACAAACTGTAAACGCAACTTAATAAAAATTAACAGTTGATAATAAGTAATATAATCAACATGTACCAAGATGATGCAAAAAAACCACCAAAAAAAAAACTACAAAGAGTAAAAAAATTAAAGAAACTACACCAGTCATTTTTCAAAACCACACAACCCAATCAACAATTGCAACAAATTTATCAACAAAAGTTGCTACAACATAGACAACAACAAGAGAAACAATATAAGCAGCAACAGATGAAGAAACAACAGCAGGAGCAGCATGTACAAGCTTTGTATCTTTTGGATCAACACGTGCAAAATCAGCAACACACATGGGATAAAAAAGATTGCAACAGCGTTAAGTAGAACAATATCTTTGGGATAAACAAGTGCAAGAACATGAACGTTTATTGGAAAAAAAAAGCGTATCAGCAGTGCTTAATAGAACAAAACAACAACACGTGCAAGAACAGCAACGTACATAGAAAAAAAAATGCAAAACAGCGTTTAGTAGAACAATATTTTTGGGATAAACAAGTGCAAGAGCATGAGCGCTTAGTAGAACAACAAAAGTTTTTATCATCAACTTTACCACCAAAAACACCACATATTTCCGTTATGCCAGTACAATTTTGTCCAAATTACAATAGCAATTTACAGGCAAACTTAAGAACTTTAAGTTTATTTATTTATTTATTTACTAGTCAACAGAAGCCATTACAAAATAAGTATATATTTACAGTTGAAAAACATAAATTATACATAAAACAACTAAATATTAAAAATAAGAATAAAACTTAAATAGTTACAAAATATTAAAAAGGTCACGTATGAGTGACAAATGCACGTTGCAGGGTGTTAAGAGAATCTTAAAAAAATTCTACTTTATTTTTGTTGGCATGCCGCAAAATACGTGTAGATGCAGAGTGCACCGCATAATCAGTGCGTTTGAACGGTATATGTAATAAATAGTCATTGCGTAAAACTTGAGCTGGGACATGAATACTTATAGAACTGAGCAAGTTAGGACAATCAATAATCCTACGAAGCATTTTAAAAACTAGTGTCACGTCAAAATTAAAACGTCTCTTTTTAAGACTGGTCATATTAAATGTAGAGAGCAGTTTCGTATAGCTGCCTGCAATGTTGCATTTATACGCCAAAAAACAAACAAACTTTTTTTGAATCTGTTCAATTTTTCTTTTACTAACGGCGGTGTATGGTGGTTACACAATTGAACAATACTTGAGATGGTGGCGTACTAGAGCGTTGTAAAGGATAGTTAGAGTACGATGGTCACAAAACTCCTTAGAGTTACGCTTGACATATCTTAAAAGTTGATAAGTTTTAGCCACGACAGTATCGATATGTAGTGTAAATGAAAGGCTTGAATCAAACGTAATGCTTAAATCACAAATAGTGTTAACTCTTAACAACATTACATTCATGAGAGAGTAACCATACATCACCGTAAACTGACGTCTAGAAAATGTCATCACTTTGCACTTATTTAAATTAAGTAGTAAGTTATTAGTCTGACACCAACTAGAAACAATCTGTACTTTTTTATTTAGTAGTACAGCATCATCTAAAGACTGAATTTAAATCTTAAGCCACATTTGATTTGGTTTTGTCGAGCAAAAACTACGGCCTATTTTTCCAAAACCGCCTGTTTTTACCACAACAATCATCACAGATTTTAACAAAGCATTTTACTCAACAACTACAGAGTTCAATACAGAAATTTTCCTGAAAATTGTTACACGTAACACAACAATCAAAGCAACAATTGCCACAAAGTTTATTCTAGCAACCAATCATCACATAAGCCAACACTTCAGTCAACTCAACAATTGCTCTAGAGTTCTATAGAGAAATTACCCTGTAAACTTTTACAAGTAACACATCAATTATTAACCCAACAATTGCAGCAAGTTTTTTATACAGCAGTCATCACTAGGTCTTGCACAACAATCAACCAATCTAATAGATTAATCAACCCAAAAATTGTCACAGGATGATGCAATGCAATTTCTTGATAGAAAACAGTCAGGTGGGTGTACGGGGCATTAAGTTTATTTACAATTAGAGTTTTAAATAGTTTTGAATTAGTGAAAAACTTTTGCTCAACAAAACCGAATCAAATGTGGCTTGAGGTTCAAACATGCGCTTATTTTGAGATAAACTTGAAGTCTTCAATTTTTTTCGTAAATTGTTATTAATAAAATTAATTTGGACAAAATTGTACTGAAATAACGGAAATATGTGGTGTCTTTGGTGGTGAAGTTGATGATGAGAACTTTTGTTGTTCTACTAAGCGCTGCTGATGTGCTATTTTTTTTTCTTTTTTCATTAGACGCTCATGTTCTTGCACTTGTTTATCCCGAAGACATTGTTCTACTAAACGCTGTTTTGTAATCTTTTTTTTTCCTATGTGCGTTGCTGTTTCTTACACGTGTTGATCCAAAAGATACAAAGCTTGTGCATGCTGCTGCTGCTGTTATTGTTTTTTTTTATCTGTTGATGTTTCTATTGTTTCTTTTGTTGTTGAGTATGTTGTAGCAACTTTTGTTAATAATTTTGTTGCAATTGTTAATTGGGTGGTGTAAATAGTTTTGCAAAAGTAATTGGTGCAGTTTCTTTAACTTTTTTACGTTTTGTTGTTTTTTTTGTGGTTCTTTTGCATCATCTTGGTACATGTTGATCATTTATTTATTGTTGACTGTTGATTTTTATTAAGTTCTAGATATGACCATATTTGCGCTTGCAGTTTGTGTAATAGTAATTAATGGAGTAACACTTAACAACCTACGTTACGCGGATGATACTGTACTAATGGCAGATAGTCTCGAAGGATTTATACGACTTCTCCATAGCGTTACTGAAGCTTCCTCACTCTCCGGCTTAACGTTAAATACAAAAAAGACGAAGTACATGATTATCAGCAAACAACAAATAATCGATACCGGTATTCAAGTCAACGGAATACAGCTGGAACGCGTTAAGAAATTCACCTACCTTGGGCACACGCTTGATGAACAATGGGATCATACTCTCAAAATCAGATGCCGCATAGAAAGAGCAAGAGCGGCGTTTAATCAGATGAAGAGAATACTGTGCGGGCATAACTTAAACCTGAGTCTCAGAATGCGGTTGGTGCGTTGTTATGTCTTTTCAGTTCTTCTTTACGGGGTTGAATCCTGGACTCTCACGGAAGCCGCACTCAAAAAACTACAAGCATTCGAAATGTGGGTGTACAGGCGTATGCTAAAAATCAGCTGGATGGACCACATACGTAACGAAGACGTGATGAGAAGGATGAACAAAGATCTAGAAGTAGTCCCAAACATCATAATAAGAAAATTACAATATTTCGGTCACGTCATGAGACATCCCAAAAAATACGGTATCCTGCATTTAATAATGCAGGGTAAAATAAATAGTAAAAGAGGGCCCGGAAGGAGACGAACATCGTGGTTGAAAAACTTAAGACAATGGTTTGGAAAAACATCAACCGAACTCTTTCGCGCCGCTGTCAACAAAATTATTATAGCTAACATGATAGCCAACGTCCGCTAAGCGGATATGGCACTTCAAGAAGAAGAAGAAGAAGTTTGTGTACTTGATCATTGTTTTAATAAGATATGGGTGATTTTACTTGAGCTTGGAATAGTTCTACTTAAGCTTTAGGTAGTTTTACTGGAGCTTTGGGTAATTCTACTGAAGCTCTGGGTAGTTTAACTGGTGCTCTGGGTGGTTCATCTGGAGTTCTGTGTAGTTCTACTATGGCCTTAATTAGTTCTACTGGTCTAAGTAGTTGGTGCTCTGAGTAGTCCATCCGAAACTCTGGGTACTTCTACTAGGGCTCTGGGTAATTTTATTGGAACTTTGAATAATTCTACTAGTCTGGGTGGTTCTACTGCAGCTCTGGATGTTTTATTAGAACTCTGGGCAATTGTATTTGAAACCCAGATAGTTCTACTTGCAAAAACGTAGTGTAGTATAATTGTGGGTTCTTTGATTTGAACACATAACACATATTCTTGATTGTGTCATAAAAACAACAGCAAATAGTAACAAAGTTGATTTTGCTCTTGCAAATATTGACATAAAAGTAACTAAAATGTACTCATTATTATAATCACGCATAATTGGTTGGCAAAGCGTATAAATCATATTGTTGACATCAAAATCAACCACATTTGATTTAGAAATAATGTCAACTATTTGTTTGGCAGTTTCAACAATTCTGTTGTTGAAAATTGTATTCAAATCACTCCCTAGTTCTTTGCTGCAATTGATTATTGTCATGTAAGTTTTTTTGGCTATATCTTGCTGTAGTTAATAACCCTAGAAAAATTGCTTCAATTTAAACTTGAATTGTGCCATAGTAATTTCAGCTACATTTTCATTAGATCAAACAGTTTGAGTTATAGTTGGTGTAACGTCAGGAATGCGTTTTTCTGGTTTATTTGGAGTAGTAGTAAGTAGTTCAACTGTGCTACTATTTGATGGAATGCTAGTAATAGTTAAATTAGAAATAATGGGTTGTTAGACTTCTTTAAGTTTAATTGTTTGAACTTCCATGTTCTCCTTACTTAAAACTTCAATTTTTTTAGTCATATCAGTTTTGATAACATCATTTTTTGCTATAACTTCAATATATAGATTTAGTTTTGGAAGTGTAATTATACTTGATAAATCTTGTCCAGTTGTTGGTGGCCAAAAAATAAGCTTCGGTTGAGTATCAGTTTCAAGTTTTTGATTTGCAATTTCATTTTTCTTACCCAATGCAATATTTGCATTTGCATCAAGAATTATCATTTCTGTTTCCTTATTGTCATTATTGCTTACTGTTACAGTAATATTTTCAGAAATTGATGGAGAGTTAAATAACTTATTTATTAAATTTTCTAAGGGAGTATTAAAAACGTGATTGGGAACCTAAAAGATGTATTGGATTCAAATATTTGTATTAATTGTATAATTTTACTTTTAGTTTTGTTGATAAAGTTGATGGTTATGAAACATTTGCGACATTTTCATCGATAAGAAGATTACTCATTGCAATTTCAAGTGCTTTAGATATTAGATCTATTAAATCTTTTGGATGTCGAACTATTGGACGTTCTAATAAATTGATAATAGGTTTTTCTTCTTCTTCACTTTCTTCTTTTATTTACATACCATTCAAATCACTTTTTTCTTTAAGCAACTTATCTTCTGTAGTCCCTCGGGAGAGCCTGCAACCCCTAAAGGGCGCGTCTCCAGGTGGCGGATAGGGGGAAGCCCTCACCGGCTTAGCCGGCGAGTAGGTGGAAAATAAAATACCACTCGCGGACCAAACAGGACGGGCAGATCAAGCTCATAACTGTAGAAAAAGCAGTCGATCTAAGAAAAAAACGCACTGTTAAAATAACCAGTCAACAGCCTCGGAACAGAATAGATACTAAAAAACGACATAAGTTACGGAACAGGAAAATTATTTTTGAAACATGAAACATTCAAGGCCTCTCTACAAAAACATACAAAGTACTAACGGAGCTAACAAAAAACAATAGACATAATAGTCCTGACAGAGAAAAAGAAAACAGGACAAGGCTCGAAAAACCTCAAAAAATCACCACTTCTATAGTAAAGTATAGGAAAAGAAATAAGAACTCAACAAGAATTATTGATTTTTATTCAGAACGAGCTCAAAAGATTTATAACAACAGAAAGCAATTAACGAACAAATGATTAAGATGAACCTAACTCTACAGACAAAAACTGACAATACTAGGCGTATACTCCATAAACAATGATGCAATAGTTGCAAAAAAAAACAATTTTATGAACAACTAAACCGCAAAATAATAAAAGTGAGTAACACACGACAACTCATTATGATAGGAGATATGAACACGAAAACCGAAAAAAAATAGGACAATAAAAAAGTAGGACAATAAAAAAGTAGGACAATACGGAGAAGATATACTAAACGACTATGGCTGCAAGTTAATTACAATATGTATAGCTTCAAAATACAAATCGGATTCTACCCACACCGCAATATACATAAATACACTTGGACGCAAAAAACCAAGAACCTGAAATCTATAGTAGACTATACAACAACACGACAAAAAACAAATCTAGTCATACAGGACATAAGGGTGTATAGGGGTGCAACATGCGGCAGCGACTACTATCTGTTGAAAACAATCATCCTGTTCTTATGGAAGTACAAAAAAGAAGAAAACATAAATATAAACAAAGGAAAAAAAAGGAGAAAAATTAAAGACAGGTTTAATTTGGGCAGCTTAGAAAATGAGAGCACCCAAAACCTATACAAAACAAGATTAGACCAAAAACTACAGACCATACAATATAAAGATAACGAGAAACATTACCAATGCTTTAAATCATGCATACATGCAGCGGTCAAGGAAGCATTAGGATATAAAAAAGCAACAAAAGGTGATTACATATTGGTGGGACGTAGAAATAAATGAAAATATAAGAGACAAGAAAAAAAGTACCTGGCATACTTGTCCAATATGTCGAACGAGCATAAAATATGGTTTAAACAGGCACAGGCTAAAGCCTGAAGGAAAATTAGCCAAAAGAAAAACAAAGCAAAAAAAAAACTAATATCACCAATAACAATAGAAAAATGAGAAAATTAATTTAAACAGTTACTAATAGAAGATAGACTCCAAGAGAACCTAGAGGGAGAAAGATACATAAACATAACAGCACTACCAATTAGAATAACTATAACACACGTAAAACAAGCTTGTAAATCAAAAGAATAGAAAGGCACCCGGACCGGAAAACATCTTAGCAGAGCTCATTAAATGTGGAACAACAAAACTATACCAAGAACCAACCGTACTAATCCAAAACTGCTTGAATAAAAAACCAATCCCGAAAGAATGGAACATTCCTCTTTTATCTATCATACACAAGAAAGGAGACACGTTGAACTGCAACAAACACAGAAAGATAACAATAACGAACACACTATATAAAATATATGGCAATATTTTGGCAAAAAAATCAAAGCAAAATACAATGACATGGAAACATAAGAGCAGACAAGATTTTGGTTGGAAAGATCAACAAAAGACGATTTATTAAATTATTATATTGTTACTTAAATAATAGAAAAGAAAAATTTAATACTTTTCTTGCGGATACTATTTCTTTACTATCAATAAATTTTCCCGCTGATATTTCTAGTTCTTTATTGTTTCGAGATTTACTGACCAACACTGATAGTTCTACATAATTATTTTCTGATGATTCCATTACTTCATTATGTAAAAGTTTGCTCTCGGATACTGCTGGTTTTATTTATTTCATATCATCTAGAAATTTTCTGACAACTAATTTTGATTTAGTTTTTTTTTGTATCTAAAGAGTTTCTGTAAGAAGACCTTCATTTCATTTTTTTAATTATTTATTAAAGATTTTTTAGCAGATACTGATAGTTCCACTTCTTTATCATTATATAAAAATTTGCTAGTGGATGTTAATGGTTTGACTTTTATTAACTAACCACTTTTTGGCTGATACTTTTACTTTCACTACTTTATTGATTTTTGAATAATTTTTTTTATTATCTACAGATTTTCTGCTAGAAGTTCTTGTTTTTATTTTTTGTTATTTAAAGATTTTTTAACGGGTATTTTTAGTTCCAAAGATATTGCTGTTTGCATATCTTCATCATCCAAAGATTTTAGAATACTAGATACTATTTTTTTCCTTTTTTTTTTTTCTTTTATAACGGTTTTTTCACACCTATCAATTCCATTTCTTTGTGTTCTAACGATTTTTCAATTTTAATTTTTTGATTATTTCCTTCAGATTCTGTTTTAGTTTCCAGCTTGTCAAAATCATTAGTATTTGGACTACATTAGAATGCAAATCAAAATTACTTAAATTGTTTATACCAACAATGACGCTGCACTGTTTAACAACAACTGTTTTGGTTTGCAAATCACTTTCAATATTTTTAGCAATAGCACTATAAGTTGTATTAATAATATCAGATTTGTTTTTTATATCAAACTTTTAATTATTTTTTTTTAATTTTAGCTAATCTGCGTAAATTCTTTTTTAATTTTATATCTATTAAGTTGGGTCCTTCATTCACAATATTATAACTGGAATTGCTATCAGTACTAACATTTCTTAGTTTAAGTTTTAAATTTACAATTGGTTGATTCTCAGTATTAGAATTAGTTGTATTATTAGCAGTTTCTACTTGCTTTTCATTTGGGTCAAGTTCTTTTTGATGTTCACTTTCTTTACGCTTATCTTTAACGTTTCATCCTTCAGCTTTGGTTCGATATAACAATGATTTTTTTTATTACGCTATTCAGATTTGTTATTATTTTTTATGTCTTTTTCTTTCTGACTGATTCCTTGCTTTTCTCTTTTTTTAGGCTGGCAGCATTCAACCACTTCTGAATTATATCACATGTTTCTTTTGTACTCAGTGCTAAAACATTTATTATGTTCATAGTATTGTCAGCAACATTTGCTTCTTCTTTTTTTTTCTCATTTTTCTAAATATTGATTTGTGTTTATTTTTTTGTGATGTTTGATCAGTCAAATCTTTTATTAAATTGCGTTTGTTAGTTTTATTTTCAATGTCACTATTATTGTTATTTTCAATTTTGTCATTCTTTTTAGAATTGCTTTTATTTTCTTTTAATTTGGAAAAACAATCTTGATGCTTTACTAATAGTTTTTTTTTTTTTTGGTACTTCTAATATTGTAATAATAGACTGATTACTGCATTTTCATTTTGTACTACTAGTTTTGTTAGTAATACTAGTTCTAGCTCCAGGGACATTGTTCTGCATAAAATCAAATTAGTTTACCATTCGTATAGGCGTAGACAATATTTTGGTAATTTCCCTTGGTAATTGTTGTGCTAAGGATCACTTGCAAATATCTCTTATATCTTTATAATTAAGATCAGCAAACGATAAAAGCCTGGTGCGCGTTTGGGTAAATTTTTCAGTTAATAAACTTGACAAGAAAATGCATCTTGATAAAGCAGACGTAGTTTCTAATGGGGCCTTCTATTGATTAATAACACTTTTTGAATTACGTCTAATTTTTTGCAGCATTGCCCGTATTGGTTTATTAGTTTTCTTTTCATCAACTTCTTTATTTTTTTAACATGACGCGTTTGTTCTTTATTTTTTAATGAATTAGGCAATTCATTTTTAAATTCTTTATCTTTAAGTTGAGATGTTTTTGCATTTAATTTTACTTCATCGGATTCTTTATTTGCAGTATTTTGGCTTGTACAAAAATTCTCAACTGTATTTGTGTATAAAAAACTATACCTTTGAAGCAGTTCTTGATTTTGTTTCAAATCAGTTACAAAAAGTATTTCTTCAACTTTTAAATCTGTTTTTTAAGTTATTTTATTTGTATTACATTTTGTTCATCTTCAAAAAACAAAATTTTAATAACTTTGTCTTTCTTTTATTTTATTTCATTGTCTATAGTAGGAACCTTGCCAAAATAAAGTAAAACATCCCCCAGAATTTTCTTATCTGTTTTTATTTCTTTATTTAAATTTGCTTTATTATTTATTAAGTTAAACTATCTAAATTTTTTTAACTGATTTTTTTACTCAGTTACATTATTGTGACTTTCAGAAAAACTTTCACTTTCCGATAAATCTGAAAATTGTGTCTTCTTTTAGCTTCTTTTTATTTTTTGATAAATTTACTTTATTTGTAAATCTATTATATCTTCTATTCTAAGAATGATGTTGATGATGGTCACTAACAAGACAATATCTTAATTAAAAAAAATAATCAATTAATTTTCGTTTTGGAATCAAATATATTTCTATATTTTGACCCAAAATCACCAGAATTTTTGTACATATTATTCAAAATTTGGTAGAAAAATGTCATCATTGTCTTGTGAAAAATATGCTGATAATTTATAAAAATTTGAAGTATTATTTAATTTCAAAATTTTGTTAAGAACACAACGACCTAGACCCACCCACAAAAGACGTACAAGGAAGGATGACATTAGCATTGATAAAAACTTACATATATAAACAAAACAAACTGCTCTTATTGATATATGAAGATTGTTTAAAATATAATAATTATATTTTAGTGAGATTTTTTAAAGGCACAAGGCATTTTATTAATTAATTAATTTAAATCTAGCAATTAGTGATTAGATACTATACTTTCTAATACGGTTTAATAATAAAATAGTTTTATTTTTGCATTTTCCAGAGTCGTACAATATCAACAAATATACATAGTAAAGTAATTATCTTTTTAACTTTAAATAATCTTCGCACAAAAAAGCAAAAGTTGAGAAAAATCATCTTCAACATTTTGGTCTTTTGAACCGGATGTCAACGAATCTCAACAAATTTATTTGCGTATATTATTCACAATCCACTTTTAATTGAAGTAATTGAATTAACGTGTCAACTTAGAAAAACTCTGACATCAAAATGACAAAACCCAAGAGAAGATTGAAAGTATTGAAATTGAAGCGCTTTAAGACGATCAAGACTACTAGAACAAAAAAATATGAAATCAGTCTACTTAACTCAACGCAGTTGTTGAAACGCCTATTGTTCAACAACCACCAATTATGAAATTTACTGCTATTGCAGAAACTTCTTTAAATAAAGACAAGGACTCTAATGTGAAGGGTCAAAAACCGGTTGCGGGCCCATCAGGCTCAAAACCAAAACTGACTACGGTTCAATCCGGATCAAGGTCACAACGAGTGGGACGAGCAAAACCACCTGAGGTGCCAGTTTCTAGCAATCCTGCACCCACAGACCCCAATATTGACGTGTCGTTAGAGTCAATGGATGTGGAAGTTCTTTCCGCGCCATCTACTCTGACAGATGAAATTATGCCAATAAGTGGGAGTTCAACTCCCCTAGATGATAATTCAAAAGTTAAAAATATAAACGCTAATAAACAAAGAGTTAAAATTACGTTCGCAACATAACACTAAAAATGGTTTCAACCATTATACAATGGAACTGCTACGGATATAATTAACACTACAAATCCTTTAAAATATTATTAGCCAAAAATTCACTTATCTGCGTTTCCTTACAGAAAACAAATTTTACGGTTGACTGTTCTATTAATCTTCGTGGTTATACTATTTATAGAAAAGATCGTGCAAATGTTGATCGTGCTCAGGGTGAAACAGCTTTATTGGTTCGTGATACGGTTTTCAGTGAAGAATTCCGTGTCAACACTGCATTAAAAGCAGTAGCCGTTCAACTACATATCCCTTTTGCACTGACCATTTGCTCAATTTATATTCCGCCAAATGTCAGTTTAAACATTCGTTTGATTGATCAATTACTTGAACAACTTTTGTCCCCATTCCTGCTAATGGGCGATTTTAATGCTCATAACACTATGTAGGGCTCAAGTCGAACTGATGTGCGAGGTCGTAACTTGGCCAATCTTTTCTCAGAAACGGATTTAGTTATCTTAAATAAAGGTAACAATACCTATTTTTCCGTGGCCAATAGATTATTCTCGGTTATTGACCTTACCATTTGTTCTCCAAGTATTGCAACATTGCTGAATTGTGAAGTCTTGGAATATCTTTATGATAGTGACCACTTTCCTATATTCATTCGCGTGCTTGGTCATAAAATCAATGAAAACCGTCATCGAAATTGGAGAATAAAAGATGCCGATTGGAATATGTTTGATTAAGTGTTTGATTACGATGACAGTGTCCAAGCCACTATTGACAAAGATATTGAAACTTAAACCGATTCCATCATACAGGCAGCACATGCGAGTATTTCGTTATCTTCCGGAAAACTTCGCAGAGAACCCGTTCCTTGGTGAAATTTTGAATGTGAGCAAGCTAAACTAAACAAACGCCGTTCTTTTCGTAGATTTAACCACTCTCCAACAAAAGAGAACCTATTACTTTATTTGAGGTACAAAGCTGTTGCTCGAAGAACATGCGGAAAAGCTAAAAGAGAGTCGTGGTCAGAATATGTTACTTCTATTAATTGTAGAACCCCCGTTGGGAAGGTGTGGGAAAAAGTCAGAAAAATTTCTGGCTGAACCGCATCATTACTTATTAGTGGGTTATTGTCGAGTGATCAAATTATTACCAATCCCCTTGACATTTCGAATATCCTGGCCGGTGTCTATTTTGACTTTAGCAGCGATGATACTTACGATGAAAATTTCCGTGACATTAAAATTAACATGGAGAAAAACGTTCTGTCATTTGTCTCTGCTGAAGATAAATTATATAACGCACCGTTTAGTGTTTAGGAATTTGACTCGGCATTATCTGAAGCACACAATACTGCTCCAGGTGTCGATTTGATACACAATGCTATGCTTAAGCAATTAAGTCGCTCTCCAAATTTCAATTGTTGGCATTCTATAACCGAAAATGGTCAGCAGGGTATTGTCCTGAGTCGTGAAAACTTGATATCATAGTACCAGTACTTAAACCTGGTAAAGATAAAAAGCTTCCGACTAACTATAGACCTATCTCCGTAACTAGCTGCTTATGTAAGTTACTAAAAAGAATGATCAATAAGCGTCTTACTTGGTTATTAGATTCAAGAGGTTTAATTGCTGACATACAATGTGGTTCAAGGCGTCATCGTTCTACGACTGATCACCTTGTTCGGTTGGATACAGCAATTAAAATTTCCTTTGTACAGAATCAACATGTTGTCGCTGTATTCTTTGACATTGCAAAAGCATATGACAGCATATGTTCTACAAACGCTTCATTCACGGGGTATTTGCGGAAGCATGGCATTGTTTATACAAAGCTTTTTAACTTTCTGTTCATTTAAGGTACGTGTAGGTGACAGCCTCTCGGGCATACGTCAGCAACAGAATGGTATTCCTCAGGGGTCTATTGCTCAGATCGTTGAGTGGAAAATCATGAAAACAATGCTACTTTTGCATCGCGCTTTGGTGCGTTCAAAACTAGATTATGGTTTCATAATCTATGCTTCCGCAGCTTTATTCTGATTACGTATTGTTGATCCTGCTTAACCATACTGAAATTTGTTTAGCAACTGGCGCATTCTGCACTAGCCCTATTGCTAGTGGTTAGTGTGAGGCAGCTGAACCATCACTCTGTCTTCGGCGTAAAATCTTGACTGTTAGGTACCACGCGAAATTAAAAGCTAAACGCTTGCATCCGACGTTGCCAGTAGTGTACAATAATGGTCTCGACGATCTATGCATTATCAGGATACGGTCACACAAACCGGTTGCCGTAAGAAATTACACTATACTTCAGGAACAAAATTTTCAACTCCCTGATGTATACCAACTGTCTTACTGTCGCGATTTTTCTTGGACTTTTTAACGTCCAAGGTTAAATACTGCATTATCGAGAATGAGCAAAGCTTTAACTTTACCAATTGAATATCAAACTGAATTTGCAAAAATTTAAGCAAGACACGTAAATTCCACTTGGAATTATACCGATGGCTCAAAAAGTAACGACGGTGTGAGTTGTGTTTTTCTGGTAGATGAGCTACAGTTTACATTTGGCTTGCCAAGTGTTACCAGCGTTTATACTGCAGAACTGTATGCTATCTATCAGGCTCTTCTCTACATCCAACTATGGTGCAAAAGAATACTTCCGCTAGCCCCTTTGCTGGTCGTAAAAGGCGACCAATAGGCGAGGAGATAACCTCGTTAAAAAACCCACAGTTTGTCTGGGACAAGTCAAACTTATTTGTGAGTTAACTTTTGACAAAATTTACAAAACATCTTGTAAAACTCACCTGCGTGAATTAAGTATCGATTAACTTCGATTGTTTATTCTTATATTTAAAGATACATTTATTTATATATATATGTAACGTATGTTACGAATATTAATTACTGACTAAAAGCTAATACATTTATGTTAATTATTTATATCAACACAATGTGCTGATATGGCACCGCTTCTGGGAAGATCCGTGTTGGAATCCTCAGCGTCACCTGCAGGTGGTGCGGCCGCGGCTTCTGGAAAGAAGGCCACGCGACTCCGTTGCATCGGCTTCTCTTCAGGTAACTGCAGGTGGTGCGGCAGCGGCTTCTGGGAAGAGGTCCATGCAATTCTGTTGCATCGGCATCTCCTCAGGTAACACCTCCCCTCTAAGATTCGACTACGCAGTGAAGCGAGGTAGTTGAACATTTGGTAGTTCGATATTTTCCTCGGTTTCTCCAATCTGAGCAGGTCGCCTCATTGTTGAATATTTTTTGAAACAAAAATAAATGATTATTAGTAAGCTTATAATATATAAAAGGATTGTCCATATACTAGGAATATGCGGGATTACACTTTCTTCGAATGTCAATTGGTCATTAATAATTTGTTCTTTAATGTTTTGAAGTTCATCAAGGGTGATGTCTTCGAGTTGAACGTTGCCTACAACCTTTTTGGGATTTTTATGAATTTGGTCCAGTTGTGGGAACATTATTGCTTGGTTTTTGTTTGTTACTTTTTTTTCGTTTATAATTGTTTGTCTATTGGTGATTACTTTACAGCCATTTGGAATTTCTATCAAGTATGAACCAATTAAGTTAACAATTTCTTCTTGTTGTTGGCATCTCAGTTGAGTGATTTCTTTTTGAGGGAACAATCCAATCCATTGTGATGGTTCTTCAAGTTGTCGAATGATTGACTTTCTTATTGTAAGTTGGGTTGGTTCACAAGTGGATGTATTCTTCATCTCCAAGAGTTGTATTTCACAGGGGCTATTTTCACCAATGTTGTTGATGTTGACAGGTTTACAGACGTAGTATTGAGGCATGATTTTAGTGCAAATGTTACTTTGAAATGAATAGTGCAATTTATTTTTCAATAAGTATTTATTTTTGGAATTATTGCCTTGAATCGACTCTGGTTAAATACCGGGATAGGATATAAGTGGTAATAATTGAACTTGTACTGGTGCATTATTAGCACTTGTAATAAATATGTTATTTTGTTATTTAAAATGAAACATTCAATCTCAATGAGTTTTTCAAATAAAGTAGTATTTTTTAGGTTGATTTGAAAAGGTAGTTGTTCCGGTAATAAATTGTGCTGTAGTTTAGACAATTCGTCATATAGTTCTGTTGTTTTTATTATACTTGGGTGTAAAATTTTTAATTTGGAAAAAGCAATTGAATTTTCAATGTCTTGTAAGATAGAATTTATTATTTCGTACATATTTGTAAATTAGACTAACATATCTTTGATTAAACTTATGTTTTCTTTATTTGCTTTGCGTTCAACAATTTGTGTTATTTGTGCAAGTTTTGAGTTCAGTAACTTTTCATTATTAAATATCTGTGTGATAGTATTATTGAATTTATTGATTAATTTTATTGATAATGAATTTTGTTTTAATATTGTTGTGGTCAATTTTTTTTTCATTATTTTGAATTTGGTTAATTAGTTGTTCATATCGTTCTCCGTCAGAAGCATCCAAATTTCCTGTTATTGATTTAAATAGTGATCCGAGACCATTGATTAAACCTCTTCTTGTTCTTATTTGGTGTGGAGTTATTTCTATTAATTTGTTGACAACTTTTTCTTTGATTAAATTAATAACTTTGACATAATTGGAACATTCAAAAAAGTAATTTTAATTATATATATGACTTCGGCTGTTTGTGTGTTTAATTTATTAATTTCATGTATTATTGGGTTTAAGTCAAAATAATGTATTAAGGTGTGGGTGTAATCTTGTACCTTTGCATATCCTAGGTTTATAGGTATTAATCCTGGATTGTTTTCCAAGTTTGTTATTTTAATTTTGTCAGGCAATGCCATGACAAGAGGGAATCTGAAATAAATCAGTTGTATTAAAATTCGAAAGTTTTTTTAAGTGGACGTTTTAAATTATCCATATGTATTTTGTTTTGAGACGTACTAGCAACTGTTTTAGACTCTTTATTTACTTCAGTTATTAAAATAGGTTTGCTAAATTTATCGGCGTTCTTTTGTCTTATGTGCTTTTTGATATAAGTTTCGGTGTTAGGTTCAAATAAATTTGGATCGTCACGTTTTTCATTAATTTTTGTAATGAGTTTCTCTTTGTTTTGCTGTAAATCTTGATTAATTTTTGTATAAAGAATTTTTGTTTTTTTTTTGTGGTTGTTAATATAATCGTTAAGTAAAGTTTTGTCAAGCTCTATGTTAAAGGGGTCTTCGTTGGTAATATGACCTTTTATAACATCTATTGGTTTAAATTTGGTTGCCGAATGAATAGAGTGGTTATACGCTAGAATTGCGTAAATAATTTTTTGTTCCATAGGTGTATCTTTAAAACCTTGTGCATTAAGTAATCTAATGTGTTCAATCAACGTTGAATGAAATCTTTCTATTGCTCCATTAGATTGAGCATGATTAGGTGAACAGAAGTGAACTTTAATTTTGTGCAAAGTCAATAAATCTTTCATGACAGTGTTTTTAAATTCTGTGCGTTATCAGTAATAATTTGTTGAAGAACTCCATGATGTGAAAAAAATTGAATAAGGTTATCTACTATTTGTATAGCAACTAAAGATGTTAATTTGTATGCTTGTGCGTACTTTGAAAATGTGTCAATTATTGTTAAAAATTTTGTTTTTTCTAAGGTAAAAGTGTCCAAATGAATAATTTCAAAAGGTTTAGTTGCTGTTGGAGTTACATTCATTTTAATTTTAATTGGGTTTCTCTCATATTTGCTTTGTTGACAAATTTCACATTCGTTTATAAAGGTTTGAATCGAATTTTTTAATTTAGGCCAATAATACATTTTTTTTATTCGTTGTTCCGTTTCGTCGATGCCACGATGGTTACTTTTACCTTCGTGGTAGTTAAGAATAATATCTTTGATGTCTTCTTTATTTGTTATATCAATTAATTTAAATTTACATCGTTTAAATTTTAATGAAGGCCATTTAAAATTTGTTCTTATTATTTCACAAAATGGTTCATATGCATTTGGATCTTCAAAATATAAATGGTATTGAACATTAGGGGCTATGTAATCTTTTACAAAATTTACAACATCTCTTTCAAATTCATTTTTTGAAATTTGAACATAAAAACGTTGTTTACTTTCAAAAAGAATTTTAATTTTTGGTTGAGCAGGGGAATGTAAAACTGATGTTATAATAATTTGATTTCGTCCATGATTGACTGGAGTTTCCGAAATAAGAGTTTCTACAATAGGATGATGTTCGGCATTTGTGTGAATTGTTATGTCGTCATCATGTTCATCGTCCGGGATAACTTGTGTAGACATATTTTCGGTTTCATCATCAGGTTGTTTGCTAAATTGGTTAGTATTTTCAACAATATTAATTAATTCTTTAGTATGCAATTCTATTCTTGATAGTGCGTCTGCATTAGCGTTTAGTTTTCCCTATTTGTAAGTTATCTCGTAATCAAACTCATCTAGTTTTATACGCCATCTAACTAGCTTAGAATTTGGATCCTTCAATGAAAATAACCATTGAAGTGGTTTATGGTCAGTAATGATGTTAAATTTTCTGCCAAACAGATACGGTCGGAAATATTTGGTTGCCCAAACAATAGCTAAAAGCTCTTTCTCAATTGTACTGTAATTTTGTTCCGAACTATTTAAGGTTCGTGAGGCGTAAGCCACAGGTAAATCTTTACCTATTGGCCCTTGTGATAAAACAGCACCAACAGCAACATTGCTTGCGTCTGTTGTTAGATTAAAACATTTAGAAAAATCCGGGTATTGAAGTATTGGTTGGTTGATTAATAAGTTTTTACAAGTTTCAAAACAAGATTTAAATTCGTCATCGTGAATAATTTTAGCTCCTTTTTTAAGACATTTAGTAAGTGGTTTTGTTAATTTAGCAAAATTATCAATGAATCTACGGTAATAGCCTAAAAGGCCTAGAAATCCTTTGATCTGTTTTGTAGTTGCAGGAATAGGATAATTTTTGATAGCTTTAATTTTATCAGGATTCGGTTTGACGCCGTTTGGCGTAACTATATGACCCAAATAAGCCACTTCTTTGCGCAAAAACTCGGATTTATCAAGTTGTATTTTAAAATTAGTGGTTCTAAGTCTTTGTGTGTTCTTGTAATGACGTAGAAAAAATTATGATATCGTCCAAGTAAACAAGGCACTTTTCGTTCTGGATTCCCCGAAGAATGTTATCCATTATGCGTTGAAATGTAACTGGCGCATTTTTAAGGCCAAAGGGCATTCGGAGATACTCGTAGTGCCCGTTTTCGGTGTTAAATGCCGTTTTTGCGACATCGAATTCGTCCATTTCAATTTGATGGAATCCGCTTGCTAAGTCTAGGGTTGTAAAGTATTGATACTTACCTAGCTTATCAAGTAAATCGGTAATGTTTGGCAAGAGGTACCGATCGTCTATAGTTTTTTCATTTAGTTTGCGGTAGTCAACTACTACTCGCTATTTTGGTTTCCCGGATGCATCAACTTTTTTAGGGACTACCCATATAGGACACGACCAGGGTGAATTGCTATATCTAATTATGTTTTGGTCTAGCATTTTATTAATTTGTGTATTCACTTCTTGCTTGTGAATAAATGGGTACCGATATGATTTTGAATATACTGGTGTTTCATCGCTAGTTTTTATTTGATGTTTAATTTGATTGGAGAACGTCAATGGAGTATTTTCTTGGTAAAAAATTTCTGAATATTCCTTACATAATTGTTCAATATGGTATTTCTCTTCAGTAGTAAAAGAAGGTGCGCGCTAGGGCACCTCCCACCACTTTTTTCAAGGTCAAGGCCATTGCCATGGCCACGCCTCCTCAAGGCCATCACGCCCCTCCATGGTCAAGGCCATCACGCCCTCTCCAAGGTCAAGGCCATTACACCCCTCCATGGTCAAGGCCATGCTTCCTCAAGGTCATCACGCCCCTCCAAGGTCAAGGCCATGGCCACGCTTCCTCAAGACCATCACGCCCCTCCAAGGTCAAGGCTATGACCACGCTTTCTCAAGGTCATGGCCACACCCTTCCAGGGCCAACTTGGCACACTTCTTCAATACCACTTTTCTAAAGCTACACCTGTCATAGTCACCACTTTTTTTTTTAATCAATTTGATTCTCAGGCTAAAACATTTACTTATATAATGTTACACAACAACATTGATTATTGTATCTTTTGCCGTCGCCATGAATGTATCAACTTTTATTTTACTCTCTACAATTTTAAACAACACATTGTATGTGTCAAAACCAAAAAATACAAACGAATGTTATATTTCAATTAAAAATTCAACATGGAAACAAATGGATATGGACTATATTTACCATCCAAAAACATGCAAAACCTCAATAAATGCCAACAACCATTTAGGATACAACATCATTTATAGGTTAAAAAATAATACAAACATAACAGCAAGTTTTCAAAATACCATTAGTTTTAATAATTCAACATTGTACAATTTTGTTAACATATTATCAATTATTATTCTAACATTGTTTCTTACTTATATATTATATTTTATTACAAATAAAATGTATACTAAATATATTACTTATTAATAAATATTTTTAAAAAGTTACGAGTGCTTCATTCTCAACCACTTTCCATAATAGATCTATATTACTTTGCCAAAGTGATTTATTATTTACACTAAATAATGTCTCTACATTTTGTTCAGATTCTTCTTTTTCAATTTCTTCTGCTACTTCAAAAAACATATCAATATTTTGTTTCCAAGGGTCACTATCTAATAATTTATGCCCCCAAGCTAATGTTTTCATGGAATCAGAAATTATATATCTTTTATCATCAAAGTTGGTCAATGCTACTTTATTTTTTAATTCAGTGTACATATTGTGTAAATGTGACCGAAAAATAAACATTCTACATAACTTGTTATTACCTTTTAGAACATTTTGGAAATCATGCACCGTTAATTGTTTATCAATAGCACACTTTTTAACCCCTTTTGCTTTTTTTGTTACTGATGTCGGTGTTACCACACAATATGCCTTTGCTCCGGTACCATAGATACTTTGAATAGGTTCACCAACATATTCATCTTTCATTTTACCCAAAATAGATTTATTTCTTTGTATGTCATGAATATTACCATCCTTGTAATTGGATGTGTCAAAATAATTTAAATTTTGTTTCATATCATCATAAAAATTATCAGTTTTTACATCTAATATTAGTGAATCGGTATCCGTATATAATAATGACACGTTTTCATTATACATTGGTTTTAAATAGTTATAATAAAAATCATACATAACTGTCTTTGATAAATCTAATATAGAAAATCCAACATATATTGGTTTATTATAATACACTTTTACTTTATTCATCTGAATTGCAACTAAATTTTCCGAAAATATTGAACAATTTTTAAAATTTGGTTTGGCTATAAATACTTCTGCTCCGAATTGTTTACCTAACTTACTCCAATGGCTAACAAGTTTTATATCAATTCGATTGTCTAAATTATCCATTGTTTTCCCAAATACGCTATTGTTCATAAGTTTAAAGAATAATTTCTCAAAATCATTTTTTGATGCATTTCGCATCTTAGTATTTAAATCAATATATCCTTTAAGCCAATGTGATTGTTTGAATTGAATAACACGATAAATTTTTTTCAATTTTAAACCATTATTTAAACATTGCTTTAAGTTTCTGTAATGAATAATGTATTTATTTTTATCATATAAATTTGGAATCAATTTTGCAAATTTACTGTTTGGTGGAATTATGTTTTCTGGACAAAATGGAAAATCATTATGAGTATCATGTAATTCAGATGGATATTCTAAGTCAACTTCCAAAACATAACCTATATCGGATGTATCAGATATATCAAATACATTTAACTGTTCTATTTCTTCAGGTGTTAACCAATTAAAATCTTTTTCGGGTAAATATTCAGACATAGAACCACCATATAAATTAGTTGCATCAAGGTACATTAAAAATGAGATTAGTTTAGTGGGATCATAGTTTGGTAAAAATTTGTTGTTTGCTTCAGCTTGTCTACCAACACATGTACTAACACCACCACGGATACCCTTTTTGAAAAAATGTAACATATCAATGTCAGTTAGTAGTTCTAATTTTACCTTGGTAAATTTTAGCATAGCATCCCAACTTAAACCAGGGGCAGTAAAGTAATGTGCCGGGTCTAGTTTATAATTTTTCAAACAAATTTTACGAAAATTTTCAAAAACGTCTGCTAAAATTGGAACATCTGATTTTAAATATATGTCAGCATAATCACCAATAGTTTGACATTTGAATAAATCCCATACATCACAAGCTCGTTGGTAATCTTCTATCGAAATATTTTCTTCTCTTAATTTATCATAAAATTCTTCAATTGCAGGCAGTTTTCTTTCATTTAATTTTAAACAATTATCAATGTAGGAGTAAGGAAATACACCTTTTTGTCTTATAAAATTGAATTGTTTTGAATCTTTAAAATATTTTTTTACTTCAATACATTCTTGAGGACTTAAATTTTTTGATAATTTTTCTAATGATTGTGGCATAAATTTAAAAGAGTCTAAGAACCTCATTTGAATGTGTACGTTTCCTTTATTAATTACATCAACCAGAACTTGTTTTGTAAAGGATATATATTTTTCTTTTGTTTGTGCAATAACATTAATTTTTTCATTATTTAAAGCCAAATTTCTAATAAACAAATGAGAGTCATAATTTAAATTGTGAAAAAATATAGGTATATGATTTGGATTTTTATATTGTAAATTACAGTTGGAGTGAGCGGCACCTCTGAATTTTCCGGTCAAATGACAATGATCTCTTACTTTTATATCTTTATCAGAAAAGGTTGTATCACAAATATGACAAACTGTTGAATTTTGATATTCATTTTTGTCTTGCATCGTCATTATCATCAACTTTATTGGTTTCAAATGTTTGTGATATATATTTTTTAAATCAGTTTCTAATTTCTCAATAAATATTAGTTCGGGGTTGGGACCACGATAAATTTCTAATTTTGATAATGAATCATCATAATTACATTTAATATAGTATGCAAAAGAATATGGTTCATGTTCATATGTTTTAGTACTGAAAGACTTTGTTGGATCAGGAGAGCAAGTTAACATTGGTTTTAAAGCACATTCAAAGTCAGCGTAAACAACAAATGGTACCGATAATTGTTTTTGGAAATTTTCAAATTCTAATATATTTTCTGGCACTGATTTTCCAAATTTATTAATTTTTGTTTCCGTGCAAGGAATTTGTGTATACAAGTAATTGCAATCATTTTCTAAATGTCTTAATAATTTAAAATTTGTTTTAAATTATTGTAGACATCCATCACAAAAGTGTTTTGCTTGATGATGATTAGAAATTTGAGTTGAAACTAATTTAGATAAGTTTTTAATGTAGCAGTAGTGATTAATACCATCATCATCACTGAATAATAGCAAATTTATGTGAATAGGTTTTTTTTAATTTTGTGTAATGCATAGGACCAACAATTTCATATTTCCTGATTCCATCTTTAAAGTAATACTCTAAACCATAAACATTAATTGACACATTATTACTTTTTTCAAATTTTTCGATATCACTTAACTTAATTGGAAAATTTATATCATTAAAATTAAATACCTCACTATAATGTTCATATGATGAAGTTTTACTGGGGTTTCCAGTCGGTTGGCGTACTGCTGCAACAACACTCCATGCAAAACAGCAATCATCTTCATTTTGAATGTTTATAATTGCTTGCTTTCTTTTAATTTCTGTAGGCAGTGGAATGTATGATGAAGCACGGAGAGGATTATACTTGTTGAAGTTGACTTCTAAAAACAGTATTTTTTCTAACGCCCAACCTATAATAATATATTTATTAAGTTAAATAATATATAACTTACAACTTAGCACTTACCTGAATCACGTTCTTGAAATTCAGACATTTTTGTGTCGATAATTTGTCTAAAAGTATCATACAACTCTTCAAATGATGTAGAGATAGTTGCAACTTTGTTAGCAGTATTGAACGATTTTATTTCAAATAATTCTTTTTCACTAATTGTGTACATACCAAATAATTCAAAACTTATTTTAACAGCACAAAATTTATTATTAAACTTTGTTTGTTAATTTATTTACTTTATCTTTAATTTCATTCATAAAATCAGTTAAATTTAAATAGTCGCGGTTTGATTTGACTCTATATGTAACAATTCTGCTTTTAAATGCAGTTGTTATTAACTCTACACCATCATCTATAGCCAGACAACAATTCTTCTTATGGTGAAAGCTTTTTAGATGACTGTTGTATGAACGTGACGGAATGATAGTTTTACAATCATTGCAAAACTTATCTGAAAAATATTATAACTTAATAGATTTAAAAATTATTAAAAAAATAAACTTACCTGGATTTGTTTTTTGTTGTTTGCTCGGAGGTGAATCATTGTTTAAACCACAACTCTCTTTATAGTGTCTTTTTAGCGACCTTTCACTTTTGTATAATTTATTACACATAGAGCAGTTCATGATGTGTATTATGTTTGAAAGATGCACACTGAATGTTTCTATTTTATTTAAAGGAAGCTGATCTTGGCGTTACCCAACAATACCACGGGGAGGTGTCAGCACATTGTCAGGAATGATAGGAAATAATGGAAAGGGTTGATGGAAGAGGGGGGGGGGGTTACTATAAATAATTACTTTTTAATTAATCGCGCTTTCAAATCGGAGAGTTCTTGCAATCTATTTATTCGGTTGTCTATTGAATTTTCGAGAGCATGCATTTCTCGATCAATATCACTAACCGCACGCACTATAGCTGTGTCCATTGCATTGTCTATTAAAGAAGTATTGAAACTTTCACTTAGGTTAAATTGTTCAATAGAACCCATACTTAGATCCAAATCGATAGTATTTGGATTTAAATTTGGGGGGGGAATCTCCGACTCACTACACATTAATTTATTTGGAGGAAAGTCACTTCCACACGAGGAATTGTCAATTAATATGACTTCGGGGATAATCTCCGAGTCACTACACGAAGAACTGTCTATAGTAATCGCGAGGAAAGACTCACTACACTTAAGTTTATTGTTTGAAAAATCACTACCGCACCAAGAACTAGTTGTGCCGTAGATGTTGTCCCCTTGATATGGAGTTGAACAACGTTTAACTCCATTTTCAAAATTGCTGTAGTTCTCACTATCATCACTAACACACATGAAATTGTCAATTGATGTTGTTGTTGAGGCACGGGAAGAAGAACTGTCATTGGGATTAATGACATTCATAATAATGCTGTCAACACTATATGAACAATCCATTAATCCCTCTTGAAGAATAGATGATGGATTTATGGCTTCTTGATCCATGCACACACTCACTATACTTTGTGGACACGGGGTTAAAACTATATTCGTTAAATTGCTGTTAACAGTTACAGCACTTAAAATATTTAAAATTTCAGGCAAAGGGGGTGGCCCGAAAAAGAATTCATAAAGTTGAGGTTGATTATCAACGTTCAACTCGTAGTCGCACCCATCGCGCCTCAACGGAGTTTCTAACAATCCCCGTAAGATGGAGTTAGGTGCTTCTTGAGAATTCATTTTGCAACTATCTTAAAGATTGAAAATACACACGGTTTTATACAAGTAAAATAAGAAATAAAAAAGTATTGGAATGTGGTTTCGCCTTTATACAGATAGGTAGTAAAGCAATAAATAAAAAAAAGTATTGGAATGTGGTTTTAATTGCATGCATTTGCAGACTAGATCACCTTGTAAAACACCACCTTGCCCCCAGCCGCCAACTCACAGCCCCCAGCCCCAACTCACAGTCCATGCCCCTTGCCGCCCCCACCCCCACCGCCCCCGGCCGCCCCCACCCCCCTGCCACCCCCGCCTCCCCCGGACCAGGGGGGGCTCTGCCCCCCCTGGACCCCCCCGCCGGGGGATTCTTGCAGATTTTCAAGATTTCCATACAGTTATCCAATTAAGTGGCAACTCAAAACAGTGCGTCCTTTTTAGAGAAAATGAATGGATACAGTTCTTAGATCTGCAAGGTATTATTACCAACTATTTAGAGAACACTATTAATGAAAAATGTAATCCAATTTCAATGCAAAATTTCACACTCCATTTTAAAAGTTATAAAAACAAGAAATTTATTGAAATTTCTAAAACAGATACTTCATTTGTAATGTTAGCAAATGAATCAGTTATGGAATTGTGGAAATTGCTACCCCTGGTAAAAGATCTTCTAGAGAAACTGAAGCGGCAACAATTTTCAACGTTTTACAACAATTTAATTTGGAATTTGGTTAATATGAATGGTGATAGTTTGCAAAACATTGAAGCATTAATGGTACCATTTAATGCAAACGAAAATGCATATGGAATAAAAGAACTTTTATATATTTTTCCTGATTTATTGGAGCAAGATGTTAAAAAGCGTAAATTATCTATTAATGCAAATGAAATTATTTCCGAAGCAATTGATAATTTGTAATTTTGTTTTAATAAATTTGTGACTGCATTTTTTTTTTTTTTTTTTTTTTTTTTTTTTTTTTTGTGCGTAAAATATATGTTGTGACCTTGAACTGCACATCTGCACTTGTTCATGGTCATCAACTTTGTTTTTCCCACTACTAAGAAAAATAGTGGGATTGATATAGTATAAATACTTGCACTACCAGTATGCATTTTATCTGCAAACAGTGCAAGTGCAAGTTCAAGTGCAAATTCAAATAAAACATAACAGTTAAATAAAAATGCCGTGCTTCAATGATAGCCCCCAATTTGTTGCTGAGATTGGTTATCTACTCAACTATTTAGACATTAAAATTACATTATGGGAAGAGGAGAGAAGCCTCATTCCAGAATTATCTAACGATGTAAGTATATTTTACTGTTACTTTTTTTTTGTTTATTTTCTTTATTTATGATTTTTTTTGTTTATATTTGTTTTTAACATATATGTTTTTTTTATGTGTTGCAGTGGACCAACAACCAACTGAAAACATTTAAACTTGCGACAATTTTTTGTCGCGAGTTTCTGGAAGAAGATATCTGCATGATGCAGTTTGTCAGTCAAGTGAGTGTCTATCCGATGATCCGGCCATTTTTATCAAGGGCAGTCAGGTACATCCCTGAACAAATTTTAAGATTGGTAGGGATGCATGAATTCGACGATTTTCCAATGGCTTCATGGGAGTTGGATTCGTTTTTGGTTGAAAACAATCCACTTCCAGAAACATTGATTGCTGAGTTGTCAAGTACTCCCGTGGACCCCTGGAGCACTACACCACCACCAGCAGCAGAAAATTTTTCACCACCACCACCAGCAGATGATTAAAATGTTTTTATATTTTTATATATGTATTTATAGGTTTAATTTTATATATTTTTATTTTTGTATTTTTATATTTTTTTTGTATTTTTATATTTTTATATTTTTATATTTTATAGGTTTAATTTTTTTTTTTTTTGTATTTTTACTTTTATAAATAAATGTTTAATTTTGTAATTATTTTTGTATTTTTATATTTCTTTTTGTATTTTATAATTTTGAATTTTTATGTTTTTATACTTTTTATAGGTTTAATTTAATTTTTTTTGTATTTATACTTTTAAAAATAAATGTTTAATTTTGTAATATGCAGTTTATTTAATTATTTTGTGATTCCTCAATACACTTTCTACAACAGCAATAGATGAGTTGGGCAATACCCCACTTTATACTGAGGACCCGTGGAGCACCACCAGCAGCAAAAGATTAAAAAAATTATATTTTTATTTATAGGTTTAATTTTATATTTTTTTTGTATTTTTAGTTTTATAAATAAATGTTTAATTTTGTAATATGTAGTTTATTTAATTATTTTGAATCATTTTGATAGATAGAATATAAGATAGAAAGATAAGTAATAGAAAAAAAAATTTATTCTTGTAATTGTTGTAATACATTAAGTAATAATAAATGATAAATCTGTTCTGATGTTTTCTTAAACTTTTTTCGATCTTCTTTTTTTTCTTCTCCTTTGCTAAGTAATTTCGCAAATTTACAATTTGGTGACAATCTTATATGTTCTCCCATAGCTGTATCGGTTGGTTCCCAACGTACAATACTGACTCCACAGCAAAAGCAACGAACGTGGTCCATGTGTTGTAAGTAGACAAAACCAGCTTCGGCAAGTGATTTGGGTGTTATAACTCCAACCCAATTCTTAAATGTTAGCAACCGTTCTTCAAATATTGAAAACCTTGTAGGAGAAACACCATCATCCAAAGACATTTTATCGAACACTAAGGTTGTGTACGTTTGAAATCTTTTATATGCTAGACATGGGAAAAGATGTTTATTGGACATTATTCTTTGAAATCCAAGAGTTGTGTGATGAGTCAAATCCTAACCACTTAACAAATACTTTATTTCCTTTTTTTTTTATTACTTTTTCAACCAAATATATATCTGGATATTTTACTTTCTGTAGTTCATATTCATAGAAACCACCCTTAATCTCTTGTTTACTTTGATCGATTAATAAATATGTTACTGGATATGTTGATTGAATTTTATGTATAGTAAATATTTCATTTGACCAGTTAGGAGTATATCCTTTAGCAAATTCACTTCTATATTTACTTATACGTACGTTGTCACCGACACGAAATTTCTTAGCTTTAGGGTCAACTAATTTTATATGATTGTATGAATTTTGTAAGACAGCTTTTTCTGTTTTATTGTCAACATTAATGGGTTTCATACCAATAGTGTTGTGTTTGGTATTATTGTATTTGTTAACAATTTCTGGTAAAATATCTAACCATTTATAATTTCCTTGTAAACTAAACTGTTTCCACATGTTATTTTTTAAAGTTCGATTAACTCTTTCTACAACGGACGCCTTTTGAATTGAATATGTGCTATAGTGATTTATGTTGTATTTTTTCATTAACGTTTGAAAGTCTTTATTGTAAAATTCCGTACCCATATCTGTTTGAACATTTTTTACAACATTTTTTTTAATTAGAAATATCTTTTCCATGGCAGATGAAACATCTTTTCCAGTCTTTCTTTTTACTGGAAATGCCCAAACAAGTTTTGAAAATACATTAATAACTACTAAAATATATCTAAATCCTTTATTGAATTTAGCATAGGGTATCATTTCCACTAAATCTGCTTGAATTAAATCTTTAAGACCTTTTACTATAACATGTCTTCGCTTGAAATTTTTACGAGCTGGTTTGTGAATTTCTTCAACAATTTCTTGTTTAACATTTGTTATCTTATTCTTAACCATTTTCTTCAACAACTGGACTATATTCTTCTTCCACAGGACATTTAAGTACTAACTCAGCATATAACGTTACCATATTTCCACCAACATATTGTTCTGGAAATTCTATAGTATCCCCCCTTTTTAAAGGTAAATTACGTAAAGCATTCTCATAGAATGGTGAACCGTTTATTCTTATTTGAGAATTATTACTAATGAAAGCCGATACAATTGTAGCCGATTTGTGTGGAAAAATGTAGTTTGATAAAGTATTATATAAAAGATATCTATTGTTGAGCGTTGTATCACTAAAAAAATTTAGTGTAATTGTATAACTGTATTTTTTTGGTGATGTTGATTGAAGTATTATGTCGATATCGTTATGTTTAGAATATAGTGTTCTTTCAAATTTATCAATGGTCATGTTTATTTCTTAAAACTCAATCAGTTAATGAGAGTTTACATCTATGTTACCGTTATTTAATAATTTTTGCTTCTCGCAACTCTTCAATTATTGAAGTAATTTCATTATTATGTTCAGTATGCCCAGCAGCTTGGGAAGAAATTAGAAGGCGCAGACGATTAACTAATTCATTAGGATTGTCCCAATATATAAATTCTAATGGCTTATTGTCGTATTCAAGTAGTGCTTTACCTGTACGAAATGATTGAGGTGTGAGTCTAACCGGAATTGCTTTTCGCCTATCAAGCAAAGGTGCAATTATGTTATTATATTTTGGTAGTTTAGTTCCTATTAATTTACCGGTTGGTATATAACCATGTTTTGCTGCATTTGTTTTATTAACAATTTCCATATAATTAGTTACATCCACACTCCTAAATCCTGTTGGTACCTTCTTGAATAATAACTCATACAAACCCGGTGCACCTGTATATATGCGTTCAAAAGTTTGCCCATTTATAACTGTTTTAATAACTACATCATCACCTCTGAAGGTAACAACTCCATTACCAATAGCATAATTATGTTTGTCTCCATCTTCAGTTGGTACCACTCTTATTCCATATGTGTGATCCATAGCCCTCGTTGTATCAGATATCATGTCGTAAATGTAGGCTTTAGGTAATGTGGAAAATTGTTTTACATATTCATCCAAATCACTCATCTTTTTAGTTTGGACTTCAACATTTGCATATTCATCATCATCATCATCATCATTATCATCATTATCAGCAACATATAGGTCTTCGACTATTGGCTGTGTATTGGATGTAGAAGGGGTGTGCTCGTAAACTTGTGGAAGAATACTTGTATCAATGGTAGTATTAGTTGGTGTTACAAATTCTTCCATTTTAATAGGGGATGACCTTCTACCATACTTTTTCTTTTTTGGTGTTTCATTTTTAATTTCTTCAGTTTCCTCAATTTTTTCAAATTTTGGTTCCAATTTTACTTTGAGATTTGCAATAAGGTCTTCTATTGGTTTGGTTATTGGTTGATAGGCCGATCGCATATGTGACTGCGACTGTGCATAATCAGATTTCAAATCTTGAAACTTTTTTTTTACAATACGTCGAGTTTTTAATAACTGCTTGACTAATTGCTTGTCCATGATGTTTATTAAACTACATGTAGATGCAAACTGTTGGAACTCAAACATACAATATATTTATATATTGTTTATAAATAAATAAATGAATCAAATCCTTTTCTATAGAGTCCAGATTTTATTTCACTTTCTTTATCAATAACTAAAAATACATATTTCTCTTTCCAACAATAGGAACAAATATCTCTAAATTGTTGGTATGACATATCTACACCTACATGATCATCGTAAATGTGTTTTAAATTGGTATTATCTTGCTCAAATATAATCAATGTATTAGCATTATCTCTTATAAGTTGTTTTGGTATGTTAGTGTATGTTTGACAAATATAAAAGCAATCTATGTTATTGTGTCGACCAAAACTAAAATAATCCCTCATTATGCTTTGATTGCAACATACAACATCATCAAATATAAAAACTGAATTTTCTTTGGTTTCTTGTAGTGATGAAATCTGATCACTGTTATCATATTCAAAATAACCCATACCCTTTATAGGTTCAATAACTTTTTTTAAATATTGATATTTTGATTGATGTAATGTTTTTGAGTAAATATAAACATTTTGAAATCTTAAACCGTTTGGATGTAAAAGTAAACTAATTATAATATTTGTTTTTCCACACCCAGAACAACCAATAATCAATCCTCTTTTACAACCACCACTAAGCAACTCACTATGTCGTTGAAACGTATTCTCAGAACAATCTACATCTTGATTGTTAATTGGTAAAGATTGAGTTTGTTTTACAACTCTCATTATGCTTCTAAATCTGTAGTTAAACTGATCAATTTGTCAATACTTCATAGAATATATAAGTACACCTACATTCTGTATTGTTATTTAGTATATTATGTTAACTCGTAAAAGAAAGACTAAACGTACCAAAAAAATTAACGGACGTGGATTTGTCAACAAATTAATTAATAAAACTACACGGGAATTTCATATTCCGGGATACAATTTTTGTGGTCCAGGAACAAAATTAGAAAAAAGACTCAAAAGAGGTGATAAAGGTATAAACGTATTAGACGATCACTGCAAACAACACGATATTGCATATTCAAAATATTCTAATATTTCTAAACGACACGAAGCGGATAGATTACTAGCCAGACAAGCTGCAATAAGATTAAAAGCACCTGACGCTAGTTTTGGTGAAAAGTTTGCTGCACTAGGTGTGTCTGGTGTTATGCGCGTAAAAACCAAATTAGGTATGAGTCTAAGACGTCAAAAAACTTCAAAAAGAAAAATTTCAAAATCAAAGTCTAATGTAATGTCAGCAAAAATTAAATTAGGTAAAGGTGGTAAACGTAAAACAAAATATATAAGAAAAAGAAAAATACCTTCAAGGATTATTAAAATACCACAAAGCGGGGGTTTCTTAGGAGCTATAGTTTCTGGCGCTATCGGAATTGCAAAAGCTATATAAAAGAAAAGAGCATTAAAAAGACAACTAGAAGAACAACAACGACATAACAAAGTGGAAGAAGATGTATTAAAATCCAAAGTAAATAGCAAAGAGGGTTATAAAATTGGTGATGGTTCATATGTGAAACCATATAAACGGGTCACGGTCTTTACATTTATCCTTATAAAAAAAACTAATAAGAAAGCTACCACAAAGAGCATTAACCAATATTGACTTGTATAAATATGCAAAAAACATTCCATATTTTAGAGGTGTATACATGCTAGATGAATTACCAACTAAAATGAATGCAAAAGAATGTGGTATTGTAAATTTAGAAACAAAATCAAAAATTGGTTCTCATTGGGTAGCTTATATTAGAAATGATAATAATATTAAATATTTTGACAGTTTTGGTAATTTAAAACCACCTTTAGAATTAGTAAGATATTTTTATAAAGATGGTAAAAAGAATATTTTATATAATCATGATGCTTTTCAAAAGTATAACACTTATAATTGTGGACATTTATGTTTAATATTTTTATAAGAAAATACATTATGAAAAATTCATCATTCGTATGTTTGATGTCAAACGAGTATGTCTTATAATATTACTTTTACTGGCAAAAGTTCAATCCTAGAGGCAGATTTCAACCCACCTTTATATTTAAAACAAGATGAAAATTTTGTCTTGGGCCTAACAAATTTTGAATCATTTTATTCAATTGCAAACATAGATGAAAGCAATAACAAATTTTACTATGGTGACAATAAAGAAATTACAATTCCTGTAGGATCTTATGAAATTACTGATTTAAACACATATTTACAAAAACAACTTCAAAAGCATGACAAAGATATCAAAATTAGAGGAAATAATAATACATTAAAAGTGCATATAAAATGTACAAAACCTATTGATTTTACTAAAGAAAATTCAATTGGAACATTGTTGGGTTTTAGTAAAAGAATTTTACCAAAAGATATTTCCAATGAATCAGACTTTTCAACAGATATTTTAAAAATAAATTCTTTATGTGTGGATTGTAATATAACAACCAGCTCTTATAGAAACGGAAGATTGGGTCATACATTGTTTCAATTTTTTCCCACGGTACCACCAGGTTATAAAATTGTACAGTCCCCTGAGACGGTTATATATTTACCAATTAATACATCAACTATTAATAACATAACACTTAAAATAGTGGATCAAGACGGAAATATAGTCAATTTCAGAGGAGAGACCATCACAGTAGGACTTCATTTAAAAAAAAATTCTTAAATATGGTAGTGCAATATCATAGTATGCGTAATTATGGTTACAAAAACTTACAATATAACTTGACTACAACAACTAATTCCATCATTAGACAATCCGCACGCAGTAGATTAACATCAGAAAACATTATATTTTTAAAGTCTTTAGGATTTAAATTATATTAAATAATGAGTATACTTAATGTTAAAGAAAATGTCTTTATCGACAACTCAATCGCAAATTCTCAATTTCACACTCATCAACCATATGCATCAACAAGTTTCAACAACAATGATGAAATCAGAATTCCGATTCAACAACAAGATATGTACACATTGCCAAGTGAAAGCTACATTTACATAGAAGGCAAATTGCAAGCTGATGATTCTAAGAAACCAAAAAAAACAAAGTTTATTAACAACGGTATTGCGTACTTATTTAGTGAACTTCGCTATGAATTAAATGGTGTTGTTATTGACTCTACTAGAAATGTTGGTTTAACATCAACATTGAAAGGTTACTTATCCTTCAATTCTAATCAAAAATTACAAAACGCTGGATGGTTTTCAATAACTGCTACAGAACAAGATGACATGGTAGATACGGATGGAAATTTCAATGTTTGCATACCACTTAAAATGTTATTAGGCTTTGCTGAGGATTATAAGAAAATTATAATAAATACCAAACAAGAACTGGTTTTAATACGCAGTAATACCGATCTTGATGCACTTGTATCTACTGAAGACGAAGCTGTTAAGGTGACAATTAATAAAATCAATTGGAAAGTTCCTCACATTTCTGTAGGATTGGCTGAACAACTTAGATTGACAAAATTGTTAGGAAAAAATGAGGATTTATCTATAGCTTTCAGATCTTGGGAATTACATGAATATCCTGCGTTGCCAGAAACAACAAGACATACATGGGCTGTGAAAACAGCTACTCAATTAGAAACACCAAGATATATAATTTTTGGGTTACAGACTGATCGTAAAAACAAAAAACTTAAGGATATGAGTCAATTTGATGATAATGAACTCACAAATCTTCGAGTTTATTTAAATTCTGAAAGATATCCTTATGATAATTTAAATTTAAATTTCAAAACAAATCAAATTGCTCAATTATATGAAATGTATGCAAATTTTCAACAATCTTATTATCACAAAGAAATTGAACCTCTTTTTAATCGCAAGGAATTTAAGGAAACAACACCAATAGTACTCATCGATTGTAGTAATCAAAACGAAACATTACAATCAAATGCTGTTGAAATTAGAATTGAATTTGACACAAGTGTACCTACAAAAGCCAACACTTCTGCTGTATGCCTCATTCTTCACGATAAGATGATCAGTTACAATCCATTCACCAAAGCGGTCAGACAGTTGTAAATGGATAAAGAATTTAATAAAAGATTAATTATTCATAAGATAAAATTAAAGAGGTTAAAAAAACAAATTCATTTGTACTCTCTTAAAAATAAACTTTTTAAAGAGTTTTCTAAATTGAAAATAAAATGTTAGTTATTGACGTCCAAGGATTTAATATTGGTTCTAAAGAGTTTTCACCGAAAGAATTGGCAATTTTTAATGGCACTCAAATTGCCCACTATGTATTCAAACCTCTCTTTCCATTCCACTTATTGGAAGCAAAATTTAAAAAGCAAGCTATATGGTTAATCAATAATCATCATTGCATCAATTGGAGTCAAGGATTTACACCACAACATCAATTTAAAAATATACTACAAGACATCAAAGATGATACGATTTATGTTAAGGGAAGAGAAAAAGTTATTTTTTTACAAAAATTTACAACAATACCTATACAAGAATTTGATGAACATCCAGCTTTAACTCTAACGGAATCAAAATGTTTATATCACTCAAAACATGTCTCTATGTGTGCATTATCAAATGTTTATCAATTGTATAATGATTTTGTAATGAATTAATAAAACATTTTTTGTAATATATATTTTTTATTAAAACATCAATACATAAATTACAGGTAAAGTTTAATATCAGCAGCAAAATTAAATAATACATCTACTTCTTGAAATCTGGTGTATAGACAATTCAATGAAATAAATTCATTTAAAAAATCTGTGCAAGTATTTATCCCATATTCATATTTTTTCATTAAAGTTTTTACATCTTGTTCAAAAAATGGGTGAATAATCCTATTATTAAACCGACCAGCATCCTTGGATAAATTCTCAAGTTTTTTATGTATGTTTTCAATTGTATTGTTCACTTCTATCATGTTGGGCTGATTTAAAATATCATCTGGAAGAAATTTTTTTATTTCTTTTAAATATTTAAATAAAACATTGGACTTTTCAAATTTTTGACAAAATTGTTTTAATGTAATATGATGTTCTAAAACTTTTTGACACAATTCCACCCCATGTGTATACATATCATCAATTTTTCTTAAATCCATTTTCAAATCTTCATTTTCTATACTTCTTCGCATTCGATCACAATCTTCAGAAAGTTTTTTTAATATATGCATTACTCTAGTAATTGACGAAAATAAATCCACTGGTGTTAATTCATTTTTTTGACAAATCTTGCATTTTATGTGGTTTGGTAAAAACTCTTCTATATCATAGATAAAATCATATAAAATGTCAATTTTTAATAATTGCTCACAAAACTCTTCTAATGAAATTATACCGAGATGATAATCGTAACAAATCTTCATCCCCAAACCATACTTTGTTTCTCTCATTTGATAAACTTCATCACTTTCAAAACTATCAAGTCGATTTTGGGCACGACAAGCATCCATACAGAAAATGTAAAACCGATTATGTAAAGTTTCTATTGCACTTTTTAAATCTGTTGGTGTTGGTAAGTTCATCTCAGCGTATGCAGCCCACATGGTTGAAACTCTAGAAATTCAGGTAATACTGCTCATTTATATCTATATTCCCCCACCATCAAAACGTTAATTACACTTTCCACTACCACTACATCGTTCAAGGTAAATTCTGTTCCTGTGTCCTTCATCCAAAACAGATGATATGATTTTATCTATTTTTTCAATACGTTGTGCAAATCTACTTCTATCTATTGCTTTAAGCATCCAAACCCCTTTTCTAGCTTGTTGATGTGCAAAGTTCCAAACATACATATATTTTATTTTGTTTTTGTCTACAAAGTGTACACGTTTCATTTTACAATATGGTTTATAGATCTAATAATAAAAATAAAACTATTTATTCTTAAATATATTCATTTAATATATCTTTCTCAAAATCATCTAATATTATTACAATGTGGATTTTATAACACTCATCATACAGTTTTAACCGTAATATTTTTAAATTATGATTATACACAATAAGATTAGGGTCTAGTTCCAAATTGTTCAAGTCTTCATCAGTAAATTCCACAATAATTTCTTCGTAGGCTTGTAAATCCACGTTCATCATACCAAGCAAAATGTATGCTTTTTGTTGAAAATATTCCGTTGCAATATTGGGGAGCATTGGAATTTCTACACCATTGTTTATAATAAGAACCTCTACAGGAGGTAAATATGCAACTTCTTCAAAAGACATTGATGTAGTGATGTTTAACGTTGAACTGAATAGTATAAAATTTACTTTAAAACTTATAGGAGTTCTAACCGATTGGTTTGTAAGAGGTCGGATTACAAGAATAATGTGTTTCACACAAAAATCACATAATAATTTTGTCTAAACACAACATACGAAGGGAAAGTGGTTGGAATTGTTTCTCAATAATCCTATTATGATATTTCTGAATGCGCATTTTCTTAATAAATTTGTTGTTGTGTAACAAATTTTTACGACATATGGACCACTATTTCCGATTTTCAAAATATATAGCACTCATACATATACCCATATCAAATTCTCGTATAATTGAATTTGAAAATGATTCATGTGATCCAAACTCCATATTTGTTTTAACTATTATATTGAATACGATGTGTCCATTGCATTGTAAATAAAAGTTATTCATTTGATCTCCTCCAGAATAATATTCTGTTTCAATTGGTGTAAAGTTAAATCCTATACTCTTTGCATATTGTATAACTAAATGTGCTTCTTTTGTGTTTGTAAATATATCAATATCTTTATAGGAATTTGTTCGGTTTAATAAATATGATGCAAATCCTCCACAAATACACCAGTACCCGGATACACACTTCATTAATTTAAGAACTTGATTTAAAATATTTATATCTTCATTCTTAATTACATTAATGTTTATTAATTTAGATATTAATTTTATATTAATTTTATAAAAATAATTAATGACATCCATTACTACTACTACCTTTTATAATTGAAGTTATATTCAATAGTTAAAATGCAGCTGAGTAACATTATATAAGTAAAATTGAACACGTGTGACCATGAAAAATGGGGTTGGCCTTGAAAAAAGGTGCTGTTGACCTTGGAAAGGTGTGGTCATGGCCTTGGAGGGGCGTGATGACCTTGAGGAGGCGTGGCCATGGCCTTGACCATGGAGGGGCGTGATGGCCTTGAGGAGGCGTGGCCATGGCAATGGCCTTGACCTTGAAAAAAGTGGTGGGAGGTGCCCTAGCGCGCACCTTCTTTTACTACTCTCTTCTGAGTTTAAATGATCGGTGCAAATTTTTGATAGGTCTAAGATGTGTTTGTTAGATTCATCAAAATTGTTAAGATTAATTTCTGGAATTTTAGTTTCAATAAATGTTTTTACTGTTATGGGTTCCGAAAAATCTAAATTAATTGAGCTTGTTGTATTATTTAATATGGTAGTAATTGCTTCTCCTTGTTTAGCAATACTTATACATTCGGGAATTTCGCAATTATGAATTTTTTGATAAGGTATAATTATTTGTCCGTCCGTTATTGATGTTTTAATTTTTATTACCTGTTCTGAGCGTGGTTTAATTGTAATTAAATTCAGGTCGTTTTTAATCTGGTGGTATTGTAGTTTTATTTTAGAATATGGGGTTATTAAGAGACCTTTATTAAAGTCCAAACTTGCTTGAAGATTTTTAAGGTTATCATGACCAATTAAACCATCAAATGTGTTATGAAATTTAAACAAGTAAAATTTCAATTTGTTTGGTTGTGGAAAATTAAACAATTTGGATATTGGTAATTGAACACTGTATTTGTGGGCAGATTTTTGAAAGACAGTTGAAACAATAAATGGATTGTTTCTGATTAAATTTGAATAAAATTTATTAGCAATACTTGGGTTCAAAAATGATTTGGTTGAACCGGAGTCGATTAATATTTTTAAGTTATTTTCTGGAAGGGTAATATAAGGCAATTCGCTTGTATTGATGTTATTTATTGAAATTAAAGGGGGTTCTATGTTATGTTGTCCAATTGGGGGTCCACGTGAAAATTTTCATGTTGTTCATAAATTAATTCGTTATCATGGTCAATAGTTTCACTATCTTGGTTATAATGATAGTCGTATTTGCCTAGTAATGGTTCGTTGTTATCGTTTGTTTTGACGTTATACAATTCTTCAGAAATAAATGTTCTTTGCGGGGCTTTAAATTGATTTGATTGAACATTTTTGCTGTTATTAAAACTTTGTCTAGTTGATACACTCATTGGGGTTGCGTTTGGCAAATTTTGATTTTGATTAGGTCTAAAAACGTTTTGATTATGTTGTGGTTGTTTGAAAATTTCGGAGTTTCTGAAAAATCGTTGCGGCTGATTATTTACTCTTTGTTGAATGTGAATTGGACGTGATGGAAAAGCGTTTTCGTTTCTTTGATTAAATTGTGGATTTGTTTTTTTTGGTTGTTGATTATTGTATTGAGCGGGAGTTTGTTTATTTATTCTATTATTTGTGTTTTGATAATAATGAATATTTTCTTCATCTGTAATAAAATTTAATGCTTCGTGCATATCCTTGGGGCGCATACAACAAATTGTAGTGCCCAGTGGTTCTCTTAATCCAGACAAAAATGTTTTTAATGTGAGTTTATTATATAAAGAGCGTTTTAATAATTTTGCTTCATTTGTTTCCTCATGAAGATCGATATAGGAACATAATAAATTTAAGATTTGTAAGCATCTGTCAAAAAACTGCTGAGGTTTTTTATTTGGGTATTGTTTAAGTAAAACTAAGTCTCGATTTAAACAGGTTTCATCGCGCTGATCCGCAAAATTTCGTATCAGTGTCTCTTTTAATTCTTGCAAAGTGGAAATGTTTTGAATATTCGTCACTATTTTTGCGTTTCCGCTCAATTTGCTTATTATTGAATTTAATAAATAGATGTTCTGAAAACTATTTGTATTAGCTGTATCGTAAAATTTTGTAATAATACTCTCACAGATACTCAAATATCAATTTAATTCGTTAGCGTTTCCATCAAATTGTGGAACGCAATGCAAATATTCCGGCTTAAATTCTGTCATCGTAGAATTAATTGAAACAATATTATTAAGGTTTGAATTTGGATTATTTAAATTTGTATTATTAGTATTTAAATTAACATTAGTTTCTAGAACGGGTACAATATTTTCACCTGAGTCAGTTAAAGGCGATAAATTTAATTGCTCGAATAAATTTTCGAGAGACATTAATTTATAAATTGCACTTACATTAATATGATAATAATTTTTTGCATCTTTTTCTACTTCTTAATACTGTAAGGGTTTTTCCCGTTGATCGGCGATTCTGGTCCGTCGACGTTTCGAATCCTTGCGGAAGAGGACGATTTTTCTTTCCTTTTCCCGTGATCGATTTCTTCACTGATGTTCCCCCAATTCTTCTATAGATGTGTGGTGTCTTGATGTTTGAAGAGCCACGTTGTGGGACGTCAATGAATTAACTTTCACTGTTTACTATTCAATTTATGTTCGATAGTTGGTTGATCGTTAAAACAAAAGTTGAGTGTTCGATACACAAAACTCCAACTATCCTACCGACTGCGCCAATTAAGTATCGATTAACTTCGATTGTTTATTCTTATATTTAAAGATACATCTATTTATATATATGTAACGTATGTTACGAATATTAATTACTGACTAAAAGCTAATACATTTATGTTAATTATTTATATCAACACAATGTGCTGATATAGCACCGCTTCTGGGAAGATCCGTGTTGGAATCCTCCGCGTCACCTGCAGGTGGTGCGGCCGCGGCTTCTGGGAAGAAGGCCACGCGACTCCGTTGCATCGGCATCTCTTCAGGTAACTGCAGGTGGTGCGGCAGCGGCTTCTGGGAAGAGGTCCATACAATTCTGTTGCATCGGCATCTCCTCAGGTAACACGTGTTTGCCGTGCGCGGTGACCCGAAAGCTAGGAAAAGAGGATCCTGGTAGTTGAGGGACTAATACTCAGGTTTAAAAGAGTGTTAGTTCCAACACACTGCTTTGGCCTTAGCTTCTGGTAAAACGGGAGGTTAAACCTAACCCAGTTTTAATCAATCGGCTTGTTTTGTTTAACGTTAGGGTGAGGAATTATTTATGTGGTGATAGATGAAAGGTTCACAATGTGCTACGGTTGGTTCCCGATAGTATTCTTTGTGTTCGCGGAAGTCTTTCATTTACATCTATGAAACCTATATCGCTTGATTAGCCCTGGCGACTGCAACAGTTTGTGATGTAGCGTCTCATATGTGGCTCCGTGGTGGGTGGGGAGATTGAGCGATGAATTTGACGGAGTTTATTATGGTAGATTCTAAACCTCCAACCAAACGAACTCGCCCGTTTACGGACGAGAGAGCTAAAGAAGATAGTATGAGTACAAGTAGAAAATTTGCTAGGTATTTAATTGTTAAATGTTTTGAAAATGGCCAGAGTCTAAAGGAGGTATCTCCCTTTTTAATTCATAGGACCATTTCCAATATTATTAACGGAACCTTAAAATCGTGTAAGAAGTTAAGAGACGGTACTTTGCTTATTGAAGTAAAAGACAAAATGCAGAGCAGTAAAATGCAGGAATGCACGTCGTTAGGTAATATTGCGGTGACAGTTGAGCCGCATAAATCCTTAAATATTTCTAAGGGAGTTATTTCATGGTATGAGTTGTTATACACAACTGTAGACGAATGCAAACAAGAACTAGCGTCGCAAGGCGTTATCGATATTAAAAAACTAACCCGTAGAAAAGATGGTGAGGTCAGAGATACAACATCTATGATCTTAACATTCGATTCCGAACGGCTCCCAGATGAAGTCAAGGTAGCGTATGTTACTCGCCCGGTCCGCCCGTTTATTCCTAACCCAATGAGGTGTTTCCAATGCCAACGTTTTGGACACACCGCAGTTAGGTGTCCTGGTGTTGCAACATGTGCAAAATGCAGTAAGGAGAAACATGACCCCGATCCATGTAAAAGTTTACCTTTATGTGTGAATTGTGGTGGTAAGCATCCTGTCTATTCCCGAGATTGTCCAAAAATGAAAGAGGAAAGGAAGATAGCCGAGATCAGAGTAACAGACAAACTCTCTTACTTTGATGCTCAAAAGACGTATAGAGCAATTACGGCTCCTACCTTTTCTAGATCGTTTGCTGCAGTTGTTGAAACGCCTATCGTTCAACAACCACCAATTATGAAATTTCCTGCTATTGCAGAAACTTTAAATAAAGACAAGGACTCTAATGTGAAGGGTCAAAAACCGGTTGCGGGCCCATCAGGTTCAAAACCAAAACTGACTACGGCCCAATCCGGTCCAAGGTCACAACGAGTGGGACTTCAAGCAAAACCACTCAAGATGGGGGCTTATTTAAAGCCTAAACCATCTAAGGTATTGGCTCGTATCGGGCCAAAACCAACTAAGGTAGCGACTTCCAAGTCAAAGCCTAAACAGGCAAAGGCTCAGTCCGAGTCAAAGCCTGCAAAGATGGCAGCCCAATCTAGGCTACCGCCACCTGAGGTCCAGGTTTCTAGCGATCCTGCGCCCACAGACCCCAATATTGACGTGTCGTTAGAGTCAATGGATGTGGAAGTTCTTTCCGCGCCATCTACTCTGACAGATAAAATTATGCCAATTAGTGGGAGTTCTATTCCCCTAGAAGATAATTCAGAAGTTAAAAACAAAAACGCTAATAAACAAAGAGTTAAAATTACGTTCGCAACATAACACTAAAAATGGTTTCAACCATTATACAATGGAACTGCAACGGATATAATTCACACTACGAATCCTTTAAAATATTATTAGCCGAAAATTCACCTATTTGCGTTTCCTTACAGGAAACAAATTTTAAGGTTGACTGTTCTGTTAATCTTCGTGGTTATACTATTTATAGAAAAAATCTTGCAAATGTTGATCGTGCTCAGGGTGGAACGGCTTTATTGGTTTGTGATACGGTTTTCAGTAAAGAATTCCGTGTCAACACTGCATTAGAAGCAGTAGCCGTTCAACTTCATATCCCTTTTGCACTTACCATTTGCTCAATTTATATTCAGCCAAATGTCAGTTTGGACATTCGTTTGATTGATCAATTACTTGAACAACTTCCGTTCCCATTCCTGCTAATGGGCGATTTTAATGCTCATAACACTATGTGGGGCTCAAATCGAACTGATGTGCGAGGTCGTAACTTGGCCAATCTTTTTTCAGAAACGGATTTAGTTATCTTAAATAAAGGTAACAATACCTACTTTTCCGTGGCCACTAGATTGTTCTCGGCTATTGACTTTACCATTTGTTCTCCAAGTATCGCAGCATTGCTGGATTGGGAAGTCTCGGAATATCTTTATGATAGTGACCACTTTCCCATATTCATTCGCGTGCTTGGTCATGCAATTAATGAAAACCGTCATCGAAATTGAAGAATAAAAGATGCCGATTGGAATATGTTTGGTCAAGTGTTTGATTACGATGACAGTGTCCAAGCCACTATCGACAAAGATATTGAAACTATTCTATCATACAGGCAGCACATGCGAGTATACCGTTATCTTCCGGAAAACCTTGCAGAGAGCCCGTTCCTTGGTGGAATTTTGATTGTGAGCAAGCCAAACTCAACAAACGCCGTTCTTTTCGTAGATTCAACTACTCTCCAACAGAAGAAAACCTATTACTTTATTTGAGGTACAATGCTGTTGCTCGAAGAACATGCAGAAAAGCTAAAAGAGAATCATGGTCAGAATATGCCACTTCAATTAATTTGAGAACCCCCGTCGGAAAGGTGTGGGAAAAAGCCAGAAAAATTTCTGGCCAAACCGCATCATTACCTATTAGTGGGTTATTGTCGGGTGATCAAATTATTACCAATCCCATTGACATTTCGAATATCCTGGCCGATGTTTATTTTCACGCTTCCAGCTATAATAATTACGCTGCAAATTTCCGAGATATTAAAATTAACATGGAGAAAAATGTTCTGTCATTTGTCTCTGCTGAAAATGAATTACATAACGCACCGTTTAGTGTTTGGGAATTTGACTCGGCATTATCTGAAGCACAAAATACTGCTCCAGGTGTCGATTTGATATACAATGCTATGCTTAAGCAATTAAGTCGCTCTGCCAAACTTCAATTGTTGGCACTCTATAACCGGATATGGTCAGCAGGGTATTGTCCTGAGTCGTGGAAACTTGCTATCATAGTACCAGTACTTAAACCTGGTAAAGATAAAAAGCTCCCGACAAGTTATAGGCCTATATCTCTAACTAGCTGCTTATGCAAGTTACTAGAAAGAATGATCAATAAGCGTCTTACTTGGTTATTAGATTCAAGAGGTTTAATTGCTGACATACAATGTGGTTCAAGGCGTCACCGTTCTACGACTGATCACCTTGTTCGGTTGGATACAGCAATTAAAAATGCTTTTGTACAGAATCAACATCTTGTCGCTGTATTCTTTGACATTGCGAAAGCATATGACATGACGTGGAAGTACAATGTTCTACGAACGCTTCGTTCATGGGGTATTCGCGGAAGCATGGCATTGTTTATACAAAGCTTTTTAACTTCCCGTTCATTTAAGGTACGTGTAGGTGACAACATCTCGGGCATACGTCAGCAACAGAATGGTATTCCTCAGAGGTCTATTCTAAGCGTGACACTATTTATGATAGCAATTAACGGCATAAGTCAGTTCATCAAGCATCCGGTAAGCGGATGTATGTATGTTGACGACGTAGCTATCTATTGTGCCTCGAGAAACATGACAACATTGGAACGTCAACTTCAGTTAACAATCAATCACATTTTGAACTGGGCTAATAAGAATGGATTTACTTTTTCTACTAGTAAAACGTTGCTTATCCATTTTTGTAGAAGGCAAACCCCACACGGTGACCCTTTATTATATCTTGGGGGAGAACCTATTCCTGTACAGGATAGTGTTCGATTTCTCGGTGTCACATTTGACCGTGCGCTGACTTGGCGTCCTCATTTAATAAATCTGAGATCAAGATGTGTCCCGGCACTAAACTTGCTCAGGTCGTTGAGTGGAAAGTCATGGGGAACGGATCGGAAAACAATGCTACTTCTGCATCGCGCTTTGGTGCGCTCAAAACTAGATTATGGTTCCATAATCCATCCACATTACGTATTGTTAATCCTGCTCACCATACTGGAATTCGTTTAGCAACTGGCGCATTTCGCACTAGTCCTATTGCTAGTGTTTTGTGTGAGGCAGCTGAACCATCACTCTGTCTTCAGCGTAAAATTTTGACTGTTAGGTACGCCGCGAAACTAAAAGCTAAACGCTTGCATCCGACGTTTCCTGTCGTGTACAATAATGGTCTCGACGATCTATACAACATCAGGATACGGTCCCAAAAACCGGTTGCTATAAGAAATTGCAGTATACTTTGAGAACTGGATTTCCAACTCCTTGATGTATATCAACTGTCTTACTGTCGCGATCCTCCTTGGACTTTTTAACGTCCAAGGTTAAATACTGCATTATCGAGAATGAGCAAAGCTTCAACTTTACCAGTTGAATATCGAACTGAATTTGCAAAAATTCAAGCAATGAATGTAAATGCCACTTGGATTTATACCGATGGCTCAAAAAATAACGACGGTGTGGGTTGTGCTTTTCTGGTAGATGAGCTGCAATTTACATTTGGCTTGCCAAGTGTTAGCAGCGTGTATACTGCAGAACTGTATGCTATCTATCAGGCTCTTCTCTACATCCAACTAAGCGCAGGTACAAATTATGTTATATGTACAGACTCGTTGAGTGCATTAAACGCCGTAGATGACCAATATCCTGATCATTACTTGCTGAGGCAAATTCATTCAATTTTGCTTCAGGTGTCTCACATAAATGTCACTGTTAACTTTGTCTGGATTCCCAGTCACGTAGGTATCAGTGGCAATAAAAAAGCTGATGCGCTTGCCAAATTGGCAATAACTAGCGCTGAATATGTTTTATCTAAAGTTTGTGTTAGGGGTATTTGTGATTTTCTACATCAAGAACTGCTGTGTAGCTGGCAAACTGAGTGGTTTGCTATTCAAGACAACAAGGTGCGTTGTACCAAAAGCGTTACTACACCGTGGAGTTCGTCATACAGGCCGAAACATAGAGAAGAGGTTATCCTCACGCGGCTTCGCATCGGTCACTGTCGATGAACTCAAGCATTTGTTGGCATTTGAGGTGCCTCCAGTTTGTGATATTTGTAACGTCCCATTAACTGTTTGTCATATCTTATTGGATTGTCGGCAGTTTTTGGAACAAAGAATTTTGTCTGAATTATCACCCAGTTTGTCGATTGTCTTAGGCGATCAAATCGCTGATGTCGATCGTTTGCTCGAATTTGTTCGGCGGAGCAGACTGGGTATATGGATATGATTATTTATTTATTGTGATTAATGTTTGTGTATCGTAAAATCCAGCAATGTCTAGGACCTTTTACACTCTAGACACTGTTGGAATTATCTAGTAATTTTTTGCTATTGTTTTTAATAGTTTGTGAAAGATTATTTTTATCTTTGCTATTTATTTATTTATTTATTTTATTTTTTAATATGCCATTTTACAGCATATTATTTTACACTTTTTTATAGTTAGAAAAAAGAATCGGCATTAATAGTTTTTTTAGGCTGATATGCCAAAAATATTAACTAACTAATTGTCTTTTCATTTATATAAACTCTTTTTATTAGTTGTATTATATATTATTATTTATCTAACAATGTACATATTTTTATTAGCATATATTGAACCTTTATCTGGAATAAAAGCTATTGAATTGTACTTCAATATTGCTATTATATAACTTCTAAAATTACAATATAATTTTATAGTAGATAAAGCAAACATTTCTTTAATGCAGATGTCATATTTTTTTGCAGTTTACATTTTTATGCCAAAATAACAACATTGGTAATTAACATTTTACTCTTGATATAATATATAAAAAATAAAATATGTGGATTACATACAATAGAAATTTTACTGATTTGTCACATTCTGCAATATACATCTTTTTTTATGCAATTATATAAAAAGACATTTGCAAATTCTTTAAGTTGACGTACAATTCTTGTAAAATTGTTCTGTTCATTTTTGATCCACTTGATTGTATTTGCTTTCTCTAAATGCTTTAAAGACTTTAAATGAACTTCAACAGTATACAAAACAGATACAACCTTAATAATAGTTAAATATACAAAATAAAATAATTAAAAAGGAAAATTTATTAATCTACCTAAAATCTAATACAAATAAAATTAAAAAATCAAAATAAAATTAAAAATAATTAGTATTAAAACAAAACAAAAATCGACTCGCATTAAAAAAAAAAACAAGAATTCTCTGTTTCTTTATTTTTAATTAAATACATAAACTAGAAATGCAAAAAATACTAACAAAAATAAGATTCAAGTGAAAGCAAAGAAGAAACAACAAATAAAGATATTTTGGAAACCTTAAAAAACCTAAAAAAATCGTTGGAATACATGAGCAATAAATTTGATAAAGTTTTGAAAGAAAAAAATAAAGAAACAATTAAAAAAAGCAGAAAAATCAAATATAGAATTAAAAAAAAAGAGTTGAAATTTGTAGAAATAACATTAGAAAAAACAGAAAAAATAAAAATAAAAAACAATGTCATAATAGTTGGAGTTGACAAACAAAAAAAAATGAGAAAACGGAAAAACTTGTGATAATGATAATAAAAAGATTAAACACAAACATAAAGAAGGAACAGATAAAATTAGCTTATACAAAAGATACTTTGAACGTAAAAAGCCCAATAATAATTGAGTTCAAAAACAAAAAAGATAAAGAAAATATACTAAAAACTCGAAAAACAATTTGATCAATCACTACATCAAAATGCGAACTAAATGGAAAAGTCAATGAAATATATACAAATGAAGAAATAACAGCACAATCAAATATTTAGTTGATGAAGTTGACCGTTACTACGTAATAATTTATAATACAAGATTAAATAAAACAACTACTATGTTTTTATATCACTTTTATTTTGTCACACTGTGACTGCTGTTTCGGCTGAAGCCTTCTTCATGTATTGTCTGAAGAAGGCTGAGGTTCAGCCGAAACTGCAGTCACAGTGTGACGAAATAAAAGTGATATAAAAACATAGTAGTTGTTTTATTTAATCTTACAATCAAATATGCCGTTTTATAAAGCAAGAGAACAAAAAAAGAAGCTTAAATACAAATACCTATGGACTATAGGAGATAGAAATATATACATAAGAAAAACAGAAGCAAGTATAAAAATTAAAATTAAAAACTTTTTCGATATAGAAAGTTTAGAATTAAAAAAATCCAATTTAAAACTAAATAAATAAATACAAAACTAAAATGTATACTATATATCTGCACAACGCAAGAAGTGTAAAAAACAAATACATATCACAAATTTGAACTTATACCTACCATACACAATAATCCTACAATAATTGCTATAACGGAAACTTGACTTAAACTATATAACCAAGAACTGTATACTCTAGAACAGAGGCGCTCAAACAGTCGATCGCGAGCGATTGGTAAATCGCGTGGGGTTTTTAAGTCGATCTCCTTTTATCAAATATTTTTTAAATTTCTGACATTTATTGTATAAAAGTACACTAAATGTTTATTTTTTAACAATTATTTTTACCTAGAGATTAAGTTTTATTAAAGTCTGAGCGCCACTGTTCTAAACACATGACATGTCTGGCAGCCTAGATAACCTACCCTCCCTCTGCCCCTCGCTGCATTCTGTGCATTCAACTGAATTGTGCGTCAGTTGGTGTCTGCAAGCATACGATTGAAAATACCGAATTAATCAAACGATTGGAATAATTAATTTTATTTCAATATGGACCCTAATCAACCAATAGATGGGCCCGATGGGAATAATTTGGTAAGATTTTATTGATATTCTAAACGTTTTATAGTATTTTGTTAAGTTAGGTTATTTTCCGTTTGACACTTTTAGGTATTTTTTGTTTGCACTTGGTCATTTTAAATTTAGTTGAAGTACATATTCAAAATTGATTAAAATTTCAAACATTTTTTCAAATTTAACTATTAATTCTTTAATGCTAAATTTTATAATTATATGATTTTATTTATTTATTTAAATATATTGATAATTTATAGTATAATCATAGAATTTTGGATTATTAATTTCTTTTTCAGATAGAATAAATTTTGATTTTTTTATATTTTGTTCTTATTCTGTTTGAAATTTATCTTAGAATTACATATTAGAAATTATTTGACCACTTTTAAATATTTGCTTGACTCTTTAAAGCATTTTGAAACATTTTGTTTGTGCTTGATTTTTTTGATATTTTTTACATTTTTGTACCATTTTTTTCCCAACTTTGTTTAACACTTGATTTTTTTATACTTTTGTTTGACAATTTTACGAATACACAAGTAACTTAATATGTATGTCAATTGTTAAAAATTATTTCTTTAATCTAATATGTCAAAAACTACCAAATCTTAAATATCAGTTGTCAAAATATAACCAATGAAAGATGATATATAAATGTCAAAAATACTTAATCTAAGATGTGAATGTCAATTTTGCATTTTTGAACCGATTTTAGCCAAATATTAGTTCTTTTTGATAATAATTTTTGACAAAATGTTGCAATTTTTAAACTATTTAACCGTTTTTGGCAGGATTTTGATTCTATCTAAATTTTTTAAATGTTTTATATTTTGATTTAGCTATTTTTGACTTTTTATGATCAAATTTTGCACTTTTAAACAGTTAATGATTAAATTTTGATACTTTTTGGTAATACTGTACTACTTTTTTGCCGGATTTTTACTATTTTTGACATTTCATGATTTTTTGTTGCAAAAAAAGTTTATGATCTGATTTTGGTGCATTCTGATAATGTTTTGAAATTTCATTAAAAGAATTTTGCACTTTTCATCAAGTTATGGCAAAATTTTGACTTAATCTATAATGTGAATGTGAATTTTGCACTTTTGAACCTTTTTTAGCCAAATTTTAGTTTTTTTAACATAATTTTTAACAGAATTTTGCCATTTATAAACTATTTAAGCGTTTTTGGAAATATTTCGATTCTATCTGAAATGTTTTAATGTTTTATGACCGGATTTAGTTGTTTTTGATTTTGTATGATAAAATTTTGCACTTTTAAACAGTTAATGATTAAATTTTTGTACTTTTTGGTAATACTGTCATACTTTTTGGCCGGATTTTTACTATTTTTGACATTCCATAATTTTTTTTTGCAAAAAAAACTGTTTATGATCAGATTTTGGTGCATTCTGACTTTTGAAATTTTATTAAAAAGATTTTTTTTTACTTTTCATCGGGTTATTCCAAAACTTTGACTTAATCTATAATGTGAATGTGAATTTTGCACTTTTGAACCGTTTTTGCCGGATTATAGTTCTTTTTGGAAATAATTTATAACAAAACTTTGCCGTTTTTAGACTAATTAACCGTTTTTTGACCGGATTTTGATTCTATCTTAATTTTTAAAATGTTTTATGGCCTGATTTAGCTATTTTTGACTTTTTATGATAAAATTTTGCACTTTTATTAAATTAATGATTAAATTTTGGTACTTTTTGGTAATACTGTCATACTTTTTGGCCAGATTTTACAATTTTTGACATTGCATGGTAAGAACTTTACAAAAAAAACAGTTTATGACCAGATTCTGGTGCTTTACGATAATGTTTTTTTTTTATAGTTTTTGATTGGTTTTTGTTAATTTAAACATTTTATTTAAAGAATTTTGCACTTTATCAGTTTATGCTAAACTGGCTATTTGTGTAAGATATTATGAAAAATTATACAAACTGTTAAGTTTATGGACAAATTTTGGTGATTTATTACAATTGTTTGAAATTTCTTGGTCAGATTTAGCTATTTTTGACATTTTATGAACAAAATTTTGCACTATCAACCGTTTTTTTTTTGGCCAAATTATGGTTTTTTCTTTAAATATTTTAAAATCATAACAGAATATTACAATTTTTGACCATTTAGACATAAAACGTTACAGTTTTTAACATTTTATGTATAGAATTTTGCACTTTTTGACCGGATTTTGAATTCTTCTGACAACATTTTAATATACCATAGCCGGATTTTGAAATTTTATAACAAAATTTTTACTTTTTAACAGTTTATTACCGGATTTTGGTGCTTTCCAACAATATTTTGATGTTTTATGGCCGGAACTTTGGATTTTTTGACCGTTTTTTATTCTAACTAAAAATATTTTAATGTTTTATGGTCAGATTTTTGACTTTTCATTATAAAATTTTGCACATATTAACAGTAAATGACTAAATGTTTGACATGTTTTTTTATAGCCAAATTTTGTTACTTTCTAACAATGTTTTGATGTTTAAGGCCGGATTTTGCTATTTTTAAAATCTTATCAAAACAAATTAAAATTTTACCTTTGTCAACAGTTTATAACCAAATCATCAATGCTTTCTAACAATATTTTAATGTTTTAACATCAATTTTGCATTTTTAACATTTTATGAAGAATTTTTAACAGTTTATGACTGAATTTTGCTGTTTTAATAATATTTTGATATTTCATAGCCAGACTTTAGTGTTTTCTGACAAAATTTTGATGTTTTAAGAACCAATTTTGTTATTTTTAGCCAAATTTTAGTTATTTTTAAAAATACTTTAATATTTTATGATTTTGTTATTTTTGACTTATGTAAATTTTGCTCTTTTCAACAGTTAAAGACAGGATAAAAAATGACAAATCTGTGTACGTTTTTTTTCTAAAACCGTCTTAATAACAGCGCACAGTTCAAATAAGTGGCAGTATTATAATTGATGATTCAAAATGCTTTCAACTAATTAGTCAATTAGAACGAACAGACAAAAAAACATTATCCATATGCGATTACAGACTCCCGCGGACGCATCACTTTTTCCTACCCCAGTAACCCAAATACTGTCTTAACTATTGACACTATAATCAACTAAACACGACACGTTTAAATTAACAGTTTACCAGTAGATTAGGCACGTTAGATTTTAATTTTTAAAGACCTTATTTACACTTTTCAGAGCCTGATTTACAGATTTAAAAGCTGATTTTATAGTTAGACGTCTGATTAACAATTTGGCACTTAAATTTAACACATTATTATTTTTAAAACTGAATTTACACTTTTAAACGCTTTATTTACTATTTGAATCAAATTTTAGGGCTGGATTTATAATTTAAAGTCAAGGTTATCAGTATTTAACACTTTAAAGACCGGATTTACAGTTTTTAAAGACAGATTAACAAATTAGCTATAAAATTTGACATTTTAGAAACCAAATTAAAATTTATTTTTTGAATGCCGCAATTACACTTTTAAAAGCAGCATTTACAATTAGGGAAGCCGAATTAATAATTTGAAAACTAAATTCACTGTTTGGTAGTAAACTTGGTTTCTAAAATTTTAGTTTAAAAACCAGATTAACATTTCTAAAAGACGGATTTATAATTGAAAAACCGGATTAATAGTTTGGCAATAGTATTTAACACGTTGATGGAGAATTTTCAGTCGGATTTATAGTTTTAAAGGTTTTTATTTAGGTTATAAATAAACGTTCTTTCACTTTTTTTTAAATTAGAGCCAAATATTGTTAGCAAAATTTCTAAATTGCTAATTTTGAATTTATAGTTTTATAAACCGGGTTAACAGTATTGAAGTTTTAAACACGGTGGTGGCCGGATTTACACTTTTTAAAAACAAATTTACAATTTTAAAGATTAAAATTATAATTTGAACAATTTGGCAGTAAAATTTAACCCTTTAAAAGCCGGATTTAGAGTTTTAAATGTCAAATTTATAATTTTGAATAGTTTGATAGTAGAATTTAACACGTTAATTTTCGGATTTTTATATTGAAATCCGCGTTTAAACTTTTAAAAGCAAGATAGTTTAAAGACCAGATTTATAATTTGAAAGTAAGATTAACAGTTTATATGTAAGTTATCATTTAGAAGCCGGATTAACTGTTTGGCAGATAACTTCAAAACTTTGAAGGTCTGATGTACAGTTTTAGAAAATGTATTTACAATTTTAAAGACCAGATTTATAATTTGAAGACCGGATTATTAGCTTGGCAGAAAAGTTTAACGCGCTGGTTACCGGATTTTTAGTACTAAAAGCTTGATTTTTAGTTTTGAAGACTGGATTTATAATTTGAAAGCCAGAATAACAATTTGACAATGAAATTAAATACGAATTTACTCTTATTTTTTTTTATTAAAACCAAAAATTGTTAGCTGAATTTTCATTTCTGAAATTCAAATTTACAAAATGCTGTATTTAACTTGGAAGCCGGATTATTACTTTGGTAGTAATATTTAATACTTAAGTGACCGGAATTACTGTTTTAAAGGCCGAATTTACTCTTTTAAAAACCGGATTGACTGTTTAAAGTTTGAATTATAAATATTAATAAATTGATTAAAATTTTTCTAATCAATATTGTAGTAATATTATTAACCACCACAATGTAACACAATGTAACGCACAGTTGATGATTGTGAGCGGCACGCTCTTTATGCAAATATCCGGTCAAGAACGTGTCCGCAAGACTGTTTGCTTTACAAATCAATTATTAAGCATATTATCAGTAATGCTTACGTCGGTTGTGCGCTGGAAGAAACTTTTGGAAAATCTACTCAATGAATAATGCTGATGTAAATTCAAATCAACATTGAGATGAATTTACATACTAAGACTTTCTTCCGGTGAACCGCTACGCGCTATATAAAAACGTTGTCGGTAGATACATAGTTAGTTCTAGTTCTAGTTCTCGTTCTGAGTTCTCGGTTCTCGGTTCTCAGTTCTAAATTCTTAGTTCTAAGTTAGATCTAAGTTAAACATATATTTACTAAATGTACATATTATGCTAGAACCATTAATTAATAAATAATTAATCGAACAGTGCGAGTTTAATTAAAAAACCACTACAAAAATTGGTGGCAGCGGTGGGATTATTACAAATAATATATCCCAAGCGTTAAAATAAACGCATAATAATAAATAAAAATCGAAATAAAAATAAAATAGTCAAGTGCCCAAAGAAATAATCAATAATGGAAGAATAAATAATTTGATGAAGAATAATAATTTAAAAAGAAATTATCAATCGAAGATTCCCGCATCTGGACAGCAACTGAAGCATCCCAAGATTCTCGAGCGTAGCCGACAGAAGACCAACAGTGAAATTAGTGACAAAAAGCAGAGCAAAGTGCGCGTAACGTGAAATCAATTAAATAGGATATTAATAAAACATTTATATAATGAAAATGTAAGTCGAACTTATAAAAACTAACTATGGTAATTTTTGTTAATTAAATATTCAACTATTTTATAATTGTGAATTTTTATTGTTAAAACTTGAGAATTATGGCGGAAGCTGATGGAAATTTTGTCGCGGTTATTTCGTTAGATACCGCAGTAAAATTAGTTAAAGATTTTGATGGATCCAAAAAGGAATTAATATCGGAATTTGTAGACTCGTGCGATATGGCTATGGAATCTGTTAGGGAAGAATACCAAGAAATTTTATTAAAAATTATAAAAACGAAAATAACGGGCAAAGCAAAAAGTTTTATTAGGTATAGGAATTTTGATAATTGGGAAGACCTAAAAACACACCTCGAAGAGGTATTCTCGGAAAAAAGGTCAGTGGCACACTGGCAATTGGAATTAAATTCCTGCAGACAAATTAAAGGCAAAAGTATTGAACAGTATTCGAGAAAAATAGAAAAATATCTTTCAAATTTAATAGATGCTTCTACTGTAAGAAAAACTATAGAACAGGCAGAAGTAATTTCGGACGTGCTTAGAGTACAAGCACTCAATGTTTTTATACAAGGGTTGTTAGAACCAATAAAAATTCAGATTAAAGCTCGTAATCCCAATTCGTTAGAACAAGCAATGGAGTTAGCTAGGGCAGAAGAAAGAGAATTGTTTAGTCACAGAGATTCTGCTAAATATTTTAATTATCAAATTCGTAACACAGATAGGGAAGATAAAAAATGTTTTAAATGTAATAAAATAGGACATTTGCAAATGCATGTTATAGTAAAGTGAAAGTGCATAATTTAGAAGTAAAACAAAGTAGATATGAGCAAAAAGATACTGGTAAAAAAACTACTGGCCCGTGTTTTTATTGTAAAAAACCCGGACATCGTATAAGTGAATGCAGATCTAGAATTTTTAATGAAAACAAAAACAAACATTTAAACTTGAACGCTCCCTCGACAAGCGGCCAGTCGAGCGGAAACTAATTGTAGAAGGCCGTGTAGTTATAGAACATAATAATAAGAAGAATAGTGTAAAAACTTTAGCTATAGATAAAAATAGAGAATCGTATAAAAACCAGATAATGTTGGAACTACCTTCTAAGTGTAGCAAGGTAGGACATTTTAAACTATTGTTAGATACGGGATCAGATGTGACTCTCATCAAAAGAAATAATTTAAAAGATCGAACAAAGATAGATAACAATGTAGTTACAATTACAGGATTGTCTAATGAACCGTTTTATACGTTAGGTTTAACATATGACCCTGAATATAAAACGAATTATCATATTGTTGATGATACATTTCCATTAAAATACGATGGAATATTAGGAAGCGACTTTTTAAGAGTAAACAGAAGTAAAATTGATTATGAAAACATGATATTAATTATAAATAACAAAGAAATAAATTTGAGATATGAAAATAAAATGCTAAATATTCCAGCAAGGACTGAGATTCTTGTGGAAGCTAATGTAGAAAACATAACAAGTTGTTCTGATGTAATAATTGATAAAAAGGAAATAGAACCTGGAGTTTATATAAGCAATTGCGTAACAAAAGTAATCGATAATAAATGTATTATATCGGTAATAAATATTAACGAAGATGATTTATTAGTGAATGAAATTAAAGTAAACGGTGAGAAATATAAAAGTGTGACAGTTAACGTATGTGAAACAGAAAATGAAACAAAATTATGTGTAACAAATCATTTGGCAAGAACTGATCAATTATTAAATTCGTTAAGGTTAGAACACTTAAATAATGAGGAAAAAAGACATGTAGTTGATATTTGCAAAGAATATGCAGATGTATTTTTTGTTAAAGGAGATAAACTTACTTGTACTGATGTTGTTTATCACAATATACCAACAAAAAATGATATAAGCCCTATAAATGTTAAGCCGTATAGGTTACCATTTAAATACAGAGACGAAATAAAAACACAAACAGAAAACATGTTAGCAGATAACGTTATTTCTAAAAGCAACAGTCCTTGGAATGCACCTCTGATTGTTATACCAAAAAAAAATGGATGCTAGTGGAGTACGAAAATACAGGCTAGTAATAGATTATAGGAAATTAAATGAAAACACCGTTGGCGATTCGTACCCTTTACCTAATATTGAGGATATTTTAGACCAGTTAGGTCATTCTAAATATTTTACCACGCTAGACCTCGCTAATGGCTTTCATCAAATCCCTGTTAACAAGTCTGATAGAGAAAAAACAGCATTCTCAACTTCTTTTGGTCACTATGAGTATAATCGTATGCCCTTCGGTTTACGTGGCGCTCCAGCTACTTTCCAACGTCTTATGGATTCAGTTCTAATAGGATTGCAAGGCATTAAGTGTTTTGTCTAACTTGATGATGTTGTAGTATATGCTAGTAGCTTGTTGGAACATAATAATAAGTTAAAAGAAATTTTTCAAAGGTTTAGAGATAACAAAATGTTACTGCAGCCTGATAAATGTGAATTCCTGCGGAAGGAAGTATTATTTCTAGGACATTGCATTACGTCAGATGGCATAAAGCCTGACCCCAAGAAAATTGATAGCGTAGTAAATTTTCCTTGTCCCAAATGTCCCAAGGACATAAAAAGCTTTCTAGGTCTATGTGGATATTATCATAAGTTTATTAAAAACTTTTCCGATTTAGCTGTGCCTATGACACAATTATTAAAAAAAGGTATAAAGTTCGAATGGACATCTGATTGCGAAAAATCATTTTCTTGTCTAAAAACGGCGCTAACTAGTGCTCCCTTGATGATATACCCAAATTTTGAAGATCCTTTTGTATTAACTACAGACGCTAGTGATTATGCTATAGGAGGCATACTCTCTCAAGGACATACAAACGAAGACAAACCTATCGCTTATTGCAGTAGAAAGTTAAATCCGGCAGAACAAAGATACACTACTACAGAAAAGGAATTGTTAGCTGTTGTATGGTGTACACAACATTTTAGGCCATATTTATATGGACATAAATTTGATATTATAACTGATCACCAGGCACTTAAATGGATCTTTAACACAAAAGACCCAGGATCGAGACTGTTTAGATGGAAATTAAAACTTTCCAAATATGAGATTGATAAAATAGTATATAGAGCAGGAAAGAAAAATCAAGCAGCGGATGCTTTAAGTAGAATACAAACAGAAAACGATGTAACTTTTAAAGAATTTGATATATACCGAAAAATTAATAATTTGCCACTTACTAGTGATAACGTTTTAAAAGTATCCGGTGATTTATTTCAAGTTGATCCAGATTACTCTTTAGGTCACTCTGTAAGTTTAGATCTAAAAATGAGCAAAGAAATAGCTTTAACTTTTAAAAAAAATTACAAACAAATCGACGTACTAGAATCACAAGATCCTAAATTACATTCTGTACTATATTTAAAAGATTCCGATAGATGTATATTTTATTTAATTACCAAGGAAAAATATTATAATAAACCTACTTATAAAGATTTATTTTTAACTTTAGTAAACTTGAAGACACTGTGCCATAGAAAAAACATTAATAAATTAGCTTTACCTAAAATAGGATGTGGATTAGATGGACTACAATTTGAAGTAGTAATAGAAATGATTAAGTATTTATTTAAACCACCATTTGAAATAAAAATATTCGATAACAACCAACCACAAGTAAGCATAGTTGAATTAATGAACGACAGTTACGAAAAATATTTAAACGCTATTGAAAAGAATATAGTAATAAATAATAAAATATTAGAAAACTCTACAAAAATCGACAATAAAATAAAATTGATTTTTATACCAAGTAAATTAGATACTATACCTCAAATGATAAGGAATTCAGAAAACCTTAAGGATGTTATAGAAAAGCTTACAAACAAAGTGTTAGACTTGTATACGATTCATAAAATAGACTCTAAACTTGTATTTGTCGATAGAGAAAATTATTGCGACAAACTAAATAGTAGTAACTATTTCGATGTGCTTTTAAAATTAAGGAAAAGCCTCAAAGATAATGTATATGATTTTTGCATAAATAGGTTTGGAAAACGAGATAACATTTGATGGATAAAGTTAAGAACAATGTTAAGATATGTATTCAAAGGTATTACGTATAAGATAGTAATAATTAATGATGGTATTTATAAAATTGATAAAGAAGAAAACAAAGTGAAAATATTAGAAGAGTTTCATGACCAATTAATTGGAGGACACCAAGGCGTAAATTGTACTTACAATCGAATAAAAGAATACTATAGTTGGGATGGTATGAAAGACTATATTACAAATTATATAAAGAAATGTGAATTATGTCAAAAGAACAAAACGTATCCTCATAATACCACAAAGATGCCTCTAGAAATTACAACCACGGCAGAAAATGCATTCGAAAAATGTTTTATGGATATAGTTGGACCTCTAACAGAGACAGAAAATGGAAACCAATACATACTTACATTCCAAGACGACCTTACGAAGTTTGTAGAATTTATTCCAATAAGTAACCAGGAAGCTACTACTATTGCTGACAAACTAGTTACTGATATTATTTGTAGACACGGAATACCAGAATGTATTCTCACTGATCAAGGATCTAACTTTCTTAGCGAGATATTTAGAAACACTTGTAAGTTACTAAATATAAAGAAAATAAATACTTGTGCATATAGACCTCAATCAAACGGTACATTAAAAAGATCTCATAGGACTCTGAAAGAGTATCTAAGACACTACATAAATAGAGATCAAACTAACTGGGATAAACTATTAAGTTATGCGATGTTTACTTATAATACAACTCCGCATACAGCTACAAAATTTACACCATATGAATTGCTATACGGAACAAAACCTAGATTACCAAGTGCTATTACAAATAAACCACTGGAAATCAAGTATTCATATGATGATTATGTTATCGATCTAAAACAAACTTTAAGAGAGTCCCGTAGTTTTGCCAGAAGCACTTTAATAGAAAGAAAAAAAAAATCAAAAAATTCAATACGATAAGAATATAAATGAAGCAACTTTTGAAATTGGCGATAAAGTATTATTGTACGACGAAGCTTTAAAAAGAGGTAGGAGTAAAAAACTAGATTCTTTATGGATAGGACCTTACGTTGTAACATCGATTGATTCAAAAGTAAATAGTACAATAAAAAAAGGTAAAAAACTTGTAAAAGTACATAATAATAGATTAAAGCATTATTTCGAATAAAAAAAAAATTAATTTAGATTATTTCCATTCCAGGTATATAATAGCCCTCATCATGTGCACCATTCATGCCAAAGAAATACCTGATTACAAACAAGTTAGTTACATAAATTCCCCAGGTATATATTATGAACATTTAGGAACTTTAAAATTATATCATGACCTATGGACAATAATCACGTACATAGATTTTAAAAGTTTTGATTCTAGATTTGATCAATTAGAACGTTACTATTTAAAAACCATTGCTTATTGTAATAACGTACACGCTAATTATAATCATGGTAATTATAAATACGTTTCTCAAAAGTCATGTGAAAACTTTAAACAAGTAACTAATCATGCTGTGGAAAGAATCAAAAACGAAATTAGTGTTCTAAAACAGTTAATAGGACATAAACGTATACAAAAACGTGAATTAATAAATGCTATAGGTGCAGTATCAAAATATTTATTCGGAACTTTGGACAAAAGCGATGCTAATTTTTATGATGCAAAAATAAAGGTGTTTTCTGAAAACGAAGAATCGGTTGTAAAATTGATAAAAAATCAAGTATCTATTGTTAAGTCTACAATTACTAATTTTAATAAAACAATCGGTGATTTGAATTATAATGAACAGATATTGATGAAAAACTTTAAAAAATTGGAATCCCTTGTTGCTAATGAAACAAAAATTTTTGAAGATCTTAATTTTAGAACTCTTTTAGAAGAACATATTTCGATATATTCCATTATGTTTACACAATATCAATTTGAAGTTTTGACTATAATAAACGCCATTATGCTCGCACAAGTCGGAAAAATACATCCGATAATAATCACTCCGACTAAATTAATGTCTGAATTGGAATCCTTAAGTAAAGACTTACCAAATGGTTTATCTTTTCCAATCAGTATTAACAACGAGAATTCTCAAGTTCTAATAAATTTAGTTGACATTTCCGTATTTTATAAGGATAATAAACTAGTATATGTTATAAATGTCCCACTAACTGACGAAAAAGATTTTAATATTTACCATATGTTACCATTACCAAGTAATATAAGTTCGAATAGATTTATGTTTGTACAACCTAGTATAGATTATTTAGTTTTAAGTATTAATAAACAAAAATACATTACTATGAATGAAGCAACTTTTTACAAATGTAAATCTTTAACTAAAATACAATTTTTATGTAAAGAAGAACAGCCTATTCATTTATCTTACAAAAATGAAATTTGTGAAGTGACCTTGCACCATGCCAATAAATATATACCAAAAACCTGCGATAAAAGAATAGTAGAAATTGAAGAACCTATTTGGACTAAGTTAAAAACATCGAATACTTGGATTTATATAATACCAAGTACAGAACAGTTAACCTTAAATTGTAAAGATAGATTGCCAAGAAACATCAATATTAACGGTGTTGGCAAACTAACAATTTCCAATAACTGTAAGGGATTTACAAGTACTGCCATATTGATTCCAAATCAAAACTACATTAGTGAATCAATCATGCTATTTGACTTCGTTCCAGAAGCTAAAATAGAAATCGATTGTTGTGAAGATAACAGCATAAACTTAACTACTATACCTTTAAGTGGTAATTTCAAAACTATCGCAAAACATCTAGAAGATTTGAACATGGCAAGTCACAAACTAAATGATATAAATGATATGGCTGAGAAAATTCAAAATAATATTAATAGTAACAATTTGCTTCATAGATATTCACTATTTACGTATATTGTTTTAGGTATTTTAGTCTTAATAATAGGATATTGTATCTTCCGAAAATGTTTTAATAATTCATGTTGTAAAAATGCTACTATTTGTATCAGAATGGAGCAAAGATATGACTCAAATACACATCTAAATTTAGACAATCAAATTGAAATGACCTCTAGATCAAGACCTAGTATTTGCTCTACTCAAACTCCTCATATAAGTGGCTTATCCAAAATTACAGGTCGACGAACTTCTCGAAAAGATTCTAAATTATAACTAGAATCTTCTTTTAAGGGAGGGGGTGTAGTAATATTATTAACCACCACAATGTAACACAATGTAACGCACAGTTGATGATTGTGAGCGGCACGCTCTTTATGCAAATATCCGGTCAAGAACGTGTCCGCAAGACTGTTTGCTTTACAAATCAATTATTAAGCATATTATCAGTAATGCTTACGTCGGTTGTGCGCTGGAAGAAACTTTTGGAAAATCTACTCAATGAATAATGCTGATGTAAATTCAAATCAACATTGAGATGAATTTACATACTAAGACTTTCTTCCGGTGAACCGCTACGCGCTATATAAAAACGTTGTCGGTAGATACATAGTTAGTTCTAGTTCTAGTTCTCGTTCTGAGTTCTCGGTTCTCGGTTCTCGGTTCTCAGTTCTAAATTCTTAGTTCTAAGTTAGATCTAAGTTAAACATATATTTACTAAATGTACATATTATGCTAGAACCATTAATTAATAAATAATTAATCGAACAGTGCGAGTTTAATTAAAAAACCACTACAATATTAATAAACTCACCAACAACAGAAGGTTCCAAATCAACGAAAATTGATCTAGGCACGTGTTTGTCGGATCCGGTGGTTGCCAAAAACGTGCTGAAACTATCATCAGATGCTTTGTTATCTTTTAGATATTCCTCACTAAACATGCCGTCCTTCTGCAAGCCATGTTCAAGACAATAAAGTTCCCAACACGCGTTGCCAATTTGTACTCCAGCTTGGCCGACGTGTATTGAAATTACTTCACGCTAAAATTAAACCGAATTAATAAAAATATTAAAATTAATTAATTTGTATTTACCATGTTTAATAAAATTGAATCTGTTAAAGTTTACGGTGTTGAACGTTTCACGTGTAAGTACAAATTGAAATATTTATCGTTTTCCTTGGGCAAAGTCATTTTTTGCTTAGTTGTGTTTTTACTGTTTATATAAATAATATTCAACTGTGATATACAATACGAGTATTAAATCCAGTGGCGTGGAATAAATTTATGTCTGACTAACTTGTTCTATTAATTATAATATGTTAGAAGATATGAAATGGGGTGTAGATTATACTGAACTGTTATTATATCTGAAATAAATGTTATTCCGTATATAATGTTACTTTAAAATGTTTAATAATATTTATCTTTGTGTGCAATGCATAAACATAACAAATTGCGTATATTATATAACATCCTTGAAATCCTGCAACACAAGTGATTACTTTTAATATTAAATAATTAAATAGTTTTGAACCAGTTGCAACTGCATTTTATAACTCGGCACAAAATAAATTAAGTGTTTAATTAAGTTTTTTCTTATTCATTTATTTGAATTATTTTGTGAATATATTATTATTTTGTGCAATCTGAGCTGCATTCACTTTAAGTAAAGCGAGCAAACCACTTCTAATAAGCCATCAGCCGCTTCTCCTCAATCGTTTTTAGCGTCAGTAAAACCATCAACCTGCAAGACCAAAATGTGTTTCCGGGCAACCTCAAAGGCTAAGACAAGTTGTGCAGGTTTGTCATCTAATCTTTTAGCCCCAACAAGTCCTCCAACTTCGATCTTTTTTTTGTTTTGATTTATTTAGTCCACTCCTGGACGTACATCTGTACATCTTCCATACCTGTCGGTATTGAGTTTTGTAGAACTAATCGCTCCCCGCAGTTGATCCATCCAGCCATGTCTCTGCTGCTCTTTGTTTCTCTTAGCCGAAAGTGCGTGACTCTGACTGCTCATCTATCGCTGATTTGTCTTGAAACGAGGCCGGCTCAGCTCCATTTTAAGTTTGTTATATTTTTCGCCATGTCCTTTACCTTTGTTTTATCTCTGATTGTCTCGTTCTTGATCCTTGAAGATTCCGATCATAGTGCGTTCTTTGTGTTGTTTGGATTTTATTCATACTCTTTGTGGTAACACTCATGGTTTCTAGGCTGTATGTAGCCACCCGTAGGATACATGTATTGTAATTTTTTTTTTAGATTTATGTGTATGCTGTTCCCGAAATATGTCACAGTTTACCAAACGCTGCCCAAATAAGGCTTATGCGTCTGTTGACTTCTGATATTATTTTTTTAGCTTGATTATGTGCTCAAAGTTAATGTAGTGGTTTACACATTTGGTTTTATTGTCTAGTAATATTTTTGGATTTGTCGGACTTAAAAATTTTGTCTTCTCGGTGTTTATTTTCAGTCCAATTTCTCTCTGTTAGTACTTCTGGGTCACTCGATATTACGACGATGTTGTCGAACCGAAGCTGATCCTATCAATTTTTATTCTTTTTGAGTCCCATTTAAGTATTTTGAAGAATAAAACACATTTTATGACAAACCTTGTGACATGAGATAAATAAAAGCACACAAAACACATATAAGGAAACAACCAAAATCTTCCGACGCATAGGACTTGGCTGTGCAACTTTTGGTAAACTACAAAATACCCTGAAAGGAAAACTGCAAAAAAATTTCAGTAATGACGTATGAGGCGGAAACACTAACTTTAACAAAGTGGTTAGTGTAGTTGCGCAAAAAGCGATGGAAAGACTGATATTGGGAGTGACTAAAAGAGATAGAGTGCTCAACATAACTATAAAGGACAGAACTAAAGTTGCCAATATTGTTGAACGCATCAGAAAATTTAAGTGGACATGGGTTGAGCACATAGCTTGCACAACAGACAACCGGTGGACAAAACAAAATAATAGAGTGGAGACCAAGGAAAAACGAAACAGAGAAAGACCACCTACCAGATGCAGTAAAAAGTGGAAACTAGACCAATTTCGCCCAAAACAGTAGAATAAGCTAGAGGAAGCTTCAGCAGTGCACAAAAATGTCTTACGGATGATGATGTTTTTAACAATATTTACTCTTTTATGAGTGTAAACTTAAGGCAATCTGTAAAAAATTGTAGCTGAAGACTGTTAGTTAGATCTTAAAACTGATTTTTTTTTTAAATGTTTTCCTTTCTGACCTAGTTAGACATAGTTAAGGGCCGCATAATAGTTGCAAGTATATTGCAGGAGTGAAAAACAACAACAAATACCTAATCACAAAGACTTGGTCAAGTCGGGTTACTAAACTAGTCTATAGTTCATAAATCTTGTGCTCACTTACCAAGGCCGTATCTTTTTAGAAAATAATACAAAACGTCAGTTTTGGCGGTCGCTTAAGGTACAACAGAATGTTTTTTTACACTACATAGCCTACCCACCAACTGTCCATGAATTTTGTACTTGGCCATCCACTTGACTGTTTGTTGTTGCAAAAGTAAAACAAATCCAGTTTTCTGACTACAAACACTTGGGCACAAACTACCACCTCACAACTCATAAACAATGTGCCTGCCTACCCACTTATGTGTTTGTTGTCAAAGAATTCTTCAGTAGTTTTTCTTTTGTCGTGTTTTTAACATCTGAGACAGTTACAGAAAAATTGCAGTATGTGACATAACCAATTTTCTGATCATAACCACTTAGGCGGGTCAAAGAGCGTGGAGGTTGTGAATTGGTGTGACAGATTTTCTTCTGGTCTAAACAAAAAACTCCTGTTTATACAAGACTTTGTTACCGTCTTAGTTTGTTGATTGAGTTGCCATTAGATGTTCCCGACGGTTGTTGTTTGTGAGCAGCTAATTTAATGTGAGAGTACTTTATTTTTCTTGTTAGATGGTAAAAGTTTTATTATTTCTGCGTGTAGGTTACGCATGCGTTTAAGCTTGCCGGGTTGGATCAATATTTGTTTGTATTATTGGGTTGTGTGGCGCTAGGCCTTGTCGGAAAGTGCAAGTGCGGGATTGATGTTAACATTTATCTGAAAATTTGTAACATTGTTACAAGAAATCTCTGTGCTAGAGCCGGATGTAGAGTTTACATCATTTTTTGTAGGTCTGGCTCCAATATGGTAGGTTTGAAATTGATTTTTGTTAGATTGATGTTGTTGCTTTGATGTATTAAATTTTTTTACCGATTTGTTTTAAATGGTTATCTTAAGCAGGTTTTTAAAAAAGATCTACTCCGGGAGTAGGATTTATAAGAGCGGCGCGATGGGGACGGTACATTTTCTGTCCAGTTTGTCTTGCTGCATTTTTGTGTGACAATCCTTAGAAACAATTTTATTAATGAATCTATTCTCAAGCTTAGTTATCATTGTATCTTCTAACTGTAACATACAGTACAGAAGTAGACAGCACTGTCTGTAATGTAGTTGGAGATAGTGATTATGTCCCATTCTTTATGCATGGTTATTTTGTTAACTTTGATAATAATGTCGTATTTATTAAGATTCTGGCATTAGCTCAGAGCTCGATCAAATCCTGTTTTTTTTGTCTATACATGCTGTACGAGTACATTGTATTCTATGCAATTTTCGATTAATGTACGTATAGTCTGCATGTGATCCGTTGTGCTAAACCCTTTGCGGAAACCTGACTGTTCTGGAGGTTGGTAAAAATTCAGTTTGTTTGTTTGGCGATTTGTTATAATTGTTAGCTATTGATGCAGATGTGCAGATGTGATGGGGCTATAGTTCTTAGTGTCGTTTATAGTGCTTTTCCGTTTTTTAGTAGCTTGAGAGCTTTTCTGATTTTCAGTATATTTTCTGAACTTACATTTTGTATTACTTTGTTGTTAGTATTTAGTGTATTTGGTATGTAAGATCTGTAGAGGTCTGCGTAGAAGATTTGACTGACTTCTAGGGTTTGTCTTTTATTATTTATATAAGCTACTCATGATGATAATCAAAAAACTTAATCCCTATCAACCAGTCAAACAACCTCGGTTCCGAAAAGAGTATAGTACGGCGGAGCACCATCTCACAGTAAGAATTTGAGTTAAGAAAGTAGGAGAATGCTATATCTCGCTTGACATAGCATTTATTGACTATAAATAAATGTTAGATACAATGAAGTTATGGGCAGTATAGCCTAAGATAGGGCATAAAAATTCTACTTTAATTTAAAGGTTCTCTTTGCCAACAGTTTTTTTATTAATTCAAATTTTTTTTAATACAAAATGTCTTTAAAAACAATTTTACAAATGAATCTATTTATTGGTGCGGTCTAAATGATCAATTTATCCTCAAAAACGTTATTTTTGAATTTAATAAAAATACTTAGTAAAGCTGTTCTAAATTCAATTTTCTCAATTTTTTTTAAATAAACCAGTTTTATCTTTTATATAAAACGTTTTTTAAACAGGATTCTACATATAAATCTACTTGGTATTGTCTAAATAATGAATTTAACCTCCAAATTAAAAAAAATAGACATTCCTCATCTTTGTTACAAGAGGAAGAAGTAATATCCAATCTCTAGGTTCATAGTAGGTAGTTGTTAACTTCAGTTCAAACTACTTGCTTGTAATCATGCGCTGAGGTTTTTGCTCACCTGCCCTAGTGTTTTTATCAAGAAATTTAGAAGTTTATCTTCTTTGCACGCGTTAGAAGTCTCTTTATTCAAACGAGAAGAGGCAAAATTCAATCTTTTGGTGACCAACAATTGGCTGAGTTAGTGGTTTTTTTCAAATTATGATTACTACCGACTAGTTTAAACTAAAGGCCTAACCTCGCTTCCAATTGTTTGTTATCAAAGAATTAGATTTTTTTCTTTTCTGCAAGTATTAGAAGTTTCTTACTCAAAAAAGAAGAATCTTTTGATGACTAACATTTGAGCGGGTGGTTGAATTACTCTAAATCATGATTACCATTCAGTTATTTGAACTAAAATACCCACCCGCTCAAAAGTTAATTAGAAATTGGAAGTTTTTTTTTTGCAAACGTTAGAAGTCTTTATGTTAGAGGAAGGGATAATAAATCCAATTATAAATCACTCCAGATTAAAACAATAAATATGGCAGAAAATATTATAAATCGTTTTGCTTGCGCCATTTTGGATATACACTTTCGAAGATTTATGGTCCGGTAAGAAAGTAAATGTTAGCCATCCTGAACTATTTGGAAGTTCAGTCATAGTACACGTACCAAAACAGAAACGTCGAAAATGAGATGAAAATTGAAAGAAGATGATCTGCATTTAAGATGAGCTGTTGCTTTCATTTACATTAACGGTTTTGAAAAATGTGTTTTATAAGAAGACCCGGATAGATTAGAGGAAGTTAAAAGATAAAATGAATCAGTATTGCCAGAGAAAGTGAGAGATAATATAGATAATTGTAGTTAATTATCTCAAGAATAATAGAACAGGAATCGAAAATGGAAGTGTTCATACTGTGTATGAAGATGCCAATGAAACATTTGTATCAAATAACATTTTGAAGTGTGGATCAGTTAAGTTGATCTGAAAAACAACCAAAACCACGTGATTATAAAAAGGATGGATTTGTTACATACAATGCATACAAATTTCTTGCTTATGATGAACTGTTATTATACAAAGAAGCAATAAATTATGAAGATAGTGCGAAAAGAAAACTAGCTATAAATGAAGAAATTAATTTATTAGCTGAAAATAATACCAGGCAATTAGCAAAGTAACTGCCTAGTAAATTCTTCTATTGGTTCAGATACTAAGTTAAACATAGGTCCCACATACGAGAGGTGCGCCTACTATGGTAGAAGATAACATTTTAATATGAATTAATTATTTTTTAATATTATTAAATTATATATTGTTGCCTGCAACTATTTAAAACATTAACATATTAAAATACTTTAGTACCTTTTGATTACATTAAACAATTATTATATACAAAGAACATTGAAACACATTAAAAATAATTAGTACTCTTCTTCTACTTCATCGAACGACTGATCAGCACTACTATCAGTGCCCACTTCTTCGTAATCTTTTTCAAGAGCGGCCATATCTTCTCGGGCTTCACTGAATTCACCTTCTTCCATACCTTCACCAACGTACCAATGTACAAAAGCTCTCTTCATATACATTAAATCGAATTTGTGATTGAGTCTGGCCCAAGCTTCGGATATCGCAGTGGTATTGGATAACATGCATACTGCTCGTTGCACCTATAAAACAATAAAATAAGTTTAAGGACAATTAATATAAAAAAAACTGTTTGATTACAAAATACCTTTGCCAAATCTCCTCCAGGTACAACCCTAGGTTTTTGGTAATTAATACCAACTTTAAATCCAGTTGGACACCAATCAACAAATTGAATATTTTTTCTAGTTTTGATAGTAGCAATCGCTGCGTTAACATCTTTAGGAACTACATCTCCTCGATATAGCATGCAGCAAGCCATATATTTACCACGACGTGGATCACATTTAACCATCTAGAAATTAGCATAATTTAGAAACATTTTAATCAGCAATACAAATAACAAACCTGGTTACAGGGTTCAAAACAGGCATTGGTAATTTCCTGCACTGAAAATTGCTCATGATATGCTTTTGCAGCTGATATGATTGGTGAGTAAGTTACTAAAGGAAAATGAATTCGAGGGTATGGCACTAAATTGGTTTGAAATTCTGTTAAATCTACATTCATAGCTCCATCAAATCTAAAAATTTATCCATCTTAAATAGGAATAAAATAATAAATTTAAACATACCTGAGTGATGCTGTTGTTGACGATACAATTTGTCCAACAAGGCGATTTAAATTATCGTAACCTGGACGTGGTATATCCAAATTTTTCTGACAAATATCAAAAATAGCTTCATTATCAACCATAAAAGCGCAATCTGAATGTTCCAGCGTTGTGTGTGTTGTTAGGACTGAATTGTACGGTTCTACAACAGCTGTGGAAACCATGGGAGCTGGATATACGGCAAATTGTAATTTACTTTTTTTTCCATATTCAACTGATAGCCTTTCCATTAAGAGGGATGTAAATCCAGATCCTGTACCTCCACCAAATGAGTGAAATATAAGGAAACCTTGTAGACCATTACATTGATCTGATAGTTTGCGAATACGATCAAAAACGCGATCAATAATTTCTTTTCCAATTGAGTAATGGCCTCTGGCATAATTATTAGCAGCATCTTCTTTGCCTGTTATTAATTGTTCTGGATGATAGAGGTAGCGGTATTTACCAGTTCTTACAGAATCTACAAAAAATAAATAAATAATTTGAACATAAATTTGAGTCACTAAAGATTGAAGAAAAATTGAAGAACAGAGCAAAAAATGGTTGATAAGAAAATGAACACACAATATGTATTAAGAAATGTATACTTTTATTATTATTAAATATTGCAAAACTTACCAACAACTGAAGGCTCCAAATCGACAAAAATCGAACGAGGCACGTGGCATTGTCATCTTTCAGATATTGCTCACTGAACATGCCATCTTTCTGCAAACCATGCTCCAGGCAATACAGTTCCCAACACGCGTTTCCAATTTGTACTCCGGCTTGGCCGACGTGTATCGATATTACTTCACGCTGAAATTCCATTAAAGTAAAATATTTAAATGATTTTTTCAATTGAAATTTGCACTTACCATGTTGAAAAAATTGAATTTAATCTGTGAAGATATAAGATGTTGGTTGCTTCACGTATGAGTACAAATTGAAATTTTTAGTTTATTGTTCTTGAAGGAATGTTACAATTTTTTTGTTTTATTTTTACGATTTGTAGGAATTTATAGAAAATTATTTTAAAATATAAATATTAAATCCAGTGGCGTAGGTATGATTATTTACAAAATTGTTTTTAATAATATTGGTAATGTAATTATTATTTCCGTTTTAAATATTTAATAGTGAAATCTGCTAGAAAGTGGTGTATTGGTTTGAAATTTTTTATTTTGTTCTTGGGTAAAATGAATTCTAGGTGGACTTGTAGCAGGTCTATTTTTAAAAAATTTCTCGAATTGGCTGTTTCCGTATTTTTACGTTGCTGTTGGTGTGTGTTGAGTTGCATTGGATAGATCAGAACAAAAAAATTAATTAGTTGGTTAGAGTTAATTCATTTGAAGAAAATTGACATATGCTTGAGTTACTTCTTTTGGGTTGGCGGTGTCGTTGACTGCTATGTTATCTTTGAAATTGGTTTTCTAAAAGCTTGTGGGTAGCTGCGGTACTGCTGGGTTTGGTTTGCAATGAATTGTGTTAGTATAATGCAATTTGTACAGATTATGAAACAAAGTACGAGAGAGTCCCTTGAAGGCAAAGAGCTTGCATTGTCGTGATTTGGTAGTTTTTGAAAGTTATTTGCATGAGTGACGTGTAGTTTATTAATTTAAATTGTTGTAAAGTAATACACGATTTGATAGCATCAAAGGAGACCGAAAGGACGGAAGTAATAATTGCGTTCAAGCCAAACAATAGAAAGCTTAACGCTGGATACAAGATTGCAATAAAGGAGATGCAGCCATTGTAGTAATCCTAGAAATTGGATGACTTAGAAAGAACAGTTTGGGATTGGATCTAGCAAAATAACTTTCTATTCGTGCTTCTCTGATCATAGCATTGTATCTTTGCTTATTGATCAGCGCTTTGACCCTGAAACATATTAATCTTACCTTATTATTCTCACTCATTATCGTATTTATATATATAAAGGATCGAAGTTTCAGTACTCCAGATTCAGAGCGCTGAGCAATGACAAAAGGTGAGATGCTATGATTGGTGGAAAGGTGTTGGTATGCAAAGATTTAAATACACAACCAATAGACTGGGTTTCTCTCACTACAGATGCAATGGGCCATGAGCTAGTGGAGTGGATGGCAACAGTAGAGCTAAGGTAGTGTAACGTGAGGAAATAAGACGATTTTTTAGAGAGAAAACTTTGTTTTAACAGTTTAATTCAGTTATTAAGCATATGGCAAGTAGCAGACAAAGAGTCTTTTAACAACTACCTTTACATTACTTGCAACATAGAAACCACCGACATCTCCTCTAAGTCTTATAAAGAGTCTAGATGGATAACAAATTATACTAACGAGGCACTACTAAAAACTACGACCATACACCACTCAGTTGCAAAATCTATGGCAAAGTCATTCATGAAAATAATGCTAAGTGCTTGCTTAGTGCTTGCTCAGCTGTTTCCTAAATTTAATCGGACAAAATGAAAATAAAAACCTACAGGCTGAAACTGCCAGGAAAAAGTATAAGGTTAACATCCATGTAGCAAACACAAACGCTGGGCAAATCTTTGTGCAGAATGACTTTTGGAGACTGCCTTATAAATTATTATCAAAGTGAATTAGAGTCTGACCACCGAGAACGTTTGCAGTTAAAGGTGATGGAAGCTCTATTTCAAACAACGCTTTAGGATTGCTAAGAGTGGTCAGAATAGATTTGTCTTGTAAATATGTCGATGTATTCTTGTGTTTTCTTTGAAAAAAAAAACAGATGTGGCAGCTACAAAACTTTATGGGAAGGCATCAGGGCCTAACGTAACTTTTAACAAAGTTAAGGTAGTTATAAAAGCAGTCGTTGAGGACTTTACCAAAGTCTTAAACCAGAAGAAGACTAATAGACTAGTCTTGATACCCAAGCAAAAAAAATTGCAAACTAATCTTACTTTGTTTAATCCCATCAACCCATTGGACTATCATGTGGTGTAGTGGTTAGGTTAGGTTAGGTTAGTTTAAGATATAGTCTTTGTGAGAAGCTAAAAAGGATTTTTCAAGTGCCGTTCAACGACTCAAGCCATCAGAACCGTGAAAGAAATAATAGAAACTGCAAACTCGGGTTTTCTCAGACAGTAAATATGTTAACAGAATTCCTTCCCACAGTTTAAAGAAGTAGTAAAAAGGCAACAATTTAACGTATTTGTAGAGGTCAATTTTTGGGTTTCTGCTGTGGAATGTTGTCTACAATGGCGTCAAACTCAGTGCTTTTGTAAAAACATAGGTTAAAAGAGCGAAACACTTGCTATAAGAGCGGTGGCGCGTTAAATTCTATTAGTTGATTGTCCAGGAGAGACAGCAAGCGTTTGTTTGCATTTATGACTACATCTAAGCTACTCTATGCAGCATGCACTAGTGCTGCAAGACATTGAAATTTGCTAAGAAAAGCATTTAGGTCAGAACCGGAAACCGGATGACAAAATTTATTGTCAGAATCAGATTAATGGAACAAAAAAGCGAAGAAGACAATAAGTTTATTATCCTATTAACTCTTGCAGTTATTTACAGATGCTTTCAATTATATCTAAAGCAAATCGGCAAAAGCAACACGGAAGAATGCGGTACTGTGTTGGCAAAGTAGACAATGCAAAGCATATGTTCTTAGAGTGTCTGAAATAAGAGTATGACAGCTCTGAGTTTTTGCAGGTATTGGAAGATTTGCTTTATGTGAACACTTTTGTGTTGTATATGATCGCAATTGATAAAAAGTTGGACGTTGTTGAGCAATTTGCGCATGAAGCACTTACAGCCCTGGAGAGTGATACAAGAACACGGGTTTGAGGTCAGTGCGGTAAGAACTTGTGCTTTGAGACGCTATTGTGCAAACCAAGAGAGTCTTACTCAAGTCACTCAGCAGATATGATAGAAGATTTGCAAAAAAGAGTACAAGGGTGGTGCAATGGAAATCTTTGTTAGCGGGTCTACTTTATTGTTAACCACTGCGCAATCTACGCTTCCTCTCCTTTCCCAAAAAAAGATTTTAGTGTATTGTTGTACATGTTTGTATGACAAGTGATAAAAAAATGTTTGATGATGATTTCCTCTGTAGATGTCATTGAAATAATGATGTAAAGCTAGTGGCCAATGTCTCCCGTCACCGGATTCGACCTTGTAAATAACTCTTCTTGTTCCGTGGACGTTGAACGGTAAAACGTTAAGACTAATGTAGCATACATGGTCAGTGCTACAGAAGTTGTTTGTGGTAATTGGCAGGTTAAAGTGTCTTGACAAACATGTTGGCGGGTGCTGTTTTCAGTTTTGAGAGCTTTGTTGAATGTTGTTTAATTGATGTTTAATAGTCTCCCGTTGTTTGAACTGCAACTTATTGCTTATAAAAAAAAATGTGTCTGTTTTTTGGACAGTTGACTCTAAGCTATTTTCTACTATTTCTTTGTTATCGAATTATATGTGATACTGTCTGGCCAGTTATTGGAATTAATTCACTCAAACTTCTGAACTGATGTTGAAGACCCATACGCGGCGTACAAATGAAAAAAAAATTAGCCAAAACTCAATTTTTTCAAATTTAAGGTAACAAATGTGACATTTTGATGCATATCCCATGTCACACTTATAAAAATTCTCAGACCAGTTTAGCAACTATCACGCTCTTTGCGCCACACTGCTGCTAATTAAGACAAACTTTATTATCTCGTCATCGATAAGAATCTGTTGTTTTTCCTAAAAAAACCTTTTTCGTATTGGTTTGATACGGCACACTGTTAGCAGCAGAGACGCCAACAATATTCTTTACGTCGTTCCCAAAGAACAAAAACATAAATAATTAGCAAAACTTTATTTTTCTACGCAGTAGGAGCTTTACGAACTTAAGACTTTTTTGGCCGCCTGCAGTTGATAAGTAAACCAACATTTGTCCTAACCTTACGTCTATCCTCAAGCAAAGTTGCATCTTTCCTATACTACCTACAGAAGATGCTTTTGTAAGTAAACCGCAAGTAGTGCAGCAGTTGTTAGGATTGGTGAAGCTGTTTATTTGTATTCTTTTCGCATTTGCGGTAGTTTTGGTGACAAAATCTTTCTTCAGACTGGTTTTGGAGTGCACTACGGCTCTGTAGTCTTTGCTACGTAGTTAACTCTGGAAAACTAATTGTGCTTGGGATAACACAGTTTGTTTTATTCCAGTCTGTGACTTGTATAATTTGGCTACACTTGTAATGCTTGACAATTTTTTTTCTGACTGAGACTGTCTTCTTTGTTCGTACTATTTATAGTAACTGCGACATATTGCAATACAACTATGTAATTTCACTCTGTTTGGTTGGTTTAGCGGTGTAATTACTTTATTAAAAAGCTAAATGAAACACCCAGACCAAAATGAATTGGTGTAGTATACGTAATGACTTTTATATGTGTGCTAGAGTCATTGAGTAAACGTTAGTAGTACAATTGTGATGAGTGGAATTTTCAGTACTTTAAAAATACGTATACTCTGTGTTATTATACAGAATGCAAGTTTGGGCGCTGACGGATGTAAGCATAAAGAAACTTAAAGTGTATAAAATGTGGATCTATTAAAGGTTATTGAAGATATCATGGAATGATCATATTACCAATGACGAAATACTAACAAAAGGAAATAAAAGAAATCTTCATCACAATCAAAATCAGAAAATTACAATACCTGGGACACAAATCTCTAGTAGATACGAGCTATTACAACACATTTTACAAGGTAAAGTGGAAGGAAAAAAAGAAGCATTGGCCAAAAAATAATCTTATGGTTCAAAAATATAAGGTACTAGTTTTCTACAACAGCTGTGTTAGAAAACATCCAGAACAAATGGACACATCAAGAAGAAGAAGTCAGTATTTACAACATTTTGAAAAATTTGCAAGTAGAATTAAAGAACTTCTGGACTAAAAAAAAACTTTAAGACCCTAACAACCTTTTTAAGGTGTAGATTGTAAAGTTTAAGAGTATTGTAAGAATAGTGGATAATCTAAAACAGTATAAAGTAGACTTTGGCCACATAATGAGAAGTTCTAAATACAAACTATTTTTTTGATTTGTATTTATCCATTATCTGATACTGGTGATCTGGCAATTTTAATATTATTGCTTACAGTGCGAAATGTTTTTAGATTTCAACTTTGATTTGTACTATAAGCTGAAGTAAGTTATATTTTTGGATGTGTCATTAAGTGTTGTAGATATTCCAGTTTTCTTGTTTTAATGACTTTCTGTTTTATTAAATTTATTTTCTTTAAAACGTCTGCATTGTTGACACGGTCTGTCCATAGAATTTTGAGCAACCGTCTGTAAATTTATATTACAAAAACTTCTAGTTTTATTGAATGGGTCAAAATCATGATTACCATAGAGTAGTTTGAACGCCTGAGTGTTTGTTATCAAAGAAGTTTATTTTTTTGCTTATAAGTCGTTTTGTGCAAGAAAGAGGTGATATCCAACCTTTTGAAGACAAACACTTAGGCGGGATTGAGTCATTCTAGGTCATGTGTATTATTGAGTAGTTTGAACTAGAGAGTTCATCTACTCGCCCAAGAAGTGATAGTTAATTCAACCTCTTAATGTCCAGCACTTTGACGAGTGAGTTGTTTCAAACCAAATCATAATTACTATTGAGTGGTTTAAATTGGAGTGCCCACACACCCGTCTAAAATAAATTCTAATATTTGTCTAAGAAGGAGGAGGTGATACCCAATCTTTTAATGACAACACTTGGGCGGGTGGATGAGTCATTCTTTAACATGGTTACCATCGAGTAGTTTGATGTGGAGTGTCCATTCACTCGCCCGAGAATTTCTTTGCAAGCGTTAGAAGTCTTTTTGTTCAAGAAGGAGGAGGTGATATTTAATATTTTGATGACCAACACACGTGGGTGGGTCATTTTTGATCATGATTACCATTGAATAGTTTGATCTGAAGTACTCATTTACCCGTCCTAGTGTCAATTAAAAAACTTAAGTTTCTTCTTTTTGAATGCGGTAGAAGTCTCTTTGTTCAAGAAAAAGGAGGTGATATCCAATATTTTGATGACTAACACTTGGGCCGGTGGGTGTGTCATTTTAGACTATGTTTACTATTGAGTAGTTTATTTTGAACTCGCTCGGTGTTTGTTATAAAAAAAAAATTTCTTCTTTGCAAGCATTAGAAGTTTTTTTGTCTAAAAAAAAAAGGTAATGTCTAATCTTTTAATGATAAATACTTAGGCGGGTAGGTGGGTCTGTACATAATATCATGATTACCATCTAGTAGTTTGAACTAGAATGCCTATTTACCTGCTCGAGTGTTTGCTATTGAATTGAAAGTTCTCCTCACTGCAAGTGTCAGAAATCCCATAGTTATAGAAAGAGAAAGTAATGAATAATTTACGTGGGTGTGTGGTGGATGAATTCAGAACATAATTACCATCAAGTAGTTTGAACTGGAGAGCCTACCAACCCGCCTGGGTATTTGTTATCAAAAAAATTAAGTTTCTCTTTTTTGCCAACGATAGAAGTCTTTTTGCCTAAGAAAGAGGAGGTGATATCTAATCTTTTGATGACCAACATTTGGGCTCGTGGATGGGTCATTCTAGATTATAATTACTATAGAAAAGTTTGAACTAGAGCTTAAATAGCGAGTTAAAAGTTTGATAACAGGAAATTGGCAGTTTCTTTTCTTTCCGAACGTTAGAAGCCTTTACTTTAGAGAGGAGGAGATGTTGAATTCAATCTTTAGATGACTAACACTTGGGTGGGTTACTTGAGATCATGATTACCATTGAGTAGTTTGAACTGGAGTGCTTAGCCACCCGTCAGGGTTTTGTTGGTTCAACGAGGAAGGGATGATGATTCCAATTTCTTGATGACCAAGACTTGGGCGAGTGATTATTATCAAGTAGTTTAAACTGGCGTGCCCACCGACCCACTCCCGCTTTATTATGATTGAATGAACAATTCTCTTTCAACCGACTACATTCAATCCGCATGTTACAATTGAAGATGACTATGTAGGTTGTTAAAACATTTGTCATTTGACAAATGTTGTGGAAATTAACTGGAAAACTTTTTTTTTATCATCAAACCCTCCTCAAAATTTCGTTCGAGATAAGGCTCTAGGTATTTTAACAATTCAATAAAGGCTTCTAAGAATATTGTTGAAGTACTTTAACTTCAGAACAGTACCAAATTAAGTTGTAGTCTATTTTTTATATATACGCATTGTTGGTGGCTTGATAAAACTGTAGTTCAAATTAGCTAAAATATTTGATTCTACAAACCTTAATTTTTATAAAAGCACATTCAAATATTCGATAAATTTATTATTACTAGATTATAATTGACTACAACAGTTTGAAACATGAACACATTAAACACTTTAGTAATTCTCAATTACATTGAACAATTAAATTAATTTGACTATAAATAAAACAATGAAACACATTAAAAATAATTAGTACTCTTCTTCTACTTCATCGAACGACTGATCAGCACCACTATCAGTACCCACCTCTTCGTAATCTTTTTCAAGAGCAGCCATATCTTCTCGGGCTTCACTGAATTCACCTTCTTCCATACCTTCACCAACGTACCAATGCACAAAAGCTCTCTTCATATACATTAAATCGAATTTGTGATTGAGTCTGGCCCAAGCTTCGGATATTGCAGTAGTGTTTGATAACATGCATACTGCTCGTTGCACCTATAAAACAATAATGTAAGTTTAAGGACTAAAAACTGTTTGATTAAAAAATACCCTTGCCAAATCTCCTCCAGGTACAACCGTAGGTTTTTGGTAATTAATACCAACTTTAAATCCGGTTGGACACCAATCAACAAATTGTATATCTTTCCTATTTTTGATAGTAGCAATCGCAGCGTTAACATCTTTAGGAACTACATCTCCTCGATATAGCATACAGCAAGCCATATATTTACCACGACGTGGATCACATTTAACCATCTAGAAATTACCCCAATTTAGAAACATTTTAATAAGCAATAAAAATAACATACCTGGTTACACGGTTCAAAACAGGCATTGGTAATTTCCTGCACTGAAAATTGCTCATGATATGCTTTTGCTGCAGATATGATTGGTGAGTAGGTTACTAAAGGAAAATGAATTCGAGGATATGGCACTAAATTGGTTTGAAATTCCGTTAAATCTACATTCATAGCTCCATCAAATCTAAAAAAAATATAATAAATTTGACTAATTCTGCAGCAAGCAAAAATATAATTACCGTAGTGATGCTGTTGTTGATGATACGATTTGACCAATAAGGCGGTTCAAATTGCAGTAACCTGGACGGGGAATGTCCAAATTTTTCTGACAAATATCGAAAATAGCTTCGTTATCAACCATGAAAGCGCAATCTGAATGTTCCAAAGTAGTGTGAGTGGTTAGGACTGAATTGTACGGTTCGACTACAGCTGTGGAAATCATAGGAGCTGGATATACTGCAAACTGTAGTTTGCTTTTTTTTCCATATTCAAGTGATAGTCTTTCCATTAAAAGGGACGTAAAACCGGATCCAGTGCCTCCACCAAATGAGTGGAATATGAGGAAACCTTGTAGACCATTACATTGATCAGATAGTTTACGAACTCGATCGGATACGCGATCAATGATTTCTTTTCCAACTGTGTAGTGGCCTCTGGCATAATTATTAGCAGCATCTTCTTTGCCTGATATTAATTGTTCTGGATGATAAAGGTTGCGGTATTCACCAGTTCTTACAGAATCTACAAATAAAGACAATAATATATATATATAATAAATTGGTTTTACCTATAATGTAAATTTGAATATAATATTAATGTTTTTTGCATCACATTATGGAAATTGGTAAAGATTTTAAATTTATAATAACTCTTTAACTGCTTCTACTTTAACGGTATCTTCTTTGGCGATCATTCGACAAAAAAAAGACGAGTTTTATATTTGTTTATTAAAATTATTTGACAAAACTGGAACGCGTTCTTTTACAATTGCAACGTCTTCAAAACTTGGGGAAAATAAAATTATAATTTTTTTTTAAAACAGTCCCTTTTTCAATATTTTACGGTAGTGCCCAAAAATGCTACGCCACTGATTCTGGAAGAAGATTCTAATAACCTTCTCAGTGAAAACGATGGCTATAAGCATTAACGCTGAGATTATTTAAAGGTAGTAACAAAAATAATCAATGAGAAAGTGATGATAAGAGAATATTTATTTGCCAGCTATCGTTTTAACACTTTTTACTTCCAAAAATAAAGTTCCGAACTCATTGAATAAATCGACTAATGTATCTAATAAAATGAAGAAATATGATTCTCGATTATTTAAACTGTTTTCAAAATATCATTATTTATCAAAACATTTAGTGTGACCTCCACAACTATTCAAGCAATTCTTATTCATACTTACATTTAAAATATAAAATAAACATCAAAAATAATTTATAATACGCATTAAAAAAAGTGGCTACATTGTAATTTAATAATCGAAGAGAAATTATATATTAATATTAATAAATTAATTAAAATTTTTCTAATCAATATTAATAAACTCACCAACAACAGAAGGCTCCAAATCAACGAAAATTGATCTGGGCACGTGTTTATCGGATCCGGTGGTTGCGAAAAACGTGCTGAAACTATCATCAGATGCTTTGTTATCTTTTAGATATTCCTCACTAAACATGCCGTCCTTCTGCAAGCCATGTTCAAGACAATAAAGTTCCCAACATGCGTTGCCAATTTGTACCCCAGCTTGGCCGACGTGTATTGAAATTACTTCACGCTAAAATTAAACCCAATTAATAAAAATATTAAAATAAATTAATTTCTATTTACCATGTTTAATAAAATTGAATCTGTTAAGGTTTACGGTGTTGAACGTTTCACGTGTGAGTACAAATTGAAATATTTATCGTTTTCCTTGGGCAAAGTCATGCAGATTTTTTTGCTTAGTTGTGTTTTTGCTGTTTATATAAATAATATTCAAATGTGATATACAATACGAGGATTAAACCGAGTGGCGTGGAATGAATTTATTTCTGACTAACTTGTTCTATTAATTATAATATGTTAGAAAATATGAAATGGGGTGTAGATTATACTGAACTGTTATTATATCTGAAATAAATGTTATTCCGTATATAATGGTACTTTAAAATGTTTAATAATATTTATCTTTGTGTGCAATGCATAAACATAACAAATTGCGTATATTATATAACATCCTTGAAATCCAGCAACACAAGTGATTACTTTTAATATTAAATAATTAAATAGTTTTGAACCAGTTGCAACTGCATTTTATAACTCGACACAAAATAAATTAAGTGTTTAATTAAGTTTTTTCTTATTAATTTATTTGATTTATTTTATGAATATATTATATTATTAAGTGCAATCTGAGCTGCATTCACTTTAAGTAAAGCGAGCAAACCACTTCTAATAAGCCATCAGCCGCTTCACGTCAATCGTTTTTAGCGTCAGTAAAACCATCAACCTGCAAGACCAAAAGGTTTTTACGGCCAACCTCAAAGGCTAAGACAAGTTGTGCAGATTTGTCTTCTAATCCTTTAGTCCCAACAAGTCCTCCAACTTCGATCTTTTTTTTTTCAGTTTCATTTAGTCCACTCCTGGACGTAGGCCTCTTCGTACATCTTCCATATCTGTCGATATTGAGTTTTGTAGAACCAATCGCTCCCCGCAGTTGATCCATCCAGCCATGTCTCTGCTGCTCTTTGTTTCTCTTAGCCGAAAGTGCGTGACTCTGACTGCTCATCTATCGCTGATTTGTCTTGAAACGTGGTCGGTTCAGCTCCATTTTAAGTTTGCTATATTTTCCGCCATGTCCTTTACCTTTGATTTATCTCTGATTGTTTCGTTCTTGATCCTTGAAGATTCCGATCATAGTGCGTTCTTTGTGTTGTTTCGATTTTATTCATGCTCTTTGTGATAACACTCATGGTTTCTAGGCTGTATGTAGCTACTCGTAGGATACATGTATTGTATTTTTTTTTTTAGATTTATGTGTATGCTGTTCCCGGAATATGTCACAGTTTACCAAACGCTGCCCAAATAAGGCTTATGCGTCTGTTGACTTCTGATATTATTTTTTTAGCTTGATTATGTGCTCAAAGTTAATGTAGTGGTTTACACATTCAATGATTTTATTGTCAAGTAATGTTTTTGGATTTGTCGGACTTAAATTTTTTGTCTTTTCGGTGTTTATTTTCAGTCCGATTTCTCTCTGTTAGTACTTCTGGGTCACTCGATATTACGACGATGTTGTCAAACCGAAGCTGATCCTATCAATTTTTATTCCTTTCGAGTCCCATTTAAGTATTTTGAAAAATAAATCACATTTTATGACAAACCTTGTGACATGAGATAAATAAAAGCACACAAAACACATATAAGGAAACAACCAAAATCTTCCGACGCATAGGACTTGGTTGTGCAACTTTGGTAAACTACAAAATACCCTGAAAGGAAAATTGCAAAAAAATTTCAGTAATGACGTATGAGGCGGAAACACTAACTTTAACAAAGTGGTTAGTGTAGTTGCGCAAAAAGCGATGGAAAGACTGATATTGAGAGTGACTAAAAGAGATAGAGTGCTCAACATAACTATAAAGGACAGAACTAAAGTTGCCAATATTGTTGAACGCATCAGAAAATTTAAGTGGACATGGGTTGAGCACATAGCTTGCACAACAGACAACCGGTGGACAAAACAAAATACTAGAGTGGAGACCAAGGAAAAACGAAACAGAGGAAGACCACCTACCAGATGCAGCAAAAAGTGGAAACTAGACCAATTTTGATCAAAACAGTAAAATAAGCTAGAGAAAGCTTCAGCAGTGCACAAAAATGTCTTACGGATGATGATGTTTTTAACAATATTTATTTTTTTATGAGTGTAAACTTAAGGCATTCTGTAGAAAGTTGTAGCTGAAGACTGTTAGTTAGATCTTAAATCTGTTTTTTTTTTTAAATGTTTTGCTTTCTGACCTAGTTAGACATAGTTAAGGGCCGCATAATAGTTGCAAGTATATTGCAGGAGTGAAAAACAACAACAAATACTTAATCACAAAAACTTGGTCAAGTAGGCGGGTTACCAAACTAGTCTATAGTTCATAAATCTTGTGCTCACTCACCAAGACCGTATCTTTTTACAAAATAATACAAAGCGTCATTTTTGGCGGTCGCTTAAGGTACAACAGAATGATTTTTAACGTAATTTTAAATAATTGAAAACCTACATGATCAATTTAACTTCTAAAATGTCAATTTTTTGGATTTACAAAAATACGTAGTATAAATGTTTTAAATCTAATTTTCTCAAAATTTCTTTAACTGAACCAATTTTTTTTCATACAAAATATCTTACTTATTATACTTACTGGTCTAAAGGATTGATTTAACATAATAAGGAATTAGATATTTTTCATCTTTGCAAACGTCAGTAGTCACTATGTCACAAGAAAAAGAAGTGATAATCATTTTCTTAATGACTGACACTTTGGAGGGTGTAATAGTACTTTAGTTTGGATTTTGTTGTCAAGAAATTAGAAGTATTTTTTCTTTACAACCGTTAGAAGTATTTTTGTCTAAGAAGAAGGAGGTGGTATTCAATCTTTTGATGACCAACACTTGGGCGGGTAGGTGGGTTACTCCAGATTATGATTATCAACAAACAGTTTGAAATGGAAGTTTTTCCTCTTTGCAAATGGTAGAAGTTTCTTGGATAGAAGAGAAGAAAGTAATGTCTAATCTTTTAATGGCCAACACTTTAGTGGGTAGGTGGATGGGTCACTTCAGATTAAGACTAACATCGAGTAGTTTAAACTGGAGTACTCACCTACCCGCTCAAGAAACAAGAAATTTTTTCCCTTCATTGCAAGCCTTAAAATCTCTTTATTAGAAGAAAAGAAAATAAATCTAATCTCTTGACGACTAACACTTCAATGGTTAGGAAGGTTACACCATATGGTTACTATCAAGTAGTTTTAACTTGCCCAAAAGTTAGTTATCAAGAGGTTGAAAGTTTATCATCAGAAGAAAGGATGATGAATCTAATATTTTGATGACCATAATAGTTAGTAGTTTGAACTGTAACAAAGAATTAAATAAAATACAATTAAATTATCGCTCACCATTTGAAGAAATATTCATTATCAGTCACTCGTTTGGGATGCATTGGCTGTTCAACGTTCACGTGTGGATTTTCAATGCCCAAATCCTGCAGTTTTGCTTGAGGTAAAAATGAGCTTCATTGGAAAAGATAATTTTTTGCCAAAATTCACCATTGGCTTCCAGCTTCTCAAAGGCTCAATTAGCAAAGTTGTATTAAAGTGGATGGTCAACTCTCTTCAACTGCTGGACCTTATAGGCAAATAAACAGATGTCTTTATGCAAAATATGCCTCAAGGTAGTATTAATGTTCAATTACTGAGAGCAATGACGAGTCAATGTTCTCGGGTTGGCTTGCACACTATGGGCTACAGCAACAATATTCTCGGGTGTACAAACCGGACAAGCGTGTGGAACTTTAGTACGGTTCACCAGCATACTAGTTTCATAAACTTTGTGCACAAATTTCTTTTAAAACACTTGCGTTTGGTGCATATTTGCAACCAAATTTTGTACGCAATTTTTGCACTGATTCTGCAATACACGAATTAAATTCAAAGTAAATTTTTAACATTTCCCAACGTTCATCGAGCGTATAGCGGACTATTTCGTTAACCGGGTGTTGTATACTGAAGAACTGTCATACATCAGATTTCAAATATCATGACAGTAAAAATAAAGTGGTAGTTCAAAAAGATTCCAAGAGATGGCCCACCCTTTACATCGCAAAAAAAATTAAAAAATATCTAGTTCTAAACACTTGGGTTGGTGGGCGAGTTACAATAACATAGCCTACCCACCAACACTTCTTGAATTTTGTACTTGGCCATCCACTTGACTGTTTGTTGTCAAACTTTTCTTGTCAGATATATTTGACATATGGCATTTACTGTCTTGTATACCATAGTTATAAGGATATTGCAAAAGTAAAACAAATCCAGTTTTCTGACTTGGGCACAAACTACCAGCCACAACTCATAAACAATGTGCCTGCCTACCCACTTATGTGTTTGTCGTCAAAGAATTCTTCAGTAGTTTTTCTTTTGTCGTGTTTTTAACATCTGACACAGTTACAGAAAAATTGCAGTGTGTGACATAACCAATTTTCTGATCATAACCACTTAGGCGGGTCAAAGAGCGTGGAGGTTGTGAATTGGTGTGACAGATTTTCTTCTGGTCTAAACAAAAAGCTCCTGTTTATACAAGACTTTGTTACCGTCTTAGTTTGTTGATTGAGTTGCCATTAGATGTTCCCGACGGTTGTTGTTTGTGAGCAGCTAATTTAATGTGAGAGTACTTTATTTTCCTTGTTAGATGGTAAAAGTTTTATTATTTCTGCGTGTAGGTTACGCATGCGTTTAAGCTTGCCGAGATGGATCAATATTTGTTTGTATTATTGGGTTGTGTGGCGCTAGGCCTTGGCGGAAAGTGCAAGTGCGGGATTGATGTTAACATTTATCTGAAAATTCGTAACAATGTTACAAGAAATCTTTGTGCTAGAGCCGGATGTAGAGTTTACATCATTTTTTGTAGGTCTGGCTCCAATATGATAAGTTTGAAATTGATTTTTGTTAGATAGATGTTGTTGCTTTGATGTCTTAAATTTTCTTACCGATTTGTTTTAAATGGTTATCTTACGCAGGATTTTAAAAAAGATTAGGAGTAGGATTTATAAGAGCGGCGTGATAGGGACGGTACATTTTCTGTCCAGTTTGTCTTGCTGCATTTTTGTGTGACAATTCTTAGAAACAATTTTATTAATGAATCTATTCTTAAGCTTAGTTATCATTGTATCCTCTAACTGTAACATACAGTACAGAAGTAGACAGCACTGTTCCTGTCTGTAATGTAGTTGGAGATAGTGATTATGTCCCATTCTTTATGCATGGTTATTTCGTTAACTTTGATAATAATGTCGTATTTATTAAGATTCTGGCATTAGCTCAGAGCTCAATCAAATCCAGTTTTTTAAGTCTATACATGCTGTGCGAGTACATTGTATTCTATGCAGTTTTTGATTAATGTACGTATAGTCTGCATCTGTTGTGCTAAACTCTTTGCGGAAACCTGACTGTTCTGGAGGTTGGTAAAAAATCAGTTTGTTTGTTAGGCGATTTGTTATAATTTTTGTTAGCTATTGATGCAGATGTGCAGATGTGATGGGGCTATAGTTCTTAGTGTCGTTTATAGTGCTTTTCCGTTTTTTAGTAGCTTGAGAGCTTTTCTGATTTTCAGTATATCTTCTGAACTTACGTTTTGTATTACTTTGTTGTTAGTATCTAGTGTGTTTGGTATGTAAGATCTGTAGAGGTCTGCGTAGAAGATTTGACTGACTTCTAGGGTTTGTCTTTTATTATTTATATAAGCTACTCATGATGATAATCAAAAAACTTAATCCCTATCAACCAGTCAAACAACCTCGGTTCCGAAAAGAGTATAGTACGGCGCAGCACCATCTCACAGTAAGAATTTGAGTTAAGAAAGTAGGAAAATGCTATATCCCGCTTGACATAGCATTTATTGACTATAAATAAATGTTAGATACAATGGAGTTATGGGCAGTATAGCCTAAGATAGGGCTGCAGAGACGACGTAAATCGTTTTTTTTTTTGCTGTCAATTTGTAAGTAGATGCCAAAGAGTGGTTGAAGAAGCGGTCATTGCAGATTGTGCTCAGCGGTGTTAGAGGGACGTTGAAATTAAAGTTGAACACAAAAATTCAACTTTAATTTAAAGGTTCTCTTTGCCAACAGTTTTTTTATTAATTAAAATTTTTTTAATACAAAATGTCTTTAAATACAATTTTACAAATGAATCTATTTATTGGTGCGGACTAAATGATCAATTTATCCTCAAAAATGTTATTTTTGAATTTAATAAAAATACTTATAAAGCTGTTCTAAATTCAATTTTCTCAAAATTTCTTTAAATAAACTAGTTTTATCTTTTATATAAAACGTTTTTTAAACAGGATTCTACATATAAATCCACTTGGTATTGTCTAAATAATGAATTCAACCTCCAAATTAAAAAATTAGACATTTTTTATCTTTGTTACAAGAGGAAGAAGTAATATCCAATCTCTAGGTTCATAGTGGGTAGTTGTTAACTCCAGTTCAAACTACTTGCTTGTAATCATGCGCTGAGGTTTTTGCCCACCTGCCCTAGTGTTTTTTTCAAGAAATTTAGAAATTTATCTTCTTTGCACGCGTTAGAAGTCTCTTTATTCAAACGGGAGGAGGCGAAATTCAATCTTTTGGTGACCAACAATTGGCTGAGTTAGTGGTTTTTTTCAAATTATGATTACTACCGACTAGTTTAAACTAAAGTGCCTAACCTCGCTTCCAATTGTTTGTTATCAAAGAATTAGAATTTATTCTTTTCTGCAAGTATTAGAAGTCTCTTACTCAAAAAAAGGAGGATCTTTTGATGATTAACATTTGAGCGGTTGGTTGAATTACTCTAAATTATGATTACCATTCAGTTATTTGAACTAAAATACCCACTCGCTCAAAAGTTAATTAGAAATTGGAAGTTTTTTTTTGCAAGCGTTAGAAGTCTTTATGTTAGAGGAAGGGATAATAAATCCAATTATAGGTCACTCCAGATTAAAACAATAAATATGGCAGAAAATATAAATCGTTTTGCTTGCGCCATTTTGGATATACACTTTAGAAGATTTATGGTCTGGTAATAAAGTAAATGTTAGCCATCCTGAACTATTTAGAAGTTCAGTCATAGTACACGTACCAAAGCAGAAACGTCGAATATGAGATGAAAATTGAAAGAAGATGATCTGCATTTAAGATGAGCTGTTGCTTTCATTTACATTAACGGTTTTGAAAAATGTGTTTTATAGGAAGACCCGGACAGATTAGAGGAAGTTAAAAGATAAAATGAATCAGTATTGCCAGATTATTATTATTATTTACTTAATCAAGTGTAGATCATCAAGAGATTTTATATCACTTATTCCTCTGACTAAGAGACTTCTAACACATTAAATTTATAATTTTTTATAACAAATACTTGGGCGACTGCATGGGCACTCTACTTTAAGCTAATTTGTTGGTAATTATAATCTGGAATGATCTAACTACCGGCCCAAGTGTTGAGCATCAAAAAGTTGGATGTCAGTTCTTTGAAAAAAAATACTTTGATAACAAATACTTGGGCGGGTGTGTGGACATTCCAATTTAAACTACTTGATGGAAATTGTGATCTGTCGTAACTTCTCCACTTACCCAAATGTTGTTTATTAAAAAATTGAAATTCTCTACCTCTCTTCTATCGAAGAGACTTCTAACGTTTTTTAAAAAAGTTGTTAATAGTAATCATCTAGAGTAATTTACCTACTCGCTCAAGTGTTGGTCTTTGAGGAATTGAATATCTCTTCTTCTTCTTTTGACAAAGAAACTTATTACAATTGTAAAAAAAAAAAATCTTTTTGATAATAAACACTTGGGCGTATGAGTGGTTAATCCAATTCAAATTATTTGTTTATAATTATCATTTGGAGTGACCCACTGGTTCAAGTGTTGGTCATCAACAGATTAGATATTATTTTTTCTTCTTGAACAAATAGACGTTTACAAAGAGGAAAAACTTTAATTTTTCAATAACAAATTTTTAGGCGGGTGGGCCTGCTTTCCAGTTCAAACTACTCAATTGTAATCATAATATGTTGTGATCCATCTACCCACCCAAGTATTGATCATCAAGAGAATGAACTCATTATCACTTCTTCTATCAATAAGACTTCTAAATAGAAGAAATTTCTTAGTAACAAAATCTTGTACAAGTGGGTGGTCAATCTAGTTCTTAACAGTAATCAAAATCTGAACTAAACTATCCACTTGCTTCCGTCATGGTAGATACTCGCTTATATCGGATGAATTTCTAGATTTTAAACAAAAATTGTAACCAAAGTGCTTGTCCTATACTAAGTTTTTCTAAATTAAAGTAAAGTTGTGTTGTTTCTATTTGGCTCACATGTTGGGCGTGAACTGTCAACAAGTTCCTTTCTACAAATAGTCAAACGAAGTTCCAACTAGTAATCTTTCAGTTAGAAAAACGTCGTCTATGACGTTGCGTATATTATTGAGGTGTAATGTCGTAAAGTGACTTATAAAATTGCCGGAGTGCAACGTCAATATCAGATTAAGGGCAATGAAAGCTCACTACCTAAGCATGTTGGGGACTGGTCTTGCTAATCTCTACAATTTAATGTATTTCCAGGAATTTATGGTATATTGCGAAACGTCAGTGCAAAGTAGCTCGCAAACTGTCTGGTGTTGATGAAGGTCCATCGTTGTTAGTATTTATCAACAATGTAGCTACTTCTTTTTGATATTAACGTAGTAATAATTTAAGATGCTCTAGTTTTGTGTAAAGCGGATGAACTGCATATGCAACCAAATAAATTTATATTTAACTTTATTATTATTTAGATAAATAAATTGTTGTTGTCAACGCCATAAACTGTTAAATAAAATTTGGAACATTTTAGCATCAAAAGCTTTTTATCGGAATGTTTGTCAACTCTACTCAAACCTTTTATTCCACTCTATTCCAATGCATTACGTTAACAATTATTTTTGAATAATTGAAAGTATTTATTCCTATTTATTTTAAAATCCATAACTTTTTACTTCATAGAATTAAATATCTATTAAGTCCCAATAAAAAACAAATTAATTAACTTTGTATTTAACTGCTAATTAATTTCCTTTTCAAAAACAATCCCATTCACAACTTGGGTGTGGGAAATAATTTAAATAACACTTTATAAGTATCAAATTAAACAAAATTTATTGTTGATAATAAAACAATGATTGCTAATTGAGTTTGTTTACCTTAATGCAATTAATTAATTTTTTATTGGTTTAATTTTAAATTATGTTATTATATAAAATCGATGGAAAGATTCGCCATCTAGTAAACACCTCTTCGGTCGGAGGGTACTAAAGCCGCACTTATATTCTTACTATTCTATAGGAGCCTCCGAGGGATAAACTATTAGATTATAAAGTATCAATGATAACTTTTTCCCATGCTGATATTTTCTCATGGCTTATGACCTTTCTCGGCGAATCACAGGGTATAATATTAAGATTATATGCTACTATACGATACGCGCTCAATGGTTCGCTCGCACACACATACACACACAAAAAAAAACGAAATAAAAGGATGATGGCAATAATAAAACCATTAGCATTCTTATTAAAGTACTGTCATCATGTCTTCCAGGCCGTTTATATTGGTTTGCGGGGTCGGATGTAATGGGTTTTAATTATTGTAATAAGGAAACGTCCTTTTTGTGTTGTGGAATGTTGTAATCATAACTTTAATTGACAAACGATTGTAAAGTAATTTTATCAATGACATATTTATTATTTTTTATTGCTTTACATTAAAATAATCATCCCCTAATGCCTGGCGATGGCATGGTATGCTTACTTTTTTTAATTGTAAATAATTTTGATTGGTGTCTGCATTTATTGCAGTTTAACTGCAGCTCTAAAATAAAAATGAAAATTGTGTGCAGACCACACATTATTCAGTCTAAATCTATAGTTTTAATAATCAGTTAAGAACTGAACTGATCTGCGTGTGAATGACCATAGTGCAAATAAATTAATGTACATTCTACAAACTTCAGTACTTTTAAGTGCGGCCAGTTTATTCAATCACTCCTGAGGTTTGGAGTTGAAAAAATAGGAGCAACAAATTAAGTAAAGCAAGCGAAACAAGTGTGGACCTCTTTTTCCTTTGACTATCTTTGAATAAAATCTCTAATCTAAAACCGGTACCTTTTGGTCATTGCTATTAAAAAAGAAACACTTGATATTTTTGATTACAATATTTAAAAATGTTACTGAAATATCGACGAGTAATTTTCAGGGGAAGAACGGAATCCGCCGGAATCAAAAATGTGATAGCTGTTAAGTTCCACGACAAAAAACACAAACTAAATTAACCAGGTTTAAAATTTTTGTTTTGTAAACAGAGCTGAACGCTGTAATCTGTAAGTTGCTGTGACTCAGCCCCTTTTGTTGGGCGTCAGTTAGCGTTTTGCTCATTTTTCTTAAATTTGTTATTGCATGCCGCTAGCTCCCTGACACGTCGTTTAGTTGCTATTTTGAGTCCGGTGCAAGAATCTCTTGTTTTTCTCGGTGAACATGGACTACAAAACAACGGCTCTCTCTTCAAATTGTTCTGCTAAACACTAAAAGAAATTTTAAAAAAGCTAATTATTTTTTAAAATTCTAAATTTTTTTTGTTCTTATGCCCATTTTTTATAATTTAGGATAAACCAAAAAAATTTGTTCTTTGCAAGTGCGTTCAATACTTTTTTAAATCCAAGTTAAGGTTCTAAATATTGTGAAACCCCCAGCAGCAGGCTTTCTACCTTTCCACATCCGGTAGTCTCTGTGAATAATAACCCAATCTAGGTACTTAAATTTTGGATTTTTTAATGTAAGATAGATTAAAATATACACATCGTTGTCCAATAGGTTTTATCAAATTTGAAAATGCAAAAACTAGATGCGGCTTCAGTTGGGGTTTTGCTTCTTTTAAAATTAAATTGTGAACTGGATAATGTTAATCAGAAAGGATCTTAATTAAAACTAGTCAGAAAACCACTTAAAAGAAATAAGTACTTTAAAATGTTTGTTTATTATTATCAAAACAAAAATTGTGTTACGCCTATGGTGAATATGTAATAAGGAATAATGTACGTTTGGTTGCATATATTGTAAACCTTTAATTTCTTGTTTACTTTTAATTTATTTTCTTTTATTAAGAATTTGAAAACATTTTATGTGAAATAATGATATAAACAGAATCTGCATTTTTTTTATATATATTGCAACAAATTGTAGAACAATCGCTCCAAAGATATCTAAACACTTTAATTCAAAATTTAATAAAATCTTTGGTCTCTGCCTTCTAAGATAATATTTTTAATTTATTATTGTATTAAATTTAATTACTTAAAAATAATACTGAATATTGCTTATAAAATTTTCATAATTGTTTATACAAACTATTTATCTCATTTATTACATAATTTTAGAATGATTGTAGTAACCAGAGAAGCCAAACAAATTGGGATGTGGACATTCAAATTAGGCAACTTGTAAACATGTAAATTAAGTTGCATACATTATGATCACAATTTGAATAAAAAAATATTTTAATTTAATAAATACTTACTTTTAATTTTATTTTAATTATTACTTTTAAATCCACCCACAAACTAACATTATTTTATTATTATCTTTATTATATAATTATCTGAAGGTTAATTTTTATTACTATCATATCTATTTTATTATTAATACAATAAAATATGTAATAGTTGATAAATGGCCATTTTATTCGTTTTAAAATGACTGAAAATATTAAATTATGAAATGAAAATAGATAATAAATACTTAATTGAAAAATCATTAGGCACAAAGATTTTAATTAGTTAATTAATTATTATTTAATTAATAATTAACAGGATTCAATTAATTTTTCATGTTGACATTTAAATGAAGAAAAAGAGCTATTAAAATCAGAACTAAAGACTTTGATTAATTGTAATAATAATTGTGTGTAAATTTACTACCCGAGAATGTATTTTGGGTTGCATAACTATGTAAAATACAAGGGGAAATCAATAAATGTTTCTAAATATTAGCTATAATTTTTATTGAATACTTTGTATCAAATAAATTAAAAGAATAGTTTAATAGAATTATGTGGTTAATTGCATAATGATTAATGTTGGCAATACAATTTTTTAACAAAATTGATCTAAGTAACAAAAAAACTTACCATTTTTATGTTGAAGCAAAATACTTCCATGGAATGATTTAATTAAAGAGACCAAAATGTTTGAGGTAGCATTCTATTGTTAGATAAAAAAAAGTTACATAGAAGAATATAAGATATTAATATTTTGAAAACATTTCATTACTTGTTTTGGTTTCTTTGCTAATTTTATCTTTTTGATGAACATTTAGTTTTAGTAAATATTGTTGTTATGGGTATCTCGCGTTGTCTTGCACAGTGTGGTTTTGGAGGAATTTCAGCAGTTTTATATTGACAAAGTAAGTACTTCAATTCCGCATTTTGCTTTTTGACGCATTTCAATTCTTGATAAGTTTGTTGGCGATCTAAAACAATCAAATATGCATTATATTATTATTAGTAATTAGAAACATTTTACATCCAAAATATATAGTCTCAACTAATATTAACCATAAATCCAAATCATTGTAAATTGAGTTGATCTAATATAATAATAATTGCTTTAGTGTATTAAATATAAACTACTATAATTTTTATAAATAGAAATAATTTATTCGAGTGCTCTTTTCATTTTATAAATTGATAACACATTAGTAGCGCTATCATCTACAATTATTATTATTTATCACGATGTCTAGTCTACTGTTTCATCAGCTACAAACTATATTAAAATTATTTGAAAATAAAAGAACGTAACAACATCGATTCTAGTAATACATTATTAATACATATTGATAGAAAGAAATAATAAATAACAAAACTTGTATGGCATAATTTATTATTTATTAACATTATTTTTACATTAAATTGTGTATTTGATATAAATTATGCATAATTTTGTTTATTTTTATTTTTTTTTAAGTAGTATAAGACATTAATCAAATAAATCATTAAGATCTAATGTTGCTATTCCGTATACAGGATGTTCATGTACGATTATTTTAATCCATTATACAATTGGACTAACATTTCCTGGTCTTTTGCTCAAAAAAGACTATCTAATAGTGTTCGAAAAGGGTAAAAATCCGCAAACTGTGGAGGGATTTTAGCGCAAATAAATAACAATTTCATTCTCAATTGCTTGAATGCTTTGTGTGGGTAAATCTTGGTTTGCTACAAAATTGACGTGTTTAGTTTATATACGCCAAATATAAAGTTTTTGAATAAAATAAAAAAATGTTGTGTTATTGGTTCATGGATAGGCCGTATTAATTAATTTTTGAATCATTTAGATTGCTTATTTTGCAATACTTTGAAAAATTGTTTATAACCATTGTTGTTTAAAATACTATTCCTAACAACTATTGTTTGAAGCATTTTTTTTTTATTTTTCCTATTTTTGGAATAATTTGCAAAATTTATCAATTGAATCCAAATAAATGCAATTGACTTTTTATTTAAAACATTTTTCAATCATCAAAACCGAGATTTACAATGTTACTATTTTCACGATCAGGTAAAGTGACGGTAACAATAATAGTACTACTAGTAGCTGCTATGGGCGTCGTTTTTATTGCCTCTGTTACCAACAGACATGCTAACTTTTATTTTTTCAATAGTTTTTGCATAAAAGATGTCAAGCTCATTGGTCTATAGAATTTTGCCAGAGTATACGTGGGTTTCCCGGGCTTTGGTATAAATACCATCTTGTGAAAGTGTTAAGCTCGCTCTGAGGGTCTTACAAAAAGGTTCTTTCAGCACTGAAAAAGATACATTTTATTTGTTTCCTCATTTCAGGTTGCTCTGATTAATTATGGTTATTGCTTTTTTTTAGTTCTATTTGTTTGGCAATTCCAGGTCTTGATCAGGAGCTTTTGTCAGCATAGAAACGGAAAGTGTGTCTGTAGCAGCTCTTGCAGAGTGCCCTTGACCGATTCTGTGTATTTTCCATTTTTAGTCCGCAGTGATCTAATGTTCCTTTGCTTAAAGCTTTTTGGAGGAGGGAGAGTCCATGTTGGGGAACTGCTGGCTTGACATGGCCAGTATAAGAAAGACCCTTCCAAACTTTGTATTTGCATACATCAGCCACATATGGTGTTGAATGCCAGGAAAACTAAGTGAGATCACCACTGGAGGAGGTACAAATGGCATAAAAAGATCTACGTTCAGTAAACTTTGGTTTACCCTCCAACTTTCAAATTCAAGAATCCAGAGATGGGGCATGTGAGACTATTTTGAAGGTCCTCACAGTATCTTTTCAACAACTTTTTTGTTTGTTTTCTTTATGGCTTTAATATATGCCGTAAGATTGATTCTATATGTGGTCTAGTCACCGTTTTTTTTGGCTCTGTTGAACAACTTTTTAGTATCTGCCAAGCCTCTTGTTCGACAAGTAATCTTATTAGAGGTGTGCTTGACAGTATTAGGCCAGCTCCCTTCAAAAGCAGATTTGATAAATATGTTGTTATTTTTAGTTCTTGTGATGTGTTAACTAGTATTTTGTTGTATAAATCCCTGTTTTTTTTTTGCTTAGGTCCTGTATTCTGAAAGCAGCGTTTCTTCAGATTTGATATTGAATTAGATGTATGCATGATTAGAAAATAAGTGCTTGTGCAACATGTACCACTTTTTAATCATTTAACTCGCTTTTATAATTTGCTAATGTTAGGTCAATAACAGCTTGCTACAAAATCGAAATGTTAACGCATTACCTTTGTTTATAATATTATGCATATATTTTACTATAACTTGTAAGAGTTTTTTACCTCTTAGATATATGTCCTTGCTCCTCCAGGCTACGTGGTAGGCGCTAGCATCGCATCCAAGGATTAGCGGTGCGTTGTAGAAAAGGTGTATCCTTTTCCGAGAATTATCTCTTTCTTAGTTCCCATCCCTACTGTCAGCAGCTTGGCTATCACTTAGTAAAACATATTAGCATTAAATTAAATACATGCTTTGCTAAGATGCATGTACGAAGCTTGCATATAGGTTGTGCCCACCTCTGACGTATAAGTGACAACTGCCATTCAAATCTGTCATATTAAAAACAGCAGAAACGCAACACGTGTGAGAATAAGCAAGATTCTTGATAACTGTCATTTGAGCGGGTGGGCCGTAACACTGTATCAAACATTGCCCAGATATTTATAAACTATGTTCCCGCCCACCAGCCCAAGTGTGTGTTATCAATAAATGTTTATTGTGCCCACCTCTGAAGTATTAGTGACAACTGTCATTCAATCTGTCACATTAAAAACAACAGAAACGCAACAAGTGTGAGAATAAGCAAATTTCTTGATAACACACATTTGGGCGGGTGGGCGGGAACACTGTATCAAAACACCGGCCCAATACTTATAAATTGTGTTTCCGCCCACCCGACAAAGCCTAAGTTATCAAGAAATTTTTATTGTGCTTCCCTCTGACGTATTAGTGACAACTGTCATTCAATCTGTCATACTAAAAACAGCAAAAACGCAACACGTATAAGAATAAGCAAAATTCTTTATAACTGTCATTTGGGTGAGTGGGCAGGAACACTGTATCAAAACATCGCCACAATATTTATAAACTGTGTTTAAACCCAAAGCGTTTTTTTTTTTAACCTAGGAAGAGTTTACTTTCTACGCTAGCCACCATCTCCTAATCGCCCTTATCCATAAGCAGCATGTGTTGAATCTCCTTGGGTGTTGGAGTTGATGTGGTGTGGTGGTGTGGTCCCGGTACCCGTGTTATTACCCTTTTTGGTTCAAGTAAGTCTGTCATATCCATGCTCTTAAGCTTTTAGTCTTCCAAAAGGTTTTCTTTTGTCGACGTGCGTGCTGAGAAACCACTGTTTGGTTTGCTTGTCCATACATGTGATTTTTAACATCCATTATAGTTTTCAAATCTCTTATCCATTCATTTTTAACTTTCTGGCAGGCGTCATGCATGTATTATCTCGGTAGTTTTAGTCCGGTCAGTTTTTGCTTTACGCTGGGTATTTTATTTCCCCGGTTTCTTTTGGTAAGCCGGCAAAAGCCATAGATAAACTGATAAAACACCAAAAATTTTACTTTGCTTAGTCATATTATGTCCCAATGAATACGAGTTAGTTCTTCTTTGAGTCCCAAGATTTTTTCATCCGTTAATAGGGTTCTGGTGTTATAAATGGCTATTGAAAGTTGTTGTCTTCTATGTTTGAGAGCCGTTTGTTTTCTGTCGTATTCATGATATCGTTTTAAGCTTACTCCTACCACGCAGTAGGCTGCAATAAATTTAATTTCTCAAATTCTTCGTTTGAAAGATTATACTATAAGGCCATGACTGTACCTTTCTAGCAATAAGCAACAACGTGCAAGTAAGGTTGACATTTAGGCCGGACTTAGTTGATGATAGCCGTTACCCCTAAATTATAGATTTGCTTTTTACAGAAACAGCATACCAAAAAACAACTGATCAACGTTTAAAGATTTTAATATTTAATAAATGTACAAAGCGTGTTTTTACAACAAATCTAGAATATGTATTTATATTAATAATATAATGTTTGTAAGTAGTTGAGGCGACTGTAGTTCAATGGTCTAGTGTTGGGACTGTTAAGTAGGAAAACTGGGTTTGATTCCCAGCAGAAGCAATAAAGTTGTCAAATATATTTCGATGCGGTCGACTTCTTTGCAAGGCAATGGTAAACCAGCAAAGTATCCTGTCTAGTAAACCCTTTTTGTGGTGTGGTTTGGATTTCACGTTAAACTGTAGGTCCCGCATGTTTGTGTAGAGCTATTATTGCACACCACAAAACATACGAGTCAGGTGGATACACCTACACGAGTACAGCACTATAAGAAAAAGTATATTAAATTAAAACTCTGTGCTGCCGTACCAATTTTGTGTTAAAATATGCTTTTATTCCGCAAACCATGCAATTGGTGGTTTGGCTATAATTATGCTTTGCTTGCTCATCCGTTTATATCTTTAACTGAAGTGAATATACTGTACATATCATACAATACAAAAACAGTAAATCAATTCTTGTCAAAATTAATTAATATTAGTAAAGCATCTTTACCATGCTACCAGAAACTTTTTTCATATTCCTATATTTAAAATAGATAATTTCCATTATAAAAACCACTACGGAAATAGTAAAACCAGTAACCAATACCAAATAAAAACTGTGTAGATACCCCATATTCAATACTTTTGGTACAAACCCTTCCGGTTTAATTTGAAAAAAACTGTTCATATCTTTCAATTTTGGATCAGCCCGTATAGACTTAATTAGCCAATAATTAATCAATCCAGCTTCAAAAGACATCAATATTCGCCTATTAAAAATCTTTAAATAATGTGAATTTCTTCTCAAAACTGCAACTATATTAAAAGTATCGTAACAACGATGCATCACCATCAAATTCTTTTTGGAATAATCTAAATTTGTAGGTATAATTAAGTATCCATGGAACAATGTAGTATCGTGAATAGCATGCTCTATACTATTACGATTTTCTGTTTTTATAATTGTTAGTGATTTCAATAATGGATTGATATTACTATCTAAATCTAAAGATTCGTGTGCTTTAACCCATACATATTTATACGCAATTAAATCTTCAATTGTTTCCATTGTTTTTGTATATCTGGGTACTGCTAAGATATTAGTAATTCCAGCCGAATGTCCAGTGTAAATCAAAACTGATGTCAACGATACTGATATAATGAGTATTTTAACAGTTCGACTATTTGGAACTGTTTTAATTGGACTGAACAACAATAGCTTAAAAACTATTTCTAAATAACTTTTAATGCTTATAGCTGGTTTACCTTTAGCTTCTATCCAACCAAATACGTATAATATTACAGCAACTATGCTCATAGCAATTAATATAGTTGAATATAGAGTAGGTTCAAATATATAAAAAATAAAATAAGTTAATGGTATAGGTACAGGTTTAGGAACTATGAATGTTGAACAGGCTTGTATGTATAAAATACTTTGATCGTAACTATTTGAAGATACCGTGGGTTGATAAATTGCATTAATTATGCCATCACTTACATTATTTCTAATATTACTACGCGATTTATCAAAACTATAAGGTGGTAGAAATAGGTATTCTTTGGGCCATCCTTTTGTTATTTCATCCATCAAATATTTTTCAACTCCTTGATAAATTCCCAAGTTTTTTTTCATAATAAATAAACGGTGCAAAATGAAAAACGCTAAGTCGAAATTTTGTTGTACCAAAATTTGGTTTCCAATAATCCCAATTTATGTCAACATAGAGATCAACTATATCACCATTTAATGCTTGGTATATAGCTGATTTTGATTTGAATATAATTATATCAACTGCCCTTAAATTAACAGCAGTTGTGAATGGATATTTGTTGAAATTGGAGGCATTTTCATGTATTATAATTATCCGACTGTATGATAATATAGTTTCGCTTATAAAACAATTTTCTAGCTCATTTATATCGTCAGATATTAGAATGTATTTAGTAGGTCTGCATCCTGGATTTGATGTATTGAGATATTTAAAAGTTTTTAGTACAATGGGAATCTTATGTTGTGCGATATTAATGCCACTAATTGAATCTTTATTAATTACAACATTTATGCAATGTTCAAAATTTAAATTTAGAAATGTAGTTACATTAATGAAGTTCAATAGACTGAACATTATGCTTGTAATGTTGTTTATGAAATGGTAATGGAGAAATATTATTTATATAATTATTTGATTGGTTTTAATATATAGAATTAGTTTTAAAAAAGTTAGTTAGAAAAAATCTAATGTTGTTTTAATGTGCTTGTTTTTTGTTACACATAATAAAAGAGACGAGAATGTGTTAATTACTTTCAAAGTATTATCAATATCTTATATCATTTATTATTATTAAATGCAATTAAAGTCAAATCATAAATAAATTTGTTAAAATATTCTGATAATAAATTTCCTTCTGTTATTTTATTGATAATGAATCAAATCTAATTAAAGGTATCTAATTCTTAATAATTGATGAAATCTTTTAGAGTAACTAATTTGTAGCAAATACTCTGAGCTGTTTCATTGGCCAATTTTCACTATCAAGACAATTGCGTATAATTACTCTACTTGAGAGTAAACGGCAATACTGAAAAAGAAATAGATAAACATAAAATATAATGCAGGCTTTAGACCGCGTTCACTTGAATCACGGAGCAAGTTTTTGCAAATTATTACATACGCTCATAGAGAACAGTGGCGTAACTAAGGGATGGCAAAAAAGGAGCCCGTGAAAATATTATTGTATTATTAAATTTGTATCTTTGTTTGAGTATGTCTACGATAATTGTTTTCAAATATAAAATGCTTATAGGTTGGAATATACATGATGTCCCAAATGTACACAAGCTATTTGGCATAGTCAAAGCAAAGTTTATAAGAATACAATCAGTATATGACTAACAGTCCGACACTAGCCTGTGGATAAATGAAAAGTTTCAGCAGATCAAACAACTTTACACAACAGCCTTTAGCGGAATTACTCTAACCATCAAAGAGCCAACAACAGAATTGAAAAAAAATTAGATCAACCCACCCTGGTTTACAAGTTACTCAGCAGCAACCGCTTGAAAAAGCTAAAGCAGGAAACTAGAAGATTTCTTACTAATGGTAAAATATACCTATAAGTAGATCTTTGAAAAAGCGTTATCTAAATTATTAGCTACGCCAGATAGGAAAAGTACGTAGTTATCATCACCCAGCCATTCGTATCTACTGCTGGATATAAGCTTTTTTTAAAATCTTTCACTGTTATCTACACTGAGCAGTTTGTATCCATTTTGGGACCACTCTTTTTAGGTCATTTGTTCATCTAGTTGGCGGTCTACCTTTGTTTTTTTTATCTTTTTGAGTCATCTTGTTTCAACAGCCACTACACTCAACTTTGCATCAGATCTTTTAGTTAGAGTATCTATCCCCGTAAGTTAATACTGGTAGAACGCATTGTACGTAATACCCCGACTAAATCCAATATATTACCAAAACCGAACAATATGATCAATTTTAATTTACTTTAAATATCTAAGAAATGCAATTAAAATATGCACAAAACTGTCTACTTCCCAAAAAAAAATTCAAAGACTACATCAAAACAAAAAAGCAGAAACAAAGTTTATCATCACTTAAAATAAATAAAAAACACGTCCAACGTAGAGCAAACCATAAGCTATGTCTTACAGAAACAAGTAAACTTTGACCAATTGCTTGTTAGCAATTGGTCAAAGTTAAGTCATACCAGCCTAAAGGGCTAAAGATATTGCTTGTAAAAGTGGTCATTGAGAATATAGTTACTTAAGATTGCCAATTATATTCATAATGTGTTTCAAAATTTGGATTCTAACTAAGTACAATTTGTGGAGCGATATAAAGTAGGATGCATTAAATATTTAATTTATTTTACAAATAATGTTCAAAGTATACTCTATTGGCAGCCATAGTATCATTAGCACAACATATTATGATTGATTCTTTGGCAAGCATTTGAATTCTTGAACATTATTTACAAGAGAAGGATAAACCAATTTTTCTATATTCCCCACAAAATTGCAAGGAGTTTGCGTCAGAAAAGCAAGCAGGCCATAACATCAGTCCACCACAACCTTTCCATCTTGTAAGGAATTGTTTGTTATAGACTGGCAATTTATAATGCTGAAAATTCATGCATTTTTATCTTTATAAAAACATCTTCTAGCAATTCTGAAAAAAAATCCAAAAAATTTTGATATAATTGATATAAAGATCTCATAAGTCTATTAGGCAAACTTATCAGAAAATTACCAATGATGCTCACCCAAACATTTACGAAGAACTTGCTGATGTAGATTCCATTATAAAATTTAAAAAAATTGTTGGCTTAGACATGATTATTGTGAAAATTAAATATTTTCGCTTTGGTAAATGCCGCTTTGTCTGTAAATAGTACACAAACAAAAAAAATGAGTTTCATCTTCTTCTTTGGTCCTAAGACGTCCACTGCTGAAAACAGGTTTTCTTCATATTTTTCCACGTCAATCTGTTTTGAGCTGTGTTTTCCGGCTAGTAACTGCAGGTTGTCCCGCCATTTTGTCTGCGGTCTACCCACACTTTTTTTGTCTCTTTGACTGTCCATTGTCTCGAGCAACACACTCCGCCCATTGACACCTTAATCTAGCAATTTGATCTATAACATCTGTCACTTGCGACGGGGAGAATGCACTCATCGTTTATTTTTCTCTTAATGCAGATCGAACTTTACGGTCTCTTAGGAAATAGTTGAGAATATAATTCATACTTCCAAAGACTGACTAAGTTAGGACTATTCATCTTGTAATTTTCACTGTTTTGTTCTCCTTAGTTTAATATTATGTCCCAAATAAAAGTATTGTTCTACGGTTTCTAAATGTTTTTTTGTTTTCTAGAAGTTCATCATCACCAACATCCTGGAAAGCTTGCTTCGTTCAGTATTGTTATAAAATGATTTATATCTTGGCTCACAAGTAAGATAGGGTATTTTCCATCTACATACACCTTTTTGTTCCCACTTTAAGTTTTTAGAGACGCTTCTAGTGCTAAAGTGAATAGCTTTGGGAACTCGTGTCGCCTTTGCGCACGCTTCTTTAAATATGGATATTAATTTCTTGGTTGATAATCTGTCAGTTGCTGACCTTGCATACTTTGTACATGATACAGATAAAGCATTTAATCTATGTGGGCAATTCCATTTCAAACAGACCAGAGCTAGGGGGGGGGGGGTGCGTTGAGAAACTTGCTTATGTATTTTTTTTTAGTTTCTATAACTTATTAGTAGTCCTTTGATCGGTATATGAGGGTATAAAACCCATAAAAAAAATTCTACGATTTTTTAAAGTATTTTTGACGTTTTTTGACTTAATCGCATTTTTTGTATAAAAACCGCAATTTTAACTCAAAAAAATAAATTTACTAATGAAATCAATCAAAAATTTTCCGTAGAATCCAAATCTGGCGCCATTTTAAGTTTATACCCTGTCTATAAGCCGCAAAATCCATAAAATCATGTTTTTGTTCTCAGTGGGCTGGGCAAAATGGAGCATTTTTAATTTTTTTTTTAACCGCTAAAGGTGACGTGTTTTGATGTAAATTAATTAGAAAATATAAATTTGATCTGTGTATTTGGGTTTTAAGCGTCTAAAACTCAAAAAAACTGCAAAAATAAGCCTATTTTTCAATATGAACTTTTACAAATGCACATTTAACAGTTTTCAGAGAAACTATACACCAAATATTATTAAAAAATTTAGTTTTGCAAACAATTCTACATAGAAAATAGTCAGTGTCGTGCTTATCTGGCAAAGAAAAATTCATCTAAAAAAAAAAAATTTGTTCAAAATTTACTTAAAAATTTTTTTTTTTTAATTTTTTTTTAAGACATTTTTTTGTCGCTTGAACCAATTTTTGGCCATTTTACTCTTTGTTTGATAGTTTTTGCGCCTGCGGCACAAATTTAGACTCGATCTATCGGCGCAAAAATTTAAAAATATTATTATTTTTGGCATTCAAACATAAATCTGCCTGTCGCTTGTTAAAATTTGTTAAAAAAAAGTTTTAAACCACACCCTAGTGTGTTTATAATATTTTTTGTAAATAAAAAAAAAATAATTTTTAACGCATTTTTTGCATAAAAATTTTGTAAACATTTTTTTCTAGATGGACTTTTCTATAGACGATGAGTACAACACTGACAATTTTCTATGTAAAATTGTCCCCAGAATTTAAATTTTTAATAATATTTGGTGTATTGTTCTTCTGAGCGCGGCTAAACGTGCATTTGTAAGAGTTTATGTTGAAGAATAGGCCTACTTTGCAGATTTTTTGAGTTTTAGACGCTTAAAACCCAAATACACAGAACAAATTTATATTTTTCAATTAATTTACATCAAAATACGTCAACTATGGCGGTTAAAAAAAATTAAAAAATGCTCCTTTTTACACAGCCCACTAAGAACAAAAACATGGTTTTATGGCTTTTGCGGCTTATAGAAAAGGTATAAACTTGAAATGGCGCCAGATTTGGATTCTACGAAAAATTTCTGATTGATTTCATTAGTAAATTTATTATTTTGAGTTAAAATTGCGGTTTTTAAACAAAAAATGTGATTAAGTTAAAAAACGTCAAAAAAACTTAAAAAAATCGTAGAATTTTTTTTATAGGTTTCATACTCTCATATATCAATCAAAAGACTACTAATAAGTTATAGAAACTAAAAAAGAATACATAAGCAAGTTTCTCAACGCACATATTTTGTTTTCTATTTTTGGTTATTTTACATTTTTTGTTATATGTATTTGGTTTTTTCTCTCTGAAACCATCTTTCATTTGCAGGTAGGGTCATAAGACTAGAATCGCCTTGAACCCAAAAACCCCTTCATTCTGAATAATTAGCGCTAAAGAATTTTGATTCTTCTAAAAAAATATAGTTAGTTTTTGCCATTTTTGATTTTTATAAACCGATTTCTGCATTTTTCAACAGTCTATAATCAAAATTTAGTGTTTTCTAACAATATTTTCATATTTCATGGTAAAATTTTGCTATTTTTGACATTTCATGAACAAAATTCTGCATTTTTTTAAAGTTTATGGCCGAATTTTGGTTCTTTTTGACCTTTTATGAATAAAATTATGCACTTTTTAACATGTTATTGCCCGGATTTTGCTATTTCTGACTTCTCATTAATATAATTTTGCATTTTTTAACATCTACGACCAAAACTAATTGGATTTTGCTACTTTTGACTTTGATGAAAATTTTGTACTTTTTGTCGTTTTTATAATAAGAATTCTGCGTTTTTAAACAACTATGACCAAACTTTGGTGCTTTCTGACAATATTTTTGTATTATTCACATTCTATGAATAGAATTTTTGTTAGCCAGATTTTGATTTATTCTCAAAATGTTTTAATATTTCATAATCGCACTTTGTTATTTTTGATATTTCATTGCTGTTTTTGATTTTTCATAACAAGTTTTTGCATTTTTTTTAACAGTTTATGACCAAAGTTTGGTGTTTTCTGACCATATTTTTATACTTCTTGGCAGGATTTTGCTATTTTTGGCTTATATTTTGATCTTTTAACTGTTTTTGACTTTTTATGAATAGTAATTTGCATTTTTGGCCAAACATTGCTGTTTTTTAGTTTTGGAAAATAGAATTTTGCACTCTTCGACCATTTATGACCGGATTTTGAATATTTTTGACAAAATTTTAATGCCTTATAGCGGATTTTGCTATTTTTGTTTGTTTATGAATAGAATTTTGCACTTTATAACCGTTTTTTACTAGATTTGTTTTTTTTTTTTAATATTTTGTGGCTGGATTTTGCCATTTTTAACATTCCAAAATTTTGCATTTTTCAACAGTTTATTTTTAATATTTTTGACTAAAGAGAATTTTATGAAACAAAAAATACAAAATTGTGAAAGCTTTTTTTAGAAACCCAATTTACCACTTTTTCTCCTAGCGGTAGAACTCTTAGGTCCTATGCAATATTCTCCTCAAAACTTTCCATTTCTTTTACTGTGTCGCATTTGGCCTCCAACAGACTTTTTCAACTGTTAATGGATCTGACAGTACAAATTCTCCATTGCAGCACAAAATCCTTTAAACTATGCTTCCTAACTTCTCTTGTTAACCTACGTATTGCTGTTGAAACTTCTGTTTTGAGCACTAGTTGGATCTTCATCATTTTCTTCAGAATTTTCTTTTGGCTATAAGACTACTATTCATTTCGTGTACCCCACTGAAACAGGTATCTCTTCTTTAAATGAAACGTCTGAAATTTGGTGATTCGTAACTTCTTCCATCATAATTACATCTCTGCTTATTGTGACAGAGTTTGTGGGTGGATCTTCTTCTTCTTCTTCTTCTTCTTCTTCTTCTTCTTCTTCTTCTTCTTCTTCTTCTTCTTCTTCTTCTTCTTCTTCAAGTGCCGTCTCCATTCCGGAGGTTGGCTATCATCGTTACTACTTTGATTTTGAAAACTGCCGCCTTAAACAGATCAGCTGACGTGACCTTAAACCATTTTCTCGCATTTCTAAGCCAAGACATTCTTCTCGCTGGATCACACACCTTATACTCTTTAACTTCATTACTTCTTTTACGCTTTTTAACTTCTGTGTCTTCATGTCCTATTTTAAACGTTTTTCTTTAGAGACGTGCACCATTAGCTTACTTTAAATTAAAATATTCTTAGTTACGTCTGGTTTCCTATGCTACTATAGCTCGTATTGGGTGTTGTCTGACCCTTCTATTTTTTAATGACACAAACAAGTGGACTAAAATAATAGCTATGTAGAGACCAAAAGCAACAAAACGTAGAATTGAGAAACCACAAAAGAGGTTAAATGATAGTAAGGAGGTGGCAAGAAAAAAATAGTATCAGATAGCTCAAAGCAGAAGTGAGTGGAAAAGTATATAGGTCCAGAGAGGTGGACAAAAGCTTGCAGCAGAAGAAAAATGTTTATTAAAAATAAAATAAATAAAAGAAGAATAATAGAAAGCCAATGCCTTTATAGTAAAAGCTTATTACTACAGTAGAACTATCAATGAATGAAGATGGCATTTTGTCATACTTCAGTTGTGTCTGAATCAATTTAATGAAGCTTTTTTGACCGACTATCAACTTTAACTAGAGAGATTGTTGACAATATACAACATCAACTAAAGCAAAGTCGACATCAGTCAATTTGGAGTTTCTTATGGCTGTAAAAAAGCTGCAAAAAAATTCTACATTTGCAGGTAGGTATTGTTGGTTTAAGAATTACCAGAAGCATATTGGAACTGCTTTAACAAACATTTAAATAATGATGACTATTATACTAATTTGCACATATAACAAACCGTGTTTTAATGCATAACTTACCTTCAAGAATAGCAAGATATTTTTGAAGACCATACAACAAAGCATCCCAAAGTTCCATTTTCTTTGGATCCACAATATTTAAGAATCTATTCCAGTACAAGCATACATCTTCTTTGGACATAAGCCGGGATATTGTCATGGTTTTATTCGATATATTTGGTTCATTAGTTTTTCTTTCTCTAAAATAAAATTATTATTATTTCAAAGTGTTATTGATATTCTCTTATGAGATTAATTAATATCTACATACTCTTTTGTACGACAATGAACATGTGTGACAAATTCTCTTATAGCCCTCATAACAAATCCAGTATGTATCACCAATTGATGATTATTGAGACATGTGTTTGAAGATTGCAATTGTCTTTCAGTTCCATAATCCGTGATTTGCATTACTTTCTTCTCAAATCTAAATCAAAAAAACAACAATGTTATCTTTAAGAGCATACCGACCGCAACCTTAATTTGTAGTATTTTAACAAAAACGGCAAATTGGGCTTTATCGCTGCTTCTACAAATAATTTGATAATCGATTTATTTTTTTACCAGTACATTTAGAAAGGATTAAACTATGAAATGTCGAAGTCTTTTTTGTGAAATTATATTTGCAAATGGCAAAAAAATGCATTCAAAAATACAGAAAAACGCATTTATTTCTATATTTGATGGGTTTTTTCGGTCATTTGCTAACTATTATTTGACTAAAAGACTTCGACATATCATAGTTTAATCCTTTCTAAATGTACTGGTGAAAAAATAAATCGATTATCAAATTATTTGTAGAAGCAGCGATGAAGGGGAAGTTGCCGTTTTTGTTAAAATACTACAAATCAAGGTAGCGGTCGGTATGCTCTTAATAGTAGTACCATTAGATTAAATAAAAACAAACTTGTTCAAAATTGAACCAAACAAAATATTCAAAAATATTACTCTGTATCAACTTGTTGCGGTCCCAAACATTCCCCTTCATGTTTAATCATCTCCGGCAATTCACTGCCATTTCTATCCACTTCTACAACTTTTTGTACAATCGCATCAATAACATCATCAGTTTCCTTCACTCCCAACAACTCATTAACCTGAAAACTAACAGCTTCTACTTCAGCTTGACCCGATTGCAAAGTTTTGTTTTCCGAAAAATCACTAATTATACTGGCCTCACTACCACGCACACCACCAGAACAAACCGGACACTTAATGTATGGTTTAAAAAAATGAAACATGATGTTTATATCTTCTGTTTTTGTTATGCTCAATGCCTAGAATTGATTACAAAATATTAGAATTTAGAATAAATTGAGAGAGTTGTATACTGACACTAAATACGTTGTCAACTTTGAGGAGGTTCATTTCTCTGCCGCTATGGAACTCCATGATTTTTTTAAGACGGTATTCAATTAGGAAGTTTGATTTATCTGATATTTTATCTAGGACCAGATTAATTGTTTTTATGTAATTGGGACTCATTGTATCTTCCTTGTTTGGCATCAGACGTTCACTTTCGCTTTTAAGTAAAGGTTTATCTACAAAAATATGTTAGTAAATAGTAAGTTTTTAGTAGTACACGTGCATATCTAAATCTGAAATCATTGTCCACTTCTGTAAAACTTGAAATATCTGCCTCCATCATTGCAAAAAGCAATTTGGGCAACAAAAAGAAGCTCTGATTTTAATCCTTTTATTACGAAGTCAAAACTAATGAGGTTTCCGCCTACAGAGGTAGCTAGAAGGCATTCCATGTCGGAAGCATGCAAAAATTGCAAAAGACAAAGATAATAATTTTGGAAAAACAAGAATGTTATTATTTACCTTTAAGTGATTCCAAATACTTATCAGCTTCACGATAGCTCTCCAAATCTTTCAACGTAAACAACTTATTAGGAGGTTCTTCCCAAGGTAAACCCATCTGCTGTTCATGTAAAATCCTATCAACCGTAATCAATTTATTCAAAATCTTTGTAGCAATATCCCTATTCAACTCCCATATCTGCATATACTTCTTCTCATTATTAAGCGCCATCAGTTGCGATTTTTGTTTTGCAACTGCAATATAACTTTGAAGATTTATAACATCAGTGAGGAGCTTCTTTATTTTATTCTGCGTTTCAGTTTTGTGGGAATCTATATGTTTCTTTAACGCGTTTATTTGATCCCTCAGCTTATTCAATGTGCGCTTTTGATTGGACTTGATTATAATATTTTCATCTTCACGTTTGCGTAAAATTTGATAATTGTAATCCATTTTCTCGCTATTTGCCAAAGCTGTTGCTTTTATAATCTCATATTCCTGTTGCAACGTTTCGCAATCGCGTTCCAAACGTATTTTTACTTCGCGTACTCTTTCTTGATGTTTCAATCGCACTTTGGTACACACTTCTTCAAACTCGTCACGTTGACGAAATTTATTTTCCATTATAGCCAATTCTTGATCTTCGCGTTTTGTGTAAAGATCTTCCCAGCGTTTATCATTGTGGTTCATCATGTTTGTTCTTTCTTGTATCATGACGTCTTCAATGTGTTGCAACTCTATACGATGGGCGGCTCGCATTATTGAAACCTAATTAATGATTAGTTTATAGTTATATTTAAAGCAGTTTTTACCTGTTTTTCCACACGTTTGGCTAGCATACTAATATCTTCGCTTTGTAACTTTTGATCGTTGAAAAATTTCAATTCGGCCATTTTGACTTCATGTTTGAGCATCTTTATAATTTCATCTTTTTGTTTGATGAGATCTTCGCATTTTTCTTTTTGCGATTCAATGTCGTCGTGGATATGTAGTGGGTCATTGTATTCTAATACTTTTTGCCATTTGGAACTAATGTCTTCAAACATTTGTGCTGCTAGTTTTCCATCTTCTTCTAGTTGTACTAGTATTTTTTCTCTTCCTATTTGTTCAGCTTCACGGCGGTCGACTTCACGCGTATCATTGGCTACGCGTACGTTTGTTACTGTTTGTTCTGCTTCTAGGAAGAGTTGTCTTAGTATTTCGCTACTCTTTTCTAATTGTATTTGGAGGAGAGTTGGTTTTTCAGGTGCTTTTTCTTCTATTTCGGTAACAGCTTTTTGTTGTACCCTGTAGTAAAATTACAAAAAAACTTAAAAAAAGTAAAAATTCCAACTAATTAAAATAAATCGAAAACTTTGGTCGTTACTATGTGATTGCTCAATATAAAATAAACAAAACATATTTACTATGTATTATATCACGAATAAATTTAAAAAACCGCAACATGTTTCAATCAATTATATGAATATAAAATAAAACTACAAAGCATATATACAACAGTAAAACATAAAATGTACAGAGAAGTGGAAAATTACATTGAAATTTTTATGAATTAAATGATACAATAATACAAAAAGGAAAAGATAGATTAAGAAAATATTTATTTAACGGTACAATTTTATAATATGTGGAAATAAATTTATGCCTACGCCACTGAGTTCTATATTTATATTATTTTAAAACCGTATAGAATCTTAGACTCACAATCTATCAACAAAAACTGGCATGACTTTGCACTAGAAAACTGATTAATAAAATGTTTCAGTTTGTACTCATACGTGAAGCAATCAACATCTTCTACCTTCACAGATTTTATTTTAGAAAATATGGTAAGTATAATTTCATTTATTTAAATATAATATATAATTTTTAATTGATTTATTTTAGCGTGAAGTAATTTCTGTGCACGTCGGCCAAGCCGGAGTACAAATTGGAAACGCATGTTGGGAACTTTATTGCCTGGAGCATGGCTTGCAGAAAGATGGCATGTTCAGCGAAGAATATCTGAAAGATGATAACAAATCTAACGCATCGGATGATAGCTTCAGTACATTTTTTGCTACTACAGAATCAGGCAAACACGTGCCTCGTTCGATTTTTGTCGATTTGGAACCTTCAGTTGTTGGTAAGTTTTACAATATTAATTTAATTTTTTTTTATAAATACTATGAAAAGTACATTTTATAATATTAAAATTGAGATACATTGTTCATTTAAATGTTTTTTCGACTTTTATGTTTTTGTCATATTTGTTAGTGAATTGGTGAATTAGATTTTAGTTCATAAACTGTGTTGGCAGTAATTTTAAAGTAAAAAAACTAAATTTTAAGTTTTTATACAAAGCCTTTACAATATTTTTTTTTTAATTTTTAAATTTCTTCTTTTCATAAACAATTTAATAAACGTACTTTTTTTTATTTCGTATTTCATACATTATTTAACAATCCGATTGATAGGATTGTATTTTGATACATCTAATGGCGCGTCCAAACTTGAGTACACATGGTGTTAAATTAAAGCGCATTAAAGTATTCCTTATATTTTTACGTATAATAAAATATTTTTAAAAATTTGTATATTGTTGCGATTGACAGTCGAGTTTTAGCACTCACTAATATATTTCTTTTTTAATCAATTAAATGTTGTCATAGTACTTTTATCAATTCATTATTAATTTTTGATACTTTGTTACTTCTAACAAAAGTTCCCGAGATGTTCATACGCTTATCAATTAACTGATGCAATAAAAAGGTCTGCCTCTCAACCACCACACCGAGCATCCACGTCTTTGTTAAATGGTTGCAGTTTAATTACATTATACTAATTATTTCAATGCATTATTAAAATGATTGTTTATTTTCTATCCAGTTTGCCGATCTGGTTTTAAACGGGTTAAAATCCCTTCTTACTTCTTATACTTCAATCAATGCAAACCAAACTTTTATTAATTATTATTTTTTACTAGATTCTGTAAGAACTGGAGAATACAAAAACCTTTATCATCCTGAACAATTAATATCAGGTAAAGAAGATGCCGCCAACAATTATGCAAGAGGCCACTACACAATTGGTAAAGAAATCATCGATCGCGTCTCCGATCGCATTCGGAAATTATCCGACCAATGTAATGGTCTACAAGGTTTCCTCATATTTCACTCATTTGGCGGAGGCACCGGATCTGGATTTACTTCCCTCCTAATGGAAAGACTATCAGTTGAGTATGGAAAGAAAAGTAAATTACAATTTGCCGTATATCCAGCCCCCATGGTTTCCACAGCTGTTGTAGAACCCTATAATTCAGTCCTAACAACACACACCACCTTGGAACATTCAGATTGCGCTTTCATGGTTGATAACGAAGCTATTTTCGATATTTGTCAGAAAAATTTGGACATTCCCCGTCCAGGTTACTGCAATTTGAACCGTCTTATTGGTCAAATCGTATCATCAACAACAGCATCGCTAAGGTATAAATAAAATAAATGTTTTCCTTTCAGAGATCAAATTTATTATATTTTAGATTTGACGGAGCTATGAATGTAGATTTAACAGAATTTCAAACCAATTTAGTGCCATATCCTCGAATTCATTTTCCTTTAGTAACCTACTCACCAATCATATCTGCAGCAAAAGCATATCATGAACAATTTTCAGTGCAGGAAATTACCAATGCCTGTTTTGAACCCTGTAACCAGGTATGTTATTTTTATTGTTGATCAAAATGTTTCTAAATTGTGCCAAATTCTAGATGGTTAAATGTGATCCACGCCGTGGTAAATATATGGCTTGCTGTATGCTATATCGAGGAGATGTAGTTCCTAAAGATGTTAATGTGGCTATTGCTGTTATCAAAACTAGGAAAAATATACAATTTGTTGATTGGTGCCCGACTGGATTTAAAGTTGGTATTAATTACCAGAAACCTACAGTTGTACCTGGAGGAGATTTAGCAAAGGTATTTTTTAATCAACCAGTTTTTTTTTATTAATTGTCCTTAAACTTACTTTATTGTTTTATAGGTACAACGAGCAGTATGCATGTTATCCAATACCACTGCGATATCCGAAGCTTGGGCGAGACTCAATCACAAATTCGATTTAATGTATATGAAACGAGCTTTTGTGCATTGGTACGTCGGTGAAGGTATGGAAGAAGGTGAATTCTCAGAAGCCCGAGAGGATATGGCCGCGCTTGAGAAAGATTACGAAGAAGTGGGTACTGATAGTACTGGTGATGATGAGTCATTTGGTGGTCAAGAAGAAGAGTACTAATTATTTTTAAAGTGTTTCAATGTACTATTTATAATTAAATTAATGTAATAATATATGTATGGAGTAGTACCAAAGTTTTTAATGTGTATCAATGTTTCAAATAGTTCTAATCAACGTGTAATTTATTAATACTAAGACATTAAATGTATTCATTATATTATTGATAATCTTTTATTTTAAATGTCAAAATAGAGCAACACTTCAAACAAATTAAAGATTTAGATATGGATTTGATGTTTAGTTTAATATTTGGTACTGATTCTAACCTAGAAATTTCAAGACGCTTTGCTATATTTGTCGATATGGTCTTTAGAAAGTATGAAGAGACCCTTCATCTACAAAACTAATAACAGGACTTTCAGTTATTTGAAAAAGTTTATTAATTTAAATCAAAAATAAAGTTGGCGAAAGAACAGAACCTTGAGGAGCACCAGCATTTATGATTTTGGGGTCAGAGTTAAAACCATCAATTCTAACTAAAATTTTTCTATAGTCAAGAAAACTATTGATAAGATTTACAGATTTTTAATCTAGACTTATACAATGGAGCTTAATGATAAGATTGGGGTGCCATGTCCTATCAAAAGCTTTGGAAATGTCTAAGGTGTTATCAGTTTCCCCCTCAAAATGGAAGAGAGAGGGACACTAGTCGTGACGTAGGTGGCCACTGATAATATTTATTGTGGGGGTGGTTTTGAGTGGGATTTGCGGTCTTCACCGCCGATCAATGATAATTTTCCCTCGGGGATCGGGGCTTCTTCAAGATTAGCCATGGAGGTATCTAAATATTCACCGTCCCGTGTCGGTTTGGTTCCAACAAGGCGGTAACGAGCCGGAAGCGGAGCTAGTGCTCCCGGTGTCGTCGTAATGTACGTGGGATCTAGTTTGCATAAGCCGGAGTCGGTGCGGAGGTCGTCATCGTGCCATATCCATGAGGAGCAAACGTAGTTTCCAAAGAGTAGTCATGTTCAGTAGCGTAAGTCGTCATTGTGTGGGCAGAAGGTTCATAAGGCATAGCGGAAGTTGTCGGCGGAGATCCAGTAGAGTATCCAGAGACATTAACGTGGGTCGGCTGACTGGAATTTCTCGAACGGATTTATTTTATACCATCACTTGGTCTGTGATTGGTTCTCGCACATTTCGGACTGTGCGTGTTTGGCAAGTTCCGCCGCCTGGTGGCCGTAACAATTCCCCCTATTTTCTCGACGGAGAAAACGTCTGCTAGGGTTGTCGCTTGTAGAGGTAGCAACGGGCCTAACGAGCGGCGTTTTCCTGTCGTGGGTAGCGTAGTCGTCGGTAGGTTGCTTGGCGTTGTCTTGCCAATTGCAGTCTTCTCTCCGGGTCTTTGTTGTTTTAGTCTTGGGTCAGGTTAGGCCCAGCTTCCTGGTTGCTTTAAAGCTTATCCCAGTAACAATTAACTCGGACTTTGTCCGATGGCGGCGTTGTATTGTTGGTTGTTGTGGAAGACGGCCATGGTAATAACTTCGTCCCAGTGTTTGAGGGTTCTGCTCCAACAATGCTCTTACGCTCTTTTTTTAATTCCGTGTATCATCGTTCAACTGGGTTGGCTTGTAGGTGATACGTAGCCGTCTGGTTCACGCATTTCCCCTTATTCACAGAGTTTTCAAACGTCTTACTCGTAAACTGGGTCCCGTTGTCCGGTAAAATAACTCTAGGATATCCGTAGAGTTGGAATATCTTTTCCTCAAGCAATTTTGTTGTGTTTTGCTGGTTGCGGCCGGCACAGGTATTGTCTCTATCAAGCGGCTGGTCATATCCAAAACGGTAAATGCCAATTTGTTCCCCGATCTGGTGACGTCGAATGGTCCAATATAATCAATGGCTATTTTTTCCCAAGATGTGCTTGGTGGGTGCGACTGTAAAAGATTTCCAGGTCCGGCGTGGCCTGCTTTAGTTTGGGCGTACACGACGCAACCTCGGATAAAGGTCCGCACATCTCGTCGGACGCGTGGCCAGTGATATGCTGCCAGTATGGACGACAAGGTTTCATCTCTGCCGGGGTGCCCGGCGGTGTCACTGGAGTGGTGTTTTTTCAATACCTCCTGTTGAGCTGCGGGTGGTACGACTAGCTGGTTATGCCCTGCCAGCGTCTTAAGATGCTCTCCCGCTTCGCCCAACTTGTACCCTACGTCGATCCCGTCTGGAATTTCGACTTGTGCCATTCGCACTATAGCAGCCAGGGTCTCTTCACCTAAGACAAAGATTTTATCCTTGGTGACATGGTGTTTCCTGCCCAGCCTGTTGTATAGGTGGTTTAGGCTGTAGGGCGTCTTCTGGGGGCAATAATTGTTGCTAATACACAGCCAACAAAACAAGTATCAATAGTTGCAATTAACCAAACAACAAAACAAGTATAAAATAAAATATATTCAGTCAGGTTTATAAGTTCGTGTGTTCACGTTACAGCTTGCTTACAGACTACTTCTTACACTAGTACATACACATACATATCATTTTACGTTGTTCATGCCCACTGCACGACCGACCGCGAGCCCGCACGCTCGGGTCACCTCGCATTCATAACCGCGCGAAACTTGAAACTACGTTTTCACAACACTCTCACCAGTTCCATGTATCACGGATGTGTCGATGATTTGCAGTCCGTCTCGGAGTTGATGAAAGCTTTCCTTTGGTAGTGCCTTTGTGAGTATATCAGCCAGCTGCTGATTTGATGGTACGTAGATGATGTCTAGGTGTCCATCTTCATATTTTTCTCTGATGAAATGGACTCGTCGAACCCCACTGCAGCCAGAATACGTCGAATCCATATGATTTCTCTGGTGCAGTCACTAGCTGCAATGTATTCGACTTCGGTTGTCGAGAGGGCCACAATTCGTTGTCGTTGCGATGTCCACGCCACTGGTCCACCGTTGAAAATAAGCACATAACCGCTGGTGGATTTTCGTGTATCAGGATCGCCTGCGTAATCGCTATCCGAATATGCCTTCATCGTTTCAGATGTTTCATTGCCGCCGTACATGATCCCGTAACTAGACGTGTCTTTGATGTATCGTATGATCTTTTTGACCGCCATCCAATGTTCTTGCAGTGGTTTCTCAGCATAACGACTGACGACAGCTACTGCGTACATAATGTCAGGACGAGTCACGCATGCCGCAAACATCAGTGAACCAACCGCTTCACGGTAGGGTACCGTGTGACCAACGGCTTCACCGATGGTGCACAGCTTTGTGTGTGGATCTGCCGGAACCGATACTGACTTCGCGTCCTCCATTTTAAATCTTTCAACCACTCGCCTTAGGTAATTGGTTTGAGTAAGTATTAGTTGTTTCTTTGCGCGGTTTCTATATATTTGCAAACCCACAAATACCTGCCCAGCTCCGACCACAACTTCAAAACTGTCTTTCAGATTTTTCATGACGATCTCAATCGCAGCTCCGCTGGGTGACAGAAACAGCCCGTCATCAACATAGAGCAACAACACGATCATGTGGCCATCCACGTTTCCTGTGTACATGCACGGGTCTGCTTTGCTTTCAATGAAGTTGTACTGCTTCAGAAACGTGACAAAACATTTGTTCCATTGACGTGGAGATTGTTTCAGACCATACAATGATTTCTTGAGTAGTACTATACGGCCGAGCTTGTGTGCGACTTCTTCAGGAAGACGCATATAAATTTCATCCTCCAGCTCGCCGTATAGAAATGCAGTCTTAATGTCAAACTGAGCAAGTTCCCAGTCTTCCCTAGCTGTTAATGCTAACATCATTCTGACTGTTTCATACCTTACTACCGGTGCAAATGTTTCGTGATAATCGATCCCATCACGTTGTGAGAAACCGCGAGCCACCAGGCGCGCTTGAAACCGCTCGATTTTTCCGTCACAGTTCACTTTCCTTTTAAGCACAAATTTCGAGTCCACCACTTTAGCACTCGTTGGCACTTGATTAACTTCAATCCATGTTTTATTTTTCTTTTGAGAGTTCATTTCTTCCGTGACAGCACCCCGCCAGTTTGTTGACTCAGATCCGTTGTAGGCTTCAGAGAGTGACGTCGGTTCGTCGGCCTGGACTGAATTAGCTTCGTATCTGGCAGGTCTTCTTATTTCGCCTCTGGTGCGCAGCTCGTACCGTTTTTCTTCTTCTTCAGGTTCGTTTCTTTCTGGTTGTTCATCAGGCTCGTTTCTTTCTAGCGGAATTTCTTCGTTCACCACGTCCGAATCATTCAAATCGATTGCTGGCCAATGATTATCAGTTTCTTTTGTTGCAGTCTCTTCATTGAAAGTAACATGCTTACTGATGGAGATCTTTTTTGTTATTGGATCTAACAATCGATAGTTCGGACCGTTCGAATCGTACCCAACCATTATTCGCTTATTCGCTTTCTTTTGCCATTTCTTTCGCAACTCCTTTGGAATATGTTCATATGCAACTGATCCAAATGTACGTAAATGAGCACTCTGCGGTGCCCGGCCAAACCATAACTCGTACGCAGATTTCTTTCCGGATCGTTTCGATGGAGTTCTGTTGGCCAGATACGTTGCTGTCAATACAGCCTCAGCCCACAGTCCTTCCTCCAAGTCCCCTGCAAACAGCATTGCTTCTGCTGATTCGACTATCGTACGATTCTTACGCTCGGATATCCCGTTTTGTTCTGGAGTGTAGGGAGCTGTAGTTTGATGATTGATGCCTCGATCCGCCATGAACGTCTTCATCCGGTGATTGACGTACTCACCGCCATTGTCGCTTCTCAATACCTTGACCTTATTTCCGGTTTGAGTCTCGATCAGATTTACCACTAGTTTGAATTTTTCGTACACTTCATCTTTGTTCTTTATGAAGTGCACGAAGGTCATATTGGTGGTGTCACACACAAAATTAACGAAGTATCGATTTCCTCCATGGCTTTTGTGTGTCATCGGTCCATTTACGTCTGAATGCAGAAATTCACCTGCTGCATAGTTTCGTGGTTGTGTGGTTTTGAATGATTTCTTTGTTGATTTCGCGAATACACACGCTTCACAAAACAGTTTGGCATTAGCATTAATTCTAATATTAATTTGACCAGTATCAGCCATTTGACGCATTCGGTCCAAACCCGGATGGCCGAGTTTCCGATGCCATCTCATGAGTTCTTCTTCTACCGAATTTGCCGCTTCATATTCCAACGGCTTTAGTTGCATCTCGTACAAGTTGCTTGTCGTGAGTATGCCTTCAAGACGGGTTTGTCCATTTAGGTTGAATTTGACCCCCTCACCAGCCATTAATATTTCAGCGCCTACCTTTTGGCATAATCCAGTGCTGATCAGATTTTTCCGCAAAGTTGGAATGTACATAGCATTTTTGAAGTCGACCTGCTTCCATCTATTTCCAACTTTTGCCAATGCGGTTACCAAACCCCGACCAGCTGCTTCTAGTTCATATTTACCCGCCAATTTTAGTTTTTCACTGCCTTCATTCAGATCAACAAACCACTTCTTTTCATTAAACATGTGGCAACTTGCCCCACTGTCACACAACACTTTGTCATCGCGTTCACTGACCATCGCTGCCTCCGCCGCGCTGAAGCATATGTTCCCCATGTTGGTGCTGGTGCTGGTGCTGCCGCTGTCTTGTTGTTTGCTCCGCTTCGGGCAATCTCGTCTGAAGTGTCCTTGTTCCCCGCACCCATAGCATTTTGCCCTTTTCTTTGATGAGGCGTTCCTTGGCTTTTGCGACACGGACTTTGTTGGCTGGTGAAATGTTGACTTTTTGACGAACATTGCTTCAACCGTCATTTCTGGATTCACACGAGCCTCTTCGGCAAGTATGATTTTCTTTAGTTCATCTGGCGTCCTTTTATCGTCACTAGCCAGATGGAATGCCACATGCACTGTAGAGAATTCTCTTGGTAAATTATCCATTAGCTTCACCATGTCCTCAGGTGACTTAATGTCACCGCTGCGTTTGCATTTTGCAACCAACGATTCGATTTGAGCAATGTGTATTGCCATTGACCCGCCCATGTAACGATAAGCGTGGTATTCGCGATTTGCCTCCATTTTGCTACTTCCATCGGAACGTTCGTACACCGATAGTAGCTTTTTCCACATTTCACCTGCGGTCTCGCAAGCTGCCACGAATGTTTGCTGATTGTTATCGATCGCCGACAGTATTGCCAAAGTAGCCCTTCCATCGCATTTTTCCCATGCTTCGATCTGTGCTTCATTGCTGCCATTGCTCTCCGGCCGTAAAACATTACCCTGTGCATATTTCAGCAAGGCATTCACCTTGAAATATTGCAGCATGCATTGTTTCCACAACGGCCAATTTGAGCCCTTCAGCCTTTCAAAATGTGGCATGTCTGTTTTATCCGACATGTTGATTTTATTCCCGAAACACTACGAAAAACAAAAATAAACGATAACTACTCTACTGTCCAAGATGTCCGACAACACGTGTTTTTCACTTTCGTTTCACAGCACTTTGATACAGTTTTGTGGCGCAGTGGAAGCGTGCTGGGTCCATAACCTGTTGCTAATACACAGCCAACAAAACAAGTATCAATAGTTGCAATTAACCAAACAACAAAACAAGTATAAAATAGAATATATTCAGTCAGGTTTATAAGTTCGTGTGTTCACGTTACAGCTTGCTTACAGACTACTTCTTACACTACTACATACACATACATATCATTTTACGTTGTTCATGCCCACTGCACGACCGACCGCGAGCCCGCACGCTCGGGTCACCTCGCATTCATAACCGCGCGAAACTTGAAACTACGTTTTCACAACAATAATCTCTCAATGTCCTCTATTCCTTCTTCCACTGTCTCTGACAAGCACGCATTTATTGACAGTGCCACGGGCAAGTGGTTAAAAAACTCAGGGGTGTGCTCCACCTGGTGAACTTGGCGATAGCGTCAGTCAACAGCCTAGCCATACCAATGGTTTGTTATCCGTTCACAAGATAAAATTAGCATCTTGTAAGTAAGCCCTGTATTTCTTAACTGCTCAGTAGACGGCCATACATTCCAGCTTGTTTGAATGAAACTTGGCCTGGCGTTCTGTGAGAACTGCTGTAAGTGACCATGTGTTTTGTTTTACCCTTTTCTTGATACAGCACAGCGCCTAATCCAGTGTTACACGCGTCTGTCTGTAACACAAATGGCAGGTCAAGTCTCGGGCGAGCGAGTCTCATCGACCGGCTCATTAGCTCCTTCACATCCTGGAATGCTTTGTCAGCGTCTTCGGTTCAGCGGTAAGGTTTCTTGGGCCCTTGTAAGTCCACCTTCAAGAAGTTTGGCACATATTCTCGTAGCCAAGTGCAGATTCCCAAAAAACTTTGCAATTGTTTCCGAGTCTTGGGAACTTCGAAGTTAGTGATGAGCTTCAGGTGATGTTGTAGTGGTATATTTCCTTCAGCGGTGACCTGGGGCCCAAGGTATTCGATGGATTCCCGACCAAACTCGCACTTAGTTAGTTTACATTTGAGCCCGTGCTCTTGGAGTTTTCTAACACCTAACACGCGCCATAAGTGGTCTAGGTGGTTGTCCGAGTATACCAAAATGTCATCAAGGTACACTAACACAAATCGACCTAATAGTCCGGCGAGCATTCGCAACATTAGTTTCTGAAATGTGGCGGGGGCGTTTTTAAACCCAAACGGCATCATCCAAAACTGATACGTGCCACCGTCAGGTGCCGCAAACGTGGTGTAGTGTTTATAGGCTTCTTCCATGGGGATCTGCTAATATCCCGCTTCGAGATCCATCTTTGTGAACACTCGCGCCGCGCCAAAGTCTTTTAGTGTTTCGTGGATCTTTGAGAGAAGGGCAACTTCATCCTTGGTTGCCGCGTTAAGTTTGCGGTTGTCTATACAAAAGCGCGGGTCACCGTTCTTCTTTTTTACAAGTACTACCGGAGCACACAACTTGCTCGTTTGTTTCCAACACGGCAGTAGAGAACCGGAAGCGAAGCGGTGCACGTGAGGTTCCAGTTTGCATAAGCCGGAGTCGGTGCAGAGGTCGTCATTGTGCCATATCTTTGAGAAGCAAACGTAGTTTCCAAAGAGTAGTTCAGTAGCGTGAGTCGTCATCGTGTGGGCAGAAGGTCTATAAAGCATAGCTGAAGTCGTCGGAAAGGTCCAGTAGAGTATCCAAAGACATTAGCGTGTGTCGGCATCGAGTAGGGAGAAAGCGGCGGGTTATCGTAGTAACGTTGCATGATCACTATCTTGATGTATTAATTCCAATCAGGAGTGAGAATCGACTGACTGGAATTTCTCAAACGGATTTATTTTATACCATCACCTGGTCTGTGATTGGTTTTTGAATATTCCGGACTGGGCGTGTGTTTGGCAAGTGGCCCGCCTGGTGGCCATAACAAAGGCTACTGCAATATTTTCTCCATGTTTGTCTAAAAAAGTATTCCTTTTGTGACTAACATAAGTCAGAAGATCTGTTATCGAAATCCAAATTGAGATCTGAGATGAAGTTATTTTGTTCTAAAAACTTGACAATGTGAAAATTAATATGTTTTTTAACATTTTTTGACAGATTGTACAATAACGCAACTGATCTATAATTTGAAAAATTAGATTTGTCTCTCTTTTTAGGTATAAGTTGAACATTTGCAATTTGGAAATGTTTCTTTTTCTGTAAATGTTTTAAGAATAAATAAAGCTTGGGCCATCTAACTTTTGGAATTTGAATCGGTTATAAATAAAAAAACTAATGTATATTTTTTCAAAACTATGAATTTATTAGAAAGATTGGACTTTTTTATTTAAAAATGAAACACATCATTCAAATGACTGCTACGGCTGGCTTGACACTAACCCATCCGATTAACCCATTTTTTTAGTACATCAGCATTTTGGCTGATTATTCGATTTCGAAAAACAGTGCGCAAAAGATCGATGGTTACGTTGGCTGTATGGCAAGTGGCCCCGTCCTGTTAAAACAAAATGTCATCCATTTTATTCTCTTCAATTCTTCAAAAATTCGTTTAGTATGGCACAGTAACGTTCGCTATTAACGGTAACGGCGGCTCCTTGCTCATTTTCAAAGAAAAATGTCCCAATAATGCCGCCAGACCAAAAACCACACCAAACGGTTACTCGTTGTAGATGCATAGGCTGTTCAATAGTCACGTATAGATTCCCTCATCCCCAAATGCAATAATTTTGCTTATTGACATGAGATAAAAATGAGCTTTATTGAAATACACGATTTTTCGATAAAAATATGCTCATCTTCGACCAAACGATCTTTAGCCCATTGGGCGAACTGAAAACGCATCGGATGGTCATGAAGCTTCATTTCTTGGACTAATTAAACTTTGTAGGCCTTCAAACCAAAATCTTTATACAAAATTCTCCTCAGAGAAGTGCGAGAAATGTTCAGTTTCTGAAAACGATGACGAGTTGATGTTGATGCATATTCACGCACACTCTGAGAAACAGCATTAATTTTTTCGGCTGAGCGCACTAGACGAGAACGTGAACAAGTTGTTTTATCCACTAACAATGCAGTTTTGCAAACTCGCTTTACAAATTGGTCCACAAACTGCGCTGAAAGCACTTCTTTTCTATCAAATTTGTTTCGTAAATTTTTTACCGTTTGAGTAGAAACCTCACCACTTTGAAAGTAAGTTTTCATTATTTTCTAACTTTGTTCAAGTGTAAAGAGTCTCTTTTTGTATATGTCAAACATAAAACTAAATTTCTGTCAACTCATAAATGTCTTTATACCTTTAAAAACAAAATAAACGGAAGTTCAAGTTCCAAACGTTACATGGGCTACCTCAAGTAATAAATAATAATATTACAGGTTTTATAAGAAGTTGCTTATTCAGTTCATTTTATCATATTTTTTAAATAAAATAATTTACAAAGAAAAAGAAAAATTAATTGCATTAAATTGATTATATTATCTGTATAATTTTCAGTAGTTTATCAATTTCAGATTTATTTATAATGTTGTGTATAATCATATTATTGTTATTATCTGTTAAATGAATACGAAATAATCATTTTTGGACAGATTTTATTCTTAAAATTATTATCGCCCTGTATATTAATATATTTGTCACTATCGCCACCTATGCAAAAATGAGTGAACTACACTAGTTGCAAGAAAATTAAACAGATGGCGCAGCGAGTTACAATTACTAATAAAATATGTCAAAACAATTTAACAACTTTACTTTCCTCATATTATATGCGCGTTCGTTTCGTCAATATCACTGAAATTTTGATCACTTGGTGTTGATAAATTAAACGAATTTGGTGACATAAATTTAAAAGTATGGCAAGTAATGAATAAAACAACTTGAGATAAGGTGAAATTGGTCGTTCTTTGTTATGTATCATGTTAAACAATAATTAAGTAATATTTTAGGTCATCACCAAGTGATCAAAATTTCAGTGATATTGGCGAAACGAACTCGCCTATTATCTAATTAATGTATTACTTGTAATGTATTTAAAATATTTACCTTGTCAATGCATCCACTCGTTTCTGAATCCTGATCCGCCTCGCCAATTTCCTTTCTTCCGGATCCTTCGAACTAATATCAGGCACATCCAACGCTTGGAATTCCTCCACTTCCTCCTCGCGAATATCGAAATCTTCCATGGCTAATTAAATAACCAAAATATTACAAATAAAATGTAAAAAATAAAAATGTACAATACTACGGGTGGTGTCGCAATGACAATTTCATAATTGATTATTGAATTAACAGTAACATAGCAACTTAAAATTTTGTTTTGAAGATCAATAGAGTTTATAGCAAATTAATAAAAGGCAACTGAGATTTATAATTATTTTATTAACATAGTCAATATTTTTATTTGCATCTAGATACTTGAATATTAATTTTTTAATTTCTTATCATATTAGATGTGTGAAACATAACTATTTTTGAGTGAACGATTTTTTAATTTAATTTTTGATTCTGCAATGTGATGCTGATTGATTTGAGGTTATGTCAAATTGATCGTATGGATTTTAATCAATTTGCAGTATTTGTACTGATGATATTGAACTATGCTGGTATTAAATTGCACTAATTTCTAATGTACGGTTTTTGAGTTATGAGTTTTGGTTTTGCAATGTCAAGTTAATTGAATTGAGGTTATGTCAAATTGACCGTATAGAATTTGATTAATTTTACACAGTTGGTATTTATGATATTGAAGTATGTTTGTACATCAATTTTGGCCAACTTTAAGTAAAGCCTCGTTCATACTCATCCGATTTTTTCATTTTTTCTGCGATTTTCTGCCGCCTGTCAAACTAAAAAATTGCGATTATTTTAACATTTTGCGATTTTTTTAAGAATGTACCTAACTTCTTGTCATTGAATTTTTATTAATAATGTAATTAAATGAATTGTAAGTATTATTATTAAAATAACTGTAAATTAAAAGTTTAACTTAGTTTAAATGAGATTTTACAGTTATTAAATCAAACGCCAGTTTTGTAATGAAACAGTCAGATTGTGGTTAGGTTTGTATTTGAAACTTCATTTCATTATACTCTTTGTTTAACCGACGTTGCGCGCGCTGTTGCCAAACTTAAGTACAATAATTTAAAGCTAAAAACAATTTATTTGTTCAGTACTGACAATATCCAATGTTAATTATTAATTATAACATCAAATAAAGTAAAATAATTCAACTCAATATGAACATTTTTTTACGCGTTTTGTAACATATCTACATTTGTTTATGTGTTCTCGAGGTTTTTTAAAATTTATTTTTTTTAATTGTATTTTTGAAAGTTATTTTTGATGATATTTTGTATTTTTATCAATCGGATAAAGTTGAATCAATTTGAACATTGTGCGATTTTATTTTTAATAAAAGTGCCTAACTTCATTTCATTTAAAGGTTGATATGTCAAATAGGTTATGTATTTAAAAAATAATTATTTTACTGAATATTACAAATTACATAAAATTATGTTTACACAAATATGTGGTGAAAATTGGTTCATGTAAATACTAAAAAATAAAATTTTACTTATAAGCTTTAATTAATGTTTAAAAATACAATAAAATAATTATTGTTTAATGCCCGTATTACACTGTCAATAATTATATCTTGAATTATATATATAAAAATATTTAAATCTTAAAAAGTTTGTAAAATGCACAAAACATCATCAATCTTATTGTAAATTGAAATTTTAAGAATATTTTTAGGTTTTCTTTATAATGAACACATAACAGGCGCGTTCGTTTCGCCAATATCACTGAAATTTTGATCACTTGGTGATGACCTAAAATATTACTGAATTATTGTTTAACATGATACATAACAAATAACGACCAATTTCACCTTATCTCAAATTGTTTTATTCATTACTCGTAATATTTATAAATTTATGTCACCAAATTTGATTAATTTATCATCACCAAGTAATCAAAATTTCAGTGATATTGGCTTTTTAAGATTTTAATATTTTTATATATATAATTCAATAAAGAATTATAGATTAGTGTCATACGGGCATTAAATTATTATTTTTTTAAATACATAACCTATATGACATATCAACCTTTAAATGAAATGAAGTTAGGCACTTTTATTAAAAATAAAATCGCACAATGTTCAAACTGATTCAACTTTGTCCGATTGATAAAAATACAAAATATCATCAAAAATGACTTTCAAAAATACAATTTAAAAAAATAAATTTTATCAAAGTTAACCTTGAGAACACATAAACAAATGTAGATATGTTACAAAACGCGTCATTTTTTTTTTATTTTTGTTATATTGTTGGAGTTGAACTATTTTACTTTATTTGATGTTTTAATTAATAATTAACATTGGAGATTGTTAGTATTTAATAAATAAATTGTTTTTAGCTTTAAATTATTGTACGTAAGTTTGGCAACAGCGCGCGTAAATATATATACTATGGCGGTTAAAAAAAAATTAAAAAATGCTCCTTTTTACACAGCCCACTAAGAACAAAAACATGGTTTTATGGCTTTTGCGGCTTATAGACAAGGTATAAACTTGAAATGGCGCCAGATTTGGATTCTACGAAAAATTTCTGATTGATTTCATTAGTAAATTTATTATTTTGAGTTAAAATTGCGGTTTTTAAACAAAAAATGTGATTAAGTTAAAAAACGTCAAAAAAACTTAAAAAAATCGTAGAATTTTTTTATAGGTTTCATACTCTCATATATCAATCAAAAGACTACTAATATGTTATAGAAACTAAAAAAGAATACATAAGCAAGTTTCTCAACGCACATATTTTGTTTTCTATTTTTGGTTATTTTACATTTTTTGTTATATGTATTTGGTTTTTTCTCTCTGAAACCATCTTTTATTTGCAGGTAGGGTCATAAGACTAGAATCGCCTTGAACCCAAAAACCCCTTCATTCTGAATAATTAGCGCTAAAGAATTTTGATTCTTCTAAAACAATATAGTTAGTTTTTGCCATTTTTGATTTTTATAAACCGATTTCTGCATTTTTCAACAATCTATAATCAAAATTTAGTGTTTTCTAACAATATTTTCATATTTCATGGTCAAATTTTGCTATTTTTGACATTTCATGAACAAAATTCTGCATTTTTTTAAAGTTTATGGCCGAATTTTGGTTCTTTTTGACCTTTTATGAATAAAATTATGCACTTTTTAACATGTTATTGCCCGGATTTTGCTATTTCTGACTTCTCATTAATATAATTTTGCATTTTTTAACATCTACGACCAAAACTAATTGGATTTTGCTACTTTTGACTTTGATGAAAATTTTGTACTTTTTGTCGTTTTTATAATAAGAATTCTGCGTTTTTAAACAACTATGACCAAACTTTGGTGCTTTCTGACAATATTTTTGTATTATTCACATTCTATGAATAGAATTTTTGTTAGCCAGATTTTGATTTATTCTCAAAATGTTTTAATATTTCATAATCGCACTTTGTTATTTTTGATATTTCATTGCTGTTTTTGATTTTTCATAACAAGTTTTTGCATTTTTTTTAACAGTTTATGACCAAAGTTTGGTGTTTTCTGACCATATTTTTATACTTCTTGGCAGGATTTTGCTATTTTTGGCTTATATTTTGATCTTTTAACTGTTTTTGACTTTTTATGAATAGTAATTTGCATTTTTGGCCAAACATTGCTGTTTTTTAGTTTTGGAAAATAGAATTTTGCACTCTTCGACCATTTATGACCGGATTTTGAATATTTTTGACAAAATTTTAATGCCTTATAGCGGATTTTGCTATTTTTGTTTGTTTATGAATAGAATTTTGCACTTTATAACCGTTTTTTACTAGATTTGTTTTTTTTTTTTAATATTTTGTGGCTGGATTTTGCCATTTTTAACATTCCAAAATTTTGCATTTTTCAACAGTTTATTTTTAATATTTTTGACTAAAGAGAATTTTATGAAACAAAAAATACAAAATTGTGAAAGCTTTTTTTAGAAACCCAATTTACCACTTTTTCTCCTAGCGGTAGAACTCTTAGGTCCTATGCAATATTCTCCTCAAAACTTTTCATTTCTTTTACTGTGTCGCATTTAGCCTCAAACAGATTTTTTCAACTGTTAATGGATCTGACAATACAAATTCTCCATTGCAGCACAAAATGTTACAAAATCCTTTAAACTAAGCTTCCCAACTTCTCTTGTTGATCTTCGTATTGCTGTTGAAACTTCTGTTTTGGGCACTAGTTAGATCTTCATCATTTTTTTCAGAAAATCTTTTTAGCTATAAGACTACTATTCATTTCGTGTACCCCACTGAAACAAGTATCTCTTCTTTAAATAAAACGTCTGAAATTTGGTGATTCATTACTTCTTCCATCATAATTACATCTCTGCTTACCCTATACTCTTTAACTTCATTACTGTAGCCAATTAAAATTTTCTTCTACGCTTCTTCTACGCTTCTTAACTTCTGTGTCTTCATGTTCCATTTTAAACGTTTTTCTTTAGAGACGTGTACCATTAGCTTACTTTAAAATATTTTTAGCGTACGTCTGGTTTCCTATGTCACTGTAGCTCGTATTGGGTGTTGTCTAACCCTTCGATTTTTTAATGACACAAACAAGTGGACTAAAAAAATAGCCATGTGGAGACCAAAAGCATCAAAAAGTAGAATTGAGAAACCACAAAAGAGGTTAACTGATAGTAAGGAGGTAGCAGGAAAAAATTAGTATCAGATAGCTCAAACCAGAAGTGAGTAAAAAAGTATATAGGTCCAGAGGTGGACAAGCAAAGGCTTGCAGCAAAAAAAGAATGTTTATTAAAAATAAAATAAATAAAAAAAGAATAATAGAAAGCCAATGCCTTTATAGTAAAAGCTCATTACTACAGTAGAACTATCAATGAATGAAGATGGCATTTTGTCATACTTCAGTTGTGTCTGAATCAATTTAATGAAGCTTTTCTGACCGGCTATCAACTTTAACTAGAGAGACTAAATCGAAGTCGACAACTGTCAATTTAGAGTTTTTTATGGCTGTAAAAAAGTTGCAAAAAAATCTATATTTGCAGGTAGGTATTGTTGGTTCAAGAATTACCAGAAGCATATTGGAACTGCTTTAACAAACATTTAAATAATAATTATACTAATTTGCACATATAACAAACCGTGTTTTAATGCATAACTTACCTTCAAGAATAGCAAGATATTTTTGAAGACCATACAGCAAAGCATCCCAAAGTTCCATTTTCTTTGGATCCACAATATTTAAGAATCTATTCCAGTATAAGCATACATCTTCTTTCGACATAAGCCGGGATATTGTCATAGTTTTATTTGATATATTTGGTTCATTAGTTTTTCTTTCTCTAAAATAAAATTATTATTATTTCAAAGTGTTATTTCTCTTACGAGATTAATTAATATCTACATACTCTTTTGTACGACAATGAATATGTGTGACGAATTCTCTTATAGCCCTCATAACAAATCCAGTATGTATCACCAATTGATGATTATTGAGACATGTGTTTGAAGATTGCAATTGTCTTTTAGTTCCGTAGTCCGTAATTTGCATGACTTTCTTCTCAAATCTAAATCAAGAAAACAACAATGTTATCTTTAATAGTAGTACCAATAGATTAAATAAAAACAAACTTGTTCAAAATTGAACCAAACAAAATATTCAAAAATATTACTCTGTATCAACTTGTTGCGGTCCCAAACATTCCCCTTTATGTTTAATCATCTCCGGCAATTCACTGCCATTTCTATCCACTTCTACAACTTTTTGTACAATCGCATCAATAACATCATCAGTTTCCTTCACTCCCAACAACTCATTAACCTGAAAACTATCATCTTCTACTTCAGCTTGACCCGATTGCAAAGTTTTGTTTTCCGAAAAATCACTAATTATACTGGCCTCACTACCACGCACACCACCAGAACAAATCGGACACTTAATGTATGGTTTAAAAAAATGAAACATGATGTTTATATCTTCTGTTTTTGTTATGCTCAATGCCTAGAATTGATTACAAAATATTAGAATTTAGAATAAATTGAGAGAGTTGTATACTGACACTAAATACGTTGTCAACTTTGAGAAGGTTCATTTCTCTGCCGCTATGAAACTACATGATTTTTTTAAGACGGTATTCAATTAGGAAGTTTGATTTATCTGATATTTTATCTAGGACTAGATTAATTGTTTTTATGTAATTGGGACTCATTGTATCTTCCTTGTTTGGCATCAGACGTTCGCTTTCGCTTTTAAGTAAAGGTTTATCTACAAAAATATGTTAATGTCAAGTAAATTGGAAAAAATTCTAAAAGTTTTTAGTGTTATTACGCCTTCGTCCTTGCAAAAAAGCAATTTTGGGCAACTAAAAGAAGCTCAGTAAAAAAGAGCAGATAATTAGGACAAAAATTTGTTATTATTTACCTTTAAGTGATTCCAAATACTTATCAGCCTCTCGATAGCTCTCCAAATCTTTCAACGTAAACAACTTATTAGGAGGTTCTTCCCAAGGTAAACCCATCTGCTGTTCATGTAAAATCCTATCAACCGTAATCAATTTATTCAAAATCTTTGTAGCAATATCCCTATTCAACTCCCATATCTGCATATACTTCTTCTCATTATTAAGCGCCATCAGTTGCGATTTTTGTTTTGCAACTGCAATATAACTTTGAAGATTTATAACATCAGTAAGGAGCTTCTTTATTTTATTCTGCGTTTCAGTTTTGTGGAAATCTATATGTTTCTTTAACGCGTTTATTTGATCCCTCAACTTATTCAACGTGCGCTTTTGATTGGATTTTATTATAATATTTTCATCTTCACGTTTACGTAAAATTTGATAATTGTAATCCATTTTTTCGCTATTTGTTAAAGCTGTTGCTTTTATAATCTCATATTCCTGTTGCAACGTTTCGCAATCGCGTTCCAAACGTATTTTTACTTCACGTACCCTTTCTTGATGTTTTAATCGTACCTTGGTGCACACTTCTTCAAACTCGTCACGTTGACGAAATTTATTTTCCATTATAGCCAATTCTTGATCTTCGCGTTTTGTGTAAAGATCTTCCCAGCGTTTATCATTGTGGTTCATCATGTTTGTTCTTTCTTGTATCATGACGTCTTCAATGTGTTGCAACTCTATACGATGAGCGGCTCGCATTATTGAAACCTAATTAATGATTAGTTTATAGTTATATTTAAAGCAGTTTTTACCTGTTTTTCCACACGTTTGGCTAGCATGCTGATATCTTCGCTTTGTAACTTTTGATCGTTGAAAAATTTCAATTCGGCCATTTTGACTTCATGTTTGAGCATCTTTATAATTTCATCTTTTTGTTTGATGAGATCTTCGCATTTTTCTTTTTGCGATTCAATATCGTCGTGGATATGTAGTGGGTCATTGTATTCTAAAACTTTTTGCCATTTGAAACTAATGTCTTCAAACATTTGTGCTGCTAGTTTTCCATCTTCTTCTAGTTGTATTAGTATTTTTTCTCTTCCTATTTGTTCAGCTTCACGGCGGTCGACTTCACGCGTATCATTGGCTACGCGTACATTTGTTACTGTTTGTTCTGCTTCTAGGAAAAGTTGTCTTAGTATTTCGCTACTCTTTTCTAATTGTATTTGGAGGAGCGTTGGTTTTTCAGGTGCTTTTTCTTCTATTTCGGTAACAGCTTTTTGTTGTACTCTGTAAAATTACAAAAAAACTTAAAATAAATCGAAAACTTTGGTGGTGGTCGTTACTATGTGATTGCTCAATATAAAATAAATAAAACATATTTACTATGTATTATATCATGAATATATTTAAAAAACTGTAACATGTTTCAATCTTTACAAGGTCATCATTGGACGGTGATATAAACAAGTATGAATATAAAAGAAAATTACAAAGCATATATACAACAGTAAAACATAAAATGTACAGAGAAGTGGAAAATTACATTAAAATTTTTATGAATTAAATGATACAATAATACAAAAAGGAAAAGATAGATTAAGAAAATATTTATTTAACGGTACAATTTTATAATATGTGGAAATAAATTTATGCCTACGCCACTGAGTTCTATATTTATATTATTTTAAACCCGTATAGAATCTTAGACTCACAATCTATCAACAAAAACTGGCATGACTTTGCACTAGAAAACTGATTAATAAAATGTTTCAGTTTGTACTCATACGTGAAGCGATCAACATCTTCTACCTTCACAGATTTTATTTTAGAAAATATGGTAAGTATAATTTCAATTATTTAAATATAATATATAATTTTTAATTGATTTATTTTAGCGTGAAGTAATTTCTGTGCACGTCGGCCAAGCCGGAGTACAAATTGGAAACGCATGTTGGGAACTTTATTGCCTGGAGCATGGCTTGCAGAAAGATGGCATGTTCAGTGAGGAATATCTGAAAGATGATAACAAATCTAACGCATCGGATGATAGCTTCAGTACATTTTTTGCTACTACGGGATCAGGCAAACACGTGCCTCGCTCGATTTTTGTCGATTTGGAACCTTCAGTTGTTGGTAAGTTTTACAATATTTATTTTATTTTTTTTATAAATACTATAAAAAGTACATTTTATAATATTAAAATTGAGATACATTTTTTATTTAAATGTTTTTTCGACTTTTATGTTTTTGTCATATTTGTTAGTGAATTGGTGAATTAGATTTTGGTTTATAAACTGTGTTGGCAGTCATTTGAAAGAAAAAAACATAATTTTTTGTTAAAGTTTTTATACAAATCCTTTACAATGTTTTTTTTTTAATTCTTAAATTTCTTCTTTTCATAAACAATTTAATAAACGAACTTTTTTTCATTTCGTATTTCATACATCATTTAACAATCCGATTGATAGAATTGTATTTTAATACATCTAATGGCGCGTCCAAACTTGAGTACACATGGCGTTAAATTAAGGCGCATCAAAGTGTTCCTTATATTTTTATCTATAATAAAATATTTTTAAAATTTTGTATATTGTTGCGATTGACAGTCCGAGTTTTAGCACTCACTAATATATTTCTTTTTTAATCAATTAAATGTTGTCATAGTACTTTTATCAATTCATTATTAATTTTTGATAGTTTGTTACTTCTAACAAAAGTTCCCGAGATGTTCATACGCTTATCAATTAACTGATCCAATAAAAAGCTCTGCCTCCCAACCACCACACCGAGCATCCACGTTTTTGTTAAATGGTTACAGTTTAATTACATTATACTAACCATTTCAATGCATTATTAAAATGATTGTTTATTCTCTATCCAGTTTGCCGATCTGGTTTTAAACGGGTTAAAATCTCTTCTTACTTCTTATACTTCAATCAATGCAAACCAAACTTTTATTAATTATTATTTTTTACTAGATTCTGTAAGAACTGGAGAATACAAAAACCTTTATCATCCTGAACAACTAATATCAGGTAAAGAAGATGCCGCCAACAATTATGCAAGAGGCCACTACACAATTGGTAAAGAAATTATTGATCGCGTTTCCGATCGCATTCGGAAATTATCCGACCAATGTAATGGTCTACAAGGTTTCCTCATATTTCACTCATTTGGCGGAGGCACCGGATCTGGATTTACTTCCCTCCTAATGGAAAGACTATCAGTTGAATATGGAAAGAAAAGTAAATTACAATTTGCCGTATATCCAGCCCCCATGGTTTCCACAGCTGTTGTAGAACCCTATAATTCAGTCCTAACAACACACACCACTTTGGAACATTCAGATTGTGCATTTATGGTTGATAATGAAGCTATTTATGATATTTGTCAGAAAAATTTAGACATTCCCCGTCCAGGCTATGATAATTTGAATCGCCTTGTTGGACAAATTGTATCATCAACAACAGCATCACTCAGGTAAATTTATTATTCTATTAAATGGTTAAGAGAAATAAATATAAAATTTATTTTTAAATTTTTTAGATTTGATGGAGCCATGAATGTAGATTTAACAGAATTTCAAACCAATTTAGTGCCATATCCTCGAATTCATTTTCCTTTAGTAACCTACTCACCAATAATATCAGCTGCAAAGGCATATCATGAACAATTTTCAGTACAGGAAATTACCAATGCGTGTTTCGATCCCAGTAACCAGGTACTTTATTTTTATTTCTGATTAAAATGTTTCTAAATTGTGCTAATTTCTAGATGGTTAAATGTGATCCACGTCGTGGTAAATATATGGCTTGCTGCATGCTATATCGAGGAGATGTAGTTCCTAAAGATGTTAACGCTGCGATTGCTACTATCAAAAATAGGAAAGATATACAATTTGTTGATTGGTGTCCAACCGGATTTAAAGTGGGTATTAATTACCAAAAACCTACGGTTGTACCTGGAGGAGATTTGGCAAGGGTATTTTTTAATCAAACAGTTTTTAGTTCTTAAACTTACTTTATTGTTTTATAGGTGCAAAGAGCAGTATGCATGTTATCAAACACTACTGCAATATCCGAAGCTTGGGCCAGACTCAATCACAAATTCGATTTAATGTATATGAAGAGAGCTTTTGTGCATTGGTACGTTGGTGAGGGTATGGAAGAAGGTGAATTCAGTGAAGCCCGAGAAGATATGGCTGCTCTTGAAAAAGATTACGAAGAGGTGGGTACTGATAGTGGTGCTGATCAGTCGTTCGATGAAGTAGAAGAAGAGTACTAATTATTTTTAATGTGTTTCATTGTTTTATTTATAGTCAAATTAATTTAATTGTTCAATGTAATTGAGAATTACTAAAATGTTTAATGTGTTTATGTTTCAAACTGTTGTAGTCAATTATAATCTAGTAATAATAAATTTATCAAATATTTGAATGTGTTATCATAAAAATAAGGGTCAAATATTTCAGCTAATTTGTACAACAGTTTGATGAAGCCACAGACAATGCATTTACATAAAAAAATCTGATTTTGATCAATATGTTAGTTAATTGTGGACTACAAAAGAGTTTAAAACGTTTTTAATTTGTTGTTCTGAGCTTAAAGTACTTCAATATTCTCAAGTTTTTATAGAAAAACTACAGTTTGATGAAGCCACCAACAATCCATATACGTAGAAAATCCTGTTTGTGATTAATTTGTTGACAAGCGATGGACCAGGTAAAACACATACAAAAATTTGAATTCTGGAATTGCTTTGAGATTAAACTAGCCAGATTGATAAGCAAAATTTACACTTAATTTCCACAACATTTGCAATTTTAAATAAGATTAGTGGCACTTGCAAATAACAAATCTTGTATTAACCTACATAACCATCTTCAATCGCAACATGCTTATTGAATGTAGCCGCTTCCAGTATCTGTAAAGACCCACCTACCCTCTCAAGTATTGCTCATCAAAAGATTGGATATCACCTTCTTCTTGGACAAAAATATTGATAACGCATGCAAAAAGAAATCTTCCAATTTCTTGTGACCCAACCAAGAGTTAGTTATCAAAATATTGAATTTATCTTCCCTTCTTATAACATAATTTCTTGTTTACAAACATAATCTGGAGTTAAACACACACCCCGTCCAAATGTTGTCAATAGATTGAACATCACCTCCTCCTTCTTGAACAAAAAGATTTGTTGCAAAGAAGAAAAACCAATATTTTTATAACAAACTGTTGGGCGGGTGAGTGGGCATTCCAGATCAAACTACTTGATGGTAATCATAATCTGGAGTGACCCAACCACCCACCTAAGTATTGGTCATTAAAAAACTGGATTCATCATCTCCTCCTCTAACATAAGGACTTCTGGCGCTTCAAAAGAAAAGAAACTTCTAATTTCGTGTTAACAATTTCGAGGCAGATATTTAAGCACTCTAATTTAAATTACTTATTGGTAATCATAATCTCGATTGTCCCACTCACCCGCTCAAGTGAAGAGATTAGACATAACTTCCTTTTTTTACGACTACTTTTGTTAGGAAACTTTCAATTCTTTGATGGTAATTATGATGTAAAATGACTCGCCCACCCACCCACCGAAGTATTGTTCATCAACAGATTAGATTTTACCTGCTCATTCTTGATCAAACAGATTTCTAACGCTTGCAAAGAAGAGAAACTTTAAATGTTTTAAGATAAACACTCACGCGGGTGGATGGACTCTCAATCCATTTCAAACTACTCTATGGTAATCATAATATGGACAAACCCACCATCCGCCCAAGTGTTGATCATTAAAAGATTGAACTTCTTGGACAAAAATTTTCTAATGCTTGCAAAGAAGAGAAACTATTTTTTTATAGCAAACACTCGAACAAGTGAATGGAAACTCCAGATCAAACTACTCGAATGAATATCACTATTTCCTTCTTTGACAAAGAGACTTCTACCAAATGCAAAGCAAATAAAGTTTAAATTTTTTGATAACAAACACTCGGGCGAGTAAATAGACACTCCAGATCAAATATAAAAATATTCTTAAGTTTTGAAGTTGAAATAATGGTTTGAAAATAACTCATCACATTTCTCGGAAGTTATTATAAGAAAACATTGACACTCTTGGAAAATGGACTAGTTTATATCAAAGTTCCCTAAAAATTTCATTGGGTACTTACATTTATAGACAATTTTGGATTCTTGCTTGCTTGCCAAAGATCTCATAATTAGTCTTGACCGTTTATTAAAGCTTACAAATGTAGAGTTAGTTCAATAAGAGGCTACGAGTAGAAAACTAAAGGATTTTAAAAAGTAAATCTACAGACGATTAGTCAGAATTCCATGGACAGATTGTGTTACCAATGTAGAAGTTTTAAAGGGGATACATAAAAAACAAAAATATTAAAAGTCGAATGATTTATTAATATTTCAAACAAGACAACTTTTAGACTTCTAATAAGACATCCAACAAATATGACTTATTTTAGCTTATACTACAATTCAAAGTTGAACCAAGCTCAGAAAAAAATGTTGGCTAAAGAATCTAAGAATTTCTTTTTACACCTCAATGAAGCAACTATTTTGCGCTGCAACCAATAAAATTAGAGTTGCCATGTGGATTGCCAACCTCCGATAATGGATAAGCACAAAAAGAGGAAGTAGTTTCTATTTAGGGCCGCTCATTATGTGACGAAAGTCTATTTTATACCATTTTAGTTTATCCTATGACCACCATGCTTTTTACAATACTTTTAAACTTTACATTCTATCTCCTAATAAAGTTTCTAGAGTCTTAAAGCTTTCCTTTTAGACGTTTAATGTCTTCAATAATCTTCTAAGTACTCAACGATTTCTAGAAGTTCTCTAACTGTACTTGCAAATTTTTCAAATTTGTTGTAAGTACTGACTTCTTCTTTTTGAATTGCCTATCCGTTCCAAATGTTGGCGAATTTTATTTTGAACACAGCTGTCAGAAATAGACATGTCGTTGTTGTAGAGAACCAGGACCTTAGATTTTTGAACCATAAGATTCTTCTTTGGCCTTTATTTTTCTTCTACATACTTCACTTTGTAAAATGCATTGTAGGAACCCGTATCTAATAAAGTTGGGCATGATGTGTCTCAGATAATGTAGTTTCTTGGTTTCTTTTGTTTTGTCCAATCTTGTTAATATTTTGTCATTGGTAATATGATCTTTCCATGATATCCTCAATATTCTTTCTATAAAGCCACATTTTATGCGCTTCCAGTTTCTTTATGTTTGCCTCCGTCAGCGTCCAAGCTTCTTCTTTATTTCGCGTTTTACAGCTATTTTACATCGCCCCAGAAGTCTTACGACTTTTGTTTGAAGAGGGTTGATGGGACCAACGGCTTATTAGGTGACTTGCGTATAATAACACAGAAAATACGTAGCAGCTTAAGAGCCTCATTTTGTGGCTTTAGTTTGATTTCTACTTTTAAAGGCTTTAAAAGTACTAAAAATTGCACTCAACACAATTGTACCAATAACGTTTACTCATTGACTCTAGAATACGTATGAAAGTCATTACGCATCCTAAAACTACACCAATTCATTATGGTCTATGTGTTTCATTTAGCTTTAATAAAGTAATTACACCGCTAAACCAACCACTCAGAGTCAAATTACTTAGTTGTATTGGAATATGTCCCAGTTACTATAAAAACTACGTACAAAGAAAACAGTCTCAATCAGAAAGATTTTGTCAATCATCAGAAGGATAGCCAAATTATACAAGTCACAAACTGGAATAAAACAAACTGTGTTACCACAAGCAATTAGTTTTGAAAAATCAACTACGTAGCAAAAACTACAGTCGTAATGCACTCCAAATACAGTCTGAAAAAAGATTCTGTCACCAAAACCACCGCAAATGCAACATAATACAAATAAACAGATTCACCAATCCTAACAACTGCTTGACTACTTGCGGTTTACCTGTAAAAGCATC